>JARHVA010000462.1:4047500-5403555 GCA_037957365.1 Torreya grandis
GCTAGAGTATGCCAACTTCAAATGGTCATAGCTTATGCATATGACCTCAAAATTACATTCTATGGTTTTTAAACTTGTCTAATTTTTAGATTGGAATATAAATATGTAATTAAAAATTAATTTTGAAACCACACATATGTTATTTTATTCCATACAATAGAAACTAGCATTTTATAGGTCTTAACATTTTCCACATTACTCAATTTTTTATAGTTGATTACTCTATCAACTAATTTATATGAAAAACATGATCAAATTTATGATCACACACCCAATATTTAAAGATTTTGGGTTTCACAAAAGATATAAAAATAAGATGAAGATTTACCTTCTATCACCCAAGTAAGAAACCCATCATATTATTTTCTTTGACAATACCCATTTCAAGTTCCAATCTGATCATATTTTAGATAATACCATGCTTAGGTTCCAATTTTATCATTTCTTGGACAATACTCTTTTCAGGGTCCAATAGATATTCAACTCTCCAATTTGAAGGTTTTCAGTCACACAATTTAATAAATTCATGTGGTGAGGACTCCTTACCCCACTTCTTCGAATGCCATTTGGATTTTATTACTCTCCCCTTCTTGATGATTTTTCCTTCATAGATAAAAATAAATTTTTCCTACACCTCTTGCTCAATATGTTAAAATATCTATGATCAAAGGTAAAAAATACCTTATTTGTTTCACATACAAGGCTCAAAGAATCATTAATTTTAAAATAAAAATAAAAGGAGACATATCCAAGTAAAAAAACTCTTCCTCAAGCTTCATAGTATTACCTTTAGAGTATTTTATTTTATCAAGTACAACCATGCCCTATTATCATAAGGAAATTATGTTAAAATACATGTTGAACATGTCTTGCTCTACACTTTGAAAATATCTTAACCATTCTTTCTTTAGAATAGTAATTTCTGCCAAGTTGAATTCTTATCCTTTTTCATGCCCCTTAGATGGCTTGTCCATAAAATAATTTTGTTAAATACCATTGCATAATAGAATACCATAATGACTTGCATCAAAAAAAACAATAGTTTAAATTTAAACCACCTTTTTACCAATGAATCAATACAATCTATCCATTATCACTTGTTATCTAAGTAATGGGAAACACATGCACAATGGTTACCACAATAACCACCAAATAGAATACAAACAAAACCAACATCTACAAAAATATGTTAGCAAAAATTTTATGGAAAAAAATATAACCTAATCTAATACCAATATGATCCATAAACTAGGTGGATATTCCACATTAAGTTTCACCAACATGGGCCCTTTCAAAAATAATGTGTTCCTTTCAATTTATTTGCCATAGAAAAAAACCCAAAATGTTGTTTTAATATGTATTTTAATAATGTCATATATAACATATAAAAAAATATCTCCACACTCTAAACATGCTACTACTCAATACATGACTATAATTAACATGATTTCATAGAGGTGAAATGTCAAATGTGAATTTATTTAATCATATGGTTAAATATTGAGCCCTCTTAAATGTTTGTGTATTAGTCTAGTTACAAAGAATGTAAAAATTCAAGAAAAGGAAACAAACACAATAACCACAAAGAGAGATAACACAAAACATACCTTGGATAAACTCAATGTGAGAAAACTTCAGGAAGAGTAAATCTATGCTTCCTCATCTCCACTATATTTTGCAACTTATAACCTTTTCTGCCTCATGGGTTTACAAGGAAAATATACTCATACACTCATAACGATATTTTTAATATTCAATTGAATATTTGCTTCTAAATAAAAGAATAACTACTAAACTCAACCTATTTAATCTATGTAGTCTTCAAAATAGTCACCTACATCCAAGAAATAATGAGAAAATAATAATAATGAATCAAATTTGTACATACATAATGTAAATCCAAGATAAATACATCCCATTACACTTTTTGTTTATG
Source organism: Torreya grandis (assembly GCA_037957365.1). NCBI lineage: Eukaryota > Viridiplantae > Streptophyta > Pinopsida > Cupressales > Taxaceae > Torreya > Torreya grandis. Next base: position 4,049,437 of record JARHVA010000462.1, read on the forward strand.
TTATGTCTCTAATCCTTCTCCTCTATTCTCTCCCTTTGAATTAAATCTATAGGTTCATATTTATACACAAGAATACCTCTTGGACACATTCAAGAAGTTCAAGAATTAGAAATTGAGGTAATACACCTCATGTCCTTTCATCTTCATGTACATCTCTCTCTCTTGTAATATACCTTCTAAGACCTTTATTTAAGCTTCCATATTCTTGTAATCCACCTAACATATGAAAAAAATCACTAAGAAGCTAAAATGTCAAAATAAAATGCTTTAAATTCCCTTGGTCTCGATTAGCCCCAGATTCCGTTAGTTCTATCTCCAAAATTAAAATGTTGGGCTCCTAAGAAACCCAAGAGCTAGAGTATGCCAACTTCAAATGGTCATTACTTCTACATATGACCTTAAAGTCTAATTTTTTGCTAGGAATCCAAATATGCAATTAAATTTTACTTTTGAAACTAAATATATGTTATTTTATCTCATATAATAGAAACTAGCATTATCTAGGTCTTAACATTTTTTAGATTACTCATTTTTTATAGATGATTGTTCTACCAACTAATTTGGATGATAAAAATGATAAAAAAATCTGATTATGTGGACATGTGCCCACTTATTCCTCCTATTATTTTGTACCTGCCTATCTTCCCTATGGGTCTGCACCCACCTATCTTCATCCACCTCCATTAAAAGGTCTTAATACCTCTTTACTAGTCCAATATTTGAGTCTTCTGCTACTCCTTTGATGTCATTTATTTGAAAAATATTTACCTTATGGGAATCAAGGATTCCCATATCGCTCTTATTCATTTTCTCTTTTATCCCCTCTTTGAATGATCCTTGTTTCCTACGCAATGCTACCTTGCACATTTCCAATATCTCTTTCCCATGTGTTATTAACACATTTTTTATGTATTTCCATATGCACTTTTCATTATGTTCACTATTGTAACTTTTCCTATGCATGCTCATCTCCTTCAGTGAAAAACTCACTAACTTATTGGACAAATTTTTAGTTACAATCCAACTTCTCTCCTTTTCCCTTTAGGAATTAGACATATGCCTTGTACAAATAATTTTTTTTTGTCTCGCCTTTTCACTTTTGTGATTTCCAAAGTGCACACCTATCTTAATCAGCTATTATTTATGCATTATTATTGTGTAATATTATTCTCCTTAGGCTTTTCTTATTCTACTCTTCTATAGGCATGTATTTAAATGCAATCTCTTTTCCCTCTCTCCTATTGCATAGAATAAATCTTGGTTACACATAAGGCAAAACTTCTTATTGTGCATCACCTCTCCTTAGACCCTTTATGGCAATTATACATTATTGCATTATTTTATTCCATTTTCCTCTCATGAGTATGTTTTTTTAAGCCTTTTTTTTACTAGATTTGATTCCCTGCTCATACTTGGTTTTATTCATAACATTAAGTCCTCACTAGATCCATTGATTCTTGTTCCCCCTCCTTCCTATTACTGTGCACTTTACTCCATGTACCTATATTGATGCCCCACTCTATCACATCTCCTCATCTTCCTTAGGTATTATAAACCCTACCCTTAGTTAATGGTGAATCTTCTATCTCTTCATAATAGGAATTGTGCCCTCTGGATCAGCTTTGATATTAATGGTGAATCTTCTATCTCTCTCTCTAACTTTGAATTTTAATAGAGTCTCCCCCTTTGGTCTCATCCCTTTTAAATGTATTTGGCATTCTATGTTATCCCAAATGTTGGCTTGGATCCCGTTTCATTTGTTCTTTGTTTTGCCATTATTGTGTTATATAAGAAAAGAGGCAAATATAGTTGATAAGGCTCATGATGAAACTAAACAACTAACCTAGGGTTATGTTTAGACTTTATGGACCTTGAGCCTTGAATTTTAGATAGTTTTCACATCATATCTTTGGTGGTATATCTCATTAGCCTTTTCTATCACATCAACAATAATACTTGTGTCAACTTGTAAAAGGCTAAATTGGTCCTTGCAGTTAGTTGGTGTTCCAAATATCTCCCTCTGCCTCATCTCCTATGATTTTCATAAAAATTATGTTCTCTCATGCCTTAAGAACTCCCATGTTATCCTATTCTCCATTCCATCATAATATCTTAGTCCCTTTCACACATTACTTTCCTCCTTATCTTCCTCTTTAAGGTATGACTCTTTTGTACATTGTTGCACATGTCCTTAGTTATTTTTTCTCCATTTCCCACATGTGTGCATTGTATTCATGCTCCAATAATTATAATTTGACCATCCATCCTCAATTAAATTGGACTCATTCATCTAAAAGTATCAAAACACTATGTCATGTGATCGTGCACCAACAAGTTTGGTCTTTATTCTTTGATCAATTGATTGTGTTCTTGGGCAATGCAATATTTATGATTTGCTTGGGATGAAATGATTCTAGTTCAGATCTTGATAAAATAAACACTAAATAATAAAGTTGAACATAGAAAATAATAATATATTTCTCATAATATAAAAATATATTTTATTATATATTCATTTGGGCATTATAATTCTATAGGAATGTCTTTCCTATAAATAGGGTGAACCATATCACCACAAATATCTTCTCATATCCCTATGAATATGCATAATCCTATATGCATAATATTGTTGTAACATACAATAATATATCTAACCAAAAACCTATTTTAAAAATGAATCAAATATAATTTCCAATGAATTATTACTCATGCAATAATACACTTTACAATATTCACAAAGTATTGTGAGGATAAATCATTTCCTAACATTCCCCCCCTTATGACTTACATGGTAATTTATGTTTCATGGGAATTAATGAAAGTATATAAGGAACACATAAACCTCTCATCAACCATTCACTACTGAAAACACATCAATCAAATTAGTGTGGAAACTTCAAATAGGTAAATATGCCATCAACTATTCATTGAGGGAACCACATCAACCTATACAGTGTGGGAACTTACAAGAAAGAATGAATTGTTCAACTTTAAATCCTATATCTCCTAAACACATTTTTTATGTAGTACACTATGTGGGAAAATAGGAAATACACCTCTTATTTGTCACACATACAAACAAGTGCTAAAAATAAAAAATATATATGTGCCACTATAGCAGAAGCACCCCTTCATTAGTGGCTAATGAGAGGCATAGAAAGCCTCTAGCCTCTAGTGTCCTCTAACCTCCAATAGGTAAAGCTACTCACTCTGTAAATGTGTCAATGAATCTTGATCTTGTCATGTCATTTTTTTGACCCCCGTAATTTATATGTCACATACAAGTGATAATGCATCCATTCTTATAAAGGGTTTGACTTGACTCTTATGACATATTGGAATTGACTCAAAAAATTTAAATTTTTAACTTTTGACGACTTAATTATAAAATATGACTCTTGATTCATTTTTGATTTTGACAATATGACAAATGAATCAAAAAAGGACACTTTGAACTTTGGACAAAATATAAAACAATATAATACCAAATGTTAAAAAATGACTCATAGACTTGACAACTTTTAGACAATATTCTAAATAAACTAATGACTAACTAAGAGTAACAAAACAATAATAATAATAAAACTACTTAAAATATACCTAGATATAGAATAAACTAATACATAAAATAAATGACTTTAGGATAAGAATTTTAAATTAAATCACAAATATACTTTAACAAAACTAATCGATAAGCTATGAAGATTAGTTGGCCATTTTAAAGATGCATGCTAAATGAATACCAATGGATCCAACAAGGCTAATAAATACAAAGATCAACATACATATCAATATTATTTAAAAAGCATGAACCAATTATATAGGTAGAAAGGAGCTTGAATTAGATGCATTCATAGGGTCTCTAGTATGTAGCTGCCAACTGGGTCAAATCCAAGATGGAACAAATCCAATGCTAGATCTATGGGGAGTTTAAGCTGAGACACGAGATATAAATGTGATCCAAATGTGAAATTTGAACTAAGATAAATGAAAACACAACCACGATGTAGTTTATTTCATAACATGCATCTATTGGATGGTTGAATACATGATTTGCCTAATCAAATAACTATAGTGGACTCCTTTTAACTACACCAAATTATTCCCCTAAATAATTGTTTGATCTATGGCTTGTAGCTAGATATGTAGAATGGCACAAGGAATATGATTCTGAGTAAGAGAAGAATTGTGTTGGATGGTGATTCTATTTCAAGCTCATCTACCAAGATCTATCTTGAGTACACCATCTAGATTATAATACATGATGCATCTGAGTGCATTCAACTTTGTTAAATTTATTGTTGATATATCATTCAACCTTTGAGTTTGTTATAAAAATAACACAACCATTCTAAGATAGATCAGTCAAGGTGGGGGAAGATCAGATAAATATCTAACTATAATAGAATATGGCTATAGAAAATGTGTATGAGCTGACAAAAACTAGAACAACACAAATAAATTGAGATGCAAGCATAAATATTGGTGACTATGGAAAGAGGCATAGATATAGATGAAATATATCTAGATGTTGACATAGATAATGCATATAAATTTGAATGATTTCAAAGTAAAGAATTTAGATACATACATAGACTAAACAGTGACTGATTGAGACACTTGATGTACATGGAATTGATATATGTCATGCATTGTGTGACTGGTAGAAGCTGTGAATCACATAGGAAAAAATTATGAAAATAATCTAAGACTTAATAGAATTTCAAACAACTAAACTAAACACTCACATATTTTTTATGAATTCCATCTACAGGACAACATAGAATTCTAATTGTCCTTCATAAAAATTATCTCTCCATATTAGGATCGATAATCGACTTTGATAACAGATATTGAGTCTAGTTCAGATCTTCAAAAACTAAACACAAAAATCATGAAGTTGAACATAGAAAATAATAATATATTTCTCACACTATAAAAATATATTATATTGCATATTCATTTAGGCATTACAATTATATAAGAATGATTTTCCTACAAATAGGGTGAACTAAATCATGAAAAATCTCTCCTCATATCCCTATCAATACACATAAACCTATATGTATGATATTGTTGTAACATACAATAATATATCTAACAAACAACCTACTCTAACAATGAACCAAATATAACTCCCAATGAATTATTACTTGCGTAATAATGCACTTTGAAATATTCACAAATTATCATGAGGACTAGTCATTTCCTAATAGGATGTTCCTGCATTATCATGTAATTATAGTTAAAATGGGGTTTTAAGTACACACAAGCTTCCTAAAAATGAGAAATTTGAACTAACATAGATGATTTGAGATGCATACATTTAAAATTCATATATCTAATAAAAACATGAATTATGGAATTCTAAGTCTAGTTTCTAAAGTATTGTTTTGTTTTTAAAATGATGAATTATAAGTAGGTCAAATAATCAAAATTTGAAAGTGTACTCCTATTTTAAAGTGAAACATAGTAGATAGTTTAAAATTCAATTTACCCACCCTCACTATTCTCCTTCTTTCTCATAACACTGTTAGTGATTTTTGAAACCCTTTAGTGGAAAGTTAAATAATATCATGTAGTTCGTGATTTATGTTTTTTATAAATTTTTAATGAATAAATTTTGAAACTAATTTTAAAGATAAATATACCCTAAAAATGATAAATAATGAATACTCAAGCATGCCCCCTCCTTTTCCTCCCCAACGAATTTTTAAAAAATGAGAAATTATTTTTTTATTATTCATTTTATAAAAAAAAATTGGCCTAGTTTGTTATCATTTTGTTTTTCAAATTTGAATTAATGGACAAAAAGATACATAAATAAAGCTACACATGTATATTTGTGGCATATAGTGACATATAAAGGAATATTTATATATTTTAATAAATATGAAAACCTTAACATAATCAAATTATATAAAAAATAATATTTTTAGAAATAGGAGATCCAACTCAATGTCTTAGCTAAGTTTTTGTGAAATAAATCAATGAAATTATTTTTTTATCATGGTGGAACATGTTTTTTATAATTTATAGTTTGAAACATGATTTTTGATATGTATGTGTAGATCCAAGGCTTTGTCTTAGAACTACAAGCCATTTTTGAGCCAAGAGGAAAGGATTTAAAATTTAATGTATTTGTATCATGTGTTCCTATAAATGTATAAACATATGAATTGTGTCATGCCCAAAATTTGCTCGAATAAAATCCAAGTAAAAAAATGTAATTTTTTTTTGTTTACTTAATTTATTAAGTTTTGATTGTTAACTATTGTTCCCAATCATCCAATGCACAACAAGAAATGTGACACACATAATTAATTAAATGTTTAATTAATTTTTTTTATTTTCTTTCCCACAACAAGACACATAAAAGTAATAAATAATTTTAAAAGGGGGAAGCTGATTCATTTATTTAACTACTCCTTTAAGAGCTGAGTTTCAAATTTCCTTATGAAATATAAGGCTTAAATTTATTAATTTCCATTTCTTTTCATTTTTTTTTTAAAAATAAAGGATGTTTTAGGCTTAGTTCTCAAGGGGATAATACTATAACAATCATTCCTTCAAATTTAATCAAAAATGTCTATCAACACATGGATAAAGGTTACAAAAATATGTTTCAATAATAATTTATCAAAAAATCCCCTTACATTTTCACCCAACTCGAGGAAGATGACACGACCTCTTTTACCTAGCCTAAGACATAGGACTAAATGCCCCAGAAACCTATGAAACTCACATATCCATTCCTCAGTTTTAGGTTCAAATGTATTTCTCTACTTGGACTTAAGAAGAGTATCCTAGATGATATGTCATCATTAAAATTAGTTGGAAATATAAACCCAAAAAAGGGATAAATACCTATCAAAAAACAAGCAAGATTTTACAAGCCCTAATCAAGAATACCTAAAACAAGACTATTACTCTTAACAAACCTTAGCATAAGACAATTATACATACTAAGTTCATTGTGCCAACACAAAATCTCTATTTCATAAGGGTTTATATGAATAGCGATAACAATGTAGAGTAATATGAATTTATTTAAACTAAATTAATTTATAAGTCTCAACAACTCTAATCTCACACTAATCAGAGAAGCTCCGTCTCTTGAGAGTGTCTTAGTAGATAACAAAGGTCGAGTAAAATATAGCCAATTTTCTAAGTTGACTCACTATAGGTATAACTCAGGCCACCACTTAACTAAAAAATTAGATCGACACATATTATTCATCTTTGTTATCTATGAATTTATAAAATATGAAACTATTATTCACACACAAGGAAGGACACCCTATGGTTAGCGACTAAAGCCAATGATAAAAACAAAGTGATCTAAGGGTAAATAACTAGTACTCATGCCAAGGAAGGTTCCTTCAAGGTTAAATATTAGTTCTTGCACTCACTTATCAAGCTACCTACATATATGTTATGAATCCCTTCATATGAAGTATCAGGGCTAGATTTATTTCACCCATTACTAAAATGAGTGTTAGTTATATTGCAAAGGCAACTAAATTTCATAGCTCAAACATACAACTATTATTTACATAGTTGCCATTAAAATTAAAACTATCTCCACTAACTAGATTATGCATAATTAAATTATACCAAGTGTTAATATGAAGCACACTTGCATATGAAAGAAGGTTCATTGGATTACCTGACACTGGGTAACATGAGTTTTTCCTACTCTACTACTCACCAATAGCCTCCTTAGAGATAAATTAAAGAAACTAAACCAATACCCAAAGGAGATATATAAGGTCTATAATTTGGACTATGGTTTTAAAAGCATTTCATAGACTATAAAAAGTGTAGACTAGCCACCAAATAGAAATATTAGTAACCAAATACAACAAATAGAGATAACAATTTATATCACTAACTTTAGTACATCTATTCCTAGCTAGGAAAAAGGACATATAAATGATGTCCAATTAATTACAATGAAAGGTTAATTGATTAATTAATTTATTTTTATTTAAATTTAATACTAATAATACACAAGGAATTTTTAGACACATAAATCTACTCAGAGTTAATTAACATTAGTAATTCTTAACACATTCTAAACCACATGACTTGCACACAATTACATGACTCTTATTTTCTAGTCTTCTAACCCATTTATCTATATGTCAGATTGAACCTTTGTTTACTGTCACTATTAAAAATAACTACCAAATTAAAATGATCAAGCTATTTAAAATCACCTTTAAATTGTCTCCAATATAAGATAGTTGTCCTTTTGGACAAGTTTACACTAGGTGGACGAGAGCACAATGTGTTCTTCTTCACTTACTGGACTACTTTCCAAAATTCAAAACATGATTTTGGGTCTTCCCACATGTTCCACATGGTCAACTAAAGGGAATCATCAAAATGTTTTACTATAAATACACATCTAAGGTCATTCATTATTCCCAACTTAGAACTATCTATTGAGCAATTATACACTTCTACACATTGAATAAATCTACCCTATTCTATACAAATTCAAGATCATTCCCAAGGAGTATCCATAATCCAAGTAAAGAGTTATCATTATCAACTATCAAATCCATTTTCTAACTACATACATATAGTCAAAGGAGCATAATTTCACAATAGATTTAGGTGGGAGAACTAGGTGGGATTTATTTCCATTCTTGGAATACTATATATGTAAGTAACACTCAATCATCAAGAGGATGATTCAAGTTATCTTATCCCATTACACTCCCTTATTTTTCACAAGTTTTTAAGCTAAAAAAGTTCCTTTAGGGTTTAAAAGGAAAGAGAATCAATACAATGATTTATGTACAATACTATTTAGAGTGTGATATCTTAAATTATTCAACAGATAGAGGCACAATAGGTGCAACAATTAATTTTTATGCATAGTTAACCAAGATAAGTCCACATCTAATAGACTTGAGCATACTACACTTCCATCCACTTACAATGGATGTGTCTAGAAATATCCTCTACTTATACCTCTAATATGACACTTCTAGAATTTTAATTTCTTTATCATTTCCTATCAACCACCTATCACAGTCATTTAGGACAAGTCCATAATAAACATACTCAAATGCATCACATTGTAATACACTTATAGAAAACATGTCTAAATTGTGTTTATGTTATTAATTTTAATCTTAAGCATGTGTAATCATATTTTCTACTTATTTTCACTATTAGATAATTATAACAATGATTAAAAATCTATATGCAAGCTAAGTATATATCTTCATAGTGTTTTTCAAAAATAATAACTTTCCATATTTAGCAATTTGTCAAAATAAAAATAATTGAATTTTGTATATCTATTACAATATGATATTTTATAATTTTACACCTACTTGAGCACATTAAAATTTTATTTATTTTGTAAAAATAGGGTAAAACAATTGGTGAACCTGAACTTTGTTTTTGTGTCATTACTTTTCTGATTTTGTTTTTTATTTCATTTTTTGTATTCTCATGTTTTCTTATAAACTATGCTATGATAGTTTTAAAACTCATAGGAGTTGTTTTTCTAGATAAAATGTTCTTCATTTTTACCCAATTCATGGTGTGGTGGGTAATACCCCAATAATCAAGCCATTAGACAAAATTATTCAAATATTTTATTTTGCATGTACCTTATAGTATAACAAAAACACCTAGGGTTTTTTAGCGATAGGAACCCTTAGTCTATTTGTTTATGTATTGCACTGGTAATAAATTAGCCTAGCAAGTTAATCTCAATGTAAACTAGTTATGGGATAGTGTGGATAATTTAATGGTAAAATATTTTTTATTTAGTACCTTGTCATCCATGTTCACTATTTTTTATTGTGATTAGAATATCTGAGAGCCTGCAAATAAAACACACACTTGACTAGTTTCACCCTTTCTCCTTGATTTCAAAGTTTCAAAATTTTAAAATCACAGTAATAATTAATGTTTATTTATCACATATTTTTAATATTAGTATTATATCTTGTCTTACTTTTGAAGTTGTTATTCATTATATATTTGCATTAATCAAATCCAAACCTCATAAAAATGATAAAATTACTAATGCAAAATCTCAAGCCTTTCTTAATTCAAAATCACCATTAGGACATTATATTTTTAAATTATAACATGACTTGGAAAATAATTATTAAACATTATCATCTATAGTTCATATATTCTCATAATACCATCTAAGTCTAGGATGCCCTTGAATACAAAAAAATCACACAATACTATATGTTAACCAAATTTGACTTTTAGGTCAAATTAGGGCACCCCTAGGTAAAAAATTGACCTTTAGGTGTTTTATGGATCATAATATCATGTCATGAGGTGTTTTATAGGTCATTTAGTGCCATTCAATGTTATATTAGCTTTGGTTAATTAGTTTTTTATGTTTTTTTATCATTTTAAATCATTTTAAGGGTCAAAAAGGGGGCATTTAATCCTTTATATGGGTTTTTTGGGAAATTTTAAGGTGTAAAACCATGATTTCATACCCATGTATCTAATTAAGTCTTAATTAACTGACAAAACTAAAATATGGTAGGTTATACAGAAGAAAGGGTAATTTTCTTGAGCAAAAGAGAGAAAATGGCACTTGTATGGCTTCCTTGGGAAATGTTCCACATGGGGTAGGGTCAATGGATGTAATTTTATCTTTCTCATCTTAAATACACATTTAAAATGATCTAAAAGTTCCATTTATAATCCAATACTATTTTACTCCATTTTTATCTTTCTTGGCATACAAAAGTGACTTGCATGTTTGTACTTGGTACGACCAGTAGAAAGATTTTTAGGTAGAATGATTTTGGAAGGTTGTTTAAACTTATATAAATCCATTTTCATAATAATATTTTTGATAATGATCAAATATTCTTTATGAATAATCCATTTGAAGTTGACTGTGCAAATCTACCTATTAATATGTGCACTCTTCATGTTTTACCTTGGTTCGAATAATTTCATATGAATAACTTAATGATTTTGGTTCCATATGATATTGGAAATGTACCCTCATGTCTCTGATGTATGGTTTCAAATTTTGTGGTGTTTGGATAAGCTAATAACCTCATTTTTATAAACTAGCTTCTTTTGAGAATGAAAGACACTTTCCACCATTTTAAGAGTTTCATGTTTTGTCAGTAGTCCCAAGGGGTTGTAACATTTCATTTATTAAATGTTTCAATGTTATATATTTATATTTATCTACTTTATCTCTTTCTCTAAATATCATCCCATAAATTACACTCATTGTACACACTTGCACACAGTCAGCTATTAATGTGCATATATAGGTGTCATGAAGGGAGAAGATCATGTTAGAATGAAATTTTGAATGTGATTCCAAGACCATTACAATTAGGAAAAACCATTTGGTCAATTGAATGGATTCTTGTCCTGTTCATGAAGCCTAAACAACGTATATTGTCCTTTTTTTTACTTTTGCTACCTACATACTAGAATAACCACCTACAAGTGGTCTTGATAGAAGATTTAAAAGGTCATTATGGAGCACTAAAACATAAAAATTAACTATATTTGAAGTCCATTCATGGATTGAGATAATTATTCCCTATTTTTAAGGGCTAAGTTGGAAAATAGAGTGAATGACTACCTTCTAAGGTCCAATGACTATATTCATGCCCATTCTCCCTAAAAAGGTAAAATAGTGGCCCATGAGATTTTTGAAAATTGTACATAACAAAGATACAGAGTTTATTGATATATATAATGAACATAAATGATTACCTCTAGTATATAATATAGCCCTAAAAAAATTGGAGGTCATAAAGTAAGGGGAGATAGGTTTTGAAGGCCTCAAAGATGCTCTAAAACACACTAAAATCTTTTAATAACATCTATAGGTTTGAAGATGCAAGTGGCCTTTTGACACTATAAAGAGCAATATTAAACATATTCTCATGACTAGTATGGTTTAAAACTGATGAAATGTTTCAATGATGACTTAAAGGTAAATAATAATGGATTAAAACACTCTCATAGCCCCTATGACTACCTATAGGTCCCATGTTCACCATGTAAAGATCATAAGATGGTTATAGGATTGTCAAAGAGACTGAGTTTGATAAACTCAATATATACCCTCTTTCTAAGAATGAGGTGAGTGAATATAGACATAATATAGTGTGAAGTAATTAAAGGAGGACATTATTCATATATATAAATATAATAAAATGCACAAATGTAACCTACAGTAGGTCTTAAAAGGCATATGTCCCAACTAGGTAGACAGTGATCAAGTTTAGGGGTCCAAGATGATGGAAAAGAGATAAGTAAAGTAATAAAATGTATATAATCCATTATTATTCCATCATTATAAACCTAAAATATAATTCTAAACATGTTCTCAAGGTCTAAAGGCTCCAAAATCACCTATAGTAGCCTAAAAGGCAAGGTATAATAGTCAAAAGGTAGACAGTGAGCTTAACCAAGTAGGTAAGACCATTAAAAAGTATGAATATGACTTAGTTTGTCATGAAAATGGTTTATCATTATTAAAATAACATTTTTAAATTATTTTATCATTATATTTAGGAATTTAACATGCATAAACACCTACATCAGGGTCATCTTGAGGAAGGAAGTAGAAGCACAATCAGGTAGTGAGCTAAGAAAGAAATCCTAAATGATAATCTAGGGTTACCCAAATTGAAATAATGGTTATAATATATGTTTTCATGATAATATAATATATTAATTACTCTTATACATTATTTCCAAGGTCAATTATGCATGAATACCTTTAGGCAAGTCTAAATAAGGGTTTCTCAGCTAACAGTCCATAAGGTTAAGAAACAAGGCTTGTATGAGATGTTTAGATATTTTAAGTGAAAAGAGATATTTAAAACATATTAATCACAATATATATCATCCTAAATCACTATAATTATTAATCTTGAGAATAAAATAAACTCAAACAACCAAAAAATATAGTCTGTGGAAAAACCCCTGCATATAATTTCCATAATAAGGTTGCCTTGGACATTCATGACTTTGAAGGGTAAGATGATATGAATAGGGGCTCATTTTTTATGTATAATATAATTTTAACCTATATTATCCTCTATAATCTCCAAAATATCCAATAAAATATGGGAAGTACCCCCTATTCTATCTCAGATAAGGGGTACTTTCCCTCATGCACACACTGTCAGTTTGGGGAAGAAATATGATGAGCGGAGGTAAAGAGATGTGTGGGACTTGTATAGAGGTTTTTTAGGTTTATTAAAACCTCAAAAAACATTTAAACCTTACATATAATGAGGAATTAAAAATGAGAGATCTAACATAATAGAGTTGCAGTTAGGCCTAAAGGCTAATTTGAGGCCTAGTGCAAGTTGAGGGGGTCACCTTCATTTTTAGTATTTAATATGACTTATAGCCAATTTTATCATGTATATTGAATAAAATTGAATGTTTATAAGCTATTTTTATGCAGGTAATCCATCAATGAATTTAATTTTAAACAAAGTTTGCAAGTAAGCCTACTAGGTTAGGATTAGGCCTATGTCCAAATTGAGGGTCTTTCACACTTAAATCATGAAATGAGCTTTATAACATGTTGAAACATGTTTTTGTGGATAATAAATAAGTGTTAAATGTTTTATAGAGTATAGAGGTTGTAGATAGTCCATTTTTAAGCTAAAAACCAACATCAAGCCTAGGGAAACAAGGAAAAGAGCTCAATAAGGCAACTTTAGAAGCTCACATCTCTCATGGGGATTTGCATGGAGGATAGAGAATATTGAAGGAGTTTAATAAGTTCCTAAACAACCATTTTGTGGAATTATTTTGAAACTCCAATGTTAGGTTTTTATGAAACAAGCTTAAGGGAGAAGATTATGTTAGAATGAAATTTTGAATGTGATTCCAAGACCAATATAATCAGGAGCAACCATTTGGTCAATTGAAAGGATTATTTCTCTACTAATGAAGCCTAAAAAATGCATATTGTCCTTTTTTACTTTTTCTACCTACACACTAGAACAACCACCTATAATTGGTCTTGACATAAGATTGAAAAGGTCATTTTGGAGCATTAAAACATAGAAATTAACTATATTTGAAGTCCATTCATGGAGTGAGATATGTATTCCCCATTTTTAAGGGATAGGTTGGAAAATAGAGTTAATGATTACATTATAATTCCCAATGACTATATTCAAGCCCATTCTCCCCAAAAAGGTAAAACAATAGCCCATGAGCTTTTTGAAAATGGTATATAACAAAGATATAGATTTGCTTAATGCATATAATGAACATGTTTGATTTCCTATAGTATAGACTATACCCATGAAAAAAGTGGAGTTCATAAATTAAGGGGAGATAGGTTTTTGAAGGCCTCAAAGATGCTCTAAAACACACTGAAATGTTTTAGTAACATCTACATGTCTAAAGATGCAAGTGGCCTTTTAACACCATAAAGAACAATATTAAACATGTTCTCATGACTAGAATGGTTTAAAATTGATGAAATATTTCACCATTGAATTGAATGTAAATAATAAGGGATTGAAACACTCTCATATCCCATATGAATATCTACAGGTCCCCTGTTCACCATGTAAAGATCATAAGATGGTTTTAGGATTGTCAAAGAGATTGAGTTTGATAAACTCAGTATATACCCTCTTTCCAAGCATGAGGTGAGTGAATATAGTCATAATATAGTGTGAAGGACTTAAATGAGGAAATTATTAATATATATATATGAGTAAATTATTAATATATATAATTTCTAATAAAATGCACAAATGTAACCTATAATAGTCCTTAAAATGCATATGTCCCAACTAGGTAGACAGTGATCAAGTTTGGGGGTCCAAGATGATGGAGAAGAGATAATCAAAGTAAGAAAGTGTACATAGGCCATTAATATGAAATAATTTAAAACCTAAAATATAATTAAAACAAATTTATCAAGTTCTAAAGGCTCCAAAATCACCTATATTAGCCTAAGAGGCAAGGTATAATAGTCAAAAGGTAGACAGTGAGCTTGACCAAATAGATAAGACCATAAAAAAGTATGAATATGAATTAGTTTGTCATGAACATGGTTTATCATGATTAAAATAACATTGTTAAAGTATGTGAGAATTATATTCAAGACTTGAACATGCATAAACACCTACAATAGGGTCATCTTAAGGAAGGAAGTAGAAGCACAATTAGGTAGTGAGTTGAGAAAGAAATCCTAAATGATAATCTAGGGTTTCCCAAAGTGAAATCATGGTTCTAATATATGTGTTCATGATCCTATAAGATATTAATGACTCTTATGCATTATTTCCAAGGTCAATTATGCATGAATACCTTTAGGCAAGTCTAAATAAGGGTATCTTAGCTAATCATCCTTAAGGTTAGGAAACAAGGCTTGTATGAGATGTTTGGAGATTTTAAGTGACAAGAGATATTGAAAACATATTAATAACAATATATATAAGCCTAATATAGCTATAATGATGAATCTTGAGAAGAAAATAAACTCAAACAACCAAAAAATATAGTTCATGGAAAAACCCCTGCATAGTTTCCCTAATAAGTCTACCTTGGACTTTCATGACTTTGAAGGCTCAGATGATATTACCAAGGGCTGTTTTTCTATGTATAATATAATTTTAAACTATAATAGCCTCTAAAATCTCCAAACTATCCAATAAAATAAGGGAAGTACCTCCTATTTTTTCTTAGACAAGGGGTACTTTCCCTCATGCAGACGCTATCAGTTTGGGGAAGAAAGGTGATGAGGGGAGGTAAAGAGATGTGTGGGAATTGTATAGAGGTTTTGGAGGTTTAATAGCACCTAAAAAACCATGTAAAACCTTATGTGTAAGGATGAATGAAAAATGAGAGGTCTAACATACTCCAATTGTAGTTAGGCCTAAAGGTTAATTTGAGGCCTAGTGCAAGTTGAGGGGGTCACCTTCATTTTTATTATTTATTATGACTTAAATCCTATTTTATCATGTCTATGGAATAAAATTAAAGTTTTATAATGTATTTTAATATAGGTATTCCATCAATAAAGTTCCTTTTCAATAAAGGTTGCAGGTAATCCTACTAGATAAGGATTAGGCCTATGTCCAAATTGAGGGTCTTTCACACTTAAAGCATGAAATGAGCTTGATAACATGTTAAAACATGTTTATGGGGATAATAAATAAGTTTTAAATCTTTTAGAGAGTATAGAGGTTGTAGATAGTCCATTTGTATGTTCAAAACCAACATCAAGCCTATGGAAACAAGGAAAAGAGCTCAATAAGGCAACTTTGGAAGCGTACATATCTCATGGGAATTTTCATGGAGAATATTTGAGGATTTTAATAAGTTCCTAAACAACCATTTTGTGTAATTATTCTGAAACTCTAATGTTAGGTTTTTATGAAACAAGCTTAAGGGTCAAAACTACCCTAAAAACCTTGTAAATCCTTGGTAGTGACCTAACGGAGGAAATGAGTTTGGAAAGCTAGTATAATAGACCAATTTTACCAAAATATATTTTTAACACGGTATATGACTCTCTTAGGCTCTGTTTCATGCTAACTAGTTGTATGAACTTGTACGGATGGGTAAAATAGGCTCGTTTTCACCATTTTTTGTGTTTTTTAGGTTATATAAGGATTATAAGCATGAAATTAAATTTTTTAAAAATATATATGATTTTATTAACCCCTAATTTAAATTTAATACTATATATAAAATCCTAAGTGCCTCAATAAATAGCTTTAATTGATCCAGTCAAAACTAGCCTATTAGATAAGCTAGTGAAGAAGATGTAAAACTTTAAGTGAGCTAAATTTAAGGTGTCATTGATTATTATAAGGCCATGGAGGTTATTTAAATGTTTAATTAATTTCTTCCCATGTATTTTCATGAGAAAATAATTCCAATTTGGAATCCAAGTGTGCAAGGTGCATAAAAGAGCAATTTTCTAGATAGTAGATGATGATTGCTTCTCTCCAGATCATTCTATATGACCAGGCCTATAAATAATACATGGAGTTTCATGTATGATTTCCTTAAACTTAATTCAAATAATTTTTAATTTTCCTCATCAGTTATAGGGAGTTAAAAAAGGCCCAATCATGCAGGCAATTTTTATGAGCCAAAATGGAGAGTTTCTTGTCATTTTTCATAAAGTTTATGACTTGTATGGACACTTAAACATCCAAAAATTTCATGTTAAATACATTTTTATTCTCACCTATAAAATTAAATAATTCTCTCATCTTTACAAGTTTCATTTTGACCCTTGGACTTCTCTCTTCTTCTCTCTCTCACAAGTTCTATAAGAACTAGCCATTTTGGCATTGTATCGTATGCTCCACCTAAGTATGGTGAAGTCCTACTCCTTTGTATAATTTTTTATAAATAAAATTAATAATTTTTACATATTTCATGACATTTAATATTGTTTTTTACATGAATTTTTTACTTTCTTAGTGAAAACTATGGATTCCTTAGCAAGTTGTCATATTTTCTCACCTATTTGCAGCTTCTTCTTGTAGGGCATGTGATGCATTTTAGGAAATGAAAAAGTTTAAGTGTTACTATATTAATTGTTTCCATTAAATTTCTCTTCGATATTCCTCTTATCTTTTCACATTAATCCATAACCCCATAATGTAACATTAATGCAAGAAGACATAGATTGGAGAGTGTATGTTTAGTTGTCCTTTGATTTCGAGTGTAAAATGCATATGGTTGGATGTAATAAATATATTTTTTGTATAACATCCCTTAGTTTATTTTTATTTTATTTATATATCTCCATTTTAATCCCCCACATCTATTAGTAGTTACAATCCTAAGTGGTACATCAAGGGAGCTAGCCCTATCTAGAGACTCACCTCATTCCTTAGGCAACCCACAAGCTTAGAGGTGATTCCATTGTGAAACTTGGATGAGGAGAGATTTTACTCTCCTAAAATGGTGAAAATATAAGGTAAAATATTTTTTGGCACACTTTTTGGGACTCTTGTTCCAAGAGTTGGAGGATTTTTTGTGTTGTCCTTCAACATATCAGTCTTTAGAGGCATCTATCTAAGCATCAATGACGACTCCAAAGTTGTATCATCTGGTCAAGAAACCTAGGTATTCACTTTTAATATGGTTTATGATCATTTATTGTGTTCTTATTTCCTAATTAAGTTTCATGGATAACCTTGGTTTTGATTTTTGTTCTCTACAAGTTGGTGAAACCTTCCAAGCTTGTGTTATTCCCCATCAATATGAAAAAGTTCTTAATGAGCCTTGGTGTGACTATAATCATCCTTGTAATGAAGTTTATAAATAATAAAATCATCCTTTATATGAACAAAATTTACTCCTCAATAGTCATATGAGCCTTGGTAGTCCTATAGTCCTTCACTTCCCTTTCCATATGGACACCATGTTGATGGACAATCCTATGAGAATGGATACAAAGAAACACTTCTCTATCAGCCTCAATATGAGCCTTTTCATTCATATTATTATTCCTATCAACTTCAAGATCATTAATATGAGTCTTTTACTCAAAAAATTTCCATGGATTATACAAAAGGATATCATTGGCAAAGTGAAGTTATTACTCATGTAGATGTTGCTCCTTTTAATCAACCCAAGGATTCACTTCCACTAGAAGTCACTAGTGATTTCCTCTTTTCCAAACCCATTCATAGTCCTTATACTTCATCCCACACTCCATCAGCAATTACTTTACCTATCACTACATCTCATACTCCAACTCCTTCACCCCAAATCCATGATCCTATTCATCAACCTTTCACATCATTCCTTCTCAAGGAGGAACCTATCTTGAGAGAAGCAAGTAAATAAGAATAAATTCAATTCATGACTGATAAAGAGACTCTCATGAGTGATTTTTAGGAATAAATAACCATAGGTAGCCCCCTTGGTGAACCAAAGGAAAACCTAGTAGCTGATGTCTCCATATTTGAAGGGATGTGTGTCCATGAAGAACCCCCTACACTTCACCCTCAATCTGATTTTGAGTTTTATGTACCACCTCAATTAACTAGATCATCTTGTCCTCACCCTATCACTCTTTGACTTGATGGAATTATGGATGGGAACCTAAGGAGGATTAGTTGGTTGAAAAATAAGAGAGTTCTTGTTTGAAGATAACTTACCTCCTTGACAACCTCATTAGGCTAGATCACATGGTTTCAAGATGCCTAGTCTTGGCATCACCATGAAGGAGAATGAGATGGAAGATGTTGTATCCCTTTAATGAGAATTTACATCTAATCAAAAGGTTTTATATGATCATCTAAAACATGAAGTGGAATATACAATCTAAGATGAAGAACACTTTCAAGTCATCTCTTAAGAAGTGGTAGTCCTAATAAATTCTCATGAGACCAAGGTAGAAGTAGCTCTTGAATATGATCATGAGATAGAATATTTATGGAAAATTTTCAATTGCATATGCAAGGAATTTGATGAGTTGGTTAAAATTTCTTATCCTCCAAAATATTTCATAGATAATGATAAGCCAAATCTTGTTGATGAGTTTAATAAAAATGATCTTGAGTGTTTAACCAAACATGAAGAGAAAAATATTTCTTATAGTGAAGAAAATACTATCATAAAGTCACTTGATGATGCTAGAATTTAAGAAGTGGTTAACAAGGATGACTGGAAACTATAAATGGAGATCTTTCAAGAGCTTGAAGAGATTTTACAGGTTGAGTTCCAAGTGTATGATAGGGTGAAAGAATAGGTTTCTATGGAAGACAATTATTAAGATTGGATAAATTTTTCAAATATCCTTGATGAGTTAGAAGAGCTTGAAACTAAGAAAAATCCTAATCTTGTTGAAAACACTATGGAAGACAAGAAGTTATGCCTTGTTCAATCATCATTTGAAGTTTCAATTGATGATATAAATGACAAGGTTGAATATCTTTGGATATAAGAGGAATACTTATACATTTCAAACTTGTTTGAATATGGTCTACTTGAGAGTATGATAATTGAAGTGCCAAAGAACAAGTTTGATCCAAAAAACATCCCATCCAAGGAGAAGCATGCTTTGTACTATATTCCATCTTATGAAGAAGGTGATGCTTCAAACTTATCATTTGATCTAGGAGGGAGTTATGATCATTATTATTTTAAATAATGGTTTGTTTCTTATTCTCCTAAGTGCTTTGACCACATGTGTGTGTGTCTTGTTGGTGTGTTTGCTTTGTTAGTGTCTTTATTTTGGTTGAGGTAGCCATTAGTTGTCTTGTATTGGTAAGGTTTATGGTTAATGGTAAAAAAATTATTGTTTTTATCATTCCTTAGATGACTCCATAGTCCTAGTGTACTTATAAGGATACTGGTATAATTAGTATAGTAGGTATACAACCCCTGTGAGTCACTAATTTGTTAACCAAGTTTGACTTTTAGGTCAAATTGGGGCACCCCTAGGTAAAAAATTGGCATTTAAATATTTTATAGAGTCTAATATAATGTAATGAAGTGTTTTATATGTCATTTGGTACCATTAAATGTTATATTAGCTTTGGTAAATTAGTTTTTCTTTCCTTTTATCATTTTGAGTCATTCTAAGGGTTAAAAAGGGGGAATTAATTATTTTTATGGGTTTATTTAGAAATTTGAAGGTGAAAAAACATTATTTCATAACCCATGTGTCCATTTAATTCTTAATTAATTGAAAAAATTGAAACATGGTAGGTTTTACAGAACAAAGGGTAGTTTTCTTGAGTAAAAGAGAGAAAATGGCACTTGTACAACTTCCTTGGGAAGTGTCCCATGTGGGATAGGGTTAAGGGAAGTCCTTTAATCTTCCTCATCTTAAATACATGTTTTGAATTATCTTAAAGTTCCATTTATAATCCAAAACTATTATGCTCTATTTTTGTCTTTCTTGTCATACAAAAGTGACTTGTAGGTTTGTACTCAGTATGACCAATAGAAAGAATTTTACGAAAAATTATTTGGGGAGTTTTTTTGAAACTTATATACCTATATTTTCATATAAATTTTTTTTATAATGATCAAATTTTATTTATTAATAATCCATTTGAAGTTGACTATGCAAATCTACTTATCAATCTATGCACTCTTCAAGTTTTTCCTTGGTTTGAAGAATTTTAAAAGAACCATTTGATTATGTTGGTTCCATATGATCTTGGATATGTAACCTCATGTATCCCATTCTTTGTTTCATTTTTTTTTGGTGTTTGGACGAGCTAATAAGCTCATTTTTATAGACTGGCTTCTTTTGAGAGTGAAAGGCACTTTCTACCATTTTAAGAGTTTCTCACTTTATCAACATTCCCAAGGGGTTGTAACATGTCATTTATTACATGTTTATATTTTTTATATTTCTCTTTACCTCCTTGATTTATTTCTCCAAATAACATCCCATAAATTACACTCATGCTACACACTTCCACACAGTCAACCATTAATGTGCATATACAAGTGTCATGAAAGGAGAAGATTAGGTTAGAATGAAAGTTTTAAATGTGATTCCAAGACCATTATAACTAAAATCAGTCTTGGTCTAAGCATGAAGCCTAAACAATGCATATTTTCCTTTTTTTTACTTTTGTTGCTTGCACACTAGAACAACCACCTATAGGTGATCTTGATAGAATATTGAAAAGGTCATTCTGGAGCATTGAAACATATGAATAAACTATATTTTAAGTACTTTCATGGATTGAGATCATTATTCCCCCTTTTGAAGGTCTAGGTTGGAAAATAGAGTGAATGACTACCTTCTAAGGTCCAATGACTATATTCCAGCCCATTCTCCCTAAAAATGTAAAATAGTGGCCCATGGGCTTTTTGAAAATGGTATATAAAAAAATATAGAGTTTCTAGATGCATATAATGAACATACTTGATTGCTTCTAGTATAGACTGCACCCTTGTAAAAAGTGGAGGTTAGAAAGTAAGGGGAGATAGGTTTTTTAATGCCTCCAAGATGCTCTAAAACACACTAAATTTTTTTAGTAACATCTATAGGTCGTAAGATGCAACTGGCCTTTTGACACCATAAATAGAAATATTAAGCATGTTCTCATGACTAGTATGGTTTCAAAGTGATTAAAGGTTTCAAAAATGACTTGAAGGTAAATAATAATGGACTGAAACATTCTCATAGCCCTTATGACTACCTATAGGTCCCCTGTTCACCATGTAAAGCTCATAAGATGGATGTAGGATTGTCAAACAGACTGAGTTTGATAACCTCAATATATACCCTCTTTCCAATCATGAAGTGAGAGAATATAGTCATAATATAGTGCTAAGGACTTAAAGTATTACATTATGCATATAGATAAATTCTTAAAAACATGCACAAATGTAACCTACATTAGGTCTTAAAAGGCATATGTCTTAGCTGGGTAGACAGTGATCAAGTTTGGGGGTCTAAGATGATGGAGAAAAGATAAGAAAAGTAAGCAAGTGGACATAGACAATAAAAAAAGTATGAATATGACATAGTTTATAATGAACATGGTTTAACATTATTAAAATAACCTTGGGAAATTATTTTAGCATTATATTCAACACTTAAACATGCATAAATACCTATAATAGGGTCATCTTAAGGAAGAAAGTAGAAGCATAGTCAGGCAGTGAGTTGAGAAAGAGGTCCTAAATGATAATCTAGGGTTACCTAAAGTGAAATAATGGTTATATGATATGTTTTCATGATCCTATAATATATTAATGACTCTTATAAATTGTTTCCAAGGTTAATTATGCATGAATACCTTCAGGCAGTTCTAAATAAGAGTATCTTAGCTAATAGTCCATAAGGTTAGGAAACAAGGCTTATATGAGGTGTTTGGAGATTTTAAGTGACAAGAGAGATTGATAAAAAAAAATTAATAAAAATATATATTAACCTCATATCACTATCATTATGAATCTTGAGCATAAAATAAACTCAAATAACCAAAAAATACAATCCATGGAAAAACCCCTGCATACAGTTTCCCTAATAAGTATGCCTTGGACTTTCATGAATTTGAAGGGTTAGATGATATGAATAGGGGATTGTTTTTGTGTATAATATCATTTTCACCTATAGTATCCTATATAATCTCCAAACTATCCAATAAAATAGAGGAAGTACCCCCTATTTTGTCTCAGATATGGGGTGTTTTCTCTCATGCACACACTGTCAGTTTAAGGAAGAAAGGTGATGAGGGGAGGTAAAGAGATGAGTGGGAATTGAATAGATGTTTTGGTTATTTAATAACACCTATAAAAACATGGAAATATTTCACAGGAGGAATTCCAACTAAGAGGTCGACAATACTAGAGTTATAGTCAGGCCTAAAGGCTAATTTGAGGGTTAGTGCAAGTTGAGGGGGTCACCATCATTTTTAGTATTTAATATGACTTCCAGCCTATTTTATCATTTATATGGGATAAAATTAAATTTTTATAAGATATTTTAATGTAGTTAATCCATCAAGGAAGGTCATTTTGAACAAAGGTTATAGGTAAGCCCACTAGGCAAGGATTAGGCCTATGTCCAAATTGAGGGTCTTTCACACTTAGAGTATGAAATGAGCTTGATAACATGTTTATGGGGATAATACCAAAGTTTTAAATATTTTATAGAGTAGAGAGGTTGTATACAATCCATTTTTAAGCTTAAAACCAACATTAGGCTTGTGGAAACAAGGAAAAGAGCTTGATAAGGCAATTTTAGAAGCTCACATATCTCATGGGGATTCACATGGAGGATATATAATGTTGGACATGATGAATAAGGTTTTAAAAAATCATTTTGTGGAATTATTTTGAAAATCCAATGTCAAGTTTTTATGAAACAAGCTTAAGGGTAAAAATTGCCCTAAAACCCTTGTAAGCCCTTGATAGTGACCTGATGGAGGAAATGAGTTTGGAAAGATAGTATAATGGACCAGTTTTAATACAATATATTTTTAAATTTTCATATTATTCTCTCATGATCCCTCCCATGCCAACTAGTTGTACGGACTTGTATGGATGGGGTGTAAAATAGGCTCTTTTTCACCATTTTTATTGTTTTACAAGTTCCATAAGGATTATAAGCATGAAACCAAATTTGGGATGAATATATAGACTTGGAATAACCCCTAATTTTAATTTAATACTACATATAAACTCTTAATTTCCTCAACAAATAGCTTTAATTCAGCTAGTCAAAACTAGCCTATTAAACAAGCTAGTGAAGATGGAAAATTTCAAGTGAGCTAAATTCAAGGTGTCCCTAATGATTATAAGGACATATATGGTATTTAAAGGTTTAATTCTCTTCCTCTCATATATTTTCATGAGCAACTGATGCCAATTTGGAAGCCAAGTGTGTATGGTGCATGGAAGAGCAGTTTTCTAGACAACAGATGATGATTACTTCTCTCTAGGTGATTCCAGATGACCAAGCCTATAAATAATGAATGAAGAGGCATGTTTGACATCCTTAAAATTCATTCAAATAATTTTTAATTTTCATCATCATTTATAGGGTGTTTAAATAGTCCCAATCATGTAGGCAATTTTTATGAGCTAGAATAGAGAGTTTCTTACCACTTTTCATGAAGTTTATGATTTGTATAGACACTTGGAATTACAAACCTTGCATGTTAAATAAAATATCCTTATCACATACACTATTAATTTATTATATAATCTTTAAAATTGTTCTTGTGGCCCTTAGAATTCTCTCTTCTTCTCTCTCTCTCTCATAAGTTATATAAGAACTAGTCATTTTGGCATTGTATTGGATGTTCCACCTGAGTATGGTGAATCCATACTAATTTGTATACCTTTTTATAAATAAAATTACTAATTTTTACCTGTTCCATTAATTTCCATAGTGTTATTTACTTGAATTTTTAATTTTCTTAATGAAAACTATGGATTCCTTAGCAAGTTGTCACATTCTCTCACTTATTTGTAGCTTCTTCTTGTAGGGCATGTGATCTATTCCAAGAAATGTCAAAGTTTAATTGAGTTATTATCTTAATTATTTCCATTAAATTCCTCTTGTATATTATTTCTAGCTTTTCACATTAATCCATAATCCCACAATGTAACATTAATGCAAGAAGACATAGATTGGAGAGTGTATGTTTAGTTATCCTTTGATTTCAAGTGTAATATGCATATGGTTGGATGCCATAAATATATTTGGTGAATCAAATCCCTTAGGTTAGTTTTATTTCAGTTATCTCTCTCCTTTTTTAACCCCAAATTTAGTAGTAGTTGCAATCCTAAGTGGTACATCAAGGGAACTAGCCCTATCTAGAGACTCACCTCATTCCTTATGTTTCCCACAAACCTAGAGGTGATTTTATTATGCCACTTAGATGAGGAGAGATTTTAATCTCCTCAAAAGGTGAAAATCCAAGTGAAAACACTATCTATAGTTCATATATTCATAAAATACAAGCATTGTAATCAAGGGGTCAAAATTACAGACATCACAGATGAGTGCCCTCTACAGTCAGTGGTAACTCCTCCCCCACCACCACAACAATTGGTTTTGTCACTTATTAAAGAGTGCCATAAAATGTAATTCAAGGCACCTCCTCAAAAGTGAAATTCAAATAAAATTAGTGCACCCATGAAAATGTATAATGAAACATCAATTATGACACCTATAAATAATTTTTATATCCAACCAATTCAAGAGAAAGAGGTGTACATTCCTATGTAACAAGATTCATATCAAAGAGTTACTCAAGGTTCAAAAAAAATTAAGTCTTATCAAATGTGTTGTAAGGTAGTATCTCAGATAGTTTAATGTGTTCCAAAATAAGCATAGGCATTTATACAAAACATTTCACCAAGTCCTACACCTTCTTTAGTTACACATGGGGAAAAATATTCTATAATAAATGATCAAGATAATTGCATTACAAAACTTGATACCATTTAAGATTTATATGCACCCACATATTAGACTTTTTGAAAATGAAAATTCATATTTGACAAATATGATCCAATAATTCACTATAGTCCTCTGATTTATGGGATCATAGGCTAGTTTCTTTTCCAAAATATCAAAATAATAATAATCACATAGTAAAAAAAATAAAAAAAATGAAATATTGTAAAAATATAAAAACATTCACATTATTTTCAAAAAGTAAAAAACCAGGACTTGATCATAACATAAGATGCTAGTTTATTTCTTTACATATGTTATTTATCTCATATTTTGTTAGATAACATATTATTTTTCTATACACATGAATTTCACAAGGTATATGTGTGTGATAATGTAAATTATACATGAATTCTAAGATGTTAGACTCCCTTCTACCTAGTGGCCATGACTACAACCACAATAATATATCCAAATGTCATTATTGTCACCAATCCATCTTAACAAAGTACATGTGTAATGAGTTATTTTGACCACCAAGTAGATTATGAAATTGTGTTCGATATTGTGTTCATTATATTCTATTTTTCCCTAATTTTTGTTTATATATTGAATGTATCATGCTTTACCTATTTGTTTAGTGTGATCAATTATATATATATATATATATATATATATATATATATATATATATATATAGGATTTTAAACAACTCAATGTAGAAATATCCCTTAGGGGATATGATATATTGTTTAGTCTTTATATATATATATATATATATATATATATATATATATATATATATATATATATATATATATATATATAAAGACTAAACAATATAACATATCCCCTAAGGTATATTTCTACATCGAGTTGTTTAAAATCCAATTCATGCTACCCTTTATTATTGAATTATTTTCAGACATTTATTATTTACAAAACTCTTATGCTTTTGTTGTATGCCCTTCCTCTTTCATCAACATTCATTAAAAAATCCATGTATGTTTTACTTTGGTATTTTAACATTTTTTTTATTTCAATACCTACAAAACAATACTAAAATTAAAATTTACCCACCCTACACGTTACACCTTTTTTTCTCAACCAAGTAGATTAGTCTTCCAATAAGTAAGGAAATTCATCTTTTCATGCATATTTCATCATGGTATGGTTACACTTTTTCCTCTTATGTTGGATTTATTTATTTGATTGTGAAGAGTGACAAACATTGTCTTCACCATTAGAGTCTTCCCTAGAACTTGATTCTTTTTTTTATTTTTCTTTCTTTGAACCCTATTCAATTCTAGTGTGAGTTCTTGTTCAAGTTTCATTGTTTACAGATAGAAATAAAATAATATAAGTAGATTGACCATTATCAAAAAATGGTACTTTATCATCTACAACATCTTTTCTCACCAGTTTTTTTTTATATAGATACATCTAGTAATATGTATGCATCTATTTACTTAAAACAATGAAAAATCACGTATTCTTTGCCCAATATAGAATCAGTGGATCCAAAAACATGAAAATTACTTGCATTAAGTGTTTTCATAGACCATGATTCTTTTCATTTTATATTATGCAAGGCTTGTGTGGGACTTAGATTGAGATTGTACACAACTATATTTATAAATACTACTTATTAATGATATGATACACTGTAGCTATCCACCATAAAACATGTCATGACCATGATTTTCATATTTTTACTTGCCATGACTTCATGTTTTGGTGTAGAATATTACTTGTGTATACCTTATTTCTTACAAGAATTCCTTGAGTTTACCAAAGATTAACTCAACCCTATTAACTGATCTACAAGATTTTAAATGTTTCCTTCCCTATTCCTATACCATAGCTTTCCAAGAAATAAATTTAGAGAAACATTCTCACTTTCCATGCAGAAAATAAAGCCACATTTTCCTATATAATTTATCTATAAGTAAAAAGTAATGTAAATATCTAGATATGGAATGTGTCCAAATTGGACCATGCAAAAGCACATATACCAAATATAATACACCTTTATCTCTTTTTATTTACCAATGTCAAATGAATGTGAAAATTAATTATCAATTTGACAACTTGAACATACATCTAACTCTTTTGAATAGATGAAAGTCCATTCACCATGTTAATCTAATTTAATATATGCAAATGTTTATATCCATTGTTCACTAGTGCTTTCAACTATTATTAGTGCATGCTCTTTTTTTATTTAAGGATCAACCAACTTATTCAATACATTGTTACCAATACCAATAATAATGACTTTATTTTCATGAAGATTACTAACCATGTATTTATTTCCTTTGAACTCCACACAAACAATATGATTTATAGTTGTTTCACTTATGAAAATAATATTTTTGTTTATATCATACACAAAATCATACATTATTAAAAGTGTAAGTAACATAATTCAATGAAATATGAACATATCCATATCCTCTTACATAATGAACCCAACCATCACCTAAAGAAATCAATTCATAGTAAATATCACCTTCTATAAAGTATGTGACACATGTAGTGTTTTATTTCACTTGAATCAAACTACCACATTCTTGACTCCATTGACTGGTTTTATGGTGCCAAAAAATTAATCTCACTTGCTTAAATGTGTTAACTTTATTCAACCATAATTGCATTTTATGACTTATTTTGATTATTTATCAAATCATATTATCTCTTATGATAATATTTCTATAAATGGTTAGGTTCCTTAAAATAAAAACAAGTCCATGATTGATTTGAACTACTTACATTTATTTTGGAGGTTTATTTTTCAAAAATGCATGTATTCCATTATATTCCATTATTGTTTCATTGTGTAGATATGGACTTTCTATAGAAATTGAAGTTGAGGTAATTGACTGATCTTGGCTCATTTATTTTTGTAGGAGAAGTTTTGATAACTTCTCAAAATCTAGTGTATTTTTCTCCATAATAATATGAAGTGACTCAATAACTAAATCATACGATGATGACATATTATTTATTTCCAAAGAAATCAATTCTTTCTCATCTATAGGTTTCTCAACTACTTTTAGTTGATCATAAATATCCTTTAGCTACAACAAAAAACTAGAAATAAAACTACCTTCCTACATCTTAGCAGAAAATAACACATTTCTCATATACAATACCCTTACATCTTTTGAATCATAGTATTTAATAGTTAACTTTTCCTAAAATTTGAATCTAGTTGCATTTTTTACTTCTAGAAATAGATTGTTTGAAATAAAAAGTTTTAATAACATCAAATCTTATTTATGATGTCTGCCATAGTTTTTTAGGTTCATAAATTTTAATTCAAGCTATGAACTAGAATAACACTTTTGACTAGAGCTATGAATTGGAAATAGAAAGAGATAGAAAATTAATCTCAACTAAGGACATAAACCAATAGGGCTAACAAAGGAACCAACATAGATACCACTACAAACCACCAGAAGGTATAAAAAACATACAATAATATAAAATGAAAAGATAAAACTAAGAATAATGGAGCTAACTATAGCTTCAAAAAATACATTATATCCCAAAGGCATCAAAAACCCATCACAGATTAATAAACCTACATATCGACTATAGAAACAATAGAAAACTATAAACCAAATATAGAGACATGGGATAATATTTTCATTTAAGAAACTTAGTTGAGCCTTTAGATGCACTTTGATCTAGGTAATATGATACCCATTTGATATTTATTTCATTATTTCTCTATTATGAATCTCATTATGGTTCACTCTATCCCTCTTATTTTTTTTTCTTTCATCAACTAAATTGTTAGCATTTCTTGTTAGTCTAACACAATATTGTTCCATGTTTAATTTTAGACCCTTAAGAGGGGGGTTCTATGTAGTACATTTATGTTTTCGAAAAAAGGGGACTACTTCCATATTTTTCTCAAGCTCCCCCAACCTTTCTACCATTCTATCTGCACTTTATGGAGGATACTTATTTTCCTTCAACTATAATGTTTGTAAGGAAAGAGGGAAATCAAGATGAATGAAAATATTACCTATAGGATGAATTTACCCTTATTCCATGTATTCTATAGTTGAGTCTTGTACATTAACTCATTCATTTTCTTATTTTATTGACTTAGTCCATTATTTATCCTCATTTAGATCCTTTGTCTAATCATATTGTTTATTATTTTAACCCTATTTCTTTACTTATTTAATGGGTGCCTTTTAATTATGAATTGATCCATACTCATTATCATTTTTATATATTTTTTATTCATTGTTGTTATATGTCTCAATTTTTCCATATGTCCCTATTTATGGAAATTTTTATAGACAAAGGAAGCACCTTCATATTCTATTTTTTGTATCTAGTCTCCAAACCTAAAATTTAGCTTAATGGAATATGATAGAGTCCTATACACAAAATAAATAAAATTTAATATTTAATAAATTATTCATGTCCTATTTTTAGTAACTGCATCAAAGGCATTAAATTTCTAAAATGTCTGTGTTGTTTTAATCATTATTTATTCTTCCTAGTATTCGAGTGGGATTATTTATAATCTAACCTAAATGTTCATTTAAAATTTATATTTTATTTTTTAGATTCAAATCATGGCTTCCATTTTCTTATAAAAATACCTACTTTTCCTAAGAACCATGGTCTTCCCACCAATGTTCTAGCACATTCTTCATGATAAATGAATTGAATAAAAAAGAATCAATTGACCATTATAGATATTTCAATATATCCTTTTAGATTTAATTTAATTTCCATCCATTTTCTAAAAGCATCTATATTTGATCTAGCTCCCTAAAACTTACCTAATATAGAATTACCCATTCTTAAAAAGGATTAATTTACCACTTGGTTAGGAATTTTCAGTTGAAACCCATCTTCTTCCAACATGATCTATAATGAGAGGGAATTATAAAAAGTGTCATGAAATAATTATACTTTATAGTCATGTTTTCATAATTGAGGAATGTAAATTTGGTTCAAATTTAAATTAGGGATAAGCAAAACATCATGTAATTCACCATTAGGGATTTTAATAGTTCTTATGGATTCAAAATATTATGAAACATGATTTACAAGACTTAAAATATTGTTAGAAATATATGGTTTTAAATAAGTAAATAAATGAAAATTATATGTCATACGTTGAGCAGGACTAGAATCAAAAATCCATTCAATGAGAGAAGTATGCAAAGCACAAGTAAAATCATCCCTAGTATTAGACTTTTATTATTTTTGAGTCTTATTATTACTAGTACTAGCATCTTTTTTTACTTTAAGATTATCATTTTTAACATCCCATTTTTTGAGAAAATAATAATCTTTATCAAGAGTGTATTTATCATAATAGTTGCACTCTAAAATTTTCTTAGGTTTTGAGTTATACTTTTGGTATTTTTTGTCATTTATGTTGTTAGACTTCATATGATCTTTGCCATTATTATGTTTGTGTTTACACAAAAATTCATATTCATTTGTTTTGAGACTATGAAATTTAAGTAACATTTTTTAATTTTCTATTAAAAAAATAAAAAAATAAATCAAACATCAATAAATAAACTAATGTAGGAATAACAAGTTATAAATGAACATTTATAATAAACTATTAAAAATGTCTAGGTAATCTGATGTAAGAACATCTCCTAAGAAGACTTTTGTAATCAATTTTATATATTAGTGTATTTTAAAATTTATAATATAGTGATTTAAATAGGTTATAGGTCTTAGGTTATCTTCAAATTTGAATTTGAGCTCATTTAGTACTTTCCTACCAAAATGGATCCTTTTGAAATTTCAAATTTTCCTAATAGTTTCAATGAATTCTCAAGTTATATTGGATACAATTTTGTTTTTAAAATTGTATCTGAGATATAGGGACATCATTTAATTATTATTATTAACCACTTTAAAAATGTTTACTATTCCTCAATCTTGGTTAAGACACAACCAAAGTTTGAGGTCAAAAAATGGTATGTGTTTAGAGGGAATAGTTAGTTAGAGATATTTTAGGTGTTAAAAATGGTGTATAATTTAAAATATATTGAATCATGTATGTTAAATTTAGTGATAAACTATAAATTTAATAGATACCAAAAGAAAGGATCAATAATTTAATAAATATCATTTTTTTTGCAGTTCTATGTGTGGTCTATACATGTGTTTTGGGATAAATAAACAAAAAGGTGTTTGACAAAATCTTTGTTGAATCTCAGTGGTCTATATAAATTTAAGTGGCATTGTTATGTTTTTATTCATAAATATATTAGGTTCCTATAAAAAAATTATATTAAAATGTGATAATACTCAGTAGTCCTTTTTGAAGTAACCCTATTTTGGCACAGTCAAGATTGAAGTCTATAAGGATTATTGAGATAGATTTAAGTGTTTTATGAACATTTTGATTCATTTATAGCCATGAATATTCTTTATTCCCTCAGATTATTTTATAAATCACTTTAAAATTAGAATACTAAACACATGTTTCCATTCAAGTTACATAGTCTTGTACAATGATCCTAAATTTCCACAAACTCACATTAGAGAGCCCTGTAGTGATTGTTCAAGACCAAATAACTATTGTAAAATTTTAAAAAAGGTAAGTTAGAATTAATGAAATATTATAAGTGGTTTAAATGGTTATAAATTCAAATTATCCTCTCTAGAAGGCTCTCGAGTTGTCTAAAAATTGTGAAACCCTGAGTTAGGCTTTTATATTTGCAACTTAAATATATTTTGTTCCCACCATTTAAAATTAGTGAAACTTTTTTATCTAAGGTATTTGTTTTTTTATCAAATATTTTTGTGGTTTTGAGATTTTAAATGACTGTATATCATATAAACCAAGAAGTGCTCTTAAATTAAGCCTAATGGATACCTAGTTATAGGAAGGTTCTAAGAATTGAGGGATTTCCTTCATGAATCTTGATGTAAAACTTTGTGTGAATATATAAGAGTTTAATGGGTTCTAAAAAATATTTTTAGTTTGTCTTGAACCCCTGTATATTATTAAAAACTACAATATTTGTTCTAAATAAGGGTTATAAGAAACTAGCCCTTACATAAGAAACTTGTCTTTTGATTATGCAAACTCTCTCCCTCTACATCAAATTGCTATCATAGTAGGTTGTATACCTAAATAAGGCTTGA
This sequence comes from Torreya grandis, assembly GCA_037957365.1. NCBI lineage: Eukaryota > Viridiplantae > Streptophyta > Pinopsida > Cupressales > Taxaceae > Torreya > Torreya grandis. The sequence continues at coordinate 4,082,468 of JARHVA010000462.1, forward strand.
AGGAAGGTGACGTGATACTCTTTTCAATTTAAGATTGAATTCAATTTTTTTTGGTTAGTTTGATTGTGAATCCAAAATTCCACCTATAAGGAACCTAAGAGGACGTGAAAGAGAAGGTATCCATATGGGAGATATTATCTTGGAGGAGTTAAGAAAATTGAGGGTAATTTTTGATTCAAGGCTTATATAAATAGAGGAAAATTAGAGAATAGGAGTCATAACAGGAGATATAAGTGATAGAGAAGCATAACCATAAGCTCTAAAGGAGGAAGAAAAAGTTGAAGAGCATGAGGAAGAATATATTTATAGACTAATGAAATTAGTGATGGCACAAGGATCTAAACCAAAGATAGAGCTTCCTAATTATGTAGGTAGTCTAGATAGTGAGTAACTCATTTATTAGATTATAGAGTTAGACAAATATTTTGATTACGAAAATGTACTAGATGAAAAAAAGGCTAGATTTGTTTACATAAAACTAAATGGACATGCATACCTTTGGTGGGATTACATACAATATGAAAGGCGGAATAAAGGAATAGCCAATATAAAATATTGAGATAGGATGGTAGAAAAATTGAAGGCCAAATTTATACCTAGTGACTAAAATATAAATCTATTCAATAAATTGTAAAATTTTAATTAAAAAGATATGGGTATTCAAGAATATATGAAATAATTCTACAAGTTGACAATCATATCAGGTCATGAAGAAGAGGATGTGGATAAGATTACTAGACATATTAATAGGTTAAGGTATAATCTTAAATATGAAATTGGATTAGTCATTCCAAGGAGAATGGAGGAATGCTACCAATATTCTTTTAAGGTAGAGTATAAATTAAATAGAAGACAAACTCAATAAAACAGGGGCAAGGGTAGAAGTTATAGAGGCAAAGGACAACAAGGAGGAAGAGTTACATCTTAAAGGACAAGTTCATAACCAAGTACCTCTCAATAACATTAATTTAATTCAAGAGGTGGATTCAAAAGAAGGAGACCTTATTTTAGAGGAGGATACACATAAAGAGGAAGAGGATTTTATGGATTCACTAGAAAATGTTTCAAAGGCAACAAATTTATAAGATATACATTTTAGGAGTGTCTAGAGGATTCTCAAGCTAGCATCTCTAAAAATGAAATAAAAATCAAGTATCCCAATAAAAGAAAGAATGTGTGGATTACCCATCTCATGTATAAGAACTAGAAGTTGGTGAGTCCTTGTTGATGAGGAGGGTGTTGATAAAACCTCTCAAGGAGAAAGAGACTACCCAAAGAAAGACCTTATTCAAGATAACTTGAAAATCCCAAGGTAAAATTTGTAAAATGGTGATTGATTCAGGTAGTAATGATAATTTAGTGTTAGTAGAAATTATATAAAATCTTAGTTTAATTAAATTACCATATCCAACCCCCTATAAGGTCTCATGGATTGATAAAAGACAATAAATTATTATGAATGAATAATGATGAAAAGATTTTTAAATTGGAAGATACAAAGACTCCAATGTATGTGTGTCGTGTGATCTTAGGGTGGCCTTGGTAATATGATGGAAAGACTACTCATGATGGAAGGAAGAATCTTTACACCTTGGATAAAGATGGCATAATTCACACATTGTTGCCTATGAAATAAGAATAAAATGGACAAGATTAATTCAAGTGGTTGTGATGGTTAGTGATAAAGATTTATTTAATGTTGTAGAAGAGGAAGAGTTAGGTTTTGGAGTGGTAATCAGACCTAGGACAATTATAATAACCACCAAGTTGAATGATCTATCTCAAGAGATACAAAACAGGTTGAAATAATTTAATGTTATTGTAGTGGATGAATTGCCCAATGAGCAACCATCTATTAGGAGTATTAGGTACCATATTGACTTTGTACCAAGTTCAAGTTTGATTAGTAAAGCTACCAATAATATGACCCTTTAAGATAATGTATAAAATAAGAATCAAATATAAAAACTCTTGAATAAAGGACTAGTCAAATAAAGCCTCCAATTGTACAAGTGCCAAAAAGGAGCGAGATTGGATAATGTGCACTGACTCCAAAGCAATAAATAAGACAATAATAAGGTATAGATTCCCTCTTCCAATAATTGAAGATTTAATAAAACATTTGAGTGGTTCTAATTATTTCTCTAAGATTGATCTCAAGAGTGGTTATCATTAGATAATGATAAGCAAATGAGATGAATGGAAGACTAATTTTAAGCCTAATTAGGGGCTATATGAATGAATTTTTATACTATTTGGTCTCACTAATTCCCAAAGTACGTTCATGAAACTCATGAATGAAGTATTAAAATATTTAATTGGTAAATTTTTGATTGGATATTTAGATGATATATTGATTTATAGTCCAAGCAAGTAAGAACATCCTTAACACCTTAAAATGGTAATGCAAAAATTACAAGAGGAGAAGTCATTAATTAACCTTAATAAGTGTTTTTTTATGAATACATATCTGATATATCTTGGTTTTGTGATTTCTCAAGATGTATTGAGGATGGAAAAAGACAAAGTGAAAGCCATCATTGATTGGCCAACTCCCAAGATAGCTTATGAGGTGAGAAGCTTTCATGGATTAGAAATATTTTATAGGAAGTTTATCAAGAAAATTAGTGGGATTTGTGCACCCATCATTGACACCATAAGAGGGGATAAAAATAAATTTATGTGGACTAATCTTGCTAATAATAATTTTTAGTTTTTGAATAAAATAATTACAGAACAACCTATGTTAGCATTTCCTGACTTTAATAAGGTTTTTCAATTTGAGTATGATGCGAGTGGGGTGGCCATTAGAGATGTCTTAAGTCAATAAGGTAGTCCTATTATATACTTCAATGAGAAGTTAAATGAGGAAAACAAAAGGTATTATGCCTATGATCTAGAGTTTTAAGTTATAGTTCAAGATTTAAAGAAGTGGAGGCATTATCTAATGCTAAAGGAGATTATCATATTCACAGACAATCATGCACTTCAGTTCATAACTAGTCAGTCCAAGATATGTCAAAGGAATATGAAGTGGGTGTAGTATTTTCATTTTTGTCATCAAGCACAAAAAATGCCAAACTAATAAGGTAGTAGATGCTCTAAGTATAAGGGCTTTACTCATAAGAGAGATTCAAATTGAGAGTGGGGGAATAGAGTCACTTAAGGAATTTTATGAAACTCATTTAGACTTCCAAGAAGCATATGAGGCTTGAAAGCATCCAACTACTAGAAATAATGAGCCTTTCATGGAGTATATGTTACAAGATGGTTTGTTATTTAAGGTAGTTTAACTTTATGTGCTAAGGAGTTCCATGAGAGATAACTTGATCAAAGAAAAGCATTGTGGGAGTTTAGCATGTCATTTTGGCCTTGAAAAAACTTTAAATTAGCTAATTAGTCATTATTATTAGCCTATAATTCAAATAGATGTAAGGAAATTTGTAGAAAGATGTAAATTATGTCAATTTTCCAAAGGAAAAAAAACTATTACATGTCTTTATCATCCCTTAATAGTTCCAAATAGGTCTTGGGTCTCCATTAGCATGGATTTTGTAATGGAGTTACCAAGAACTCAAAGAGGTCATGACTCTATTTTTGTAATAGTAGACATATTTTCAAATATGGCTCATTGCATACGATGTAAAATAACTAATGATGCTACTCATATCGCTAACATTTTTTTCAAAGAGGTGGTTAAATTACATGGGATTCCAATGATAATTATCTTAGATAGAGACACTAGATATTTAGGGCACTTCTAAAGGACCTTGTGGAATAAATTAGGATCAAACTTGAACTTTAACTCAACATACCACCCTTAGACTTATGGATAAAATGAGGTGGTTAATAAGAGTTTGGGTAATTTACTAAGGTGTCTAATAAGAGATTGCTTATCTTATAGTTAATTTGTTCATTTATCCCAAAACACATGTACTAAGGTGTCTAATAAGAAAGATTGCTTATCTTATAGTTTTGTGTGTGGTTTATACATGTGTTTTGGGATAAATGAACAAAAATGATTTTCATAGAATCCTTTTTGAAAATAAATGGTCTCTATAAATTTAACTTATGTTTTTTTTTTGTTATGCATGATTATATTGGGTTCTTATAACCATTTTTCAGATAACAAGGTGGCAATACTCAGTATAGCCCTATTTGAAGTAACTCTATTTTGGCATAGTCAAGATTGAAGTATATAAGGATTATTGAGATATATTTAAGTGTTTTACAAAAAATGTGAGTCATTTATAACTATGAAGATTATTTATTACCTCATAGGAATCTTTGAATCACTTTCAAATGAGAAGACTGAACTCATGTTTCCATTCAAATTACACAATCCTATAGAATGATCCCAAATTTATACAAACTCACAATAGATATCCCTATAGTGATTATTCAAGACCAAAAAACTATTTGGAAATTTTAAAAAAAGGTAGGTCAGACCTAATCCAAATATTTGAAGTGGTTAAAATGGTCATAAATTCAAGTTATCCTCTCTATAAGTCTTTCAAGTTATTTCATAACAGTGAAACCTTGAGTTAGGATTTTATATTTACAACTTGAATATATTCTATTTACACCATATATAATTAGTGAAAATTTTATTATCTAAGGCATTTTTTTGTGTTCTCTAGTATCCTAGAGGTTTTGAGAGCGTAAATGATTGTATAATACAGAAACCAAGAAGTGCTCTTGAATTAGGCCTAATGGAGACCTAATTAAAATAAGGTTATAATAATTGAGGGATTTACCTTATGATTCTTGACCTAAAACTTTGTGTGAATCTATAATAGATTAATGGGTACTAAAAATACTTTTAGTTTGTCTTCAACCCCTGTATATTGTTCAAATCTACAAGATTTGTGCTAAAGAAGGGTACTAGAAACTAGGCCTTAAAGTAGAAACTTATCTTTTGATAATGCAAACTCTCTCCTACTATATCATAAGATTTTCTTCATGACAATGAGAATTAAATTCAAGTCTAAAATTTTAACACCTAAACCATTCAATTGAGAATGCAAAGGGTGATTTTTTTTTCAAAAAAAAATCCATAGTTTTAAATTGATTATACTTTAAATCTAAAAGTTGATCCTGAACTTGAATTTTATTAGATTCATTCACAATAATATAAACATTTTCTAGTTTTGACCATACATCAAATGCAATAGTATAACCATCAATGTGCATGCATAATTCATTGGTCATGGCCATGCCAATTAAACTTATGGCATCTTCGTATTTATCTTTCTTTTCATCTTGAACTTTGGTGGTATAGTTTTCATTGGGTTTGAGTTCCTTACCATCTACAATGAGCATTAGTTTTTTAAAGGTGAAAATGTATTACATATGATATTTATGCAAGTGATAATTGGTGGATTTCAATGTGAATTCAGGTGGTAACTAAGTCATCATGCCATAAAATCTCACAACCACATCTCACAACCACAAAAATTGAAGAAGAAAATAAAATCACCAATACACCTAAAAAATAAATGAGAGGGACGAGGATGCAAAAATGATGATTAAAACTTGTCTTCGACCAAATGATGGAAAAAATTGTGTTAGTACACTTAGAGAGAGAGAGAGAGAAAATGGATCTTTTAAAGTTTAAGTTGTCAAGATTGGAAAGACTATGAGCAAAAATAATCTATTTTAATGTAACTAAGACATTTTTTAATAATTTCATTGCTTGGTGTGATCTTAAAATATATGAATTAAAAGGGATTGTTTTGAATTAATTTCCATTTAAAAAGAGAATATAGTGATATAAACTTATGGTATATGTATTTATAAAACACTTTTTTTTGTATTGAGTTTGAATTGAATAGTTAGTGATATTAAGTTCAAATAATAAATGCAAAAGTTCATTTAAATTTTAAAAACGTCACTCATAACCATTTTAAGAAAGGGTTGTGCATGCTTTTGACAAGAAATATTGTTTTTAAATTTCAATATTGTTTATGAAAATAACATTACAATAGTGAGTGAAGAACATTTTAAAAACTTATCAAAAGAGTTGAGATAAAACTTTGTTTTATTTTTAAGAAGATGAATAATGAGAAATGTGTGGTAACAAAGAACACATTGTAAAAAAGGTCAAATATCATTAAGTTTTCATTTAAACTCAAGAAAATAAAAGGAGAGCATAATGCCTAAATACAAGTGGTGACAATGAAGGAAACAATAAAAGTAAATAAAGCCACTTGTCAGGTACAACCAAGGAGAAGGTGTTGTGAAATACTAAAGGGTGTTAGAGAATGTTGATAAGCTAAAATGTGCACATATCTAGAAAGGATTAGATGACAAGTAAATAATAAAAGTGAAATGTGTAGTAGGATAAATAAGACACCAAGTTATAAGGATGATTTATCCTTTTAGGGTTTAATTATGTAAATCCTTTGTTTAGATTAAAGAGATGAGATGTCTATATCAATCAAATAATATGAAATAATTAAATACTAATTTTTAATGAATTTTGACCTTTGAATTTATAAAAATAGTAATAAATAGGAATGAATAGGAATGAATATAGATTTATCTAAAAAGTGATTGTTGTGGATGATTTAGGTTCTAAAAATTAGGTTTTAGATAGTTCTGAGTGTCATCAATAGGATTCTAGGATCTATTTTCTCACTAAATAGTAGCACCATGTTATTGTAGTGTCCTAAAAGTGGTGTTAGTGTCCCATTTACGATATTATTCTTATTTTCTAAGAGAAGTTGTGCCTACGTTTTTAGGTCTTGTCTGTATGCACACAAAATCTAAAGCTCTATGGTGTGCATCAAAAACCTAATTTAGTATGCAAGCCCTAATCTTCCTTATAATTATGGCATGATAAATAATTGTGTGTTCATTAGTAGGATAGGCTAGACATCCTCAACACCTAATTGTGAAGAGAGTTTCCTACATACCAATACTTTGAAGAGGGATCAAGCCCAATGGAGTTCTCCCACCTAATGCTTGATGTAAGTGAAGGTGAATGCAAGAATGAGAATGCACTTAGATGCCTTGAATGTACTTGAGCTTTAAAAACATTGAAATATGGGAGTATGGCTATTGTACATGATAATATGCTGAAGTAATGGAGAATAAGGATCAAATACCTTAATTTTACTTAACTTGTATTTTGTTCGAATAGGCTTTTACATCTATTTTCCATATAATAAATGAGGGTCAAATAGACTTGTATTTATAGAGATTTGTAGCTTGTGTGGATAATAAAATGTGTTTACACTAACCTTAAGAGGGGCACACATTTTAAAAAGTATTTATTCAAGAGAGTTAGAGCAAAAGATAGTAGCACCCAGTTGGGGAGACTACCACCATATGGTTTTAGTGTCCCAAATGTGGTGCTAATGTCCACATGGTAAACTACTAGGCAAACTAGGTTGAGATCTGAGAAATTTGTCTTGGGACTATGTTTGAGTTGATTATATGTGTCTATGGCCTACACAATCACTAAAAAATTATGGTAATAGGTTTAGGAATAAGTTAGGGATAGGCTAACTCAAGTGACACTTTTAGCATCCAAATACCACATTTAGGTGATTACATCCTGCCCCCCTTATGTTATAAATGCAACAAAGAGAAATGACTAGTATAAAGGAAAAAGAAGCATACCTAGACTTACCTTAGAAGTGAATCCTATGTATCTAAGTATAAGCATGAGAATCTAGGTTTGTATATGTGAAACATGATTTAAAGAAATGAATTACAATGAAATGTGCAAAAATTAGTCCTTAATTAAGAGATGATCAAAAGCAAAATAATATTCTAAAATAAATTAATTGAAAAAAGTTGAGTAAAGAGGGAAGAAAGGAATGAATACACCTTGTTGGGTATGTGAACCAATGCATGAACCTAGTGAAAACTTAGGTGTGTGAGGATACATAGAGATCATATCATTGAATATCTTGGACTAAGATGATGGCTTGTTCAATCCTCATATGGGTGGCTCAATTACTCAATCCAATTTTGACTCTATAATTTCCCATCCCTGATTAATAGATATTGATCTATGAATAGCTTGGATAATATTGTAAGTTTGTCTAACCTTCTCATGTGGGTAGATCAAGAACTCAATTAGGCCATGACTCCATCATTACCCACCCATGTGAAGTAGATGCATATGTAACTAAACTATGCAAAGTGATGAAAGTATCTAACTGAGTATAATTAACTATGTATGTTAGCTCCACAACCACTCGGGTATATTAAGTAGCTCTAGGCCACTTGAGAATGCCAACCACTATAGATGGAGTAAGTAATGAATCTAGTGGCAACTTGAAATGTGATATAAAGTGTATATAGTGTAGAGAATGACATGGATTTTTACATTCCACCTAATCAACTTGTGTATAGCTAAGTATATGGAAACTATGTGTTGAGCACATCCCTAATCTGGTACCTAAGTATATTAAATCTGAATTGAGTATATAATAATTGAAATTGTGTAACTAAATAGAATGTGGGAGTGATCATGCCATGCATGATGATCTTAAATCTAAGCAACTAGTATGAATTTGAGATAAAATGAGTGTATCTAAGAAAAATATAAACATAACTATTAAATATGTGACTATATCTATACAAATCTATACTATACTTGGTGTACTAGTTTCGCTAACTTAGATTATCCTAAAGCTAGGGATACTAGATAGTAGTGCCTTGTAATAGACAGTAGTACCTTGTATCACTAATATCCCAATATGGGAATTAATGTGTACTTGGTCTAAAATATGGGTGATATGAACTATTGTTTAAGTCTTTGTTTTTCCCTATGCCTGTCATGTGTTTGATTTATGAAACTAATCCTATTGCTGAATTTTATCTATGAATAGAAAACTAGGAGCCTGATATCTATGAAAAAACCCTATGAATTCCCCTTATTTTGAGGGTGGTTTTAAAACATGTGTAATAACTATCCTCAAAAGAAGTATCTCTACAAAATGTGTTAGCAGCATCATATGCATGATATTCCAATACAATGTAAAAAGTAACATTAGAATGTAAAAGTATCTGAGCATGAGTAAGTAATGTAAGATGTATGTTGTAATCTAGCATTACATAAAGGTGTAAAAATATATGTAATCAATGTGTATAGAAAAAAATATGAGTATCTACCTATTGGGATAGGGAATGATGTCCATCATGGCACCCAAGTAGGAAGGGTAGATGCATGAGGTCCTTCATGGCATAAAAAATTGGTGTGTGTGTAACAAGCAAACACAAGTGTCATATTGTATAAGCATACAAAGAAACATACATAGAAACACATGAGGCACACAAAGGTAGGACAAGGGGATAAAATACAAGGGACATGGGCACATGTCACTAAATCTAAGAATGAATACATTCAAGGACATGTTCAAATGTACACATACACAAGCAACAAGAAATTTGGCTTAGAACCACATAGAAGCAAGAAAATCACACATAAGGGACATGGGCACATATCCAAAGTATACAAATAGATAAGTGGCATAGATCTAAATAACAATTTCATATTCAAATTCCCTCAAAGATGAAGGAATAATAGGAAACACAATCAAGTCTAATTTTAAAATACTATAAATGAAAGCATGTATAACTATGTAGTACAAATCTATATATATGTTAAGATGCATATATATAGAGTCTAACTAGTGATAGTCAAAAAAAAATTGAGCAATGAGTATCAGTGATCAATATAAATATAAATCAATGTGTAAACTAGAATTTATAGTATATAAAGATAAAACCCAGAATATGAACTATGTATAAGATGCCCTCGAGTGGGTGGAAGTATCAAAAGTATAACCTAGATCAGTGTATATGTAATTAGTGGGTAGATGATAGCTAATCTAGATAAATATAGTGGGATGGATTCTTATATGTAATCTTCAGTCACTCGATAAGAACAAGTGAAGCATCTATATATGATAAAATGGACTATACTAAGATAGCTAGAAATATACAATATTTGACAAGTAGTAGAGATGTAAACATAAAAATGCATACAATCTATAAATTTTATATTTTTTAAATATTTAAATGTTTTTGTATTTTTATATGTTATATTATTTTTGTGTTTTTTTATTATAATCTATGTAAAAGCAAATGAAAATAAACTATGTACATGGAGCGAGAGAGAGAAGGAAGTATGTACAAGAGTGGGAACCATACTAACCAATAATTATCTTGGGAGACTCACTATCATCATAACCTATTTCAAATAGGGGAACTATGATCATATATACGATGTGAAATGGAAAATATGAGCCCATGATCTATTATGATATATAATATGTGTCCAAAGATGCCTATGTAGTGATGATATGATGTTGTGGCACTGATTATGATGCTTTATGAACTATAAGGATCTTAGGGACCCATTTGGTAGAAGTTGTAGGTGATTCTAGTTCCCTATGATGAGAACCGCTAAAACACAATAAAACTAATCCTGGTGTAAACTTAGTAGAGGAATGTCATCTAGAATCTATGATGTATCACTGATGTAGGGGTATCTCTAGTAATAATCTCCTTGGGAGAGTATGCATACATGTAAATACTATAGGAGTAGACCTGGCCTACACTAATAACCCTATTGAACACTATGATGTATACATATGAGATGTACTCTCTATTGTAATTGATAATTGTGCAATATCTAGTAATTGTGCTAGAATTATAACTAGTGTCTATGCTAGAATTGTAGCTAGAAATTATGTTGATACTACCTATGGGATGGATAGAGGATAATCATATAGAACACCCTTAACCTTATCCACATGATTATCATGTATATACTTTAGGCATTAGTTTACTATATATGAGATGGCTCAAAGTTACTATAACCATGGCCTACCCAATAGTATATCAAATACACCTACACTGGGTACTACTAAGAATCAAGTGGCTATATGTGTTGGTCCAACCTGTAATGAAATCATAATATCCCTGATGGATCTCTAAACATGGCCACTAAAACCACTAATGATTGTATATGTGGGGAATATATCCATATTTATGTATCCCAAGTGATGTAAGAGTGTCATGGTGCACATGATTATGATTGACCCATTGTCAACCATAACATTGTGAATAGGATGGTGGTTTATGTATGCTCATATGAAGAGCATATTTAAATATATATAACCCATGCTAATGAATCTATAAGATTAGTGAAGACTCTATGATGAAGAGAAGATAAAACTAATATGGGAGATGGTCTAAAGCTGTGTTGATGGTGTCCTTTTGACCACTTTTGTTTTCTATGGCCCTTACCTTGTATGGAGGTGTTTTTGAATTCTTAATAGTTTATTTGGATTCCTTTTTGTACTTGAGTTTTCCCATTGATAAGAGCTTAACCTCACTTTCCTTGACTATATAGCATAAATCAGTAAATGTAGGAAAGTTACTAAATAAGATAGCTTCATATAGTGTTGGTAATAGACTCTATTTAAATATATCCTAAATCTCTCTATTTTCCATGGGGATAGTCAATTTTGATAATATTATCTTATATTATAAGACATAATCGATGATATGCTCATTTTAATTTTTATTTAACTATTCCACTTTTGCATATGATATCTTATCATTGATGTTGATAGATAAGTGTGTTAGAACATGTCAGATAAAGGATTAAATATCATGATAGATTGATTTGGTAAATCATAAAACCACTATAGGGAATAATCCTTGAGAGTGTGTGTAAATAACTTCATAAAAATCCAATCATTGGACACATATTCCAAGCATGTTACATGAAAATATCTAAGGTGATACTCTGGGTCACCCTTGCCATCATATAGTGTAATCTTAGGTCCATGAAACTAGATGTAAAATTATTTGACACTATGTGATGTGTTAAATTTTTATGCAAGAAAATGTTGAAATCCAAGGCATGGATGGCCTAGTTGTTCCCTTATCGAGATGTAACACCTTAGACTATAGAGTATGAATTTATTGCCTAAGCTATTATACATCTAAAGTAGAGGAACTAGCCATAAGTGGTATAGCTATTACTAATGGTTGAATAAAAATATTGGGTTGTGTTATATGAGTTGGTTTATTTGGCCCCACTGGAGGTTTAACAACATTATTAAATGGAGGGGTTAAATATTGTCCATTATTTTATTTATTTTTTATTTCCATTATCGCTCATAGATAATGTGCACGATCAAGGGGTTGTTCCTGAATTCTATCTCTGAGCCTTGTAATACCTCATCTATGTTCATGATTATGTCATTATTGTTAAGTGGAGGTAGTGTGTCATGATTATCAATGTGTACCTCATCTTTCTCATGGTTGTATTGTTCATCTTTAGATGCATTTTCATTGAATTCCACATAATCAAGGTGTAAAGGATTCATAGTTTAAGTTTTAATAGGTTCTTTATCTTTGTTATAGGCTTGGATAGTATGAATCTAAATATGCTCTATAGGATTACCACCTAATCTATCACTTCTTAGTAATGGAAGAGAGGTATATTTTTTAGATGGCATATAGTAAACAATTGTAAATAGAGATACTAAAATAGAATATAAATTCTAAAAAACTAATAGAAACTAAAGAAAATAGGAGAAAAAAAGATACAAACCCTAAGAGAATCGAGGGTTAGGGTATTTTGAATCTATGGTTTGTTTGTAATAATTTAAATTATATGTCGAATAAATTAAAACCCTAATATGAAAATTTATTTAATTTAGCTAGGTTGTCTAGAAAATCAAAAAAATTAGAACTATGCAACCCTAAATTATTTCACAAAAATTTAGAATTACAAGATAATGTTTGAAGCAATATTTGAATTAAGATGGGTTCACCAAATGATTTACCCTTTTAAGGTTTAACTATGTAAATCCTATGTCTAGATTAAAACGCTGAGATGTCTAAATTAATCAAATAATATGCAATAATTAAATACTAATTTTTATGAACTTTAACCTTCATTAACTTTCTAAAAATAGTAATAAATAGGTATAAATATAGACTTATCTATAAAGTGACTACCATAGATGATCTGGGTTTTAAAAACTTGATTCTAGATACTTATGAGTATCATCAATTCGATTCTAGAATCTGTTTGCTCACTAGACATTAGCATCCCACCTAGGCAATAAAGACATGTTATTATAGTGTCCTCAAAGTGGTACTAGTTTCCACTTTGTAGGATTGTTCTTATTTTATAGGAGCACTTTCACCTATATTTTTAGGTCCTATCCCTACATGCATGAAATTTTAAACTTTGTGTTGTACCTAAAAACCCTAATTTAGTGTGCAAACCCTAATCCTCCTTATAAGTATGGCATGATCAATAATTGTGTGTACATTATTAGGATAGTTTGGATATCCTCAACACCCCTTTGTGAATATATTTTCCTGCATACCAATACTCTGAAGAGGGATCAAGCCTGATATAGTTCTCCCACCTAGTGCTTGATGCAAGTACAAGTGAATGTTAGAATGAGACTGGAATTGGATACCTTGAATGTGTTTAAACTTTTAAGTATTTTAAATATAGGTTTAGGTATGTTATAAATGGTAACATTATAAATATGAAATAATAGAGACCAAATACTTTAATTTTTCTCAACTTTTTTTTTGTTGGAATAGGCTTTTATATCTATTTTCCATCTAGTGAATAAGGGTTAAATAGACTTATGTTTATAGAGATATATAGCCTATGTGGATATTAAAATTTGGTTATCCTAACCTTAATAAGGGCACACATTTTAAAAATTATCTATTTAAGAGAGTTATGGAAAATAACAGTAGCTCCCAGTTAGGGACACTAACGCCATGTGGTTGTAGTGTCCCAAATGTAGTCTTAATGTCCACCTAGCAGACTGCTAGACAAACTGGGTTGAGATCTAAGAAAGTTATCTTGGGACAATGTTTGAACTAATTGTAGGTGTCTATGCTCTACATAATCAGTGAAAAAGTGTGGCAAAGGATCTAGGATAGGTCTAGGGATAATCTAACTCAAATGACACTCTTAGCATCCAAATACTACTTTTAGGTGATTACAAAGGAAGAAGCATTTAAATAAAGGTGAACAAGTAGTAATGAATATGTCAATAGTCAAAATAAAAATAAGAAGATAAAAATCACTTGGTTGATAAATAATATGTAATAAATAATTATTCTAAACACTACAATAAAGAAGCATATACTCTAAACTCTACAATGGAGAGGTATATACCTTGAAAGAGATGCTAAAAAATCAAATATTATGTAGAGACTTTGGGGTGCAGTGGGGTGGGGGAGAGAGGTAAATTTAAATCCAAATCAAAACACCAAAGTGTGATATCGACCAAAACACCCTTTAGTAACAAAGTGAACAAAAAATAATGGAACCTAACTTCATTGAAAGGCACATGAAAATTTAAAAATAACAACCTAAATTAATAGATCAATTTCAAAAACATGAATAAAATGGATGAAGGCTCATAAATAACATTTTTTGTTTATTAATGAACTAGTGGGGGTAAATGTATGGGGAGATGAAGTTTTACTAAAAAACATAAAAAAACAAGTTAGAAATCTCCATGTAAGGTGGGTAATCTTTAGTAAACACATCAAAACAATGTAGTAGTTACTTTTTTATTATGAAAACTAAATTTTTAAAAACCTTAAATTTTAAAATTACTTAAATCTTGAAAATTTAAAATGCTTGAATTTGAAATGAGAGCAAGGGAGGAATACACCATGTATGTGTGAAATCAATGTTTCTTTTATAACTTAGTGAATAATTTATGCCAAGATCATCATAAATAATTTTGAAAATGTAAAAAAAGAATGCATAAAAAGAATAAATATTACCTTAAGAATGAACCAAACAAAAAAAATTGAGATGTAAGGTTTGAAGTGGGAAACTAAATTAATAGAAAAAAAACCTATGTGTATATTAAGAAGGCTTGTGAATAACTAATATCATAGTAAAATTTTAGAAGTAATAAGAATATATAAGAAGAAAGAGCTTCAAGTGTAGAAGACAAGAGGAGATATCTCTTTAAACAAAACTAGAGGAAGGAAGATGGAGTTACAAATAATATCATCATGACCTTACAACACCTTCTTAATGTGTGCCAAATGTTCCTATTCCTCATAAGGTGAGAGGAAGTGTGTGACAAGTGTGGAGGAAGTTGTTTATACAAGTAACTCCAAGATTCCTTAAAGAAGCACAAAAGAGGTATGACACCTCATAAAATATAGATTTATGTGAATTAAAAATTCACATAAATACAAAATATACACACACCTAAAAACTTAGGATTAAAATATTAACCCAAATAAAAGCTAATCCTAACAACTTGATTGGAGATGTTGCTTCCTTGAAGCGTTGGAGAGATTGGTTATTTAGATAAACCAATGGATATTTTTAAATTCATCAAACCCCAAATTGAATTTGCATTTGTAAATAATAAATAAAATCCATTGAGGGACATAAAAACCTCAATTTAACTCAACTAATATTCGTAACCCTAATATGTGAAGTGGATTGAAATCTAAAATGGATTTATAGACATAATGCTAGAGGGAATTCAACCTATAAGATAAGCATCATGTACCTAAACTGAATAAACCACTACAAATTGATTTTACAATAAATTAAAACTTTATTCTTGAATGGATGATCAAAAGAGAATTAATTACTTCCATGATCTTACCATATCCGTAGCTTAACACATAGTATTTGAAATTTTAAAAATATCATAGTGTGCATGACTCTGTATTATTGCCCCATTATATCTATAGAATAAGTAATTTTATGTAGATTCCAATTATGAATTTTATTTTAAACTTGTGTATGAACATTTATGATGCACTTGAAACTATGTAAATTTTTAATTATTTCATGTATTTTGGATGCATATGCATGGAATATTCCCCCATAATTTGTGCTAATGAGCAAATTTTGAACCATTTTAAAACTTTTGAAAATATATTCTATATTAAAACTGATTTTTCTCTTGAAAATGAATATATCATGTGTGATAATCCCCCAAAAATTATCCCCTTTTAAGGTGGGGGAATTGATCCTTAAATTCACTTATCTCCAAATAATAGTTAACTACAACATGTGTAGTAAGATGTAAGCATATGTGAAAATTATGTTAGCATAGTAAGAGTTTCATCATATTAATTATGTATGTAACTAATGAGGCAAGGATTATATAAAATTTTCAATTAATTTTATAATAATATAATATATAATTAATAAATTATATGTTATTATTGCATGATATGGATCATGGCACTCATCAAACTCAACAATATCAACAAGCACATAAGCACAAAAATCATATGTAAAACAATAAGTCCTAGGGATACATACAAGAGACATCTTCAAATGTCACAAAGTGAAATATTTCACATTCAATGTACATGTATAATGTTGAAAGCAAGGGGAATGTTCAAATGTTGCATGCAACATAGGGCCAAGGGCCAAAAGTAGTGGACATGTTCAAGTGTCTTACACAACAAACAAGTTATCATAGAGATTCTAAAATAAGTTTGCACATAAGGGTCAAGAGATATACACAATATACAAGCAAGACATAATATACTATCTAAAAGTAACAACATCAATAGAACATAGAAAAAAATGTAGTCTAAATCACGCATATGTGATGTGGTCATGTCCTATAAAATAAAATATTCATGTGCATAATGTAAGATAAAGATGTTAAGAATAAATTTATAAATGGTACATAACTCAATTATATATATAATTCATGGAATGATAATATATGTACATACTCTCACATGTGGATAAGATGCCCCTAGTTTAGCAAGGTTATTGGGTTTAGGCAAGTCCAACACTTTAGTTTTTGTAAAATATTATATGTCCTATATAACACTCAAGAATACCAGTGAAATGCATGTGTGATAGAAAAATAAGTATGATTTATATTACTCATGAGATAAATAATATATTTCAAATATGTAAACCAAATGTCTAATCATGATTATCTACTATTTTGTATTTTTAGAATATTTCGAATGTTTTTAAAACTTTTCAATATTATTTTTTCCATTTAAAATTTTTTCCAATAGAAACCATAGAAACAAGTGATAAATAAGGTTTCAAAATTAGAAGAGGGGAGAGATTTGACTAATTTGTAACACGTGTCAATGTGAAATATGCACTATAAATGATTTTATAGACATGTATGAGCAAGATTCTCCCATTGTATATGAACTATAAATTTGAAAATCATGTAGCAAATTTGTTTTTACAAAGAACTACTTGTATATCCTCATTTCATCAAATTTACACTTATCAAAATATGTATCATGTATGACTAATTTAGCTTAGAAAAATAAATATTTTGCATGTGAAATATTTATTTGCATGTTGAAACTTAGTAAAAAATATAAATATTGAAAGTATTAAGGCTTTTATACACAAAAAGTTCATTCTGAGTTAAAAATGGCACACGACAGGATTGACCAACTAGGACAGTAGTGGTAGTTCTTGTCCATAAATGGTCTATTTTATTATTGATAAAAATGACAATTTATCAATGTAGACTATGAAAAAATATACATATATGGTACATTATGGAAAAAGTGATCACTATTTTGGATTGTTTAGATCTGAAAAGTGGAAAGGAAGAGCCAAGAAGCCAAAAAATTAATAATATCCAAGGGTTTAAAATAATTGATCAATTAATTACATGTACAAGTAATGGATGAACATTGTACAACAATCAAGAAGCTATGTACAATCAAATAATGCTACTATAAACCAAAGATCTCGTCAAGGGATTGTATTTGTGTAGGTTGTATATCATGTGTTTATAACTATAAATTATATTACCATACTTATCCTACATATTATTCATGTCATTATAATAATATTTTGCATAATAATTATCATGATCATAATCATCTTCTTAATATTAAAATTATGATATGCCACTTTTGTCTTCTTTTATATATGTATGTGTAAGACCAACTAGTTAAACCTTTTAGTTTTTTATTTTCTATATGTAATATAGCATGTGCATCTATTGTTATGCTATTAGATGTCCTAACTTGAATACTAGATGAAGAGACGCTTTCTATTTTTTGTTCTTACTCTAAATATTTATCTTCTCTTCAAATTATAACCATTGCACTATCATGTTAAAATGTGACATAATCATGATCTTTACCCAATGTTTCCCCCATTTTTCTCATCCATTATCTTTCTAGTTTTGTATTGAATTCATCCAATGTATACTAAATGTGAAATATAAGGAAACATGATTTTTATTTCAGTTTGACTAGTAGTTCAATGGATACAATGCAACATTGAGGACCTATAATGTTACACAAGTATTAATTGTCATACCCAAGATAAATGAGAAGTGTCATGCTACATATATTGGATTTAAAAAAGGATGAAATCTCAACATGAGTGCATTTATTTCCATCAATCATGGGGTTAAAAAAAATCTATATATGATTGACACTTTTTTATTAAGCCCATTAAAATATCAGTTATAACATTAGCTTTTGTACGTATATCTTGATTTTGAACCTCTTTTGTTAGAAATCCTTTATTTTTTTTACATATCTTGACATTAATTTTGGAACTTCTCTTTTAATAATTTCTATTTTTATAACTTTCTTGTTATATATTTTGTAACTTTTCTTATTCCTTCACAATTTTTTCTTTTAATATCTTATCTTTTTCCAATTATTCTCTTTTTAACCTTTATTTTTCAAATTGTTCCTATTTTAACCTTTTAAGACTTAACTAGTGTAAAATCATATGTTGTTAAAGGGATAAGTATGATGCTAATCCAGGATAAAAATTAGAAATGATTGATTTAATTGACATTTCTCAAAATAGAAAGCTGGAAGAAAAAGAGTACTTATCTAGAAGTAAACAAGATTTTCTATAGATCATGGAACTGAAACAAGATGGAAAAATAGGTAGATACCTTCCATTTTTTAACTATTGTTAAAATTTGGCCTTGGATAGTAGAAACAATATTAGGACAGTAGTACCATGTGGATATAATGTCTAATTATGGCACTACTGTCCCTCTTATAGGAATTGTTTGAAACTATTAGGGAAGCTATAGGAGGTTTTGGAGATCTTATAGGTGCTTTTGTGTCATTCAAGGCCTCACCTATGTCACTATTTTAGATGAATATCTTCCAAACCACTAATGAGTACCAGAACATATGAAATAATAATTAGATAAAATGAAAAAAGTAAGGTAAAAACTAGATTGTAGGATGTTATTATCATGTAGAGTATAACCCCTATTATCCTAGTCATTGCCTACATTAACCCCAATGCTATAGGTCTTAGATCACATGTAGTTCTCCCTTAGGGAATGTGCATAATCAAATTTCATGGTATATAAGAATGACTTTCAATTATTACCTTATTTGATTAAGCATGCAATGTCTAGATGTGATGGCTAAGTAGTATGCAAAGTATTGAGTTGTAATATTGATTGATTATATGTAATTATGTACCAAAATAGTAAGTGTTATATGTAAAATGCCTTGTGAGGCTCGTTATATAGAATTAACTTTGATTTGAATATAAGACCTTGTTTGTTGGCTAATAAGTTGTAAAAGAGGGATAAAAATCATAAGAGAAGGCTCAAAAAAGGGTTCAGACTCAAACATGAGATAAAATTCCTGTCAGACACTAGATCCATAATTAGACACTAGCGTCATGTGGTGATACTATCATTAAAATGGTTCTAGTGTCATAAGGCTTAAAGTAGATATAAAACCAAGAAAGATAGGATAGGGGCCCCTATAACTAGGATAAGGTGACTTAGGACCATTAGGGGGTACTATAAAATATGGAAAATAATATAAAATACTCAAAATGACCATGCGAATAAGGATTGTATTCATCACTAATACCGTCATGTGAAAGAGAAACAAAATACATAGTACTTGTGGTTGATTGAAAAAATTAGGGTGTTTACAATTTTTCCCCTTTTATTCTAGTAATGTAATGAAATTAAAGTGCTAGAGTAAAATAAAAAGACGAACACGTACCTATACTTACTTTTATGGATGTATCCTGGATGCGACACACTTCTTGGCCAAAGAAGTAGATAAGAGATGAAGTGAAGTATGTGAAGAAGGACTCCATAATGTGGATGTCCTATGTATTGAATTTGAATGGTGAAATAAATTATGAGGAATAAAAACCCTATTTTACCCATACCCTAATATCTATATTGAATCTAAGTATGTAACATCAATGTGTGGAGAAACAAGGCTTGCTTACCCCCACTTTGATATCTCAACTAAATCTAGGTATGCAAACTGAATGTATGGAGAACAAGGCTCAATTTCCGCCACTCTAATATCTTAAATAAATTTGGATATGTAAACAAAATGTGTGGAAAAACAAGGCTCTCTTTCCCCCACTCTGATATATGAATTGAATCTGGGTATGTAACTTGGGTCAGGTGGAATTTTATGGATCAATCATTGTAGACAGTTGTATGACCCAAATTGGTAAAAACATGGGGACATATTGGTGATCATATTGGGTATAACTTGATAATCTAAAAATATAGATGAAGGATGTGTATTCTACATCATGCCCCTTGATCCTGATATCTGAGTCAAAATTATATATCTTCATAGCTAAATATGGTTAGACCTAAGTGTTTGGATAATTGTATTTGAATATACTTATGCATCTAATTATTTGGACCTATGCATTTGATTATTTATATATCTATGTAGACCCATGTGCCTTCATAGTTGTATTTTAGTATATCTTTATATCTATGTGAACTTGTGTATCTAAATATTTGTATATATGTGTAGACCTATGTGTTTGAATAGTTTCATCTAAGTAGACTTATGTATCTATGTGAACTTATGTATAGAAATATTTATATATGTATTTAGATAAATTTGTCTAAATAGTTGTATCTAAGAATACTCGCATATCTATGTGAACCTATGTATCTAAACATCTATATATTTTTCTAAACCTATGTGTCTAAATTTGTATTTAAGTGAACCTATGTGTATGAACCTCTATATATATAAAGCAATCTATGTGTATTTTCCCCCCTTTTGGTGGGAGAGCTAAGACTATGATGAGGGTGTCTAACCAAAAGTTGTAATGACCAGTTGTACTAGTGTTAATTAGTAGGTGTGATGATATTGTAAGTTTGAATAGTTTATTTATTGTGACAGAGTTGATTAATGAAAATGGTAAGGGGATAAACATTTTATGTATGCCGAGTTTATTATGTAAATATTATTTTTGACAATTTTTAGAGTTAAAATTGATTAGGAGATCAGTTTAACCAATATAAGGTGTGGCACATTGATGTCAAGTCTCATGTTCAAGAGATGGTTTGTAAATCAAAGTTACAATTCTCAAGATATCATGCTAGTAACAAATTGTTATTAGTTGGTGAAATTGGCACCCAAGGTCAACCTTAGTAAGGTAGAATTTGATAAATGTGACTTAAATAGGTTATTTAATTAGTTTTTCAATTCATTTGAAGCATTTGAGTTGAGATCAGTTATTAGTCTGTGTTAGATAAATATTTCAAGGAGATGAGGAGCTAGTTGAACCCACTATATGGAGTTGGAGGCATGGATCTAGGCTGGGGAAGAGGCTACCCTGGTAAGGAGATTATAATGTTTCTTATTGTTATCATTTGTAATACATTTTTATATTTTGACTAAAAATCATCTAGTTTAGGGTCTATTTTACAAATTTGGTTTTATTATCCTTATTTGGGCACTACTATCTAGGACCCAATGTTAGTGTCTAGGATGTGGTGCTACTATCTAGTACTACTATCCTATATGTAGTGTTAGTTTTTGGTAGGCTTGAGTTGTAATGATGATCATTGTTGGCTAGTTGTTGATGTTTATTTTTATCTATTGGTTTTGACTTTGCAATGATGATGCCTAATTTAGTTATACTTTTGTAGGTTGATGACCATATGAGTGAGTTTCAGATTGGGAAGATGATGGAGATCCTATGGGGTCTACCATTATTAGATGCTAATATGGTGATCCTTGAGAGATAAATTTTATGACATGTGGCATTCTTAGAGCCTATGTCCTAGGATAAACACAAGATGACTACATTGTGTGAGAGATGGGATGCAGATACCTGCACTTTCTAGTTACTTACTAGGGAGATGATTGTTACTCTAGAGGATGTGCACAATATTATGTAGATACCTATTTCTTGGTAAAGATCTATACTATAGGAGGAGATATGTGGTCAAACTATACAACAAGATTCTAGGTATTTCTCTACTATGACTATAGGGAATCATCACATAGGGATCCATAATGATATACTATTGACACTAATTATTATTACCAAGGTTCTGTGACTGTAAAATCTCTCATCCATTTTGTTAGATTAATTCATGGATATAGATGGGATTGGTTTATATATCTCCTACATGATGCATGAGATAGTGTAGGATAAAGAGGAGCATGGTACTATGTTTTTTTTAGGTTAAAAGATGTTATCCTACCTATACAAGGACTTATATCATTTCATGTAGGAGATGTGTGGCAGAGGGATTAGATCATCTAAATTGTTACATTGTTAGGTGTATGAGCACATATTAATGATCAAGTCAGTGTTTCCTTTATAAGATGGTTGGGCTCATCTATTATTATTTATAGAGAGGTGGACAAGATGCATCACATGCCCAAGAAGAGAAAAATGTAGTGCTAATATGTGTTGGATAATTTGATAGTTGTGGATATTAACTGGAGGCCCTATATGGGTTATGAGGGATGTCTTGAGGATGGTACTCAACTTAGATGTATTTTAGTGAGTTGTTGGTTGCATGACCATTAGGTCAATGTGTATGAGTGATTCTAGTATGGGTGGGTTAAACAAAAATTTGGTGTAGTTCAGGATGTGCCTCCAACACTAATGGTATATTTGAGTGAGTTCTTGGGATCCTATGAGGTTAAGTAGTAGGTCAAGGTCATTTTATTCTAAGTTATATCCCATTCCTTTGAAAGAGAGGGATCCTAAGATTGATATACTAGATGTAGATGGCATGGTAATGATTAATGCCTACACATCCTGGTGGAGAGATCATAGATGGCCACCTTTATTTCTGAGAGGTGGGATTATTATAGAGGATATATTATAGGTGGATCTAGAGTACTGGGATACTATCATCAAGTTATAAATTTGCATATTGACACAATATATTCTTGATGATGTTGTGGAGGATGGATTGGTAGAGAGGGCCACTAATGTTATGAATATTCATTCCCATTTATTTAACTGATTGATGATAGCTATTATAGCATTAAAATGAGTAATTGATGATAGAGACAAGGCACATGCAAAATTACATAGGTAGACCATACCCACACCCAATGCTCTAGGTGGGGAGAATAGTCAGATAGTGGATGACTACATACATCTTCAGTGAGAGCATGCATAGTGTATGTCATATTTGGATATGTATCGAGAGAGAGAGAGAGAGAGAGAGAGAGAGAGAGAGAGAGAGAGAGAGAGAGAGAGAGAGAGAGAGAGAGAGAGAGAGAGAGAGAGAGAGAGAGAAGATGTAGTCATCAATCTAGGTCATGGAGGGAGATTATAGCCTCAAGTTCTAGCATGGATATGTCTAAGAGTGAGATTGAGGAAGTTGGTTCTAATATCCATTTCCACATTAGTGAGTGATGGTCTATACTTGTAATGAAACTATATTTTGAACTCTATATATGGATTTTCATTATTTATTATTGGCACTATGTATATTGGTATATGGATCTAGTTATATTATCTATGTTGATATATGTTTCATTATTTTTATTGTTTTACATGGTTGTATTTATATATGGTATTTTTTGAAGTAGAGTTAAAAAAAAATCTATTTATGAATGTTTAGATATATGTGTAGTGGATAAGGATTTATTATTTGTTTGTATATGTATATTGGTATCTTGTAATATTTATGTATGTAGATCATGTGTCTGTAATATTCCCTATCTAAATTTAGATGGCATGAATAAAAAATGACCATACTTATCATGTTGTTTCAGTGTATAAAGAGACTCTAAAATTAAAATTACATGTGATACACTACTTATGGATATATGTGCAAACTCTATAACAAAGAGACTAATTGGTTTATGTGTTGAGACTATAATATGAGCTCTATGATCTCTATAAAATATATTTATCAGCGTTTAATTTGAGGTTATATTTTGATCCTTGTGATTATTTCCAAATATATTTATTGGTGTTTAAATGAATGATGTACCCTTAACTTTGTAGTTGTTTCCATATCTATAATGAGAGGTGTTGGAATTGACGTTATGTGTTGATATCTATAGTTGTTTCCATATATCTTGAGTGGTGTATAAACTAAAGTTGTGATATGATCTTTGCATTTATTACCATATATCTTTATTGGTGTTTGAACTAATGATGTGCTCCGATCTCTATGAACTAGATGCCATCTTTGCTAAATTTGTGGTGCACAAGATCACCCATAATTGGGTGTCTTAGAAGACACATGGCTCGTATGATGAGTAACCAGTAGATCTTTAAAAGGAAGATCCTAGGATAACTCTATCATAGAGGAGTATAATCTAGGAGAGTGTGGACACTAAGATCTTGGTGCCCCTTGTGTAAATTTTATAATTCCTCAATTGACATAATAGTTAACGTGGGCTCATAGTGTATAGAAATGGTCATCTGAATATCCATTTATCTAGTGAAAATTGTAATATAGATTATTCAATACCCTATGCAAATGGTGTTCCAAATGATTATTATTAGGAGTAAGTGTGATCATCTCCCTATCTAATAGTGTAATCAATATTTCATGAGGTGTATCCCTATCTAAAAACTATATAACCCCTCTAGGTATATCCTATGTTGTTCTCATTATAGTAACTGATCTATGAAGTGGATATTTACCCTTGTGGAGTATATTTATCAGTTGTTTCTATTCCATTTATTTCTTAATTATAAGTGGAGTAGGCTTTTGTACCATGCTAGATGATTGGGGATCTAAGGGGCCTACATCCAAATATGCATTTGAATGTGTAACCACTAGTCTTAATTTTGCCTCTAATTATATAGATGTGTTATATAGATGTTGAAATGATTTTGATGTTTGATATAGTAATTTATCCTTAAGAGGAAAAATTAAGCCTCTAGTAAAGATGTATTATACCTCTAAATCTGTCAATTGATAAATCAAATGATGCAAACATGATTTAAATCTTTAAATGTATTCATATGTTGGCTTTATCTCACCATGGTGTTTTGAAGGTAACCTCTCATGTGTGAATTTAGGTCCCTTATTTTATATTTAGTGACTAATAAAGACTATTTCCAACACCTCATATGTATGTAGTGGCCCACTAAGGATTGTATGCTAGAACCAATTTAGTGCTTCCCCATATATGGACTTTGTAAATAATTGTAGTAGAGTCAACTTATTAGTAACATGTACCATGGCTTTATCATAAGCCTAAAGGTGAAAGTATGGATCTCCATGCCCATCAAATATAGGTAACACTAGTATATGAAAGTTGTGTGGCAACCTTGTAATGGATATTTTTCATGGAATAGGGTTTCCATGGATAACATTGGCATTGGCCCAATATTGGTATGGTTTGATATCCAAAGTGATATGGCATACTTGTTGTTACAAATCACCCTTAATATTCATCAAGTAAATTAACACTTGTGAAGGTATACTATCATCATCAAGGGGTTCATTTAATTCTTTAAATTTGTTATTTATCTTAGCCATTGGTATATTTCATTGGAAGCTTTTTTTATGGAGGGTTGGTTTGATCTCTATAACCTTTAGAGGTATGATAGATAGGACTTAGTTAGAGGGAAATGAGATATCACCCTAATTTAGGTTATTTTGATAAACAGGTTCTACTATAATAAGTGGATTAAGGGAGATTAAATGGTAACTCTTATATTTTTAAGTTGTAAAGAAGTATCACATGTTAATTGAATAGAATGTACTTTATTCTCAAGTAAATGTAAATTATGAAAAAAAAATACGTGTTTGTGTGTAATTTGAAATGTGACCTAGTATTTTTTTTAACAAGATAAATAGGTGATGTAGGAGGAGAAATAGAAGGCATACATTCTATGTCCTCTTCATCATAATCACAATAATCATCGTTATCCTAAGGTTTAATGAAATCAAATTTTAATTCATTTGTATAAGAGTAGAAGAAGTATCATCCACATACTCATTAAGAGATAAATTAGGAGAAGATTTTAAATTTTCACTACTATGCAATGTGTCATCATGTGTAAGTGTAGTGCAATGCATTTATTTACTAGCTATGTGTGGACTGCATGAATGATTATCACTTTTAATTTTGGATTCAAGGGAAGAAGAAGTAGCAAGTATGTTCTATTTTTGCATATTATCATATATGTAAGAGAAGAGTTTGAGACATTTGCATTATCAATTTATTGTAAAGAATCATTATATTGAACTTGGAATGTAAAATAAGGTGATAAAATATTTCATCTACCTTAGTTTATGCATGGTTAAAAGGTTAAATATCATTCGTACATGTTTTTATGAATGTAACTGAGAAGGATAAATAAGATGCATTGTTCTTATCTAATTTACTTGAATCATGCAAAAGTGGCTTTCATGTATTGCACTTATATTGATTTAATTTGAATAATGAGGTAGAAAAATTAGTTGAAAAGCTCAAATCACATTGGAACAAAGCACTACCAATAAGAGGCTCTTTTGGTACTATATTATGAATTTGATTTTGAGGTGTAAGATAATAGTGAGAGGAAAGAGAATATGATGTATCTAATATATCCTCATTTACATTTTCATTGTCATGCTTATAATAAACCTCATATCCATCATTATAACAATATTCATCATCATCATTTTAAATGAATTCATTATAATCTAATGTAAAATCTTGAAAATTTATCCATTCATTTTTGTAATTATGAGATAAATTCAAAAATTCATCAATTGGGCGAAGGGTAGAAGACTTCTTAGATGTCATTTTAAACTTTCTAAAGAAGATAATGTAAACAATGAATAGTAAACACACAAGAGATAGAATGTAATCTAACATAAGTATATGTGCAATTGAGAAATTTTAAATCAAGTTTGTAATAGAAACTAAGATTATAAGTGAAACCCTAATTGCTAGTATTTGGATGTATAGGGACCTAGTATATAGATCAGGGTTTTAAATTAGGGTTGTTTTTGTAAAAAAACAAATTACATTAAATAAATAAAAACCTAATGTAAGATTAATTAAATGAGCTAGGTTATGCTAGAAAATATAAAATTATAAGTTTATAACCCTAATTTAGTGCAAAAAAATTTGGAGAAGGTAAACCCTAGGCAAAACTAGGGTTTTAATCAATATTTGAAGTAAGCTAAGTTCACCAAATATTTTAACCTTTTAAGACTTAACTAGTGTAAAATTGTATGGTGTTAAATGGATAAGTATGATGCTAATATGGGATAAAAATTGGAAATGATTGATTTAATTAACCTTTCCCAAAATAGTAAGTGAGAAGAGAAAGAGTACTTATCTAGAAGTAAACAAGTTTTTTTGTAGATCAGAGAACTGAAATAGGCTAGAAAAATAAGCAAACACCTTCTATTTTCTAATTATTGTTAAAATATAGCCTTGGATAGTAGAGCCAATATCAATATAGTAGTGTTGTGTGGCACTAGTGTCCAATAATGGCACTAGTATCCCTCCTATAGAAACTATCTAAAACTTTCATAGAAGCTACAGAATGTTCTAGAGGTCCTGTAGGTAGTTCTGTGTCATTCAGGGGCTCACATGTTTCATTGTTTTAGATGAATATCTTCCAAAACCTTGATGATTAAATGCATAAATGAAATAAAAATCCTATCAAATGCAAAAATAAAGGTAAAGTTGGGTTTTAGGATGTTATGATCATGCAAAGTAGAAACCATATTATCCTAGTTGTTACCTACATTAACCCCAATGCTAAGGGTCTTAGATCACATGTAGTTATCCTTTAGGGAATATGCATAATCAACTTGGATGGTATGATATAATGAATTTTACTTAGGCCCTTCTTTGATCAAGCATGTTATTTTCAGATGCGATGGTTGAATAGTATGCAGAATATTGAGCTATACTATTGATTGATTTTATGTAATTATGTGCCAAAATAGTAAGTGATAGATGTAAAATGCCTTTTGAGGCTATTTATGTAGAATTAAATATTATTTGAATATAATACCTTATTTTCTAGCTGACAAGTTGTAAAAGAGGGATAAAAACATAAGAAAAGGCTTAAGAAAGGGTTAAGACTCAAAGACACTAGAAACTACTGGTCAGACACTAGAGCCATAATTAGACACTAGATTCATGTGGTGTTGTTGTCTTGAAAATGGCACTAGTGTGCTAAGGATTAAATCATAGCTAAAACTAAGAAAGATAGGCTTGGGTCCCCTGTGACTAGGATAAGGTGACTAAGGACCATAAGGGGGTGCTATAAAATAGGAAAAATAAGACAAAAGACTCAAAATGACCATGCAAACAAAGATTGTTTTCATCACTAAGACCTTCATGTGATAGAGAAATAAAATACATAGTACTTGCGGTTGCTTCATTAAATTAGGGTGTTTATAGTTCCTTATATCATTGTCCTTTTTATAGCCTTGCTTCCTCATCTTATTCCTTTTGTAATCTTGTTTGTTCTAATTTTGCCTTGTGAAGCTTTTCTTGTGATATATTTTTCATTTATAACTATTTCTAATCTTAATTATTCTTTTTGTATCCATGTTTTTTTATTCCCTTTGCACTAGTTATTATTTCACCACTTGTTCTACTTGAACTTTTTCTTTAGGAGATGCAAACATATTGTGAGTGGGTTTCTTGATTTATGTATCTATTATAGGATCACCACTATCATTTATATTTTGTATTTTATCATTTAAATACCTAAAACTAACTCTATGGTGCCCATACATTCTATGATATATACAATAGTATTTTGATCTTCTTATAGGAGACATAGAAGGTATTGTGATCAACTTATTTTAAAGCATTACTCACTTGAACTCTTATTAGCTTGTTGCATAATATTTGAATCATTAATTATAAATGTATTATGTGTTATCTTCCAATCTTGATATGAAGTCTTTATAGGCACAAAATTTCTAAATGAAGATGAAAATACATGATTAACACTAGCATCCTCTTGATTTTTTGCATATCTTCTCTCATTTTCCCATGATGTGATCTTTGAACTGAAACACTAATTTTACTTTTGCAATTCTTATATTGAATTTCTCATAGTGATGATTTGATTTTCAATGGATTTTAAAACACAAACCTTAGGTACTTCTAATTTATCATGCATGTAAACACTATGAATATGATGTGAATGAGGTGGAGGGGGTTAAATAAGGATATGTAAAACTTGATATTGTGCATTATGCCTTATAACATCTTAAATATATGATTGCTCTTATTACTATGTCATACTTAACATTACAAAAAATGTGTTAATGTAACTTATGTATAAAGTTGGGAAATTATCTTATCATAGTCATCAAAAATATCTATATCATCCATGGAAAGGAAAAATCAAAGAATAATTGAAAATATAATGCTAAAAAAGTATTTTATTGTGTATGGATATTAGTAAATATTTATAAAATCCAAGGTCAAAATAAGATACTTTCCCTTTCATGTATCAAATCCAAGTTTAAAATAAAGTGATTTTAGTGTTTTATATTATATCTAAGGTTGAAATCAAGTTATTTTAGTTTTAGCTTTAGATCCAAAGTCAAAATAAAATTACTTTAATATCAAATATTCAAAAATTTATCTAAACCCTGGGAAAATATTTTTAAAACCCTAGAAGGTTGGAACCCTACTGGAAACTCAAGGTGTTCAAACAAAAAATGGGTTTACCAATAAAGGTGCATGACTATCTCAGGGTCACCTATATGTTTTATTGAAATTTGGATTAAAATTGAATTAACTCTAATTATGATAAATTGAGTACAATAAAGGTGAATGACTATCTTAACTTAATTTCATCAATTAATTTAATTTATTCCTAACTATTTTTTCAACCACTCTTGAATATTACCATTTTATTATCATCTCATTTTATATAAAAAATTATTGAGCTTCCTAATTATATGATCTACTTTGTTTGCCTTCTCTCTTTGTATCACTTCTCATAGTCTTGTAGCATTAACTAACCTTAATTTTTATTTAGTTCTCTCAACTTAACCAAAAATAATAATTTGACCTCATTTATTTTTATTTTCTTTCCAAACCACCCAACTACCTAGCACTTTAATGTTAAAATATTTTTCCCTTGGTCACTCTTAATGTAAAAAATAATTCTCTTTACCCAGTTGCCCCTTATTTTTCATATTTAAAAATTCCTTATTTACTTAGTTAATTTCATCGATTTAACTTTAGTATTCCTAACTATTGTTTGAACCACTCTCAAAAATTACCTTTTTATTTTTCTTAACATCCCCCTTTAATACTAAAAGTTTTAGAATTTCCCAATTTAAATAATATAACCAATTTTTCCCTATCTCACTTCGAAGCACTATCTCATAGTCTTATTACATAAACTAACTTAAATTAGTTATTATTTAGTTTTATCATCTTTAAAATATAATAATGTGATCTCATTTATTTTTATTTTTTTTTCCAAGCACCCTACTACATAACACCTCAATGACAACATCTATAAAGTGAAGCACAAGTCTGTAATCTAATTTTACTATTCTCTTTATCTCTTATCTTTATGATGGCTCACAGGATGTGATAAGAAGTATTGATCTAAAAATATTTTACATAGTTTCATCCATAAAATATTATTTTTTAATTCATGTAACATGGAAATAACAACTCCTTTATTGAATATAATAGAAAAAAAAATGTTTTAAATGAATTTTCAACAAGTAGAATTAAGGTAAAATCCTAAATTTGACAATGAAAAAATGATTGTAAGCAAGATAAATATGAATTTAAAAGAAAAAGTCAATTGTTTTTACCCTAGATGTGACTATTTTAACTAACATAAGGTGAAAATAGGGAAAGAGGGACATAATCTACAATTACCCATAATCAAAAATTAAAATTAATTAGGGACATGATTGATAGATTGAGGATAGGATCAACTCCCCTTATTGTTCTACTTGGGTGTTCTTGTCTTTTGATTAAAATTAGGAAATTAGAACATAATTACTTATGAAAACTAAGGTTGGGACTATATACATAGATTTGAACTTTTTAAGTATGCTGAAGACCTACAAATAACTTTTCTAATGTTTAAACCCTAACAGGCTTGGTAATGATTTAAAGCCTTTAAATAAAAATAGTAATAGTGTAATTAGGTTAAGTTGGCCCCAATCCCCCCATGATGATTAAATGTGCCTATGTATCTAATACTCAAAATCGATAAATCAATCTTGCATAGTTCTCCCACTTAAATTGATTTATGCAATTGTGCTCCTTTGAATACATGAATGCATCTATGGATGTCTTAAATAATTGGTCACGTTTTCATTTTGGTTTGATTGTAGTGATTAAAACCCAATATTGGGAAGAATAGGGAACTTTTTATCAATGTGAAATAGTGTAAGTATGCCTCTATATTGAAATTTACAAGTGGAAGAATAAGTGACTTAAGTGTGCCTTTATAGAAATCCAAAAGGATAAACTATACACTAGGTAGCATAAAAACATAGAAGACAAGATAAGAAAGTGTTTAATCTTAAAAACCAACTATTAGAGGGATAAAGATAGGAATGTTTCATAGAGACACATTTTTTTCCCTTAAGGAAATGTGTGAAATTTTGGATATAGGCTTGTCCAAACATATGCTTAATGATATTTTTAGCAATCAAAACACATTTTTCAGCAACAAATAATAATTTGAAATATAAATAGGTCATCATAGGTGTTTAGGTTAAGGTGATGTGTAAATAAAGGTATTGATCAAGTGAACAAGTTAATTAAATTAAAAATGGGCCAAAACTAGCATTATCACATATTCATAATCATATTTAGGATACTACAATAGTGAAATGATTGACAATGGATACATCAAAAAGCATGAACAAAAACCCTCCATAGTATTGGGTGAACAAAAAAAAATATTAAATATATATCAAGAGTATTAAAATCATTTTGTGTGCATACATATGACGTTGAGTATTTTCATTTATGTCAAAGGTGCATCTTGCATGAGGTTGATGTCATTGAGAGAGTGTGCCTAGTTAGCAGTATGTTTATGTGACAAGGGGCATTGATGGAGTATTTTCACTAAAGTGTGTTGTCATGAAAGATAGTTTTAAGTCAAAATATATAATTTGAAATAACTAATGCCTTATGGTTGCATGAAGGTACATGTTTTTGAGGTCAAGTGCTTATGTAGCCTAAGCTTAGTCATGGCATGAAGAGATTTTGTGAGAAGGTATGAGTATGGTGGCTTAGTGAGATGAGTGAACATAGTCATGAGTGGTTGTATAATTTTTTTAATTATATTATTGAGGTTGAGAGTTCATGGAAAGAGGCATGAAGGTCATTTTTAAGGCCTAGTGTGGTTTACAAGTCCAGCTTTAGAGAGCAAAGAGAGAGAGAGTGTGGCCTAATGAAGGGTTACGATTATATTTTAAGGTGTTTGAGATCATGTAATAATTTTTAGAGGTTAGTGAGGTTTTTTCAATTTTTTTCATGTATTTTTAGGTCATAGTGTGAAGGACAAGGCATGAAAAGTTGTTTGGAGCTGAAAAGGATTTTCTTGTGCTCATTAACTTGTCAAAATTTGCATGGGAACATAAATATTTTATGGTATATGTGGAATATTCCTAACTTAAAATTCCATTCATCATTTTTTTGATTGATGGGATATGCTTTATGAAGTATCATTAAGAGTGGAAATTGATTTAAACCCTCTTAGAACCCTAATAAAGATCTAATGTTGAAGATGTTTCTCAAAATTGCTCAAGATGGATTTAATTTATTAGATAATATATTTTATCTTGTAGTGGAATCTCCTAGGTACCTCCTAGTGTTATCGGTTAGAGAGAGGAGAGATAAAATATTGAGTTACAAGATTATTTTTAAAGTTGTAGAAGTCAAAAGTGGAATTGGACATAGTAAGAAAATGGATGGAGAAAGAAGGGATATACATATGTTTCATGTCCACTAAGGTTTATGGATAGTTTATATCCCTCAATTATGATAAACCAGTCATCTAGGTTAACTAGACACTAATAGGCCAAATGGTGCAAATAGTGAAAAACCTAGATAATAGGGGGAAAATGTATTGGAATGTGTTTTCATGATAGAATGATGAAACCAAGTGCATATAGATGTTTTTTGAGACTGGTATGTATTATTAATTGTTATTATAGATCTTGGAATTTAGGTATAGTGGTTAAAATGATGAATCCAAAATGTCTTATCTAACTCAGTGAGGTCTGTGTGTAGTGAGGTCAACAAATTGGTCTGTACGACCAATAGTTGCCAATAGACCATATGATGTTTATATTTAAATATTATATGAAGATGTCATAGGATAATTTACATGAATTTTAATTATTTTAAATTGGTCATACAAGTATTGAAGTTCAATGTTTCATGATTGTGTTTTTGATAGTCTTGGCATTTTTGAGTAAGCAAGTTACAGTGATGAGTTTGAATATCTAAACCATGAGTTGAAGTGTCTAATAAATATGGTGATATTTTTTAGGTCTTTTAGGTTATATAAAAGTTATTTATTTGCATTTTTTTTTGGTTAAATGATGTTTTATATATATTTATTCAAGATAGACTTTTTGTGTGTTTAAAGGCCTAATGTGAACAATGTTAATGGAGTGTTTCAAGTGGTGGTTGGACCTAAAAAGTGTCATGGTGATCAAAGGAAATTTTAAAAGGCATATTTTATTGTTTCATGAATTTTTTTACCATTTATATGGGTGTAGAGTGTTCATTTGGGTCATAAGGTAACATGTCCTAAAGTAGGCCTAATAGAATTAGGTCTCCATGAGACCTAAAAAAGGATTTGATCTATTTTAGTTATGGATAACATAATGTAATGATTTA
This sequence comes from Torreya grandis, assembly GCA_037957365.1. NCBI lineage: Eukaryota > Viridiplantae > Streptophyta > Pinopsida > Cupressales > Taxaceae > Torreya > Torreya grandis. The sequence continues at coordinate 4,116,554 of JARHVA010000462.1, forward strand.
TTATTAATTGTCACATATCATAAGGCATATTGTGTGGAAAATATAAGTGGGGAAGTGTGTGTCACTAACCAAGAGGTGTATGAGCAAGAGACTTGTATAAGAACAAGATTTTTTAGGCCTAATTGGAAGAATGTGGATTGAATTATGGAGTGAATGTGATAGAATATCCTTGAGTGTAAGGAAGTATTATAAACCATTATAATAGAGTATATTTATTGTCATGAATATATAATAGGAGGTCTGAGTATGAATATCAAGATCATATGACCTAATTAGTCTTGAAATGACCTAGTTGAGTGAAGAGGCCTAGAGAAAATTTGAGAGCGATAAGAGTGTGAAGAGGTGAAGAGGTGGTCATTATTTTTTGGTTGATAAACATAGTGTTCTAAAGGTGATTAATACAATCATGTGCCTAATTTGGTATTGAGTCATCTATGGGGTTGGTGCTTCCTTTCAAGTGGGTGCTTGACTAGTTGGGGTTGGTGCTCCATGTGGTGTTGGTGATTCACTAAATTTAGGTTTTATATTATAGGAATTTAGTCCATTTTTATATATTATTGGTTTTTTTTTCCTTAAAGGTTTCTCACATATGTGATGTTTTCTTATATTTCATGTTCGTATATATGGTTGTTTGTGTTTTGACTGATCTATATGTTTGTATGAATGGTTCATGAATGTTAAGTGGAATTGAATGAATTTTTTTAAGACTAATTCACCCCCTAATCACTGTTCTTGTAACAATTGGTACTAGATCCTAGTCCTTTGAAGTAGGCCTAATAGATTGAAGGTGATCTTAAGAAGCACAAGATGTCTAGTGATCAAGAATACAACATGTATGATGAAGAAGTCTACTATGATAGTGAAGAAGGAGAAGCTAAAGTAGACCTTGAAGATGAGATCATAAGTTCCCTAGATGATTTTAAGTATCAAAATAAGAGAAAGCATGAGTTGAGGTCTATGGTCAAGGATCTTAAGGAAAAAATTTGTACCATGAAGATTGAGTGGGTCAAAGAAGTCAAAATGGATGAAAAGATCATAAAGGATCTCAATAATTAGTTAGAAGGTGTCAATAAAAATTTTAGATCAAAATAAGTTGAGTATGATCAATTGAATACAGAGTTATATTATTTGAAGGTTGAGTATGAGCAGCTCAAAAACAAGATGAGCAAGTTTGAGAAAGATTATAAGAAGCCAAAACAAGTTAAGAACACCAACATAAAGTAAAAATGAAGAGGCCAATTAGGAAAACCAATGAAATTAGGTCTTCTAATTCTTTCGATGGTTTTTGTTTTATTTATTATATCTTTGGTCATAGAGCAAGTGATTGTAGAATGGTCTCAATGGATGAGTTATCACAAGACAATAGGACGAGTGATCATTCAAGAGTACATAATAAGGTGTATAGAGCTTCTAGAGTACATAATAAGACTCAAAAATTAGTGTGGAAGCTAAATAAAGTCAAGACTGATCATATTGATCCTAAGAGTCGAGATGGATTATTTTCTAAGGAGGAACAAAAGACTAAAGAGGAATCTATGCTAGCTTAGACTATCTTTCACATTCAAGATGAATGAATAAAATGTTATAGAGATAGTGGTTATTCAAGCCACATGACAAGAAACAAAAACAATTTCATCTCTTTGAAGAATAATGTTGTAAGAATAGTGATATTAGAGATTAAAAAAACCGCCAATATAGTTGGCAAGGGTATCTTGAGTTTGGACAATGGGAGGATAAGGCCATAAAATGTTTTATCTATGTAAGGTTTGAAACATAACCTCCTTAGTGTAACTCAAATTTGAAACCAAGGACACACACTAACTTTTAATGATAAAGGGTTTGAGATAAAGAAAGCCAAATTAGGAACGTTAATTGATAATTCTAAGAGGATAGAGAACAATCTATATGTCTTGAAAGAGATCATGAAGGAGAGATGATTTATGAGAAATATGGATGAAAATTGGCTATGGTATAGAAGGTTAGATCACCTAAACTTTGACAATCTAGTCAAGATAAACACTAATAATTTTGTGAAGAACATGACTAAGATCACCAAAACAACAAACATACTTTTCAAGGTATGTCAACATGGTAAGCAAATTAGAAGAAGGTTTAAGTCTAATGAGTACTATAATAAAATACACTTATATTTAATACACTCTAATCTTTGTGGGACTAAAAGAAATCAAATCATTCAAGAAGATAGCTACTTCATGTTACTCATAGATGACTATAAAAGAATGACTTGGGTAGCATTTTTAAAAGAAAATTTAGAATCTATTGATAATTTTAAGTCATTCAAGGCCCTTGTTGAGAATTATAAGAATGGGAAGATGAAGTACCTAAGATCTGATAGAGGAGGAAATTTTTGGTATAATGAGTTTGATGACTTCTATGAGGTCCATGGGATAATGAGATAGTTCTCAATAGTTAGGACACCTCTACAGAATGAGGTAGTGGAAATAAAGAATAGGACAATCTAATAAATGACAAGAACTATGCTAAATGATTCTAAATTATATGATGGGTACTGGAGAGAGGAAATGATTACTACATTCTACATCTTGAATAGAGAATATATAAGGACTAATGGCAATAAGACCCCTTATATACTATGGAAAGGTAGACCTATTAATGTGAAACACTTTAGAGTGTTTGGAAGTATATGTTTCATCAAAAAAGATGAGGACTTAGTTAAGTTTTAATTTAGGTCTAATGAATGTATATTCTTGGGGTATTCATTAGTAATCTCAGTGTATAGATGCTATAACAAGAGGTTGCAGAAGATAGTGTAAAGCACCAATGTGAAAATTGATGAAACAAAGAAATCACACTCATAGTCAAAGGATATATCAGAGAATCTAGAATTCAATAATGAAGAGGAAACAATAGAATTTGATGAGGAAGAACTTGAGGAGAGACATGACTCAAAAGGTCCCTCAAGAAAGATTCAAAGAGATAATCATGAATCTCAAATCATTAGCAAAAAGAGTGCAAGTATACAAACAATGAGAAGACTGGTAAGTAAACTAAATAAAGATAATGTTGCTCTATTGTCTAATATTTAACCTAAGAACCTTATAGAAGTAAGTAAAGATAAATTTTGGATAGGTGATATGAATTAAGATTTAGACCAAACAAATAAGAATGATACTTGGGAACTAGTTCCTAGGCCTAAAGATAAGAATGTCATTGGCACAAAATAGGTGCTTAGAAATAAGTTGAATGAAGATAGATAAGTCACTAGGAACAAGGCTATATTGGTATGCAAGGGATATTCAAAATTTAAAGAGGTAGACTTTAAGGACACCTCTACACCAGTAGCAATATTGCTAACCATCTGATTATTTATATCATATGTAGGATTCAAAGGGTTCAAGGTATACTAGATGGATGTCAAATCTACCTTTTTAAATCAGAATTTATAAGAGGTGTATATAGAGAAACCTAAGGGATTATCACTATCAGGTGACAAGGACTATGTATATATATTAAAAAAAGATATTTATGATCTAAATAAAGCTTCTAGAGCTTGGTATGCCAAGTTGGACATGTATCTATTGGATTAAGGATTCAAAAGAGGAGTTGTAGATAGTAATTTATATGTACAGATAGAAGGCCATCAGTTGATAGTTATTGTCCATGTGAATGACATCATATTTGGTGGAAATAATGAAAACATGACCAAGGCCTTTGTAGAAGTGATGAAGAAAGAGTTTGAGATGTCCATTATAGGATAACTATCATTATTTCTTGGGTTGAAAATCACTCAATTTTAAAAAGGTATATTTATTTCACAAGCCAAGTATATACAAGAGATGTTGAATAAGCTTGAGATGGAATATTTCAAGGTAGTTAGTACACCTATGATCATAAGGTGTAATTTGAGCAAATAATATGAGTCTCCAAAGGTCGATCAAACATCATATAGGTCAATTATTGGAAGTTTACTATATACCACTACCTCTAGACCTAATATCATGCAAGCAGTAGGTATTTTTGGAAAGTTTCAAGTAGATCCAAAGGAAAATCATCTACAACCAGTCAAAAGGATACTCATATATCTCAAGGGGACTATGGATTTTGGGTTGTAGTATCCAAAGAACAAGGAGTTTAGTTTGATAGCCTATACAGATACAAACTAGTCAAGAAGTATAGATGATAGGAAGAGTACCAGTGGATGAACTCTCTTCTTAGGTGGTTGCCTAGTTTCATGGATAAGAAAGAATCAACCATCAATAACATTATCCACTTGTGAGGTTGAGTACATTGTAACACCTTCATGTTACACTTAGGTCCTATGTATGAGACAAACCTTAAAAGACTATAAGGTGGATTATGATGGTCCTAGCCTTGTCTATTATGGTGATATAAGTGTTATAAGCATCTCAAAGAACACTATCATGCACTCAAGGACTAAGAACGTTCCCATCAAGTATCATTTTATAAGAAAACACGTAAGTGAACAAAGTGTCAGACTTGAATATGTTTCTACATAGGATCAGATTGTAAATATTTTTTCCCCAATCACTTCCAAAGGTAACATTTGAACACCTAAGATAGGAATTGGGTGAAATTCCTTCCCTATCAGTCATAGAGGAAACCAAGCACTTAGGGGGAACTAATCAGGTGGTTCATCATCTCTAAGGTTAGGTGATTAGCTCCAAGAAGGTATGTATGGAGATAGGGGGAGCATGCTTTTATTATGACTCATAATCTCATAGTCATGTGTATTGAGTGTTTTAGTTGCAAGGAGTGTGATCCAAGGAGTTGTAGACATCACTTTTTCATTTATGTCAAAGGGGGAGAAAATTCAAATTGAGGGAGAAAATTCTTGTTAATATAATTTTCTGAGAGTGGTTTCCATTAATGAAAAATGAGGAGATTGTTGAGTATTGGCAGTGATGTCAAAGGTTCATCTTACATAAGGTTGATGTCATTGAGAGAGTGTACCTAATTGGCAGTGTGTTGATGTGACATGTGGCATTGATGGAGTGTTTTCACTTAAGGAATTTTTTATGAAAGATAATTTTAAGGAAAAATAGATGATTTTAAGGCAACTAATGCCTTATGGTTGAATGAAGGTACAGGTCTTTGAGGTCGAGTGCTTAAGTAGCCTAAGCTTAGTCATGGCATGAAGAGACCTTGTGAGAAGGTATGAGCATGGTGGCTTGGTAAGATGAGTGTAGATAGGCATGAGTTGTTTTATAAGGTTGTTTGAGTATATCATTAAGATTGAGAGTGCATGGAAAGAGGCATGAAGGTCAGTTTTAAGGCTTAATGTGGTTTGTAGGTCAAGATATAGAGAGCAGAGAGAGAGAGAGAGAGAGAGAGAGAGGCCTAATTAAGGGTCATGATCAAATTTCAAGGTGTTTTAGATCATGTAATAATTTTTAGAGGTGAGTTAGGTTGTTTCATGTTTTTTCATGTAGTTTGAGGTCATAGTGTGAAGGAAAAGGCATAAAAAGTGTTTGGAGGTCTCTTGAGTGCTCAAAATGAAGGGTTATCAACCCAATAATGATTTTATTGTGATCATAATCTCATCAAAACTTTACATTGTAACCTAATAAATTCATGGTAGATGTGGAAGGGTCTTAACTCAAAATTATAGGCATTAGTTTTTGGATTGAGAGGTTATGCTTTATGAAGGATCATTAAGAGTAGAAACTAGTTTAAACCCTCTTAGAACCTTAATAAAGACCCAATGTTGAATATGTTTCTCAAAAGTGCTCAAGATGTGTTGAATTACTGAGGTAACTCTAGGTGGTATTGGTTAGAGAGAGGAGAGAAAAAATGATGACTTGTAGGCTTGTTTCTAAAGATGTTATAGTAGAATTCAAAAGTTACATTGGACATAGTAAGAAAATGGATGGAAGAAGAAGGTAGAGACTCATGTTTCATTTCCATGAAGTTTTATAGATATTTTATATCCCTCAAGTGTGATAAACTGGTCATCCATGTTAGCCAATCACTAATAGGCCAAATGGTGCAAAGAGTGAAAAATTAAGGCAACAGTGAGAAGATGAATTAGAATGTGTTTTCATGATAGAATGATGAATACAAGTACATGGATTTTTTTTTTAAGATTGGTATTAATTATTTATTCTTTTTAGAGAGTTTGGAAGTTAGGTATAGTGGTGAAAATGATGAATCCAAAATGGCTTGTCTGACTCAGTGAGGTATGTGTGTAGTGAGGTCAACAAATTGGTCTGTAAGACCAATAGTTTCCACATGAACATATGTTTTTTATATTTTAATATGGTATGGATATGCCATAGGATAATTTTCATTCATTTTAATTCATTTAATGTGGTCATACATGTGTAGAAGGTCAATGTTTCATGACTATCTTTTTGACAGTCTTGGAAGTTCTTAGTAAGCAAGTTGTAGTGATAAATTTGAGGCTATATGCCATGATTTGAAGTGTCTAATTCATATGGAGATATTTTTTATGTCTTTTAGTTTTTTTAAAAGTGATTTATTTTTATGGTTGTGTGGCTAAATTATATGTTATCTTTATTTGTTTAAGATAGACTTTTCAGTATGTTTAAAGGCCTAATGTGAATAGTACTAATGGAGTGTTTCAAGTGGTGGTTAGACCTAAAAGGTTTCATGGTTCTTGGAGGATGTTGGATAAGGCATATTTTATTATTGAATGAAATTTTTTTTCCATATATATAGGTATAGAGTGCTCCATGGGGTCATAAGGTAATGTGTCCTAAAGTAGGCCTAATAGAATTAGGTTTCCATGAGACCTAAAGAAGGATTTGATGTATTTGAGTTATGGATGACCTAATGTAATGATTGATTCTTACTTTTAATAATTCATAAGGCATATATTTTGGAAAATATAAGTGGTAAAGTGTGTGTCGATGACTAATAGGTGTATGATCAATATACTTGTATAAGAACAAGGTTTTTTAGGCCTAATTGGAAGAAGGTGGATTGAATTATGGAGCGAATGCAAGAGAATATACTTGAGTGGAAGGAGTTATTATAGACTATCATAAGAGAGTATAAGGATTGTCATGAATATATAATAGGAGGTATGAGTATGAAGATCAAGGTCATATGATCTAATTAATCTTGAAGAGACCTACTTAAGTAAAGAGTCTTGGAAGGTAGATTGAGAGGGATAAGAGTATGATGAGCTGAAAAGGTGGTCATCATCTATTGGTTGAGAAATATAGTGTACTTAATGTGATCAAAATAATTAGGTTGTTGAGTTGGTGATGAGTCATCTATAGGGTTGGTGCTTCTTTTCAAGTGGGTTCTTGGCTAGTTGGGATTAGGGCTCCATGTGGAGTTGGTACTTCACTAAATTTGGTTTTTGTCTTATAGTAATTTAGTCCATTTGCATATATAAATGGGTTTTATTACCATTGATATTTTATCACATATGTGATGTGTTTTTATATTTCATATTCATATGTATGGTTGTTTGTGCTTGATTGATCTATATATTTGTCTAGATGGTTTTTGAATGTTAAGTGGAATTGAATGAATGTTTTGAATAATGATTCATCCCCCCCATCTCAGTCATTGCACTTCCAACATATTATACTCTAGGACATATAGTGGAATTGAATGAATGTTTTGAAGACTGATTCACCCCTGCCCTCTTAGTCATTGTGTTTCTAACATATGATAATTCAATACATATAGTGATACCTCTCTAAGTTAGTTTAGTAATAGTGGCTACTCCATTTATAATCTTACCAAGCACAAGGTCTATAATATGTTTTTAGGATGCCCTTGGATTTAAAAAATTCACACAGTACCCTCTACAGTAAGTGGTACATTCTCCTCCTCCCCCACCACCACCATAATTAGTTTTGACACTTATTTAAGAGCACCATAAAATGGAAGTTGAATCACCTACTCAAAAGTGCAATACAAGTACAATTAGTGTACCCACGCAAGTGTATAATGAAACATCAATTGAGTCACCTATACATAATATTTTTATACAACCAATTCAAGAAAAATAGGTGTACATTCCTAAGTACCAATATTAATATCAATGAATTACTTAAGGTTTAAAAAAGTCTAGGTCTTATACAATGTGTCATAAGGTTGTATCTCAGATAGTTCAATGTGTTCCATAATGAACATAGGCATTTATATTAAACACTTCACCAAGTCTTGCACCTTCATCAGTTACACATGGGGAAACATATTCTATAATCAATGATCAACATAGTTACACAATAAAACTTTATGCCATTTAATATTTAGATACACCCACATATTGCACTTTTTAAAAATAAAAAGTCATATTTGACATATATGATCCAAGAATGCATTATGTTCCTCTCATTGATGGGATTATAGGCTAGTTTATTTTCCAAAATATAAAAAAAATAATAATCACATATTACAAAATATCAAAAAATAAAATATTGTAAAAATATAAAAAAATTCAAATTATTTTCAAAAAGTGAAACTTTAGGACTTGAGTATAACATAAGATGCTAGTCTATTTATTTACATATATTTTGGTAGATAGCCTATTATTTTTCTATACACACATGAATTTCATGACGTATATGTGTGTGATGGAAGACATACGTTATACATGCATTCTTACATGCTATACTACGTTCTACCTAGTGTCCATGACTATGTTAGGGGAATCTTCTTTTACAATTTACATTATAACAAGCTATATCTATCTATGACTTCAAATGTAATATTGTGCTACATATCTTACATGTTTCTTATTAATCACTCATATTTTTACATTATGCTACATATATATTCTACTTTGATAAAAATATGACATTGATACATATAGACTAATTTTTCACTTGATTAATGATCCTTTGATGATGTTTACTTTCTTGCATGATAGACTAGACATTGTCTGTTCATTATGTGTGATCTTTGGCCCTTCTATGCAAACTATTTCAACAAATCTACAATAGTGTGATAAGTATGTGTGACATTTGAACATGTCTCTTATTTGAAACATTCTTAATGTCCTTAGTATGTGGTATGATATTGTATTTAAAACCTCAAGCATTAAATAAATAACTAAGAATTGATCATAAGATTAATTAAGCTTAATTATAAATATTCTCTTAAGAAATAGAACCAAACCAAATATAACAAATAGTGTTATACAATTATTTATAAAAATATTATAACACTCCTCCTTAACAACTAAATAAAATGTTCTATTCATTATTACAATAGAATGATTAAGTCCATACATGAACTTAACCAATGTATATTTTTAATACCACTACAGTGATATATATATATATATATATATATATATATATATATATATATATATATGAGTCATTACAACCACCAAGTAGATTAGTGAATTGTGTTGAATATTATGCTCATTAGATTTTGTTATTCCTTGAATTTTTACCATATCTTGAATGAATAATGATTTACATGTTTGTTTAGAGTGATCAATTCTTTATATATATATATATATATATATATATATATATATATATATATATATATCAAGACTAAATAATATATCATATCCCCAAAGGGATATTTCTACATTGAGTTATTCAAAACCCAATCCTACTGATTTTTATTATTGAATAATTTTGGGACATTTATTTTTTACAAAAATCTTGTGTTTATGTTGTATCCACCTTCTTCTTTCATCAAAATTCATCAAAAAAATTTGTGTATGTTTTAATTTGGTCTTTGAACTTTTGCTTTATTTCAATACTTACAAAATACTAATAATAAAATAATTTACACACCCTTCACCTTACACCTTTTATTTTCCTAACCTTTTAGATTGACCTTCCAACAAGTAAGGAAATTCATCTTTCCATACATATTTCATCATGGTATGATACCACTTTTATCTCTTATGTTGGCTTTCTTGATCTGATTGTAAAGAGTGAGAATCACTCTCTTCACCATTAGAGTCTTCCCTATAACATGATTATTTTGAATCTTTTATCTTTGAACCCTATTAAATTCTAGTGGGAGTTCTTGTTTGAGTTTATTTATTAGTAGGTATAAATAAAATATTAACCATTATCTTAAAAATGGTACTTTACCATTTACAACAACATAGTTACTCACCAAAATTTTGTATATAGATACATATAGTAATATGTACACATCTCTTTGCTCAAAATAACAAAAAAACATATATAATTTTCTCAGTATAGAAGCATTAGATCCAAAAACATGAAAATTACTTACATTAGGTGTTTTCCCAAACCATGCTTTTTTTGGTGTTACATTATGCAAGGATTGTGTGGGAATTCAATTGAGAGTGTATGCAACTGTATTTACAAATACTACCCATTCCTGATATGATACATTTAAGCTATCCACCATACAACATGCCATCTTCATGACTATTATATTTTTCCTTTCCATGACTTTATTCTATTGTGTATGATATTGCATGTGTATACCTTCTTTCTTCCAAGAATTCCTTTAGTTTACCAAAGATCAACTAAACCCTATTAACTGATGTACAAGATTTTAAATGTTTCCTTCCCTATTCCTATACCATAGATTTCTAAGAAACAAAGTTAGAGAAACATTCTAAATTTATATGTAGAAAACAAAGCCACATTTTCCTAGAAAAATTATCTATAAGTAAAAAGTAATGTAAATCTTTAGATATGGAATGTGTCCAAATTAGACCATGCAAAACCACATGTATCAAATATAATGCACTTTTATCTCTTTCTTATTTACCAATGTTGAATGAATGTGAAAATTAATTATCCATCTTACAACTTGAACATACATTATGACTCTTTTAAATAGATGAAAGTTTGTTCACCATGTTAGTCTAATTTAAAATATGCAAATGTTGATATCCATTGTTCACTAGTGATTTCAACTATTGTTAGTGCATGATATTTTGTTGTTTTAGGATCAACCAACTTATACAATAACTTATTACCAATACCAATGATAATTACTTTATCTTCATTAAGATTATTGACCATGTATTTTTTTTCTTTAAACTCCACACAAATGATAGGATTTATAGTTATTTCACTTATGGAAAAAAACATTCATATCAAGCACAAATAATACATTCTTAAAAGTGTAAGTAACATAATACAATACAATATGAACATCTCTATATCCTCTTCCATAACAAACCTAGTCATCACCTAAGGAAATTAATTCATAGTAAATATCATCTTATACAAAGTTTACATAATATTATTTGTGACACATGTAGTATCTTGTTTGGCCTAAGTCTAAATACCAAATTCTTGACTTTGTTGACTACTTTTGTGGTGTGAAAAAATCAATCTCACTTTCTTAAATGTGTTCATGTTATTCAACCACATTTTTAGTTGCGACTTTTTTTGATTATTTATCAAATCATATTGTCTCTTGAAAAAATATTTTTTGTAAATGATCAGGTTACTTACAAGAAAAACACTTCCATTTAGATTATTTTGAACTACTTGCATTTATTTTGGAGGTTTATTTTTTGGAACTGATTGTATTCCATTATCTTCCCTTGCCCCTTGATTTTGTAGTGAATTCACTTTCTATACCAACTAAAGTTAAGGTAATTGACTAAACTTACCTCATTTATTTTTGCATGACAAGTGTTGATAACTTCTCAAAATTTAGTGTTGTTTTCCTCCGCAATCATATGAAGTGACTCAATAAATGAGTGATATGATGATGACATATTATTTATTACCAAATCAATCAAATCTTTTTCATCTATAGGTTTCTCAAATGATTTTAGTTGCTCACAAATATCCTTCAGCTACAACAAAAAATTAGAAACAAAACTAACTTCCTACATCTTAATGTAAAATAACACATTCCTCATATACAATAACCTTAAGGCTTTTGAATCATGGTAATTATTAATTAAATTTTCTAAAAATTTGAATCTATTTACATTTACAACTTATATAAATATATTGTTAGAAATAGAAATTTTTAACAATATCAAAGCTTCTTTATGATGTCTAGCATAGTTTTTTAGGTTCATAAATTTTGATTGGAGCTATGAACTAGAATAACACTTTTGACTAGAGCTATGAATTGGAAATAGAAAGAGATATAAATAATGATCTCAACAAAGGACATAAACTAGCAGGGCTAATCAAGGCCCCAATATAGATATTGTTACAAACCACTAGAAGGTATAACAACTATACAACAATATAAAAGGATAAGACAAAACTAAGAAAAATGAAGCTAAATATAGCTTCAACAAATACATTGTATCCCAAAGACATCAAAAAACCATCATAGAATAATAAACCTATATATTTACTATAAACTAATTGTAAAGACATGGGACAATATTTCATTAATGAAGCTTATTTGAGCCTTTAAATGCACTTTGATCTAGGTAATCTGATTTATTTCATTTTTTCTCTTTTACGAATCTCATTATGGTTTAATCTACCCCTCTTTTTTTTGTTCCTAAATCAACTAAATTTTTAGCATTTCTTGTTAGTCTAACAAAATATTTTTCCATGTTTACTTTAAGCGGGGTGGGGTGGGTTATATGTAGTCCATCTATATTTTCCAAAAAAATAGGACTATTTCTTCCATATCTTGATCAAGCTCGCCCAACCTTTTTACCATTATATCTAAACTTTGTAAAGGATACTTATCCTCCTTTAACTTTACTTTTTTTAAGGAGAGAGGCAAATCAATAGGAATGAAAAGCTTACCTATAGGATGAATTTATCCTTATTACATGTATTCTAATTTGAGTCTCATGCATTAACTCGTTAATCTTCTTATTATATTAACTTAGTCCGTTGTTTATCCTCATTCAACTCCTCTATCTAGTCATCTTGTTTCTAATTTTGACCCTATTTATTTTCTTCTTTAATGGGTACCTTTTTATTTTGAATTTATTCATACTCATTCTCATTTTTAAGATTTTATTCATTTTTGGTATTTGTCTCGATCTTTCCAAATGTCCATGTTTATGAAATTTTTTATAGATCAAGGAATTATGTTCATATTTTATTATTTGTATCTAGTCTCCAAACCTAGAAGCTAGCTTAATGGAGTGTGATAGAGGCATATACACAAACTAAATAACATAGAATATTTCATACATTAGCCTTGTCATTTTTTAGTAAATACATCAAAGGCAATGAGTTTCCAAAATATAAAATGTCTTTGATATTCCAATCATTATTTATTATTCCTAGTATTCAAGTAGAAGTCTTGATAATCTAACCTAAACAAGTATAAGATTTATATTTTATTTTCTAGATTAAAAACATGGCTTCCATTTTCTTATAAAAATCCCTAATTTTCCTAGGAACCATGGTCTTTCCATTAATGTTCTAGCACATTCTTTATGATTATATAAATTAATAAAAAAGAATCCTTTGAACATTGTAGATATTTTCAATATATCATTTTATATTTAATTTCATGTCCATCTATTTTAGAAAAGCATCTATATTTGGTCTAGCTCCCCAAAACTTACCTATTAGAGAATTATCCATTCTTGATAAGGATAAATTTACCACTTGGTTAGGGATTTTCATCTGAAACCCATATTCATCCAACAAAGCTCTAATGAGAGGACATTTTGGGGATTTTGAATTTTTTTCCTTGAGCCTTGTCTACCCATGTTATTTGACTCTCAATGTATTGGTCACCACCAAAATATGATACCTTGCCTTTAGAATTAAGTGAGACCCACCTTGTCCATCCTCATCATCTTCTCTTATAATTTACCTAAATATATGATATTATTAGTGATATGTGCCACACATCCTCTTAGTGAGTATATTATATGGAGTCACATGGATAACTTGTGGTATTAATTATATTGGGTAATGAGTTGGCATACATTGAGATTATGAATTTACCCATCCATTATTAGTGATAAAAGTCTATATAAGGAATGGGATATCAAAATAAAGGATATTAAATAGGTTATGGAGTCTTATATTTGAATTATAATTATGAGTTGTTCAATCTTAAAGGAGTATTATATGGAATAAACCTACATTTTATTTTGAATATATTTCATATTTGGGCATCTTGGGTCACCAATATATTTTATGTTAATCTCCAATATATTTCATAATTATATGTAAGGTTCATGACATTTGGTATCAAATCCAAGTTTGGTAAAAGTAGGAGAATTTTTATTTTGAAGAATTATCTTAAAAAGAAGGTGAGTTACTTACGAAAGGTCATTCTCCCCACACATGTATCCAATTTAGAATATTTTTTATTTTCTATAAATAGAAATTTGAGAGCTCCAAAAAATGGTCACTCTAAGGATTATAAGAAGTATCAAAGGAAATATAGTTATTTGAAATTGACCTTATGAACCTAATTTTTGACATAAAAATTCTGCATGACCCATGAAAACAAATTCATATATTTTATTCTAGGTGAAAAATTCAAGCTCTAATTTTTGTAATGAAAATGAAACATTCATATCTACTTCTCTAAATATTTTTATTATCTATCTTTGCTATCAAAGGATATCTAGTGAAAAAAATTGTGTTTGAAATGTTATTTTTTATGAAATGTAGATCATGGGGTATCCATTTTTTTTTTGAAGATAAGGTAATTAATGCTTGATAATGGTAGTTTGAATTTAACACTCATATTTGTGGCACTCATATTTTTTCTTTTCTCGTTATCCTCCTAAATTAGGTTGGTATATTCATGTAACACCCTGCATATCCTCAATTTGGCTTAGGCACATGGTTAAGTATTAATCAGGGTTAGACCCATTACTATGCTATTTATTCATGATTTATCATATATATCCATTGGAGATATTATATTGAATTATAGGAAAGAGATATTTATTAATTTTATAATGAATAAGTATTTGATTAATATGTGTTATTTAAATCTCTTCTAACCATAGAAATATCATGATGTGTTTGGTGTAGGTGTAGGAAACATGTGTTTCTAAATGGGTGTTAATTTTATATACTAAAAATTAAATGAGTTCTTTGGGTTTGAATCTAATCCATCAATGTGTCATCTGAGTTGACATGACATAAGTAGGAGTTTCAATAAAGGACATCTGCAATGAGCATGGATCCTGATATGGGATTGGTGATGGGAGTCACTCTTATAGAGTTTGTCTATATAACATGTTAGATGCCTAAGTCATTCTAACTTTATGCATAGGTGACATAAACATTGTAGAATAATGAGGTTTATGAGGACTATTGTCCATATCTACATGGAGAATAAATAAAATAAGATAAGAAGCTAAAAGGGATTCACAAGCAACAAAGTGGAATGAATATATAAATTGTAAAATAATATCTATAAGCAGCCAAGTGGAGCCCACACCAAATATAGAGTAAATGAATAATTAAATAAATTCCATGGTGGACCATAGTCATGAAGAACATAAATGGTAAAACAATATCAATGATCAAGGTTATGGTGATTTACAAATGCTAATGTATAAGTGAGATATGAGTAGCCTAAAAGAGGCAACAACTAGATAATTAATTCAAAATGGCTGCAAAAAACTCAACTAATTAACAACAAAAGTAAAGGCAGATAAGATATTAAATGGATATAAGAGATGTAGGTACATACAACATGTAAAATAATGAAGATTGCTACAATAAATGACAACTTACACAACAACTTACTAAGATATAAATTTGAGAAAATGAAAATATAGCTACAAGCAATCTTGTAATCAAAGGACATCATGGAATAAAATATTGGATTGATTATAAGTGTTTAAAGTCATTTTAGAAGTGAATTATCACAATTTATTCTTTGATAAATAAAGAGGGGATGGTATAGAGGGAACCCCTTTAAAAGAATGATAATTTTTATAAGAGGGGATTATTTCATGAATAAACATAGTCTTCTGAGGAAGAAAGGATCAAACAACACTACAATGTTAGATCAGATCTAGTTATTTTATTGAGTATCAGATTCACTAATAAAGAACAATCCTCCATTGTAAGGACTCACAATGTCTTGTGATATTACAAAATATATATGCTTAGCCAAGGAAGATACATGAGTGTAATTACTACATAGCTATGTGAAAAAAGTAAGGCTCAATCAATATGTTTAGTTGAAACAAATCTTTGGTAGAATTGTTAAATGCATTGGATCTTAACCAAATTAGCCACGTATATTTTTCATTTATGGAAAGATTAAAAAATTATTGAATGCATCATTTTTAAAAAAAACTAAGATACTTCATTGGTGAATGTTACAGTGAGATGGATTTCTCAATTCCACCCTATGAACTACATGAAATCATCATGTGGGTGGTTGGGAGGATCATGTTACCAAAACATCTCATAACTAGTATCATGGTGTGATCATGATGAATCTTAAGGTTTACCTAACAAGATTTGATGAATATTTTCATATGTTCTATCATAAATATGCCTTTCATTTCCTTAGAAAGTATAATATACTACTAGGAAATACGAATATTGATTTTAATAATGCTAGGGTAAACTATAAAATGTTATTAATATTTCATTGTGAGATCTGGAGTGTTTAAAATATATTTACTATCTTAATCTTGTTATCTTACTTAAGGTCTAAAATGAACAAGAAATAGTTCCATGTGTTTCAAATTCCTTGTGAATAAAAACATATATTTTAGTCCACTATAATACTTATTTAGGGATATTTATACATTCTAAATGGATTGGGTTTAATATAATGCATTAATTATTATATTAATAAATACTATTTGCTCTTTATTCTAGGGATAAGGTAAGAATAATTTGATCTTAAGTATGTGACAACCTATATTAAACTTATTTTTGGTGTTTAATGGGCTTCCCATCCTTGGGAAGAAGGATTTGTGACAACCAAATAGTAACCCATTCAAGTGAATGACTTGGTCCTATATTCACCCAACTAATAATATAAACCATTGACCACAAAATAGTGCAATAAATCAGTTTAGTCATATACATATAACATGTGTTGATTTATTTCTAAATTGTATACCATCATGCACATTTGAGACACTTTATATTCAATATACATAGTCCAGCCATCCATGTATAATTAACAATGGAAGATGAGGCTAGTAAGTGATTGCATATCTAAACTCACGGACATTCATCTAATGTTATATAATTTATAAATAGCCTAAGGTTTGAGATAGAGATAATGGATCATATATGATAATATCTATTATTATTTGGGTAAAAATAAACTATTTCTTCTCTCACAACTTAAGACAATGACTAGAAATAGAGATGAATGTCTCCCTATGAAATTAAAAGGGAACTCAACTTAAAGTTTGGTATTTACTTAAATAATAAACATAAGGTTTTTTATTCATTAATGATTCATTATTTTCATTAAAAAATTTCTTGGGAAGAAATCTAAGTGTTGCTAATTATTAAGTGAAGGAAGATCGAAGGCATGAATATCCGGAGTCCCTATCATTCATGTAAATTATAAGGATGAAATTGGATTTAACTTGGGCCCTTATAAATTATCTGGATTCCTCTCAAAGATAAAATAAATACATATGTTTGTTAGTAAGCATATCACCAATGTATATTCTTCACATAGCCTTACTTGGCTAAAATGTTCTAGGGAAACACCCAAATGAGCATTTTTTCAATGTCCTTTAGGTAAGCTATCAATTTTTTACTCCATGCATCCATACAAACTCAAGGACCTATTATCCTATTTAATCATAGGTTGTAAGTTTTTTTTCAAATGCTTAGTGTCAAATTTGGCCCTAATTTCTTTTCATTACAATGGTTGCATATATTTGGCTTAGTCACATGGAATTGACATTGGTATTGACCCTTGCATAGTAGTTTGGCAATGAAATTGGATTTTTTATGTTTAGCCAATTCTAGGAGGGTCTAATATTTACCTTAGTTGTGTTCCTTCATGCCTACTTGTGTTTGGTTGTAGGTTTATTTTCCTAGTTATGTTATAATTTGGATTTTCTTATTCTAGTTAGCCTTTTAACTTAGTTGACTCTAGTTGTTCAATCTCAAACTTGTGCACAGTCTACCACTTCACACATTTTCATAGTTTGTTGCTTAGTCATGTATTTGCAAATTTTATCTAACCTTATCACATGTATTTGATGCATCATGGATAATCTTTGTAACCTTTTATAAATTTTATAAATCAAGGAACGTAACTTGGACCCTTCATGCCACTTGGCATATTTTCATAGTTTTTTCTAAGTCACTTATTTGTGAGTTTACCACATGTCATCATTTCATAAAGGAATGACTTCAAAATATTTTGTAAGGAAAAGCTTTGACTTGGATTATCCATTCCACTTGTCATGATTTCTTAAATTATCAAGAAGTCACATTTATTGTGTGATATCCCAAGCTTTCCATGTGTCATCATTGCATCACATTATAGCCTTCACATATTTTTAAGGCATGAGTTTAACTCAGTTATTATTTTTCACATGTCATAATTATACACACTCACACACATGTAAGTCAAAAATTAGTTCAAAGTGGAGTCCAAGACCTATGGGATTACGAGTAAATCCAATCTTACCACTTTTAAAATGTGTATTTAGTCACAGATTCATGATTTCATCTAAGGATTTATTATTTTATTAGTCTATGGTCCTATGAAATAGTCACATAATGTCCCATGTATTCATGAAAAAATATATTTCTAAAGGGACACAACCTCATTACCTAGTTCCAAATGGGAGAAAGTCATAGATTCACAACTTTTAAATAAGGTCTTTATAGCAAGGTGATCTATGAGCTTGTGAGGCAATATTGTCTCACCACATGGGTTAACCTCATGGTATCACAACATATAAACCCTATCCAAAGGGTTATGACCTTCGTTCAATCCATGTGTCTTCATTTCATAAAGTTGTAGCATAAATTAAAGTGTGACTTAATTTTAAACGTCCATGTCCCTATGAGCTTATGAGCAAATGGGAAGATGCCAAGTGTTTTCATGGTGCTTACTCACATGAAAATGGGGTGGCTTATTTGTTAATGATATATATAATTTTTTATCACATAAAATGATGCCATGTAGCATCAAACTTAAATAAAATGGGACATAATGTCACTTAACTAGTAAGGATGATGACCTAGTTAGCCACATCAATCCATGAGTTGATTAAATGTGGCAGTCATATTTCCATTCAAAACATAAAAATGTAGATATAACAAAAATTTGTATTCATATCTATCATCTCTTGGGTATAGTTTTTAGTTTTGGTTTAATATGTGATTAAGGTCATTTTAGCCTGTTATGAGACTTCATTCATTTTATCATATGGCCTAAGATCTTCATAGACATCAATAGTCATTTTGTGATCATAAGGATACTTATGCTTGATCAAATTAGAAGCTAATATTGAGTGAATGAAATATAATTAAGATATTAAATCTATAGCCCGACCTTGGAGAAGTTATTTTGTGTGTACCCATAACCCACATGTCCAAGGAACATACCCTAGTATAGGACTAATTGAGGAAAATTTGAGGGACCTTACATACCAATCCAAAAGGATCAATTATAGATGTAAACACAATAGTATTTATCACAAGTAGATGTAAAATTTTGGTAAATATTTTGTTATTCATGGGTTAATTCACCTTCTATAAACTCAAATTAAATTGATTAAAAAAAAAGAGTAGTTATTTTTGGAAGTAGCACTCGAGGTGCAATACATTGGTATAATAGTTGGGTAAAAATTTATTGACTTATGGGAAATATTTTACTTATAATATATTAATTTTAAATGCAATAAGGGATAACATTTTGTAAAAATGGAATACTATGCTAAGATCACAGTGGTCACTTTAAACAATTTATAGAGTAGAATTTTGGATTTATAATAAAATTTTGAATGGTTATTAAAAAACAACAAGACTCATTGAATATTTCATAAATAGTAATTAAACACTATAAAAATGAATAATATGTATAATAAATCAGAGACACTTATGTAAATACATAAATTTAATCATTAAGTGCTTAACAATGTTTATTCTTGACATCCCTACCTTACTTGGCCTATTCACCATTTTTCTAACACATAATATATAATAAATATTTTTTTATATTTTTAACACTAAAAATTATCATAAAAAAAATCTTATTTCAATTCCATTCATCCTTATTCAACCTACATGCATATATTAGACCTTTTTCAATAGTCTTTATCTTTCTAGGATAGGATTGTGCAAGTTCGGACAGGGCCACACTAGGACCTTATCCCCGACACTCTAACAATAAATTTTTCATATTGATACATTACATAATGGATACCTCAAGATTTTTTTAAATTTTGTTATCAAAACTATTCTAAATATTCCCCTTTAAAATCACATCAAGACATTCACTTGAAAGGACCTAGCAAGTTGATTTCAATTACTACATACTAAGCAAATTAAAATTGTTTCTTCCAATTTCAATTATATTTCTTTTTAACAATCACATGATAGGTTTTAATATCATTTATTTTAGGTCAAGGGTATCCACTATCAATTTTTTTAATTAATATTATATCTACTCAGATATAGTTGTACAAACATGGATCACATAAACACCCTAGGATGGAAAACTACATCATCCTAAAGCCCATTTGGGTTATGTAGATAGCAGTTAGATTACATAGGGTTTTATAATGGTAGTTTGTCTCTTCCCATAACCCTATTCCCCCTTTTTATTATTTATCTCTGCATAGTGTAAGTGTATGACTAGGGTTTTATCTTTTTCAAGTCTTCAATGCATCTATTCAACTCTTATATAGAATCAAAAAACCCTTGAAAGAAGTAATACAAAACCATATCCATAAATCAAGTACACATCCAACCATGACATTGACTCAATTAGTATATAAGGCTTGAGTATCCCTATCCTCCTCCCATAGCTTTGTCCCTTTATAATTTATAAAAAAAATTCAAATGTGACATTGTTTATAAGTCTTTTCAATCAATTTTTAGGGAGGTTTGCATATTATTAGGCTCATTTACTATTTTTAAAAAATTATAAATTATATAAAATTCTATATCATATTGTATTTTAATATAAAATCTATAAATTTTAGAATTTCCATTTCAATAGTTTAATTTACTTAATTAAATTTATCTAATTAAAATAGTCTTAAACATTCTATTGAATCCACTATTTTTAAAACATTACTTGTTTTCTTGATTTTTGTCCTATGATTTCAATAAATTTTTATAAATTCCTAACATTAAAATAAAATAACATTTAACCTTGTATATAAATCAGAATCATGATTCAACTTCATCGGCCTTGGAGTAATTCAACATTGGAGAAGTTTTTTTTATCACCTCGAATAAAATCTAGCATAAAACTCTTTCTTTTGACCTTAGGTTAAAATTTGTTGACTTATATACATAAAAATATTTCTATTTTATTTTATCTTTATTTTAGATTACTTTTTCTTGTTTTAGAAACTATGTTTTAGTGGTTCTAAAACTTATTAGTCGTTATTGTGAAGGGATATATGTATTTTTTTATAGACATCATGATGTGAGAGTTTTAATCCAATACTCATAGAAACTATACATCACTAAACATGGAATTTAGTTTCCATGTACCTCATAGTATATCTAAAATTCTTAGGATCCCTTATCTATATCACAATAAGCCTATTTTATCCGTTTGATTTGGGATGTACTTGAGAGGAGCATATTGCCTAAGGAAGTTACTCTCACCATACCCTCAAAAATGAGGTTAGAGGGATATAATCATGTTTCTACCTATTTAATTAGTTCTCATAAAAATTAGGCTATCACTAATCAATAAATGAATAAGTATATTTGAGATCCCACACAATCAATCAAACCTTTTCATAGATCACCCTTATACCTTGATTTTTACTTGCATAGTCATTAGCATTTTTTTATTCATATTGTATTGTATTCATAATGGGATTAATGAGTGAATATTTATTTCATATGTTACATAATATTATGAAATTAATTATTGAAATTTTTATTAATATGTAACATTCTATCCATTATGTTCTTACATTGATAAAATCTTGAATTAATTCAAGAAGCTATAATAAATTTCAAATTACTCCAAGATCTCTAAACATCACAGATTACATGAAAACCCTAGGAATAGGGGAGATAAAGATGCAAAGTATAACGGGATTCATAAATGTTCATTAGTTTATTCAACAAAAATTACAAAGGAGGTACATTATATATTGAGATATTAGGTCACCATAAAGGTATTAACTCAACTCACAATTAGAAAGCACATTAAGTACAATTAACGTAATGACCTTAACAAATTTAATCAAGATGACTAGAAATTGTTTAAGTAAAACCAAAAGTGGGGAAAAAATCCTACACTAACACACCTCCTCAAGTGAAACTTAGGTGGGTAAGAAAATTAGATACTGACAACTAGGCTTGATGTGGTACCCATGCAAAATGCAACTCCTATAAAATGAAGAAAGGGATAAAATCCATAGGACAAAACTTCTCTCTAAAAAATATAAAATAAGAGAATAGGGATAAAAATCCCCACTAGAGTCTACAAATACTTGTAACCATCTTGTATCCTACAATGGAGTTCCCATAAGTGAATGTGGATGAAAAGTAGATGCAAATTAGAGGGCATCACCCTTAAAAAATGAATGTGTCTACTAAGTATTTGATGGATCTTCAGCCAAGGTGTTATTACTATACAAGGAATTGTTCTCCTCATGCAAGGTAGGAGGGCCAACTAATGTAAGAAAAGAAGGTGTAGTAGGAGCAAAGGTAAAAAAAGGACTTTAGAATGCCCTATAAGTGTGGACTAGACTACTTGATATTTGATGTGTCCTAAATCACTATGCATGTATCTTGTAATGTCTAAAGAATATTATAGGTAGCTTGATTAGGAAATAAGTCCTCAACATATATAAGGTGACAAGGATTTGATGGAGGTGTGTCCCCATCACTACTATATTCATCTGTGTTAGAATAAAAATCATCAATATCAAATGAGTGTTCAGGCTCAAAAATGTCGTCAATTGTAGGTGAGTTTAAAGAAGAATCTAAAGGAAATTTAGGGATAAAATGGGATAATTTATACATTCAAGTTTTATGATCAACCATTCACACTACCAATATAGTATCATTATGCATCTCTCTAACATACATTGAATCCAGAGTGAACTCAACTCACATTACTCGACCAAGGTGAGTGATCTGATAAACTAAAATGAGATTAATTAAAGGTGATGGAACACTTAGAACATTATTAGATGATTCACCACTAACTTCAATAGAACCTATCTCAAGAACCATTTTTAAGTGTCATCACCCATTTGTATAGAGGACATGTCACATGGTTCTAAGGAACTAAACTCTATCTGTGAAGAGGCCATGTGATGTGAAGCACAAGAGTTAATGACCCATGTTGGTGTCATAGGTATAAATATAACTAAGGTAATATCATTTGATTTCCCCTTACTATTATATTTTTTATTTTATTTACCATTATCATTTGCCTTAGAGGATTCGTGGGTTGATGAATTATAATTGGTATAATCAGGGACATTGATATTGTGTTTCTCAAACATCTTAGTCAATTAGTCAATTTGCTTCTTCAAACATTTACTTATTGTTGTTTCATCTCATGCATCTCCCTTTGTAAGTCTTCTTATTGTTGTTTCATTATCAATTCTCTTTATTTTTACTTTCTCAATTGGTCTTTTGTGTTATGAATCTCTCATCATTCTCTTCACCATCTATATCCTCTCAAGCAAGTCTCTTACACCTTGCTCCATTCTTTATCCATTATTTCTCCTTGGATTAAATCTATTGAGCATTAAATTTGATCTATTTTCTTGATCTTATTGATTTCTTTGTCTCTTAACAATCCTCTTTTGGTTGTCAATCTACCTTTACCAACTTTCAATCACCTTACAATTCTGATTAACAACCTATCATCATACCTTCAATGAACTTAATCAATATACAAAATAAAAATCAAAATAAATATGTACCTTCATGTTTAAAAATTATACATAGAATATTTATTGCTTTGATACCAAAAATTATGCAGAGAACCATTCTCACTCTACCTAATCCAAACCTTGTTACCTACACCTTACAAATTCTTATATTCAAACTTCATCAACCTTTCTTGGCAATGGCTTATTGGGTTACTCTTTCATGAAACAATCTATGGTTCACCTTAATTTTTTTTGTCTCCAATTCCTTGATCATGATTTTTTATGGTATAATTTACCTTTCAATCCTTTTTCATGACTCTTCATATCATTTCCCTTAACACATACAACTCCTACCCTATTTCACAAAGTGTATATTATCTTTTTTTAGAGAAATTCAACTTATACAGATATGTACAGATTCAATTTGGTAAACCAACAATCATTTTAAATAACATATATAATTTGATATCCTTTTACCAAGTTTTAGGCCTTAAGTTTACCTTTCAATAACTTTTCTAGCCTTATTTATCTTGTTGTTTAGGCCTTTTAGCCATTTTGAGCCCTATTTGTAAACAACCTCTCCCAAATGGTACAAAACCATAATCAATCACAAAAAAACCTTTAAAATATCTTAAATATCATTCAATTATTTTTAAATACAAAATTTTAGTGATTTTCACTGGTGGTTTCTGTTTTTATCAATAAAACCCTAGTTTTAGGGTTTACAAGCCCTGTGTGAGTCTGAGAGCACAAAAAAACCTCAAATATGCTTTCAACAAAGATTAAAATTCCTATGTTCATTAATTAGGGTCTAAGAAACATATTTTAACCTCATCCAATCATTTTTTTACCTCCAATCAACCTTTGTTCAACATTTTTAACAACTTCTTGACTCCTCTATGTTATGTAGTCAGTGTATGCAGGGTTTTAGGAGTAAGTTATTAGGTATTAACCTTAAATTTAAGGAATATATATATTGTGACAATATATATATACATATTCACACCTTTATACAATTTTTACACATGGTAAGTTTCTATTTAGAGGCTTTTATTCTAGTTGAATAACCATTTCTTGTTCCAAACTATGCATATTCATTCTTACACGGAATACACAAAATTTCACCTTTTACTCCAATAAATACATGTCTATAATAGAATATAACCTTATATAAGATTTAAATACATTAACATTCCCATTTTAAAATCATAATTTCATTTCATAAAAATGTACTTACCCTCAGAAGGCACTCTGTCTTCCTTAACATAGAATGTAGGAAATATAGAAAAAGAACATAGTCATTACAATAAATGTCTTACACAGGGTTTTTAGATTTTGTACCAATGTTTATATTATATATAAAAAAATATTCATCCTTATTAATTAAAAAATACTAAAATACATATAAAAATTATGCGTCTTTGCATATTGGTGCACATAGTCATTCTTCATAGCACTATTGTAGGAGATTACAAAGTCTATTACCTTCCTTATTTTCACTGATCAAAACCATTTTTTATTCATTAATTTAGGGTTTAATTACATAATTATATATATTATAACCCCTCATTCATTATTTTTATCTATAATTATTCAAAACACCAACAACAATTTATTCATAAAGGCTCTCAAAATATTATAACTAACTTGTGCATTGCCTAACTTCCTAACCACTCTCCTACTCAACAAAATGACTTAAAATGGGTGTTGTTAACCATTTATTGAAACCTAAATGCATATAAACAATTGGATACCTATTGAAACATGATGTATATTTCTTACATTATGCATGAAATTTGAAAATTTAAATTATGAATTTGGTAGGAAAATCCTTCCTAAGCCACAATTCAAATTTTCAAGAGAACCTACGACTCCTAATCAACCTAGAAAGACTATAATATCTCCCTAATGACTCCAAACACAAAAATGGACTAATTTTTAAAATAAGGTAGTGATGCTCGTACATCAATTTCAATGTCAGGTTTTCCTTATTACCCAAAAACCTTACTAATTTGGGGGCATCTCTTTGTTATCTATGAATAATATAACAAGTTATATTTATACACAACCTTTCTAATTGTTGAGTTATATATCATACAAAAAAATTCTACTAATTCATACTATACATATGATACATGAAAATTATATTTGATAACAATGGCATGGATACATATGGTTGTTATAAACTAGTTTCATTTGTTCCATGCTTATCTCTTACTTTATAGCATGATAAGTTAGAACCTGATTACTTATTGCCTATGGCCATTAGCCTTGTATGTTTAAATTTATACTTGTATGACATCATTATTCCATTTGTGTGTGGTCCTTGGCCTTGTGTGATATGTGAAATTTACATGTCCCTTTTATTTGGACCTTTTGGGCCTTATATGTGACATTATATACAAATTTCATAACATTATTTCTACTTTTATCATTATTCCATGATTTATATCATACACATGATTATTATGTACTCAAATTATATATTTATATAACAAATTTTTCATATACAATTCAATGTTATATTCAAAACTATGGTACACATTCAAAATTTTAAATGCTACTACATGATTACATCTTTCGTATATTTCATAACTCTAATTTTGAACCAAATGACTCACAAGATATGTCCATCTCAAAAGGAGGACCTTGCAATGGAATTTTATTGATAAATAAATCCTCATGAACAAATTTCAGATTTTTTGCACTATACATTTTCAAAAATTATAGCATGATTAAAATTATGGGGGCATGTGGTATGCATGTGCACTCATTTCTAAAGTTATATAGTGGAAAGCTTAAAATAGTAACATATTTCCATAGTTTAAAAGTTTAAATGGAAATTTCAAATCAATAAAATGGGCTTGATACTCATTCATGATCAAGTTACTACATGGAAAAGTTTCAAAAAATTTCAAATGTTCTCAAGTTTCAAAAAATTTAAATGTTTTCAAGTTTTAAAGTTCTAATGTTTCAAATATATTCTAGATCCATATTTAGTGGTGTGATTCATATTTATGTCATAAGTGGGATATGTTTGAGTCTAGTGACACTTGACATTTATGGTTTCACTTTTTTAAGATGTAGTGAGCCATATTTGGTGGTTCCACTCAAAATATTTTATAGAGTACTCTACATAGTCAAATGAGACTTCAAGCATAAAATCTTTCCAACTAAAGAGCATTCAAAGATTTTAAAATCGAGACTTGATCACTCTCAATTCAATTCATCATAGGTTCAACATTTCTCCAAATTCATCAATAAGGGGGAAGTACGTCTCTATTTTAAAGTTACAAGATATTTAGATTGCATAATATTTTATATTTATACTTTCCTTGATCTCTTTGTAAATTTAAAATTTATATTTTCATATTTTTAAATTTCACATATGGACAATAACAAATTTTAGTGGCACTGTCATAGGTTTCGCATTAAGACATTGTTGACTAATTTTACCCCTAGGTCAAATTTGGCCAAACCCCTTTGTAAATTAAAAGTTTAATGAGGTATTATATATTTTTAAATGGTCAACATGGTTATTAGATAGGTCTATTTACATTTTAAATGTCACACAATATGTTTCATCTTTGTCATAGTTGTATAGTTTGTCTTAATATCCTTTTTACCACCTTTACGGCCTTTTTTATGAATTGTACAATTTCCTATCACAATTAAAATGTTTAAATAGGTAGAATAATCTGTATTATGTCATTTAAGTGTCAAATTAAATTTAAAAACTAAAAAAAATCAAGTTAAATGTCTATCCAAGAAGATAAATGACAAATAGGGTAGTTTTAGTTAGTTGTATAGACTGCATAGCTTAGTTTACACATGGAAAGGCTTAAAATAAATCACTTGAGATCCCTAAAATTCACTTCCAAACTTATGTGGTTCAAACAGGTCCAAAAATGGAAAACTTTGACCTCTCTCTCTCATCTCTCTCTTGTGCAAGTCAAAGAGGCCAAACGGTTTTTAGATAGTATAGACTAAAGAAGAAGATTTGGGTTGAGTGCACTTGGTGGGTATTAGTAATCCCTTACAAGATTCCAATTCATGGTCGTGGTCTTAATTTTGATGTTTTTTGCATCATGAACAATCAATAATATTTTTGGTATCTTCAAATTACCTATACATCCCTAACACCTCAATTTTCTTTCATGTTTGCATAGGTTTGATGTTTCCAAGTGATGTATATATTCTTGTAGAGATATTTCATCCTCTTAATGTTAATTTCAATCTAGTTTTCATGTGTGAAACATAAATTTATAGCTAAAAACATTTCATTGTACTATTAATGAATATCAATGGTCTACAAAATAGGGTTTCCATAGTTGCAGAGTTCATATCTTTATAAATAGCTTGGGGTCAAATCTAATATGTTGCTTTAACATCCATTATGGAATGGATTTCTCATATTTACCATCAAAGGACCTAATAGTTGAATGAGATGGACTTATAATACACTAAGTGAAGACAAATCAAATTCCTAATGTACATAGTCACTTACAGTCACCTGTAAGTTTATACAGATAATTGTAAGGCTATTCAAAACCCAAGAAACAAGTTGTGTAAAATTTTAAGACTTGAATGGATGTTCTCATGTATTTAGGGTTCATAGTGTTAATCTTGGAGCCAATTTAAAACTTGCAGTGAACCAAAGTTTAGAAAAGTTTCAAATGAGATAACTTACCTTAATTTCTTCAAAGAAGGTTTGTGCTCTATACATTATCATTTTTTTGGTGAAGGTAAATGGGTTTATTTAAGTCTAATGGTTTTATATTTTTAAATTATTCCTAGAGTTAGAATTTGAACACAAAAAAGAAGTGGTCAGGTCAAGAGATAATTATGGTAGGTGATATTTCAAACCATTCAAGCTTATACTAAAGATATTTAGTGAACTATAGTGAAATTGAGACTAGATGGACCTACAACTTACAAGTAACACCTATTGTGTTGATGGTAAATAATGATGCATGGTTCCAAGGCATAAATGAGTTACTTCAAGTTTGAGATGATATTAATGATGCCAATAAGAATAAAAGTTGTGGAAACTTAGTGTTCAAGCATACATCATCACCTATAGCAACCTATTGGTTTCCCTAATTAACATCTATAGTTTGGTTCATAGTATAAACTTATAACATTATTGATGGTGAGGAATGGTAACATGGTCTTAAGGCATAAATGTTTTCTTTCAATTAATAAATGACCCAATGAATGGAATGGGAACTCAAAATAATTAATTAAAATTATTATACATTTATCCACCTATAGGAAACTATTTATTTCTTTGATGCACACCTATAATTTGAAGACAATCTACGGACTAGCCTAAGAAAGTAGAGAGTGCAAGTTTTAGAAGGTAAGTAAAGGTGTAGGATGGTATAACCACATTAAAACCACTCTCAAAGTGGTAATATCACATTACCATGTGATTTAAATAATAAATAACCTCAACATAAAGTCATAACTCAGGGTTCTTAAGTCCACCAAAATCTTGTGCACAATCATCAACTAAAAGCTAGTTTGGAGAGTTTGAGGCGTAGAGGGTTCTTGGAGCATGATCTAACTTTGAAAATTTGTATATATGGTCCTTGTGATGTAATAAATCTATAAAAAAATATCATTTAGGTCAAATTAATAGGGAAATTATCCTTTATTTTATCTTAAATGGAGGTTACTTCATAAACAAAGTAACCTACATACCTAATACATGAAAGGTGAAAAGACAAAGTGGATAGTATTGAGTGACCATTGGATGATATAAAATGTTTAATTGGATGTAAATTAAGGTTGATAAACATATAAATCCATTATAAACATTCATAAGTGGTCATACACCCAAATAATAGTCTTACAGACTAGGCCTAGAACTAGGCCTAAATCCTCAAGCTTCCAAACTCCATTCATATGATAATGATATCTCTTAAATATTCTTGATGAATTTTATGGGAGAGTGGAGGACTTGTAATATCCATCAATTTTTAGATAACAATCCATGATTGATCATTTTGGCCTAATCCTTTCTCAAGACTACTCAGAATGCATAGAAAGAGCTTGGGAGCCAACTTCATTTGATCATATCTATATAGGTGTTGTGCATGGTGAAAAAATAAACTATGTATAGTTAATGGGGGTCCTTAAATTGATCTTAGTGGAATTTTTTTTAAATTTAAGTGTCTATATTTTATGAATCATTTATAAGAAGCTAGATTATCTAAAAACCTTGTATAAATTTGATGGATAAAATATGAATGGATATGCATATAAAAGTGGTAAAATGTCCTATAAATTTATTTTTACATAAGTATCACTCTCCCAATCTCCTCACCATCAAATTCTTCTATACCATGACTTGTATAGACATGCCAAAATCTAGGTTTTCTATAATATATAAATTAAATTATAGGTAAAAATGGGAATTGGTAAATTAAATTCACTATAAGAGGTGTGTATATAATTTTTACAACTCACCATACTCATCTCTTACCTCAGTGATGCATGAAATTACCTCTTTTAGATGTTTCATTGTAGGCAGTCTCGAATAACACAGTGAGAAGAGAGTGGTTACCTAAATGTGATAGTGAGAACAATGATACTGAGTCTCTTTAGGTATATTTTATAGAATATAGACATATAGGTATTGAAAAATTGTCCTACATCTCTAAAATGTGTCTCTTTGGATAAACTGCTAGTCACTAGAGTGACAAGTGTAAATAGTGAAGCCTAAAGAGCCAATAAGTGACTGCAAATAGTGAAAAACAAGTGTCTAAGATAATTTAATTACTTATTGAAGATATAAAGACCTTAAATAACCTTAATTCCATATTATCATGTTATATTATAAGTTTTAAAGACTTCAAAGGTAGTTTGGGACTATCAAGTGAAATCCTTTTCAAGAAGGGTAGTTTCAAGTAAGACAATGAAGAACACTACACCAACTTGAGGAATATGATATGTTTTTGATGAACACATGTCATATGAGGAATTCATAACCTATTTTCCACTTCGTTATATTTAATTTTAACTAGTTTCCAATTCTTGGCCTTGTGACTGTCCAATTTCTCTTTTTCTCTTTCCTCTCCTATGTTTTATATATGCAACCCTTTTTGGCTTTGTAATGTATCCACAATTGGTATGGATAATCATTGATAATTTGACATCTTTATTTTTATTTTAATATATTTATGAAGTTAATTTTATCTCTTCAATATCTTTTTAAAGTATGTCAATCGGTTTATGTGTTTGACAAGTGATGAATGTCTTCTCCTTATGTCCATTCAGCTCTTGCATGCTTTGTGTGAGTGATGCCTCTTCTAACAAGTCTCATAAAGTGTATGGGTTTGTTATGTGTATATTTAAGTTTTATAGAGAATAATAGTGTCTAATATCATACCTCTTTTTCACCCATATCTAGATATGCATAGCAATCTACCTCTATTAAAAAACACTTATGCTAGAAGGACATAGAGTTGAGGTCAGTTTTAGCAATCTTATTTCTTAGTGAAAATGCAACTATGTTTTGTGGAATTATCTTTAGTGTATCAACTTCATTATTTTAGGTTTATTTATGTTTCCTTGTT
Source organism: Torreya grandis (assembly GCA_037957365.1). Lineage (NCBI taxonomy): Eukaryota > Viridiplantae > Streptophyta > Pinopsida > Cupressales > Taxaceae > Torreya > Torreya grandis. The sequence continues at coordinate 4,148,027 of JARHVA010000462.1, forward strand.
CCCTTTTCACCCTCAATAGTGATTATCCTAGTGTAGTTTGAGCCTAAAAGATATATCAAGGGAGATAGCCCTTTCAAATCTAGATATCTATCTCTTACATTAGTTTGACTATTTAGAGAGATAGTTCCATGTTATCCAAAATTTTAAATGGTATAATTGACTTATTTAGGGTTAAAATTTAGGTTATAATATTTCTATCATGCCCAGTGGGACATGAAGTCCAAAAGGTTTTTTGAGGTAGATGTTGGTCTTGACAAAAGGGAACTGTAACAGTCTACTCCGTGTAGTGTTTGGTAATTTTAACATTTTACTATTGGTTTCAGACTAGTGCACTCTTTCATACCTAAGGTAAGCACAAGGTCTCTTACTAAAATTATACCTTTTGAATTCCAAGAGCTTCGTCATTGTTCATACAAAGCAAGCATATTTTTTAACACACTTCCTTATCCAAAGAAGTCATACCTTACTCACAAACCCATAAGAAAGTTATTGATTACCCCATTATTTTAAATTCCTATAGATACCATGGGAATTAACCTTCCTCTTATTTCCTTCAATGTATATATTCCTCTAAGACTTTCCCACTATGATTATATCTACATATCTTCCCTCAAAAGTGTCCCATCATATACTAGTGAGACTACCATTACTCCTATTGAGCATATTAGAAACATTGCCAACTTATACAATATCCATCACATAGTTTAAGAAAATATAATAATTATATTCTTGGATGTCTCCTTAAAAGGAAAATATATTAATTGGTTTGGCACTTTGACACTTTAATCAATCACAACATGGGATGAGTTAGGAGATGCATTGAAAAGAAGATTTAAATATAAGAGTGACAACTTGTCATTGATGGAGTAGCTAACCAACATAAGGAGATCACCTCAAGAATTCATTAAATACTTCAACATAATATTTTAGAAGACATGGGATAGGATCCCAATCTTGGTAAAACAAACAACTCACCATGTTTTCCTTTACTATATTAAAGATTTTAATAGTGGCATTTTAATGATGATACAATCTATAGGTAACACTTTCCCCAATGTATATGAAGTGGCCACTAGGGTAGATAATTATTTGATTCAAGCTGGTAATATTTCCCCAAAACCTCCCATGCCTCTATTAGCTTATTTTCAAACCCCTACACCTAATGTTGTTGCCACTATTACACCTAAATAGAAGCCTACTACCCCTATTCAACCAAGTAACTCTAATGAGGTAGACAAGATGAAAGATATGGAACAATTGATACTCGGTATAAAGAGTATGATCCAATATTATCAAGTAAGTCCCTTCCAAATCTACTATCAACCTAATCAATCCTACCTAAATTATCAAGGCAATACACCACCTTTAAAAGGTCATACTCAAGGTCAAGGACAACTAGTTCAATCAAAGTATTATAATGGATATAACCCTAATGCTCCTTCCACCTCAATGGCACTAGTGAAAACTCAAAATAATCTTACCCAAGAGCATGATGGTCAACCTTCATGGAATCAACCTCATGATCCATCTTCCTATGTCAATGAGTCTTTTAATCAAGCCTTCATGACAAGTTTGGGAATTATGCCATCTATGACTCAAGATGAGGTAATAAATGGAGGAGTGACTAATATAAAGAGTGCTAAAGTTGGGTATACATTTGTTAATTTCAAGTAAGATGTCTCATGTGCTATCAATTATCAAGGCCAGTCAAGCATAGATGCAAGTTCTATAGTTGTAAACATAAGGGCAAAGAGGAAGGTGGTTGAAGAATTTCAAGGGGATGTAAATGGTCAACCAATGAATGTTCAAACATATCAAATGGTAGGTATGTCTAATATAGTTTAAAATACACAAGTAAATCAAAGAGATCAAAATGTTAGAATTAATTTCATACCTTAAAATTATCAAGGTATAGGCAATACTATTCCTACTAGTGTACAAGAAAAGGTTAGTGTCTCTTTCACTAATATTGTAGATAAAATGAAGAGGTAACATGTGAATTTATAAATGTGGTATAAATTATAAATTCCTAGACAAGAAAACCTACTTCAATAGGAATTATCCAAACTTAGTTTGACAACTGAACAACCTAGTGGTAATAAATCAACCTTGATAAATGTATGGAATCCTAGTGAAGGATAGTCAAACAAAGTTAAAAAGGTAAACAAGCCTCATCCATTATATCTATCCATAATTATTGGTGATTATTTAGTACATAATTATCTTATTTATAGTGGAGTTAGTACTTGTTTCATGCCTAAACAACTCACTGATAAATTAAAATTGATGTATGAGCCTCATGCCAAGGGAGTACTACAATTGGATGGGTCATCTGCTAAGAAAATTAGCATAATAAAATGTTTACAACTTATTATTCATGATTGTAATAACTTCATCATTTATCAAGATGTTGTAGTGGTAGATGTGCCTCCTCATTTTGTACTTTTTTGTCAATAGATTTCACTACTAATATTGGAAATTATCTGGCTTCATACTAAAACTATGTATGGTGAAAAAGTGTTAATCAAATTATAACCTCTCTATAATTTTCATGTAGAACCATATGTGCCTTATAAATATAATATTAATTTCAATTTCATTAAAGAATACGATCACCCTAGTGATCAATAACCTCTAACCCTTCTTCATGACATATCTAACTTGTATCTTGATGAGTAGGGAGCTGAGCAAGGTGGACTTGAATAAATAAGACTTGTTACTTACATACTCCATGAATACTATGATAGAACTCTTGAGTCAGATCTTGATAACATTCTAGAGCAAGTTACATGGGGCAACTATCTTATACATATGAGTGATGATGTTGAAACCTCAACTATAACAAATCATGAAAATCTTATTTAATATTGAATTCTACCTACCAAAGAAGATAATTCTCATAAACATGAACCTCAAGAATAAGTAGATGACATGTGGAAATAATTCAATGCCATTGTGTAGGAATTTGAAGAGATGAGCAATCTTTCAACTTTTTAAAAGGAGTACAGACTTGATGTTGAAGACAAACATGCACCTAATGAGCATAAGGAAGATCTTGGTATTTATACCAAGAAAGAAACAATATTGATAGATCATTAAGGGTTTGATGAACATAAATAATATTGTCTTGGTGACTTACAAAAATTATGTCATTTTTCAAAGGCACTTGAAGTTGAGAAGGATTTGATGACTCCCAATGATCATATTGAAGATTGTCAAGTGAGCATGACAAATTATGAGTAGTCTACAATCCCAAAAAATCCTCTTAGATAGATATATGGAGGCTTCATGAGAGATCCAAGTGACACACTTATATTCAAAAAAAGATCCAACCATGGTAATTCATTTGACTATCAACATAAGAAAGTGTTCATTAACAATCATGCTTCATATGATGGATTATTTTCTTGGAGCAACATTGATGCAAGAAGCATTGTCTTTGATTCTAGTTGAAGAAATGAGATTTTTTTCTTCACCTAAAGTGTCTTGAGTATTTTACATATTAAAATAGGTGTGTTTTTCCTTTCATTTGGTGTGTTTATTCCCTAAGTATTCTTAAGAACACAAGTGTGTGTTTGCTTTGTTGTCTTGTCTTGAGTGTTTGTTTCCTATTTTATATTGGTGTGATTTTGGAGTCTTTTAAAAGGCATATCAGTGTAAAATTCAGCATATATATGACTCTATTTCCCAAGGATAGGATAATACAATTTATCCTTAGCATAGCAGGCATGCTACCCCTAGAAAATTACCAAATGTTGATTAATTTTCCCCTAGGTCAAATTTGGTCCACCCCCCTTTGAAAATTCAAACTTTCATGAGGTATTATATGGTATAAAATGGTAAACATGGTCCTAATATAGGTCAATTTACATTTTTAAGGTCACATAATTTGTTTCATTTTTGTCATATTTGTACACTTGTCTTAATAGCCTTTTTACCACCTTTTGGGCCATTTTTTATGGATTGTATGATTTCATAAAAAAATTAAAATGTGTCAAGAGTTATGCTAACATTTATTTTTTTATTTAAGTGTAAAAATTAGTTTCCAAACTAAACAATTATAGGTTCAATGTCTATCCAAGAAGATAAAATACAAATAAGGTAGTTTTAGTTAGTTGTACAAACTGTATAACTCAATTGACATATGGGACATATTAAGATAATTCTATTGAGATCCCAAAAATTCACTTCCAAGATCATGTGGTTCAAAAAATTCCAAAATTGGAAAAAAAAAATGACCACTCTTTCATCACTCTCTTAGGTAGTTCAAAGAGGTCAAACAGTTTTCAGATAATATAGAATGGAGAAGAAGAGTTGGGATGATTTCACTTAGTGGATATTAGTATTCCTTATGATATTCCAATTCATGGTATGGGTATCAAATTTCATGGTATATTATTCATGAACAATCACTAAGATTTTTGGTGTCTTCAAACTACCTAAACCCCAACACCTTAGTTTTCTTGTCTATTTACATAGGTCTAATGCTTCCAAGTGATTTATGTTTTCTTGTAGAGATGGTTCATCCTCTTCATGTTGGTTTCAACATAATTTTCACATGTGAAACATGAATTGATAGGAAAAAACATCTTATTATATTAGAAATGAATATCAATGGTTTGTAGAATAGGGTTTCCATAGTTGCAGAGTTCATATCTCTATAAATGGCTTGGGGTCAAATCTAATGTGTTGTTTTCACCTCCCTTAGAGCATGGATTGCCCATATTTACCATTGAAGGACCTATAATTTGACTAATGTGGATTTATAAGACACTAAATGAAGACCAATCAAATTCTTAATGTGCAAAATTACCTACAGTAACCTATAGATTTGTATGGATAATTACAAGGCTATTCAAAACCGAAGAAACAAGTTGTGTATAATTAAAAGAATTGAATGGAAGTTATCAATTCATACAGGGTTCATAGTTTTTATCCTATAGTCAATTTAAAACTTTTAGTCAACCAAATTTTATAATATTTTCAAATGGGATAACTTACCTTAAGTTTGCCGAAGAAGGATTCTACTCTATACATTTTCATTCTATTGGTGAAGGTAAATGGGTTTGTGTAAGTCTAATGGTTTTCTCTTTATAGATTAGAACTAGATTTAGAATTTGAACACAAAAATTAAAATGTTAGGTCAAGATACAGTGATGGTATGTGAGCTTCCAAAATAATCAACCTTCTACTAAAATTTAGTGAACTATAATGCAATTGAGATAAAATTGACCTACAACTTGCAAGTAACACCTATTGTGTTGATGGTAAAGAATGATGCATGGTTCTAAGTCATAAATGATTTAATTCAAGTTTTAGATGATATTAATGATCCAAATAATATTTAAAGGTATGTAAACTTAGTGTTCAATCATACATCATCACCTATAGGAATATATTGGTTTCCCTAATTAACATCTATAGTTTGGTTCAACTATAGACTTATACAATCAGTGATGGTGAGGAATGGTAATATGGTCATAAGGAATAAATGTTTGATTTAAAGTAATAAATGACCTAATTAACTCAATTGGAACTCAAAATCATGAATTAAATTGATTGTACATATATCCACCTACAGGAAACTCTTGATTTCTCTTATGCACACCTACAATTTGAAGACAATCTATGGACTAGCCTAAGAAAAGAGAGAGTATACATTTGAGAAGTTAATAAAAGGTGTAGGATGGTATAACCACATTAAAATTTTATTTAAATAATAAATAACTTCAACCTATATTCATAACTTAGGGTTCTTAAGTCCACCAAAACCCGGTGCACATTCATTAGACCTAAAAGCTAGTTTGGAGAGATTGAGGTGTAGAGGGTTCTTGGAGCATGATCTAACTTTTAAAAAATTTATAGAGGGTCATTTTTACCTAATAAATACATCTTATAATTTGGTTCAAATTAATAGGTTAAGTACCCTATATTTTGTCTCAAACAGAGGGTACTTTGTAAACAAAGTAACCTACAAACCTAATGCATGAAAGGTGAAAAGACAAAGTGGATAGCCTTGAGTGAGCATTTAATGATATAAATATTTGAATTGGATTTAAATTAATGTTTATAAATAAATAAATCCATTATAAATATTCATAGGTTGTCATAGACCCAAATATATAGTCTTGTAGACTAGGCCTAGAACTAGGCCTAAATTCAATGGCTTCCAAACTCCATTCATATGATTGTGAGATATCTAAAATAAACTTGAAGAATTTAATGGGAAAGTGGATTACTGGTAAGATCCACTAGGTTTTAGATAACAATCCATGATTGGTCATTTTGGCCCAATCTTTTCTCAGGCCTACTCAAAATGCATATAAGGAGCTCGGGAGCCAATTTCATTTGTTCATATCTATATGAATGGTGTGCATGGTTCAAAAATTAGATAGGGATAGTTGAGGGGGGTCATTAAATTTATATTAGTGTATTTTTTTTTAAATTAAGTATTTTATATTTTATGAATCATTACTAAGAAGCTAGATGATATAAAACTCTCCTAAAACCCTTGTATGAACCTGATGGAGAAAAGATGAATGGAGATGCATCAAAAAGTGGTGAAATGTCATAAAAAGTGATTTAGACATGATTATCACTCTCCTAGGCTCCTCACCATCTAGTTTTTTCATAACATCACTTTTATAGATAGGCCAAAATTTTGGTTTTCTATAGGATTTGAATTAAATTGTAGGTACAAATAGGAATTGGTGAATGAAAGTCAATGTAAGAGGTGTGTAGGTAATTTTATAATTCACCATACTCACCTCTCACCTTAGTGATGAATGAAATTACCTCTACTATAGTTTTCATTATAGGAAGTCTAGAATAACACAGTGAGAAGAATGATACTAAGTCTCTTGAGGTCTATTTGAATGACTAGAGGAAAAAGAGGTCTTGAATAGATGGCATACATCTCTACAATATGTCTCCTTGGATAACTGCAAGTCACTACAATGATAAGTGTAAAGACTAAAGCTTATAGGGCCAATGAGTGATTGTAAATAGTGAAAACAAGTGTTCAAGAGAAGTTCATTAGTTATGGAGCATATAAATATCTTCACTAATCTTACTTCTATATTCTCATGTTATATGATAGGTTTCAAATACTTCAAAGGCAATTTTAGACTATCAATTGGACTCCTCTTCAAGAAAGGTAGTTTCAAGTAAGACAATGAAGAACCCTATGCCAACTTGAGGAAGATGATATATTTGTGATGAACACTTATCATATGAGGAATTTATAACCTATTTTCCACTTAATGCTCTTGTATTTTAACTATTTTCCAATCCTTGGAACTTGGCCTTGTGACTATCTAGCTTCTCTTCTTCTCTCTCCTCTCTTATGCTCTATATATGCAAGCCTTTTTAGCTTTGTAATAGATCCAAAAATAGTATGGTTAAGCCCTACTTGTTCAAAATATTGATTTGTCTTTAAATAAAGTTATGAATTTGATTTTATCTCTACAATATCTTGCCTACGTATGTCAAGTGGTATATGTGGTTGACAAGTGATGAATGTCTTCTCCTTGCTTTTATTCTGCTCTTGCATGTTTTGTGTGAGTGATGCCTCTTATAATATGTCTCATGAAGTGTATGTGTTTTTTAAGTGTTTCTAAAATTATGAGAGAGACTAGTATTGTCTAATATCATACCTTCTTTTCACCCATCTCTAGATATGCATAGCAATTCACCTCCATTGAAATACACTTATGCTAGAAAGACATAGAGTTGAGGTCAGTTTTAATGGTCTTCTTTCTTAGTGTAAATGCAAGTGTGATTTTTGGAATTATCTTTGGTGTATCACCTTCATTAGTTTAGGTTTCTTTATGTTTCCTTCTTCTTTTTTCACCTTCCATAATGATTAGCCTAGTGTAGTGTGAGCCTAAAAGATAGATCAAGGGAGCTACCCCTTTCAAATCTAGAGATATATAAGTGAGGAAAATGTAGACACATAAATTTAATCATTAAGTGCTTGACAATATTTATTCTTGACATATTTACCTTACTTTATTTATTCACCATTTCACTAACCTGTAATATATAAAAGAACCTCAATTATCTTTAAATCACTAAAATTATCATATAAACATCCCTATTTAAATTTAATTCATCCCTATTCAACCTATAGGAACCTATCAAACCTTTTACAATAATTTGTCTTTTTGAGATGACAATGCTAGCTCAGATAAAGCCACACTACAGCCTCATTGATGTAGGAACATCAAGCAAGTCTATGTAGTTAAGTGTATTTTGATCATGTGTAAGTGTCTTAGGTCTTATAACATGACTTAGAAGGCATTTGATTATTTATAATAGTCTTTTATTATGTTTTGATATCCCTTTGGCATTTTCCCACAAAAATGGGCATTTAAATATTTAAAATTGTATTAGTGTATTTAGAAGTGTTTTGAGGAAGTATCAAGGAGTTTCTTGTTATTATAAGGTCATAAATGGACCTAGGTGGATGTTAAAACGTGATTTAATTAAATTTACTAAGAAAGGTGACACAAACAAAGAATTTGGAATGTAACATCCATATGAAGGTAGTTGTCAAGAGAGGTAGTTACTAAGAAGGTAGTTATTCATGTGTGTAATAAAAGTGAAACAAGTTTTTGAATTGAAGTATATGTTATACTTATGGGATAGGATTAAAGTATAATTTAGGAAGTTAGTTAGGATTTTGAGAGGCAGAGGTATGGAGGAAACTAAAGCATGATGGCAAGAACTTTATATTTTATCCTTAAGGACTGAGATGCTAATATAAAAAAGTAAGATCAATAAAAATAGAATTATTGAAGTAAACATTTTTATATCATTATACTAATAATGTTTTGTGGATATATATGTGTGTGTTTATCCCTGAAGATGTTTGGTAACAATGTTATGTAATGCAAATTGATAAGTTGGTGTATGTCTAGACCATGCCCACATTTTGTGAAGTTGTAATGAATTTTTGAGATTGGTGACTAAGAACTTATATAAATAATATAACATGAAATTTATAATTATCCCATGAGTAGATAAATCCAAATAGTTATCTTTCTTGCATATATGTTTGTGTTTGTGTCCAGTCAAAATAAGAGTTGAGTATGTGAGTGCCTTGTTTAATAGTGATTATAACCAAAAATCTATTTGGAAATGAGTAAAGGATTGCATAGATAGTTTGATAGTTTGAATAGTTTTTATAAGGTTAATATGGTATAAATAACATTTGGTAAGTGTTTCAATAACACTTGGTAAGTTAAATATACATTTAACCCTATTAGTTTGCACGCAGGCAAATTGTGTGAATAGAGTACTATGAGATTCATAGTTTGAATGCGGTAATAGGTTGGGAAAAGGAACTTAAAGTTTGGAATAGTGGTAAATAAGTGATACAGACCTTATACATGTATTTTGAAGTTTTTAAGGTGTTAAAAGCTCCTTTAAACCTATTTGGAACCCTCTCAGGTCTATGCAGTCCTTAAAAATGTTAGTTTAGGGCTAATAACTAAAAATTTAAATAAAATGAGTTTACATTGGTGAAAATGGATGAAAATTGGTAGTTTGAAGGGTCTTGGCATGGAAAAAAATATTTTGGAGGATTTATAGTGGTACAGTCTCTATACGTATGGCTACAGATGACTATGTGCAAAGTAGGGGTAAGGAGACCTAATTAGGTCTGAGCATGAGTTGGAAAAGGTACTTAGAAAGTGAGATAGATCCTGAAATTTTAGGGAAATATAAAATACAATAGAGGGTTTCTTAAATTTACCTTATTTTCTCATTACTAATTTGTATCATTTTGTATAGTTGAGAAGAGCCTAAAAAAAGGTAATAAGGATAGTTTAAAGGTGAGCAAAGTTGCATAAGGAGTCTTAAGGCAAGGATGAATGTTGGAATTGAATCCCAAGTAGTCAAATATGTCTAAGGAATCTTATGTATGGCATGAGGATGCATTAAATAATCTATTAAGAGGTATTGAGGTGATTGGATTTTGAAGATTATAGCATAGAGAAGGCTTTGTGTGAGGGATTTCATGAAAGGGAGATAGAGAATGAAATGAATGAGATGAAAGTGTGAATGTGAGATGTATGTAGGGACCATATGCAAAGAACAAAATGAGTCAAATATTCTTAGTGCATAAGAACAAGGAAGATAATGACATTGAACCAATTGACAATATAGAGTAGATTGAAAAGTTTGATAACATGAGTTAGTGATTGCAGGTTTCATATGTATGGAGTTAGATAAAAGAATGGAATAGGTCTTTGCATCACTTGTCTACTAGTATGACCTTGTCTGCCACACTCTAATGCTAAATATTTTAAATTAAGACTTTGAAAAATGGATCTCCCACACTTTTTTTAAATTCATTTCAAAAAAATATTTTAAATACTCCCCTATAAAATCACATCAAGGAATTCCCTTTAGAGGACCTATCAAGTTGATTTAAAACCACTACACATGAGTAAAAGAGCATTATTTTTTCCATTTTTAACTTTTTTGATTTCTAAAAATCATAGGCCAAGTTTGAAAATAGTTTATTAGAGGTCAAAGGCACCCATTATTAAGTATTTCAATCAATATTCTAGTTAATTACATATAGTTTCACAATCTCAAATCACACAATAACCTTAGGAGGGAGAACCTCATCAGCCTAAAGCCCATTTAAAATATGTAACACTCATATTGCATTGGGTTTTCTGAGGGTAGCTCTGTTATACCACTAAACCTATCCCCTCTTTTCATATTTTCATGTGAAATAATAGGTTTTATCACTTTTATATCTCTAATGCATCTATTTGGTTCCTACACATAATTAATAAACCCTCGTAAGTAGTCATATATACCTAGATCAATAAATTAAGCACACAATCAATTATGATGTGGCTACAATCACTAGACAAGGTTGCAGTGTGGCCCTATCTTATTTCCACAACCTTATCCTTGCATAATTTGTAATTCTTTTTTTGGACATAACACTATTTGTATGTCTTTTCAAGCAATTTTTTAGTCATAGTCATCCTGCATAGTCAACATTAAATTTTTTTTATGGAGGTTTACATATTATTAGGATCATTTACTATTTTTAGCAAATTCAAAATGCTATATATATTTTTAGCATATTGTATTTTAATATCAAATTTTTATATTTAGGAATTTCCATTTCAATATTTTAATTCACTTAATTGGATTCATATAATTAAAGTAGCCTTAAATAACCTGTAAATTGAAATATAGAACCCTTGGATGGTTGTATGGTAATTATGCCACTCTGTGACCTTTAGATCCCTATGTTAATTGGAAGAATATATAAAAATGGATTGTATGAGAGTTTTTTTTATCCATGTATGAGTTTTTATATCCCTAATTTGGGTTGATAAAACAATTGTTTGTTGTTTTGGCAACCATATAATTTCATGATATGCCATCATGTTTGATAATAAACTAATAGTTTTCATTGTAGCTCCCCCAGAAAAAGAAAACATGAAAATCCTTGTTAGAGAAATGAAATTATGCCCATTTTATAGAAGATAAATGTAGGAAAGGAATTTGGTAGCTTACTATTATTGATATAGAGCAAATGCACCTCTTTATCATTCTTTGTCTTTATCCTTCTTGCAAGATTATTTTTGATTCATTCAAACCTCATTACCCATAGTAATTCTGGGGAAATAATTCAATAATGGTTATAATTTTCCTTAATAATGCTTCATAATATAATCCTACACTATTTTAAAATGAGCTTTACACTATCAACAAACCATCCTTTAATAAACTGAATCATTCTTAGTTCATGTACTCATTTTTACCTTCATGGTACTCTCTTCAATGGTCAATGCCAATATGATCCTTGAATAGGAAATAAAAACATAATTATGATTAAATAAAGACATCCTTCCCTCTTATAAAACTCCTTTTTATCCCTTCTTAAGTAACTAACCAAACTTCCTACTAACTTTCTTCACACAAACAACTTTCAAGCCTTTATTTCCTACTAGCCCTATTTATGGGTAAACCTCCTTGTTGGGAGAATATTAAAAACCTTCACAATAAAATAAATACATATTAAAGGAAAATTTTGGGCCATATAATTCCCACCTTAACCTTTTGGCATAAATCTCATGGAAAGCTACACTTGCTTCTTTAAGCCTTCCCTTAATTAGCCCTCCAAATGAGCAAATATCCATAGACTGAGCTATGTATGGAATTTCTCTAAAAGATATTGAAATTTATAGATACCTATTTTGATCCCTTAAATTAATAAATCAGTTTTAGACCTTAATATTTGTACAAATTAACTTTTCCTATTCCACCCTTACTCTTTTAGGCCTTCCTTAGACCTAAAACTAGCACACAACCCTATTTCTATACTTCTCCATACCTGATAACTCTAGAACCACTTTAATCATTGAGAATATATTATTTTATGTAATGTTACCAATTTTCATGAGTTTTAAATGGTTAAATATCCCTATATGGACAAAACCCTAAAACCCAGGGTTTCAAACAACTGTTTAGGCTAAGAGTGCAAATAATTGAATATCTTGCTCTAAAATTAATTTCAAAGAAAACCAATGTTTAGATTGGTCTGTCTATGTCTTACACATATTTTTAATTCAATGGTAAATCTCACTTAAGCCTTAGGTCACTCATAAACAAAAAAACTCAGTCCTTTTTTATTGTACTCTGTTAACAAGAATAAGGTAGGTAGGGTTCCATTATCCTTTTAGCTCGTAAAGACTCCAAAACCTAAAATGAGTTTATCACCACCTTCAATAACTTATACAAACCCTAATATATCATGTTTGAATCTAAAAACAATTTCAAATGCTTTTTGACAGTATATAAAATGTTTGATTCATTAGATTGTAGTCTTTCAAAGAATAAGACTGTGATCATGGTGATATTCACTTAATCTTATCCACTATTCATTACAAAAAGTTTTTTCTCATATATTATTATATGTTCCTTTTCTAATATTATAAAGGAATCTATGCCAAAAGTATCAAATGCTCAGGTTATTTCTTGAATAAAACTATATGACTGCATACCCTATGACAATCTCCAAAAGTAATGATTTCTTCCATCTTAATAACATTCCCTATCTCACAAAAGAGAATATAGTTTGATCACAAACAATATTAACAAAAATTTATCAAAACTAATTACTACTTAATGATTCAAACCCATAATAAACTTTTTCTATCATAAAAATTGATTGTACTCATAAATATGATAATAAAGGTAGTCTTGCTTCAATAAGTTTCATTTCCGAACTCCATTCCTCAACCTCCTCAAATGGAAGGTTTGGATTCATTCCAAAAATAACTACTCACTATATATATATATATATATATATATATATATATATATATATATATATATATATATATATATATATATTACCTACTATGATCCAAAACTCCTAAAACAAGACTCATAACTTATTCTTGATCAAGATCTTACAAGCAACCTCCTAGTCTAATGTGGGGTGGTGGACTGCCACCTCACACTCACATGACATATGCATTCATATCCATATTTATGACCTTCATGAGGCCATCAATGCCTATTATAGATATTTTTATTAATTACATACCTTTTCCACTCACCTATACCCACTAATACATTATGAAAATTTGAAATTCCCTTTTGGCAGGAAAACTAATTCAAATTTACACACACTGGAAACACATTCTAGACCATCTATGAGCATTCCAAGATGCCCCTACGTCAATTATGTAGGATGTGATTTTCCAAGATTTTTATTAATATTCCTCTTGTTCATTATTTTATTTGTGTACAAGTCTATTTTTTTTCTATTATGATTGCATTTCATTGACTAAGGGATGAGATTTTATCTTATGATGTTTGGATCTAATTTGATTTATTGGTAATTTCATTTATGGATTGGTGAATCTTGGAAAATATTAGTTGGAATATTTTATTTGAATTTATATGATTATTCTTTTTAATTTTTATTTTCCATCCCCTATGATTTCTTTGGGTGGATTGGAGAAGATGAAGAATAGATATTTGTGTCTAGTAGTTATGTTGGATTCTTTAACATTATTTTATATGTAATATAGAGACCTTCACTAGGACATGTAATAGGTTTTTATGTCCAAAAATAGTGTTTTTTGGGGGGATTTGTATCCCATGGGATAAATTATATCTATTATACGTAAGCATGCTCATTATTGTGCATGGGTTACATGCTTTGACAACACCTAGATCTCGAGTTGTTTTGGGTTTGGGGACCATTTTCTTACTGTGGTATTTTCCAACCATGATTATTTTTATTGATTTCATGTTGTTTAAAGTCTTATTTATATGGACTTAATTAAATTTTATTAATTAAATTTTAGTTCTTTTTTTTCTTTATCATCTTGATTCACTGGAATTGATTGTGGTGCTTATATGATGAATCCCAATGATTGATAACTTGGGTAAGTGATGGAATTGACACAATGACTTTAACTAGTGGAAAATATGGATGCATAGATTTATTTTATCACCTTACTCTACCCTATTCTATATGAAATTACCTGGTGGTAAAATATTTTCTACCCCTAGTAGACTCTTGTTTCTACGGTCTAAGTCTCAAAGAAAACCTGTTGATGAGATTTATATCTTTGAATCTCATAATTGGATACAAGATATATGATTTTTGGTATTCATAATAATATTTTATTAAATCATATCTACCATGGATGAAGCCTCCTTGAGGGTTTTGATTTCATTTAGATAGGTTTTCACTCCTAACATATGCAAGAAATGTAAACGAAGGGTAAAAAACATGTTGAAGATCAAAGCTACAGAGATCCTTGTTTAGTTTTAGTTGGTTTAATTTTGGTCATTATAAGATTCCCAAAAAAATATTATCCTATTAGAGTACATGATAGAGGAATCAACCTTGTTATTTTCAATGGGAGGAAAATCGCACTTACTATGTCTCAGCTTTGCAAAGGTTATGTGGAAGAGCTAGGTGGCAGAAGACCTTCTAATCCTAGGGAATTCTTGTTTTACATAGTAAGTCTCAAGTAAGTCCTCCAAAATGGTTTCATCCCTTTGAATCCCATTAATTTGAAAAATCTTTTACTTTTCTGAGTTTGTGGGAACCTTTACCCTCGTGCTATGGTTGTGGGAGCCTTAAAACCCCCTTTTTATCTAATTTACTAAGGTTGTAGGATCTAAAGACCCTATTTATTGCGATATGTGATTCTTAGTTATGGGTCCACCATATAAAAACCTCCCCCTAGATGTGGGTCCAATTATCAAAACCCTTGCTTGTTTAGTTCATAGCTCTCATTTCAAAACTATTTAATTCATCAAATAAAAAATATTATAATGTTGATCTTAGGTGACATCACTGCATCTTGATAAATTTGTTTTCATATGGTAATTATTCCCCTTTTGGAGATGGGTGATGGCATTATTTTTGTGTAAATAATAGTAGTTTAAAATATAATGAGATTGAATTGAAATTGAAGGCACACTTTGTGTGACTATTTTGTAGATGTTGTTGTAAATAATTTATAATGATGTTTATGACCTTGGTTTTTTAATATATGAGTCTCAGTTATCCTATTATTTAATCATTTGGTATGGACACCAATTATCACATGCTTGGTTAATAATTATGATATGAAATAGCTAAGATAATTCATTTTGACATGTTTTGGGGGTAATTGATAGAGAATATCCATTGTGATATAAAGTAGCTAAAGTAAAATTTATTTTCACTCAACGTGCATTATTAATGAAAAAAATGCCTTTGTCATTGGCATAGATTCACCTAAAACTAAATTAAGCATGAGTAACTTCATGCTTGGATAAAAACATATTATGCATCCAAATGTTAATTTAGTATAACACCTTGATGTGAACATAATTATATTAATTAGTAAAATATTATTTGTGTGATTTCATTACCCTGAGATGATGGGTTTATTATTTAAAATTTGTCTACTATTTCTATGAATGTGTATTCATTGATGGATTGTGAATGAATGTGGTTTACACCATGTGTATGTTATTTCATGATATTTTTATTATTATCTTGTTATCTATGTTGATGTGTATATGATTTTGGTATTCAAATTTTGGGTGAAAACTATTTTTAGTTGTTCATATGCTATTATTTAATGTATGAAAATTGTTCTGAATGTTTGTTCAATTCTTGATGAATCGTTGGGCCATCAATTAATTATGCATGTGCATGTTACTCTTGAGTATGTGCCAACTAGTCTTATTGTGCATTAAATTTATGATGAGCCATTGGGCCATCAAATTATGGTGCATAATGATTTTAAGGATGTGTATTTAATGGATTATTTATCTCAAGGATTGAGATGTTAAAGTTTTATGGAAACTGTTATGCCAAATCATGGGTAAATGAGTAGTTTTGAAGTGGGATTAGCTAATCCAATCACTATAAAAATACTTGATGACACTATTATGATTGATTATAACTAATATGTGGATGTTGCTTTATAATGTTTACTTGCTATAATGATGTACCATTTCTTGCCTACTTTAATTTCCCATGTGTAATGGATGTTTTATTTATATGATATAGTTATCGCAATAATGAATTATTATTTGACTATTGTAATTTTCCATGTGTGATGGATGTTTTCTATATATGAGATGGTTAATTCATTGATGGACTATTACTTAGTTATTAAAATTTATAATATATGTTATAGATGTTTGATTTATATGAAATGTTTATTTTAAAGATGGACTATTTTTTAACTATTGAAATTTCCCTTGTGGATTCTTGCTTCATATTATTTATTTACTCCAATAATGAACTATTGTTTAGATATTTAAATTATTCATGTGTGTTGGATGTTTACTAAAATTATTTTCCTTATTGTGTACTAATTTTATATATAAAGGAGAATAAATTAATTTTTTGTGTGCTACCCCATATGAATAAGTGTATTCTTTCATCATTGAATTGATAACCATGCTTTGTACTCTAGCTATATTTGTTGATAATTACAAAGTTTTAGACATTCTAGCCATGTTATTGGTGATATAAAAAATGTCATGTCAATGTATCACTTTATGTGCCATTGATTCTCAACATCACCTCATGGATTTGCATTGAAGATGTATTTACTATGGTTAGTATCCTATTATTGAAGAGCTTTTCTAAATTTGTGTGAAATTTATGATTATGATAACCCATGTGAAGTTATATATTATTATTATTATTATTATTATTATTATTTTTATTATTATTATTATTATTATTATTATTATTATTATTATTATTATTATTATTATTATTATTATTACTATTACTATTACTACTACTACTACTACTACTACTATTATTATTATTATTATTTACATATAAATGATATTTTATATTGAGGCTATCATATTTATTTATTACTAATATTTATGGATGCATCTATGAGCATAATTATTATGACAACAAAAATTCAAAATGAAGTTTCAAAAAGGGAGGAAGCATTTAACACCCTACCTAACCGCAATTTGGCTTAGGCACATGGTTAAGTATCAATTGGGGTTGGACTCATTGATTTTATATATTTTCATGATATATATCATGTGTGTGTGTACACACACACACACACACACACACACATCCCTTGGATATATTATATTGAATCATGGGAAATAAATATTTATAATTATTATAATGAATAAATATTTAATTAATGCACATTATTTATATCTATTCCAATCATAGAAGTATCATGATGAGCTTAGTTCATTTTCAATAAATAAGTGTTTTAAAATGGGTCCTTATTTTATATACTGATTATTCAATGATTTGGTTGGATTTGCATTTACTCCATAAGTGTGTCATCTAAGTCTACATTACATAATGGGGATATTCAAAAAGTACATCTATAGTGATCATGGATCCTAATAGGGTATTAGTAATGGGAGTCACCCTCATGTAGTTTTTATTTATGGCATGTTAGATACCTAAGTTCCTATCACATTATGCATAGGTGGCATAAACATAATTGGGGTTGGACTCATTGATCTGCTATATTTTCATGATATATATCATGATTTATCATGTGTGTGTGTGTACATGCGCGTGCGTTTGTGTGTGCGTGCACAAACACATATATCCCTTGGATATATTATATTGAATCATGGGAAATAAATATTTATTATTGTTATGATGAATGAACATTTGATTAATGCACATTATTTCTATCTCTTCCAACCACAGAAGTATTGTGATGAGCTTAGTGCATGTTCAATAAATAAGTGTTCCAAAATGGGTCCTAATTTTATATACTAGCTATTTGATGATTTGGTTGGATTTTAATTTACTCCATAAGTGTGTCATCTAAGTCTACATGACATAAGGGGGATCTTCAACAAAGGACATCTATAGTGATCATGGATCCTAATAGGGGATTAGTGATGGGAGTCACCCTTATGTAGTTTTATTTATGGCATGTTTGATGCCAAGTTCCTATAACATTATATATAGGTGGCATAAATATAATAAAAAAATTAGGTTTATGAGGACTACCATCCATGTGTACATGGAGAATAAATAAAATAAGATAAGGAATTGAAAGGTTTTTGTAGTCAACAAATTAGAAAGAATCTATAAAGTGTAAAATAATCTCTATAAGTAGCTAGTTGGCATCCAAAACATATATGGAAGAAACAAATAATTAAATAAAGGCCATGGTGAATTACAATCATGAATAAAATAAAATAAAAAGTAGGTCAACCATGATCAACGCCATGGTATTTGGAAAATGTTAATTTACAAGTGAGATATCAGTAGACTAAGAGAGGTGACATGTAGAGAATTAATGCATAATAACCACAAAAAATACAACTAATAAGCAAGAAAATTAAAGGTAAATAAAATAGAAAATGACTACAAGAGATGTAGGTGAAAAATAATTGTAAAAGAATATTTAGGACTACTACAAGAAATGACAACTTACCCTACACCTTATTGAAAATTAAATGAGAGAAAAGGAAAATATATCTAAAATCAATCTTGTAGTTAAAAGAAAACATGGAAGATAATATTATATTGATTATGAGTGGTTGAAGTTATTCCAAGAGTGAATGATCCAAAGGACTCTTTGATAAATAATTAAGGGATAATATATATAGGGAAGGCCTTCAAAGGAAGGATAATTTTTGTAAGAGTGGATTCATTCATGAAGAAACACATAGTTTTCTATGTAAGAAAGGATCAAATAGTATTTTACGATGTTAGATCATATCAAATCAGTTTATCAAGGAACGCATTTACTAATGGAGAATAATCCTCCCTTGTAGTGCCTCCTAATGGCTTATGATATTAAAACATATAGATTCTCATCCAAAAAAAGTTAATTGAGCATAATTCCTACACAACTTTGTGGAAAAAGGAAAGCTCAATCAATATACTAAGTTGAAGGAAAGCTTTGGCAGCATTGTTTAATGCATTGGATCTCAACCATTTCAATAATGTATATTTTTCAACTAAGGGAAAGCTTGGAGCATATTTTAATGCATCAATTTTTAAATAGACTAAGATAATTCAATGAGGATTCGTTAGTTTCACCCTATGGACTACATGCAAATAACGTGTGACGTATGGGTGGCCGAGTGAATCATGGCACCAAATCATCTCATAATCAGTATCGTGGTGTGATCATGACGAATTTTGTTGGTCATCAAATAATCTTTAATGAACATGGGAATATATTATATCTTAAATAAACCTTTCATTTCTTTATAAATTTGAATATTGATTTGAATAATGCTAGGTAAAATTATAACATATTATTCATGATCCCTTGTGAGATCTAGAATGTTTAAAATATTACTTAGATTAATATCACTATCTTACTTAACGAATAAAATGAACAATAAACTTATCCTTATATTTCAAATTTATGGGGAATAAACACATATATTATAGTCCACTATACTGCATATTTAGGGAAATTTGTGTATTCTAAATTGATTGGGTTTAAAAACATGCAATAATTAATATAGTAATGAACCCTATTTGATCTTACTTATAGGGATAAGGTAAGAATCATTTTATAGTAAGAATGTGACAACCCATATTACACTTATTTTTGGTGTTTAATGGAATTCCCATCCTTGCGAAGAAGTATTTGTGATTACCCAAAAATAACCCATTTAAGTGAATGATTTATTTCTATATTCAGGCAACTAATAAAATAGACCAGTAGCAATTAAATATTTTAATAAATTGATTTGGTCATAGGCATAGAATGTGTGTTGATTTGTTTATAAATCATAGAGCATCATACACATTTTAGATGCTCTATATTTAATATAGATAGTCCAAAAGTAGATGTCTAATTAAAAATGGAAGATGAGGTTGGTGAGTAATTGCATCTTTGATCTCATGGACATATGTCTCATGTTGGATAATTTGAAAATAACCTCAAAGTTAAAATAGAAATAATGGATCATATAAGAGAATGCCTCAGTTATGATTTGGGTAACAATCAATTATTTGTGCCCTCATAAATTAAAGAAAGGGTTAGCAATGGATTTATATGTCTCCATATCAACTTAAAAATGGAATTCAACTTCGGGTTTGACATTTACTTATATGATCAACATAAGGTTTAAGCTGTCTTAATGATGTATTCTTATCATTAACAAATAACTTGAGAAGAAAATAAGTGTTTCCCATTATTAAGTTAAGGAAGACTGAAAGCATAAATATATGGATACCCTATCATTTATATAAATGATGAAAGATGAAACCAAACTTAAGTTAGGACTTTATAACTTATTTGGCTTCCTCTCAAAGGGTAAATTGACACTTTTGGGGGGTCTTTAATAAGCATTTATTCTTCCCAGAACCTTACTTGGCAAAAATATACTAGGGAAATACACAAATGAGCAAATTATCAATATCCTTCAAGAAATATATCAAGTTATTACTCCATGCATCCATGTAGACTCAAGGAACTATTTTCATGTTTATACACCAAATCATAGGGGTTTTTTTCAAATGCATTATATCAAAGTTATCCCTACTTTATTTTAATTATAGTGCCCACATATGTTTGACTTATTTGTATGGCATTGACATTGGCATTATCCCTTAGTATTTTGGCATTAAAATTGGCTTGTTTATATTAAGCCAATCCTAAGAGGGTCTAATCCTTACTTTAGTCATGCACCTTCACGGTTACTCATGCTTGGTCATAGTTGTTTTTCCTAGTTGTAGTATAATTTGGAATTTGTTCTTTTGGTTTTCCTTTTAACTTAGTTTATTTTAATTTTTTGATCAGCGACTTGTGCATAGTCTGCCACTCAATGCATTTCATAGTCTACTGCTTAGTCATGCATTTTACATAGTTTATCTTACCCTGCCATTTCCTATTATTGTAGGGAATCTTTGAAATTTTTTGTGAATTTTATATGGAAAGGAACCTGAATTGACCCCTCATGCTACTTGGTGCATCTTTGTATCTTTTTTCTAAGTTTTTTGTTTGGCCGATCAGCCCAAGATTTCCACACTTCATTGCATCAAGGTGTGAATTTGAAAAATTTTACAAGGAAAGAAGATCAAATTGGATTCTCCATGATAATTATAAATATATACATCTAAACTATACCATATTTAGTGTCATAATTAACTTCACTAAATATTGACACAATCCTCTGATTTCTTTACCAACTTGCCATTTAAATTTCAGATTTTATCCTAAGTTTACTAACACAATTTTTCCTCCATAATTTAAATATTTGATTAATTTTAATTGATGAATCCATTTATAATTAATTGTGAATACATAATTCTATAAAATTAATTAATAATTATAATTTATAAGTCAGCAAACCACATCCTCAATTCTCTTAACTAAGAGGTTTGAGTCATCCAACTATTTCCCTAATTATCTCAACAAAGTGTTGTATCATCCAACCAACTCCTTGAAACATGTAATTACCATGTTGAGTAGTTCAACTACCTTGAATCATTCCTATGAATCATTCAACTAACCTGACTCATTCATATGAATATTTAAACTATCATCTAACTTCCCCCATATATATCAACCACTTGAGGATTTAGTCTTCTCCAATTGGATGAGGACTCAAATCTAGCCATCCAAAAATGAAGACATTTAGTAATTCAATATTAAATCTAACCATCAATTTCCACTATAATAATTCTATAAAGTGACATGATTTATCCATGTTAAAAAATTGATCATCAAGCTATCAAATTATCCATTGAGTATCATCTTAAGAATCAACATCATCTAATAAATTGATGTTGAATTTCCATTTCATTGGATATTTGCATTGAGCAACCACTTACCAAGATCATAAGATCACAATCAAGTCATCAAAATCTTCACTTGGTTGGTAAGGTGAAGGTAAATTACATTTTGTTTTGTTGAAGATATATCCAAGGTTCTATATAAGTTTAGAATAAAGAGTGTTATTATTTTCTTTCTAATTATAATTTTTAAATCCATATATTACATTCTAGCACATTGAGTGGGAACCATTCCCAATCATCTATTTTTCTCATATATATATATATATATATATATATATATATATATATATAAGGTTTAATTAACTCCTTTTTTGTTGATATGCTAGTTTTAAGATAACTTGGATCTAAATTGCTTGCTATTTTTTTCCTTTATAAATCCAATTTATTTATTTATTTGTTTTTTAAATACTTAACTAATAAAATGTCTATAAATTCTAATTTATAAAGTAGTTTTTTGTTTTTGTTTTTGTTTTTGTTTTTGTTTTTTTTAGGTTTGTTTATTATTATGTTAATAAAAACATGTTATAATTTCATGTAAATTCAAGATGTGGTTAATGACCCATCATCAAAATCATGACTCTATTATTCTGTAAAAAAATACCTGACTATTAAAATGGATATAACATTTAATTTACAATCTAGTTTTTTTTAAGTTTTTCACTAAAAATAGCCTATTAAAATTTTGAGTAAATCCAAATTGTGGTTTAGGATGTCATCAAAATTATGACTTTTTTTTAATAAAAAATGTGATTAGTAAATCTAATTTATTTTTGACATTTTTTTTATTTTTCTAAATTTTAAGTTTGTAGGTATTTTTATTTATTTATATTCCTATTAACATAGTGTAAGTGTACAAAGTTGGGGAACAAAAATATGCCTACCCATGGACATGATTCTCTTGAAATTTTAGAAATATGAACTTCTATAGATAATTTGAGATATATACACTCCAAATTTGAAGATGGTATACGAACATGAAATGTATCACTTCGAGTCTAGTTTCCAAAAAACTATTTTTTTTTAAATAGTTAAGTATAACTAGGTCAAATATATAAAATTTGAATAGGAACTCCTATTTTTTTAAGAAAATAAAGTAGATAGATGGTTGTGTGATCCACTATTTTCTTAGAACCATTTAATATTGTTTGAAACCCTTTGGTTAACATTTAGATAATATCTTATAATTTGTGACCTATATTTTTTATATTTTTCAATGAATACATTTTTTTATGATTTTTTCAAGTAAATAGATCCTAAAAATTGACAAAAAAAAGGATAGTCAACCATGCGGCCCCCCTAACCACCTCAAATGTGTGTGTGTGTGTGTGTGTGTGTGTGTGTGTGTGTGTGTGTGTGTGTGTGTGTGTGTGTGTGTGTGTACATGTATATACATGTATATATATATATATATATATATATATATATATATATATATATATATATATATATATATATATATATATATATATATATATATATATATACATATATATACATATATATGCATATACATATATATGTATATATACATATATATGTATATATACATATATATGTATATATACATATATATGTATATATATACATATATATATACATATACATATACATATACATATACATATATATATATATATATATATATATATATATATATATATATATATATATATATATATACATATATATATATATATACATATATATGTGTGTGTGTGTGTGTGTGTGTGTGTGTGTGTGTGTGTGTGTGTGTGTGTGTGTGTGTGTGTGTGTGTGTGTCATTAGGCATAGTTTGTGACCATATAATTTGTTTTTCACTTGGATAAATGAAAAACAAATTATATGAACATGTATAGGCATGTTTATTTGAGGCATGTAGTGGCCTAAAAAAATATAGTTAGAAATCAACATAGATTAAAACCTTAAATTAGTCCAAAAATTATAAAAATAATATTTTTGGAAAGAGGAGAGCATGTTCATCATGATGGTATTAAGTTTTTTAAGTTTACCATTGAAATTCATAGTGTGTTTAGTGATAAAAATTTAATTTTATTAGTTTCTATCAAAACTCTTAGACTTGGTTATAAATTTACATGTCCAAGCCATTCTCGAGACAAAAAGATTGGTGTTTGAATTCAATTAGCATGATCACGTTAATAACATGATCATGCTAATAATGTGATACCATTAGTAAAATTAACTACATGATTTCATTATTTTAAAAGCAATAACATAATTGCGTTATTATAAAAACAATAACAAGATCATGATCCTATTATTTAGCACAAAAAAGCATCTGAACATGTACATGAAGCCAATCTTGACTTGAAGCTAATATTTACTACTTTAAATGTTAATTATAAGGAAATAAATATACCAATATAAATATACACTTATATAGGAAATAAATGTAACAATATAAATGTAAAGGAAATAAATTTAAACTTATATAGGAAATAAATGTAATAATATAAATGTAAATTTATACAAGAAATAAATGTAAAAATATAAATGTAAACGTATACTTTAAATTTATTTTAATAAATATAATAAATTATAGTCACTTTGAATTTGATAGATTTGGTCTCATAGCTACAGGCCTTACAATGTGGAAAATAGTTTTCCCTAATGCAATATGGTTAGTACTTAGGCATTTTCAGGGTCTAAATATTAAACTAGGGATTTTAGGGCATAACTTTTGTAATTGATGTCCATTTTTGGTAAACATATAGTCATTTCTTAGGTTTTTGTGCCTTCCAAGTTGCTTCTTGGCATTTATAAGAGTCTTAGGTTTTTCAAAGTTGAATTTTTCAAACCACTTACTTTGAACTTGATCCAAAGCATGTGATCGGGGTAGTATAAGTCACATTGATGACCTACACACAATAAATGACCACTTTGTGTTAATTTCACTCATCATCATCCCTCCCTCATCCATGATCACTTCATGCTCATCCATGATCACCCCTAATCACTCTCTCATCATTCCTCATTATCACTAATCACTCCCTCATTGACCCTCATTGTCCATATTCATCTCTACTCACTCTCTTATCATTAAAAAATCACTCCTCCATTGACCCTAACTATCTCTCATCATCTCTAATAACTCCCTCCTCATCCCTACTCATCCCTAATCACTCTTTCATCATCACTCATGATCCCTAATCACTTCCTCAGTATTTGTCATCATCACTAATCACTCCCTCATTAACCTTCATTTTCCCTCATCATCTCTACTCACTCTTTTATCATTTGTAATCACTCCTTAATTGAATATCACCATCCATAATCACTCACTCCTCATCCCTCATAATCCCTAATCACTCTTTCATCATCCCTAATCACTCCTTCATTGATCCTTACCATACCTCATCACTTTTTCATTGACCCCCACCATCCCTAATCACTCCCTCGTCATCTAACATAAGTATACACTCTAAATGTATCTTTGATTCTAATAATATCTTGTTTAATCCACTATAATAAAAATTAAATCTTTTTTAGGAATTGTGTTGTCAATACCCATTTGTGGTAGTCAAATTTATTATTGAATGAACTAGATGATCTTCTAAATTTATAGTTAAGTAACACAAGTACTAACACAAAATAGAATCTAGATTTTAGTTCATCAGATTATCTTTGTTGTGCAACTAAATAGATGAAAATTTATTTGGTTTCACCTTTGGTAGATTGGTTCAAAGGATAAAAATTAAACACAAATATCTTGTGTAATTTTCTAATACTTATAATATTTAAATCTATACAAAGTTATTTGGTATTTCACATTCCTGTATGACTTGAATCTTAGTCAGGTTAACACATGCACTACTTGTGTGGTATCCCAAATATTTTATCTCTTGCATGGAAAATTAACATTTATTTATGTTATCATAAAATTGTGTTTCTATAAAATTTGAAACACTAGTTCAACATGGTGTAGATGTTCATCCCATGTTTTCTAAAGATTAGGATGTCATCAAGATATATTTTTAAAATGGCATAGTTAAAGGGCCTGAGGATGTTGTTCAACATCTCAATGAATGAATTTTCTACATGAGTTAAATTAAAAGGCATAACCAACTAGTTAAGCATCCTTCCTTTATTTTTAATACAATATTTCAAATGTCTAATACCCAAAATTAAGGTCAATTTTGGAAAAGACTTCTACACCATGAATGTGGCATAAAAATGCCTTAATATTTATATGGGGATAATAATTCTTTAGTTTAATCTTGATAAGATTTTTTTAATAAATTCACAATGTCATTTCCTATCCTTATTTGGTGCAATCATAATTGGGCTTCTATAAGGCAATGATTTGGGCATGATATGTCCATTATCCATGATTTCATGGATCTACCACTTGTTCTATTCATTCTATATAAATGATATGTTTTATAAAGAGGTTTGAGGTATAGGTAGTTAATGGATCAAATCAATAGTATTGTTTAGTGTATAATATGTAGAAACTTAAATATTTATGTGACTAAAAATTATCCTTGTATTCATCTAGTTTATGGTTCAATTATTTTATCTTTGTTATTTTTGGATAAACCACACTATGATATGGTGTCACAAGGATGTTATTACATTTAATTCTTATAATAAAGAGTATACTTATTATTACAATTGACAAGATTCTTACACTTCCTGACACTAATGACTAAAAGATTATGAATTAACTATGATATATGGTATTTTAGAAAATGATAATCTATCAAAACATTTCAAGGATTTACTTCATAGACTACTTGTCAATGGTAAATATATGGTTGACCAAATTTAAAAAATCACATACCTCTAATGATGAGATGTCATAAAGCATTGCATCTTTAATAAATTTAATTTTGTACACCAAGTGACACTACTAGGTGATCTATTTCTCAAGGCTTAGACTATACCATACACTAGCATATGGTTATGGATTATGCATAAATTTCAAGTTAAATTTTTAAAAATATGCTTTATGAGAAATTAAATTCTTATGACTTCCATTGGAAATGATGAAGTGTATTGGTTCACCATTGATCTACATTTTTTAATGAAACAATATTTTTAATTGATATAATTTCTTGTTGGGGGAAGCAGAGATATTTTTAGTACAAACCATATTATTGGGTTCATAATCCATTATCTATTTATCTTTTTACAGTGTTAGATAAATTTTACTCACTTCTCAAACCGTGCAAATAGAGAGATCATAGTGTGACACTCTTCATTGGATTAAATATTGAAGTTATGAGTTAAGCACCACTTTACAATATTTGACTACTTGTTCTAATAATTTGAAAATTATGTTCCACTCTCTGGTATGATGAATCAACACACACACACACACACACACACACACACACACACACACACACATAAATAGAAGGCCTTCAATGTAATTATTTAGATCATAAAATATCCTCATATAGAAATCAATTTATTGGTTTTAGGAAATCACATACCTTGTAATCATCATATTTACTACTCATTTTTTATGGTGGTTTACTTACTTCTCTTTTTATTATGGATATTCAATTGTGAATTACATCATTTCTAAGAGGTCCATATTTTTTCATAGGTGATAAATATATATGTTTCAAATTTTCCTCTGTGTCATTTTGATCACTATGTCTTATATTCTATGCTAGCACTCAACTCCCACTTGTAGCTCCTAGAATTTTTAAAACCCAATAAAATAACACCATTAATA
Organism: Torreya grandis; assembly: GCA_037957365.1. Taxonomy (NCBI): domain Eukaryota; kingdom Viridiplantae; phylum Streptophyta; class Pinopsida; order Cupressales; family Taxaceae; genus Torreya; species Torreya grandis. The sequence goes on from JARHVA010000462.1 coordinate 4,176,019, forward strand.
TATTATATGGAGTGATTAAGGATGATGATGGATGAAGAGGGATTGAGTAGAGGTATGAGGTAGTCATTAGGGATGATGAGGGATGGGGAAGATCAGTGAGGGAGTGATTAGGGATGATGAGGGATGGTGAGGGTTAATGAGGGAGTGATTAAGGGTGATGAGAGATGAGGAATGAGTGATTAGAGATAATGAGGGATGATGAAGTAGTGATTAAATATTATGAGGGATGGTGAGGGTCAATAAGGGATTGATTAAGGATAATGAAGGAGAAATTATAAATGATGAGGAATGGTGAGGGTCAATAAAGGAGTCATTAATGATGATGAAGGATGAGTTAGGAGTGATTAGGGATGATGGGATCTGATGAAGTGATGATTAAGGATGACGAGGGAGTGATTAGGTATGATGAAGTGATGATTAAATATGTTAAGGGAGTGATTGATGATGAAGGATGGTGAGAGCCAATGAGGGAGTTATTATGGATGATGAGGGAGTGATTAAATATAATGAGGGATGGTGAGGGTTAATGAGGGAGTGATTATGGATGATGAGGGATGAAGAGGGAGTGATTAGGGATGATGAGGGATAGTAAGGGTTAATGAAAGAGTAATAAGGGATAATGAGGGTCAATGAGGGATAAATTAGGGACAATGATGAATGAGGAGAGTGTTATTATGGGTGATGAGGGATGAGTAAGATGTTAGAGTATGTATTTCTCATGTTTGCTAGTGTATTAGCTAGTTATTTCATCATTTTGTTATTTTTTCCTATGTGAAGATTTATCCCACATTGGTTAGTTAGGATATTTATTTGTTTTACCTTGCCTATTTATGTAATGGATTTATTTTGTGATAGCATCTCATTATGAATAACACTTGATTTGATTTGTTTTGCAATCATTTGTCTACAAATTCCTTGTGTGATGTTTTTTTTTTTTTTGTTAACACTTATAAATCTTGGGTTGAAATGTTTTTTCACCATTCCTAACATGGTACCAGAGTTTTGAGGTGATTCATCTATCCGCATTACCATAGTTTTGTTTTATAAATTTGACTTTACTACTTCTTCCCTTGTCGTATATCCTTAGCCTTTTTTACCCTCTTATAGATCCAACATTTTTATTGAAGCTTTGAAGAAAGTGTATGGTTTTTATTCTTAGAGGGAAGGTAAAGAGGAAGTGTGGGTGAGAGGAAGTGAATCATTTATTTCCCTTGGTGGAACATTGATTTCCATTGGAGAGAGTGGCACTATAAATATAGAGAGAGGCATTGAAGTTTTTAATAAAGCATTGTTCTTAAGCATGGAAAGATTTGTTGTGTGTTGCATTCTAACCTAGCCTTGACATCCTTTTTTAGACACATTGTATCCTAGAACATTGAAGAGAGATATCATGGAATATCAAGGAGATTGGCATTAGAGTTTTTAACTAGTATTATGCCTGTGTGTAGGAGTAAGGAGGTGGCATTGGAAGTTTTTATTTTATGACCAACGCTTAAAATTGCAAAATTTCCTCTCAGGCCTACTTTTTTTTTTTTTTGACTTTGTGTTATTAGTTTTTGCACTGGGAAGAGATTTCACACCTGATACAAATCTACATTGAATTTTTTATCTCAAAGATATGTATTGTAGATCTAGATTGCATCTTTTAGCAAGTGCATTTATTTTCTCCTAGAGGTCTTCACTTTGAAAGGATGGCATATTTTTTTCAAGTATCTAGCATTGGATTTTCCCAAATATGGGATGCATTAGTTTTCATTGAAAGATCCTTCTTGTCTTCAACTTATTTTTTTGATGTTTTTTATTACCACTTCTAAATATAGGATAAGATAAGAAAGATGAAAAATGTGTGTACTTGATTTTATCTAAGTTGAGTGGCCCATTCCAAATCTTTGATTCTACCTTTTTCTCTAGTATGGATGCCTTAGATGTTGCATTCCAAATTCCATGTCTAGAGTTGTTTTGTGAGAGACTTACTAAGGAGGAATCCAAATTATCTCATATTAAGTCTTCTACCTCTCAAAAATCATTAGTTACATCACATCCTAAGAACAAGGGAAAAGTTAATATTAAGAAGAAAAACACTCCTCCTCCATCAAAAAATGAAACTAAGCCTAACACCAACACATCTAAACCCATATACTATTCCAAATCTAAGAATAAGTGTAACCTATCTTATTCTTATTATGGTTGGACTGATTATGAAGAGTCTAGGTGTTTCAAGAGAATGCAATCCTTAAAGGATGCCATTAGGAAACACAATATTTGTATATCCACTCCTTTTCCATCTCATGAGCATGAGAAAGCACTTAATGCTATTAAGAGATCATAGGTACCTATTTTAGACTGTTGGGTTCTAGATTTTGGTGCTTCACACCATATGACTTCTTCCAAGGAGTCATTTATATCTCTTGATTTGAGTTATACTTCCAATGTTGAGGTTGGAGATTATTTATTTATTTATGTTAAGGGGAAGGGTGACATACAAATAGATGGTGGTTGAATCAATGATGCATTATATGCTCCATACATCACCACCAATCTATGTTTAGTTTATCTAATTTACCATTCTAATCAGCGAAAGATAGTGACTTTCACACCATAGTGTGTTGAATTTCAATCTTTGTTAGATCCACACACACTTATTATACATGGTTTTGTTGATCATAGTTCTTGAATATATTATTTTGATTTTTTGATGATACTTATCTTTTAGGGACGTGTTTAGTTTCTCATGCAGTTCTAAGAGTAATCTTTGGAATGAGATATTTGGAAACCTAAACTATAGATATTTGAAGGAGTTAAGCACTCACAATATGGTACATGTTATTCATATAGTTTAATGTCTTGATGGAGTTTTTCCTAGTTGTGCATTAGAGAAATAACACTAGGATCCATTTCCTAAAGGTATTTCCATGAGAGATTATTCACCACTTGAGCTTGTGTATAGTGATTTGATGGTCTTTCTTATTCCTTTCAATAGAGCTAAGTATGCACTTACTCTCACTAATAATTTCTCAAGACGTACTTGGGTTTATTTCCTCAAGTATAAGAGTGATGTCTTTGCTCACTTTAAATTATTCAAGGCTTTGGTTGAAAAACACTCTTATAATTTCATCAATAAGATTAATATAGATAATGAGGGGGAGTACTTTAGTCGAGAGTTCTATGATTTTTTATCATCCCATGGTATTGGTCACCATCATTCTAATACACATACTCCATAATAGAATGGCTTAGCAAAATGGAATAACCAAATTTTGAAGGATATGGCTAGATGCATGATGAATTCATGAGATTTACCTCTTATCTATTGGAGAGAGGCAATTAATTATGTGAAGTACATTAAAAATACACACCATATAGAGTACTTGAGCATATGACTCTAAAGGAGGCTTGGTCTATAACTAAGCTTGATGTCTCATTTTTTTGAGTCTTTAGGATCCTTTCTTGGGAGTTTATACCAAATAAGAAAAGGAAAGCATTGGATAAGAAGAGAAAACCTTTGATTTTTATAGGGTATTACGAGGACATGAGAGATTATCATATTTTAGATCTTGATACTCATGATGTTTATTTTTGAACACATGTACAATTTGATGAGCACTTCACACCTCATGCCTCTTCATCTTATTCCATTCCTTATTTTTATTTTGATGGTTTACCTCCTATCGATGATTCATTATTTGAGGAGCTAGTTTAGGAGATTCCTGAGGAGGTTATACAATATGAGGATCCTATTCACATTGATGTTGACACTATGCCTAGATGGACTCATACTATAGTTTCTAAGGCATCACATTTTATACAAGATCTTCCACCTACTCAACATCATCGTGCACATTCTATGGGTACTAAACTTTTGTGTCAAGAATTCTCTAGGGATCCATAGTCTTTTTCATAAGCTCATGGGATACATCAGTGGGATGATGTAATGATAGATGATTATTATTCATAGATGAATAATCACACTTAGGATTTGGTCAATCTTCCTAAGGGAATAAAGTTGGTTAGGTACAAGTGGATTTACCACATAAAGTATGCAATCAATGGGTCCATGGATAAGTATAAGGAATGTATTATTACAAAAGGGTTCTCACAGGTCAAATTTATTGACTAATCTAAGACTTTTTCACCCATTTCCAAGATATATTTATTTTACCTTGTACTTTATTTTGTTACATCATAAGGTTGGCTAGTGTATCATATGAATGTTAAGAGTGTTTTTTTTCATTGAGAATTGCATGAGTAAATATATATGGACCAGCCTATTAGTTTTTTTCATGATTCTTCTCTTGTTTATCAACTTAGGAGGTCTCTTTATAGTCTCAAACATGCCCCTCAAGCTTGGTATGAGAATATGGATTCATTTCTTCTCTCCACTAGATTTATTCACTACCACTACAATCCTATAGTGTATATTCAATGTATTAGGGAGGACATTGTTATACTAGTCTTGTATGTTAATCATATTCTTCTCATAATTAAATCCTCATCTTAGATTTAGCCTATTAATAAAGCACTTTTAGCATAGTTCAACATGATAGATCTTGGTCTTTTACATTTCTTCCTCGATTTACAAATTTAATAGTTAGATACATGGATTTATTTGAGTTAGCAAAAGTACACCAATGATCTTATTCAACATTTTGGCATGGTTAATTTCAATACAAGTCCTTTTCCTTTTCAGTTTAGAGTGACTCTCAGTGCCACTTGTACTACTCCACTTTGATCCTACTTGTTTATGTAGATGGTTAGGAGTCTTATGTATTTGACCTATACTCATCCTGACACTTCATTTATAGTTGGGATTGTATCTAGGTTTGCACATGATCATCATGACATTAATTTACATCTTGATAAGAGGATTTTATGATACTATGAGATAATAATCATTTTCGATTACACTACATAAGGAGTTATACTCAATTGGTTAGTTATAGTGATTCAAATTAGGCAAGTTATTTTGATGACATACATTCCACTTATAGATACATCTTTTGTCTTGGTTCTTCACATATTTCTTGGTTGTGCAAGAAGTAATAAGCTATTGAATTTTCATATATAGAGGTTGAGTATAGGGTAATAGTTAAAGCAAGTTAACATGTTCTTTGGCTTCATCAAATTTTGGTAGATTCTAGCTTCACATAGGATTCACCCACTTTACTTTGGTGTGATAACTAGAGTAAAATTCACATATCTCACAACCTATTTGAGCATCAGTGGACTAAGTAAATTGAGGTACATATGCACTCAATTCATTAACATTTTTCAGATGGAGTTCTTATCTTGGAGTACATTTTGACTCAACAATAGGTTATAGACACCTTCACAAAGCCTTTTGCATCACCTCATTTCCTTGATTTGTGTGGCATGATTATGGTTTCAGAATTTATCCTTGGGGGTGTTTGTGAGGATATCTTCCTTCTTCATTTCATGGATACATATTTTACATGAGTACCTTATCAAGCCTAGTTTTGGGACTCATAATGTGGATATGCCACTATTTATTTTTTGGCTATTATTATCCCCTAACTTCACTATAGGAGGTGTTAGAGTATGTATTTTTCATGTTTACTAATCTATTAGCTAGATATTTAATCTTTTTATGACTTTTTCCTATGTGAAGATTTATCCCACATTGGTTAGTTATGTTAGTTCTTTGTTTTTCCTTGCCTACTTATGCAAGGGCTTTCCTTTATATTTGAAATCTCATTATAAATAACAATTGATTTTATTTTATTTATAATCATTTGTCTATAGCTTCCTTGTGTGATTTTTTTTATTGTTAAAACTTTTAAATCTTGGGTTAGAATATTTCTTCACCATTCCTAACATAAGAAGTGATCAGGGATGAGGAGGGATAATGAATAAGTAAAATTAACACAAAGTGTTCATTTGATGTGTGTAGGTCATCAATGTGACCTATGTTACCCCATTCACACCACTTTTGATCAATTTAAAAGTGAGTGTTTTGAAAACTTCAATTTTGGCAAACCTAGGACTCTTAGAAATGCCATGAAGTAATTTGGAAGGCATAAAAACCTAAATAATGACTATATGTTTACCAAAAATGGACATCAATTACAAATTTTATGCCTTGAAATCCCTAGGTTAAATACTTAGACTACAAAAATGCTTAAGTACTGACCATATTGGATTTTGAAAAACTATTTTCCACATTGTAAGGTGTAAAACTATGAGACCAACTCTATTAGATGTAGAATGACCCTAATTTCTTATATTTACTAAAATAAATTTAAATTATAAGGAAATAAATGTAACAATATAAATGTAAATGTATACTTAATAGTATAATGACCAACTTATGCTTTTACAATAACATGATCATGTTATTCATTTTAATAACATGATCACATTATGACTCAGTACTTACCAAGCCATAATTTAAATAACATGATCATGTAATGTCAATAACATGATCGTGTTATTTACATTACATGATTGTGTTATGATATATGTCCTTAGAATTTTCCCCCAACTCCGTGTAAATATCCCATACTAAATTTCAGCCTTAATGCTTGTCAAATATACTTCTCAAAAACTAATAAAACTTTTTTTGAAACCATGTTTATCAAAGACATAAATAAAATCAAAACAAAAAATTTTGAGCTTGCTAACGTCTTCTATTTTTAAGTTTTTACTTGTTTAATTAATTTTAATTTCTCTAATTTGGTTTACTAACTTTTTTTTATGTAGAAGCTTTAATCAAATCCTACTTTTTTAATTTAGTGTATTCATTTAATTTCATTTAAGCAAGTTTTAGATGTGTTACTACTAAATTATGTATACTCTTTCCTCACACCACCTATGTGGTGATCTCAAAAATCAAAATAAGTCCTAGTAAATTTTGTAGTCCAAGATCAAATTATATTATGATCTTTCCTCAGACCACATAGGTGGTGATCTTGGATATTATAGATAATCTGAGTCTTTTTATTTCTTATTTTCTAGGAGCTCTATCAACCATGGATTTCATTACCATGTGGTAGCTTGAACCTCAAGTACCAAAGGGGTATATATATTGAGGATCATCTATTTTAATTGCCTAAGTAGTTTTCCATTTTATTGGTATCATGATGTGAGGGGATTTCATCCTAAAATATTTAAGGTTTTAATAGTTACTTTGAGGTAATATTTTATAGTGACACTCTACTAAAATCCTATGGATCAAGTGATCACATGGGGACTAGACCCTTTTGTGTAACCCATTAATATTCCTCTTTCACTAGCTTGGGTTTCATTTTATCAAAATGTATATAGAGGGTATTCCCTAGTTAAACCCTTGAAAATTCTAAGCCATAGGAAGCCAATTTTTCTATTTGGTTTGTGGTTCACTTAAGAAGAGTGTATCACCTAGGGAAGGTACTCCCATCATACCCTTGAAATTGAGTTTAGTGTGTTAAAATCATGGAAGTGTCTATAGTTAGTGATATGATTTATTTAGATGACACTATCCAATGGTAAATTAAGTATATATGAGAGCCTATAAATAACTCAACACCTTGCCTAGATTTATCCTTTCAAATTATGGTTTCCTTGTGTTTTATTCATATTCTTGAACAGTTTAGGTTGTATGTTGTATGATTTACATTTTAATCCTTGTGATATACCAATGACTGAATAATTTTTCCTTTGTGTTAATTTTCATACACTTGTTATGAAAACTAATTATCGAACATTTAATAATAATGCTAAGTTAAAAACCCTTCCATCAAGACAAGTTATCTTGAGTAGGGTAATCTTGAATTCAAAACCAAAAATACTCAATCCATAATGATCCTGAATTAAACCATATATATTCCAAGGAGTTAAAATCATTTTCAATCTAAACCATCTTGGGTTAAAATTATAGTAATTCCTAACAAGCTTGGGTCACAACTTATTTTGAGTCAAAATCAAACAATCTATCCAAATTATCTTAAATCAATGTATTGTGTATCCTAGTTATATTAGGCCATAAATACATCAATCCATTATGAATCCTAACTATATTGGGTCAAAAACACATCAATCCATTGTGTATCCTAATTATATTGGTTCACAAATCCATCAATCCACTGTGTATCCTAATTATCTTGGGTCACAAATCCATTATGAATCCTAACTATTTTGGGTCACAATCAAATAATCCACATTGAATCCTAAATATCTTAGATTAAATCCCAATCCCAAGTCCCATACATAGATCCATATCATGCCTCCAACTACCTAAATCCAAGAATATTTGAATAGAACTCAATATAGGGAAGAAATCTTTGGTAGAGAGCCCTTTCACTTTGAAAATCAAGAGGACCATTTGGAAATCAATGATGATGATATTAATTATTAAATATAGTGAGCACAGTCCCTACACTAATCATCTCCCTAAAAAGGCTCCTGACCAAGTCAAAATCTACTACTTAGCACATAAAAATCAAACCTTGTTACATATTCTAGGGATAGTTGCTAAACTAGTTCCAGGTTTTAATCTTGAGAACTTAGATCACCTTATAATCAAGATGAATAAAACCTCTCCTAAATGTGCTCAATATCCACCTAATACTTCCTTATATAAAGGCAAGACAATATTATAATCCTCTCATGAAAATTCAAACAGTGTTTCCTAAATTCATGATGATAAAGAGAAGGTAGATCTAGAGACCAAACCCAATAAAATGAACATTTTGATATATCCAAACATGTTTAAAAATTGAGTCAACAGATAGTCAATCTTTGATCTAAGATTAATCCTTCAAATCACAAAGTCAATAAAACCAATCAAAATCAATCAAATAATCAAATCAACCCATAGCATCGCTCTTAAGGACAAATTATTTGTTCAATAATGGAAAAAATATGAAGGACCACATCTAAGGATTACAAGATGGGAGTCTATCTTCACATAAAACATTTAAGTTTGAATAACTATGCCCTTATCCTTTTGACACAAACATGATGAAAACAAATTTTCCCTCTCATTGAAAACCTCTAAATTTCAATAAATACAAAGGGAAAGGTGACCCTAGGGATCATATTAAGTAGTTCTACATGGCTTGTCAACAGGTTTCTTATAATGACAACTAGTTACTTTGACTCTTTCCATGTAGTCTAAGTTGTAAAGATCTATAATGGTTATTAAATTTACCCAAGGAGTCAATCACTACTTTTTAGATATCTCTAAAATATTTTTTAAACATTTCTCATATAATGTAAACATGAATTTACCATGCTATACCTATACAATGTCAATTAATGAAATGGATAAAATTTTCCTCTTTCTTACAAAGATGGTTTTCCTTAGTCATTTTCTTGGTCTTCATTACCATTTTCATGAATAATCTCATATTTTAGATGTTTTATCACCTCCAACTTATTTGTGTCAACTCCTTCAATGAAGTAATTGAAAAATGAATTTAAAAAGAAAGGGCACTTATCACCAAGGGTCTTGTCAAAAAATTTAATAAGGAAAACCAAATTCAAACTAACAAACCCAAGTTTTTCAATAAGAATAAGAACATGGTAGGTGATGGCCTGATAGATGTTAAGCATGTTTAAAACATTCAACCTACACCCAACCTCACTTTCTCAAGTGGTCAAACTAGAGAAAATCCAAAATGAAGGAATTATACTTTTTTGAATGACCTTATTAATGTATTTTTCCATAAGCTAATAGTTGTTAATATGATGGTATTTTCACACACTAAACCCTTTAATGAAAATGGTCCTAAACCTACTTGGTATAAAGAATATAATAATTGTGAGTTTTATAGAGTCAAAAGTTATGCCACCTATAAATGTCTAAAACTCAAAAAATATATCCAAGATATTATTGATCATGGTGATATATAAATAGAGAATAGTGCATCTATGTCCAATAATCAAAATATAGGGAAATACCAAAATCCCTTTCTGAAACATGACCAAGATCATTGCAAAATAACTCAAGGTCAAACCAATAAAATCAACTCTACCCAACATACCCATCCATTTTATTCCATTATTAGTCATGTACAACACATGGATAACCATTTTTTTTATTAAAATTAAATTCTAACATTGTTAAACCACTACTAAGCACGTAAATATCACTCTAACTAGTTCTCCTCTACCTACTTATGAGGGTAAGTACAATATCATTGAGTAACTTGAGAATACACCAACCCAAGTATCTATTTTGGACCTTATCAAAATATCCACTACCTATAAAGATATTTTTTATATAAAAAACTGCAGGAGTTAAGAGTTCTTAAGGATATCAACCCATATAATTTCCAAACCCTTATAGGACATTTTTCCTCCAATAATCAAATCACTTTTTATCACACTAATATATCCCTTGTTAGTTCATCTCACAATTTACCCTTGTATATTGGATCCATAATCTTAAATCACAAAGTAAAAATGTATTTATACATAATGGGTCCCATTTGAACTTGTGTACATTAATCTTGATCAAAAATCTTGGTTATTTGACAACACTAGAACCCGATACCATAACCATCTAATTTTCAAGCCCTTATAGGATATTTTTCCTCTAACAATCAAATCACTTTTGATCACACTGATATATCTCTTTTTGGTTCATCTCATAATTTACATGTGTATATTGGAGTCATAATCTCAAATCATAAAGTAAAAAGGTATTTATATATAATGGGTCCTATTTGAAATTGTGTATATTAATCTTGATCAAACATCTTAGTTATTTGACAATAACACTAGAACCCAATACCATAATTATCAAGGCTTATGATAATGTAGGGAACCAATACATAAGAAATATGCATCTTCTCATTATGGTGTGGCATGTCATACAACAAATCTTAATGCACATCTTAGATCTTGAACTTCCATATAACCTCCTCCTTGGCTTAGCATGAATCCATACCATGATTTTATTTCCTCCACATTCCATCAATGTATTATTTTTTTTCATTTTATAATGGAAGTTAATATTACTAGTGATCCTCAACCCTTTCAATATTTCATATTATTGGAAGGAAGATACTACAACACCAATTATTTACCTATTACAAATGAAACCTATGAAACAAACAAGGAATCACCAATTATTGAAAATCATGTCCATCTAGACGAGTTACAATCTACATCTGAGAACCCACCATCTACATCCAAATCCATCAACCACATTTAAGTTTAATATTATTGATAAGGCATGGGATAATATTAAATACAAAATGCATTCTAATTTTTAAAAATACATATGTCTCCTAACAACCATAGTAGGCCCCACTATATGAAAGAAACACCAATTTCCTATCAATTTGTAAAATTCTCTTTTATTGATAGTGGTTTATTTCAGATGAACATATCAAATATTTCAATTCTTCATGGCTTAGTAATGATGATCTTACAATCTAATTTCAAAGCTATGCATATCCTATACGCAAAGACATTGTGTGTAATATTATGAGTTATAAATTCAAAGGTCTTGGTCTCCATGAACAAGGCCTTGTAAAACCAATATTTATCAAAGAAAAAAATCACATCAAGGCATTAGATATAAACCACTTAGTGTGGAGATAAATTATTAAATCAATGATTATTCTACAATGTCTACAGACTCTTTTTCTAACATCAAAACAATTTCTATACATAGCTTCTACAAGTACCTTTCATGCATAAACCTTTTTCATGACATAATTGTTTTAACCCTTGAAATACAACACCCTCAAATCATATCTTGGGACCAACAAGATCCACCCTCACTTGACCATTTCCAAAATTATGACATAGTTATTTAATTCTTGGGACTTAGGTTAATATTCAAATAAGTGATCATAAACAAGGTTTTACCATTAATTTGGATAATTCAACACATTTTGGGGAACATGCCAAACTCCATAGTTATAAGCAAGCTAATTATCATAACAACAAGGTTCAATCCCCTAATGAAAATTTATATGAGGCACTATAAAATGAAGATAATAAAAATCAAGAAGTAATAGATGATGACCTTAATTTTCCTTTCTCTCTCACATAATTTAAATATGAGTCCACATTATTGATCAAAGAAACCATAGATGTTAATAATAACACTAAAAAAAACCTAAAATTGTGAAACTTTCACCATCCCTCAATCATACATAATGGCTACTCTTGACCATCTTTCTCAAATAATTTTATTAGTTCAAATACTCATAGTGCATCACCTTGTTATTCATGAGGATACTAAACCCATCAAATAAAAACTATGAAAAATGCATCTTAAGTTAAAACTATTTGTGAAAAAATAATTAGACATATGCTTCATTATACCTATTGATTATTCATAGTGGTTCTCCAATGTACTTCTCATTAACAGAAATACAGAAAGAATCAAGGTATGCATATACTTTTATGATATTAACAAATCATGTCCAAAGGTTGACTTTCTACTCCCAATTATAGATATGATTATAGACTCCATAGTGGAGCATGAAATGTTGTCACTCATGGATGGTTTCTTAGGCTATATAACCAAGTCAAAATTTCACCTAAAGACCAACATAAAACAACATTCATCATACCTTGGGGTAAATCTTGTTACCAATTCATGCATTTTGGTCTCAAAAATGACCACATATCAACGTGTAATGATAGTTATCTTACATGATATTATTGAGGATTATGTAGATGATATCTTAGATAAATAAAAAATAATGGAACACCATCTTGTTTCACTACATAGTATCTTTAAATGATTAATAGAGTATAAGGTTCATCTAAATCCAAAGAAATGTGTTTTTTGGGTCATATCAGGAAAGCTATTGGATTTCATTGTATCACAAAGAGGATAGAAGTCAACCCAATAAAATTTAAAGCTATAACATATATGCATCCACAAATAGTCTCAAATAGCTTTAAAGTCTCCAAGGAAAAATTTAGGCCATCCTAATATTCATATCACAACTTCTTGATATATGTCATGCATTTACACATCTTCTTAAGAAAGAGTTTGCCTTTAATTAGAATTAAGAGTGTCAATGAGATTTTTATAATATCAAAAAATATTTTTCCAATCCTCTAGTTTTGATGTTGCCTACTCCAGAGAATCCATTATTGTTATATATTTCAGCCACACATTATGCCTTGGGGGCACTCTTAACACAACTTGATGAAAAATGGATTGAAAGGGAAGTTTATTACTTAAGCATAACCTTGGTATCTTATGATATTAATTACTCCACTATTGAAAAATCATGTTTAATATTTTTTTTACTTCTCAATAACATCATAATTATATTCTTAATGATCAAACTAAGATCATTACCAAAATTTACACCCTTCAGTATCTTCTTTCCAAATCAACCCTTACATGAAGGATGGTAAAATGGGTTATGTTGCTCAATGAATTTGGCATTGAGTATGTGAATCAAAAATTTATAAAATTCCAAATTCTTGTAGATCATCTAGTGGTATTTCCCTTGAATGATAAACAACCATTGATCATATATTTTCTTAATGAGTTGATTTTGTCTCTATAGGATTCCTAAAAATGGAAGTTATACTTCAATGGATTATTCACAAATCATGTCTCAGGAGTGGGTATTTTTATCATGGTTCCATAGGTAATCTCATTCAAAAATAATTTCAAATAGGATTTCCTTGCACAAATAACATTTTAAAGTATGAATTTCTTGTTTTTGGTTTGAAACTATCCATCAAATAGGTAATTTCCCATATGTTAGTATATGGTGACTCATAACTTATCATCAAAAAAGTCAATGACTAATATTAAGACAATGATGATAATCTTGTTACTTATAAACATATGGTTGATAGTTTTAAATATTCCTTCTAGCATATTTGGTTCGATAAAGTTCCTTGTATAAATAATAAATCATAAGGTGCAATGGCCACCATCAGTTCCTTTCTCAACATGCATCAAAATGCTAATTAAATTCACTTCATGGTTGAATAATTAATGATTCCATCATATGAAATCCTTGTTGTTGGTACTAACTCCCCTTGGTACTAAGACATCTATATCTACCTACATGACATCATATCTCCCAACTTATCTCATAACCATAATAAATAATTTATCTAGCTTTCTTCTCATTTAACACTCCTTGGTAACACCTTATATCATAGAGGCTATGATGGTACTTTTTTATCCTTCTCGTACCATAGACATATCTATCAGCATTCCTTGTAGCCCTATTTTTGGACTATTTTGCTTTATACGTAATTATACTTGCACAAATTTGAAATCTATAACTTGATATATATACCCTTTTCTATAAACTCTCTATCCCAAAAGTTTCAAAATAGGCATATCATTTTAGCCTTCTCATGACCTATCTTTCCCATATCCACTCCCCTTGCATATATTATTGTTTAGGGTGCACAGTTTATCTTTATCATTATCAGCATCTGTAAATCACAAAGGGTTTTTAACTTAGCAAAAGGAAAAAACAAAAAAGTTGCTTATTTACTTTTATGTTTTTTTGCATACTTATTTTTTTGTGTTTTATATACTTTTGTTTTTTTGCTTACTTATTTTTGTGTGTTTTATTTACTTGTTTTTGTTTTCCTACATAAATTCATGTGTTTTTTTGTTGCGTTCTTTGGTTGTTTATTCTACTATTTCATCTATTCTTTCTCATTTTTTGTATCAAGGCATTATCTGCGTTACAATAGTGTTATCATGATTTATTCATATCATGGTGTACTATGTCTTGCACCTATGTCTATGTCTATATTTACATATTATTATAATACATCATCATGGTCTTCCATACCATTTATGCATATTGATATATATAAAATAAAAAGTAAGTTTCCTCTAAATATTTTTGATATCCATGCATGACTAAGCACATATTTATCCAATCCACATCATCACATTATCTATCAACATACATAATACACAATATTAATTAAACCAATAGATACTAAATATCTACTTTAACATCAAATACCCTTATTTATTTACCCACCCCAATCAAAGTTTTCATCCCAACCAAGGATCCTATTTCACAAACCTATCACCTCATCTCACATATAATTAATCATATTTCTCTATTTGTTTATTTATTCTTTCTAATCAATAAAAAATCCTTGAAATATATGTCTTTCCTACTAGCTCGCAACTTATCAATAAGATATATCCTTCCTCACTTCCATGCAATTATCTGTATGGGGAAAATCCAAGCATGCAGCTTATTTAATAAATATTCTTTCTACATATTTGATCCTGTATAATTATTTGATTGGAGAAAATAATTTTAAACATGCATCAAATCAAGATAACATTTTATAAAAAATCGTAACTCCATTTATTATGGTATCAATCATGTCAATTTTCTATCTATCTGTACAACCCTCTTTCATAATTTTTTGGTTTTGATCACTTGTTTGCATCCTTTCTCCTCGCATGACCTCTCAAAGGGGAATATACTAACCACGTCATTTCCACTCTACTTTCATTCTTATTTGAAAATTCATTAATTTTTCTAGTTACAACACCCTTTCAAAGAGGGGAAAATGTAGACACCTAAATTCTACCACATTTAGTGTCATACTTAACTTCACTAAATATTAACATAATCATCTGATTTCTTTTATAAATCATCATTAAACTTATATATTTTATTCTAAGTTCATTAAAATAATTTTCCATCCATAATTCAAATAGTTAATTAATCTTAATTAACTAATCCATTTAAAATTAATCATGCACACATACATATAAAACTAATTAATAATTATAATTTCTAAGTCACCAAACTAAATCCTCATATCTCTAAACCAAGAGGTTGAGTCACCCAAACATTTCCCTAATTATCTCAACCAATTATTGATTCATCCAACCAGCTCCTTGAAACATGCAAATAACATGGTGATTCATTCAACTACCTTGACTCATTCCTATGAGTCATTCACCTACCTTAACCCATTCCTATGAATATTCCAACTACCAAATTCTTCAATATTTCTCAACCACTTGATCAGTTGGTATTCTCCACTTGGATGTGGAAAAAAATATAGCCATCCAAAAATTAAGAGGTTTAATAATTTAATATTAAATCTGACCATCCATTTCCCATGCAAGAAGTCTATAAATTGATATGTTTTCTCCATGTTAAAGAATGAATCATCAAGCTATCAAATTATCCATTAAATATTATCTTGAAATCAACATCATCGAATAAAGTGCTATTAAATTTCCCTTGAATTTGAGATTTGAATTGGGAAACCACATACCAAGATCACAAGAACATAATCAAGTCATCAAAGGATAAGATCTTTAATTGGTTGGTAAGGTGAAGGTAAATTGTATTTTTTTGTCTTTTTCTGAAGCTTAATTTGAGGTTTTATATAAGTTTAAAATAGATTTTTTAAATTTTTTATTTCTAATTAGAATTATGAATTTCACGTATTACAATCATGATTTCGTAACTTGTGAAGCACTTAGTTTGTTACATAGTCACACGAGCTTTCCATGAGCCATCATTCAGTGTAGTCTTCAAAACTTTGATAAGACATTAAATTTACTTGGTTCTTTTCTACCACATGTCAAAATTATGTGCACTCATACACCTACAATTCACAAAGTAAGTAGGCATGGAGGCCAAGGCCTATGATATTGTGAGGCAATCTGATTTTATCACTTATCAAACGTGTATTCAATCATGGATTCATGACTTAATCTAACGTTTTCTCATTTTAGTAGTAGGTGGGCCTACAAAGTAGTCACATACTTCCATATGTATTCATGACTCAAGTCTGATTTTAAAGGGACGAGACCCCATTGACCAATTATATGTGGAAAAATGTCACAACCTCATGGATTTAAAATAAGTCTTTTGTAACAAGGTGGTATATGATCCTACAAGTAAATAAAATATTTCCATGTGGGTTGTCCTCATGACATCAAACATAGAACCCCCATCCAAAGATATGTGACCCCATCTGAAGCCACGTGTCTCCATTTTATAACATCATAGAATAAATTAAAGTGTGATTTAATTTTAAACATCCTTTCCATTACAATATTGTGACCCAATTAGAATATTGCATGTGTTATCATGGCACATACTTTCATGTAAATTGTATGACTTAGATTTTTGGTCCTAAGCAAAGAAACCATCACATTAAATTATTACATGTAGCATCAAACTCAAATCAAATGGGACACAAAATCACCCAACTAGTAAGGTTGATGACCCACTCAATCACATTTATCCAAGAATTGATGAATAAGGTTAATTTTTATCTTTCCCATGAAACTGTCAAAACATAGATGTAGCATAAATCCATAGGTAGCTCTGTCATCTCTTGGGCATAGTTTTCAGGCATGATTTAATACATGATCAAATTTATATTAGCCAACTATGATAATTTTGATCATTATATCATATTGCCTAAGATATTTATTCATGTTAATGATTATTTTGTGACTACAAGTGATGCAGAGCTCGCTCCATCTTTCTCTCTAGACCTTGTTCAAATCCACCATTTATGATCAATAAATTTTAGAGTCTTCCTTCTTGCTATGGTTTATAAATTCTCCTTCTTCCTTTACCTTTAAAATTATTTGATATTTCTTAAAAAGGTTTTTTTTACCCACTCTTAATATTGATCAACTCACCAACTTTTATCAACTCTCAACTCCTCTCATCAACCAATTCCAATTTTGTCCCCTTACACAATAGTCCCTGTCAAGGTTCACTAGATAATTTATTCTCCAAGGTTATTGGATTAAATATATGATTAAAAACATATAAAACATACTAATTATAATCATTTAATAATATTTATTGACTCCACTCACTTATTTAAGCACCTAGCCCTTCCTTTAACCAACTCTACCTATTATGTCAGCATTCCTTGTAGCCCTATTTGTGGATTATTTTGCTTTGTATGGAATTGTACTTGCACAAATTTGAAATATATAACTTTATACATATACCCTTTTCCATAAAATCTCTATCCCCAAATTTTCAAGATCAAATTAAATCCTTAGACCACTGTTAAGTCCCTTTTCATATCTTTCTTTAGGCCAATTAAGCCTATTTGGGGTTAGTCTACCAACAGTGTTTAGATTCCATATGTAAGAGTACAGTCACACAAAATAATATTAAAAATACCATTTCTTATCTTTTTCCCAATATTTTCACAAAATTTCATTGATTTTTACAAGTGGGTTCTCTCTATATCGTCAAAACCCTAGGTTTAGGGTTTTTTGAGACTGTCATAGTCTGAGAGTTAACAAAAATCAATTTCTAATGTTTAAATGGGTTTAAAACTTACATACTAGGTATAAAATGTCTACATTGACTTTTTTCATGTTTTTTAATCATAAAATAGTCCATCTAATCCATTGTTAAATCTTCCAAACTTGAAATTCATTCAACTAAATACATAGACTGTTAGTTTCAAAATGGTATCCCTGTAAGGGATGAAAAAAACATCTTGTAAAGTAATAAAAGATTCAAGGTAATCCTTAAAAATATTCCAAGTATTCAAATCAATGTCATCAATCTCTTTATCTTCCATATAAAGACACTTCATTCCATGAACACAAATAGTACTCACAGTCCTATCAACATTGACTATTACACGTGTAGGGTTTAGTTATGTAGTATTAGAATAATTAATAATATCTCACCACTTATTGGATATTTACCATCCAAAAAACTAAATAAAACTAGAGGAACATGAAACAATACCATCTCAAAGTATTTTTATCCATAACAACATGACACAGTCTGCTAACAAGAAAACTCATCCATACAACAGGGGATTGTTTAAGGTTAAGCATGAACAAAAAATGTCTTTAATTATATTTTTTAAAAATTTTCATCACAAAAGGAAAACAAAAACCTATACAACATCTTCAATTCATGTTAGGATGCATGTAATAGTCTTCATTAACTAAGTAAATTTGGTCTATAATAAACCACTTATATAGGAATAAAAGTCTATAATTTGCATTCTTTATCCAAAACTCTCTTTTATTTATATCTCCTTTAGTATTATCTTCAAACATACATACCGATATCTTTCATTCATACTTGATAACAACTTCAAATGTTTTCATTCATCATCTAAACACATGCAATGATCAACAATAATAATATGACCTGAAATAGGGTTTGAGCCTATTCATATTCATTTAAATAGGGGTTTTTCATGTTCAAATTACCCTTATACCTACATAAAAAATATTTTATATCCTCTACCTTACAACCATTCAAATGGAACACTATTCTACTACTGAAAACTGATTCTTCCATGCCTATAAAAGTGCATAACTGCTTCTTGACTATTTTTCCATGTATAGTTTTATGTTTTATATAAAATTTCTTGGTTTTCACACAATATGGTATGTTTAGACCCTAATTATAGAATAATTAACTTTTTATGGACCTTCTCCATTGTCTACAACCTCTAGACATGCATATACATCTGCCACCTTCATACATAGTTCAAAAGTACTAATACAAAGTTCAATTCAAATAGTGTTTTTGGAGGGAAAACCTATAATTTGAATTTTATGCATCTTGAGAGTACCAAGACTCCATAAATGGACTATTTATTACCTCTATACCCTATCTAATACTTATTAGACTCTCTAAAGACAAAAAATGGATCATTTTTGGGGTCCTTATAGGATGCCCATGCATCAACAAGGATACATATGTTTGATCAAATTGGAAGATTAATATTGAGTAAAGGAAATACGATTAAGATATTATAATAATGAATCAACCTTAGAATATTTATTTTGTGTGGACACATAACCTATAGGTGAAAATAATGTAACTTGTTATTGGATAAATTAAGGTAAATTAATAGGACCTTCCATACTAATAAGAAGGGATTAGTTATGTATGTAAACATAATATTCATTATTATAAGTAGAGGTTAAATTTGGGGGAAAATTTTATTAATCATGGACCCATTCACCTTCCACAAGCACATATTTAATTGATTAAAATTAAAAAAAATATAGTTGGTTTTAGAAGTAACACATGAGGGTGATACAACTTGAGTGCAAAAATAATGGAATACTTGTTCATGGGAACAAATTAAATAAGATTTCCTATATAAATGGGACACTAAAAATAAAATAATTATAAGGAATCAAAAATGGAGGATGAGGTAGCAGAATAATAAAATAAGTATTTTTATAATAACGGTGAGCAAGATAAGGAAACAAAAGGAGAGATGGAGGACAAGGATTCAACCAAATTTGATTTAAAGAAAGAAGATTAAATATTTAAATTACATAGATGCATTAAAAAAATAGGTTATTTTATCATTAAACCCAAGTAGTAGATATAACTTCATCAATGATGACTTAGCCAAGCAAATACATGTTCAAGAAGAGAAAATTAGGGACACTCAACTAGAAGGTAAGAATGTTAAAAAAATAAGTTTTAAAACTTAATATGGACAACTATATATTGTATTTTTATTTATTTATTTTGGTTATGGATGGTTTGGGTATTTTTACTGGATATCCTTGGTTAGAGACTTTAAAAATAATTAATATTAATATAATAAAAAATTTCATGAAGCTTCGATACAAGGAAAAAAATCACTTTACATGATATCACACTTAGCAAAGAATAAATATAGGTCAAGGTTGAGTGTGAAGATAAATAGAAATATGGTGAAGAATAACATAAGGATAATTAAGATAAATAAAATGTAAAAATAGAATAAAAAAATTCATGTGCTCAAGAGACAAAGGCACTAGAAGAAGAAATATTTGACAAGGTCAAAATATCAAAAAATGATACCAAGGTTGAGGCATATAGACATCCACATCATCATGAGAGGAAAAAATCATGGAGACATATTATAGAGTGTCATAAAAATAATCATTGTGGATCTATAGGGAATTATAAGAACAATTAATATGGTTATACATGGACTCAAAAGAGAAAAACATGTGGAACATGGAATCATAGGAATAATCACTATGGATATCCATGAAAGCAAAGGAATTTTTTTGTTATGAATATAAGAAAAGTAGTGCATCAGAATCAATAACTAGGCTAAAAGAGCTATCATCCACCAACACCACATATGGGTGTTTGGATGATCAAGTATGGTGATAAGTGTGTAGTTCTTTAAAACACTCACAATTTGGCATCTTCTCATGTTTTGATGGGAAACTTGTTATGGGGGATGGAATGTAATGTACCTAGAGATATGATATTATTATTGGGTAGAGATGATTTTACGTAGCACACATCCTCTTTGTGATTATATTATATGGAGTCTTATGGGTAACCTTTGGTATTAATTATATTTGGAAATGAGTCAGCCTACATTGGAATTAGGAGTTTACCATCCATTATTAGTGATAGAGGTCTATATAAGGAGAATAATATCATTGTAAATGATATCAAGTAAGCTATGTAGTCTTCTATTCAAATTATAATTATGGAGTTATTCCTTCCTAAAGGAGTATTGTATGGTATAACCATAGCTTAAGGGTTATCATTATACTCTAAATATATTTTATATTTAGTCATCTTAGCTCCCCAATATATTTTATGTTTATCTCCAATATATTTCATTATTATATGTGAGGTTCATAGCATCTCATTAAATGTCTTTAAGTCACAAAAAAATAAAAATTCAAAGACCAAATTTCATCCCTAACATCAATTTTAAATTTGAAAAGGTGTATTGAGACTGTCTCTAATGCCAACTTTAAATTACACAAATACAACATCACCATTAAGTCACCCCAATGTCACCTAGTAACGTCATTGGGGTGATATTAACAAGTGATGTTGGGGTGACCTTTAATGTGACTTCAAGGTGACATTGCCAATGTCACCACTGCCAACATTGCCAAAGTTATTTTTTTGAATTTAAATACCTCATAAAATCTAACTTTAAATATGCCACTACATGTAACCTTAAATCCATTTCTAAATGTGACTTTAATTCCATCACTAAACATGGTTATAAATTTATCACTAAATGTTACTTTAAATCTGACATTAAAGGATATTTTAAGTATGACAATAGATTTATATTTAAGGTAATAAGAGGGACAAAAGGTCCAACTTAATGGTGAATTTAAGTGTGGTACTTTACCTACCATTAATTACAACACTAATCAGAATGCAATTTTAGTTTAGCTTTATTTTTTAAATTATATTAAAAATAATAGTTTTTAGCTATTTAAAATTATCAAATATTATTAATTATAAAATAAATTTGTTATATTATAATTATTATATGTATAATAAAATAATTATAATGTTAATTTCAATTATAACAATATAGAAAAAAATAAAAATAGTGTAATTGTGACTTTTTAAGAAAAGTTGATAAAAAACATCAATTAAACATATAATGATAGAATAATAAATTAGACAAGATAATAAGAAAACACAATAATAAAGTGAAATTCATAATAATATAATAAAAAATTAGTTATAAAGTCATAAAATCACAAATGACCTCAGATAGCATTAGGATAATCATGCTCAACTACATTATCCTAGACCATAGTAGTGTCTCCTCAAAAATCGCTCTGACTCACAACTCCCCAACCATACTCAGTTTCAATACGATAACTAAATGAATTTTTTAATAGATAATAAGTATCCCTTGAAGTTATTTCGGGCCTAAAAGCATTGCCTAAAGGAGGAGAACCTCTATAATCATGATCATCTCATTCATAATAGGAAGCATTATTCCACTTTGAATATAGGATGATTTACACTTTGCTTTCATATAACATAATGAAATAAATTTTAAAAATATCATAAAATAAAATCATGAAAAACAAACCAACATTTTAATATATATTTTATAAACAATTTTCAAATATATTTCACAATAAAATTAAATATTATACTTATTTTGACTAGAATATATTGGTTTCCATTTATTTTTTGTAGATAATAGATATTTTCAAGTACATATGTGGTCCTTCACCAAGGTTTTATAACCTCATCATAATCTTCTTATTATTATAAAATAAAAATATAATAATTAATGATATTTTAATAAGAAATAAAACTTAAAATTTTATTAGTGAAAAATATTTAAAACTAGCATATTTATGATCTAGGTGCATGCTACTTTGAATCTC
Source organism: Torreya grandis (assembly GCA_037957365.1). Classification (NCBI taxonomy): domain Eukaryota; kingdom Viridiplantae; phylum Streptophyta; class Pinopsida; order Cupressales; family Taxaceae; genus Torreya; species Torreya grandis. The sequence goes on from JARHVA010000462.1 coordinate 4,199,099, forward strand.
ATATGTCTTGTGTGGTTGATCACCTTTTCCCCTATTGAATTTGAGTGTCTACAACTAGTTGCTACTAGCTTGCTTGATGTGGAAGGTCAAAACTATCCCAATACTCACTAATCCTCGTCCAAGGATCAATTTTTAACAAGAGGACTAAAAATAATTTAAAAAGTGAAAACTTGGTTAGTAAAATATTAAAAAAATTATACAATTATAAAATACATAAACAAATAAATAAAATATAAATAAGTCATAGAACAAAATTTACCTCCCAACAAATTTTCACTCTAATCATGGTAAAGTCTCTTTCAATGTTATTTATAAGTTATTTGTCTCTCATCACATGGATGTCCTTGTGCACAATTCTATTTAACCTATATTGTAAAAAAAGAGAATACAAAACATAACATAGTAAAACATTACATAGTTATTCAAATTATTTTTTAATTTAAAAAACTTACCCTCATCGAAAAGGGTTCCAAATTCATACCGAATGTCCTTGACCACCCATGTTTTATATTTTTTAGGGAAGTCAACATACAAGACATCAATATAATCTTCTACTACCTTCTTAGCTAGAATGCTCAATCATTTTTTTCATTCCCTACATCAGAAAAAATGTTATTTTTTAGTAATTCACAAATATAAACCATAGTAAAATATAAATTTAAAATATACCTTTAATTTAAAACATATTAATATACCTTCATTTCTTTCAATAAATACATCCCCATAATATTTGATGTATATTTTCTTGTTCACAATACCAAAACATGACCTCGTATACCTATGCTTGATAAATCCATAAAGTTTTTAATCCTATTCACTATATATTATTGTCTCTATAGGGGAGACATATGTTGAAAGGTTTTGGGACAATCATGATCCCTCACATCATGTATAAGATGAATGCAAAATGGATTTAGGTCTAGGTGCATGTAACACCAAGTGAAGGATTATCACATGATTATTAGGTAGAGGGAAATGATCTACTAGGGGGAGAAGGTGAGGAATCTGGGTGGGTGGATAGGGTAAGTGTACTATAGGAATGTGGGTAGATGGACAAGGGGGGAATACCAAAAATACCCCTAAATTCAATGATAAATTTGTTAACCTACTTAAGCTTACTATAAAATTTGATACAAAATGTAATAAAAAACTACAAATTATACAAAACAATAAGATAATAAAAAAGTCATAAGATTTACATATAATACTATATAAATACATACAATAAAAAATCAAAATTTCCTTATATTTTTCAATTCTACTATAATGTTTTTTATTTTCCCCAAATCTATTAATTTTTCCCTAATTTGGCTTCTATTTTTTTCTAATTTAACCTATTTTTTTCAAATTTTCTAGCTTTTTCTAATTTTAAGGAATTTTATTTAATTTTCCCTTTTTTTGAGTTTCATGAATTTTTGGTAATATGACCTAAATTTTGGAATTTTTCATAATTTTTCCTAATATTATCTTAATTTATTTAATTTTATATAATTTTCAATAAATTTTAAATTAGCCCTAAATTTGTCCAATCCTCCTAAATTTCCAAATTAACCCTAAAATTTTCAAATTTCCCCTACTTTTTTTTTATTTTTCCCTAAATACCCTAAATTAGTCATAAATTTCCTTCATTTTTTGAATTTTCCCTAATTTCCATAGATTTTTCAAAATTACCCTAAATTTCCTTTGATTTTTTGAATTCACCAAATTTTTCTTAATTTTTTAGATTTCCCTAAGTTGCCCTAAATTTGATAATTTTGTCATATTTTGTCGACCTTGCCCCAATTTCCCATAATTTTTAGAATTTTCTCTAATTTCCACTAATTTTTATATCTCTCCCTATATTTCCTTTATTTTGCCTAAATTTGATTTTTTTACAATTCACCCTAATTATGCCTAATTTTTCAAATTTACCCAGTTTAAACTAATTTTCACAAAATTTTCATACATTTACTGAATACACCATATTATTTTGAAGTTCCCAATTCACTTAGTTTTCTTTGATTTTTCTTAATTTTTTGATTTCAACCTTATTTTCCCTAATTTTTAGAATTTCCCCAATTTATTCTAAATTTTTCAAGTTTTCCCTAATTTTTGACTTGCCCTAATTTTCCCTAAATTTTCAAATTCATAGTAATTTACTCTTTTTTTTTTTAATTTTCCCTAACTTGTCAAAATTGTCCTAATTTTCCTGAATTTTTTAAATTTACTTTATTTTCTCCAATTTTCCCTATTTTTCCTTCATTTGTTCTAAATTTCCTTAATTTTTTAAATTTTCCTTGAATTTTTGAATTTCCCTAATTTCCTCTAAATTTACCATTTTTCTTAAATTTATCAAAATTTCTTTGATTTTTCAAACTTGCCCAAATTTCCCCTAATTTTCCAAATTTTCCTAAATTTGTAAATTTTCCCTATTTTTTCCTAATTTATATATATTTCAAAATTTTCCTCAATTCCTATAATTTACCCATTTTTCAAAAAAATTAACTTACCCTAAATTTAATAATTTTCATGAATTTAACCTAAGATTTGGAATTTTCCCTAAATTCCCCTAACTTTTATAATTTTACCTAAATTTTCTTAACTTTTAGAATTTTTCAAATGAAAAAATCAATTCTACCCTTAATTTTTTAATCATCACTAATTTAACTTTATTTTTTGAATCTTCACTAAATTTCCATAATTTTTAGATTTTTTTTAGAATTATCGACCCTAAATTTGCTTAATTTAATCAATTTTTTTTATTTTCCTTTATTTTTGGGAATATCTCTAATTTTGTTAATTTAATGCAAAATTTGTCAAATTCACCCTATTTTAATTTTCTTTTTACTAATTTAACCTTGTTGTTTAAAGTTGATGTAAATTGCCCAAGTTTTCCCTAAATTAGTCAATATGCCTTAAATTTCCTTAATTTATTATATTTTTTAGAATTTTCCTTGAATTTGTCTAATTTACCATAATCTTTTTTGAATGTTTTCTTATTTAATCTAATTTTTTGAATTTACCATAAACTACCCTAATACTTTATTTTTTCCCTATATTGCATTAAATTTCATGAAATTTCCTTAATTTTCTAAATTTTCACTAATATAAATTCTTTTTGAAAATTTTCATAAATTCCCCTATTATTCAAAGTTGTCCAAAATTCATCAACGTTGGCTTAAACTTGAGAATTTTTACTAATTTAACGTAATTTTTTTAATTTACCTAAAATTTCCCTAATATACCTTTTTTTGTTTTCCTCCTAAATTTATCAAATTTGCCCTAAATTTTAGAATTATCACTACTTTAACCTAATTTTTTCATTTTCCTCTAAATTTCCGTATTTTTTGAATTTTCCTAAAATTTCCATAATTTCCATAATTTTTGAATTTTTATTAATTTATTCTAGAATCCCCCCTAAATTCATCAAATAATCCCTATTTTTTTTAAATCTTTCTAATTTAACCTATTTTCCCTAATAATTTGATTTTTTTCCTAAATTTCCCTAATGTTCCCTAAATTTCCATATTTTTAAAATTTCTATAAGTTTAACCTATTTTTATAAATGTGTCATAATTTTCCCTATTTTTGAATTTGACCTAGATTTTTGAAGTTCCCCTAATTTTTTTAAATTTCCACTAATTTAACCTAATTTTTTGAATTTTCCATAAATTTTCCTATATTTCCCTAATATTTCAAATTTACCCTAAATTTCCCTGATATTTCATTTTTTTATAAATGACCCTAATTTCCTATAGATTTCTTTTTTTTTTTAATTTTCTCTAATTTAACCTAATTTTTTAATTTACCTTAAATTTCCCTATTTTTTGAATTTGATCTTATTTTGATCAAATTATGTTTTGATCATGTATCATCATCATATTAGTCACTGATATAAAAATGGTATGATGGATTCATGGATAAAAGGGCATTGGATCAAATGGTGAAGGATGGAATATAGCTTATGAAAATCAAGTATTTTAAAAAGAGCATTTTGTATTTAAAAAAAGGCATTGATAGGGGGTACATCATATATATGAGGATCAAATATGGGCATAATATTAAGCTTTAAGGAACATATGTTATTTTGGGCATCGATTCAAATTTTAACCAATGGATTAAATATGGATAATATTGATGGTTAGGAATCTTTCATGGAAGTCAAGTCAAATATTGTTTAATGAGCGGGAAATTTTCATCATGAATAATCATTGAATTACCTCAATTGGATTATTATAATATCATCATAGACATTAGAAACATATCTTATCCATTGTATTAACTCAATCAAATATTTATAATATGATCATTTCCCCTAATTTATTCTAATTTTTCAAAATTTCCCTCAATTTTTTAAATTACATTAATTTAGCTTCATTTTTTAAATTTCTCCTAAATTTATTTAACTTTTTCAAACATTCCCCAATTTTCCCCTACCTTATCCAAATTTTCTTAATTTGCCTTGATCTTTTTATATTTCCCTTAATTACCCCATTTTTCCAAAGTTCCACTAAATGTTTCCTAATTTTTTACATTTCCCTAAATTTTCTATGCATTAAAATTTTCCCAAATTATATTTTTACATTTTTTTTGAAACCAAAAATTTAATATGCATTAAATTTTATATATTTTATTTTTTTCAATTTATGTTTTAAAAAAAAATTGAAAACTAGGGTTTTTAAAATTTCTTTAGCCATCAACATCTTCTTCCTCTACTCGTTATGATTGAGATGTTCTCTTCAATTTGTCTTGTCCATCCTCAAGGTTCCTGTACAAAAGCATCTCTCCCATTATTTTATGATGAGAGTTTCTTTAATGCACTCCATAGATTCACTTCTACCTTTTTCCAAAGAAAAAATCATTACCTTTTTCCAAAGAAATTTTATTCAATGGAAAAAATTACATCACATAAATGAAAAATATTCAAAGAAATCCAAGACCTAAAAAAATATCCCCAAAGAGCACAAACAATAAACTAATATAAGGTAGACATGTCACAAGAAAAAAAAACCAAAAAGGCTCAAAGGAAAAAATAATAGAGCCCAATCACTAGTTCCTTAGCCTTTAGAAAAAAATAAGAAATGGATTGATAATGCCAAAAAAGAGTGTGTACATAGCTCAAAGTCATCCCTTATCTAAGAGTCTATAATCCAATAAAATAGAATCAATGACAAACCATAGTCCACAAGACAATAAATTTTGGGCTACATAGATTATATAACACATACAACCAAAATAACCAGCACTAGCCACCACAATGACCATGAAAAAACTCTCCACCAATGTAAATCATTATAGATGAGTAGATCAAATAGAATAAGCACCATGAAAAGTGTAAAAATAGTCTAACAACTCCATCAACAAGTACATCATGTCAAAACTAGCAATGAAAAAAGGGGAAATTTTTTAGAGATATTTTGTATTTTGCTAATCTCAAGATCCTATCATTCATGAGCAATGTATGAAACCATATCCCTACATACAAATGATTAAGCATCTAAAGATATAAAAAATACCAAAGATATGAGTCTGAGAAATACCATCCTTAGACTCCATCTTCACCCACTATATTTGCTCAAAAAAAGATCTTATTTACATAACAATTCAGCCATATTATTTAATTCATGATATACATGTTTATATGAAACAATAGTAAAAACCCCAACTAGAAGGTTAACCTATTCAAAAATAGGAGTCAAGGAAAGGCTTTCCATTCTATTCATCTTTAGCATCTAGTTGATAACCACCTAAGATTCACCCATCAATTATAACCTACTAATATTACAGTTTATGCAGTCTTGAGAAGCAATTTAAGAGCAATTAATTCAAAAAAAATTATTAGTTCTCATTCCAATACTTGCTTTGAACAAAAAAAATTATTATTGTTGGCATATAAAACAACACTAGCACCACATCTAGCTAGAATACCTTGACTTGCCAAATAAAAAAAACCCCAAGGTATAGAAGTATCAATCAACACTAGAGAAATCTATCTAAGAGTCTTAAATTTTATAACTTTCTTTATTCCTTCAAAAATATTGCATATTTGCATAGATGTCTAAAAAGTAGGTATAAAGGCATTGTTAAATATATACACATTTCTTTCCAACCAAATCCCCCAAACTATAACAAAGGGTAATGATATTAATTATTTTAAATCCTTAATATTAAACCAATTCTACAAACAAGCTTAAATATAATCACCATGCCAAGCACTTGGTTTCCAACTCAAAACACCCAATTCATCCCACACATATTGTGTGTAGGGATAGTCAATAAATAAGTGATTAATGGTTTTTGATTCAACTCTACATAAAGTACATCTACTCATCCCCTAGCAACCTATTCTCATTATAATATCCCAAGTTAATATTTTATTATTAAGACCTAACCACACAAAGGTTCTAAGTTTTAGAGGATAATTGACCTTTTAAATAGGTTTCCAACACAATCATTAATTTTTAGGACCATCATATTAGAACATAGCTTTGTATCTAAGTTTAGTAGTATACTTCCTCTTAATAGGATTTTTATCCAAACAATTTTAGCCTCAACCCCATCTCTAATATAAAAATGATTGCAAATCAAAATACTAGAAAAATCATCCCAGTAAACATTATCTCTTCCAATAAGACCCAAATGGTGTGCCTTAAAACACCCTTGTTTCCAAAGATAGGTAGTATTAGGATCAAAAACTTGTGATAAAGTAGCAAAACCTATATCCTATATTTGATGAATAATATTAATGGGAAGCTTATGGGCATTACCACTCCCCACCCAAAGATTAGCCTCAATCCAAACTTTTCCCCATTGCCAATGTTCCAATATAACCAATTACCAACCAAAGGTAAATCCTTAACTAAATTCTTCCAAATAATAGAGACATTAATGGTGGATTTAATATTGTTCCCAATCCACTCCACTAAAGATAGGGGCTCCATATATTTATGCTTAATGACCTTCTTCCCCAAACTATCCTAAGAAAAGAGTCTACATAGACTCCTAGCTGTCAGTGCTTTGCCAAAAAAATGAATATTTATCAATCCCCAACCACCTTCTACCTTTAACTTGGTAATAATATCCCATTTAACTAAATCAATACCAATTTTAACTTTTTTTCTATCCAAATAAAATTAAAACATCTTTTCCTAATATTTTCAAGTATTACAACCAAAATAAGAGCTAATCCATGCAAATAGATAAGGAAAAATTCTAAAATAGACTTCACAAGTGTTAATATCCCTCCCAAAGAGAGCCACCTATTACACCAAAATTTTATGCACTCATTTAATTTGGCCACCATCCACTCCTAATCTATTTCCCATAAGCATTTGAATTCAAAATAAAACATAAATATTTGATTCTAGATTGGAAATTAATCTTAGAAATGGGAAGTATCTATAAAATATGTCTCTCCTTATCATCAAAAAGAGCATAACATGATAGTTTAGATTTATACATATTAACTTCCATCCCCATGGAAATATTGTATGTCTCAAAAATATCCTTATATCTAGTCGTATCAATGTGAGATCCATCACAAAAAATAAAAACATCATCAACAAATAAGAGATGTGTGAGAAAAATAGATCTTCCCACTCTTATCCCTTTGAGCATCCCTAACCTATTGAAATCCTTGATATCTTTACTTAAACCTTAATTAACCAATAGGAAAATAATTGGAGATAAAGGACAACATTGATGTATCCCTCTACCAAACTTGAAAATTTTGGAGGTAGAACCATTAATAAGAACAATAAAGTTGACTGAATATATGCAGTCATATTCCAATTGACAACTTGTAAATTTAACCCAATATAAAGAAGAATTAATCTAAGATCTGACCAATTAACTCTATCATATGATTTAGATAGATCAAATTTGATGATTATAGTAAGAAATTTCTTGATTTTAATAGAATGTAAACCTTCTTGTGCAACTCCTACCACATCATGTATTTGTCTCCCACTTAAAAACCCAAATTGTTCTTTAGAAATAAAACATTAAAATATTTCTTAATTATTTTACCAATGACCTTAATAATAATAATAATAATAATAATAATAATAATAATAATAATAATAATAATAATAATAATAATATATAAATACATTCATAGGGAGATATGCCTAAAATAATCAAAAGATTTAGGACTATATTTTTTTGGAATTAAAGAAATGGAGGTAGAAACGATGTCCTGTGGGATCCTCCCATTCTATTTAGTTTCAATCACCCTTAGAAAGTCCTCTATAATCAGGTGATAAAATCCCAAAAATAACTCCATAATCCATCCATTAGGTCTTGAAAATTTTATCTTTTGAAAAGAAGATAAGATAGATTTCAATTCTTCCTTTGATACCACCGCCAACATCATTTCATTATTTTATTTAGTATAAAAGTTTGGAAATAAGGTAGTAAAATTCATAATTTTAGCAAGGTTGATCAAATCATCCTCAAAAAAATGATTGAAATGATTTACACCTAAATCAACAAGTTCAAGAAAATTATTAACTATGAATCCATCCTCTATAGGCATCCCCCAGATAGTGTTTATATTCTTCTAGTGTTTAGCATAATAATAGAAAAATAGTATTTTCATCACCATCTTCCAACCATATATCCCTTATTTTCATATTTAAAATACCCTCATGATCTAATAAAATTCCACCTCTCAATTTATCCAATTATCTGATCTCAATCTTATGCTAAACATTAAAAAATTGCATAACCTAAGAAGCATAGAAATTTGATATCTTACACTGAGTATGAATAAGAACCCAATCCTAAAATTTGGATTTGTTATACAATTAAATTAATATTCCTCAAATTATTTTTAAACTAATAAAAATCTAAATCCCCCAACTTATGGTCACACCCTTTCCAACTCTCTTTGATAAGTGCCTTAAAATGATCATTCTTTAACCATGAGGGATTAAGTTCAAAAGGATCAAGTAGTTTTTAACCTTAGAAACAAAGTGTAACATGATATGAAAGTGATAAAAATCATTACTAGTTCTAACCCATGACATGATCCATTTAACCCCATCCATAAGAGCCTCAAAAACTAAAAACATGTCAAGTCTCATTGTAATGTATTATTCCCCTATCTTGGTATTCCTCCATGTAGGGACATTGTTAATAGTTTCAACATCTATCAGCCTAACCTCCTAACATTTATTAACAAATAAATCAACTAAAGGGTCCAATGTCACTTTTGACCCCCACACCTCAAATCTATTCAAAGTGAATTTTAAATCACCTCACAAGATAAGCTTGTTTTCCTTAAATAAATCCATTTCCATAATCCTATCCCAAAATGGTATCTTATTATAATAAGGACCATAGATATTAACAATAACAAAATCAGACATTTTTTCCTTATAATTTAGTTGAGCCCCTAAACCAAAATCAATAAATAAATTATTAATGTGCTTGAAAGATCTCCTTTTCCAACCCGATATAAGACCTCCAACATGAACTACTAAATTTAGAGAAATGAAGGCCTAATCCTTCAAAATGGAATGTAAAATACCTTATACTTTTGAACCTTATATCATAGTGTCTTATAAAAGTAGGATATCCATATTTTGAATATTGTATAATATCTTCTTGGTAGATTTTTGAAGTCATTACACAGCCCTTGAGTATTTAGAGACAGAACTAACATTGAGTAACTTCACCAAGGTAATGACTTTATCTAAGTTCCCCATCCATAGTTTGTTGAAACTCACTTTTAATATCCTTTAGTGATTTATCTTATACATGATTAAAATTTTAATTCCTCCCTAAATGAGATTTGCATTTCACCCTCTCAAGATCAGGACTAAGAAGACATGTAGCATATATCCATGCAGCACCAACATCCTTCTTAGTGTATCTGATATTATAAATATTACCTCCAACTACGAGATCCCCTTCCTTCAAGTTAATTGTGATTTTATTAATGGACCTATTAAGTGAAAAAATTAAAACCTAAAGAAGAGAAGACTCAATAGGTTTCAAATCCAAGTTTTGAGGATAAAAATCAATACGCTGACAATCATTCATAAAAGAAATCTAATGAGACCAAAATCCAACACCACTTGACTAAAAAGTAAAATGAGTAGTTTTCTCCTAAGTTCAGCCATATATAAAGAGATATATTTAAGGGACCAGTGCTTTTGGTAAGGGAAAGTGGGGATGAAGATAACAACCCCTTATCCTGAACATTAAGATTAGGTGAAAAATCAATAGAAGATTTAAGAGAACTAATAAGATTGGTATTCATAAGTACAAGAGATGTCAAAGAAGATTTTGTTTCCTTCAACTCCACAACCTGACATTCCTTACTGACAACCCATAATTATTTCCTAACCCCCTCTAAAACTTCTTGTTAAACATCTAGAACATTTCTACTAGTATCCCTTAAAACATTTCTTAGGGTCACTACATCTACCCCACCTAGATGAAATTGAAAACTCAAAACCCTTTTTCTTTTCACATTTTGTTTCCATTTTTTTGGTTTTACTTTCCATGATACTTTCATAAATCCTATCCACTCAAACTTAGAAAACCCTACCCCACACACAAATTGATAATAGTGAAACACTCACAAAACTTACCCCACAAATTCTCAAAACTAAACACTCGTATTCACAAACCCTACCCAAAGAATCCCCAATAATCACACTAACATTACCTACCTCAAAATTACAAAATTAACATTCCATAACCCAAATAATACCATTGAAATTCCCTCAGTTTAATAATCCCTAACCCAATAAGTGATTGAAAAAAACTAGAATTAATAAAATAAAAATAAACAACTTGTTTATACCCCATGCCCGCTATATTTTTTGTTTGTTTGTTTTTTCTTATGGTTTCCTAGGATGTTAGGTTTTACATTGGGTATGAAACCATAACTTCAACACTATTTATTTGACATTATAAAGGAAATTAAGATTCAAACTTTGCATGTGGTAGTGGCAAGTTCATTTTAGTACACATTTATTTTTTATAATTTATATTACATTATATTTATTTATTTATATAATTATATATATATAATTACACACACACACACACACACACACACACACACATGATGTGTGTGTGTGTGTGTGTGTGTGTGTGTGTGTGTGTGTGTGTGTGTGTATGTATGTATATATACATGTGTGTGTGTATATATATATACATATATATATGTATATATATATATATATGTATATGTATATATATATGTATATGTATATGTATGTATGTGTGTGTGTATATGTATATGTATGTATATGTATATGTATGTATATGTATATGTATATATGTATATGTATAAATGTATATGTCTCTCTCTCTCTCTCTCTCTCTCTCTCTCTCTCTCTCTCTCTCTCTCTCTCTCTCTCTCTCTCTCTCTCTCTCTCTCTCTCTCTCTCTCTCTCTCTCTCTCTCTCTCTCTCTCTCTCTCTCTCTCTCTCTGTGTGTGTGTGTGTGTGTGTGTGTGTGTGTGTGTGTGTGTGTGTGTGTGTGTGTGTGTGTGTGTGTGTGTGTGTGTGTATTGTGTGTGTGTACTATTAAAGATATATTAAATACATATATGTGAAATATATCAAGATATATCAATATCATGGTTCATATCTTAAAATTTTCACATACCACATTGATTGAAAATGTTGGGTTTTCATATACCACCTTGAGGAATTATGTCAAAGAGGCTCAATTTACCCTAATTCCATCCCAAGTGAACATGTAAATTAATTAGTTTAATGGTGGAGTAAATAATGGAAAATTGATCCTAAAATCACTTTAAATAAAGACAATTATGTTTACAGGGCTCAATTTCCCCTAACTACATCCTCTATTTATCCAATTGAGTAATTAGTTCAATGGGGGACTCAAATAGGTAAAATTGAACTACAAAACACTTTATGTAATTACAATTAGTTTGAAAAGTCTTGACTATCCTTAATTACATCCTTATTGAAAAAATCAAGTAATTGGTTCAACAGAGGATTAATTATGGAATTTTGAGTGCCAAATACCTTAGGTAGGTGTAATTAGGTATATGGGGCTAGATTGCCCCTAATTGCATCCCCTGTTGAGTCAATCGAGTAATTAATTCAATGGTAGAGTCAATCAGGCTAGATATAGATCCAAATCATTTTAGGTTGCCATGATGAGGTTTATAGGGGCTGATTTCCCCTAATTACATCCTTGTATACAATTGGGGTTAAAGTTTAGAAATTATTTATAAAAATGACTTGGTTTGGGAGGTTTAAGCATTACATTTTATTTTTCAATGAAGAAAGAATAACTTTGGTTATAAATTTGGTAACTTTGTAATTTTAGAAATATTTTTTTATGTATTTTTAAGTGTAATATATTTCATGTGACCACCTACATCATAAAAATAAAGTAACAAGTATGTACTTGATATTACAAGGCATATTATGATAATTTATTTATTATATGTATGTAATAAAATGCATAAACTAAGATATATTTTAAGATTTAATATATCCATTGCATATAATTAATAATAAATTCAAATTTATAATAGTTTTAACTTACATCTCTCATTGAAATTAAGTTATAATAGAAACCAAAATTACAATTACCATAAACACAAAAAGATATGATATTTGAGAAAAAAAATATTTTTATAACATTTCCTTAAGTATTTTAGGAGTTTATTGCATATATTGCATGAAATTTGGGTCACACATTATCACTATTATAATCAAAATTTTATTATTCTTCATTTTGATCATTTTCAATGTTATATAAGTATCATGTGACACAGTTACATTACCTTCAATTAATATATGAGTAGCTCTATGTTTCATTTGTTCCAATTCATCTAGTTACTAATCATCACCATCAATTTTTAAGATCAATTCTAATTCTGATTCTTTATCATCATCTTCTATAATTTCTTCATCTTATGGAGCACCTTCATCTTCTTGAACATATTCATCTTATAAAACATCTTCTTATTTAGGAACATATTCATCTTCTAGATCATATTCATATTCTTATATGTTTTTCCCAAATCCTTATTAGAAGATGTTTCTTGACCTTGGGTCAACATTGACTATAAGTTCCATCCATGCATCTTAAAATCATGATAAAATAAAACATTTTATAAATTAAAAAAATGTAAATTGTTATTCATTGAATTGGTGTTTTTAGGCATGATAAACATAACAAATATACTTGATCACAATGTTGTAGCAAAACATAAGGCTCATTAGTATCCAACAACTCCTTTGACATGTCTACAACATAAATATTGTTATTTATATTAGGCCCAATATATCTTTTATGGATGGATGAGTACCAATTTCATCAAAAAGTCACAATTGAAAATTTTCTACTGTCCATAATTATTATTTCTTGAAGCTTTTTGATGAAATCTAACTACCCTTGAACCAATTTTTTAGCATTTACAATTACGCAACTTGCTTGGTCAAATGGAACTATTATGCCACAATTTTAGGTCTTCCTTTTGTGTTTAATTATATTGGTCTAAAAATATTTACCATCTACCCATAATGCATTATGATTTATCACTTAAAACAACATGATCATTATAATTAAAAAAAGAATTATAATTAAAACATGATCATTAATTTATAGAATATTTGAGACTCTTACCTAAAATTCACATCCACAAATAATGTTTAAATCATACTTAGACACACTTTTAAGTCTTGTGTCATCAAGATCTTCTAAAAATTTTCACATCCAATTTTGAATATAGTTCTCTATCCATTCAATGCATAAGTATTGGGGAAAGTTTGTAAGGATATTTTATTCTATTAACATGTCTATCCATACCACACTCCTTTATTTTATTATTACAAATACTAAGAAAATTTTTCATTTCCTCTATGTTTAAGTGTACAAACTTATTGATTATATCTTCCTTCATTTGACCTACACACATAAATACAAATTCATACAAATTAAAGTTATATCAAGTACATTTTTGAAGATAACAAGATTAATATAACATATTCACTCAATATTATTCCATTTCCTTTTTCTTGTAATGTCTCCTCAAACTTTTCAATGTCACTATCAACATGGCATATATGAGATATTTTAGGTCATTCCTTTGGTAGATATTTAGTTGCAAAGAAGAATGTTTGTTGAATAATATAACATTATATAATGGAACCCTTTTAAAAATATAACTTCTTAATAGACCCCATTAGTATATTCATGTACCTTTCAACCCAAAACATCCATTGACTATTGAAAATACCTATCATCTCACTATCATCGACTAAGTAGACTAGTAGATGAACCTAGGATTCAGAAACCAAAGTTGGAAATTCCTTTTCAAAAATACAAACAATATCTACAATCTCATTTTTCATCTCTTATATCTTAGAGGTGTGGATCCCTTTTTTCAAAAAACATATAAGTAATTTTTAGAGTCTCAAAATGGAATTTATAAGATCACATGGAAGCATATCCTCACCCCTTTAACTAGAGAAAATATATGTTTTTGCATAAATTAAATTTATTATAAAAATTCAAGAATTGAAATAAATATACATACATGCATGCATACATACATACATACAAACATGCATGCATGCATACATACATATGTACATACATATATACAATCATGCATGCATGTGTGCATACAAACATACATACATGCATGCATTTGTGTTCATGCATATGTACATACATACATACATATAATTTGACATTAATTAAAATTATTATCAACATACCTTTAGAATTTTATGACTATCATGTGTTTTTAACCCTAAAATGTGTCTATATATAGTGAAAGTTATCTTTAAGGATGACTCATAATTGAGGTAGGTGTATTTCATGCTTGACCTAGGTGAGTTTTATAACATGGGGATTACTTAGAATTCATGGAGCCTTTGCATAAGCTCCATTATTATTAGGTCATATATTTTTCTTGATTTTTGATTTTTTTTAGGTTTTTCTATGATTATAATCTATCTTTTTCTTTTGTTGTAATATGTAGCCACATTGATATAATAACATTTTTTAATATATGCATCGATTCAATAAGATGGCATACCAAAAAATATTTCTAGTATGGAAGATTGTATAATATAGATAATATTTGCATTCCCTTTGGAATTGCATATATGTTTTATTTATGTACAACTTAATTTTCCTACTATGATCTCCATTAAGTTTCTAGTAAAATATCACTACTTCACAAGCATCCTTATAATATTGCAACCAATCTATATAAGACATTGAATTTGATGGTTATTTCATTTCCATATGACCATATAACTTTGGTTTTTTTGGCATTATGATATTCATGGCCATCTTTAAAAATATATTATGTCCATAAACATGATTTATAAAATCATGGGAGTACCTTGGATATAGTTGGCCACCACACCTTACACATGCATGCTCTCCCTCTGTAGTCAAACTTTAATAAATTGATAGGCCTAAATAATAATGGATTTTTCAACATATAATTTCATAACATTTAAAATATATATATTTGAGTGGTCTTGAAACATCATATATATGCACCCCATTCCATTGAGTCTTCAACTCGTATATAAGAGTTTGAAGGTAAACACCCATGTTTTTTACTTAATTATTTCTAGAGAATAGTAGAAAAAACATAGATGTTATTTTCATAATGTAAGCCATGGGGAATGTTATAATTTATAAATACAATAGTAAAAACTAAATATGTTGTTTAAAATTTAGAATATGTAATAACCCCATTAATTTTAAGACCTATCCTAATAGCCCTTGCATTGTAGTTGAATTTTCTAGGCCAATTCTACTCAATGTGTTTCATAGCTTGGTAATCAATTAGTACATACATAACCTATCACTACTTATATTATTATAATGACACATTATTTTCTCAACAAATGGTTTTCACAATAAATATATTTTAGTGTGTTAATCAATTGGAAATACCACAAAGCCTTCATTGAAATATCCACTGACACTAACATTGAAATGATGTTCCTTGCATATAAGATTAGGATAAATTGAAGCATTCACATACTCTCATGTGAATATTATATATTCATTTATGTATGCATCATATTTATCATATGAAATTCTTAATAAAGATGATATTTATTGTGTTACCCTATATGATGTAATAGTTGTATTTTCTTGTTGGCTGGAAAAAGTGTAAAGTTACCTACACACTACAGTCAACATTATTGTGGGACAAATTCCATTTTCTATTCACAGGAGAATCTACCTTTATTTAAAATAAATATAAAATCACAAACTTAACATAGTCATAAATGTACATAATAAATTCATTTGGGGTTTTTTCATGTATGAGAAAATAAAAATGAATACGTAAAATGAGTAGGAGAAAATAGGAAGTATGCACTAAGAATGAAAGAATGTAAGTGAGTAAATACATATTTCACTTATATATCACATCCATTAACTAATAATAGATTTATTATAAATTGATATTCTTGTTATAAATAATTAATATAATAATACTATGAATAAATGAACTTAAGAGCATTCATTCATAACTAAAGACAAGCTAAAAGTCTTGTAACATCTAGTTGTATTGATTTTGTTCAAAAATAAAACATAAAGTCCTTTCTTTCTCTCTCTTCACAAAAGTTCTCTTCTTGCAAAAAATTACAAAATTTTTATCATCAGTATAGACATGCAATCCTTCTAGTTATAGGAAATCGTATTCCTATATTTTAGGAAACAAATTCTAAAAATAGAATTTGATTAGAATTTTTAGGGTACATGTTAACTTGGTCAAGTCACACACCAAATTAAAAAAAGCTTTAGAGTAAAATGTAGTTCACAGCCTACAAGGAGAACATTCAATTTTAGCCCCAAAATTCAAGTTAGGGGGTATTTTGTGGTACTTTATCCTCATATCCCTCCTCATCATCAATGTTAATAACCTATTCTTGCATGCTTGCTAATTATTCTCTTCATATTCTTCAATTTTTTATAACATATTTTCCAACTTATCTTGATTTGGGCCTTTAGAATTCTAATATGGAATTTTGGCCTCAACCTATAGATTTATCATTTTTGGATGAATTATCTTGAAATTATTTAGGTCTTTGCTTAACTTATCAAAGGTGATCTAGAAATGCACAAATTTTTGAATTGATTCATAGCTAAAAGATGTAGTAAAACTTGTTTCCTATTCAAGCAATTATTTGAAGGAAATTTATATGTATTCCATATGAAGTATTTTTCCTTCATCTCCATAAAAAAAGCATGGAATATTCTCAATGGCCTCACTGATATCGTAGGTGGGATTATCTACTAAGATCTTTTTTCCTTGAACTTGTGCAAAGACTCCTCTATAATCTTGATCCTGAATTTTATTAACCCTAGAAACTCAACCTATTCTACCAAATCATCTTATGTAAGAATTTATTCACTAACCAAAACATCTTCATCATCTCTAGTCAAGGATTACATCTTTGGTATCCAATTCTTGAATTTATTAACTTCTTCCCTATACTCAGCCTCTTTTTTATAAACATATTGTCTCTCTTCTTCTATTGAGGATTAGACATCAATATTTGATGCTATAGTCTTGGTTACTTATTTGAGTAACTTATCAAACCACTCCTCCATAACTCTTCCCATATTACCTATTCTTTTAGCTACTTGGATGGTCTTAGTGTTAAGGTTGTAATCAGGTAATTATGGCTGAGCTAGAGTGACTAATTTATATTACATAAGTGAGGTGAGCCACCTTTTATTTTAATTGATATTTTTTGGCTTTATCTTAGTCAAACCTATTTTTTAATGATCCAATGGTAGTTTTAACATCTTCTTTCAACCCTTCATGGGTAGATTTACCTAGGTGAACACATGAAACCTAGTAGTCTCTTGATGTGGTTTCTTCGCTTGATTTCTTCTAAGGGGGAACAAAAATTTTGACATAATTTCATCTTGATCATCTACCAAAATGTGAGAAAAAAACTAGGTTTCTTAGTAATTCAAGGATGTGGAGGAATCATAGTGTTGAAGTTAATATCCAAAGGGATAACCATGTTCTTCCTCTTCTTCACTATATTTCTCAACAAGTGAGATGTTTCTATCTTAGACTCTTTAAGTGGTGGTGATGATCTTTCCTAAACCTATTATCTAAAAACAAGAACCTATTCTATCCTAGTTTCCATTTTTCTTTCATCTTGAGGAAGGGGTAATGCTTCCACTTCTAGAGTCTTTTTAGTGTTAGTCTCCTCCTCTTCTGATATAACATGTAAATGTCCTCTCTCCTTGAAATAAGTTCCTACTATCCTCTAAAAATATGTAATTTATTTAGGTATTTATTCAAGGTAAATTTGAGAAATGATTTGAGGAGGATCATCTTGAAGTTTATCAAAATAGGGAGAAAATATTGTATCTCAATAAGTCTCCTTGGGATCTAAGAAAGGAGGATCCATCATCAAAAAAATTAATGTAGTGTTTTTCTATCAAGACTTATGTGTGAACAACCTTTTTAGGTTTTTAACTTAACATAGTTTCTATCCTTGGATTACCCTTTCCACCAATTGAATTTTTAAGCTTGAACTTCAAGGGTCTCTTTTCAAGTTGAGGTGAGGGTTCACTAGTATCTTCAATCACCATAATAGTGTCCCCAATAGTGCCTAAAGGTACTGATTGATCTCATGCATATTTATGCTTTATTGGCTTAGGGGGAGGAATATCAGAAGCCTTCAATATTGGATGAAGTTGAGCATTTTACACATCAATTCCCTTACTAGTGAGCCACACCAAAGTCCTCTTAAAAACTCCTTGAGTTAATATGTATTATTTGATCAAAATCAATCAACTATAGAATATGTGAATTGTCAATACCTTGTGAGAATTATTTTCCATCCACTAATTCACCATCATCTTCAATATACACATCATCAAGAATATCCACAATTCTGAACCTGATTACTTGATCTAATGTGAAATGGGTATAATCAAAGAGTTTGACTTCCCTTTCATCATCATAATCCATCCATAAATATTCATAGTAGAGGACATGCTTAAATGATCCACTTAAAACATGTTATGTTATTCCCCTTATATCAAATGAATGGAAACTATAAAATGATTGAGGGGTAACTTGTGCCATATCTATTTCCATTTATTTAGCTTTATGTAATGTTACACAAGTCTATCTTCCAATGTTCATAGTAAAGTGAATGTTGATAGATTTATTCTTGAGAAAAAAGAGATTTTTTGTTACCATCAACTATCGTACTAACTCCATGAAAGCCCATCTATCATCTATAATTATTGGAAGCATAAATGGAATAGAATCACATCCACATACTTTGATATACGAGAAGATGAGAAATTCAATGAACCAACCATCCCATCTTGAAATTTATATTGAATTAGCAATGGAGAAACATATTTATAAGGTTATTATTCAAACATAAATTAATGAAAAATTGAATAAAAACATTATTGAAATGATGAAAATGTTTTGCACTCTCACTCAAGATCAATTAGGGAAAATATTCATATATTTGAGAAATGAACAAAAAACCCACTATAGATAAGCCACTGTAAAATATTCTATGTGTAAAAACATAGATAAGATATGACATTATATAAAACTTATGAGTGGTGATTACCTTATGTTGTACCCAAAAAATGTCACTCATTTTTAGGACAACAATTAAACTATTTTAGTCTTGCAAGACCAAAATATCTCTTCCCATTTCAAAAATTGTTCTAAACTTTCTAAAATCAGGAAATATTCAAGCTTTTTCAACTAAAGGACTAACAGGTTCAAAGGCTACCTCAGTTGAGGAAAGAAGCACACGCAAAAGAAAGAGTCAGGCAAGTGTTGTCAAGTGTCGTCGACTGAGCCCCATTAAACTTTATTTCTAAGAATTGGTGAATGATGCCATGTGTCTCTTTTAAAGCTTCTCAGAAGCCTCCAAGTGTCAATATCAGCAGTCCCTTCCCTTAGCTTCACTATTTCGATTAAAGACCATGATGGGCTCGGGGCGAGTGGCTAAATTGAAGTAAAATATGACAAGTGTTTGCATTCGCATGAATCTAAATAAGTTCCAAGTGCATCTATAATGTTTCAAAATCTTAGCAGAAGCCACCATGTGTCATCTTTCGTGGGACACTTAAAAGGCGTCTAAAGCCTCTATAAGTTAAGCAGATGCTGCCACGTGTCTTCACCTATTTCCCAGTGGATGCTGCCATGTGTCACCTGTTGAGGTCTGCAAAAAATCAACTAAGGCAAATCCAAAGGACAAACAGCCCTTTTGGAGGGCACTTAGAAAATAAAGTGGACCATTGCAAAAATCTAAAAGGTCACTTTGGAGATCAAATAGCCCTTGTGGAGGGCAAGTGGGGAACAAATGGACCAATTCAAAGGCCAAAAGAGCAAGGGAGTTCCTTTGAAAAATTTCATGGGGCAAAGTTGCAAAGAAACAATTCCTTCAGACAAATTGTCTGAAAAAATTCCTTCAAACTTTTTGTTCGAAGGAAAAGTCCCCCAAAATAGAAAACCCGCCAAAGTACCACATGTCCTTCAGAAAGTCACAGCAGAAAGTACCATGTGTCCCTTATCAAAACTCAAATAAATCTGCCATGTGTTGTCTGCCAAGACATAGTTTTAAGTAGTGGAAGCCGCCATGTGGCATCATCTGCGTGAATCTAAAAATGAGTCTAGGTGTTTCAAAAGAAAAGATAAAACTCAGTGAAAGCAGCCACGTGTCGACATCCATAGTTTCTCATTTTTGTCTCTTTATCAAATAAGGATTGTGCCAGGCCCCCAGTAAGCCACTGAAGTAAGTGGAAGCTGCTAAGTGTCATCCTCTACAGGATTCTCAAAAGAAAAGTGGAAGCTGCCACATGCCCCGTTGTAACTCCATAGAGCAAGATAAGTGTCTATATCTGCATTTTGAGTTTCTTACAAGTTTCAAAGCTTATTTCAATAAGCATCTCTCAGAGTCTTGCAAATGTCGCCATGTGTCCTCACCTATTTTGCAGTGGAATGTTCCATGCATCAATTATTAAGATTAGTAGAAAGTGACCAAATAAAAAAGCATTGAACTGAACCAAAGACCCGATTCAATAACTAGAAAAGGAGGAATGATGAAGAAGGACCAGAAATATTCATGCACAAGCTATGTTTCTAGAAGTAGACCGCCATTTGGGCATTAGAGAACACAAACTTTGAATGGTATGACCTGTTTCTCTACATTGAGAAAAGCAAATGGGCAACTACATCAGATTCCAGCATATCTTCTTAATAGAATTTAAAATGTATTGAATGCAATATGATGCATTATTGTTCCTGAGTCTTTCTTAGAGAGACTATATAAGGGACTCTCTTTTATTGTAAAAAGATAAATCTCTCTGTGACCAAAAACTAATTTTTACCCAAATTGAAAGGCACTACTGAGACTTTGAGCTCAAATTGTTGATCATATTTTGTTATTGGAATAAGGAAACAAGTGAATTTTTAGACTTTGTGATGTAATAACTTGGTTGTTGGGGAAATTGTTCGTATGTCTATTTCCTTGATTCAATTTTTGTCTCTTTAATTAAATAAGTAGAATTAGTGAAAGTATCCAGGAAGGTGTCCTGAAGTCAAAGTGTGGAAAGAATTTGTGCCCCCATAATTGTCTTTAGTATGTGTTTATTTTCTATTTTTGTGTAAAGAACCTTGGGATGACTTTGTGCCCTCATTGTTCTTCATATTCCACTCTTTGGTAGTTGAGGTGGAGATTTTGTGCCTCATTTCATCTTGCTGTGTTACTATACCTTGTTATAGTTATTTGTCTTCACCAGAAAGATTCCTTTTGTCTGCTAGAAAACACTTCTGAAGGAAGAGGAGTGTCTTCTATCATTTTATCAAGATTTCTCCTTTGATTCACACACATCATCTCTAAAAAAAGAGAGATTGATGGTTTATTCTACTCTTGAGTGTTATTTTCTGTTAATATATATATTATATATTACTCTCATATCTACAGGTAACCTCCCCTTGATGAGAGGAGAGATTAGTCCCCTTTTGATGTGGTAAACCTACACAATTAGCTGACCAATATTACCGCTATGGTTGATCAAACCTATTTTGTCAATCAGTATGATGATTGACAAAATATTCATCCAACAATTTTCGGCAACTCTGCTGGGGATGTTATGTGTATTCTGAAGTCTCAAGTTTCAAATTGAAACAGTCTCTACCCTTATCCATTATAGACTACACTACATTTTTGTATCTTATCCATTATTATTATAGCCTTACCATCTCCCTCCACCCTCACACCAACTGGGAAAGAAAGCGCAATTTAAAACCTCAAGCTTTAAGTGGAAGTAAGGTCAATTATTTTCCATTTTTGTTTCACAACCTAGAAAATTCAAGGTATACATGAAGCCAAAGGGCTAAAGGTATTGTTGACCCTGTATTCGAGTTGGTACAGCAAAGTAATTTTGATTTGCTTCCTTCACCATCTCATCTCCAATGAACTAAGAGCATTCATCCTACTAAAGTCAGGTCTCCATTACCAATTGAAACATCCACTTCTGTTATTAATAAAGCTTTGCCAATAATTACCTCTCTGAGATTTGTTATTCCTCCTTTTCATAGTCATACACTGGTAGTTCAAGGCCCTTGGGGTAATTCTTTTGGTCCTCAATCTTACTCCACCTCTACATGAGCTCCCATGCTGTTCGAGGAAGAATTTCCCCAAATTCTATGGTGATGGGAGAGTTCATCTTGATGAACACATTGCAGCCTTCGCCATAGCCTATGGTGTAAATAGAGTGGAATTTGAGGACATGGCAGTCAGGCTATTTATAGAAACATTAAAATATGTTATCGCAGATTGGTTTTACCATCTACAAGCATGGTCAGTAACTGATTGGAACACCCTCAAAGCTAAATTTGAAGCTAGATTCAAACCTACAGAGGATGCACATGCCCTTTGGCTCAACTTACATAGATGCAGAAAGAGCCTCATGAACCAATGAGGGACTTCATAGCCAAGTTTGACAAACTAAGAAATAGGATTCCTATAATTGCTTAACCTACAGCTGAGAATCTCAAATTTTTCTTCATTAATTCTTAGTTACCTGAAGTGAGTTTCCTTTTACGATGTGCTGGTCAAATATACCTTACTGCAACTCAAGATTTGGCCATTGAGGTAGAAAATGATCTCATCTTGGCAGGGAAGATAAGAAGAGATCCAAATAGAAATAGACCCTCATCATCTTCTGAATATCCATCTACAGTTACCACTGATCCAATGGTGTAGAAGTTGGCAAATGAGTTGCTTGCTCTCAAAAAGCAAATGGTGTAATGGATGTCTTTTGCTCCTTCATACAGAGATATGCCAAGGAGGACATTTCCAAATTAATCATACCAAGGCAATGCTGCTAGGAATCAAGGGTAGCTAAATCGTCTTCCTCCCCCACAAGGGAAACTTGTTATTAAAGCTCCCCCAGCCAATTCAACAATGGGATATCTTGAAATAGAATCAAATTTCTCTTTTCAACCTGAATTGAGTCAAGAGAATGATGCTAATCTCCTCATATAAAATCAAGAAGAATCAGTTGGCAACTCCAACATTGGTTTCTTGAACTACCAAGATGAACCTAGAAGTAAAGGAGAAGCTTTTGATGGATCATATGCAGTGTTTACCAGGTCTAAGAACCAATCAGCCTAGCAAGCTGATAAAGGGAAAATAGAGGAGCAAACTCAACCAGCAATTTCAATTGATAAATGTGGAACCTCTCTACCTTACTAGCCAAAGGATCCAGTGATCACCAAGAAGGTAAGTACATCAATTTCACCTTCACCTTTAACTTCAATTTTTCAAATCAGTCCTTCCCCCTTTGTAAACTAGAAAGTTGAATTACCTTCCTCTATTCCTAGTCCATTCCAGTCATTTGACAAAATTGATCAAGTCAAGAAAACCAAAATTCAAATGACTAAGTTTGAATATTTACAATCCAATCTTGAGAATTTGGATAGGTTAGTTGAGTGTTTGAAAAATAAGGTTGTCCCTGCAGAACAAGTGGCAAAAAAGGTAACTCTTGATTCTCCAAAGAACATGCCTATTCCAAACAATCTTGTCATTACTCCTCTAGCTTCCCCTAGAAAAATAGAACCTGTCTATGTTTCCCTATTAATAAATGGTCATAAGCTGAGTAATTGCATCATAGACTTAGGTGCATCTGACAATGTCATGCCAGCCAAAGTAGTTGAATCTATTTATCTCACACTGACCAAAACTTTTGGTAGATGTTTCTCCATGGAGAAAAAATAAGTACCTCTATTGGGACAAATCAAATATGATCAATTTGCATTTGAAGCCTTTCCTAACAAAAGAATCAAGATGGCAGTTTTGGTAGCTGATGTTCTAGCATCCTATGGTATCCTACTTGGGTGAAATTTTTGCAAAGATGTTGGTGGAGAATTGAACATGGATCTATCTGAAGCAAAGATCCCTATCAAAGGCATCATGTAGAAGCTACTTCCTGAAAAGGAATCAAAATATAATGTCACTCAGACATCAGCCCCTAAAGCTCAAATTCTATTTGAGTCTTCAGGCATGGGTAACTATTTTCTATCTATAGATGAAGTTCATGAAACATCTGATAAAGTTCTTCAAAATGTCAATCTTGAAATTAGTTCAACTAGAACAATAGAATAATTGGTATTTTTCAATATAGGTAGAGAAGTATCTTCCCTCTCTAATGAAGGAAAATCTAAATAAAAATCAGTGTCTAATGAGGCATGGACTCTGAAATTCGATGGCAGCTGCTCCTCTACCAGTTCAGGAGCCGAGATTGTATTGATATCTCCTCAAGGAGATATTTTTCCTTCATCTTACAAATTACAATTCAACAACACCAATAACATAGCTGAATATGAATCTCTATTGCTTGGATTGAAGGTTGCCCAAGACAAAGGTATCAAGCTCCTTCATGCCAAAGGAGATGTTGAACTAGTGGTTTGTCAAGTGAGAAACCTGTACCAAACCAAGAATGAAAGATTGTACCACTACCACAACTTATCCTGAGACCAAATTGAAAGCTTTGATGCTTTCAACATCTCTACCATATCCAGGGATTCTAATGACTGAGCTGACACACTTGTTATTTCAGCAACTCTCTTAGTTCCTCACTCAGACTTCATAAGAAACAAGTACACCATTGAGCTAGTCTTTAGACCAAGTGTTCCTAACAATGATAATCATTGGCAAGTATTCAATGATGATCACCAAATCATTTCCTTTTTAGAATGAAAAGATAGCTTCAAACAATTGCATTTTGAAGGCAGTGAACCTCAAAAGTGTGAACTAGCTTCTAAATCTAGTTCAAATATAAATGAAAAATTCTTACAGTTGAAAGGGAATAAAATTCCCAAAGGCTTGGTTTCTCTTGAGAAACTATTTGACAAGCATGACATATTCATCAAACAATAGAAAATAGATTCAAGCTTCTCTCAAAGATTTGATCAAATAAAGCTGACTACTAAAGAAAATCCCAAGATGGTTAATATTGGTAAGTGTTGCACTCAGGAAGAAAAGTTCAAGTTCATCACTCTACTTTGCCAATATATGGATGTTTTAGCATACTCCTATGATGACCTGAAGTCTCTCAGACCTGATGAAATCTACCATAACATTCCTCTCAAGACTGACTTAGTACCTTATAAGAAAAAATCTAGACAGTACAATCTGAAAATATCAAGTACTATTCTGTCTGAGATACAAAAAATGTTAAATGCTAAAATCATCTTCCCAATCCATCATTCTACATGGATTGCAAACATAGTGCCTATAAGGAAGAAGAATGGTGAAATTTGCATTTGTGTAGATTTCAAGAATTTAAATCAGTCATCATTGAAGAATAACTATCCTTTACTAATCATGGATCAAGTGCTTCAAACAGTGACAAGTTCAAAAATGCTATCAATACTAGATGGCTTTTCAAGATACAATCAAATTGAAGTTGGTGAAGCAGACCAACATAAGACTACATTCACCACACCTTGGGGTACATTTGCATATAGAAAAATGCCTTTTGGCTTGATAAATGTTGGTGCCACCTTTCAAAGAGAAATGGACCTTGCTTTCAAGGATGAGATAGGTAAGTTCATTGTGGTATACCTTGATGACTTGATTGTATTTTCAAAGCATCATTTTGATCATGTACGCCACTTGCAAGAAGTGTTGAAGCACTGCCGCCAGAATGGTATTTCCTTGAATCCCAAGAAGTCTATTTTTGGAGTAACAAAAGGGAAACTTTTTAAACACATTGTGTCCAAAGAAGGCATAAAGATTGACTCAGACAGAGTCAAGTCTATTCAAGAGCTTACTTTACCTACAAGTAAAAATGTTGTTCACTCTTTCTTCAGAAAGGTGAATTTCTTACGAAGGTTCATCCCCAAATTTGCTGAGAAGACTCGATACCTTGTAAACATGATGAAAGGGAAGACCACTTTCAGCTAGACTAAAGAAGGCAAGTCAGCATTTAAGGACATCAAGACTACCATTTCTCATGCCCCAACTCTCATTTGTCTAGACTACAACAAATATTTCATCATATATAGTTATGCTTCTAAACACACGCTTTCAGCAATTTTGGTTCAACGGGACAAGGAAGGTATGAAATCTCCCATTTCTTTCATGAGTTTCCCTCTCAAAGCCCATGAGCTAAATTATTTGAACATGGAGAAGCATGCTTATGCAATGGTGAAAGCAGTCAAGTATTTTTGCTTTTATATCTTGAATTCACACACTAATGCCTTAGTTCCTGACACTACAGTTAAATCCATATTAACTCAGCAGGAGTTTGAGACAAAAAGAGGTAATTAGATTGCAAAGATCTAGAAGATTGATTTAGACATCAAGCCAACAAAGCTGGTAAGGGAAAAATGCATATGCCAATTAATTGTTGATAACCAACCAAAAAAAGCAGAGACAGAAGACACACCTACAGTTCTCTTTGTCTTCACTACCAATGAGTGGTATTCAGGTATTGCTCATTTCCTTACTTATGGTGAATGTCCTACTCATTTATCTTACAAAGAAAGGAGGACTATCAAGTTGAAATTTGCCAATTTTTTCCTTTGGGACAATGGCCTATACAAGAGAAGCTTAGATGGAGTATTCCTCCATTGTGTAGACAAAGAGCAGCAAAGCCAACTTTTGAAATCCTTCCACAATCTAGCCTATGGAGGACATTTTTTTGCTTCTGTGACTGCCCACAAGATTTTGTGAGCCAGGTATTACTGGCCAACTCTTTTCCAAGATGCATATAAGTGGGTGAGAAAATGTGAACTTTGCCAGCAATTTGTTGGAAGACCCAAATTAGTTTCCCTACCTCTCAATCCAGTGGTCATAGAGGAACCATTCCAGTAATGGGGAATTGATTTTATTAGAGCTATAAACCCATCTTCAAGTGCTGGACATGATTATGTCCTTACAACAACTGACTATTTCACCAAGTGGGTAGAAGCTATCCCAAACAATCATTCCACTTCAGAAGTAGTGTGCAATTTCCTCAAGGAGAATATCATTTCCAGATTCAGAGTCTCAACTAAGATTATTTCTAATAATGTAGCTTGTTTCACTTCCTAAGAGATTACACAATTATGTTTCTATTATGGAATTACACTCTCCCATTCTTTTGATTATTTTATACAAGGGAATGGGCAAGCTGAATCAAACAATAAGAACCTGATTATTATCATCAAGAAGCTAGCAGATGACAATCAAAGGACATGGCATAAAGCATTGGTTGACACTCTATGGGTAGATAGAATCACACCAAAGAGGGCAATTTGTATGTCTCCTTTCCAACTTCTTTATGGTATCAATGCTAAGATACCAATCACCTTAGAATTGCTAGCCTTGAGATTGGCTAAAGCAATAAAAGATCAGACATATGAAAGCCCCCTTGATAAGAGAATCATGTGCCTGATTGAGCTGGATGAATAGAGAACTATGGTGGTGGACCGAATTTCTACCCATCAAATCTTGGTAAAGAAACTCTTTGACCAGAAGGCAAAAAACTGTGACTTCCAAGTTGGATATCAAGCCCTGTTATGGGACAAAAGGAGAGAACCAAAAGGGATGCATGGAAATTTTGACTCCCTTTAGAGAGGCCCATTTATTATTCATCAACACAATGGTGAAAATAGCTTTCTACTGAAGTATCAAGATGGCACACTCTTTTCTCTGCCTCATAGTGGGCACCATCTAAAACACTTCAATTCTTGAAGTATCAGATCATTTCATCTGTACATATGTATATTTATATAGTTATTAGTTCTATTTTGTTTTGTTTGTTTTCATTTTTGACACCTTTCATTTTTGGGTAACATGACTCCATAGCCCAATGGTACACATGAAGACACTGGAGATTCTGGATTCTACTCCCTTCAATTCTTTTTTACAATTGATGAAAGTTCCCCAACTGAAGCCAATTGTTGTACCCAAAAAATGTCACTCATTTTTAGGACAACAGTTAAACTATTTTGGTCTTGCAAGACCAAAATATCTCTTCCCATTTCAAAAATTGTTCTAAACTTTCAAAAATTGGGAATTATTCAAGCTTTTTTAGCTAAAGGACTAACAGGTTTAAAGGTTCAAAGGCTGCCTCGATTGAGGAAAGAAGCGTACACAAAAGAAAGAGTCAGGTGGGTGCTACCAAGTGTCATCGACTGAGCCCCATTAAACTTTGTTTTTGAGAATTGGCAGATGATGCCACGTGTCTCTTTTGAAGCTTGTCAAAAGCCTCCAAGTGTCAATATCAGCAGTCCCTTCCCTTAGCTTCACTATTTTGAGTAAAGACCATGGTGGGCCTGGGGTGAGTGGCTAAATTGAAGCAAAACATGACAAGTGTTTTCATTCACATGAATCTAAATAAGTTCTAAATTCATCTACAATGTTTCAAAAGCTTAGAAAAAGCCACCATGTGTCATATTTTGTAGGACACTTAAAAGGCATCCAAAGCCTCTACAAGTTAAGCAGATGTTGCCACATGTCTTCACCTATTTCCCAGCGGATGCTACCATGTGTCACCTATTGAGGTCTGCAAAAAATTGACTAAGGCAAAGCCAAAGGACAAATAGCCCTTTCAGAGGGCACTTAGAAACCAAAGTGGACCGTTGCAAAAATCTGAAAGGTCACTTTGGAGCTCAAACTGCCCTTGTAGAGGGCAGGTGGGGAACAAACGGACCAATTCAAATTCCGAAAGACCAAGGGAGTTCCTTCAAAAAAGTTATTGCAGCAAAGTTGCAAAGAAACAATTCCTTTAGACAAATTGTCTGAAATAATTCCTTCAAAAATTTTGATCGAAGGAAAAGTCCCCCAAAATAGAAAACCCACCGAAGTGCCATATGTCCCTTATCAAAACTCAGCAAAAGCCACCACGTGTCATCTACTGAGACACAGTTTCAAGCAGCAGAATCTGCCACATGGCATCATCCACGTGAATCTAAAAATGAGTCTAGAGTGTTTCAAAAAAAAAAGCTAAAACTCAGTGGAAGCGGCCACGTGTCAACATCCGTAGTTTCTCCTTTTGGTCTCTTTATCAAATAAGGATTATGGTGGGCCCCCAGTAAGCCACTAAAGTAAGCAGAAGCTGCCAAGTGTCATCCTCCACAAGATTCTCAAAAGAAAAGTGGAAGCTGCCACATGTCTTGTTGTAACTCTGTGGAGCATGACAAGTGTCTATATCTACATTTTGAGTTTCTTACATGTTTCAAAGCTTCTTTCAATAAGCATCTCTCAAAGTCCCATAGATACCACCATGTGTCCTCACCTATTTTGCAGTAGAATGTGCCATGCGTTAATTATTAAGACCAGTAGAAAGTGACCAAAGAACAAAGCATGGAATTGAACCAAAGACCCAATTCAATAACCAAAAAAGGAGGAACAATGAAGAAGGACCAGAAATATTCACTCACAAGATATGTTTCTAGAAGCAGACTGCCAGCTGGACATTAGAGAACACAAACATTCAATGGTATGACCCGTCTCTCTGCATTGAGAAAATCAAATGGGAAACTACATCAAATTCCATCATATATTCTTAATAGAATTTAAAATGTATTGAATGCAATATGATGCATTATTGTTCTCGAGTTTGTCTTAGAGAGACTATATAAGGGACTCTCTTTTATTGTAAAAAAGATCGATCTCTCTATGACCAGAAACTAATTTCTACCCAAATTGAAAGGCACTACTGAGACTTTGAGCTCATATTGTTGATCATATTTTGTTATTGGAATAAGGAAACAAGTGACTTTTCAGATGTTGTGCTATAATAACTTGGTTGTTGCAAAAAAAAATTGTATGTCTATTTCCTTGATGTGATTTTTGTCTCTTTAATTAAATAAGCAGAATTAGTGAAAGTATCCAAGAAGGTGTCCTAAAGTCAAAGTGTGGAAAGACTTTGTGCCCCCACAATTGCCTTTAGTATGTGTTTATTTTCTATTTTTGTGTAAAGAACCTTGGGACAACTTTGTGCCCTCATTGTTCTTCATATTCCACTCTTTGGCAGTTGAGGTGGAGACTTTGTGCCTCATTTCATCCTGCTGTGTTACTATACCTTGTTATAGTTATTTGTCTTCACCAGAAAGATTCCTTTTGTCTGTTGAAAAACACTTCTGAAAGAAGAGGAGTGTATTCTGTCATTTCATCAAGATTTCTCCTTTGATTCACACACATCATCTCTGAAAAAAGAGATATGCATGGTTTATTCTACCCTTGAGTGTTATTTTCTATTAATAAATATATTATATAGTACTCTCATATCTACAGGGAACCTCCCCTTGATGAGAGGAGAGATTAATCCCCTTTTGATGTGGTAAACCTACACATTTGGCTGACCAATCTTCCCACTGTGGTTGATCAAAACTATTTTATCAATCAGTACACTAATTGACAAAATATTCATCCAACACCTTACACATTTATTTATGAATTAAATCATTGATCAATTATACCTAGTTGATATATTGTT
Organism: Torreya grandis; assembly: GCA_037957365.1. NCBI lineage: Eukaryota > Viridiplantae > Streptophyta > Pinopsida > Cupressales > Taxaceae > Torreya > Torreya grandis. The sequence goes on from JARHVA010000462.1 coordinate 4,230,062, forward strand.
TATTAGCTTGAATGATTTGTATATATTGAAACATCCACTCATTAAGATTTTATTATCAAGTTACCCACTACCCTATTTATTAGAGTGATGATGTCATTAATTTTGGGCTTAAACTCTTGTCTAGAGATCACCTTCAAGACCCTAGAGATTGAAGGTCTGAAATTTTCAATCTGGCATTTATTTACTGATCTAAGACAATCATCCTTATGACTATCATGAAATTGCTAAGATGATTTGTGAGTGATTTCCATGAAATTTTCATGGTAATGAATCTTAAGCATTTATCTAATCTACTATGGGATAAGTCTCAATATTACTCCTTCATGTGGAGTATGCACTTCTCTATTATCCTTATCGTAGTGACTTGCTAAAGGCATTATGAGTTCTGGGTATTACACAAAAACTAGAAAGGCATTATTTTATGGAAAACCATTGTCATAACTACTATGTATCCAATAATTTTTGAAGGAATAATTTATCCTTATTCATAATTCCTCCATATTGATATGTCCCATGTTTATTTCAATGACTAGTCAATGTTGGAGTCTCTATTGGAAGGGGTTGAGACCCCTAGGAACTAATACTTCATCTCGACTACCTTTTACTTTCCCTTATTCTTTGGAGTTCTAGACATTTTTCAATTACACTAAATATTGGGGAATGAGAAATAGAGAAATAGAGTGTGCAAGGAAAAGAGGGAAAGATAAAAAATGGTGGAGGGAGGGGAGGTAAAAGCAGGAGGTTTTAATTCAGGAAAAATACCTTGATGTGGAAAGGGAAAAAAACTTTGATGTCATAGGTTTATGACTATGGTGAAGTCATGAAACCCCAATTTGGGGGATAATGAAAACCTTGATGTCATATGTTTATGAATACAACACTCATGAAACTCTAATGTAGGTATAAGTGTAAATCCTAATGTCATAGGTTTACAATTATGGTGTAGTCATGAAACCCTGATGTAGGAATGGGTGGAAACCCTAATGTCAAAAGTTAATGACTATGGTGTAGTTGTGAAACATTGATGTAGGAATGGGTGAAAACCCTAATGTCAGAGGTTTATAAATATAGTTTAATCATGAAACCTTAATGTGGGAATGATTAGAAACCTAATTTTCAAAGTAAATGGAGTGCAGTGCCAATGTATAAATATGTTCATGGGGATCAAAACATTGAAAACAAGTGTTGAATGAAAAATAAGAGGAGAATTATGTTGTGAGTAAAAGAGTACAATGAGGATTTCAATCAAAACTAACCATGAATGGAACTCTAGGGAAAAATAAATTTAAAACCTAATCACAACCTTCATTTGATAAAAACCATAAAAAACCCCTAAAAGAAACCTCTAATAACTAAGGAATGACATGTTTTGAGGAAAAACATGATAACATAGCTCAAAAATTAATTACCAGATTGTGTTATATAATAAAATGAAGTTAATTAAATATTAGGGGTTAAAAAATACCCCCATAATCACAAGACTTAACCCTCAATAATGAGGTCTAAGTAGGGGAATGTGCCATTATGTTACAATTATCAAGGCTTGATGGCTACATTTCAACCTCATAACCCTAATTTTGAAATTGTAAAAAGTAAAATAAGTCCATACCAAATAATATAAACACTCTTTAGCTAATTTTTCAAGTATCTTTCAAGAAAAATTGATGGGATCCATAATTTCATAGGTAAGTTTTTGGTGATAATAATTGGCTCCAACTGGAGACCCATATTTCACAAATGCAAGGATAAACTCTAGGATCTTTAGATTTATAGGCTTTAATTTCACAATCATCATATTGGGATATGGATTCATCTTGACTAGAACACTTTCCAATAAAGATAAAACAAAATAAGTAAGAGAAAACAAATATAAAAAATGAAAACCAAAGAACTTGAAAATAAACATAATTAAAATCCTAAAAACTAAATCGGGTGCTAAGGAAAATAGTCACTACTACTTAAAAAGCTTAAAATATTTCCCATTATATGGAATTAGGAGATTAATGTCATCTATGTAAGCTAGATAATATGTGTTGTCACCATAGAAATGATGAACCTTTCCATAGAGAATCAAACTTCCTGTGACTACCTTTTAATTCACGCCTTTTATCCCATAGAACATAATCACCAATATGAAAATATATTTGTTTGGCCTTCTTATCAAAAATTACCTTCACTTTGTATTAGTGTTTCATAATCCTATCAACCACTATGGTTCTTTCCTCTTATAACTTATTCAAGTATAGAATCCTCTTATCCAAAGAGTCTGTAAAGTTCTAATTCTCAATTACCTTAGCCAATTGAATGCTATCAATTCTAATGTGATAGGAAAAGCAATATCAATACCATACATCAACTAAAATGGTGACATGCTAATAGATCTCTTGGGATTAATGCGATCATCCCAAAGTGTGTCACAAAATTTCTCATGTCAATTCTATTATTTCTCATCCACTAGCTTGTGAATAATGGTGACTAAATTCTTGTTGATTGATTCTTCTTGGCCATTAACTTGAGGATAATAGTCCAATATATGAGATAAAAAAATTACATACTCATAAAATAAATCAGTGAGCTCTAAATAATAAAAATTTGATGCATTACCAATAACTATCTTTTAAGTAACTCCATATCTGACCAAGATGTTCTCTTTAATGAAATTCCATACTAATTCAAAAGTATTTTGCTTAACTGAGATAGCCTTCACCCATTTGGTGAAATAATCTCTTGCATTAAAAACATGAGTGTGACCCACACTATAATGGGGATTTATTATCCCTATGAAATCAATACCCCATTATTGAAATGGTTCTTCGATTACCACCTTCTTAAAAGGTAAAGTTGTTAGCTTTGGTTTCCCTACAAATTGATGACAAGTTCACATTTATAAACACAATAATGAGCATCTGTTAAGAGGGTGGGCCACTAATGATTTTCCCTAAGAGTCTTATTTTCTATGATAGGTGATGAGAAATGTCCACTACATGCCTTACTATGAAAAGCTTCCAATAACCTCTTATGTTGTTCCTTATCAACACATTGTAGGAACATACCATCCATCCCTCTTTTGAATATAGTATTATCCCATATAACATATTTTTTATCTCTAAGCTTTATTTTTCCTCTATATTTAACACTTAATCCATCAATACATTCCCCATATGTAATAAAATAAGTTATATTTAAGTATCATTCCTCTATAGTGCCAATAAATAAAACTCTAGGGGTGTCCTCTAATGAATCTAATTCTTGAGTTCCACGAATGATATTTATCTATTTTATTATTAGTAATTAATTGACATAAACCACATCCTTGAACAAGTTTGGTGTTTGATGTCTAAATAAAACTCTTAAACTTTAGCTATACATCCTCCCCTTTTCGATCCAAGATCTTGTGATGTTAAGATGTATTTGATTGATGGATATGGAACCAGGAAAATAGTGTGCAAATTCAAAATGTAATACCTAAATTATTTTACTACCTTGATAATGGCATACACATGAGTTTCAATGGGGGAGTATTTTAGTTCATGATTCTTCAATCTAAAATTCATAAAGGCAATGGGTGATTCAATGCTTTCATCATTTTTTATACCAAAATTATTGAGAGAGTATATTCTGATGCATAATAGTAAATGAAAAAATCCTTGTTGAAATTAGGGCACACCAGGGTTGGGGCCCTAGAAATGGAGGTCTTAATTTCTCAAAGGCTTCTTTCCCTTCCTTGATATATTTAAAATTTAATTTTTCTCTCATCATACTAGTGATATTATTAATGACCTCAATAAAGTTAGGTACAAACCTTCTCAATAATTTGACCTACAAAAGAAAGACTAGACACCTTGCTTGCTTGAGACACAATATGGCCAAGAAGTTTTCTCTTTGTTACTCCGAACACTATTTATTTAGATTTAATGAAATACCATGAACCCAAAATTGGTTAAAAACTTTCACCAAATGATCATAACGATCCTCCCATTTTTTGGAAAAGACCATGATATCATCTAGGTAAACCACTATGATCTTATTAATAATATCATGACAATCTAAATCCATAGCCCTCTGAAATGTGGCCCTAGCATTGATGAGACCGAAAGCCATCCTCTTGTAAGCAAAATTTCCCCAAGGCATGGCAAAATTTGTTTTATATTGATCTTCAACTGAAACCTCCACCCAATTATATATTGAAAACCCATCAAGCATGTAAAGCATCTTAGATCCTTTAAAATATGGAAGTATATAATCCATAATAGGTAATGGATAATTATCATTTAGTGATGTTTGGTTCAAATTCTTGAAATCTATATAGATGTGAATTTCACCATTAATTTTATGAATTAGCATAATATTAGCTACCCATGTAGAATGGTGGATAGGGTATATAATACATGTGTCTAGCATTTTTTTAATCTCAACATGAATTGTTGAAGTAATATTTGGATTGTAGTGCATGCTTTTGATGATAAGGTGAATTATTTGGTTTCAATGGAATGTTATGCTTCATCACTTTGTGTTTGAAAGATTTTAGGTCATCATAACTCCAAGAAACACATCTTTTTATATATTAACTAGATTAATGAATAAGTCTCTTTCTTCCTTCGAGCAGCATTTCCCAATGATGATATACTTGAGCTCTTTGTAAATTTCAATGTTGACTTGTTCATATTCAAAAGAATCTAACATTTGAAGCTACACTTTCCCTTTTATATATTTATCATGTTTATCAAATAAATCTTCAAGGGAAACCAATCCTTTCATAATTTTGTTACCTTTAAGTTGAATTTCCTCTTCATTTCCAACCATATTAGAATTTTAAGTTCCTATTATAGTCCTAGTGGATTATTCAACCTTGTCTTTCCCCTCATCTTATTGAATATGTGATTCCCTATAAGCCAAAGTGCTTCTTTCAAAATAAAAATTCCTAAAATTATTTAATTTTTACAACAAAGCAACTATATGTTCATCACTCTTGAAATCTTTCCAATGGTTAGCATTATCATGTACACTTGGCTTGGACACAATCTCAATAGTGTATTTATCATGCTCTACTTTATGGGGAGGGATCATAAGCAATGCTGAAATAACAAGTACATCATCCTTGGCATTATCTTATCTTGGGATTGACATAATTAAAAAAAGCATCAAAAGCTTTTATATAGTCCAAGAGTCTATTTTGGTAATGTCTTAAATGATCAATCTTTTCTTGATATGGATTTATAACCTCTCTTATAATGAGTTCCCTTATGTCCTCAGGTTTTGGATTTCCATTTCCTCTGTTGTATGTAACCCATGAATAAAAGCATCATACTCAACTATATTGTTAGTACATTCAAATTGAAGCTTGAAAGAAAAATGGAAACCCCCTTTACTTGGTGAAACAAGGATAATGTTTGTGCTATAAATTATCGATGAATAACTTCCATTAAATTTGAGAAGCCAAATTTTATTAGAGTTGCCTTCAACTAGTTCTGGAAAACCTATCACTACCTCAGACATAATAATGTAATTCCCCAAACTTGCATCTTCATAAAGAATATCAACTCTTGGATGCTTAAACTTACATATGATAAGCTTATATTTTGACTCAGGTTCCAACTTATGCTTAATTTTATTAACTAAAAAAGTAGCATTCAATAAATCCATATGAATCTCTCCTTCTAACTCCTTACAAAAACTCCTTACCAACAACATGTTATACATAATAGGAATATTTGCCACCAAGATTGTCATCTTTATTATTTTCTATGGGAAAGAGGCTAGGGTTACTTATGAATCTTTATTTGGCCTACTAATGGGACCTTTTTGTGTCCATGAAGAAGCACTAACCAAAAGAATTAGTACAAGTAAGACCTAAATCATAAACAAATTTATCATGAATAACATTGTTAAAATCTCTAGTATCGATAATGAATTTACTCAATTTTCATCCCTTAAAGAAAAGGGATATGTAGAATAGTTATTTTTTACTAGTAGGATAATTATTCATAGTCATAACAAAGGTAAAAGGTTTGGTATTTATAGGTATATCTAGAATCCCTTTAAAATTAGTTGTTCATATTTCCTAAACCCCCTTTGATGAAATGATATAGATGATTTAACTAATCTGGATTAGATCTCAGATATTTTGCTTATTACATATGAATCTTGGATTTTTTGACATGATCCAATACATTAAATTATAGAAATTGAGATGAATATGTGGCATCAAAGATTTTAAGCACTAAAGACACCTTATTTTTAAAATTTGTATTGGTCTTCATATTTTCTAGACTCAGAGTGTGAGATGAAGTAATTACCTTAGCTTATGACTATTTTGTCTTTGGTTGTTATGGTAAAGGATAACCTTTAGGTATTATGGTGGGAGTAGATGTCACTTTTGAATTATCAGTACTCAAAAAAATTTCATTTTGATTCACCTTATCAGCTTCTTATTTTTTCTTAGCATCTTCATTTTGAGATCTTGTAAACACAACATAGGATTAACCATTCATATCTTTGACTATGTCATCATAATCATTTTCCTCACACTCATATTCCATAAAATCATTACTATTGTCATCATTAGGTTCATCATTTTCATATTCTTAAAAACATGTATCTTTTGTTTCAAGTTCATCTTCATCATAAACATAAATATCATCTGTCTCCAAAACTGCATTAACTAGGGGAGCCTCAATAGATAACCACTATTGAAGATTAGGTGGCCTTGGCCGAGTGTTTTTTGGTACATAAATTCTCCTAGGAATTCATTATTGTGAATATGTCAATTATCTTTGAGGTAATTGTTTCTTCAATGCCACAATATCATCTGCTAGTTTTTGAATTAACTATTTGATGGAATCATTGCTAAAGTTTATCCTCTAGATTTTGAAGAATCTTTTCACATAATACCATCCATAACCATATCATATTAAATTTGGGTATAAAAATTTTGCATATACTCAAGGTTAGGTAGTATATTCATTCTCAAGAGAAAACAAACTTCTGGTAGTTTTGCATTGATGAAGAAAGATTTTTATTTTTTACTATTAGTTTGGTTGCTTGTAGGAATTTATTCAATAACTTATTAAATTTATACATGAAGTCATGCAAGGGTTCATAAGTCTCCTTTTTCATCTAAGTCAACTAAGCAAGTAATGCATGAGAATATTAAACTAGTTTTAAATGGGATTCAAACTTATTTTTCATGGTATTCTAGTTGGTAATAGAACTTGCATTGATTCGGGCAACAATTTAGGCGACAATTCGGGTGACAGTTCCACGCCAATTGATGACGAAACTTCTGGGAGCCATAAATTTTGCACCGTAGCTCCAATTGACTCGTCATTTGAACCGTTGGAAAGCTAAGAATGAGGAGAACATTTTGAGATGGCATTAATATTTTATCAATGAATTTTTATCCCTAAAAACCCAATGGAAGTGCCCCAAATTTCAATTTTAGTAGTGTAGTCTAAAAATAGTAGGTTTCTAAAAATAGTAATTCCTTGAATTTTGTATTGTTTTAAATCTTGGAAGCCAAACCACTTGATCTCCCTCAATATTGGTGACCTTCCACATCCTCCCCATGCTTTCAAAATGTGTATAAATGAAGAGGTAACCTGAAATGTGAAGACAGACATCTCATCCCAAAGAAAAGTATATATTTGTATTGCGATCTTGAGTAATACTACATCTCTTCTCAGAGAATTAATTGTTACTATGATTTTTCTATGCTATTGAAATATTTATCAACTAGAACTTCTGAGTTTTGGATCATGCATCCAAATTATATAACCAAATAGTTTCTCCATTCGTAAGAGTTTCCACAAATAACATTATAGATATATCTTCATGTTTGACCCCCAAGATTCCATATGGTAAAGAATGTAGTGATGTGTTCATATGGGTGTTATTTCCCATCACCAAAAAACTTAGGTAAATTCTTATGTGAACCCCTTGGTAGCTCATACAATTATCCAAAATCTAGTAGACTAATGGAATTTCCCCATGGCATAACCATTCTTTGCAAAACTAATATTTAAGGCATAATGGTTCTAGAAAGGATGATATATTGACTCACCAAGTTACCTCCTTTTTTTGGCCTTGATGCCTTTGGACTTATAGGTAAACTTATGGACTCCCCAATTCTAATTTTCTTTTTAGGATTAAAATAAAAATCAGATGTTACAAATTATATAAAGGGTTGGATATTTATTTATCTTTACTAGCCCTAGTTAAGCATATTTCCACCAAAATGGTAAAGTAACTTCACTTCTAGTAGATTCTTGTGGGTTGCATGGGTTAGCAAATTCATGCGCTATGGTAGGTACTAAAACTATTGGTTGGAAAAAGTGTAAAGCTACCTAAACACTATAGTCAAAATTATTGTGGGACAAAGTCTTTCTTCTATTCTTAGGCAAAACTACCTTTCATTGAAAGAAAAAAATCACAAACCTAACATATTCACAAATGTACATATTAAATTCATTTGAGGGTTTTTCATTTATGAGAATGGAAATATGAATAGGGAAAATGAGTAGGAGAAAATAGGAAGTATTCACTAAAAATGAAAAAATGTAAATAAGTGAGCAAATGAAAATTTCACTTATATATCACATCCATTAACTAAAATAGAATTACTACCAATTGATATTATTTTTATAAAGAATGAAGTTAACAATACTATGAATAAATGAATGTAAGAGAATTCATTCACAACTAAAGACAAGCTCAAAGTCCTGTAACATATAGTTTTATTGAGTTTCTTTAAAAGTAAAAACACGAAGTCATTCCTTCTCTTTCTTCACAAAATTTATCTTATTGCAAAAAAATTACAAAAATTTTATCTCCATTATAGGTATGCAAGCCTTTACTTATAGGAAATCTTATCCTTAGATTCTAGGAAACAAATTCTAAAAATAAAATTCAATTTCACATTTCATGGTGCATGTTGAATTGGTCAAGTCACACACCAAACTATAAAAAAATTTAGAGTAAAACATAGCTCACAACCTATGGGGAGGAGTACATTTAATTACAGACCCAAACTACAAGTTGGGGGGTCTTCTCTAGCACTTATTCTTCATCTCCCTCATCATCATCAATGTTGACAACCTTTTCTTTCATATCTTTTTTATGATTCTCTTATATTCCTCAATTTTTTGCAACATATTTTCCATCTTATCTTGATCTAGGCCTTTCAAATGATAATATGGAATTTCAAACTCGACCTACAAATTTATCATTTGTGGAGGAATTCTATTGAAATTATTAGATCCATGTTCAATTTATCAAAGGTGTTCTATAAATGCACATATTATTAAATTTATTCATAGTTAAAAGATGTAGTAAAACATTTTTCCTATTCAATCAATTATTTGAAATAACTTTGTATGTCTTCCACAGGAAGTATTTTCCTTCATCTCTATAAAATAGGCATGGAAGCTTCTCAATGGCCTCACTAATATTACAAGTGGGATTAACTGTGAAGATCCTTGATACATTGAACTTAAACAAGGACTCCTCTATAATCTTGATCCTAAATTTTATTAACCTTGGTAACTCAACATGTTCTCCCAAGTTATCTTTTATAAGAATTAATTTTCTAATTAAAACATCTTCATCTACTCTAGTCAAGGATTGAAGCCATGGTAGCCAATTATTCAATTTTCTAAATTCTTCACTATACTTAACCTCTTTTTTATAAACATATTATATCTCTTCTTCTATTAAGGAATAGACATCAATAATTGAGGTTATATTCTTGGTTCCTTATTTGATCAACTTCTCAGACCATTCCTCCATAGCTATTCCCATATTACTTAATTTTTTTAGTTGTTTGGATGGTCTTAGTGTTAGGGGTATAATCAAGTAATTATGGTTGAGTCTAACTAACTAATCTTTATATTATAGAGGTGGGTTGATCCACCTTTTCTTTTAATTGATATTTTATGGCTTTGTATTGCTCAAACCTATTTATTAATGATCCAATGGTAGTCTACACATCTTCATTCATCCCGTAATGGGTATATTTGCCTAGGTGAACATGTGAAACCTGGTAGTCTATCGATGTGATTTATTCTCTAGATTTCACCTAAGGGAGAAAAATAATTTCAGCATATCTTTTACCTTGATCATCTACCATAATATGAGAAATGTTTGTAGTCTTATTAGTAGTTTTAGGATGTGGAAGAATCAGAGTGTTGAAGTCAATCTCCAAAGAGGGAACCATCTTCTTCCTCTTCTTCACTATATTGCTCAACCATTGAGATGTTTCCATCTCTGACTCTTTTGGTGGTGGTGATGATCTTTTCTAAACTTATTCTTGGACAAAAATATCCTTCTCTATCCTATTTTCCATTTTACCTTCATCTTAAAGAAGGGGAAATGCTTCCACTTCTAGAGTCTTTTGAGTGTTAGTCTCCTCCTCTTCTGAGATAATAGGCAAATGTCCTAGCTTCTTGAAATAATTTTGTTCTAACCCCCAAAAGAATGTACTTTATTTAGGGATTTATTCAAGGAAGTTTTGAGAAATGATCTAAGGAGTCTCTTAAATTTTATCTAAAGAAAGAGAAACTATTACAGCTCAATAAATTTCCTTAGGATACAAAAAAGGAGGATTCATCATCATAAATTATAACATAGTGTTTTTTATCAAGCGTTATGTGTGAATGACCTTTTCATTTGTTTCACTTAAAATAGTTGGTATCCCTGGAGTATCATTTCCACTAATTGAATTTTTAAGCTTGAACTTCAGGTGTCTCTTTTTAGGTTGAGGTGAGGGTTCACGAATTTATTTGATCACCAAAATAGTGTCCTTAGTAGTGCTTGAAGGTGTTGCTTAATCTCTTGTATCTTTCTACAGTGTTATCACAGTGGGAGGAATATCCTTCAACATTAGAGTATATTGATCATTTTTCACATCAATTTCCTTACTAGTGATCCACACTAAAGTCCTCCTAAAATATCCTTCAATTTAAGTCTCTAAATATGTTTTAGTTGCGTGGATCCAATCAACTCTAAGAATAGGTTCATTCTTAATACCTTGTGAGAAGTATTTTCCATCCACCACTTCACCATCATCCTCAATATCCACACCATTAGGAATATCTATAATTCTGAACATGATTACTTGATCTAATGTGAAATGGGTATAATCAAGGAGTATGAATTCCCTTTCATCATCACAATCCATTTAGAAATATTCATAGTATCAAACATCTTTGAATGATCTAATTAAATCATAATTTTGTATTCCCCTTATATCAAATAAATGGAGACTATGAAGTGATTTTAGGGTAACTCATGCCATAGTTTCTTCCATTGATTTAGCTTTATGTAATGTTGCACAAGTATATCTTCCTATGGTCATTGGAAAGTGAATGCCAACATATTTATGCTTAAAAACAAATATATTTTATATACCATCAAATTTTGTAATAAATAAGCCCATCTATCATCTACAAATATTGGAATCATAAAAGGATCATAATCACATCCACATACTCTGATATATGAGAAAGTGGGAAACTCGATGAACCAACCATGCCATCTTGAAATTTTTATTGAAGCAGCAATGGAGAATCACATATTGTAAGGTTCTTATTCAAAGATTTGAATGATAAATTAAATAACAACATCATTGACATGACAAAAATATTTTTCACTTTCACTCAAGGTCAGTTGGGGATAATATTCATATATCCAAGAAGCAAACATCAAATCCACTGTAGATAAGCCACTATAAACTCTTCTTCATGCAATAACATAGATAAGACATGACATCATATAAAACTTATGAGGGGTGATCACCTCAAACATCTATTTATGAATTGAATCATTGATCAAGTCTACCTAATTGATATATTGTTTATTGGCATGAATGATCTAGATATACTGAAACATCCACTCTTATAATATTTTGTTTTTAGGTTACCCACCACCCTATTTAGGAGAGTGATGATGTCATTAATTTTGGGCTTAAACTCTTTTCTAGTGATCACCTTTGGGACCCTAGAGATCGAAGGTATGGGCTTTACAATCTAGTGTTTATTTAGTGATCTAAGATAGTCATCCTTATGACTTTCATGAAATTGTTGAGATGATTTGGGAATGATTTCCATGAAAGCTTCATGGTCAAGAATCTTAAGCATTTATTAAATATACTCTGATTTGATCCTCAATATTACTCCTTCCCATAGATTATGGACTTCTTTCCTAACCTTATCTTAGTGACTTGTTAGAGTCATTACGAGTTCTAGGTATTGTAAAGAAACTAGAAAAGCAACAAATTATGGAAGACCACTTTCATAAATACTCTATATCTAATAATTTTTAAAAAAATAATTTATCTTTCTCTATAAGTCCTTCATATTGATGTGTCCCATGTTTTTGTTAGTGACCTTGTTGATGTTAAAGTCTATAATATAAGGGGGTGTGACCACTTGGAATTGATACTTCATCTCGGATGCCTTTTCATTTCCATTCTTCTTTGGAGTTCCATATATTTTCCAATTACACCAAGAATTATGGAATGAGAATCAAAGAAGAGAAGTGTGGAGGGGAAAGAGGGAAAGATAAAAGAATGGTTTAGGGAGGGGATCCTAAATTAGGAGGCTAAAATGTAGGCTAAAAACCTCAATGCAATAAGGGTAAGAAAATGACATCAAAAGTTTATGACTAGACTGAAGTCATGAAACCTCAATGTGGGGAAAATAAAAACCTCAATGTCAGAGGTTTATGATTATGATGCAATCATGAAACCCCAATGTGGGGATGGGTGGAAATACTGACATCAAAGGTTTATGATTGTGATGTAGTCATGACACCCTGATGTGATAATGGTTATAAACCAATGTCAAAGGCTTATGATTTTGGTACAGTCATGAAACCCTAATGCAAGAATGGGTAGAAGTGTGTGTGAAATGAAAATGTATAACTCTAATGTTGATAGGTCTCAAAAAAATTTAAATGTGTGGTGAATGAAAAATAACAGACGGAGAATTTCATTTTGAGGAAATAAGGACAACAACGATTATATGTAAAACTAAATACGAATGGAACTCTAGATAAAAAACAACTCAAAAACTTTATTTCAACCTTTTACTGATAAAAAACACAAAAAACCCTAAAGGAGACCTCCAATTACCAATGAATGGCACATTTAGAGGAAAAACATGATAGCATAGCTCAAAAACTAATTACCAAAATGTTTTAAATAATAGAATTTTATTAAATAGTGGGATTAAAAAGACTCACACAAATGTAGGACTCGACCCTCATTAATGAGGACTAAGTTGGGGAATGCACCACTATGCTGCATTTTAGTCATTAGGGACCAATAGTTTTATTATAGCCTCATAACCCAGACTTTGAATATGCAAAAAATAAATTATCTTTAACAAACAACATAAACACTCTTTAGCCCATTTTTCAAGGATATTTTAGGAAAAAATGATGGGGTCCAAAATTTCATAGTTGAAATTTTGGTGACAACATTTCCTTATGTTAAAAAACATTTTTTAGTAACCTTCACATGTATAAAAAAAAAAATTAACAATCTACATATTTATTCTAATAATCAATGTATCTATTAATAAGAGAATTTATAAGAAAAATAATAATTTTACAAAGATATATTTTTTTATGCTTCAATAGTGTTGTTACTCAAACATTGACCACCCAAATGTGACCTTCAAATACATCAATGTCAAAGTGGCATTCAACATTGTTTTCCTAGCCTCCTCAACCTAGAACAATCAATTTTCTACTATTTTTTTATATAGTTTATTCCCTCATCCTATCCATTGACCACTTCACCACCATCAAGTGGTTCTTCATCAATAATTTCATAAGGTCCATTCATAATATTAACAACACCATTGTTATTATCACTATATTTATGAATATGATAGTGATCATAAAAAAAAATGTTGAGAAAATAACTAAGTTGTCATAATCTTGTTTGTATGTAACTTTTAATTCATGTTTTTCATTATCTTTTGGTTGTGATTATGTCCTCATAAGGCGTACATTTCATGATCCAATTTTTTAAAACTATTCTCTTGATCGATGGCTGATTTTTTAGGGTGCATGGGATGATTAGGATGGAATATGATCCATGTATACATCTGCACAACACCTATACAATGGTATTTAAACTAAAGGGAAAAACTATCAATCTACAATATTTTAATTAAAAAAATAAACAAAAATAAATTTTCATGATAAATATTTAATACATTCTACACTTGAAACACATAAATCCTTTAGTAAGTTTAAAATATATGGTAAAGACAATCATTAATTTATGAAACCTTTCAAACACATTCATGAAAAATAACATTGTATATTTACAATATTAATTAAAAATGTCTCCAAGTTTTATCTATAAATTCATGTATTTAACATCATAATTGAAGATATGATGAAATATCATCAATATGAGGGCCTCTTTCTATTACATTTTATTAATTTTGTAGGATGGGGATGAGTATAGTTATAATAAATATGCAAATCTCCCCTATGATAATATCCCTAATTGCTTTAACCATTAAGTAATGAGATAATTTTGTTGGCATGCCATTCTCTCTATCATTCCCACATTCCAAAATTTGACAATTGGGTTTTATTAACATGCATCCTTTATAAGTTTTTTTCAACTTGGAAATATTCTTATAAGCACAAACATGCCCATCTATTAATGTGAAATCATGTATTTGATGTAATTTCTTCCCCTTCTCAATGTTATCTCCAATTTTTTATGCATTTGAACACAAACCATAATCTGACATGTTAAAATTATACTCAACCAACTTGGTCCAAGCATTAAATAAGTACTTAGGTTCATATGATGGTAATATGGGAATTCCATGGTCTTGATAGATTTTGTATCCCATCATGACAGGGAGAAAAATAAAGAGATGCAAACCTACATTAATTGTATTGAATGGTCATATCATATATTGTCCCAAAATCTAAAAGGTTCATATACTACATAAGCAGCTTATTTGTTACCCAAACACCAAATGATTTGAAATGTTTGAACTTTGCATCCTACAATCCCATATATTTTCTAGGAAGTTCCAAATCACTTATAGAGTCATGATTAAAAGGTTTATATTGTACCTACCCTTTGCCTTTGGTCAGTTCCTTAATGATAATTGAAAGCAAACTATTTCATCAAGTAATTTCTACCCCTTTTCTTCAATCGATATCTTGTAATTATAAGGTTAGAGTGATTTATTTGGTGTATCAACTAAATAAATATCCCTTAGAAATGAGGGTATTGATGAAGAGTCTAAAGTAGTGGCCTTACTAAGATGTACCTCAAAAATTGAAGTGATGTCAAAAAAATTGTGACCATTTCTCATTCCTACTATTCAACCTCTACCTCTTATTTGTAGTGATAGATGAAGTGGATCAACCTCATTGCCTTGAAACATGAAAATTATTTTCAAAAAATCATCTAAAATACACACATGCACATAATTGCATAAAATAAAATATATTGCATGAATTTTAAAATAAAAGCATATATGATAGGATAGAGATTCATTGTTTTAAGGAATTTTAGGATGGTTCTATGCAGAATAACTTGAGTTAGGATCTAGAGGATAATATCAAGAATAATTATATATAGAATGCATAAAATGTTCATTTCCATTCGAATTACTTACCATATCTATTTAAAAAACATTATTAACTTTTATCAATGTGCATAATCATACATTTATAGTTTAATATGATTGAATTTATCTAGGCTTCCTATAAAATATATGTGGTTGAGCTAGGATTAGGATTTCATCGAGAGATTATTAAATACTTAATGTTTGGGCATTTTGTGGCAATCAATGGTGTCTTAACAAGCATCAATCAACATCCCCTATTAAAGATTAACTTCATCCCCTATCTACCCTACACTTTAACACTTACTCGGGTCTTAAAAATGTGGTTTCAACTCATAATACTTGGCTATAGGGTGAAATAAAAACCAAGCATTGGATAAAATCAAGCACCAATGGTGGTTTTCCTGGACCAAAGGCAAGCTCTCAAGAAAATTTTAAAATGAAAAAAGAGTCTCAATAATGGTCAAAGACAATACATATGAACATGTTTAATAATGTCAAGTATCCAACAATTTTAATTATCCCTCATAAAATGAGAAGACCTAGAATTAAATTCATATTTATTTTTACCCAATTCAACAATGAGTAATTACAAGCATGTAGTGAAATTACCAAGATGGAAATATCTATA
Organism: Torreya grandis; assembly: GCA_037957365.1. NCBI lineage: Eukaryota > Viridiplantae > Streptophyta > Pinopsida > Cupressales > Taxaceae > Torreya > Torreya grandis. The sequence goes on from JARHVA010000462.1 coordinate 4,246,298, forward strand.
TGGAAACATTGCCATTTGTACAATTAATTTTTTAATTCACCATGCCCAATTTTTTCTCAATTTAATTGAAAAATAATCCAATTCACCCTCAATTTATTGTAACAAGAATCTAATTCAATCTCAATCAACCTTGAATGCCCAATTCATAAAATTTGTAATTCACCACAAACACTCAACAAAATTATATGTGATTTTCCCAAAATGATGCCTTGGATTTCTTAATTGAACATAATATACATGTTTTCTTTCTAAATTAAGCACAATATGCATGCCCTATTTCTCAATTCAACAAAATATGCATGCCCTCTTTCTCAATTCAATATAATACTCATGTGTTCTTCTTCAATTCAATGCAAATGCTTAGTAAAATGATGTACTACTTTTATTAATGACAATTTTTCTACCCAAATATAGTAATCTAGCATTGCCTCTAACTTAATATGTGACTTTAGTAAATATGATCGTAGGTTGAAGGCTAAAGTGTAACATCCTTACTAGAATCTACCTAGAAATACATGATTTTTTAAAAAAATTAAACACACATACTATAAATAGATTACACCACGAGAATCAAAGTAGTGATCATACAAAATACTCTAAGTATGATAACTATAAATAAGCACATGACATCTAACAGTCATTGTTCACTATCAACATATGAAACACATCATAACCAATATGAAAAGTAATTACAAATGTCATTCACAACTGGTATAATGATACAACCACTACTACCAAAGTACAAATAATTAAATAATTACATCTCATTAGATTAATGTCTTAATAATAAATACAATATAATACAATGTACATATATAAGATACATGGCTTTATAAAGCATGAGTTTTCTAGACTCTTAAGTATTGTGACAATCTCAATTATCATCTCAAGATTAGTACTCTTGTAGGAAGAGAGAGCATCATCTGAATGCTTTTCCACATTAACCATAGATTAGTGATCCCTTGCACTAATACCATCAAAAAATGGACCTCCCTTCATGGATGAGTAGATAGTGATGGCATGGGAATCTAGAGAGATAAGCTAGTCCCTGTGTATTATATGATTTCTAAAATTAAACATGTGGTGTATCATATAAATTCATTCTATTGTAATATATCACACAAATATGTAAATCATACTCATGAAATAATAATGTCTCACTAAACACTACTTGGCTAAAGTTTTCAAATAGTAAATAATGATCTAAAGATCAGTCAATTTCATATAAACCACTTGATTAGATTACCTTCATTTGATATTATGATGTTAGTAAGCTAGTGAATTCTATCTCACTACTTACTCAGTATCTTCAATGCAAGATGTGATTAACATAGTATAACCAATAGATTTATACATACAACATCCTACTAGCAATCGCATAACATGCTAAGCATATGAATAATCAAATGCATACATTTATTCCATCAAATGTATAAATGAATTTTATAAATATATATATCCCATAATATAAATATTAATCAAACAAGTTAAGACTATACCACCCAAGTATAATAAATATCAAGATGCACACCCTATGTTACGTAAGCAGACACAATATAGTGCTCTTTACTTATTGTCATAAAACATTATATTCTTAGAAATGTCTAATATGCATACCTTTAGTCTATCAAATGTATGAATGAATCTAGACATATTGATTATAGTTTTTACCACTTAGGTATAGCATATGTTTATACTGTAGCTTTTAAATAAAATAGACTCTATGACATCCTATAATATCATAGTTCATTGTATATAATCACACTACTCAATTTTGAATAACCAATCTTATAATTTTAATAGTCAAATGTTCATAATCCTAATAAATAGGCAAACAAGTTCAGATGATACCAATTAAGTATATCCTATGTTTATATTGTATACTAGTAATCAAATGAAACATAACATATAGGCACTCGTCATAATGCACTAATATATACCATATATGTCTAAACACTTATACATTTTATTCTATTCATAATATGTATCTCTTATTAATTTTCATTACCATATATATATATATATATATATATATATATATATAATTCAGTCATACCATTCTCAAAGAGTCAGATAACTCACAATCAAGATTATACTCTAATCTTCCCTTTAAATAACTTAATTTTATTTCTAAGGACTACTTTCATATGGTTATAATTTTGGTCCCTCGAACACTTGACGACTAAATAAAATCATACTTCTAGGTATAAGCTTAGGCATATGATTCAACACACCCATTTATATTATGTATTTATATTGCATACTTAAATTCATATGAAGATATACTTCTTATATATAAAACCTTGTACATATTAACTATACTTTCACTATGTATCATATACAAGTACTTAACAACATAAAAATATTTTAATATCTAATAATCATCTCAAATTCTCATTATCATAAATAGTTTCTAAATATACTACACCCTAGGACAACTCATATTATCATAGTCTAGTGTTCTTAAACATAACTACTAATTTCTGTAATTGATCATAATAAAGAAGTATAAATCAATGGAAACATAAGCTTCTATTTAAACAACTAGATATAACAAAGAAAGTCTTAGTTCACAAAAACATAAAATATTCCATTCTAGTCTTTGTTATACTTTTAGGGGGGTTGTATGCATGCATAAATAAGATTCTATTACATATAAAAATATAATATATATTGTAACTAACTTTGGAATTATCATCAGAAGTACACATACTCCTATGTACATGTATATTCTAATAGGCACATATATACTTATATTCATATTAATCATACCATTATTAATTCATAAATATGTAGCCATTATTAGTGTTACATACATACTACATGCTTTTCTTCCCTTGATATATTTGAAAAGTGATTCCAATGACAAGCCTATCCTGATATAACAAAAGACTAAACTTTAGCTATAAATGTCTCACATGCTTTACCTAAACCATATTATGATATCAGTATGCTTATAACTACATATATGTCAATATAAGACCATAATATTTATGATTATTTATACGATAAGACATATGATATTAGGTGAACTTTGTTGTCAATCCACTATTATTAGTCATAAGATACAAAACCTTTGGCCATTTAAAGTGATCTACTAACCTTAGTCTTAATTTAGCTATAAACTAAATTCAAAAAGATCAGTGATATATATATATATATATACATATATATATATATATACATATACATATATATATATATATATATACATATATATATATATATATATATATATATATATATATATATATATATATATATATATATATGTAACTAAAGTAATAGGCGGTCATAAAATATTGATTTGAATCAATATTTTATGACCGCCTATTACTTTTATATTTATACTCTCCATTTAGAGATCGAGATAAAAGGTAATGGATGAATACATAGTTAGGTTTATTTTTAAATATTTTACATTATTACCATAGTGTAACTTTATATTTTTGTTGCTTATTGTAATTGGAACATCACCAATTACATACTACAGCAAATAAACCTATACATCAAGTATGTAAGATACCTTTAGCCATGCATAGACTATTGCTAATATAATTTAAGAGGTGTTGTATAAATAATACTACCTACATCTCTCCATTAGATCCTCTAATTCAGGTCTGAGTAGATGTTTTATTTTTAATATACCAAGTCACCTTATTGACTAGATCAATAAGTTACCCAAGGATAGGACTTTTATAATGCCTTATAATAGGCATAAGTTATTATAACTATAATAGATTTTATCAGTTTGCTCAGGATATCACATCGACTTGCATAACAACTATGATATGGCTGAATTTAATAATAATATGTGATATACTTGGGTAGGTATACCATATGCCATAATATGTGTAATATCTAATGACTATGATATGATATGTCATAATATGGTTTGCAATATATATTGCTTACCCACTATGATATATAATGGTATATATCACTATGTTGTTATATCAGATCTATTTACACTATCAATATGTTAGTTATCAGGTGTATTAGGCCATTCCCTGATGATATGGATGATGATATTGTTATACCCAGGTAATCCATAACATGTAAACTCAGCAGAATAACTATATTAGTTTTTACAAATAATATCTAAGTCGTTGCTCAATGCTGGAGGTTGCCTAAAGGCATCAGGTGGTTCAAATCACCTCACATAGATAATTATATACATCTAATAATTAAGAATATTATTTAATAACATCTGACCATACATAATTTTAGATCATTGAGAAACTATTAATATAAGGTAATACATATATTATATAAATTCATTGCACCTATTGAACATTTTTGATAAATCACTACAGACTTTTTATAAGTCGTTGCACTTGCTAAACATTTTTTATAAGTCATTACACATATATTTATTTTAATTTGTTGAACAAACGTTATTCATTTACTAATGATAGGTAGACATGTAGTAACATATTTATGTATTTATAATACCCTGATTAAACTCTGCAGTATTATAATAATGTATGGCAGACCATAATATTATATCTATGATCACCCTAAAATAGGTAAACCATATTAATTCAAAATTAACATCTTGATTTCCTCAAGTTAATACTAAGCTTTGGGTGATGTTATCTATATTTTGGCAATATTAATATTAACATATAATTAGTATATAAACACGACAATTTAGATATCCATAGTTTGAAATTAAATTGATTATAACATCACAAGAGAATTAATAGATTGCCCACTATGTCTATTAAGAAAGTATACAGCTACTAATATTTATCTCATACAGATATCTATGGCCTATATCTAAAAATTCATTGACAAGTATATACAAATAGGTATACACATATTTATATATTTAAATAAATGTATTTATATATATTTATACAGCTCATATAAATGTACATAAATTAAATGCAAAGCCTACCTAGAAAAATTTGTTTTGCTAGATTTTCCCTTTTCTACTTTGTCTCCTCCAAATTTTTCCTCTTCTGCACTGTGCCCTCTCAATGTTCTCCTTCCTTTATTTATATTTTGCTTTCTATCTATTAAAAAGGTGTGGCTTTATATTTTTAAAGTTGGCTTCCTTTTAGATTCTCTTTTGAAGATTTTGTTTTTTTGTTATTATTTTATGTATTACTTTATTTTAGTTTTTCTTATTTCTCCATTCTATTTATTTATTTATTTTCCATTTTTTTCTCTCTCAAATGACAATATTTTTAAAAAAAATTAACATTAATTATAAAAATTCATAATTTTACTAATCTAATTAGCATCCTCTTTATACCATTATAATTTAATGCTAAATTCATAAATCAGTAATACAAATTTAATCTAACTATGCAAATCATGCAAAATAATTTTCTTTAAACCATTTAAACTATACTAACAAATCATGACAAACAACTATTCAATGCAAGCAAAAATAAACATACTATGCAAATCATTTATTATGTATTCTAACATGTGCTAGCTAACATGATGTGTACAAGGTTCTAGCCAATTTCTCCATCATCCTCTGATATTCCATCTACATCACCCTCTCCAATGATACTCTCCCTATATCATGCTCTAAGGGATGAGTTCTCTTGCATCAATCTCACAATAAGTAGGTAGTTAGACAATGTCATCATGATATACATACATCATAAAATGTAATTAAAATAACAAATCAACATGTTTGTAATATAAATATATATACTAGAGCTAATTTATAGCAATATAATCATATAACCTAAGTAATATCCTACTATCCCATAATAACATATATCTTAAAGCTTAGTTATAAATAATCAAATCAGATTTGTCAATTGTAAATATCTATGGATAATCAAATAATTTTCTTAGCAAGGAGTCGGGATGTAACACCCTTCCCCTTAAAGCTAGTCATCATTTTGGATGACTCTTATTCAAGTATAAGTTCTGAATTAAAAAATTTGTTTAGCACAAAAATAACATAGTATAAAATATAAAATCAAGTAATAATTATGGAAATTGCATGTATACTATAAGACTGACTACTTCTGATACCTCAAAGGGCCCCACGTATCATAGTGAAAGTTTCACCAACTTCCAAAAAGCACATGAGATCATCATAAAAGCCAAAAAAAAATGGCTAAGAAGAGTTCCATAAAATCTTCTAGTCCCCTCTATACATCTCTCTAATCTAGAGAGTATTTTTCTCATTCCAAATAAAAATATTTAGGGAGCCCGGTAAAAATACTATATATAAGTTAATACTATTGCTACTCTATGTAGCTTCAAGTAAGTATAACATATCAATACTGACACTACTTCATGTAGCTTCCTAACAAGTATGATGCTGAATAAGAACTACAAATACTACATTTCTAATATATACTACATTTAAAAATTAAGGGATACCCATTCCACAGTATACATGTGTATGGCTATACATCTAAATTTGATAAGTCTGTCTACCAAATCTTGGATTTGACAAGCTCCCCTTGTCGGATCTAAACTCAGTAAATTTGATAATTTCATCTGTCAAATCTTAGATTCAATAAGCTTCCCTTTTTAGATCTAAATTTAGTAACTATTTAGTCAATGTGAGACTAACTAGGATCTACTCCCATCTTTTAGCACTCACATTCCTAATTCATCACTCTTCCCTTAGGTCTCCATGAACTAATGATCTCCAAAATGTGCACAAGTTTTAATGAATCATAAATTTATACTAATAGATCTCATAAACCAATGATATATGCTAACTAATTCAGATGTATCAACATACATTACAAGAAAAAACATACAATCTTTCATAATTGTATTAAGTTGACACTAACCAAACATAACTAGTATCATATTTCATATTTTAAACTATATTATTATATTCATAGTTAATAGAAAATAACGTTAATATTATCATAACATATAAATTTCAAGGATCACACCGCTCTTACAACCTTATAAAAGAAACAAGCGAGACAATGTTTTCCCACTTACACGACTAGTACACAACAAGTTAAATATTTATCTCAACCCTTTTAGACTAACATTATGTTCCACAAATCCTATACCCTACATGCTCCCAATAAAAGATACATAACAAAATAACATGCTTTAATCAAAAAGAGAATAATATCAATCTAAGGAAGGGCATATAATAACATAATAATTATAATTATCTTATAATTCTTAATCTAGAACCCATATAAATTCAAGGTTGCCACTCCACATGGTCTAGGTTCACATGTTAGATAAAGTAGTGACTCTAAAAAGTCACAAGTGGAAAGTAGAGAACTAATCATTTCAACAATAAACTCTTAAATACCCTCACATGGTATAAAGAAAAACATCACAACCCAGGTTTCCATATCACTACTCACTTACCAATCTTGTATGAGTAGTATCATAATTTGATTCCACAACTAGAAGGAAAATAATAATCCACAATGATACATCACTCCATTCCATTTCTACAATTTCTCTATCAAAAAAAATTAGAAGTCACTATTCCATGAACTCCAAGGAATATGGTCTAAAATAACATTTCAGAAATAATTTTTCATTTAACGAAACACTAAATCAACGTCATATAAATCCTCTCAATGGGCTTATAATGATTTTAAAATAAAGTGAGATAGTGACAACTCACCTCTATGTTAACTATGAGAGATGACACTTCTTCCTAATCCACATAAGGGTGTCAATCCATAAACAAACTCCTAACACAAAGGAACTCTCAAACAAGATATCTACACACTATAAGAAAATTTTCACCACACTAGGTGGTACCAAACTAAGAATGGTCTTATAAGATTTCCCTCTCCTAGGATTAGTGTATATAATAAATAAAAACTAAAGCACATATACTGAAGTGAGAAGCATCCCATGCTTTTTAAATACTCACAACACAAAATACAATGACAGAGGTGACTTGATTAACAAGAAAGGATGTAATCATTCTCGAGGTGTCAATATAAATGATCATAAAATATTATAAGAATCTCTTCTTCATGACTCAAGAACTACACTATGCACTCTCCTACCTAGCCTTGATTACAACCAACACCATCAAGACTCTCGATCAACTAACCCTATAACAACTTTAAAATGGTATAAGTGCTCCTAAGGGTACACACTCAATATACCATAATCATTTCACTATCCTTCTTTCTACTAAATAAAAGGATACAAAAACACTAATAGACTCATTAGGTCTTAGAGTTTGAGCCACAGCTCTAATATCACATGTAACATCTCCACTTGAATCTACCTAAAAATACATATTTTTTAAAATTAAACACATAAACTATAAATAAATTACACCATGAGAATTTAAGTAGTGATTATATAAAATACTGTAAGTATGATAACTGTAAATAAGTACATGACATCTAATAGTCACTATTCACTATCAACATATGAAACATATCATAACCAATATAGAAAGTAATTATAAATGCCATCTATGAATGGTATAATGATACAACCACTATTGTCAAAGTATAAATAAGTAAATAATTACATCTCATCATATTGATATCTCAATAATAAATGCAATATAAGACAATATACATAAATAAGATACATGGCTTCCTAGAGCATGAGTTCCCTAAACTCTCTAGAGTATTTGTGGTAATTTCAAATGTCATCTCAAAATTAGTACTATTGTGGGGAGGGAGAGCATCATCTGATCATTTTTTCATACCAATCATAGACCAATGATCCACAATACTAATTTCATCAGGGAATGTCCCTTCATGAATGAGTAGATAGTGATGGCATGAGAATCTAAAGAAATAAGTTAGTAACTGTGTGTTGTATAATTTCTAAAATTAAATATGTGGTGTATTATAGAAATCTATTTTATTGTAAGATGTCTCATAAACATATAAAACATACTCATGAAATGATAATGTCTCACTAAATATTACCTAGCTAAGGTTTTCAAATAATAAATAATGATATAAGAATCAGTCAATTACATATACACCACTTGATCAAATTATCTTCATCTGATATTATGATGATAGTAAACTAGTGAAGTTCATCTCACTACTTACTCAATATCATTAATGTGAGATGTGGTTAACATAGTATAACTAATAAATTCATACAAACTACCTCTTACTATCAATCACAAAACATGCTAAGCATAGGAATAATCAAAATTATACATTTATTCCATCAAATATATAAATAAATTTCATAAATATATCTAACCCATAATAGAAATATTAAGAAAATAAGTTTAGATTGTACCACTTGAGTATAATATATATCAAGCTACACACCCTATGTTTCATAAGTAGACACAATAAAGTACTCTCTACTAATTGTCATAAAACATGTTATTCTTAGAAATGTCCACCGTGCATACCTTTAGTCTATCAAATGTATGAATGAATCCTGACATATTAATTACAATTTGTACCATCCAGGGATAACATACATTTAGATTGTAATTTTTAAATAAAATACACTTTGCGACATCCCATAATATCATAGTTCATCGTACATAAGTACACTACTCAATTTTAAATAACTGGTATTATAAATTTAATAATCAAATGTTTACAATCTTAATAAATAGGTAAACAAGTATAGTTTATACCAACTAGGTATATCTTTTTTTTAAATTACATACTAGCAATCAGATGAAACATAATTTATAATCACTCATCACGATGCACTAATATATGCCACATATGTCTAAACAATTGTATATTTTAATCTACTCATAATATGTATTATTCATCAATTTTTATTAATGTGTGTGTGTGTGTGTGTGTGTGTGTGTGTGTGTGTGTGTGTGTGTAGTTCAGTCATGCTATCTTCAAAGAGTTAGATAACTCACAACCAAGATTATACCCTAATCTCTCCTTTAAAACAACTTAATTATGTTTCTAGAGACTGCTTTTATATGGTTATAGTTTTGGTCTCTCGAACATCTGATGATTAAATAAAATCATACTTCTAGCTATAAGCTTAAGCATATGACCCAACACACCTATTTATATTATGTATTTATATTGCATACTTAAATTCATATGAATATATACTTTCTATACATACACTCATGTACATATCAATTGTATTTGCACTATGTATCGCATATAAGTACTTAACAACATAAAAATACTGTAATATCTAATTATCCATTATCATAAATAAATTTCAAATATACTACACCTTAAGATAACCTATATTATCATAGTCTAGTTTTCTTAAGCACAACTACTAATTCTCACAACCGGTCATAATAAAATAATATAAATCAATAGAAATATAAGCTTCTATTCAAATAATTAGATATAACAAAAAGGGTATCAGTTCACACAAACATAAAATATTCCATTCTAGCCTTTGTTATACTTTTATGACCACCTATTACTATTATAATTTATACTCTCCATATAAAGATCGAGATAAAAGGTGATGGATATATACATAGTTAGGTTTTTTTTAAATATTTTACATTATTACCATGGTGTAACTTTTTTTTTTTTTTATCGTTGTACTTAGAACATCACCAATTACAATAAACCTATACATTAGGTAAGTAAGACACCTTCAGCGATGCATAAACTATAACTAATATAGTTTAAGAGGTGTCGTATAAATAATACTGCGCATATCGCCCTATTAGATTCTCTAATTCTGGTCTGAGCAGAGGTTTTATTTTAAATATACCAAGTCACCCTATTGACTAAATCAGGAAATCACCCCAGGCTAGGTCTTTTACAATGCCTTATAATAGGTAGAAGTTATTATAACTATAATAGATTTTATCAGTTTGCTTAGGATATCACTTCCACTTGCATAACAACTATGATATGGCTGAATTTAATAATAATATGTGATATACCAGGGTAGTTATACCATATGCCATAAAATGTGAACTATCCAATGGTTATGGTATGATATGTCATAATATGGTCTACGATATATATCACTTACCCACTATGATATATAACAATATATATCACTATGTTGTTATACGGGATCTATTTACACTATCATTATGTTAGTTATCAAGTGTATTGGGACATTCCTTGATGATATGGATGATGATATTTTATACCTGAGTAAGCCATAATATGTGAACTCAGCCCAGAAACTATATTAGTTTTCGAAAATAATATCTTAATTAAAAAATATGCAAATAATATCTAAGTCACTTCTCAATGCTAAAGGTTATCTAAAGGTGTCGACTGGTTTAAATCACCTCACACAGATAATTCTATACATCTGATAATTAAGCAGATTATTTAACAATATCTAACCATACACAATTTTAGATCGTTGAACAACTTATTAATATAAGGTGCTGCATATATTATATAAATTCGTTGTCCCTGATGCACATTTTTTATAAATCGTTGCACACTTTTGATAAGTCGCTACACCTACTGCACATTTTTTATAATTCACTACACATATATTTGTCTAAGTCATTGAGAAAACATTATTCGTTTACTAATGATGGGTAGACCTGTATTAACATATTTATGTATTTATAATACTCCAATTAAACTTTGCAATTTTATAATAGTGTATGGCAGACCATAATAATATACTGGAGACCATATTATTATATCTATGATCACCCTGAAATAGGTAAACCCATTAATTTAGAATTAACATCCTGATTTCCTCAAGTTAATAGTAAGCTTTGGGTGATGTTATCTGTATTTTGGCTATATTAATATTAACATACATTTAGTATATAAACATGGCAATTTAGATATCCATAGTCCAGAATTAAATTGATTATAACATCACAGCAGAATTAATAGATTACCTAGTATATGGCTATTAAGAAAGTATACGGCTACTAATATTTATCCCATACAAATATCTATGACCCATCTCTAACAGTTCATTAATAAGTATATAAAAAAAAAAGTATACACACATTTATATATTCAAATAAATGTATTTATATTAAATGTACATAAATTAAATGCAATGCCTACTGGGAAAATTTGCTTTGTTGGCCTTTTCCCTTTTCTACTTTGTCTCCTCTAAATTTTTCTTCTTTTCTATTGCGCCCTTTCTCCATTCTCAATCCTTCATTTATATTTTCCCTTCTATCTATGAAAAGGGTGTGGCTTTATATTTTTTAAGTTGGCTTACTTTTAGATTTTCTCTTTTAACATAAAGGGGATAAAAATTTATTAAATCAAGAAGAAGTACAAAGTAAGAGAATTACGTAGTCTTATCAAGGTCTATCAAGTGATTCAACTATTGAGACAGATTCGGGGGTAAATGACTTCAGTCCATCAAATTCTAATCATGAATATGCTCAGAAGCTCATTTAGCGAAACAATTAACAACACCATTCCACTCTCTAGGAATATGAGTAAAAGTAACAAACTCCAAAGAAGCACAGAGGTTAAGAATATGAGCAATAATCAAAGCCAAATCCCAGTTGACATCATCTAAATGCTACCTATTCAACAAATTCACCACAACCTGGGAATCAAACTCACATATGATCCTTCACTAGTCTAATTGACTGCCATGCTCCACAGCCATTAGAATACCCTAAGCCTCCAGTAGATTATTAGTATGAATGCCCTTATAAATAGAAAAGATAAACTGAACATCTCCATAGCTATCCCAACCAACACCACCAATCCTAGCATGACCAGGGTTACCTCGAGAAGCACCATCCATGTTGATTTTTAAGACACCCTGAAGAGGAGGAGACCATCTCCCATCCGTGTTGATTTTTAGATTTTCTCTTTTGAAGATTATGTTTTTTTGTTATTATTTTATGTATTACTTTCTTTTAGTTTTTCTTTTTTTTAGTCCATTCTATTTCTTTTTATTTTTTTATTAGTTTTTTATTTTCTTCAGTTTTCATTTTTTCCTCTCAAATGGTAATTTTTTTAATTTTATTTATTTTTAACATTAATTATAAAAATTTGTAATTTTCTAATTTAATTAGCATCATCCTTATGCCATAGCAATTTAATGTTAAATTCATAAATGAATAATCCAAATTTAATCTAACTCTACAAATCAAGTTCTACTAGCATTTAATGATTAAACAAATTAATCATGTAAAATAAGTTTCATTAAACTATTTAAACTATACTAGTAAATCATGACAAATAACTATTTAATGTAAGCATAAATAAATGCATTATGCAAATTATTTATTATGCATTCTAACATGTGCTACCTAATATAATGTGTATAGATTTTTAGTCAGTTTCTCTATCATCCTCCAACATCTCTATCTACATCACCCTCTTCGATGGTGCTCTCCCTCTATCACACTCTAAAGGATGAGTTCTCATACATCAACCTCACAATAAGCAGGGAGTTAGACCATCTCATCATGATATATATACATCATAAAATGTAACTGAAACAACAAATCAACATGTTCATAATATAAGTATATATAATACAACTAACTTATAGCAATGTAATCATGAACTTAAGTAATATCTTACTATCCCATAATAGCATATATCTCAAAGCTTAGTTAAAAATAACTAAATTAGATTTATCAATTATAAATATCCATGGATAATCAAATAATTTTTTTTGCGAAGAATCAGAATCTAACATAAAGTCACTTCAATGATGATAATAAATTCACCTTTAGGAACATTCCAACATCACCCATCAGTGACAACACTTAAGTCATAATTAAATACACCTCAACCATTAAAGTAACCCCAATGTCATGTTGAATATTCCCAAACATTACCTCCAAAGACACCTCAACACAATGTTATCATTATTATGGGTCTCGATGAAGAAATGTCTTATACCATGCAACCCACAAAAAAATAATGCAACATAATAATAATAATAATAATGTACTCTTTATTAATCATGAAATGAGATATTTACACTTAGTCAATGTTATATTACAATACACCATAGTTTTATCTTGAGTACACATAGCTTGGATGTGATTCAACCCTTTATCCCTTCCCCAAATATAGGCACAAATGTTTGCTAGCTAATCATACTAATAGTTATAGTCTAGACTTTTACCTCACATGTTTTCTAAATCCCCTTTCACTAGTGTAAAGATCTATTTATAGAGGCAAAATATCCACCCACTTACATTAATTTCTCTCAAAAACTCACTAATGCCTCAAATATTAAATGCTCTTAATACATCACAATGTGCTACAATCATTAAATTCTCAATATAATTCCAATTCATCATAACACATCACACTCATAAAACATCATAGGAATTAGTGCACTCTATAAATTTAATATGGATAAACATATTACATGAATGTTGCACAATTTGAAGTTAGGCCATAAAAAATAATTTTTATAATATACACAAAAGGAGCCTAGGCATAAGGTTTGCATAAGTTTATCTAAAGCATATTATTGTGCAAAACCTCTTAAATTAACTTTTACAAAGGTTGTAAATTCACTCAAAGCTTAATTTATTGACCCATTCACATTCCTTGTCACATGCATTAAACAAAATGTGTGGAAGTAACAAAACGTGTGGACAAAAGCTATGCAAACAACATCAAGGTTTATGTGCAAGTAAATATTTAGTAACTACTATAAGCTACTTATTTATTTTCTAAATATTTTTTTCTAGATGATGTAAGATTACAAGTGAACTCATATTCCCCTGCATGATACACCCTATGTAATAAAATGTGTGAGCATGGTACTCACACACAAAGGTCAGGATATAAAACTATTGATCCAAGTGGATCCATGTACCACTATTTTAAAAGTCTTCAAATTTTGGTCGAACCATTTGCACATCAAAGAATTTGTTGAGAGTTTTTTGGTGCTTCTTCCAAAATGCAAAACAGAGTCCAAATGCTCGAGATATAGCTTACTAAAGTATTCTTGTGACAGGGGAATAATGTGTGTGAAAAAGTGACGTGGCATTGTTCAAATACGTCAAGTGGTCCAATAACCATTTTGACACGTGGCAATATAAATTTGTGTAAAAAAAATTGGTTTGGTGTTTGTTTTAGCCTCTAGTCTTTGACAAGAAGTCATATGAGGATTTGTGGGCCCCGCTATTTGCTCACTAGGGGCCCTCAGCGAGGGTTGGCACACTCTTGTGGAAGGGTGCCTTGGACTCCTATACTTCATATGATATTGTTTGAAACACTGTATTTAACTCACAAAGTTTACTCAAACCCCATCAATTTGGGATATATATTTAACGCTTTGTAATAAGAATTCTCAAACCAACATGTGGCATAACCACAAACCACCAAGTTAAACTACCACGTCATCCACCTCCACCGTGTAAAGACCACAGAATCTCCAATGGTAGCCTAAGTTAGGCATTTAGCTAAGACTTGTGCCTTAGTCTCCTTCAAAAGGGACATCGACATCTTACAAGGAGGCTACCAACCTTAAAAAGACTTGAATCCATTCCCAAACAACAAATGTGGAAAAAGATAAGCCCAAAAGCACCAAAAGAGAAGGTCGATGGTTTGAACCATGCACCTATTGTGCAAAATTGATAAGCTTTGACCACTTGAACCATGGGCTTCAAAGTTTTATATAAGGAACAAAATTCCATTTGAAAGGTAACAGGGAATTGACTATGTAAAAAAATTAAGAAAGTTATAGAATTAATTAAGCCTTGTACGGCCTTGGGCCATTATTTTCAAGTCTAAGAAATATCATTACAAGCAAGCAAAGATCAAAAAAGGTGAATTGAAGACTTGTATTGATTTTGTAAGTCATTTGTTGCACAAAATTAATGGAATCAATCCTCACTTCAAATAGACTTAGAGACATAAGCTATTGAAGCCGAACTCCATTATCAATTTGCCAGTGAATTCTTTTGATTTTCTCTATTGTTTATTTTAATTCTGATCTTCATTTTAATTCTGGTTTTAATTTCTTTATACAAAATTAAAAGGAAAAGTCAAGAAATTAAGTAGATCTTAGAAAAGTGACAAGTGTTATTCAATTTTGTGACACTTGCATTTTCAGTTTTCAAACCAACTACCCTTTTAACCATCCCACAAGCTCAAAAAAAATTGCAACATTATCTTGATTCCAAGTAGGGACATAATTCAAACCTTAATGCCTTAGCCATTTCTACGCATAAATCCCTCCTAGCTACTTTCACTAATATCTAAACTATATTTTTAGCTCATGGGTTTTAAGAATCCCCTCTTGCTATTGTAGGGATATGTTTACATCAGCACAAAATCCATATAATTACATTAGTTTCTCTCAACAACCCAGTAATGCCTCAAATATTAAATGCTCCTAATACTTCAAAATATGTTACAATCATTAAATGTTCAATATAGTATTAATGAATACCAGATCACACTCATAATACATCACAAAATTTAGCAAACTACATAAAGATAATGTGCACAAACATGTTGCATGGACATCTCCCACTTGAAAGTTAGGCTAAAAGGATTTGAAATTAGAATCTAAACAAGATTATCCAAACATACTATTGCATAAAACCTCTCAAATGAACTTGTGCAAAAGCTCACAAGTTCCCTCGAGCTTAAGTTATTGGCCCCTTCACATTACTAACTATATGCACTAAAAATATTATGCAAAAGTAATTAAAACATACATGCAAAAGCTATGCAAACAACAACAAGACTTGCACACAAGTAAAGACTTATACAACTACTACAAGCTCCTTATTACTTCTCTGAATATTTTTTCAATTAATACAAGATTACAAGTGAACCCAAATGTTCCAACATCATAATGTCACCTCTAAATACACTCCAACATCACACATGCTAAACACACCCTAACTTCACCCTCTAAATTCGAAGTTTTACATTCAAATATAAAAAATCAAAACAACTTAAATGTGACTTTAAATGATTAAAATGTTGTAGTGGTTCGAGTGCCATGTTTTGTGTTCTACAAAATATTTAGTTGAAAAACGAAACATACATGAGCCTCTTGAACCATCTATCATGTAAAGTTATTGAGAGTAGAGGTATGCATGTGACTTACAAATTCATCAATTAAAAGTGAATTTTTATTTTCCAAATATTTTTTGTAAAATAATAAATTTGAACCAAAATATGAATAATAAATACTAAATTTAAACCAGCACATAAACAATAACACTTATGAACTAACACATGTAAATGCATATTTTTAGAAAATGATTAATAGTTTTTAACCTCCTGATAAGGAATTGTGTTAAATACCATCCATTATATTGTTGTCAAACTATTCCCCCCAAAATGATGAAGATACTATTTTGAAAGCCATTCCTATGAAAAAAATTCCAGTAGGAAAGTTAAATGGATGGGAAACTAAGTTTAGTTAAATGGGTGGGAAACTAAGACAAACTTTAGGGGGAAAGTGCAACGACATTTTTAAATTTAAATTTTTTTAACAAAATTTAACATATATGCAAAGTTTAACAAAAGCCTAACATGTATGGATGAAGTCTTTTTAATGATTGATTTATTTATTTTTCCTTTCTTTTATTATATTTTTTAAACAATTATTTTAATTTTTCTTATTTTCAGTGGAGTTGTATCAAACTTTTAGTTTGTTTTTTTTAGATCTACTTGAACTTGTATATTTTAAACTTTGATTTTTTATTATATCAGATTTAATCCGTTTTTAAAATTAAAAATGAGTGTTTGGCTTTCAGTTAAAGTTGTAATGTATTATGGAATTTTAAATATTGTGAGATTCATTTCACTTCTTGTTGAGATTATTGAGTTTTAATCAACATTCTTTATCAGGGATGTATTTAATTTCTGAATTTCAATTTTATTTTTAATAAAGAGTGTATTTATTTTTATTCTGTCAAAATTGTCTAATTCAAGGAACATCTTAGTATAAATATATATGAATCTATACATCTAGTGATACAATTCCGTAACGTTACAATTAAGTGGTCTGTCCAGAATTTAAAAAGCTTGTTTATCATATACCAGGTATATCCAAAAGGCAGTCATAAACGACTCAATGGCCAAGCTATTTATGTTAAGGAAGTCTATCAGAAAATAAATACTTCTTAGAACCCTCCCACTGATCAGTGTACCAGTTCAAGGGTGGTTTTGAACAGAAGGATTGATAAGTTATCCACAGAGAAATACAAAAACCCTCCAAAGGAGTGTGTAACAAAGGATCCAAAGCTCCTTCCTACAATGCAGTGCCAGGCAGACCCATAACATTCATCAAATTCCTGCAATCAATCATAGATAAATATTTAATTTAAGTTCGAAATTTGTAAATGTATCATATTATTTTAAATCATTTTCAACATTCCGAGTATATTATGTGTACCCATCTTCAAAGTTTAAAAAAATACAAAGATACCCATTTTCAAGTGAGAAACAAGGGCAAGAATTGTACTTAATTACATTATAACAATGCTTTTAACATGCAAATAAAATCATTTTCTTATTTGCTTTAAAATTTCTTAAGAGAAGTAACAGTACCTGTTTGAGAGAAAGGGCAAGTTTGGAGCAACTAGACTTAGCTGACTTTATGTCCATGGCATCCAAAGCCTTCCTGGCACAACGAAATGCTTGAGCTTGCATTAATGGCGGCATTGCTGCCATCTTCACTTTGACTCTCAACTTAACTGCAAGGGCTGCAATATTTACATCCACTGCCTTCATTCTCATGGCTGCCATACTTTTCTTCCTCTGTTCTTCATTTTCTTTTTGCACAACATTCATCTGAATGCTTAAACATGAGGCCACATCCATCTATTCTCTTTTACCAGCAGACAAACAGACTGAACTGAAACTGCGCCCATGTTGGCTATGGTCAAATTGTAACTTATAAGCAACAATCTGCACGCATTCCAATTTCCAACAGTGTTTGATTTGAAATTTGAAATTTACCTCCAAATTTAAAGGCCTCACGTGAATGCAGTAAAATCTCCAGTACGATATGTCAAGTCTGGTCTGATCAGTTTCAGAGATACATTGCAGTTTCCAATTGCTGAGACATAGTCAACCCGAATCCCAACAGAAAAAATTTACGCTCCGTGCAAATCTGATCTTGCGTTCTGTCAAATGGAAACTTGCATGACTTTCTCTGATCGGTTGCCGTAGCCTGCAATTCTAATTGTTCAGGAAAATAATTGAGAATAGGTACAATTACAGTAATCAAAAGATCAACGAAATCTTAATTTATTCCTCCATTTCTTTGACTCAATTTGAGTTTCATAGTTTTTAATAAAATAATTGAACCATCATGAATCATGACTCATAACCAGCCTGGATGAGATTTGACTGTCGACCTAATTTAAGGACGGTCAGACTTTTGCAGATCTCTTAAATTTGTTCTCAATTTCTCATTCGCTGAGCACATGCAGCCTAAAAACGCGCTCAGAGCCCTTTTCCTTTCTGACGAGCTTTCAGTGGTTGAAGCTCACCCAAGGCTGAAAAATACCCCTCGAGATAACTAAATGAATCCGCTCTTTTACCTAGGTAGAGTAAACAATGTTCAATTATGTCATACAATGAATATTTGGACTACTTTCGAGTACTACTGAAAGTAAAAACTTGCATGGGAAAAGACATTAGCCAACCCCTTCATACCCTGAGATTTTAATCACAATGGTGATTAATGTCCTGTGGTTAGAGTTTAATGATATATAGGTTGAAATCTACATTACATATTTCGATTTTAATTAAGAATTCATTGCAATGCTTTTTCGAAAAGCGTAAGGACAGGTTTAAAAAGTTACCACTTGTTTTGTATTGTACATCTCTGAAATTTTTAATATTGTCTGAAATTAATGTATAATAAACTTATTACTATGCAGGTTGAATGTAAAAGCTCCCTCTAATACCACCATAGAAGAAATTCCAAAGCTTAATCCATGTCTGTGATCTCATATCTTGTTGGCCAATTTATTAAATAGCGTAATATATTATTGGCTACATTGTACAATTCTGCCATCAAATCTTTTTATTATAGTAATTATTAATTTTTGTATTTATAAATTATTTTTTAATTTTTCAACAATTCAAATTTAAAATTTATAGGCTTTAAATTGTTTTAACTATTAATAAAATTTGAACTTAAATTGCTCCTATATAAATATATTTAGTTAATATCAGTGTAAAATTAGACAAGATTGTCTCTTATATTCTACAAATAAATTATGATTGTTATTAAAGTAAAGAGGCCCCACTGATACACTATAAACTTGTTCAAAGGCCCATTCCTACAAATAAGATGTGTGAGCACACATTCTTTCATAAGTATTGAAGGAGAAGCAGAGAAGCACATAAGTTTTACAAGTGGTATAGGAATGTTGCATATTATATTAAGTGGTGCACGAAGCTTAAGTGGTACAGGTATGTTGCATATTATAATAATACATTAACTATTAATTACAAGGGCCATACCTGTATGACTAGTTGTTTTCTTGCATCTAGTATTGTATAAAGAACATTGTCTAGTTGGTATTTTACAAGTATAGATATTTACTTGGTATATACACCCTGAACAAGTAACAAACCCTATTTTGAATCTTAATATAGAGAGGAATACATAGATGAAATGCTCTTTAGACTAAGGTTCCAAATTATAAATTTTAGGGGTATCATATGATTTCTCAACAATGGCAGTCTTTTTCTGTACAAGTTTGAGTTGAATGAATGTAAAGTTGTGGGAAATGGAACCCCACGCAATATAAATAGCAACAACCAATGTGAATTTAAATGACAATGAGGCCATGATACAAAAAAAGATAACAGTATAAGTAATAAAGAAATTTTATCATGAGAGTCATTTAATTTTGTCCAGACTCTGAATCACTTTAAGCTATCTTTTAAACTGTCTTAAATGTCAACAACAATGACGAAAATTTCTCAAAAGATGCCTCTAGGTTTCCAAATTAAAGTGTTGAAAAAGAGATGTTGGCATACTAGTTGAAATCACGTACTTGGCATACTAGTGGAAAAGGAAAAACTTGCATTAGAAAGGACGGAAAAAATTGCATTGGAAAGGACAAAAAAAACTTGCATTGGAAAGGACATTAGGAGAAACTCACATTGTGTACTGTAATGAAAACCAATAAATGTTGTATATGATGGTATAGTTGCATTGAACACATTATTTTCATAAATTAAATTTTTACTTGAAGTAAAGAATAGGAGCTCATAAGATTGAAGACAACTTGAAGTATGAATTGATCTTCTTAAAGGTTCACACATGAATATAAATATGAAGTTGTAGCTTTCCATGGTCCCAAAACAGTCTGGCAGTCAATAAAACTAGATGTAATTATCTGGTTTGTGAGAAAATACAAGTTGATTGAAATGCTTTTTATTTTCAAGTTATCCCTAATTAAAAGTGAGTTATTACTGATGCAAGTAGAAAATGATTGATGGGAATCATATTTAAATATGATATTTTTCTAAATGAACAGTATGTGAAGTGAGGTTATCGAAGCCTCAGTAAGAAATACCTTTGAAGGATTGTTGAGCCAATACTATATTAAACTCAAATTTAAAATTTATTTTGAAAAACAAAAAGAAGGGATATGTGTTTGACCATTCAATTAATGTATAGCAAAATTGTTATGTTGCAAACCTTATGACTATAAGCACTTTCCACCTTATACGATTTTTCTAATCCCGATTGAAACTTCAATCTAGCATTGCATGTTAGACAAAATACAATTAATTTTGAAATTATTGACTTGTATCTTACTGCAAATTATTGTTCACTCCATAGTTTTTGTAAACAACTGAAAATTTTACGTAATTTTGATCATTATTATCATGATTCCTACCAATAAAATGATTAAATCTTTCAACTATTCAATCTAAAATTTGAAGTGAAAGATAATTTAACAAACCTTGTCCAACACACAACACCAAATCAAAGTTTCACTAGATATCAGCAAAATAATATGAAGTGAAAAATGTATAGTTGATTTTGACTTCTACTATTTGCTATAAAGGTGCAAAATAATGTATGATGGTACAATAATGAACATCCTCAAATAGAGTATAAATAAATCAAAGGAATAAAAGGTTTCGAAGAAATAGTAGCAACTGAAGTAGAGGACATAAAACTCTACTAATACAGGATAAAAAGGAATGCTTGTAACCGAAAGCAAAAAATGTAATAAATGTGGGCACTTCACTAAGGAATGTCCCAATGCACCTACACAAGTCATTAAGGGGAATTTAGATATAAAATGTGTCTTCTAAAAAAATTTAAAAAAAATTAATTTGTTATGAATTTTATAAATTATTTATATATAAATAAAAATAAATCACTTAACTATATGAATTAAGTGGGACTACATATTTATATAATAACTCATAAAAAAATTGTCTACTACAATTTCTATATTTTCTTAAATATTATTTAAGACTTTTAATCTCTAAAAAATCAAATTCAATCTCAGATTTCTAAAATTTAGATAATGTATGTTTTCTTATATAGTGTTTAAACCTTTTTATCTATCAAAAATCAAACTCAATTTTAAATTTCTAAAACTTACACAATTTAATTTTAACGTGAAAACAAAAATGACTTGATACTTATTTAACTCATATTTTAATAAAGTAAATATATGAATCAGTTACTTTTTTATTTTAACTTATATAGTAAATATAAATTTAACACAAATAAATTTAAAATAAATTGTTTAACTCATAAAACATTGACTTTAAATAAATTATTTAACCTACAAATTGTTTACATTAAAATAAATTTATTAAAATTTAATTTTTATGTACGATATATGTTAATTTATTTATGCATTAAAATTATTTATTTTTTGTTTTAAATTTGTACATTAAAAATATATATGAATCATTTGAATTTTTTTTTGGTTATTTGTTTATTCATATTTCATAACAACAAATAATAATTTATATATTTTTAGCATGTTTTAAGGTTTTACTATTTAAATACATTTTTTTCCTAAATTATATATGCCTTAAATTATAATCCTTATAATATTATCAATTTATTTAAATGCATGTTACCCTTAATATTATGTATTTATCATTTTTAATAAATTACATTTATAAAGTCTAATTAATATTTTTTTGGATAGATACTGGGGTTGAATGGTCACCTACCGAAAGATATAGATAAGCACAAAAATACAATCAACTTTATTAATAGTAGTTACCAATCAAATCTATTGACCAAAACCAAGGCAAGGCTAGTTTAGCTATTGTGCCAAACAAATACCATATACCTAAAATATACATACTTAAAAATTTGAAAAAACTTTAAAAGGTTACAAGCCTACCAACTGAGATAAAAGGAAAAAACCAAAAAGTTTACCAAAAAACAAATAATCCCATAGTGATCAGACTATGTCTTTCATATCATCCAACACTACCACCTCCTTGTTGGGAACTCTAGCCATTGTATAATTCTCAATCACTTTCTTCCTTGACCCCCAAAGCCTAAGTTTGACACCATCCACTGAAGCCACCACATGATTACTTTCCAAAAGTCCCTACATAGTTTGCATAGCTGCCCATCTAGGAGTCACTACCAACTAGGTAGGAGTTGCATTCATTCCCTAAATCATCATTTTTTATAGAATATTCATAGTGATCACACGAACTCAATTGTATCTAGCTTCCTTCCACCGTGTCAATTCTATAATGGGGCTCTTGAGCTGAGCCATAGGTGGCATGGTTAGGAATAGTCCTCTGTAGAATCACTATCACAAACCTTATTTTTGATTTCCTCTACAAAACCAAGCAAATCATAAACCTAGTTTCCAATACTCTAAAAGCTGAAAGTGGTACCAAACCAACGTCATCCAAGCTGGAAAAGGTAATTTGGAAAAATGATTCAAAACCACCCTTTCAATCTCCTCCAAGAGCTTAAGACAGTGATCAAAGATCACAAAAAACACCACAATTTTACAAATTATATATTTTTCCACCATTAGATTCATAATATTAGTCACAAACATAGCAACCACCTTAAAATTGACTCTACTATATATTTGTGCATCACATAATCATCTCCTAGGACCACCAAGATAGCATACAAAATATTTTTAGTATGGACCCAAAAGATATGTTTGATCTGAGCCCTAAAAATGCTACCATCAACAGCCATTTCCCTTATAGAACTGTTGCCAAAGACCATTTAATTCCTAAGAGCCAACACCACCTCACACTCCATGGTGTCAAAAAACTAGACACAAATGAATGCCAAAGCTCCACCCAAGAGGAAAATGAAATGCGTAAATAAGGTTGACACACATCTCTTCACCCCCAATGCCATTAATGAAAATGGTCACCACCTCAATTCACATGGGTTAGGCCATTATGAAAAATTGACGTGACTCATAAACTAATGGTGGAAAATAAAAACAATTAATGCCATTGTCAACCATAATTGAAAGATAATAAATAGTTTTGAATTTTTTTTAGCTCCATGTCAAGGTTGAGGGGTCCCTATCCCAATCAATTTTGACCAGATCTCCTACTAGTCTGGAACATAATAAAAGGCCCCAAATCCCTAAGAGAATGCAAATGAATGACCACAACTAACCTGAGAATACCATCAACGACCATAACGAACCTAAAAATATCAATGATTGACCACAACTAGCCCAAAAATACTAATGATCATTGATCATTGGCCTAAAAATACCAATAATTAGCCACAACTAGCCCATGAATACCAATGATCAACCACATTCAGCCTCTGACACCATACTGATATTTAAACCTGGGTGGTGTTTGAAACAACCAACTCACTTTACCAACTCATCCACATCTCATCGATATTGTTTTGATTTCTATTTTGTGTGTGTGTGTGTGTTTAAAATTTTAAATGTCTAAATTAATGGCAATAATCCTAGGAAAATCTTCCCAAGAATATTGATGCGCTGAACTTCTGCACAAAGCTCTGATACAAAAAATGGTGCGCTATCATCTGACTTCAGCTAGTCCACCACAAGCACCATAACACCTTTTATATGCCAATTACACATTGCCACTTGCATTGGCAGAATTGCAAAGGGAGACCAGTCACCCATTGTCACCTTCAATCAATCACACTCTTGTCCTTAAGCTCTGTGACTACAAATGGAAGGCATAAATTTTTTCCTTCCAATGATGAATTGTCGGCATCAACAGTGCAAATCTTTGGCATTTCAGGGTCTTACAGAGCTCAGTTGTTTCCAGTCAGGCCTGGCGGAAGAGCCCTTGAATTTGTCTACGGTAGCAAAGAAAATCAAACAAAAGGGGGCTTGATAGCTTGCACTGCAACTTCAAATGTATTTCGTGGTGCAGATTATAAGATGGCTAAGAAGAGAAGCCATGTCTCTGCATGCAGTCTAGAGGAAGTTGTATTTGGATATGATTCTGGACAGTCCCTCTATTACCATCTCTTATGCGGGTTGCTATATTCAAATGAGGTACAATATGCGTCATCAACATTTTCATACAATATTCTAGATGCCATTCAAAATTTTGAACAAATATGGCAAGAGCTTTGCATTGATATTAAGGAAGGAAAACTCAGTGAACTAATCACAGTACCCTCTATAAGGTCACGTGTTTTAGAATTACTCAATCCTGATCCTGGTCTAGCAAATGAAATCTATGAAAAGTGTAAGAAAATGGAAGAATCTAATTGGTATGGAGTGACCCCCAAGCTTTGGCCCAATGCCAAACAACATAGATGCCTCAGCTCGCCTCATTTGGGTCTACGTGCCTTCAATTAGAACCTCCTTCGATTCGGCTCATGGCCTTCTACGGCAAGCTCTCCATTTCTATCTCTTCCAATCCCCTTTCCTTCATGGCAGAAGGCCATGTAACATCGACCAACATCTTTTACCTCTCTAGCCTGTGCAATCCACCCTTTTTGACTTGATTGTCAGTTTTCCTTTATTGTGGCACTAGAAGTCTTACAATGTCTACCACTTCCTTCACCATCATATCCATTTACCATAAGCCTTATATTCAAGTCCCTCTATAATGGCATACGGGCCCGTGTAAGTTAACTTAGATAGAGACCATTTTCAAATGGTGGGTCCTTCATTGTTATTTGTTCCTTTTGGCAAACTCTCCTCTCTTCTTTAGGATGGAGAACTAACAAGAGGATCTATAGTGATCTCCTTTCAAAGATTCTTCACAAATTTAGCCTGGCCAAAACCTTTGAACAACCCTACCACGTGCCCTGTTTTAAGATCCTTTACTGAATATATACCAACATCATCAATTTCAGCCAAATGAGAGACAGAGTTACTATTTGTTGCAACAGTTTCTTCTTTAGAATCTTTCTTTTAAACTCCTCCCTAACCTCTACGCCCAACTTGGGTTCAAGACCAACAAGAAAGATTTACAATTTAACCAATATACTAATTTGGAGAAGATTTATCCCAACT
The DNA here is from genome assembly GCA_037957365.1 of Torreya grandis. Lineage (NCBI taxonomy): Eukaryota > Viridiplantae > Streptophyta > Pinopsida > Cupressales > Taxaceae > Torreya > Torreya grandis. Next base: position 4,272,582 of record JARHVA010000462.1, read on the forward strand.
AATATCTTACGGTTGAAAGATTTCAACCACTCCCCTCATTTGCTCTTTAAGCCAAGATTGCTTCACTTTTCAATTTTGACAATTACATTTACTCTAAACAATTTGGAGGGAAAACAAGAATTTGAAATTGAATTCAACTTCACGCTAGAACATCATTTGAAATTCGCATGTTTGATGACAACAAGAAGTCCTCCATGAAGCTATTATAGATGCTCCTGCATCATACTCTCCCTCTAGAAATAATTTGAACCTTAGTTTAAATGAACTGTTGCCTCCATTCACTAGTCTTCATTATATGCCTGGATCCCAAGGTCTTGTTGTGAATGCCAATGCTGTTGTTTGTCTTTGATAGTCTTTGTCTTTCATCTTCTTGCTTTTATTCCTTTTCTGGTATGTTCTTCTCCTCATCTCCTTTTCAGTTGTTATGTCCCATCTCCATGCTTCATTCTCATACATGTCTTCAAGATCTTCTTGATCTTCTTGGTTCAAAAATTTGTCCATTGAACTATGGACTTCATTCATCTCCACAACTTTAACACCTACATACAAAACATTCAAAGCCACCTTAGAATCAAAAGCTTTAGGCCATGAAGCCTCTTGGCTGCCTTCACATTATTGTTCCTTGATCAACAATGTCCTTGCCTTTTTGCTTTGCTCTTGTCTTGTTTCACTCTTCCCAATGGTGTCTTCACCATGGCTTGTACCTATATGTAGCTCTCTTGAAGAACTAAAGATCTCTTCCAACATTCTTATTTCTTCCTTTAGTGAGCTCTCATCTATCTCCCCATTCACTTCAGCAAACTTGGGCTTATCAACTTGAAAGATTGCTTGTCCTTTACCTCTTATCTCATCTTTTCTTAGCTTGTCATCACATAAACCAACTTCTTCATTATAATCATCAAATACAATTGAAGTATCCTTACCTTGTGTCTTCTTGCTCTTTTCAACTTCTCTTTGAAGCCATCTTGTTTGTTTCTTGCATTCAATGAGGCATTGCCTTGCTGCATACTCTCCCCTTTCCTCATTATCCATCCATTTGGAACTCTCTCCTTGCTACATATTAGTCCACATAGCTACTTTCCATTTTTCATTTCTCATGAAAATATCATTACAAGATTCAAAATCATCATCATAAACCATTTGTTTACCTTTTACCTCTTTGGTATACCTCTCAAGCGTCCTGTCTTCATGGAATTCTTCTTCCATACTCACCATCTCACCTTCATTCTCTTGATTGTTGGAATCACCTTCAATATTCTTCCATTGACTTCTTGGTGTTGTTGCCTCAACACTCACATCTTCACTCTTTGCCTTCTTAGGCACCCACATTTGATTTTTTCTCTTATCAATTGACTTCACAAGCCATTTAGGCATCCTATAACCATGCTCTTGTACTATCACTTCCTGTTGCTTGGGCGTTTGCTTCTTCCACCATTTAGGCATCACATATCCATGGTTAATTGGAAACTTTATCTTTCTCTTTGCTTCTCTAACATGCATATCAACAGTTTCATGCTTATAAGACAAATCAATTTTTGAACTCACCTTTACCTCCTTAACAGGCTGCTCCATTAGTTCTTTGACTTGCATAGCTTCTTCATTATCTATCCTTTCTTCTTCCTTTATTCTTGGCTATTCTCTTTCCTCTTCTTGGCATTCAATGGCATCATGGAAGTCATCCTCATCTTCCATCTCTTCTCTTTCTTGTATGGATTCCTCAACACCTTCCTCATGCATTAACCAATGCATCTCTTCTTCTTTATCAACAGCAAACTCACTTCTCTTTCTTGCACATTCACTTGTGCACTTGGTGTCTTCTCTTGCACCAATCTCTTCATTCTTCAAGGCCTTTCTTTTGACCTTCATAAGGCTACTCATACCTGCAATTACCCATGCAAAAACAACATTAGATATAAAACCAAGAGACCATAATGTCTCCATGAGTGTCCTCTTAATGGACATTCTTATCTTTCCAAGTGCTCTTCCTGGCACTTCATCTTTTCTTTCTTCTCTCCTCTTGTTCTCCTCAATGAGAACCTTCTTCTCAACTTCTTTCTCTTGTTTCTCACTTGGAAACCTACTCATCCTCTTACCTCTATGGGCTTCTCTCTTCTTGGCAATATCCTTTTGCCTTCTTCTCCTATTCATTAGGAGATCTATTGGCCACTTCAACCTCTTCCTCATTGGCCATACCCATGCTTGCTTGTCCATCTACATCCAAGACTTATATCTATCTGCAAACTTAGCTAAATCTCTTTTCAAACTATCAATCTCTTTATCAATTTCAATACGGGTCATACCTTTCTTCTTTTGGATGCTTGCTTTCTTCTTGGTGCCCTCATGTACCTTTCTTCTCTACTCTTTTCTCAACAATATTTCCATCTCTGAGATCTTCACCCAAGTCTTTTCCACCTTGGTCTCTTGATCCCTTGTCTCACCCAAGCCTTTTCTCCTTGACTGGTCTTTTGACAATCTCCTTGATCTCACCTAGGCCTTTTGTATCCTAGTCTTTTGATCCTTTTCTCAATCCTACAGCAACTCTTTATACAACACTTCAACAAACACAAATCACAAATCCAAGCTTACCTTGCTTTAGATCTTCCTCTTGAGCATTCACTATTCTCTTCTTCTAGAGCTTCTCTTGGCTCTTCACTAAGCCTTCCTTGGCTTCTTCTCCTCTTAAGCCCCAATGGCTTGACTGTCTTCCTCTTCACTTGTTTACTTCTCAAACACAATAAAGTCAAATCAAATATCAAAGTTACTCATACCTTTCTTCCACAGGGTCTTCTAGTGCTTTGTCCTGCTGATCCCTTTTGCCAATTCCTTCACAACTGCAACATCATGCAACCATTCCAAAGATCTCTTTTCTTAATTTTGTAGTAACTTATTAACAAATTATCAAATCCCAAGAGCTTCAAGCTCTGATATCAAAATGATGCATTGACCTTCTGCACAAAGCTCTAATACAAAAAATGGTGCATTGTCATCTGACTTCAGCCAGTCCACCACAAGCACCATAACACCTTTTATATGCCAATTACACGTTGCCACTTACATTGGTAGAATTGCAGAGGGAGACCGTTCACCCATTCTCACCTTCAATCCATCACACTCTTGTCCTTAAGCTCTGTGACTACAAACGAAAGGCAAAAATTTGTTCCTTCCAATGATGAATTATTGGCATCAATAGTGCAAATCTTTGGCATTTCAAGGTATTATAGAGCTTGGTTGTTTCCAGTCAGGCCTGACAAAAGAGCCCTTGAATTTGTCTATGGTAGCAAAGAAAAGCAAATAAAAGGGGGCTTGATAGCCTACACTGCAACTTCAAATGTATTCTGTGGTGCAAATTATAAGATGGTCGAGAAGAGAAGCCACGTCTCTGCATGCAGTCCAGAGGAAGTTGTATTTGGATATGATTCTAGACAGTCCCTCTATTACCATCTCTTATGCAGGCTGATATATTCAAATGAGGTACAGTATGCATCATCAACATTTTCATACAGTATTCTAAATGCCATTCAAAATTTTGAACAAATATGGCAAGAGATTTGCATTGATATTAAGGAAGGAAAACTCAATGAACTAATCATAGTACCCTCTATGAGGTCATGTGTTTTAGAATTACTCAATCCTAATCCTGATCTGGCAAATGAAATCTATGAAAAGTGTAAGAAAATGGAAGAATCTAATTGGTATGGAGTGACCCCCAAGCTTTGGCCCAATGCCAAACAACATAGATGCCTCAGCTCACCTCATTTGGGTCTACGTGCCTTCAATTAAAACCTCCTTCGATTCAGCTCATGGCCTTCTATGGCAAGCTCTCCATCACTATCTTTTCTAATCCCCTTTCCTTCATGGTAGAAGGCCATGTAACATCGACCGACATCTTTTACCTCTCCAGCCTGTGTAATCCACCCTTTTTGACTTGACTGTCAGTTTTCCTTTATTGTGGCACCAGAAGTCTTACAATGTCTACCACTTCATTCACCATCGTATCCATTTACCACAAGCCTTCTATTCAAGTCCCTTTGTAATGGCATACGGGCCCGTGTAAGTTAACTTAGACAGAGACCATTTTTAAACAGTGGGTCCTTCATTGTTATTTGTTCCTTTTGGTGAACTCTCCTCTCTTCTTCAGGATGGAGAACTAACAAGAGGATCTGTAGTGATCTCCTTTCAAAGATTCTTCACAAATTCAACCTGGCTAAAACCTTTGAACATCCCTGCCACGTGCCCTATTTTAAGATCCTTTACTAAATATATACCAACATCATCAGTTTCGACCAAATGAGAGATAGAGCTACTATTTGTTGCAACAGTTTATTCTTTAGAATCTTTCTTTTAAACTCCTCCCTAACCTCTGCGCCCAACTTGGGCTCAATATCAACAAGAAAGATTTACAATTTAACCAATATACTGATTTGGAGAAGATTTATCCCAACTAATATCTTACGGTTGAAAGATTTCAACCACTCCCCTCATTTGCTCTTTAAGCCAAGATTGCTTCACTTTTCACTTTTGACAATTACATTTACTCTAAAAAATTTAGAGGGAAAACAAGAATTTGAAATTGAATTCAACTTCATGCTATAACATCATTTGAAATTTGCATGTTTGATGACAACAAGAAGTCCTCCATGAAGCTATTTTAGATGCTCTTGCATCAAATATATATGATTATTTAGATGTAGTTCCTCCCTTTGATCAATCCCATAATTAGTTAAAAAATTAGTTGTTGAGTTGGCTTCTTTATAGTAGTTCTTGCACTCCCAAGAAGAAAAATTATCCAAGTGATCACAAACACTAAATAAAATATTTTTCAACTTCTAGGAGATGACTATCTTTTTCTTATGAGCAGAGATCAAGATTTGTGTCACCTTCAGTTGCAAGATTGTTAATTTTATACTACAAAGTTAGATCAATCTCAATTTAAAGAGTATAAGCCTCAGCATTTTTGTTTATGCCATCCATTAATTTTCTTGAAATTGTTCTGATCAATGAACCACTACAGTTCCTTATGATACATCCTGATCTAGAAGTACCCAAATTTCTTCTTGAGGCTCCATCAAAATTTATTTTAAACCACCCTGGACGAGGAAGAATTTAGGCAGTCTTATCATTTCTAAAACTTTTACCTGAGCTTACTAATACCACATTAATGGAAGTTGAATTAATATTAACATATCATATTTATATCAATTTGTCATAATTGTCTACCATATTTAACTATTATTTGCAATCATAATTTTAAATATAAATAATACATTAATATCATAGTTAATATAAATATTAATATTATAAAATATGATAAGCTTATTAATATAAATATGATAAAATATTAATTAATAATTTATTGATTCTAATACAATTAATAATTTTAGTAATTAAATTTTGTATTAAATTCATATATAAAATTATATCGTAAAATTGATTTTACTATAAATATATATAAAGTTAATATTTGGATTTTAGAGATTATTTTGTGTAGCTATTTTTTTCTAATTAATTTTGTGGTGGTTTTTGTTTGTAAAAAAAACAAAATACCTTCTATTTTAATTGAATGTGAAAAAAATAAAATAAAAAAATCTTTGCACTTTCCATTAAAAGGAAAGATATGGAATAAAATATTAAAGGTTATCTTAACCAAATACAATTAGGATTTAGTAAGTTTTATATAATAAATAAAAATTATTGAATTTTTTATTTTAGTTGATGTCACCCCAGGGGATGATGTCATCTTTTAAGTCATTTGCATTGAACTTTCTTATATCATTCTTCATATTTTGGGGATTTATTTAAAAGGAATATTTTTAATTCAAATTTTCTCTAATGATCTAAGCTAACTATACAAAATGTGGTCCAAGTGACCATGACAATTATAACTTCCCAAAATTGAAAGCAATCCACACATAAGGTAGAATAAGAAGAATAAGATAACACTTTCTAATAGTTAAAAATTAGTAAATTAAAAAGGAATTAGATATGTTGGTGGGGAAACATGAATACAAGACATAGATCAGATTGTGAAGGTTGAAAATAATCAAGGAAATGAGGTGGGTGAGTCTTTGAGACTGTACCTCCACCAAAAACTCAAATGGGATGACCACACAACAAAAAATAAGAAAATAAAGAAATGAAATAGATGTTTTAGATCATCCCATACATGATTAATAATATCAAGAATATTTTCTAGCATTTTTGTCATATTATCTATCTCATTATTACATTGAGTTGGAAATGGTTTGTTGTAATTATTGTAATTTATTGTGTACATTTTGGTTATTGATTTTGATGTTCCAATACTATATGTTCTTATTAGCACTAAAAGTGTTAGTCTAATCATTAATTGTAAATAGGATCAATCTTGAGTGGCATGCTTGGCCAATCAGGGCTTCATCAACATTACTAGAAAAAATTTAAATGAGCTCCATCTACTTAAGTCCCTTTCTTGGTGGAAATTTAACTCAAAAATTGCATGTCAATATGAAACATATAACTCAAAAATTGTATGTCAGTATGAAATATAAAACTCATAAATTTTATGCTAGTATGAAACTCAATCCATATTAACTAAAAATAGAATTTAGAACTTTCAATATAATTTCGACAATATTCTAATAAATCTACTTAACACTTTTACCAAATAGATTTTTATTCGATCCTTAATCAAAATAAGTGTCAAAATTCATTGATAAAGAACTGATTTCAACATACACCCATAAGTAATTGTACATTTTTCAACATACCTGATTTCATCACAAGAGGTCATAAAACACACTTTTTAAACATATGACCAAAACTTAACCCTTTGAACACTATTTTATAACCCTAAAAGCATCAATAGTTGAGCATGAAAAAATAATTCATAAATTAGTAATACATATATTCATATTTTAAAAAGTCCATTTAACATGCCCTCTTCACCCTATTCAAATTAATGTATCCCTAATTACTTTTCACCTTTAACCAAATATAACACAAAAACTCTAAAAACTAATCATTTGAGGCTTATTTTAGGTTGAGCTATGTTCAATCTAGAGATCAGTATGGCTAGGTAAGTGTGCACACCAGACTCTCTAAAAATAAGAACCCAATAGGTTTACACTCATGTTGCCCATATGTCAATACTATCAATTAGATTGCACACTTATAGATATATAGAAATAATTTATAACTAGATGTTTATTGTTCATTGTCTCTTATTGCAGATAGAGGGCCCAGTAAGTTTACACACTTACCTAGCTATAAGTCAATACTATTAACTAGATTGTATATTAACAAATATACACTTTTATTTTGTTACTAAATGTTTATTATTGAATGTTTCTTATTGAAGCTCACCATGGAATAAAAGAATAAATATAAGAGACCAGCGCATAAGTAACGTATGAACCCCAAAAAAATGGGTGTGAAATTGGTTGATGTACCTGACTCTAAGGAGAACAATGATGTTATTAAACCAATAAAAAATTATATCAAATCTACCTGAAGAGCCTCCACCCAATCCATCAAAAAATATTGATCATAATTTTTAAAATTAATGTAAATAATGTTGACACATTAAAGAAAGTTTCCTTCAAAAAAAGTGGACAGAGAATGACATGAAACAAGTAGTAAGGGACATGAAAGAAAATGGACTATCCATAAACACTGTTATAATCAAGTGGGGTATCCCTCTAACTACATTAACAACCTAGTTGTGGGGTCTCAAAAAAAAAGTGCAAGGGACCAAGAACCATTCTAATAGATGAAGAAGAGATGAAAATTATGCAATGGTGTAAAGGCATGGTAGATATGAGTTATGGGATGGAAATCATAGCACTAAAGGCTCATGTGGCACCCATATTTTAAATAAAGCCTAATTTAAAGGATATTTTTCCTGGTAGATATTGGTGGGAAAGGTTTAAAAATAAGCATCTGGCCTATCCCTAAAGACTAAAAAAGGTATTGATCATAATAGAGCAGTCATGCTTAGGACAAGCATGGTTTTAGTATTTTATGACAACCTAAAAAGTATGTATATAATAAATTAGTATGGATCATAAAAGATATGTAATTGTGATGAAATATGTGTCCAAATTAGCAAAAAAATTAGGATGAGGGTCTTTGTAAAGATAGGTAACAATATTTTACCACATATTCTTCCAAAAAGTAGAGATTGGATCATAGTTTTTGTTATTTTAATACATTAGGATAAAGTATACTAGTTTTTTATATTTTTAAATCATAAAGGCAGTTAGCAAATTATATTATAAATTATTATCTTAGTGCATGCATGGATCCTAGCCACATGCATGGATAAAAAAGGAATTATTTTTGAACTACCTACACCAATTTGTAAAATCAATTTTAGGCGGTGTTATATCATTAAACAAGGATCTTCTTATATTTGATTTCCATTGTAGCCACATGGCTTATGGCACAATCTATGAATCAAGAGAATTTGGAATAGATCTAAAAAATCTACCTACCCACACTATCCACAAGTTGAAGCCACTAAATGTTAGCATATTTTCACCCTTCAAGACCTAATTTAAAAATGAGATTCAAATGGATGTCCTAGCACTACAACTTAGAAATAAGGAGATCTAAATTAGAAACACTTAGTAGAAAGGCTTTCAAAAGAGCTTTGGCTCCGTCAAATATTAAAGTTGGATTTAAAAGAACAAGTATTTGGCCTCTCAATCAAGATGCACTTGCCAATGACATGTGACCTAGTGATATATTCAGTGTCGAGTAATAAGAGGGAAAAATAGTTATGAAAAACATGCTTTCATTATCTAGATATGGAATGGAATAAATCCATCAAATTCAATGAAAAATGGAACAATCATAAAGGACTAATCAAAATTATCAAGCAAGTCAAGTGGTAGGAGATCTAAGAATGCAACCAAAGCAATCAAAAATGCATTCACATGTTGTTGCATTCATTTTTAAGTAGGAAGAGGAGGAAATAGATGTGGAAATTCAATAAGAAATTAAAAGAAATGAGCAATCAATTGGGCCTGATGAAAATGAACATGGAGGGCAAGTGGTAGTAAAAATAAAAATACATTGAGGGAAATTAAAAACACATCCAAAATTTTAATAAGAAATACATTTAATGTTAAGAAAAAAGAGGAGGAAATAGCTATGGAAAACATACTTATGATGGCTAGAATAGAAGAGAAGAAATCCAACAAATTCAATAAGAAATTTAAAAAATTGAGTAATCAATTAGGCCTGATCAAAATGAACATGTAGGGCAAGTGGTAGTAAATCTGAAAATATATTGAAGGCAATTAAAAACACATCCAAAAGTTGAAGAAGAAAACAACACACTAAATCAAGAAATCCAAACACAAGAAGCTATGATAGTTGATGATGGGTTGAGCTTTCCAACACAAGTTAGTCAATTGCAATGGATGAAAGATGTAACTACAGACATGTGGATTGCCCTCAACACCCCCAATAATTGTGTATCACTTTTTATTCCATCCTTTCCTACCATTCCAAGTGGATTAGCTCAGTACTATGTAGATTTGGAAGAATGTCATATCAAAGCTACAAATTTGGAACCATTAGAAAATTGTGTAGAAGATCTACAAGAATAGACTGATAATAAAAATATAAAAGTGAGTTAATGGATCATTAGGCAATTTCTTAAAGATACTATTTGATAGGGTTGTTGAGAGATCAGTTCACACAATCAATAAAACTATTAGGTTGAGCAAACAATCATAAATTCTTACATCAAATGAGTACTTGAACTTACTTAAACAATAATAAACACAAAAGAAGGAATTAGAGGAGATAAAATCAAGGAAAAAATAACAAATAAAGGAGAAGAAAGCAAATAAAATTATTGAATAAGAAAAAAGGGAATAAAAAAATGGAAAGAGGGATGAAAATACAAAGAAAGGACTTGGATAAGATGAAACAACAACAATAAAAAGAGAAAAAGAAGGAACAAGACAAGGTTCAATGGAAGAAAGATAGGATTGAAAAGGAGATATAGAGGCAAAGGCATCTAAACAATGTATAAAGTCCTCTTCCTTCACAACACCTAATCATGTTAGATTTCTACATTATTTTTAATCCATAATGTACAAATGTCACTAATTTCCAATCTTGCATCTCCTCTTATCCTACAAACCAAATACAGTATGCTTTTTTAATGAAAATGCATTTTCCTATATTAGGAGCCATGCATTCTCAAGATTTAAAAACCACACATTCTCCTTCAATTAAAATATATTTTGCTTATACAAGTCATCTGTTATTTCCTTCAATAGGCATAATTAACATGCCATGTACACCCATAAAAGAGGACACAGCAATGCTCGATTTAAAAGAAGGTAGTAATAAACCACACAATCTTGAAGAAGAGTTCACCTTTCCATAACTGGTTTAATCCTATCATAGTAATATTTTTTGGAAGCAATGGTTTGATACTATCATATAAATAGTAGGTATGAATATTTTTATAAGACCTCATATTGTTGCCTAATATATTTTGTAACTTTTATGTTCTGTGAATACAAAATTGATCCAAGCTTATTTTAATATCATCTAGTTTTTCTAGTTTAAGTAAAAATATTTTTTTAACTAATTTATCATCTTCTAATTTTAATATTATAAGTCATTATGGCATGTGTATTTATGTGCACGCACGCGCGCGCGCGCACGCGTGCACACACACATGTATTTATATATGTATCTTATATATGTATGTGTGTGTGTATTTAAACATACATATACATACATATATACACACATGTATGTATATATATTATATATGTATGTATATATATTATATATGTATGTATATGTATATTTAAACACATGTACACATACATATATAGGCATACACATACATATATACATATACACATATAGACATACGCATGCATATAGACATACATGTATGTATGTATTATATATGTATGTGTATGTATATTTAAACATACATTCAGAGTTGGGTAAATGTGTATGTATATATACACACATGTATGTATGTGTGTTGTATATATGTATATGTAAATTTAAATATACATAAAAATATGAATGTTATGATACTCAACAATGTAAAATATGAAACCTTACATTATTCACCTCTAAATACTAGCAAACTCTCAACAAAGCACAATAGAAAAGAGATTGTTTTCTAGATTATGGCTGCAAATCAACTACACTTGATATCAAACACCATAATACAATTTTTTTCAAAAAAATCATTTCAAATTGTGGCTATTATAATATTTTTCAAGAGGAAATAAATTTTTTTATGCAATTTTTTAAAAAGTATAATTTCTATAATATAACAAAACATTTTATAAAACTCTATTAGCATGATCATAAAACCTGAAAGGACCATTTCTAGTTGTATTATAATTTGATTTAAATATATTTATTCATGACATATTAACATACTATTACATTTAAAATATTTTATAAACAAAACAAAAGAGAAAAACACATAAGGGACAATAAGGTTGGTAATTATTTTGATAAGTAAAAAAATATATTAAGATACTATTACATTTAAATAATTTTATAAACAAAATATAAGAGAATAACATACAAGAGGCAATAATCCTTTCTAATTATTTTGATAATTAAAAAATATAATGCATACTAATCAAAAAGCTGAAAAACATAAGATCATTCCCAAATAAAAAGAACAACAATTTCAGCGTTGTTATAGTTATATGCATTTTATATGTGTATGTATATATATGCATATAGATACATATATACACATTTGTATGTATGTGTGTTATACATGTATTTAAATACATACATATATACACAAGTATATACAATGCACACTGAGACACATGCATATGTAAAAATGTAAAAATATAGCATATACACACATTGAGGGCATGTAATTGATTTGTGTTTATGAATACAAGCCTTATTTTAATATATTAATAAATTTAATTTAATATATAGGTAAGTGCATGAAATTGGGGGGCAAATTGGGATCTTAAGTGGACATGTTTTTTATAAAAAATAAAATACCTCAACTTGTATGGATTATTTGAGACACCTAAACTCAAAATTTGAAGATGTCATAGGAACATGATTTGTAGCATTTGAGTCTAGTTTGTAAAATACTAATTATTTTTTTGAAGTGGTCAAGTATAAATAGGTCAAACATCATAAATTTGAAGAGGTAGTACTATTTTTTTAAATCAGACTAGATATCTTTCTATGTGGCCCATTATTTTTTTAGCAACATTTAACTTTTTTTAAAACCCTTTGGTGGAAAGTTAGATAAGATCATCTAGTTAAAAATCTATATATATTTTAAATTAATTAATTAGTATTTAATTTTTTACTAATTTCACAAGTTAATAGATCCTAAAATATAATCAATAATGTATAGTTGACCATACGGTCCCACCTAACTACCTCAAAAAATATCTAAAATTAGAGTTTCTTATATGTGTATAGAATTAAGTATAGTTTATAACCATACAATTTTTTTCAATTTGAATTAACAAATGAAAAGATACATAAATAAAGATAAACATGTATAATTATGATATATAGTGATAAACAAAGATATACTTATAAATAAATATAGATAACAACCTTAAAGAAATAAAAATATTAAAAATATATATATTTAAAAATAGGAGAGTGTATTCGATGTTGTTTTAAATAATGATACTGAGATATTGTATTTGTCAAAATAGAGTTAATTAATTTTTAGTTATTTGTGAATGTTTAGGTATATGTGTAGTGGATTGGGATATTTATTTATTGGTATAAGTGTTATAGGCACTATGTAAGATTTATGCATGTAGATCATATGATTGTAGTATGCCCTGTCTGAACCCAAATGTCATGGAGAACCAATGACCATACTACTCATGTTGTGTCAATGTAGAAGGAGACTCTAAATTAGAGCTATGTGTGATACACTACTAGTGGTTATATGTGTAGACTTTGGAGTAAAGAGCTTGATTAGTTGGTGTTTTGAAATGTACTCTAGACTCTATAATATATGGTAAATATTTTGATCAGTGTATAATCTGGATCTGTTTTATGATCTATATAATTATTTTCTTACATATTTATTGGTGATTGAACTAATGTTGTGCCCTTAACTTTGTAGTTGTTTCCATATATCTTGATTGGTGTATGAACTGAAGTTTTAATTTGATCTCTATAGTTATTTCCATATATCTTGATTGGTGATTGAACTAATTTTATGCCCTTAGATTTGTATTTGTTTCTATATATTTTGATTGGTGTATGAATTGAAGTTATGTTTTGATCTCTATGGTTATTTTCATATATCTTGATTGGTGTTTAAAATGATGTTATACCCTTATCTTTGTAGTTGTTTCCATATATCTTTATTGGTTTAAAAACTAAAATTGTGCTCTAATCTCTATGAACTAGTTTCCATCTTTGCTAAAGTTGTAGTAGGTGAGATCACTCATAATTAGGTGTCCTAGAAACCACATGGCTCATACGATGAGTAACCAATGGTTCCTAAAAAGGAACATCTTGGGATGACTCTGTCTTAGAGTGTGCTCTAGGAGAGTGTGGAGACTAAGATCTTGGTGCCCCTTATGTAAATGTTATAATTCTTCGATTGACATACTAGTCAATACAAGCTCGGAGTAAATAACAATGATCATCTAAATGTCTATTTATCTTGTGAAAAATGTAGTATGGATTATGTCATATCCTATGCAAATGGTGTGTTGAATGATAATTATTAGGAGGGAGTATGGTCATCTCCCTATCTAATAATCTAATAAATTTTTCATGAGGTATATCCCTATCTAAAAACCATATAACCCCTTTGTGTATATCTTGTGTTATGCTCATTGTAGGAAGAACTCTATGAAGTGGATTTTTTCCCTTATTGAGTATCTTTATCAGTTGTTTCTATTACACTTTTTATATATTTGAAGTGGAGTAATCTCTTGTACAATGTTATTTGAATATAAATCTCATGGTCCTACATCTAAATCTACCTCTAAATGTATAACCACTAGTCCTAATTTTGCCTCTAATGTGATACTTGTGTTACATAAATGTTAGAATGATTTTGATGTTTGATATAATGATTTCTCCTTAAGGGGAAAAATTAAGCCTCCGGCAAATATATATTGTGCCTCTAAATTTATTGGTTAATAAATCAATTAATGCAAATAGAATTTGAATCTTAAAATGTATTCAGATGTTGGCTCTGTCTCACCTTGGTGTAATGAAGGTAATATCTCATGTGTGACTCAAGGTCCCTTATTATGTATGTAGTGCCTATTTAAGACTATTTCTAATTTCTCATATGTATGTAGTGACCCACTAGGGATTGTATGTTGGAACCAATTTAGTGCTTCCCCAACTTAGGACTTTGGAAATAATTGTAGTAGATTCAACTTATTAGTAGCATGTACCATGAATTTCTCATAAAATTGAAAGTGCAAGTATGGATCTTCATACCCATCAAATATAGGTAACGCTGGTATCTAAAAGTTGTGTGGCAACCTTGTAGTGGATATTTTACATGGAATAGGGTTGCCATGAATAACATTGACATTGGCCTAAGATTGGTATGTTTTATTCTCCAAAGTGAGATGGTTTACTTGTTATTGTAAAGCACCTAGAACATGCATCAAGGAAATTAACACTTGTGAAAGTATATTATCATCATCAAGGAGTTAATTTAATGCTTGAATTTTGTTATTTATCTTAGCCATTTTTATATTGCATTGGAAAAAAAATTTAGGGATGGTTGGTTTGCTCTCCAAAACTTTTGGAGGTGTGATAGTTGGGACTTGGTTATAGGGAAATGATTTATCACCCTCATTTGGGTTATTTTGAGAAACATGTTCTACTATAGTAAGGGGGTTAAATGGAGATTCATTGGTATTTTTTATATTATTAAGTTGCAAATAATTATCACATGTTAATGGGATAGAAGGTAATTTATTCTCAATTAAATGTAAATTATGAACATAAGAATGTGTGTGTGTGTGTGTGTGTGTGTGTGTGTGTGTGTGTGTGTGTGTGTGTGTGTGTGTGTGTGTGTGTGTGTGTGTGTGTGTGTTTGTGTGTACATGTGACCTAGTATTTGTTTGAACAAAATATATATGTGAAGTAGGAGAAGAACTAGAAGGTATAGATTCAATGTCCTTTTTATCATAATCACAATAATCATCATTATATCAAGGTTCATAAAAATTAGAGTTTAATTCACTTATAAAAGTAAGAGTAGAAGAGGTATCATCCACATGCTCATTAAGAGAGAGGGTAGGAGAATATTTTAACTTTTTACTACTCTCAAATATTTTATTATGTGTAGGTATAATGCATTGCATTTCTTCACTAGCTATGTGTAGAATGCAATAATGATTATCACTTTCAATTTTAGAGTCAAGGGTAGAAGAAGTAGGAATCATGTTTTATTTTTTGCATATTATGATATATAGGAGAAGAGTTAGAGACATTTACATTATCAATTTATTGTAAATAATTATTTCATTGAGTTTGGAATGTGATAAAATAATTTCATCTACCTTAGTTTTTGCATTTCTAAAAAGTGTAATAACATTGGTACATGTTTTTTAGAATTTAATTGAGAAAGGTAAAAAAATATGAATTGTTCTTATTTACTTTATTTAAATCATGCAAAAATATCTTTTGTATATCGCACTTATACTGATTTAATTGTAATAATGAGGTAGCAAAAGTAGTTGAAAAGTTAAGATCACATTGGAATAAAGCACTGTCAACCAGAAGTTATTTTGGCATTATATTATTAGTTTGATTTTAAGGTGTAAGAGAAGAATGAGAGGAAAGAGAAGATGATGTATCTAATATATCCTCATTTTCATTTTCAGTGTCATGTTCATAGTAATCATAGTATCCATCATTATAACAATAGTCATCATCATCATTATAAATGAAGCCATTATCATGATCTAATGTACAATCTTGAAAAAAATTCCATTCATTGTTATAATTATGAGAGAAATTTAAACGTTCATAATTTGGGTGAGGGGTATAAGACTTATTAGATGCCATTTTAAACTTTCCAAAGAAGATAATGTAAATAATTAATAACAAAAAAATAAGAGGTATAATGTAATCTAACATAAGTATATGTGTAATTTGAGAAATTTTGAATAAAATATGTAATAGAAATTAGGATTGTAAGTGAAACCCTAATTATTGGTACTAGTATGTATAAGGACCTAGTATGTGGATCTAGGGTTTTGAATTAAGTTTTTTATGCAAAAATTTAAATCACATGAAAACAAATGAAACCTTAATGTTTTATTGATTAAATGAGATAGGTTATGCAAAAAAAATTTAAGCATATAAATTTGTAACCCTAATTTAGTACACAAAAATTGGGAGAGGGTAAACCCTAAGTAAAACTAGGGTTTTAATTAATATTTGAAGTAAGTTAGGTTCACCAAATATTTTAACCTTTTATAACTTAACTTGATGTAAATCCTATGTTATTAAAATGTTGAGTTATATTCTAATATGGAATGAAATTAAAAATGATTGACTAAATTAAACTTTCCCAAAATAGTAAGTGAGAAGAGAAATCATACTTATCTAGAAATAAACAAACTTTTCTATAGATTAGGGAACTAGAATAGGTTCGAGAAACAAGTATGCACCTTTAATTTTCTAACTATTGTTAAAATTTAGTCTTAGATAGTAGCACCAATATCTAGACAATAACATCATGTGGTACTAGTGTCTAATTATGGTACTAGTGTCCCTCCTATAAGGACTATCTGATAATTTTAGGTAAGCTACAAGAGGTTCTAGAGAACTTGTAGGTGGCTCTGTGTTATTCAATGGCTCTCCTATGTCACTATTATAGATGAATCTCTTTCATAAACCTAATGAATGCCTATACACATGAAATAATAACTAGATAAAATATAAAAATGAAAGGAAAAATTAAGTTGTGGGATGTTACGATCACATGAAGTAGAACCCCTATTGTCCTAGCCACTGCCTACATTAAACCCAATGTTAGGGGTCTCAGATCATACATAGTTCTCCCTTAAAGAACATGCATAGTTTAATTTTATCGTATACTAGAGTGACTTTTTCTTATGCCCTTATTTGATCAAGCATGCAATGTTTAGATGCAATGACTAAGTAGAATGTAAAGTATTGAGCTATACTATTGATTGATTTTATGTAATTATGTGCCAAAATAGTAAGTAGTAGATTTAAAATGCCTTGTGAGGCTCTTTATATATAAAAAATTTTGATTTAAATATAATGCTTATTCATTGGCTAATAATTCATAAAATATGGATAAAAAATATAAGAGAAGGCTCAAGAAAGGGCTAAGACTCAAACATGGGAGAAAAGGACCATCAAACACTAGGACACTAGCACCATGTGGCGCTACTATCCTAAAAATGGTGTTAGTGTCCTAAGGCTTAAAATAAATCTAAAACCACACAAGATAGGCTAGGGGGCTTGTGATCAAGAGAAAGTGACTTATGACTATTGGGGTATTACAAATAAAAAAATAATACATAAGAAAGATCAAAAAACTCAAAATAACCATACAAACAAGGACTATAATCATCACTAAGACCTTCATGTGAAAGAACAACAAAAGACATAGTACTTGTGGTTGCTTGACCAAATTAGGGTGTTTACACAACTATACATCAATCCATATAAAAATACAAAAAAATGTCATAAGGGATGATCCCAATCATAAAAATGCATTGTTATCTTTGCTTTTCTTGTAGAAACCTCTCCCTGGGATTCCTTCCTCACAAATGGAGGTATCAAATTTGGATGACTACAAGTCTTCCTCTACTCAAATCACTTATAGCTCCAACTATTCATATACAAATATTATCAAAAACTTTACATGTATCGAAACAAGATACTTAAAAAATTAACAAGTTTTTAAAATAATATAAAAATTCATAGGGGCACTTATTGCAAGTTGGCAGTCATGGTCAATTTAGGAATAACACTCAATAGGGTCAATGATAGGTTCATGCTGGTGAACATGAGTGTGAAATGGATCACCAATAAGAATGGGTGATGTGATCATGATAACAAAAGGGATGGATCCCTGTAGATGTGTGTGTGTGTGTGTGTGTGTGTGTGTGTGTGTGTGTGTGTGTGTGTGTGTGTGTGTGTGTGTGTGTGTGTGTGTGTGTGTGTGTAATAAAAATTCATTTTTTTCTCCTAAACATTTAAGTCAACAAACTAAATCATTAAAATATAATAAAAATTTTACAAATTAAATTTTTAACTATACCATGTCATGCCTGCTAATTATTTTAACAAGACCAGAAGTCATCATCGAAGAAATCTACATAGACAATTGCTTCGTGTGTCAATTGTTTGCACAAGTACATAGGACAATTACAAAATACACATCGATATACACACTTAAACATTACAATAACTCTCATGTACCTTGATGATTTTTTATGCACATGAAATTGTAGTAACAACACCTACATTTTCTCCCTCTTGAATAGATGGTAGAGTGTTTAGCATGGGTATTAAATTAATAAACAAAGTATCATTGTCAATCACTTCATTACACACACACACACACACAAGTGTGTGAATAAGAATAGATTTGTAGACATAAAAGAGGCCTAATTGAATAAAATTGATCATTATACACACACACACACACACACACACACACACAAGTGTGTGAATAAGAATAGATTTGTAGACATCAAAGAGGCCTAATTGAATAAAATTGATCATTATACACACACACACACACAAGTGTGTGAATAAGAATAGATTTGTAGACATCAAAGAGGCCTAATTGAATAAAATTGATCATTATATATATATATATATATATATATATATATATATATATATATATAGACACACACACACACACACACACACACACACACACACACACATAGACATCAAAGAGGCCTAATTGAATAAAATTGATCATAGTTAGTAAATACAAGTAGGCTATTTGCATCAATAACATTAATTAATCCTTAAAAATCACCTCTATATAGGTATTATAGGTGTAGTAGAAATAACACACATGTTCCTATGGCATTCAACATCTTGTTGTAACATAAAAAATTCATATACATTATTGAGATTTCTATATGAAAAATAATTAAACACTTTTTAAGTTATAAAAATATTTAAAATCTAACAAGTCTAAAAAAATTTTACAAGTAAAATATTAACGCTACCTAGGAAGTTATAACCAAGGTGTGTAGATCAAATGTAGATGACTGAAACATAGTGTGGTTGATATCATCTAGACCCAAAGAATTATCACCATGAGTGGGATTCATGATATCCTCCTCATCCTCGGGTCCAATGCATATAGCACCACATGATTTGGAATAGTGAGCTCACCTGGTAGAAATGCTAGATGAAGCCTCACCATGTCTACCCTCACTAGTAAAAGTATGAGAAATATGGCTTGTATGTTGAATAAGGGTGTCATTAAACACCTTAAGCACATACAAAGTATCAATCTCTACAATGTCCTTGACTATAGAGGGTAGGGTCTTAAGAGGATGTGGTTTGTCAATATGTACTCTTGCAAGCTAATTAGGAGCATGATATCCACCTAGATTATCCTGCACAGAGCCCTTTCCTCTACCAAATAACTCCAAGAAATTAAAATAGTTTGGAACTTCATTCAACACAAACTAAAAATATAATTTTCTCAAAATATACATTATAACCTCATTAATTTTATAAAGTAGGTGATCAAATACCATCTGCCATCGATCCCAAATATTTTGTTTAGTCAAATCGTGAGTGCACTAGTGGATTAGAATTTGTTTGGTCATTGCATCTAGTGGTGCATCAATTTTCTCATCAATGAATAGGGCACAAATTTGGGATTTAGTTATATTTTTATCTTCATAATAGTTGTAGACAATTTATTGGAATAGTATGCCCTACATCTATTTCTATAGTCAAACCACCTATCAATTTGACTCATTAACAAGTCAATTTCACCTACTAATGTCTATAATGTGTTTGATAGAGAAAATTAGTGGAGGTTATTTTCGTGGGGATCCCTCAATGTCCTAATCAAATTCTTGATTTATAATTTATTTTCAATGATATAGGATGCTAAATCCTCTTGACTACCATGGGGGGATTTAGGAACTACAAGAGGACTAGGAGGGTTTTCCAAGAGAGGAGGGATATAAGGGTTTTGTAGGGGAGGAGGGATAGGCGGGTTTGGCAAAGGAGAAGGGATAGGAGGGTTTTGTGGGTTAGAAGGGATATGAGGTTTAGGTTGTTGTTTAGTGTCACTTTCCTCTACACGTGCTAAAAAATTAAAAAATGTAAAAAAATTAATTAATTTTTTTCTAAATGCACTCAAATGCATTTTCATACCTTTATTTCGGTGTGGTATTGTTAAATTTAGGTTTCCTTGGTCCCACTCAAGCATATGTTTTCTTGTGTTATGCTTTACTCATGATTTACATTAATGCCAAATGAATGGCATCGATGATTTTTATTTGGTTTTAAAATAAAAGAAATACATATGCAGTTCTATTTTTTTAAACCATGTGTGTGGTTTAATTGTGTATGAAGTTTAAAAATCATGTATGTAGTTTTGGATCGATAATATGGATCATGTGTCATAAAACTATGTATACAATTTTTTAGAACCACATACACAATTTTTAAGAACCATATACCCACACAGATCTTAAGAAGCATGTACACATAATGTATTTTATGAAATTTTGTCTTCTTTTTGGCCCCCCATCTCTGTGTATTAACCCATATATGCATGACTTAAATCATAAGAATAATTGATAAAAATAGTTTATTGCCTTACTGAAGTTATAAAAAACCTCACCATAGTACCATGAAAAATTAGTTCCTCTTCACTTCCCTTCATTTCCCTACAAACCATCTGACGACATTCATAAAAATATTATTAAAGCATAAAAAATTATTATTCGAGCATAAAAATATTATTCAAACATTAATTATAAGTGTAATTCATTCAAAGAACAGAATGATGAGTTGAAGGGGAAATATTAATATCCATAATAAATTATATTTAAAAACACAATAGGAAATTCATTGTAATAAGCTTAGTGTGAATATTTTCAAATTCTATTCAATGGGCTAGCAAAAATTTAAGATTTATTTTAAGAAATATTTCTTGGCCATTCTTATTCCAAGAAAGACACTGCTTATATCTTATTATTTTTTTAAGTCCCATATGAATTGAAATATTAACAAAAAATATATCCATCATCATCTCTAAGATCCCTCCCCTTTTACTAATATTGGATTTCTTTTCACAATTATATCAAAATTGAGTTCAATTCATCTTTCACACGTCTTTAAGTTTTTACATCCTATTTATATTTAACCTATTATTAAGGTATTTCAATAAAATTATAATTTTAGTATATTATTAGATATTTCAACTCACATTTGCATTCCAATGAAAATAAAAAGTTTAACAGCTGAATAAGCTTTCACCTTTTATTATAGTTAAAAGAATTGAGATAATAAAGCATTCATATTCATTTAATAAAATATTAAAAAAATAAAAATTTCAACCATTACAATATTTAGACCAAACCCTAATCTTAATTAGGAGTGTAGGATCCATGGCAAATAAAATTAGATAAAACTTTAATCGAACCCTAACTCTAACCCTAATCGAATCCTAACTTTAAAACATTTATAAATTAATTTAGACAAGTTTTTTTTTTAAATTATCTCTTTCATTTAAATGTATATATAAAAAAATGACCTTGCTTCTAAAATTATATCAGTTGGCTTCGAAACATGAAGGAATTTGAGCTATCATGTGGAGCTCGTGGCAGATGATGCTTTCGCTCACAAAGAGCTCAAGGTTTTCCAAACACAGAGGACTCTTACCACTGATTTTAATGCCATCATCGCCATGCTTTGATAAGGATTTGAATTGGTTAAAAATATTAGCAAAATCCATTCCAAACAACATTCTACTTTGTCATTTTGAGGGAGATTTGTAGAGATGTGAGTCTATACAGAGATATTTGTAGGTTTTGAAAAGGAGCATGGTGGCCACTATCAACACGGAACTCAAGCTAAAAGAAGCCTCAAATGATTAACTTTTAGATTTTTTGTGTTATATTTGGGTGAAAGTGTAAAATAATTAGGGTTACTTTAATTTGGATAGAGTGAGGAGGGTATATTAAAGGGGATTTTTAAAATATGATTATATATATTTTTAATTTATGAATGTTTTTTTTTTTTTTATATTCAGTTATTGGTGCTTTTAAGGTTAGGAAATGGTATTCGAAGGATTAATTTTTTGTTGTACGTTTAAAAATTATGTTTTATGATTTTTCTTGATAAAATTGTTTATATCGTAAAATGTTGTAAAATAAGTGAAAATTTTGAATTCTAATGTGATACCACAACAAATCTATGTGGCTCTAAAGTTTAGGTGCACATCTTTTAGGACCTTTTCTTTATGGCCCACAATTCCAATTATTTTTTATTTTTATATTAAATTTAAAAATAACTAATTCAATGGTCATTGTGGCTCAAACTTCCTATCGTAAAAATAAATTCAATTCAAAATTCAAAAAAGTAATAAATTAAGCACATACCATTGCACAAGGAAGAGGTAGAAGATCCTCCTTGACACTGCACAAGTAAGAGGTGGTGGAAGATCCTCCTTATATCAACCATATTAAATCATTTTCATTTTAATAAAGATCAAATTTGTAAATCCATCTTTAAAAAATTATGAAAATATTTTTATAAATACATTTTTCATATATAATTTTTTTTAATTATGTATTATTTTACAAATATTTTTTTCATATTTTATTAAATTAATTAGAATAAAATAAATTTAAAATTTGACCTTATATTTAAAATTTTATTATTTTTAAGAAGAAACATTCTTCTACAAATATATGAAAAAATTAATATTGATTTTTTTTTAATAACATCTTATACTATTATAATTGCTAATTCCATCCTTATTTTTAATTATAATTAGCAATGTTAACGTATCAAATTGGGCATAATAAGTTCATAATAAACACTTATAAGTTGTAATAGTGACATGGTATGGTATTTTTTTTATATAACAAATTGTCATTTTACCTATGAACTTAATATTTAAAAATAATTTTTTACATTAATGAGATTAAAAGAAACCTTTTATTAATTTTATAAATATTAATTATATTTTTAATTTGATATATATAATATTATTAAATGAACTTTTTTTTTAATTAATCATGAGTAAGAGAACACAATTTTAATTTTGATCGTTTAATTAATTTTTGAAAAAAATATTTTTTAATAAATAAATATAAACAACCATTATCTTTATCAATCAAATTATAATTTTTTCAATATAAAAAATATTTATATCTTCATATATAATAACCTTTAATTTGCTTCATTGTCAATCATCGTATTGGCAAAATAATATTCCTCAACTCTACAAATTATTTCATTAAGATTTAGCGAGGAAGAATTAGTATTTGATATTATATATATTTATATATATATATATATATATATATATATATATATATATATATATATATATATATATAATCAAATAATAATTAGTATAAGTTGTAATGATAAATTGTGAAAAAGTTTATGATATCATACCCATGAAAGAAAACCCTTGACTCACATTATTTTATTATCTTTAAATATTATTTTATTATTTATAAATAATAAATATTTTATTACTCACATAAAAAATCAATTAATTTTTATTTTTCCACATATATATTAACAATTAAATATCTTTGAAAAATCAAATTAATGATCAGAAGGTTGAGAGGGGTAATCTTGCATTGAAATCGAGTATGCATCATGATATTAAGATTTGGGCAAGTATGCATCATAATATTAAGATTCGAGTGATTCACTGCATAAAGGACAATGTGAGTCCATCTAGGAAGACATATTTGTAATGCTCTATACAAGGTTCAGTGTGTTTTTAAGTGTAAGTTACAACATTTTCCAAATAAAGGGAAATCAGGGTTCAATGTGTTTAAGTTACAGCATTTACTAGCCAAATAAGTTAGGTTCTACATTTTTGAAAGCAACGCATCAATGGAAGTCACAACCATTTATGAGGAAAGGTCTTCTTCTATTAGATACATCATCAAATAATGAAAATGTTCTAGTTTGTTTTGTTAATAATGTTGATAATGACAAAGGGCCATCATTTTTTGAATTAGGTTCTCCACTTTTGAAAGTAACACATCAATGGTAGTCACAACTATCTAAGAAGAAAGGTCTTCTTCTATTAGATATATCATCAAAGAATGAAATTGTTTCAGTTTGTTTTGTTAACAATGTTGACAGTGACAAAGGGCCTTAATTTTTTGAGTTAGGTTCTGCACAAGTTTGAAAGTAGCATGTCAATGGTATTCACAACCATCTATGAGGAAAGGTCTTCTTCTATTAGACATATCATCAAAGAATGAAAATGTTCCAGTTTGTTTTGTTAAAAATGTTGACAATGACAAAGGGCCTTCATTTTTTGAGTTAGGTTTTGCACTTTTGAAAGCAACATGTCAATGGTAGACATAACCATCTATAAGGAAAGGTCTTCTTCTATTAGATATATCATCAATGAATGAAAATGTTCTTGTTTATTTTGTTAACAATGTTGATAATGACAAAGGGCCATCATTTTTTAAGGTTTACACTTTTGAAATCAACATGTCAATGAAAGTCACAACCATGAAATATATATACAATGAAAGGTCTTATTTCATTAGATATATCATCAAATAATGAAAATGTTCTAGTTTATCTTGTTAACAATGTTAATAATGAGAAAGAGAGATTATTTTTTGAGTTAAGTTCTACACTTTTCAAAGTAACATGTTAGTGGAATTCAAGACCATCTATAAGGAAAGGTCCCTCCTATTATATATATCCTCAAAGAATGAAAATGTTCAAACTTATCTTTTTAATAATGTTGACAATGACAAAGGGCCATCATTTTTTGAATATATTAGCAAAGTTAGGTATTCACATTCTATTGGCAAGCGGAGCCTTGAACAAGTTATGATTGTAAGAGTGGTTGTGATTCTAGTGAGAAATTATCTTGTATTACATTGAATGTAGGTGAGATGCCATACAATTCAAATGGGTATTTTGTAAAATGGAAAAGGTGATGCAAGAACATCTCTTAGGATGAATTTTTCTTTCAATTTTGGTTTGTTACATTAATTTTGGATTGGAGATGGTTTTTATGGCCTTTTAATTCCTAAAACATCCTTAGTTTTCAATTTGGTAGCTTAGAATAGCTCTTGGTTAATTTAAATTTCAAATTTCATGTTTTCCTGCCAAAACTTATTATTCAAAAATTTGAATAATTGGCTTGTAGTTGTAGTTACAAGTGTAAGTGAATGATTTATTTAATGTTTTGAACATGTTACAAACATCCCTACATACTCCTTGAATCTATGTCAAGTTTCTAAGGATTCATGTGTATGGAAATCAAACTTTTATCTATTGTCATACTCCTTAACTTGCCATGTGACCATTGGAAGGTCCCTTCTAAAATAGTTATAGCAGTTAGAGACATATAAATTTTGTAATTTTTTAAGGGGATAGGTTTTTGGTTGTTTTTATAACATGATTCTTTAATAAATAATGATAAAAACCCCTAGTTTGTAGATTGGTTACACACATACCCTATTTTTTTGAGTTTGTTGTGTTGTTTCATGATTGTACATAATGTGCTTTGAAGGATTCCATATATGCTTTAAGTTATTGGATTTTAAAAGGTTAAGGTAAGTTCCTTTATGATATTTTGATTTTTTTTTCATGGTTTCATTGCTTTGTGTATTTCCCTTTTGTTGTGTAAAAGAGCATAGGCCTATAGATGGTGATATTTCATGCATAGTCAAAGATAATTTTGATTACAAAATTGGAACATAGATCATAAAATGGATAAAAAATGATTTTAATGTGTGTATAAGTTCAAGATAAAGTTAATACAATTTTTACAATCCAAGAAAAATCTTTGAAACATTCAGAAACCAATTGTTTGCGCTCTCAGGGCATGACAGGGGTGAGAAAGCCCTAAACTAGGATTTGGGTCATATCTAGAGTTTAAACCATCCAAATTTGAAAAACATTTGTAGTCCTATGTAATTTAAGTTGATTTAACATATTAAAGATAATTCATATTGGTATGGCCTTTTTGGTATAGACTATTAGTGAGTGTGTTGTACTTAGGCTCAAATAGGCCTAATTAGAGAGCCTTGGGGCTAGAAAAGGGGTCTAAACTTAGATTTTGGTCAATAAATTTGACAAAAATATGTAACTAAATAAATTTTACCTATAAATACCCTTATATTCTCTTGATCACTTATATTTTTTCCATACAAGGTAAAATCTAGAAAGAAAAAAGGCTACTAAAGTGGTCTAAAGGCCTAGGAAAATTAGTAAGGAAGGCAGAGTTGAGACTTATCACCAAGTTGATATGCATAATTACAATATCAAAACTAGGTTAAGATACCTTGATGCAAGTGGGAGAGAGGATATTCCTTGAAAGAGAGAATCAAGTACTTGTTTGACAAATGGCTGAGAAAGAGTCAAGATGCCACCAAGAAGGAATGTAACAAGTGAGAGAACAATAGCCTTGAAAATGGGGGATTCCATCTTGTAGGATTTTAGGGACCTTAGGTTAAATTTTTATGCTAGGATAATAGCATTGGAGGCTAACCAGATAAGAAAAGTGGTCATAGGGGATTTGAGTTACTAAGAGGAAGATGAACCCCAAGCACTAGAATTAGAAGATGAAGGAGAGAGAGACTGAGGAGTAAAAGTTTGAGAGACTACTAAAGGTGGTGAAAGGGAAAGGATATAAATCCAAATTGGATATTTCAATATATATAGGTAGCCCCAATGGGTAAGAACTCCTTGATTGGATAGGGGAGTTAGAAAAATACTTTGATTTTGAAGATGTCCTAGAAGAGAAATAGGTGAAGTTTGCTAGAACTAAGTTAAAGGGATATACATCCCTATGGTGGGATTATGTCCAAGATGAGATAAGGAAGAAAGGGAAGTCCAATATTAGGCCTTGGAATAGGATGGTGTAAAATTTTAAGAGTAAATTCTTTCCTAGTGACTACATCACTAATTTTTACAGGAGGCTCTAGAACTTGAAGCAAAAAGAGATAGGGGTGAAAGAGTACACTGAAGATTTATTAAAATTGATAATAAAATCAGGTCATATGGAGGATGAAAATGACAAGGTATCAAGGTATCTCAATGGCTTTAGATACAACCTATAGGATGAATTGAGTTTATCCAGTCCAAAAACTCTTGAAGAATGTTACTAGTTGGCATTGAAGGCTGAAGACAAACTTAATAGAAATTAAAACCAATATAATAGAGGAAGGTGAATAAGTTTCAAAGGTATATGAAAACAAGGGGGTATAGGATACTCAAAAATAAATAATTAAGGAAAGACTAGTAATTCACAAGAACATCCCTCTAGTGCAAGAAGTGGTTTTAGAGGTAGTAGACCTTACAATAGGGGTAGTTATGCATCAAGAGGTAGAGGATAAAGTGGATTTGTAGGAATATGTTTCAAGTGAAATAAGTGTTTTGGCCATAAATCATGGGAGTGCCTAGAAGATTGGCTAGTAAGAAGCCCAAAAATTGAAGGTAAAAACTAGATTACACAAGGAGATGAGGAGGAGAGTGTTTGCTCTCCATCACTTGTGGAAGAGATTGAAGTTAGAGAATCATTTCTCATGATAAGGGTGTTGATAAATCCACCAAAAGAGAAGGATAAACCACAAAGGAAGACTCTTTTTAGGAATTATTGCAAATACTAAGGTAGGTGTTACAAAATGGTCATAGATTCAAGAAGCATGGATAATCTAGTATATGTGGAAATGGTTAATAAGTTTGGATTGAAAAAAATACCTCACCCCACAACATAAAAGGTCTCATTTTTTAATAAGGGTCATCAAGTCTTGGTGAGTGAACAAATTTGGGTAGAGTTCCAAGTTAGAAGGTACAAGGACAAGGTGTTTTGTGATGTCATCCTAATGGATGTTTGCCATGTGCTTCTTGGGAGGCCTTGAAAATATGATAGGAAAACCATTCATCATGGAATAAATAATATGTATACTTTGGTCAAATATGGATTCAATCATTCCTTTATACCCATGAAGGATGAAGAGAGTGATCAACAATTTGGCTCACACATGATGTTGGTGAGTGGTAAGGAATTTTTGAATGCCATGAATGAAGAGAAATTAGGTTCTGATTTGGTAGTCAAGCCTAGGACTATTATGACAGCCAAAAAGATCAATGATATTCCCCAAGATATCTAAGATATGTTGAAGGAATATGTAGAGATATTTGTTGATGATTTTCTCAACACACTGCCACTTATGAGGAACATAACACATCATATAGAATTTGTACTTAAAGCAAGTCTACCTAACAAGGCAACCTATAAGATGACCCCTCAAGAGAATGTTGAGATCAAAAGATAATTGCAAGATTTTCTTGAGAAAGGACTTATCAAAGAAAGACATAGTCCTTGTACATTACCTACATTGTTGGTGCCAAAGAAGGAAGGTGAGTGTGTTAAGCATAAAATATACTGAGAGGGGGGGTGAATCAATATAGTATATATCTTATTTCTTAATCAAATCCCTTTTATTTAACCACTTAACCACACATTCAAGATATGTAATAAAACTGAAACAATAATATTCACCACAAAAGAGAGAGAAAGAGAGAGAGACACCAAATTTTTACGTGAAAACCAAAAGTGGGAAAAACCAAGGAGAACAATCTCAAGTATATGAATGAGCACCAACTTAAATTAAAAAATTTTCAAGAACCAACTTGTAGGAGCACCAACCCCTTTGTTGAGCACCAACATAGTAACTATTTGTGATCACCAACCCCTCTTGTGTATAAAACACAATTATCTCTCAATGTTGCTTACTCAACAAATAATATAACTCTACAATATCTCCTAAGTTTATCTCTTCAAAAATAAATACAAACCATGCACTCTCTTGCATATTACAAATGGCTTCTCAAGCCTTTATTTATAGCTTTCCAAATGACCTTTGGCATTCACCCTTTGTGACCCTTCAATCCTCATGTAAAATGGTTTCAAACTTGCATGACCCTTCATATCCTTGCATTTGAAAAGTCATATGGTTAACCTTCATAAGCAAAAGTGTCCTTTCCTCTTTTGTCTTTATCTTGGTGACTTTTTGTAATCCTTAAAGTGTCCCTTCATTGAAAAATATGGCATACCCTCTTTTGTCTTCACATGATGACTCTTGAAATTCCTCAAGATGACTCTTCATGAGAAAATGCATCCCATTCCTCTTTCATCTTTTACCCCATGACTCTTTGACTTCTCCAAGGGCCCTCTTTTAACTTATATGCAACCAAAAATATATTCATTAATATTAAATAAATATTAACACACATTAGCCAAGATATGAATATTTAAAAACACCATTAAATGCAATGGAGCCTTTATCACCAATAATGCTAGACCTTTGACATCAATGACAATATTTCCAACAATCTCCCCCTTTGTCATTGATGGTAACCTTAAACTAAAATTGCCACATCCTGAAACCTACATATACTGCCATCTAGAAAACATAAATTAACTCACCCTTACTGTAGCAATATGTACCTATTCCTTATACCTATTTTTATACCTATACCTATTATTCTCTCCCTTTGACATCAATGGAAAAGTGCCTACCTAGAGCTAACACTTATCTCCCCCTCAACTAATTTTGAACCTTAATGGTAGGAAGTAAAATAAATTACTCCCAACTTCTTTCACAAATACTCAAATGTGTCTTTTGGTAGTGCCTTTGTGAAAATATCTACAATCTACTATGTAGTACTTATATACTCCATCTTAACCTATTGATCTACAACCTGCTCTCTCAATAAGTGATATCTAATGGGAATATGTTTTGTTCTTGAATGCATCACTGGATTCTTTAAAAAAAATTAGCACTTGTGTTGTCACAAAAAATAGAAATAGGTTCATCATATTTTACCTTGATAACTTCCAAATTTTGCTTCATCCAAAGCACTTGAGTAAAACATAATACCACTGCAATATATTTTGCTTCAACTATAGAAAGTGATACTAAATTTTGCTTCTTGCTTCACCATGATACTAAGCTATCACCAATAAAAAATGTTCCTCCACTTGTACTCTTTCTTTCATCCAAGCACTCTGCCCAATCTAAATTTGTATAAGCAACCAAAGTGAAATCTCTACCTATGGGATACCACAATCCATAATCCAATGTACCCTTGATATGTCTGAATATTCTCTTCACCAACTAAACATGACTATCTTTTAGAGATGACTGATATCTTGCAAGCATACCTACTACATGTATGATGTCTAGCCTTGATGCTATCAAATATAAAATACTACCAATCATAGATCTATACAAATATTGACTTGCAATAGATGAATCTTCATCCTTTTTCACCTTATTTTCTATATACATTGGTGTGCCAACTAGTGCACAATCCTCAAACCCAAATTTCTTCAACATTTCCTTGGCATTTTTACTTTGAGATATGAAAATTCCTTTATCTGACTGAAATATTTATAATCCTAAGAAAAATGATAATTCTCCAAGCATAGACATCTCAAATTATTTTTACATATTATTATAAAATTCCTTTTTCATCTTTTGAATGTTTCCTCCAAAAATAACGTCATCAACATATACCATAGCAATCAATTAATGCTCACCTTCTATTTTGATGTAGAGATTACTGTCAGCAAATCCTCTCTTAAAACCTTGATCCTACAAGTAATTATCAAGTCTTGCATACCAAGTTCTATGCACTTGTTTCAATCTATACAATGATTTCTTCAATCTGTATACATGGCTACTAATATTTGAGAGAATAAATCCCTGAAGCTACTCAATGTAGACCTCTTCTTCTATATTCTCATTGAAGAAGTTAGATTTGACATCCATCTGAAACACTTTGAAGTTTTTAAACACTACATATGCAAGAAACATTCTAGTAGCCTCTAACCTTGCCACTAGTGCAAAAGTTTCTTCAAAATCTATTCCCTCAATTTGAGCATATCCTTTACATACTAATCTTTATTTATTCTTGGTCACTTCTCCATTTTCATTCAATTTATTTCTATCAACCCATTTTTTTCCTATCACATTATGATCTTTTGGTCTAGGCACTAATTCCCAAGTATCATTCTTTTCTATCTAATTTAATTCTTTATCCATAGCCTTAACCCAATGCTTATCATGTCTAGCTTCTAGAAAAGTTATACATTGAATTTTGGATAATAAAGAGAAATTAACTTGCTCAGATTGACTTATCATCATTTTTTTGGTGTGAATTCCTTCATTTATGTCCTCGATGATGTCACTTTTATTATTATTTTTCTAAACATATTTAGATAGAGTTTTGGTTTCTTTTTTCTCCTTCTTCTCATCTTCATCTAATTCTTCAAAATCTTCCTCTTCAATGATTTTAGAAATGTCTACTGGAGTTCCATCTTCTTCTATCCTAACACTCACACTTTCAAAAAAATTCTTGGTTCTTTTGTTATAACATTTATAAGCTTTATTTTTGCAAGAATAACCAATAAATATACCTTCATATGCTCTGGATTCAAACTTTTCAAGTTTTTTGTTGGTTCTCTTTATGAAGCATATATTGTCAAAAACTCTAAAATAAGCAATTGTTGCTAGTTTAGTTTATTTTTCCATAGCTCAAAAGTAGTCTTGTCACTATTGACTCTCAATAATGCTCTAATTTGAATATGCACTACTGTATCAACTACCTCTCTCTAATATTTATTTGGTATCTTGGATTCATTTAGCATTATCCTCACCATCTCCTAAACTATTCTATTTCTTGACTCAACTACTCCATTTTGTTGTGAAATTCTAGTTGTTGAATAATGTCTCTTTATTCTATGGTCTTCACAAAACTTAATAAATTGATCTAACATGAATTCTCCTCCTCAATCTGATCTTAGACACTTAATCTTCAAACTAGTTTCATTCTTAACTAATGCTTTGAATGCTTTGAAATGTCTGAAATCTTATGATTTTTTTTTTTAAACATTACCTAAGTCATACATGAAAAATCATCAATAAGAAACATAAAATATTTCTCACCTTGAATAGTTTGAGTTCTCATAGGTCCACACAAATCAGTGTGAACAAGCTCTAACATCTAAGTGTATGAGTACTCTTTTGCTTTGAACCGACTTTTGGCATGCTTCCCATGCTGACAAGGTTCATAAAACATGTCGAATGGCTTCATAATATTTGGAAGATTTTTGATTCCTTGATTTTTGCTAATGTTGAAAAGATTATCAAAATTTATGTGACTCATTCTCATGTGCCATATCCAACTTTCTTTAATCTGACTCAAACATCTTTGACCTTTGATGTCTGATAACATATACAAATTATTACCTATTCCTTGAGCATCTGTAATCAACACATCTGAATATTTTCTCCTAATTTTATAACCTTATACATAAAAATTTAGTGTGTGCCCTTGATCACACATTTGAATTAAACTCAAAATATTATGCTTAAGACCTTTTACATACAAAACATTTTCAATTTTGGTTTTACCATTATCCAAACTTAGTGTACCTTTTCTAGCAATTCTGACAGTAGTATTATCTCTGAATTTAACTATGCCACCATTGATCTTCTTTAAGGTTATAAACTTGATTTTGTCTCCTATCATCTACCTCAAACATCTAATGTTAATGAACCATGGATTTTCTTCATTTCTTGCATGTAAATCTGTCTACACCAACATAGATTTTTCAAGTTGTTTCTTCTACCATGAACCTGTATGAACTTTCTTCTTGATGAATGGAGCTACACACTTTTATATTATCGAGCTAGTGTCTGAGTTTGTTTTACTTGTAACATATTATGGCCTCTTCATTAAAGCCTGATAGAAGATCAAAAGAGTTGTGGCTTCTACTTGACTCTGCATGACTTTCATTCTCCTTATTTCTGAAATTATTAGCCTTTTTTTGACATTCTATTTTCTTATGACCATATCCATTACAATAAAAATAGTAACCATAAAAATAATACCTATTTTTGTATCTCTGATATGGATTGTCTTTTGTAGCTATGTTCTTTCTAGCCTTCTTTATTTGAGATGTCCTCTGTATTCTTAACTTCTTCCCTTTTTATTTCCTCTTTTGTAAGATCTTCAGCATATCTCTTTCCTTTTTCCTTGTCTATGAAAGTAATGGCCTCCCCTTTCTCTTTTTCAAATATAATACCTATCTTATCTGACATTGATCTTTGATTTTCTAATATATTATTCAACAAATTAGTGCTATTCTCAAATTTTGAATCATTGGCTACTCTATCATTGATTTCTATTTTCTCAATATTTGCTTTTAAAGAAGCAATTTCAATAACATACCTTTCACATTATTTAATTATTATTTACAACTGTGTCATTAGATCTTCAATTATTTTCTTTGACTCCTTTTCATTTTTCTCGATCTGGAGATTTAATCTTTGATTCTTCTTTTCAAAATATTTTAACTCTTCTAAGGCACAAATGAGTTCTCCTTCCAAATATACTTCAGCTTCATATGTTCTTCTTCTTGATCAACTATATTTTTTCTTGCAGAGGCATCTTCATATATGGCCATGAAGAAAATATTTTGTTCTTCTAAATCACTGACTCCACTTCTTCGGCTAAGCTAGGATCTTTAGAATACAAACTCTTCTTCTCAAATCCCTTCTTGAATTTTCTTTTGAAATTTTTCTTGTATGTAGACTTTTCTTCTTCATTATCACCATTACCCTTATCTAAACACTTAGCTCAAAATATCTAATCTTTCCACAATTAAAACACTTGAAAGTTAATTGTTCTTGATATTTACCTGTGCCCTTTTTTGGTTTGCGAATGAATAGAGCTCCATTTTCATCTTCATCATCCTAGAACTATCACTTGATTCTTGAATCTTAGCCTTCTCTTTCTTTGATGTCTTGAAAGAAGCTTCTCTCTTTGAGGGTTTTTCTTGTTCAGTCCACATCTCATATGTTGTAATAATACCATGTAGCTCATCCATATTTAGCTTGGATAAATTCTTCATCTCTTCAATTGTTAAAACTTTTGCATCATATCTCAATGGTAGAGATATCAAAACTTTTTGAACCAAAATTGATTCGTCTAAATTTTCTCCAAGACCTTGAATCTGATTAACTATTTGATCAACCTGCAAAAGATAACTTGTTATATTTTCCTCCTCTTCTATCTTCAAACTCTCAAACTATCTTCTAAAAGTTTGAAGCTTGGCTTGCTGAACCTTTCCATCACCTTTGTAACTATTCTCAAGTTTTACGTAAGTTTCATGAGCAAATTTACATTGCATAACTTTAACAAATTTTGATTCACATAAACCACATAAAATAGCATTTAAATCTTTAGCATTATTTTCGCTTGACTTCTTTTCTACTAGAGTAGTTACAAGTGTCTGTGGCTCTTCATATTTCTCTACCACTACTTGCCATATGTCGAATCCAAAGGCCATCAAATAAGTATTCATCCTTATACTCCAAAAAAATATAATTTGTCCCATCAAACAAAGTTGCCTTATTTATATAAAAACCTTCATGTAATCTAGTCATCATGCTTTCTCGATCTACCTTCAAGCTGTAAAACTTTTTCAAAGGAACCTGCTCTGATACCAATTGTTAAGCACAAAATATACTGAGAGGGGGGGTGAATCAATATATTATATATCTTATTTCTTAATCAAATTCATTTTCTTTAACCACTTAATCACACATTCAAGATATGCAATAAAACTAAAATAATTATATGCACCACACAAGAGAGAGACACACCAAATTTTTACGTAGAAACTCAAAGTGAGAAAAACCATGGAGAACAATCTCAAGTATATGAATGAGCACCAACTCAAATTAAAAAATTTGTAAGCACCAACTTGCAGAAGCGCCAACCCCTTTATCGAGCATTAACCCCTTACAAATATTTGTGATCACCAATCCACAGGAGCACCAACCCCTTTTGTGTATAAAACACAACTATCTCTCAACATTGCTTACTCAACAAATGATATAAATCTACAATATCTCTTGATTTTATCTCTTTTTCAAATAAATATAAACCATGCACTCTTTTTCACATTATAAATGTCTTATTAATCCTTTATTTATAACTTTCCAAATGACCTTTGGCATTCACCCTTTGTGACCATTCAATCCTCATGGAATATGGTAAGAAACTTGCATGACCCTTCGTATCCTTTCATTTAAAAATTCATATGATGACCCTTCATAAGCAAAAGCATCCTTTCCTTTTTTTTCTTTATCTTAGTGACTTTTTTATATTTCTCAAAGTGTTCCTTCATGGAAAAATGTGCCATACCCTCTTTTGTCTTCACATGGTGAATCTTGGAATTCTCTAAGAGGACTCTTCATGAGAAAATGCATCCCATTCCTCTGTTGTCTTTTACCCCATGACTCTTTGACTTCTCCATGGTCCCTCTTTTGAATTATATGCAATAAAAATATATTCATTCATATTAAATAAATATTAATGCACATTAGCCAAGATATGAATATTAAAAAAACCATTAAATGCAATGGGGCATTTATCACCAATAATGTTAGACCTTTGACATCAATGAAAATACTTCGAACAGAGTAGAGGATGTGTATTGATTCTAGGGCCAAAAATAAAATCACATTAAGGTATATATTTCCACTTCCTAGAATGGAGGATTTGATGAATTTCTTGAGTGGAAAAATATTTTTTTATAAGATTGATCTCAAGAGTGGGTACTATCAAATTAGAATCAAGCAAGGTGATGAGTGGAAGATTTCTTTTAATAAAAATGAAGGTTTGTATGAGTGGTTAGTCATGCCATTTGGTTTGACCAATGTACTAAGTAATTTTATGAGATTAATGAATTAAGTTCTCAAGTCTTTCATAGGTAAGTTTGTAGTGCTTTATTTGGATGACATACTAATCTACAACCATAGCAAGGACGAACATATTCACTATTTGAATTTAGTCATGAGGAGGCTACAAGAACAAAGGTTGTTGATAAACCTCAAAAAGTGTGATTTCATGAAGTCATAGTTGTTATACCTTGATTTTGTCATATCACAAAGTATGTTGAAGATGGACAAGAACAAGGTGAAGGCAATCATGGAGTGTCCAACACCTAGGATAGCAAGAGAGATGAGAAGTTTGCATGGTATTGCAAGTTTTTATAGGAAGTTCATTAGGAATTTTAATGGAATATGTTCTCTTATCATAGACACTATCAAGGGAGACAAGAAAAAGTTTGTGTGGAATGAGAAAGTAGAGAAGAGCTTTCGATACTTGAAGTAAAGATCACAGAGTAGCTAATACTAGCATTTATAGACTTCAATAAGGTGTTTTAAATAGAATTTGATGCAAGTGGAGTGAAAATAGGTGTTTTACTAATCCAAGAGGGTAGACCTATAACCTATTTCAGTGAGAAGTTGAATGATGCCAAGAAGAAGTACTCATCCTATGACTTGGAGTTCTATGTAATGGTACAAGCATTGAATAAGTGGAGGCATTATCTCATGCCAAAGGAGTTCATTTTGTACATGGATAATCATGCACTTAAGTTCATTTCTAATCAGCCCAAACTGAACCAAAGACACATGAAATAGGTGGAGTACATGCAAACTTTCATCTTCACCATCAAGCATAAGCAAGGGCAAAGCAATAAGGTTACAGATGCATCGAGTAGGAGGGTCTTATTGGTGCATGAAATTTAGTTAGAAATTTTTGGGATTGAATCAATCAAAGACATTTATGAGGATGACAAAGACTTTAATGAAGCATACAATACTTGCAAACACCCAAGAACACTCAACAAGGAGCCATGGTTAGATTTTGTTCTACAAGATGGATTTTTATTCAAAGGAGTATAGTTATGTGTGTCAATAGTTTCCATAAGAAGAAATATGATCCAAGAGAAGCATAGTGGAAGCATGGTAGGCCACTTTGGGCTTGACAAGACATTGGATTTTCTCACTAAGCACTATTATTGGCCTAAAATGTAATCAAAAGTGAGGAGGTATGTTGAAAGGTGCAAGAATTGTCAATTGGAAAAAGGTATGAGCACTAATGCAGGTTTGTATCAATCCCTACCATCCTAAATAGGCCTTAGGAATCCATAAGTATAGAATTTGTGATGGCATTACCTAGGACACAAAGGGGTTTTGACTTAATCTATGTAGTTGTGGATAGATTTTCTAAAATGGCACATTTCATTCTATGTAAAACTACTAATATGCCACCCATGTGGTGAATTTTTTTTTCAAGGAGGTAGTAAGACTTCATGGATTGCCCATGAACATTGTATTTGATAGGGATATCAAGTTTTTTAGTCATTTCTAGAGAACATTGTGGAGGAAGCTAGGCACAAACTTGAGTTTCAATTTAGCTTACCACACTCTAATAGATGGGAAAACCGATGTGGTTAATAAAATCTTAGGGAACCTATTGAGGTGCCTATTTAAGGACCATCCCAAGTAGTGGGATCTTGTGTTGCCTCAATTAGAATTTACCTATAATGATTCTACCAATAGGGGCATTGGTATGAGCCCATTTCATGTAATCTATGGTATGAATCATAGAGGATTATTTGAGGTTATAAAAATTATTCATATAGATTAGAGAAGTGTTGAGAGTGAAGAGTTTGTTATGGCAATGAAGGAAGTACACGAACAGGTAAAGAAGCACCTAGAGTATAGTGTTGAAAAATAAAAGAAACAAGCAGATGTGACTAGAATGGAGGTGAGTTTTTAGATGGGAGACTTAGTGTTGGCTCATCTTAAGAAGGAGAGGTACCCATAGGGTGAATACAACAAGTTGAAGATGAAGAAGATTGGTCCTTATAGGATTCTCAGAAAGTTTGTAAATAATGCTTATGAATTGGAGTTACCTAATGGGGTAGGTATCTCACCTATATTTAATGTTTCATACCTATATCCTTACAAATAATGAGTATAAAGAGGGAAAATATTAGAGGACAAGCCTACAAAAAGCCTAGATTGGGCAACATAGTTTCCTAAGGCCAAGACAGAAGAGTTAGAGTGCATATTGGATAAGCAAGTGATCAAAAGGACTAGAGACAAGTGGTAATTCAAGTACCTAGTCAAGTGTAAACACCAATCATTAGAATATTCTATTTGTATTATTGATAATGACATTAAAAAATCATGGGATTACTCTGAAATCACTCATGAACAATATTCCCTAAATTCTTTCTCTATCCCTGGGAGTATGATGAAAGAACATCACTCTTAGGGTGAATTTTGCTTTCAATTTTGGTTTGTTGCATCAATTTTGGCTTGGAGATGGTTTAGAGTACCTTTTAATTCCTTTACCATCCTTAGTTTTCAATTTGGTATCTTAGAATATCTCCTAGGTAGTTTAAATTTCATGTTTTCTCACCAAAACTTGTTATTCAAAAATTGAATAATTAGCTTGTAGTTGAAATTATAAGGGTAAGTGAATGATTTTTTTAAGTTTTAAACATGTTAAAAACATCCATAAAAACCCATTTAATCCATGTCAATTGTCTAAGATATGTATATAAATCAAACTTTGGTCTATTGTCATACTCCTTAACTTACCATGTGACTGTTGGAAGGTCCCTTCCAAAATAGTTATAGCAGTTAAAAACATATAAATTTTGTAATTTTTGAATGAGAGAGGTTTTTGGTTATATTTAGAACATGAATCTTTAATAAAAATGAGAAAACCCCCTAGTTTATAGATTGGTTACACAGAGACCCTATTTT
Source organism: Torreya grandis (assembly GCA_037957365.1). Lineage (NCBI taxonomy): Eukaryota > Viridiplantae > Streptophyta > Pinopsida > Cupressales > Taxaceae > Torreya > Torreya grandis. The sequence goes on from JARHVA010000462.1 coordinate 4,311,464, forward strand.
TCTAAGTTTGTTGTGTTGTTTCATGACTGTGCATAATGTGCTTTGAAGGATTCCATATATGCATTGAGTTATTGGATTACAAAAGGTTAATTTAAGTTACTTTATGATCTTGTGAAGTTTTTTTCATGGTTTCATTTCTTTGTATATTTCCCTTTTATTATGTAAAGGAACACAAGCATGTAGATGGTGATATTTCCTGCACAGTCAAAAACAATTCTGATTAGAAAAGTGGAAAAAAGATCATAACATGGATAAAAAATGATAAGAAGATGTGTGTAAGGTCAATATATAGTTAATAAAATTTTCATAGTCCAATAAAACCCTTTGAAACGTTCAAAAACCAATTATTTGTGCTCTCGAGTCATGACAAGGGTGAGAAAGCCCTAAACTAGGGTTTGGGTCATATCTAGAGTTTAAACCATCCAAATTTCAGAAAATTGTATAGTCTTGTGTAATTAAAGGTGCCTTAATAGATTAAGGAGAATTCAGAATGGTATGGACTCTCAGTGAGTGTGTTGTACTTAGGCTCAAACAGGCTTAATTAAAGAGCCTTAGGGCTAGAAAAGGGGTCTAAACTTAGAGTTTGTTCAAGAAAATTGGTATAAATGTGTAAAAAATAAAGGGTACCTATAAATATATTTATATTATCTTGATCACTTGTATTTTTTCCATACAAGGCAAAATTTAGAATATATATATATATATATATATATATATATATATATATATATATATATATATATATATATATATATATATATATATATATATATATATATATATATATATATATATATATATATATATATATATAGATGTATGTATGTATATATATGTATGTATGTATGTATGTATGTATATATATATGTATGTATGTATATATATATATATATATATATATATATATATATATATATATATATATATATATATATATGTATGTATGTATATATATATATATGTATATATATATATATGTACATACATATATATACATACATACATATATATATATATATATATATATATATGTATGTATATATATATATATATGTATGTATATATATATATATATATATATATATATATATATATATATATATATGTATGTGTGTATATATATATGTATGTGTGTATATATATATATGTATGTATATATATATATATATATATATATATGTGTGTGTGTGTGTGTGTGTGTGTGTGTATGTATATATATATATATATATATATATGTATGTATATATATATATATACACTAGAGTGGTCTAAAGGCCTAAGAAAGTTGGTAAGGAAGGTAGAGTTTCCATCATTTTTCTGAATATATTAGAAAATTTAGGCATTCACATTATATTTTTAAGATGGAGCCTTGCAAGGGTTATGATTGTAAGAGTGGTTGTGCTTCTAGTGAGAAATGCTCTTGTATTACATTGAATGTAGGTGAAATACCATACAATTGAAATGGGTATCTTGTACAATGGAAACCTAGGTTCTAAGGTCTATGAATGTGATGATAAATGTAATTTTCCTCCAATTTTTGGATACAGAATGTCACATAAATGTTTGAATAACCATTTGGAGGTGTTAGAAACTAATCACATAGGCTGGGGTGTCCACTCTTGGGAACCAATACCTGTTGGAAAACTTATTTTTGAATACACTAGTGAAGTATTATTAGACAATGACATAGATCAAGAAGATGAATACCATGATTGATTGCATATGCATTTTTAATATCCTTTATGGAGGGGCTCCCAATTTACCTATAAAATTTTGCATTTTTACAATAAGAAATGTTTCTCACTTCATGAATCATAGTTTCTCTTCTAATCTATTCCATCAACCTCTTTATGATTATCATGCCAATTCAGTTGACACATATTATGCTTTTTTATATGGAAAATATTCACCCTCTGGTAGAGCTTACATTTGATTTTTTTACATCCCACGACAACAAATTCGGAAAAATTAAGGCATGCTTATGTGGAGATCAAATTGTAGGAGAAAGTTTTTAGGATCTTCTGGATTGTAGTTCTTAACACTAATTTGAACAAACATTCTATACACTTAATTTATGTAAACATAGAGTTTTGATCAAAAAAATAAAATAAAAGAAAAGAAAAAGAGTCAAAGCCAATCATAGTATCATAATACAGTTGTTATTTGATGAAGGCCCAGGTTTTATTTAAATTAGTGGTTATGCACACCATTGTTTATGAGTACAGTCGTCACTCAAATATAAATCAACCAACCAAATGTTTTCAATGAATTGGGTTGATGTAATACACAACTCTTTCTAAATAATGTTTTAAAATTTTAAAATGTTGTCCATGCAGATTCTATTTTTATTCAATCTCCTAAATATAAATGATTAATTAGAATATTTTTATGGGTGTAATTTATATTTAAATTTAATTTATATTTAGGTGGATTATTAATTATATTTGAAAAAATTATTAAAATTTATTTTTAAACTTATTATTTATTTCAAAATAGTATCATAAAATTGGAGATTGCTACATCTATATCTAGATTCTTAGATAGCTATTACTACTGAGCATTTATTTATTAGTTGAGAATATGTTGATAATGTCTTTGTGTGTTTTTAGTTTTCATTTGTTCACTTTTTTTTTGTTGGTTTACTCTTGATCAACAACATTTTGTCTATTCATGATGTTTTGGCTAGTGGTTAGCCTCTTGTTTTATGGTTGGCCCTATTGATGCATATCTATTGTTAACACCTTTTCTAAGGTAAAGAGCCCTTTCAAAACCTTCCTTCTGCCTTTATAAAAAAACTCACATAGATGGTTATAATAAAAAGATGATTTGTTGGCATTTGTATTCGGTTATTCATACTAAAACAAAATATGATTCATAACAACGTAGCATAAATGTTAGCTAAACATGGCTATACAACAACATGATCAAAAAATATATCACAAGGAAAGTGAGAGTGAGCCCTCCCATTATATTCCCATTGATTTTATGTACCATTCAAAATTTCTTTTTTTTCATAAGTGATTGAGGATTGATGGGTCCCTCACCCTATATTAAAATCAAACATTTTACAAAAAACTAGTTTGTCTTGGATAAAATCCATGAGAGAATGATATAATAGGAAATGACCAAAAAACTGACTAGTATATAAATAAACTACAAGGAGATATGCCACCCAGCCTAGATAGACAAAAAAAAAATGGCTATGACCATCAGCCAAGTAAGGATATTCTATCACCCTAGAACCATGAAATCATAAAGATATGAAAAAAACAAGTCCACCTAAACCCATATCACCTAAAAGAGAGGAAACTACAACCATTAACCAACCTCTGAGATATCACTAGAGTACACCCCACTTAGATAGATTGTGTATTTCCATTAGCATCTATCATCCATGTTAATAACTCCTTTTGTTTCATCCCCATTGAACCTGAGTCTAACAAATAATTACCAAGACCAGGAGCTCATAATGAGAAAAAAGTGTGCATGCATGGGCATAGAAACCACCCTCAGGCATGATTTTGTCCTAGCCTCACTCTGTACTAGACCCACAGACCTCACTATGGGGAGCATTCACTAAGTGCCCCTAAACAATGGCTCTAATAATTTTACAGTCAAGAGAACCCTAGGTGACCTCTACAGACCAAGAATGGTTATCAATGTATGCAAGGGAGTGAGGAGAGAATTGATGTCTATATGGGGTATAAAAATGCTTGTTAGAGATGAATGGCAAAGGAAACCCTACAATATTTCCATAAATTCTAATGCCTCACATAACCTGTCTTTGAGATCGTGAAACATATAGAGGGATCAAGCCATAGTCATCCTTTCCATAAAATGACAGTGCATGGATGTCCTTAAATATGAAATTATCAATGGTTTCCACCATCCAATCCTATAATTAGTCCTCACTATTATTTATAATATTGATTTCACCATAGTTTTATCCTCCAATGCCAATAGAATATTATTGATAAATAGAGAAGCCACTTTAGCATTTACTTTCAATTGAAAGGGTGTCTCTTGATATACCATACCAATAATTTATTTCATAGCCTCCAAAACCTATCCTTATTGAATAATGAATATTTTATTCAACCTTACCTCACTAACACTCCCATCGAATGACATCTCTCTTTTTTTTTATGGTACCCTGAGCAACAACTCATTGATAACAAATTAAACCAAATGCTCTATGACCTCCCAACACTCATTGATGACTTCACATAAATAAAATACACCACACCAATATTCTCCATACCTAAAGGCTAGAATATAATGTTTAAGGCCTCATAATCAATCATAATTTGTTTTTATGTGTAGGATTCATGTTTGGAGGCAACACCAAATAGGATGGTATCATCAACAAATTATTTATGAGTAAGACTATCAATATCCTTAGTCACCTTGATTCTAATTATACATCCTTCTGTGAAGGCCCCTAGAATATCCTTTCCTAGAGCTTCTACTATTAAAATGAAAAGGAAGGGGGAAAGGGGGTCACGTTGCCTTAATCCCCTAGAGGCTTCAAAAAACTAGTGAGTTCACCATTGACCAAAATAGAGAATCCAGGACTTGATAAACAACTAAAAACATAATTTCATCATCCTTTAGTAAATCCAAATTTATCCAATAATTTGATTAAGAAGCACCAGTCCACACTGTCATAAGCTTTACTAGTATCTATCTTTAGAATCATACCCTTATGTTTTCTCAAAAGGAAGTGAACAACTTCATGAGTAATTATGACACCATCATGAATCTACCTTCTAAGTACAAACCCTACTTATTCACTATAAATTAGGGAATCCAAAAGATGCTTGATCCAAAAATAAACTACTTTGGAAATGATTTTACAAATGGTACTACAAGGGAGATTGGCCTAAAATCATTAAATAAAGACTGAGTCTCACCTTTTGGACTAAGTGTGATGAAATTTTAGTTAATATCTAGTACCAATTTTTTATTCAAACAAGATTCTTCCACCATGATGACCACATCATCACCTACTATATCCCAAAATCACTGAATGAAGGAAACAAATAAACCATCAGGTCATTGGGCTTTGTCCTTGTCTATTGAAAATACAACTTCCCTAATATCCTCAGATAAATGAGTCATTATGTTATCATAATGTTGGTATATCATAATTATAGGGGTGAAATTAAGGTTATTATATTGGGCCAAAAGATTATAGGCCTCAATGTTGCATAGGAGATACTAGAAACAACCAACTTATTCCTTATTGATATTAGAATTGGTCTCAACCAAGAGACCACATATATCCTTTATGGTAGAAATATGATTGGATGACCTTCTTACCCATGTGTATTTTTGGAATAAATTTGTGTTTTTATCACCCTCATTTAGCCAGTGCTCCCTAGACTTTTATTTATGGTATAGTTATTCCCAAGCATGAAGTTCAAAAAGCTCAGCAAGAGGAGTTTTCTCTTTGAAATAGAGTGATTAGTCCATAACCATGACAAAAATGATTTGGTTAATGGCCTCCAAATCTACTTCCACCCTAGAAATATATTGAAAAATATTTTTGTAGTATGTTCAATTCCAAGACCGTAAGTAGATCTTTATGAAATCTAACTTTTTCTCATCAAAAACATCTTTGTCCCAGACTTGGGGGGACTTATTCCACAAATACTTAACCATATAATGAATGGAGGGATATTTCAATCACATCATTTCAAAATTGAATGGGCATTTGGGAGGAAAACCATTCTCAACCACTTTTAATTTAATAGGGGCATGGTTTGAGCCTAAGATAGGCAGTAGGTTGATTTTCATTGTCTAATCAATATCTAAATAGTTTGGTGTCACCAAAAATTTGTTCAAATGTTTTTTTTATATTGTAGAACCCTTATCTTATATTTATCCAAGAGAACAGGCCAAACTTGGTAGCCACATAAGAAAACCAAGACGTAGATACAAACCTAGATAAATCCTTTTGAAATTGAGTTTCTCTCAGAATCCTTCCTCTCTTCTTAGAGTTGGATAGAATGGCATTAAAGTCACCAAAAACAACACATTTTTGTCCCTATAATAGATCCAATTTGTGGAGAATCTCATTCTAACACTGAGCCTTAAGAGAAATAGATTTTGGCCAATAGACAATAAAAAAAAGGTAGAACACAATATCAGAAGCAAAATACAAAACCTTGCACATTTACTAGTTATTCCCTAAGCCACAGTCCTCCACTTGAGCCCTGAGAGGTGACCAAATGATATCCATGCCACTAGAAACCCAAAAATATTAAACAAATATCCATTTCCATTTACTCCACCCCTTAGTCACTAAAATGTTAGCATTCTTTTTACTCATATTTTTCTCTTGAAATAGAAAGATATCAAACTAGGGATTCTACAATTGACACTTGAATATGTGTCTTTTATTAGGGACATTTAGTCACCTAAAATTCAATGATAGGATATTTGTGAAATGAAATAGGGTAGTTTCACCCCTTGCTTATCAAAGATAATCAATTTTTTAATGAAGGATTGTTTACCTATTGAGAATTTTGCCTTTTTGATATCTTTGGCCAATTTCTACCCTCTTTTACCATGATCACCATAATTAGGTTATGACAATAGATAATGAATTTGTGAAAGGGTGAACACTTATATAAATTTCAACTCCTCATCCTCACTTAGGTCTCTATTAAGTGGGGATAGTTTCAGGTCACCAACCCATCCATAGTCCTCCAATTGAGCCCTCAAAACTTCATCAACTACTCCAATAATGCCCATTTTTAAAGGCTTCAAGTTTATAATGTTTGTGATCTTATTATCTTCTTCAGTTATAAATTGGAGTTATATTATTATAGATGTGGAATATATAGGCTTCCCACATCCTAATTTATCTCTTAAGGCAAGAGTAACATCCATGTTGGGGCCTTGAGAGTTAGAATGAGGCTCAACTAAAAGCTGAGGGGGTGGCCAAACTTCATTACACTGAAGAAAAGATTCTGATTGTGAATCTAGTTTTGATTTCCAAACCTAAACAAACCTTTGGGGGAGACTTCTAAAGGATATATCTATGCATATTCCCTACCTTTTTGCATTTAAAACATTAAAATGAAACTTTTTCCACATCAATTCTTTGTTCCCAAATTCCCTTTGAATATTTTAGGATGATACTTTTTGATATTTTCTCCTCCAAATCTAAAAAAATGTAGACTCAGGCATATGATGGTAGTAATCCTTTAATAATGATCAGATCAATTAGAATAAAATCTCCTATCATCACACCAGTCATTTTAAAACACATTTCATTCTAGTAATCCATCGGTAGCTCATACAAGCAGACCCAAATGAGGAATTCCCCTTGTCTTACCAAGACCATATCAAAATTAGGGAACCAATCCTACAACCGTAGACCCACATCATCCATCAACCAAGGTATACCATCCAATATATCTTTTTTTATCCATAGAAGGATAGATAATGATAAATAAACCCTTAGGAAGAAAGCACGTCACACAACCCAAGCCCCAAGGAAATCCCACCCAAGATTCCATTGTGTTTATGACCAACTGATTCCCAACAAATTTTACAATCAATCCCTTATATAAGTTTTGAATATTATCCTCAAAACTAATGTTGTCAAAGAAAATGATCTTCATGTGGGGATTGAAATACTTATGCTTAGCATCCATTCCAATCATTTTGATTGAATGGACCTTCATAGTTTTGACCAAATCCCTAGCAGGGAGATTAGGGGGAGTTTTTTCCTATCCCAATTATACTTTGTTTTCCCCAAAATTGATCCCTTGATTTTCTTTTGGTGGGAATCTGGTATCTTCAAAAGACCTCTTGATCACTACCTAACCATTTACCATCTTCCCTCTCCATCTACACCTTTAAAATATACTATTGGATCTCATGTTCGGACCTCCTATTTACAAATCCATACTTTGATGATGCATTGTCAGAGCATTTACCTTGATTTCTCTGCTTCTCATACAAGCACATTATTCTCTTCTCCACATTATATTATATTATTTAAAAATCCATATTAATGAATCAAAACATATTCTATTTAAATTATTTATAAAATATTTAATTATATTAAATGTGATCAAAAATATCAATCTTCTAAATTCTTACATTCTCTATATATATATGCATACATATCTTAGATAAATTTATGTTAAAAACATCGATATATATAATTCTCAAATGACTCATATTATATTAAATTTGTGACATAAATAAAATAGATCCCTGAAAAATGACATCTCTCAATATAATTTATGTAAATCTATCTAAGATATATATATTAAATATATTTACATTAAAAACTATACTTTATTAATGAAAGAGTGTGTGCTACAAATTTCACCACTAAAAAATTATATCAAAGTCCTTGAATTAAATTCTTTATTATAAGTTCATTTTTTGGGGAGAATATTAAAAAAAAAATTAGTCCCCAAATGAAATGGGAGACACACACCCCTCCCCTATATATATATATATATATATATATATATATATATATATATATATATATATAGGGGAGGTGTATATATATATATATATATATATATATATATATATATATATATATATATATATATATATATATATATATATATATATATATATATATATATATATATAAGTTCATTTCCTAGGGAGAATATTAAAAAAAAAAAAATTAGTCCCCAAATGAAATGGGAGACACACACCCCTCCCCTATATATATATATATATATATATATATATATATATATATATATATATATATATATATATATATATATATATATATAAGTTCATTTTTTGGAGAGAATATTAAAAAAAAAAAAAAATTAGTCCCCAAATGAAATGGGAGACACACACCCCTCCCCTATATATATATATATATATATATATATATATATATATATATATATATATATATATAAGTTCATTTTTTGGGGAGAATATTAAAAAAAATAAAATTAGTCCCCAAATGAAATGGGAGACACACACCCCTCCCATATATATGTGTGTGTGTGTGTGTGTGTGTGTGTGTGTGTGTGTGTGTGTTCATTTTTTGGGGAGAATATTAAAAAAAAAAAATTAGTCCCCAAATGAAATGGGAGACACACACCCCTCCCTATATATATATATATATATATATATACATATACATATATATACATATACATATACATATACATATACATATACATATACATATACATATACATATACATATACATATACATATATATATATATATATATATATATATATATATATATATACATATACATATATATACATATATATACATATACATATATATACATATATATACATATACATATACATATATATACATACATATATATATATATATATATATATATACATATATATATATATATATATATATATATATATATATATATATATATATATAACTTAAAATTCTGCACTAAAATATTAATGTTTAAATTATTTATTAGCTATATTATCTTTTAGATATTTTATGGTAAAATTCTCCATAAGGATTTTTTTTTTTTTTTTTCTAAACATATTTATGGATATTTAGGGATAGGGATGTAGCCATCCAACAAAGCATGAAAATATAAGATTTATTAGTTGAAGTTCAACCAAATTTAAAATGAAGGGATTATTATCATGTCAATAAAAATTACATAGAAGAACAATTAAATGAATGTTTAATTGGATATTTTACATTTTCATCATCAAAGTAACAATTCATAGAGAAAATCATCAACAAACTAATCATATTTTAAAATATAAATCATCAACAAACCAATCAAATTTCATTTAAGATTTTTGATCAACGATACAATCAAGCAAAACTTGAGACCATAGCTCAACTTATTAATTTGAAAAAAAGGAAGTCCCATATCTCTTGTATTTTGGTACATGTGACAACAAGTCTTCAATTCATCAACCATCATGCCATATTCAAACTAAATATTTTTATATTAATTACTTAAACATCCAATTTATAGGTTAGAAAATTGATAAGTATCTTACAAAGGGTAGGGGTAAATTATAGGCCTCTGACCACTCTCAAAATTTATATAACTTCTCAAAAAAAGAAAACTAAGATATTAAAATCAATTAGTCTATCAAAATTGTTTTGATAGGTCTTGTTTCCTTTTTATTTGAATCCATGTCATCAAGATAAGGAGGAAGAAGGATGGTTGAACTTGAGCTAACAATGGTGTTCACACCTAATTGAATATATTAAACCCATTTGTTAATGTATCTCATTTCATGCCTTGGTTTCTTATAATTGTTTTTTTTATTAGTATTTAGATTTTGTTAGACCCCACTAGGCTAACTAAAAATTACATTATTTTTTTATTACACAAAATTATTTATAGAATCATTTACGACTATTGTTTATTCCTTGAAACTAAAAGAATCTAAATCAAATAAATGTTGTAATAAAGATATCCCACTAGCTAAATCCAATCTATTTAGTACCCAAGAAATAATCAGATTGCATGTTGAATACTTAGGTGTAGTCAAGATATTAAGTACAATAAATACTAATAAAACCCATAAATTAATCATTAATAATCTTACAACCATTTTTGTTAATAATTTTAGAATAGTTTACAAGTTACACAACCACTAACATGATGAATATCCATCAAATAATATTGTAGAATACAGTACAAGATCAAATATTTAATACAATAAGTACAACAATACTAATGAGGTATTCCAATAGCTCCATAATCCATAACATAGCTTAAGTATAATCCCAAATGATTGAATTAGATGACAGGAGAGAATCATCTGAGTGTTTTACCTCTAACCACAAACTAATGATCTCCTGCATACCTCCCCACTAGGAGTGACCCTACCCTTCATGGAAGGGCAGATAAGAACAATGCATATATATATCAAGAAATCAACCAAAACCCATGTGTGTACTATCACTATTACATGAAACAATCAAATAGACCATGGAATCAAATTCTCTATATAAATAAAATCAGCATACACAAGTAAACTAGAAGCATAGTGAAATGATAATGTCTTAGCTATAACATTACTTTGGCCATAGTTTTCACTATGGAATTTAGATTTAATAATCTAAGTCATTTTGAATCACATGAAACTCTCTACTATTGAATCATGACTTAATACAATTAGGGGATAGGTATATGAGTTATCCACTGGCATACTCATATGTGTATCTCATGTTATCCCATAACAATTTATATTAAAAGATACAAAAGTAGAATAATATAGTTTAAATATGTAATAAATACCATGCATCAATAAATGATGTAAACAACATCAAGCAAGAATCCAACAATAGGAAAAGGTAATCACAGATTCATTTAAGCACTATATTTCCATCATAAATGTTCATTAGACTAGAACAAGAGTCACGGTGTTCTATGTCTTTATTCCTAACATATCTTTTAAACACCAATCTTGTATTTAAGTATATAACTAATGTCAATAAACAATCAATTATAATATTTCAAAATATTTAAGTAAATTTCATCATATAATAACACTATAAATTACCCTTTTTAAAATCTTACATCTACTTATATTATCATGCATTGAGATAGTTGAAAACCATATTAGAACTAAGTGACGTTCTATTTATTGCTTCATACAGGGTTCACCTTATATATTTCCACATAAAAGATTAATTAATTTTCTACAACTCAAGATGTGGATACAATATATAGTTATAAGTTCATTACAAATCAAACAAAACAAAAACAATCATTCACCTTGTAAATTGATATAGATATTATCTATCTTACTTAGAACCTTAATTTGTAATTATGGCTACCCATAACTCTTTTAAATACATAGGTCGATCTTAATTCTACATATAAATTAGCCATCATGATCCCTTATGGAAACCTCAGAACGATCATAAATTAAACTAGGTCTACTCCATATATTCATTACTGATTAGCATCTTATAATCAACATTTCTAATTCTATCTATGCACCTAAATTAGCTTTAAAGGATAATCATTTAAACTACTCATAAAATTTTAGGTAACTCTTTTGACTATTAACAAAATAAAAATTTGAATAGACATCATAGCATTATATTTATTACCTATGTACTACTCAACATCTATGGTCCTTATAAAGACATCCATTTGTTTACAACTCAACTCTAAATACTTAGTCGCATACTGGAAATACACTATTTACTCATGTATATGCATTCTAGATATACATGTAGTTTAAATTAATGTCACTCAACCATATCAATAAGCATAGACATTTATTTCATACATCTTTATATAGTTATGGTTTGTAATATTCCCATTAAAATTTACAACTAGGTTATTTACTCAATGTAAGTTTTTTGCTTATGACATTGACTTAAGTATTCATACATAGATTCAAGGTCAAAGGTTACCTAATCAGATTTGTAACCTTTCTACTACACACACACACACAACTTTATTTTAGTTTGTCTCCATTTACCTTCAATTAACCAAGTCACAACAAGATAAACAACTAAAGACAATCTTAAAGCTGATTATAACCCTCATAATTCCTAAAACAACCTACAGCGATATTTACATCCAAAAACTATTCACAAACTTGTATATATAATTCCAAATAATGACATCATCCCTAGTCATACAACTCCCCATAGGGGATATTAAGCTATGTTGGTCTAAACGCTTAATCATAAAATCTATATAACCTTATGTTTATATATTATAAACACATACATATGTATCTTTTCCTTATACATTCATAAATTAATATCATGATTTAGATTTTTATAATAATCATTCAAGAAATATATTTTATTTAAAAATCCTTAAAATTTACATTTTGAAATGACAAATAATTTTTCACAAAGTAAACATGCATTTTCATAAATTAAACAAAACCATCAATCCATACAACTTACAGTTACACACTCTTTAAACTAGGTTTTCAACATATGTAAGTGCAAGGAATAATACAACTATTGAACAATGAGAACTAGATCTTTATTGGCTATGGCTTGGCCCTCACCTCTATAGGCTTGAAGATGGAATCAAATTCCATTCTCAGACCTATAGACCTAAAAACCTATTGGTTTCCAATAAAGGTTTTTCCAATTCAACATTTCATATTTTTAAATGCATGGAACAAAAACTATATCATAAAACCATATCATTCCTTATAAATTTTTGTAAATATTTATGAAATTGACCTAGTTATTCAAATTTCATAGTCATAAGTGTGAAAGAGCAACTCCTTCCTTCTTGTCCAACTTTAGAATTTTTTTTCTTTTTTTATGTTGATGATTTTCATCTCTCCTCCCTTTAATATTATTCCCTTTCTCTTATTCATGCACATATTACATGATCTCCCTAATCTCTTGCAAATCTTCCAACTAATCCTCATGCATCTTCCCTTCTTCAATACACCACTTTCTTTGTTCTTCAATTAAAATTGTAATTCAACCTACACTTTCAAGTATAGTGGCTGAATAATCTCCCTTCTTCCTCTTGGCAAGGTCAATATTAGAAATTATAGTGATAAAAAAAAAACATAACCCTAATTCATTATCATTTACATTTTTCCATATTGCAATTAGAACATCATAATAAAAGTGTCACAAAATGTCCATGCAAAACCCCGAGTTTTATCTATTTACCTAAGTATGCCAAAAGAACACATAATGTATAAAGCTTCCTAGCTATGTTGAAGTCAAATTGATTTAAATGGATTCATTTTACTTCTATATGACCTTATGCCTTGTCATTGAAATGATAATGTTATCTAGAACCCATGAAATCAAGTAATAAGACAAATAATAATTCAACCCACTAGTAGTTGGAAATTCAGTAAGGTGTAAATATAATCAAATGTCCTAACCTAATCCAAGTTATATATCTAAGTATAATGTAACCAACCAATCAAATAATATATATAAGCAAATCATCCATATAAATGCATTCATACTTCTACCCAATATAATGAAGTGAAAGACATTATAACATAGCAAAGGATTAACATACATATGCAAGTCAAGATTCAAACTGTAATCAAAATAATAAGATTCAACTGTAACCAAAACTCAATGTAAATATCATTCATTTTCATTCAAATAATTGATTATGTTATGTGCATGGGTTCGGTGGAGCTATCTCGACCCTTATTATCAGTATTTGTACCCACTTTCTTATGATAATCTCCCTCTGAACTACCTATGAGGTTAGTACAATCCTACATCCACTTCATCAAACAAATTGGTAATTATCCTAAATCATAGTAATAATTAGAATATAATCATAACTAATATATTGAATGTAATAAATATGTAAATAAAATCAATCCACTTGATCATAAAGCATATTAAAATATATGCAACAACTATCAATAAAGGTAATAATCACAAATTAAATAATGAACTACTACTAAATCATATAGTGTATACAAATCCAACTTAGAAATAAATAACATATCTACCAATCATTAATCACATAATCTACTAATTAATATTTTAAATAATCTGTAGAGAAAACTAGATGTGATAGATTCACCATGTTTTGGCTCATACCATAAGTGGTGCTAGAAATCCCCACCATGGTGGTGGAGGCCATGTCATAGATGACATCAAAATCATTCCTCCTTTCATAAGTAGATCCAATATATTTCATCATCTTTTTGATGAGTTCTCAAATAGTTTTGACATCTTTTGCATCTAGTTCCCTTCTAATTTTTTACATAATCCATTAACCAGGTTATAGCAACATCTTGTTAGATCAGACTATACAATGTAGTGAAAAAAAATTCCATTGTTTTTTTTTTTTTACATTTGGCCTAACCTCCCTCATTTTGACATGTTCATCCCATATAAGCTTGTTTCATTTCCATATTTCTTCTCTTTTAATCAAGTCAGAAAGTTTCATAGGGACTTGGAGGAATGCCATATATTTTATCCATACCACATAAAAACTATCATACCAATAGAGTAGCATGAGATTATTATTTTTAAAAAAAATGCAAGAAGAGTGGAAATTAAAATCCTACAAATTTAGGGAAGTTTGTAGCTCTTTAATCCTTCAAAAAAAAAATACATGACCTAAACTCCCCTAGCTTAGATTCACTAAACACCCACTACATCCATCAAAAAAATGAGGACCCCACATAGGATAGACTAAACTAGAGTCAAATCTAGTCACTTTCAAGCTTTTGAAAAACCTACACAACAAGGGCATAAAATGCCAAGTCTTGATGGGAAGTGGAGATTAGATTTGATGGTTGTATTTAGAGGTTAGATTTGAGGTTAGTAAAATATCTATAAATAAGTCATCAAACACCTAAATTCAATGAAATTATGTTTTTGAAACACTGAATTTAAAGAACACTCCAAATGGGAAGCCATTCCATGAAATGAAAGGAAGAAAACCAAGATTGGTGACCTTTCGAGACTCTAGAGTTATAAACATGATACAATATTTAGATGGGACAACAACTTTTATAAGTGTTGCATAATTTTACTTTCACAAGGTGATGTCTTTCAGTTGGAATATCAAATACAATAAAAAATATGTGGAACACCCCAACAAGGGATTAATTAAACACAAGTCCAAGTCAATGGACAGCTCATAGAAATAAAGCAGAAGACCAATTTATGTGAATAGATGTGAAATGTTCAATCTATAATGGACATAAGTAGTTTTTTATTCCATTACAAAAAAATTGATTTGGCAAGGCTAATTATTGCAAGCCATAAACACCCCAATAAATGTTTGTTTCTTCTAAAATGGGGTTAAGAATGTGACTTCCCTTGGAAGTTAACCCCTAGCAACTAAAATTGAAAAACTAGGAATGCTTATGACTATTTTTAGCAGTTATATTTTTAATGTGTTCCCATTTTAAATGTTATTTCAATTATTTTTAATTTTTGAGAATCTATGCCCTCATATTCTAGAGAATTTATAAGTCTAAATTAGAACTTGGATTGCAATTATTGTTTTTTGAATTTAGAGCTTTTATAAAATATGCATAGAATAGGCAACAACCTATTCATTTAGTGGTTATCACTGGGATTTTCAAAGCCAAGATCCATGATTCTTATCAGAATGAAAAGGTGTATGAAAGCATACAAACTATATATATATATAAATTATGAAGATAAGCCAAACCTTTTCTTAAAATTCCCTAATTTAAAATTCTCTCATTCAAAATTTCAATATTATGTTGCAGCTAACCCTTTATTATAATTTATCATTTTAGTAATAGTCACTACTTCAATTTTTTGTAGTAACAAACATATCATCGTACCAGGTAAAATTTTGATGGCAAAACCAAATACAAATGACTACTTTGAGTCCCATTAAAGTATAGATATAGGAATTAAAACCTGCTATCTTTTGGGATTTACATTAAGTTTTATTTAATATCGATCTCAGAGAAAGAGCTTGTTATTTAGTAGTTTCTAATTGGAAACATACTATCCTAAATTTCCTAAAGGATGCCGTAAGATTACAAAATACAACAGCATTCATGACACAATGGACAGTGACTTTTTGTCATACACAAAGATACAGGAGCCTTCATGACACAATGGGCAACAGATTTTTGTCGCACATAGAGCCCTAACAATCATATATGCAAATGTAGGAGCACACACATAGATCATGATCTTTAGACAAAATACCTCAAGGAAATATGATCCATGAAGTAAAAAAGTTCACATATTTATTTTGTACCAATTTAGCTCACTAAACTTAGTTTCAATTATATCATACAAGGTCTATACAGGTCAACATAATAGAGGGATGCTTTTTTGGTAATGCCCAATTAGGCAAGAGCTAAATTTCAGCCAAACACACAAAAAAAAATATAAATTTCTGACTGATCTTTTGCTACAGGTAGTGAAAAAATATGAAATAGAAGTCATTCTTGATTAGATACAACCAAACAAAATGACATAGAATATTAAGAGGAAAAATAGACCTGTTTGGGTGCCCCTTATCTGCTACTCATTTTATTCATAGATGTCATTTTTCTCCCGTATTCAGCTTCGATTCTAATTCCCAGAACACTCTTAATTCATTTTTAAAAATTGGACATTCAAATTACACATCCAATTTTTAAGACATAATAACAAAAAATAAGATCACACAAAGAACAATCATAAATCCCTTATTCTAGGTGAAGATCATGGTTAAGATGTTTACCATCTCCACTAGTACTTAGACATAAGATCACATAGGTAATACAAATGTCTATTTGACTGATGATCACAACCAAAAAAATTATAACCAAAAAAAAATGGTTTTAGAACTTCACAATATTGCTAAGCTCACCTCTTATCTTACAGTTGGGTCATTGCTTTCTCCACATACAGTCATAATTACATATATATACATAAAATTCTTCCTCAGTTAGGTTTGTGAATCTTCTTAGCAATGGACAAATGACAGCTTCCAGAGAATACAAGCCAAAGGTCAACAGGCATTGCATTGCACATTTCAACAACAATGCCTATTTCTTCGCCCCTAACCTCACAAGATTCATCGGCCCAAATCCGACATCTGCTTGTTTAGGTGGGTCTGCCGAGCACAACATTAGAAGGCCAAAAGGCAGCCATTGGATGAGGAGACAGCTGCATATATACAAAAACAACCTGAAGCTTCTTCTTGTTTAAGGCATTCAAGCTGAGGAAAATGGGAAATATTTACATCTGTACAACTGATGGAGATCAAGCAGCTTCATGTCTGCCACAAGGACAAGTAGAAATTCGAAAAGAAAAATAAAAACAATGGCTTCACCAACTATCTTAGAATTGGTCAAAGTCTTTACAAACATAGCCTCCTCGATAATGATGATGACCACAGCGAAAGCATTTGGCAATGGCAACGAAGGGCAAAGGCAACGAACAATAACCGACACAATTGCAAACAACAACAGCGAGTGGAAAAGAGCAAAAATAAAATTTTCTGAAGCATCTCATTTTTGTTTCTTCAAGTATCATTCACCGTTACATGGATTGGAGTCGAGACAGTTACAAACCTAGACGCAGGCACCTCAGGTCGTGGAGGGGGAGAGCCAAAAATGTCATGGGAAGATCCAGTTGGAGCAGCTGACTAGGCGTCAGTAGGAGAAACTAGTGCGGCAACAGAGAAAGGTATCACCGGTTTAGGAACACAGCCATGAAGACACCTGTCAGGAACAAAAGGGCATTTGGGGGTAGGGAAGAAGGAGATCTACACACCTTGTGACCATGGCTACAAGCTGTGTTTGTCGCTCTAGACAATGAAGGGTGGAGGAGTTCCTTTTACAGAAGGGCCAGTCCCCTATCAGCAGAACCAAGTGTTGGGCCACTCCATCGGGGGATGGAAGTTTATGAGAGTATGAGAAGTGTGTTTAAGATTTCTAATGTTGTGCACTATTTTCTTAAAAAGTGCTACCGAAGCTGGTCTTTATCTTGCAGAAATTGGAGCAATGATAAGCCATGAATTGTAGGGGATAGAAGAGGCACCAAGTGAGTTGGAAGTCATTTGCATGCAGGCTAAGTTGGAGGTTGATCAGGAAATGTCTAATCGTTAAGTCTGAGGGGGAGGATAAAATTTCAGACATTTCCATTGAAGAAGAGTTTTTGGGTGAGACACTTGGTGGTTTCAATTAGTGCCAGCTTTCATGTTTTAACCACAGGGCTGGGCTGGAAAACTGCCATGATTACCTTCTAACATCGTGTGAAAGGATTGAAATTGCATCCTGGCCACTGATAGTATTAAATTGAAATTACCATGACTTCCATTTAGAGTATGATTCGATTGCCTTGATTGACGAGAAGAAGTAAATAACATAGAAAACTTTTAACCAATCTATGTGTAGAAAATAATATTATTCTATATAATGAATTAACAAACTTGTAACTTGTCTATTTAAAAAGGTCACATATTTCCAAACATATAAAATGATGCAACTTAATTGGTCAAGAGAGCAGAGTTTAATAATAAGTCACATCAAATTGAAGGCAATAGTTATCCCTTTCAAGACTAATAACATTTGTAACTACATATGGCCCACAAAACAACAAGCAATCATATTTGTAATAGGAGTCGTTCTCACAATTTCAAGCCTTTCCTTTCCTCAAATAGAGAAAAAGGAAAACACCCAGACACCCCATACTATATAGGAAAACACAATGTATCAAAATAACCAAACACAAAAAACTAAACCTAACTCATCCATCCTCCTTTATTCACATGTTTTTTCATCTTAAATCTCAAAAAAATTGTGACCACACTCCATAGGGAAATAAGAAGAAATCAAAAAATTGAAAGTTGGAGGACCTTGTAGTCATTCCCCAATCTAAAATTTCCTAAATAGGTCTCAACACACTTGATAATGGATGTTGCAAGATTCATTCAATAGGAAAACACCAAATTACCCAACATCTAAACACACTAAAGCATATAGAGAGCTATCTTAACATTACCATAAAGATATCCACACAAACCAGATTTGGACTTAACTCCATGCCATTGATGCTAATTATATTGTCCTTCAAACTTACCAATTAAAATTAATACATCCACACACACATTTCATAGATATATCGGGGTAATCCAAACACTACTACATGAAGTGTAATTTACATTATAAGTAGGGTCAAATTTTCATCCTAAATCAATTCTTTTTTATGTTTTAAATTTAAAAAAAATCTTAATTTTTGTACTGTAAATATGACATAACAAGGCATTTTTAATTACACCACATATATGCTACATTTGTGCCATATTTATATCATCTTTTTATCATTTTTACACTAGGAAAAAAATTAAAAATTAATAGAATTATTTGAATTTTAAAATAATTATATTATATTTTTATTATAGATAGATAGATAGACAGACGGACAGACAGATAGATAGACAGACAGATAAATAGATAGACAAATAAATATATAGACAGATAGATAGATAGATAGATAGATAGATAGATAGATAGATAGATAGATAGATAGATAGATAGATAGATAGATAGATAGATAGATAGATAGATAGATAGACAGACAAAAAAAATAGACAAGTAGATAGACAGATAGATAGATAGATAGATAGATAGATAGATAGATAGATAGATAGATAGATAGATAGATAGATAGATAGATAGATAGATAGACAGAGAGACAGAGAGATAGACAAACAGACAAACAAACAGATAGACAGACAGACAGACAGACAGACAGATAGACAAATAGATAGATAGATAGATAGACAGACAGACAGACAAATAGATAGACAAACAGATAGACAGACAGACAGACAAACAGACAGACAAACAGATAGATAGATAGATAGATAGATAGATAGATAGATAGATAGATAGATAGATAGATAGATAGATAGATAGATAGATAGATAGATATAGGTAGGTAGATAGGTAGGTAGATAGGTAGCTACTAGCTAGGTAGATAGTTAGGTAGGTAGATAGGTAGGTAGATAGATAGGTAGGTAGGTAGATAGATAGATAGATATATAGATAGATATGTAGATAGGTAGATAGATAAATAGGTAGGTAGATAGATGTGTGTGTGTGTGTGTGTGTGTGTGTGTGTGTGTGTGTGTGTGTGTGTGTGTGTGTGTGTGTGTGTGTGTGTGTGTGTGTGTGTGTGTGTGTGTGTATTTATGTATGTAGGTGCATACGTACGTACATACATATATAATGATTTTATAAAAATATTATGTTAAAATAAATATATATATATAATTTGAAATAAAATATCATATTTTAAATATAAATAAGTGTTTTAAAATACAATATTACAGTTCAACTAAAAAATTACTAAAATATAACACACTTAAAAAATATTTCAATTTGGAATAAAATAACATATAATGATTCCACATAAAATATAATGTCATATGTAAGTTAAGTCATGAATGAGAATATAATGTTGAAGATGAAAAAATAAATAGTTTATCATCTATGATAAAATAACATGTGTTTGAAATATAAATTATAAAAAAACTATGACTATGAACTATCATCATCTAATACTCATCCCCATCATTATTTGTGAGTTAATTGTCAACATCATAATCTATGAGCTCATTGTCTATATTATTTAGACTATACTCCACTCTATGTGCAATGCCAGGTTTCTATAGGCAAGGGCATTGTTGAATAAAGAACCATCATCAAAAATTTATAGCCAGGAAAAGTCAACCATCCAAATCAGTTATGTGGGTGTTGGAAACCCTTCCATCGTGGTTGTGTTTTTATAATGATAAGTGTATGTTAGCATATGGGATAGGGAAAAATGTGACTCTCACTCTAGTGCCATGTTTAGGGCTTGGCATTTAGGGATGACCACCTTGACATCAATTTTTGTACTCGTGATGGAAATAAAAACCCCATCCTCCTCATTCTAGCATGACCTCAACTATAGACACATTGGATAATCAACCATATCTCAACTGCTATTTATACATTAAGCATAATTGGTTATGGTTTATGAAATCATTATATGTTTTTTTGTATACTTTGCCTTTACTGGACTCTTGATGTCTGAAATTGTCTTCATCCCTAGATAAAACCCTAAAAAAAGAAAATAAGCATAAAGTAAAAAAAATTAAGGATTATGGTAATGCATTTTCTCTACACCTATATTCTCCTCTATTTAAAGTTATTCTTTCTTAATGATGGCCATTAGGTTTTGGGTCTCTCCTTCTTTTCAAAGTGGACCACAATCAACGATTGGGAACTAGGTAGACACAAATGCATGAATCTCTATAACATGGAAAAATTAAATATGCAGAAGAGATAGCATGTTGTAGAATTGAAATCAAACATGAGAAATGAGAAGCTTGTCTTCAATAATCAAATATTGAATTATAAGCATTATGATCATTAGCCAAAATAGATTTAATAAAGGTAAATATATAGAGAATCCAAAAAGTAACTCAAAACTATAACATAAGTTAAGCCATATTTTCCTAAATGACCTATTTAAATACCTAATCAAGATAAACATGTATGTGGAAAAATATATAATAGTATAAAAAATCTACACTACCACCCTCCTTAAGCATAGTTTAACTGGGTAGAAGAATTAGGTCCTAACAATAAGGCCTAATGAAGAACCCAAATACATAGAAAATATCCCTAGAATAATAGAGAGAATCCCCCAAAAAGTAGAGAGAGAGAGAGATAGAAAAGGAATGAACTAAAAATCCCTCCCAGAAGATGATATTGGAGCTACCTAAACCTAAAGAAGATCTTGAAAATGAATATACTTGATCTCAATGAAAGGTTTGATGAATATATCATTGATTTTCTCCATAGTTTATTAGTAGCGGAGAGAAATGACTTGTTCATGAATAAGATCCCAAATGAAATGAATGTGAATTTCGTTATGCTTAGTCCACTAATCGAGGACTAGATTCCCAAAAATATGGATGGTGATTTGATTTTTATATAAGATGAATGTTGGTCATCAAAATTGGATATCAAAACTTAGTGAGAAACCCCTTAAGCCAAATACCTTTAGTGGAAACACTATTAGCTCTTTTGTATTCAGATTTTATAGAAGATAAAGCAATAGCATTATGCTTCTTGATTGACCAACTAATTGGTCCTAAACCAAGAGAGAAACTATAGCCCAAAGCAGATTTTTGATTTTGAATATCACCAACCCAATCTAAATCTATATACCCTATCAATTCAAAGTCAATCTCTGCTCTATAGTGAATCCCAAAACTATGAGTACCTTAAATTTAGTGAAGAATCATCTTAGCTACTTTCTAGTGTAGCTCATGTGGTTCTTGCATAAATATAGAGACCATGCCCACTGCATATGAAATGTCAACTCTAGTGTGAGTAATATAAATTATATTACCAACAAGTTGTCGATACAAGGTAGCATCAACTAGAGGAGAAGGACATATTACCTCAAGCTTCACATTAGATAAAAGAGGAGTTGGAGTTGGCTTATAGTCATCTAACCATGCAATTAAATTAAGAGCATAATTTGATTGTGCAATAGTGATCCTATGGTCATACTGAGAAATTTAAATCTCAATAAAGTAATGCAACAAACCCAATTTGGGCATTGAGAACATGTCAAACAAATAAATTTTCACTGTTATAATGGAGGATGAAGAACTCCATATGATTAAAGGTTATCCACATAGAGAACTAGAATCAAAAGTGAGTCACTATATCATAAAATATAGATATTAAGATCAAAATGACATCTAGTGAACCCACCAAAAAGAAGAAAGGAGTCCATCTTGGCATGCCAAATGCAAGGATCTTGTTTGAGGCCATAGATACATTTCCTAAGTTTAAAAACTAAGGAAAAATCTTCCACAAAATCTCATAGTTATTCCATGTATATCTCTTCCTTGAGGTCATCATGAAGAAAAACACTCTTCACATCCATCTAATGAACATCACAATAATGTGTTACGGTAATGGCAAGAGTGAGTTAGATTGAGTTCCTTTTATAAATTGGGGTAAAAGTCTTTATATAATCAATGTTAGGTACCTAAGAGAGACACTTTTCAACCAAACATGTTTTGAACTTATTTACATACCCATCTGTAAAAAAATTTGTTCAATATATCCATATACTTTGAATAAGTTATCTTCCATTAGGAAGAGGGACTAAATCCCAAGTGTTGTTCCTAAACAAGGAACCATACTCCTTTTCCATAGTAGTATCCCACTCAAGAGTGCCATATGCCTCATGAAATGAATAGAGATCATAATCAGATGCAATGAATGCATGTGAAACATTCTGGAACTGTGAACGTGTCTACTTGGTGTTTGATGTATCTCCAACCTAATGGCCAACACTTTGTAGTGTATGTATAGCCCAAATAGGACCAAAAATTAGAAATTTAGAAGGAGATTCCCTATCCTATGAAAGGTGATTGGTAAAGGGAGGAGGTGAGTCCCCATCACTACTTTCATGATCAGAACTAGAATAAGAATCGAAATCATCAAGAAACTACTCAAGTAGATCTAAATCATAAAAACTATCATTAAATCCAAACGAGTCAAAGGAAGAGGGATAAGTGTCAAGTGTGGAGTCTAAAGGACCTCCTGAAAATGAACATTATCTCAATGAAAAACTCATAAGTTATGAGATAGAAAAGCATGTATCCCTTAACACCCTTAGACTATCCAACAAAGATGCAAACTTGACTCTGATATTCCATTGCTTTGCATTTCTTATTAGGAATTTGGGCTATATCAGGAAATCTAAACACTTGAAAGTGATTCATAGTGGATTTTTGACCACTCTATTCTTTAGAGGGAGTGAGTCCTTTCAATGCTTTATGAGGAACTTGGTTTTGGATATAACAAGCATAGTGGATGGCATTGGCCAAATATTAAGATGCAAGATATTTAGAGTGTAGCATATAGTTTGCCATTTCCTTCAAGGATCTATTCTTTTGTTCTACAACACCATTTTGTCAAGGACTATATGAAACTATACATCGTAGTTCAATCCCATTTGAAGTCCATAATTTCTCAAAATGATAATTGACATACTCACCAACATTATCCATGCACAAAATATTGATGGCTTTACCTAGCTATTTTTATACAAGGACCTTGAAGTCTCGAAATTGATCAATGACCTTAGACTTTTGCTTAATAAAATACACCCATGTATACCTTAAAAAATCATCAATAAAGGTAAGAATAAATCTAATCTTTCTAAATGAAAGTTTTATAAAAGGACCAAAAATATCATTATGCACTAGCTCCAAAATCTATGTAGCTCTCCATGATCTATCTTTGTCATGTTTCTCTTCATAATTCTTACCAAGTATGAAACCTTGGAAAACAAGGTCAAAAAAATAGACATGAGTCAACCTTAAAACCATATCATTACGACTGAGTTACTCCAGGGAATGATAGTTAAGATGGTTGAATCACTCATGCCATAATTTACTCACCTCCTTTGTATGAGTGAGTAGATAAGTAGAGGTTGATCAAGATAAAAATATGAGAAATTGTATAATTATGACTAGTGATCTACTTTCCCAAATGCAAATTTATAGTTAATGTGTAATTCCCTAATAACCATAGAATCTAGTGTGAACTCAACTCACTTGCTTGAACCAATGTGAGTGATATGATGAACATATAGGAGATTAGTTGACAATAAGTAAGCACATAAAACATCTTGAAATGTTTCATCACTCACTTTAACAAACCCTCTCCCACAAACCTATGTATAAGTGTCATCACCCATCAAAATGGAAGGCATAGAACAAGGCTCCATGGACAAGAAAAAATCATGTGATGAATCTGTGTGGTGAAAGGCACTAGAATCAATCACCCATGTGTAAGGTTGGGATGCACCTATAATAAGATATTTTCACTTAATATTTTATTTTGACTTAGAAGACTCATGTGATGATGAACTTTAATTGATTTAATCAAGGAGATAGATGTTATTTTTCTGAAGCATCTTTGTTAGTTGGTCAATTTGTTTCTTCATACATTTGGTTTCATCATGCCCAATTTTATTACACTAGGAACATGTGAACCTCTCTTTCTTGGGTTTCCCACTTGAATAGGTCTTAGTTGATGCTTTAGAATTAGCATTAGTTTTATAATCCTTTCTTTGTTTTTCATCCTTCTTCTTTTATTTCTTCTCTTTAATATTGAAAGTTTTCTATTTGTCATGACTCACAATTAAGACAAGTGATTTTGAAGACTTCATTATACCCATTTGAATAATCTTATCTTACTTCTGAGTCAAGTTAATAGTAAAATCATCTAAGGACAACATGGTCTATATAGCTCCAAAGGCATGTTTGGTGGCATGGAAGGTAGAAACAAAAACAAACTAGTCAACACCCATTTTGGTAAGAATTGAAAGGGTCAATTATTCATCTTTTTTATCTATGCTTCACTATTTCAACTACAACTTGAGTGATTTGAATTTGGTTAAGAAGTCCTAGATAGTGTTGAAGTTTCCTAGACCCAAATTTATGAGTTCATTCTCCAACTCATGACCCCACATTATATCATGCTTCCCAAAGAGTTTTTTGAGTATGGTCCAAACATCATTAAGAGTATTTATAGATTCAATGTGAAAGAACAAGTCAATATAAATAGATAGACATAATAGACCATAGGCCTCATCATATATATTAAACAACTTCATATTATCTACATCAAGTGTTGGTTTTATTTTAGTACCCATAATGATTCACTTTAAAACTTTACTCAGGAATATTTGTATTTTAGTTTCCACTTGTGATAGTTAAATGGTGTAAAAATCAGAACCAGAATATAAGCTATGGTGAATAAGGAAGTATTATGTGCATAACTAATAGTGTAATATAAATAAGGAAATGTAACCCCTCTGAACTTACAAAGGTATAATTTTTCAAGGCCCAATAATAGCACCAATGCGTAGAGATCAAAAATCTCACACCTTCAAAAAAATTATGCCATAAAAGGAGTTACCTAGATAAAGTTGTGTGAGTTTCAAGTTCTTAAAAAAAATACACCTTGTAAAAAATTGGCTTGAAAAATATTTTAGACCCAACTTATCAAATAAAATTTAATCCCCATTTGATTGGTTGTAACCAAGGGATAAAATAACATATGATTAGGGGCTAAACCCTAGGATGAGAGGATTTCTAGACAAGTATGATAGGTATTGAGAGTTTGTGCATGTTGGTAATGGGGGTAACTTTGATAGTTGTCAAAAACTTGAGCGAGTCCAATAGTAGTTAGGAATGAAATCAATTTTGATAGATGGAATAATCATCATCAAGTTTGGTAAGTGTAAAAATCAGGGGTAAGTCTAGCATGCATCAAGATTTGAGGAAATTTTCACACTTTTCAGAGTCTGAGTGATTTCGACTTACATTCATGTAGAGCTTACAAGTTTAATGAATAGATTTGAAGGTTAAAACTAATACATGCACTTCAATCTACAAGAAAATCTTCAAATCCAATACTACCACAAAAAACCACAAAGAGCCCAAAATGTTTCTTGAAAAACTTAGAAAAACCTAAAAATAGTTTTTATTTTTGGTCCCTAACCATGCATATTTGTACAAATTTCAAGAAAACACCACCAAACCCTTAAAAAATAAGCTGAAATCAACTATCATATAGTTAGGTCATGTTTATAGCTGATCTTAAGGTTTTGGCACATTTTGAGTTCAATGGTGAAGGTCATTTTCCATTAAAAACCATCAGACAAAAGATGACCTTCAAAAAACATTTTTCCTTTATTCTTTTTTTGAATATGGATCAACAAAGGACCTCAAAAGAAGATTAAAATATGTGAAATGGTGAATCTACAATATGCAAGGTCAAATAATGATAGATCTATGATATGCAAGCTAAAAACTCAATATTTCACAATAGAAGCTATGAAATTTAACTATCAAAATCTCTCTAATACCATGTTGGAGCGGTCACAATCATGGATTGAGAACTAGATAGACACAAATAAAATATATATAACATGCAAAAATTAAATGTGCAAAATAGATAGCCTATTATATAAGTCAAATAAAATATGAGCAATGAGAATCTTATCTTCAACAATTAATTATAATCATTATGAACATTAGCCAAGATAGCTTTAAGAAAGGTACATTCATAGAGAAGCTAAAAAATAACTCAAAATTAGAAAATGCTTTAAGATATATTTTTATAAATGGCCTATTAAAACACCTAAGCAAGATAAACAAGTGTAGGAAAAACCACATAATGGGATAAAAAATCTACACTAACACTTGTTGTGTTAAAAATCTTAGGGCAGCTCTATTTATTATTCAACGACTTAGATCTAAATGATTTAATCTTAAATATGAGGAAACTCCCTATGTACGTACGTACGTACATACATACATACATACATATATGTATGTATATATATATATATATATATATATATATATATATATATATATATATATATATAGAGAGAGAGAGAGAGAGAGAGAGAGAGAGAGAGAGAGTTACCAAAATACATTATGCTTGATAGTTACCAAAATATATTTAATTTTTAAATCCTGATATGCTTACCAAAATTGTAGTTGTGTATGCACCTATTCTTAAGGTCTTGTTTAGAGTCATATTATTCAAACCCTATCCCTTAAATATAGAAATTATTTTTGATTTTACGTCTCTATGTGTAATATATCTCTTGTTATGGATAGACATTTTTTTCAATGAATATCTTAGATGTGATTCAACTATGTCATACTTTTAAAATTTTACATCTACATGGTATATTCCTAGCATGTATATATTATCATGTATCATGTTATTGTTATTGTTATTATATAAATTCTTTGTCTTCATATTAAAATATATGTTTCCAATGATAAATCATAGAATGTTAGTATATCTTACAAGATATTTTTAGGTTTCATGAAAACTTAAAATAATATTTCATGTTTATGTCTTGCACCTTTGTTGATGATATAAAATCCCTAGAACCTTATGTATATGTGTCTTATTTTAATATATATGTTTCCCATTGTATGATTCAACTTAAGATGAGGTGAACCATATTATGCAAAGTATTGTTAGAGAAAAGAATGCAATACTCCCTCCTAATATTCCTTAATATCAAGGAAGGAATAACCAAAACATCCCTCATAATCTCTCTCAATCTCATAAGTTTAGGTCATATTTTTTTAAATATTATGATATTATGGATCAATTAAAAAGTACTCATGCCAAGATATCCAGCCTTGAATTACTTCATGAATCTAATGTATATAAGGTAATGTTTACAAAGAATTAGAGGACACAAAATTATCAAGTGATACTCAACCATCTCACATTGCTTTTATTGTTAAATATTTGAAAGATAGTTAGAATGTAATTACCTATAAAAATTATGAGATAACTCCAAGACACATTGTTAATCAACACTTACCTTTGCACATTAAAGTTATTATCAACAATATAGGAATCAAAAGAGTGTTTCTCAATAATTTTTCGAGATTGAATAATTTACAGTGAAATATTTCTTTTAAAATTGATCATTATTAAAGAGATATTAGCTAAGTCAACTATGGTTATAGATGGGTTTAGAAATCAATAATGAAGGACCAGGTGTTCAATCACATTAAATTTAATGCATGTTCCAATGCCATTATCTATTGAGTATCATTTAATATATAATGATGAAAGTTATAATTTTTTTCTCGGAAAACATTGGATTCATGTTATGAGTGTTATACCCTATACTTTACATAAATATTTGAAATGTGTACACAATTGAGTTATTTATAAATATAAAATTGATTTAGGGCCTAGGATGAGATTGATGGAAAACCTACTTAAGTTAATTTAAGATTTTTATGAATGAAAGTGAATTTATGAATGATAGAGAATATGAAATTAAAATGTGTTCAAAGAAAAAGGAAAAAAAGAAAGAGATGACAACCAATGTAGAACTATAATAACAATGTTTTATTATGCTAAATTCTATACAACTTTGAGAAATTAGATGTTTGGTGTCTGTGTAATTTTTAAATTCATTATTTTATCCCTACCTATATAAAAAATGTAAGTAAACATTGTTATACAGTGAAGAAAGATGACGTGTCAATTGAACCATTATAATAATTGGTATCAATAGCTTCATAACCGAAGAGTGTGGTGACATCATTGGGTTTTTTTGTCAAATATCTAGGAGATATATTAATGAAACTATAGGAGTTGTGTGGTATGAAATATTTGAATTAGATCAAACAAATTGGCACGTAGGTGTGGAACCTACGGTTTGAGTTGCTTAAGTTATCTCATAGCTAGATGTGCAATAAATGTAATCTTTAGTAAGATATAATGACCTAGATCCTCCTAGATCAATATTTCCTCCTTGAATAAAAATGATCTCCATTGTATGCCATTGAGGAATAATATGTGGAAATAAATTAGGAATGTACACTCCTAAAAACCTTTTTCCTTGGAGGGCACTTGACCTACTTTGATGATTTGAAAAAGAGGGATCTCTTGTCAATGTCTCTATCTGACCCGAGAATCAATGACTTGATATGATTCTATTTGAATTTTGTAATTTGAATTGATATTTTTATTTTTAAGATTATATAGTATCTAAATTATATAATAGGGGTGGAAAGTAATGGCACAAGAGTTTGGTGTTGAAGATTAGATGCAACCCAAGGTAAGATGGAAGATTAAGCTTGAAATCATTTTCTCCTATTTATTTGGTGATGGTATAGGTCCCATAAAAAATTGGATGAAGATTATAGTAATTTCATGTCATTATTTATTTTTTTACATGTATCCAGACTCAATCACTAACCTGGAAGGTGTGTAGTGTTTGATGTTTGTCATGGCACTACCAGTATTTCATATTAGCTTATTGTAAAATTATTTACACATACTATTGAATGTGTTGAATGTGCTCAATGAATTTAATACATTTTTCAAATTCCTTTTGAGTTTAATAATTTTATATTTTTTATGTTATAAAATATAAACTACATCAATTGGTGCCAAATGCTAAAAACCCAAACAAACCTTCAATGGGTTGTGTGCAATAGCATTGTGAAAAAATCTATTATAGTTTAGATAAATGATAGGTAGGATTTTAATCCAAGTGCATATATTCTTAAAATTATACACTCTTATATGGTGAAATATCATCCTATTTACCACTTTCATCTATCCATCATTCTATGGATGAAAGACAGTGGATTTGTTCAACTTTATGTCTAGCATAGACCAAAGCACTTTTCATAAATTACTCAATAACCTTGTATCTCTATAATATAAAATATTTTGAGATTCCAAATATAATACATAGGTATTGAAATTATAATTGATTTTTTTTCTAGAGTTTATATTAATTTCTTACAAGGTATGAAAATTATCATCTTTGAGAATCTATCAACTACTACATAAATGCAATCATTACCATGCTTGCATTTACACTAGAATTAATTGTGAATTACAATTAACTCTAATTATAAATGTAAACTATTGATATTTGGTTTATAAATTTAAATAAGATAGAATATATTAAATAAATATATTTACATAAGTTGTAAATTACTAAAAATAGAAACTAGGGTTAGAGAATTATCTTTACAAATAGATTAATTAAGATTGTAACAACTTTTTGAGAGTTATGATTACTTTAAATAACCTGAAAACATGGATGCATCAGAAAAACATACTTAAATATATAGTGAGACAAGTTTAGAGAAGGAAAATAATGTCATAATGCATTTTTATTTTCTATGAAAGCTTTGTCTAGGTATACTATGCACTAGATTTGAAAATCTTGGCTTGTTCACCACTATTTTTAGGTGACATGTTTTTGTGTGGAGATAAATTATCATGTGGAATTCATATAAAATCAATGCCTTAGTCTTTCACAATCACATACGAGATAAAATATGTAAAATTTGAAAAAAATGGGGATGTGGAAATGGTCGAGTTATCCTCACAAAACCCCTTGTTGACTGAGTGTTACCTACATAACCCAAAAGCTTTAGGCTAATTTGGTTCTCTTTAGGAAGTATCATGTAAATGCAACTAAAAATATTTGATTATAATTCTTGACAAATTATGTACTTAACCCAAAATAAAATAAATTTAGACTTGCCTAAGGATTTTGGTATTAAAACATAATTGTAATAAGAGTATTTGCTTAGAAGATAGATGCTTTTAAAATAATAAAATAAATTCTTTTGTCAGTGAGATCTAGGTGGGTTCAAGTGTAACCCTTGATATTATTTTAAAGGAGAATCTTCCAAATATTTTTGATAACCAGCCTATTGGTTTATGTAGGAATTTTTTCATGAAGTGTTCCATTCAAAAAATATGATCATTAGAGCATTATGGACAAGACCGTAATGCACCCTTGTCTACCTAGTATGGTCTTGTCCAACAGGAACAAAGGATTTTAAAACCAAAATGATGGTGAAGTATATGTTTAATAGGGATGAATAGAGATAAAATAGGGTAGTTTAGGAGATAAGCATATTTATGGTGATATTTTGAAGGCTTTCTTATAGATTATGGGTTATCATAATGTTGAATTGATCAAGCAAGGAAAATACGTTAAGAATAAGTATTATCAATCATTTATTGATTAAATTTTAGTGTCTGCATGCCCCCCCCCCCCATTTATTCTAGTGGTACATAAAATTATTATAGTAAATGAAATGTGATACTTGAGTGTATACACACACTTTATCTTTGTCATAGATATGTGCATGCCCCCTTGTTGAGGCATGTGGAGAAGTGTTGAACCTATGGTGAATTGAGAGTTATAAAATCTCAATTTAAAGATCCAATAGCAATGCTTGAGTTAGAATTATTATATACTCAAACCCTCTTTAAAAAACTAATTAATGCTTTTGAAGAGGTGGGAACTAACAAAGTGGTTTTCTAAAATGAAAACAAGATGTGGGGCATCACTAAGCTCAAACCTAGCTCACTTGTTAAACATAAAATAAGATATGGGAACCAATACATGGATCTCTAAAGTGAAATCAAGATGTGAAGCATCACTAAACTCAATTGTGGTCCACTTGAAAAAGATGAATGACACTATTGTAGACATATCTAGATTCGAACTATAAGTTCTTGAAACTTTGATACTTGAAAAAGAGAAATCTGAATTTTATATAGTAGCTTGGACATGAATGCATATCATGCCCTCTATATTGTATAAAGTGTTAATTTAAAATTTTGGAAATTCTTTGAAATCTTGTAGCTGTCTTCTCACAAGTGTATTTTATGCTCGAGTAGTTGTAAGAGTGGAGTGCATAATAAATATAAATTCCCATAAAATCTGAAAATTCTGATTTTGCATATTGTAAACTATCAAATCTAAATTTGTAGCTTGTGAAAGCTTGGAGATAAGCCCATTCTGATGCCCTCTTTTGATATGAGGAGATTTTTTTCAAAATTAGTTGTCTCAAAATAAAAAGTTAGAGCATTTGTGAAATATGTAATCAATTCATAACATGTGAATTTTATTATAATCTAAAAGATGTAACAATGAAGCATATGAAAAGTTTTGACATTACATTGAATTATTGTAATTGAATGTAGGATTAAATTATTGTATAAAGGATGCAAATAACTTTCAAGTTTTTCATATGTATTGTAAGCTTAATATTAAATAAATTAATCAATTGAAGCACATAATTATTATGTGCATTATGTAGATCATGACACCATATAAAAATGTAATAGGATACTTATTAGTACATAATAGACATCATGTCACCATAATATCAAGTAACAAACATGTAAATAAATTCACACAATATCATATAAGAAGACTCAAATTCCACATACAAGGGACATGTAAAATGTTGCATGGAGTTAGAAAAATTGCATAAATGTCACACACAAGGCCTAAAAGCTTAATACAAGGGACATGTGAATACCACATAAACATAAAATCCAAAAGTTGTACACATAAGGTATGGTGATGTCATACAAGAAAGAGGGTGTATGTTGAACATACACAAGGCCAAGGGCCATATACAAGAAGCAAAAATGTTGAAGCATGTATATGAAAGAAGCATAGAAATACTAAAATTAGCATATTTTAATCATATGTGCCTATGTATAATTTTTAATAAATAGCATTTTCATTATGATATATGTAAATTATGAGGGGAAAAGAGACGTGCTTTATTTATAACTCAATCATGAAAAAAAAAGGTTTTAGATAAATAAAAGATATAAGATTGTTCATATGGAATAAAGAGATTCCCATAACTAAGAAAAGTTGTTGGGTAGAAGGTTAGACTAACATCGAAACCATGGAAAAGTGTGCCTTAATCTTGAAATATGAATGATATTTGAGTATATTCTATTTTTTTATGAAAAACTTTAGAAGAAGTTCATGTGACTATGTTTCAGTTGAAATCAAAAATGTAAAATGCATAGGGACATTACCACAATAAAGGATGGTACATTATTTTATGATTGGTGTGGTTTTTTCTTGATTGACTATATGTAATATTTCTTAATCAAGCCAACTTCTTTTATGTATGAATATTTTATGTTTTTATAAAATGTATCTTGTTGTACACTCACCTTGTGAGAAGCATTAGGTGTTTAAAAACTAATGAATTATGATATGTTTTGAACATAAAGATAGATGATATATGAAAATATGTAACTCGACAAAATGAAAGTGTGTCTCCATGTCCTGGTTTTGATTTTTTTTTAAAATATTTTGATTTTTTGTATTTTTTTAATATATATGATTTATTTTTATTTTTACCATATTTATAAATTAAATCATGCATAATTGATATTTAAGAAATCTTGGAAAGACACAGTAAGTAGCAAAGTTTTGAAATAGGAGGGGGAGATTCGAACAACACTCAACAAAGTGGTGAAGCATATCATGGAAAGAAGGAATGCAAGTAAGGTTGCCCAAATTTAAGATTATATATCATGTATTGAATATTGAAATAATAGCCATGTAAACTCATGTGAAATTAGATATATGTAAGCATGAAAGTATAAATGAGAGATAATAGATGTTTAAACAATGATCAAATATGGTGCCATGATATATGTGCATTGAAATCTTGGTAAGATAATTTTCTTGGGTTGATTGAATTTATTTAAAAAATATAATGGAGAAATAGACCTAAAATTAAAATAGAGACAAGGGCTAGAAGAAAATGGAGTAGGTGTAGAAAATAAGCAACAAAAGTAAAAATAAAATAAGTTATGTACAAGTAGGCACTATGAAAGAAAGATAACCAATGTCATTATCCCAACCATTGGTCCAACAAATGATCTCATAAATAGGGTATTCATATGTGTATCCAACTCCTTGATAAGAAGGAGCAAGATATTGTGCTAAATAAGATGTGCCAAATGTAGAAGCTTCTAGATATGAAGAATAACCATGTTGTATAAAATAACCCAATGTATCACTACTCATATATTTGTCTAAACATGTATACTCATGCATGGGTGGATATGATACAAAAACTTATATTAAAGACCTTTATGAATAACATGTGATGTAGCATTAGATAAAGACCCTGTAAGATGTGTCACTTTCTACTTAGTAGAATATATCTTGCTCTTTCTAGCCAAATCAACATATCCATATGTAATCATATTATGCTTAAGCATAAATGGATAAACTATAATATCTTCATGCTCATAAGTAGGTGAAAAAATTAAAATATGCTCATGCTCATAAGTATGAACAAAAACTTAGTTTTGGATATGCTTATTTGAATTTAAATCATGATCTTGAGTAGTTTTATAAACTAATTCATTTCTAATTTTAGCAATAATTATGCCAACCAATTTTTATGTAATATGAGTAATTACTATTGGTGCCATTGGATATGCATATTTAATGCCTAAAATTTTAACCACTTGATTATCGTGAATATACTTTATACATTTTTTAATTGTTTAAGCTTTGATTTTATGTAACTAAAGCCTTCATAATAACATGTCAAAGACACGTGCTTGGTAACACTAAGAAAGTATTGGGTAATATGAGATGTCCCACTTGTAAAGTTAATAATATATGTCTAAGGTTATCTTGTTCATGACCATAAAATGCTTTCACAAATCTATATGTATGTTTTATATCTTTCTCCTTATAACTAAGATAATGTATAAGTGTTACAGTACACATATTTTCACTTTATCCATTATCTATCATGGGACTATGAATTGGTTGTATGCCAGAATATGCTCTAATGAATAATGCATGTCTATCTAAATCATCATCAACCATTTTAGAATCAGAAAATGTGATATATGGGCATGATGTTATATTTCTTGTAACTGTATCAATGATGCTATCATGTGGATGTACTTATTAGGACAAAGGAGGATGAGCATTTTATGTATAATGTACTTCAAAAAAATTCTTGAACTATCTTGTACTTCATGATTTGGAAATGTATCTTTATACATTTTGAGCTTTGCAGTGTCATTTCATTTTGGCTTAGCTTCTTCATTAGGTGTACCAATGTCAATAATATTTTAATTAATGAGATCTTAAATTTTGTGCTTGAGATTCATACATATATTAGTGGATTATCCAACACATATATGATAATTACAAAATTCATTACCATAAAATATTCTAGATTGAGGTCTAGATAGATGTATTTCCAATGGTGGAGGAAGTGTAATAATATAATATTCAATAGGATTTTGAAATAGCACATGAGGAGATGAAGTTATCCTTTAAAATTAACTCCTTGGTGGAGTTTGTAGTTGAATATTATGTGGTGGTTGTGATACAACATTTAATATAACTTTATCCTCATTTTTTTATCATTTTTTTAAATTTATAATTAGGCTTGCCTTGAAACTTGATAGTTGAAGTAAAAGGAAAATTAGAGCTAAACTTGAACTTATTCAATGTAATCAATTCGAACTCATCCTATTTAATTATATGGCATAGTTCATCAAAGGATTTTAACTTATAAAACATGATATAATCTTGAAGAGAGTAAGAAATATTTGAGTAAAAATATCTTGAAGCTTATTATCGTCCATTTGATTTTTCATTTTAGAGAGCAAAGTCTTGTTTGATCTTTGCAAGTTGAACATAGAATAATTTATCACCAATATTAATATAAAAAAGTAACAAAAACTAATTTTCCAAACTATTGAAAGTTGTAACTGATTGGAGAGGAAGATCATGAAACTATCTAAGAGCATAATCTTTAAGAATTTGTAGAAAGAGAGTAGTTAACAATCTATCATTATCCACATAATCTATACAAATTATATGGGAGGCATGTAAATGTTGTTAAAGATCACCTTTGAATTCTTAAAGAGGAATCTTAGGATCCATAAATCCATTTAGAATAGTATAGGATGAAATTTGAATGGGAAAGGGGTTATGTAATAAGGTTTTAGAATCTAATAAAAGGCTAGCATGAGAAATGGTTTGCTCAATATTAATATAAAAAAGTACCAAAAACTAATTTTCCAAACTAAGAGGAAGATCATGAAGCTATATAAGATCATAATCTTTAAGACTTTGTAGAAAGAGAGTAGTTAACAATCTATAATTATCCACTTAATCTATACAAATTATATGGGAGGCATGTAAATGTTGTTAAATATCACCTTTGCATTCTTAAAGAGGAAGAATAGGATCCACAAATCCATTTAGAATAGTATAGGATGAAATTTGAGGGGTAAAAGGGTTATGTAATAAGGTATTAGAATCTAATAAAAGGCTAGCATGAGAAATGGTTTGCTCAATATTAGCTAGCTTGGCTTGCAAGAGAAGAAGGGCTTCCTCAAGGGAAGCATTGGTTGTAGTAATGAGAGGAGTTTAGGTTATATGAGTAGGCATAGGCATGGATATCTGAGGGAAAGTAATAAATGTTCCTAGGTCAAGGGATAAATGGGTAGAAATAATTAATACTGTATAAAAAGGCATATGATCAATGTTATTAGTAACAACATTATAAGTAGGCTATTTTAGAATGTGAAAGGGAAAAACTTGAATGAGGAAGCTAAGTTAGCCCAATACTCAAATTTAGATTCAATAAGTATGTGAATTATGTTATTCACCTCATGAGGGTATGTTTGGAGACCTTGACAAAATCTAGATAATTATTTCATTTGTGCATGATCCGATTCATTAAGCTCATTTGCATCAAGGTTTATTTGTTGATCATTATCATATTTATCATTAGTACTATCATTATCATTTTCAATGTAAATATCATTTTCATCATGACTTTCCATTGCATAAAAAACCAAATGGAGCTCCATATATGATAAAGGAGTGCCACTTAATCTATCACTATGCCTTAGAGGCACTCAATGTAATTAAAAGTAACAAAATGAATGAATCAAGTAAAATTACTAGCTATGAAGATAAATAAATTGAAAACCAAAGATAAAGGGTTATCTATGCAAGGGTTCAAGTGATTTGTAGTCTCTTAGATATACTTGCTCATTTATTAAATAGTGTCAGCCCAATGTTTTAGATCACTAACTATAGAGGTAAAAAAATTCCTATATCCCATTAGCCATGATTTCAAGGGTAAGTTGAGAGTAGCTTCCCTATGTGATACACTCTTCTCAGGTACACCACTAATCAGATAGATAAAATAGGCTTCATATTGGGGTGAACAAGGGATCCTAGAGGAAAAAAGGAAAGCTATCTAAGGTGGAGAAGGGTAGGATTGGAGACCTAGAGAAAATCCTTAATGATTTAGTGAAAGGATAGAATGTAGTCCTTAATAGACTTGATGCCTAGTCTTAGTTTTTATTGGCATTTTATTGTTGGTTTTTTTGAATATGGTTCTTTTTTTATCTCTTATTTGTTGATTTTTTGTTGATAAACAACATTTTGTCAGCCCTATTGTTTTAGTTTTTTATTTGGGATTTTTTGGATCTTTACCTATTCCATGTAAAATGGAAAGGGACCCTTTAAAATCCATCACTTTACTTTTACCAAAAATAAGAGATCTTAGGCACTTTTTATATACCTTGAGGCACGTGGAAACTAAATTATATGTTTAGCTATGTACCATGGCTTATGTACTATGACTATGACTATTGGAGTAAAACCCTTCACACCATGATTTCTATAAACAAAACACCACATATCCCTTAAAAAAAAATCTAAGTAGTTTTAAAAATATTGAAACATAGTTTATAATATAATCAAATGCAATTGAAAAATAAAATTGAAATATTTTTTAATAGGAAAATAGAAAAAATCAACCCAAAGTCAAAAGAAAGAGCCTCTATTTCGATATTTATCCAAAGTGACAACACAAATGTTTGTGTCAGATTACTCCAAGGTTTAAAATTTTAAATATTTATGTTATGGATAATATCTAAGGTTTAGGTTTGTATTCTTTCAATGTTAGGAATTTATAGAATTAAATTGAAACCCTAAGCCAAAAATTAGCAAACAACAAGTAGTGTTCAAATTTAAATATGGGTTCACCAAAATGTTTAAACTATAATTAATTATGAATTACAATTAACTCTAATTGTAAATGTAAACTATTGAAAATCTAATCTAGAAATTAAATAAATAGAATGCAGTAAATAAAAATATCTACATAAGTTGTAAATTACTAAAAATAAAAACTAAGGTTAGGGTTAGATAATTAGCCTTGAAAATATATTAATTCATATTGTAAAAACTTCTTATGAGTTTTGACTACTTTAAATAACTTAAAAACATATATGCATTAAAAATAGTAATTTTTTGTGTACTAGGATAAGGTCTCAAAAGGTAGATGAGGTCACAGTGTATTTTTATCTACAATTAAGGCTTTGTCTAGGTAGACTAACATTGGATAAAAAAATATAGGCTTATTTTTCTCTGTGTATAGGTGATTTTTTCTTATTTAGAGCTTGATTTTATGTACACAAAACCTTTAAAATCAATGCCCTAGTCATGCACAAGCATGCACAAGAGAAAAAATGCAAAAGGGGGTAAAATAGGGGATGTTGGAATGGATGAGATATCCTCAAAAAAAACCTTATTGACTAAGTGCTACCTACATAACTTGAAGGAATTAATCCAATTTAGTTCTCCCTTTAGGGAAGAATATGTGAATACAACTATCAATATTTGATTAGAATGCTTAAAAAATGATGTCCGTAACTTGTAATGAAATAAATTTAGACTTGGCAAAGGGATATGGTATTGCATCAGAATTTCAATAATATTTTTTACTCAGAGGATAGATGCTTTTGAAATCATAAAATAGAAGCTTTCATCAGTTAGAGCTAGGTAGGTTCAAGTGTGACCCTTTATATGATTTTATAGGATAATCTTTTGAATGTTTATAATAACCAACTTGTTTGTTTACACAAAAAAATATTTATGGTGTGCAATTTTGAAAATATGATCATTAGAGTACTATGGACAAGTCCACACTACTAGATGGTCACAATTTGCCCTTATATGCCTAGTGCATTTTTATCTAAAAGGAACAGAGTATTTTAAAGCCAAAGTGAAAGTAAAATGTATGTATAATAGGGATTAATAGAGATAAAATAGGGGATTCTAAGAGATATGCACAATTCTGGACTTTGAAGGCTTTCTTAGATATTATGTGTTATCAGAATGGTGAATTGACCAAACAAGGTAAAGATGTTAAGAACAATCATTGTTGAACATTTATTTATTGAATTCTAGTGTCTAAAGCTTGTATTAGGGTATTCTGAGATAAAATCCATGGAAAAATATTCCCACAATCATATTGGAATTGATAGAGTTGTATACAAATTTCTTCGTGTTGAGTGGCTTGGAAATTGCACATGAAAGATAAGACTTGATATATTTAGATACATTATACTTGAGATGTGGATAGAATAAATAATTATCCAATACTCAAAGTCTTTTCTACTCCAAAATTTCTTTCAACCTTGCTAAAATGAGCCTACCATATTAGTTTTTGCCTCTGCCCCATACGAATTGCACAAGTACCTAAGGTGATATAAGAGTCCATCTTGAAATTATAAATTTTAAATTTAATTACCAAAGAGAAAATTATAATATACATATATAAAATAATGTTAAATGGATGCAATTCTGACCATTTACTAAATTCATGTCCACATGCATCAAGTTTATAGAGGAGAGCTTAAACCAGTGAATGATTTAGTTAATCTACAAATGGATTGGCAATTACATTCTTATGTTTGACATTCAGATGGAATTTTTGAAGATAATAAGACCATTTATAATTTTTCTATTGATAAAACTTGTTCTAAATATACAATAACTGAAATAGATTATGAAATGTTTGGATCATAGTCTCCTTATGAAAGATAACTTACATGTTTGAACAATAGCTTGAAGCTCATGATCATAAGTTGGGTAGTTTCTTACCAATGTAGTGAGAATTTTATTATGGTAAGCAACATGGTGACAATGTTGAGTGAGGATTATTCCAAGTGTTAAGTCATAGGCATCTGTCTCAATCTCAAATAGAATTTCAAGGTTTGGTAAAGTAAGTACCGATGTGAAATAGAGTCTGTATTTAAATTATTTGAGTATTTTTTTTGTGAAGCTTCCTAGATAAACTTTTATTTAGTGTCACCTTTAATAACTTGGTTCAGAGACTAAATCAAATGATAAAAACCAAGTACAAATATCATGTATAGATTTTCTAATCCCTATAAGTTGTGAATTTCTTTGAGATTCTTTGGTTGTGGCCATTCTTAGATGACCTAAATCTTAGTTGGGTCCACATGCACTCATTTTATGTATGTTATTTATCTCAGATACTATGTGTCTTTTCTATCAAATGAATATTTCTCCATGTTTACATACATCTTGTGTTTCCACAAAGTGTCAAACACTTGTTCTATATGACACAGATGTTCATCCCATACTTTGTTGAATATTAAGATGTCATCAATGTAGAGTACCAAAAATGAATTATAAAATGGCCTAAGGATGTCATTCATCATCTACATGAATTTTATTGATGCATTAATCAAAGTAAATTTCATGTCCAACCATTCAAATAAACCTTTTTTAGATTTGAAGGTGGTCTTTTGTGCATGTGTAAGTTCAATAGGAATATGATGATACCTGAACTTAAGAGTGATTTTGGTGAAATATTTTTCACTATGGAGTTATTCTAGTAGGTTATCAAAGGTTGAAAGAGGATATCTTTTCTTCATTATAATCTTGTTGAGAGCTATGTAATCAATGCACAACATCCATGTGTCATTTATTTAGCACAAGCACAATGGGGCTATGTCAAGGCAATGAGTTGGGTATAATATGTACTTTGTCTATAAGTTCATAGATCTGTCACTTGATTTCCTCATGTTCCAAATATAATATGTGGTACAAAGAGTCATTAGGTAAATGTAGTCCAGGGATAAAATAAATGGTGTGCTTCATTACATAGTGTGTGGGAACTTCCTTTAATTGATGATAAATATCTTTGTATTCTTCCAAGTTACAGTTCAACTTTGAGGTTTAAGTTTTTATTGTTAGGGGAACTATAGTGTGGATTGGTACTCTAAGGACTTCTCTACATTCAAATCTTACCATCAAAAGTATAAACTTGTTACCAGATTTGACTAGTTTCTTACACTACTTGTGCTAATGAGTGATAGCTTAGGGACTACTTTTAATATATGGTATATCATATCATCAACATCTATGACAACATTTATGGGATTTTCATCATAGACTACATGTTGATGGTAAATATTTAGTTGATTGATTAGAACATCACATACCTCTATTGGAACGACATCATAGAGGACTGTATCTTAAAAAAAAATTGATGTTGTATTCTAATTTTAACACTTCAGTGACACATTTATATAACCTCGCATTGAAGCATCTAATAGAATATGGTTGTGGGTGAAATGTCAATGACAAGTTTAGTATTTGAATTGATTTAGGATAAATCAAGTTCCTCTAACATCTATTATCAACAATCAAGTGTACTGATTAGACATTAGTTCACATTTGAGAATGGAACAATTTATGCATGGGTAGTAAATATGTTTATCATACCCACTATGATGCTAGGCTTAGAATCCATTATTTACTTACCTTTCTCCAATAATATTGTGTTTTTATCTAGTGTTTCAAGTTATGCAAGTTGCATCTTCTTAGATGAGAATTGTTTATTGGAAAGGATTTTGGAGTTGTGAAATGAACACCAATTTGAAGTATTGATATGCTTAGTTTATTCATTTGATGATTATTTTTTAGTATATGGATAGCATTTGGAGTTATTCCTTGGCTTGTAATTCTACTTGGGAGATTTATACTGTCATTTGGTCTAAGACTTTAAGTTTTTTGTCTTAGTCTTGCCCTTGTCCTTTGCTTCAAACTTGAAATCAAATATGTAGCTTTATTCAATTGAAGAGATCCATGATAAATCCATATCTAATTCAATATGTTTTCTCAATACCAACTTATATTTCAAAATAATATTTTTCTATAAATCTTGAATCCCAAGTCTGGATATCATAGTATGAAATGTATATGTGTATTGTTTCACATATCATTTTTTACCTTGGAAAAACTAAGAGAACTCAATGTACTAGTCATCTTAGTTTCCAACATGATAATAAGTTTCTTTGAGTGCTTCTAAAAAACCATTCCATGTGTTTATAGATGTCTCTAAATTGATTTCATCTTCATGATTTTCATGTGAAGTGTAGTAGTTTTCCCACCATTTATTTACTGCTAAATAAAATTTTATAAGAGTGAATGAAATATTTTCTTTGTCAAAAAATTAATTTACTATGTAATATGAATAGATAAGGTTAATCCATTTATCTACTACATCTTCATCTATTTTTCCTTAAAGCATATAGATGTCTATATTGGCATGTACCTTGTATGGAGTTTGACCACCAAATGACCAATGAGAATAAGTGTTTTTGGAAGGATTTTTCTACTTGATAAGTAATGAGAAGTGATCAAGGATACTTTCCCATTCACGTACATGACACTTTTCAAAATATTCTCATTGTCTTTG
Source organism: Torreya grandis (assembly GCA_037957365.1). Classification (NCBI taxonomy): domain Eukaryota; kingdom Viridiplantae; phylum Streptophyta; class Pinopsida; order Cupressales; family Taxaceae; genus Torreya; species Torreya grandis. The sequence continues at coordinate 4,354,921 of JARHVA010000462.1, forward strand.
CATTTCATCCTCTATAATCTTTTGAAACATTTCTAAAGTTAGCATCATTGAATATTTGTCTCCCATTTGAGGATGTGAAAGAAGGTTTGATGATGGGTCAGGAATCTTAATCCCTAACTTCTTCTAATCAGACCTTGTATGATTGGTCATACAAATAAATATAAAGTTTAGATACACCATGATATCATTTTGAAATTATATGAAATGTGTAGGCTCTGATTCTACTGATATGAGGCCTAAGAGGAGACCAAATATAAAACCTACTTAAAAGGATTTAAGAGGGTTATAAATCAAAGTTAATTTATGAATGATAGATTATTTTAAAGTGAAATATGTTCAAATAACAAGGAAATAAATAAATAGATGACAATGAATGTAGAATTGTAATAACAAAGTTTTTTTTAATTTTTATACAAATCCAAGGGATCAGATGTATGGTGATTATGTACTTCCTAAATTTATATTCTATCACTATCTCTAAAAATAATGGAAATATACATTATTTTACAATGAATGAATATGAAGCATTAGTTAAACCATTATAACATTTGATAATAATTGTTTCATAACTAAAGAGTGTGGTGACATCACTAGATGTCATTACCAATGAGTTAAGAGCTATAATACTAACATTTAAGGATATTTATGATAATAAAAGAGTGTAATTGGATTTTAAAAATTATAATTTAGGTTTTTAACCTATAAACCAAGATATTAATGTTAGTGCAGAGCTAGATGTGCAACAATTGTAATCATCAAGAATATCTAATTACCTAGATCCTCCTAGATCACCAGCATATGACATGTATTTTATAATTTTAAATATGGTAGAACCTCAACATAACTTAGTTCCTCAATTGGTTAAGATTCACATTACTATAATGGGACCCGAGAAATTTATTCTAATGGAGTAAGCCACAAATTTTTAATTTGGAGAATGTAGCAATGCTACAAAATAAGATGAGAATAATTAATACAATAAGGATAATAAATATGAATTTGATGAGTGATGAAGAAATATAAATTTTACTCCAATATGTCCTAGAAAATATAGAGATGATATGAATGTATTAGGTATTGGTGATCTTTATAGAACTCCTCGAGACGTTGGAATACCAAATTTTGCTTCAATAAGTGATAGTCTTAATCCAACATCCTTGGAAAAATATGGATTTGGGATCAATTATGTGCAAAATATGGGTTATCTTAGTAAAGGTATCAAAATAATATAATATGGTGTAATAAATCCCATTATTCTAAATGTCCATCTAGCTGAGTAAGGATGTGGATATAACAATGATGACAAGTCCCATAAGGATCAAGCACATGATATAATTAGTAATATCCCTTAATTTCATGATAAAATATATTTGGCCACCATAATTAATATAAAAAATTCTAATAAAATCATTACTTATTATATTTAAAAGTCAATACATTCCCTTAGGGTCTAGTTTAATAAATCTGAACTAGACCACTCTCATGAAATTACAAGTATAATGTATTTTTCACAAGAATATATGTGTAAAAGTGTGCCCCTACCACATGGTCATTTCTCAATATCTTACTATTTATATTATTTTATATTCATTGAATTATTCAATTGATCATGTTATTTTAAATTATTTTGGATTTAGTGATTGAAATGAGCTAAAACATTTGAACATTTAGATTGTATAAGATATGCCTAGATTGTGTAGTTTTGATTGTAACAAACATATTGGAATTGATTTAATGTAATTTTTATTTATATAAATGATAAAGGATATAGTTTAATTAGATTTTTTTGGTTTTTCTTAGTGTACAATTTCTCAATATGACCTAAAATGGATATGTGGTCTCTCAGCTTAGGTAGTTGACTGTTAAAATCTGCCTAGATGGATTCGATAATGCTCAAATGCCTATGGTAACCAAATATGTCTAATCTATAACAGATATATCCTTATGAAAAGTGTTATATTGTTCCATCACATATCATTTCACCTGCATGTGTGTGTGTGTGTGTGTGTTTTCTATGAAATTTTAGAGGTTGAGTTTGTACATAGATTCAAATTTATCTTCCTTCACCTTGAAACACTTGGTCCACTTTAAACACTTGATCCACATATAAAAATGGGTTAAACAATATGGTTTGGATAGTCCCAAAAATTCCCTTAATACAGCTCAAACTACATGTATCTCTCCCACCTATATGGATGCATGCTCAAAACTTCTTTGCTAGAATGTATGCAATCTGTGTGGCTTTTGACACTTGAAAACCTATGATTCGTAACTTGTAATAGTATTAATTTGTCTTAGTTAGTATTTCTTTGATGGGTTTTAAAATTTATATGCTTTAGGGTAGTGCCTCAATGGTGTGAAAATTTATTCCTTAATGTGCATGTAGTTTTTAGGTGATATCTTTGTGATTGCTCGATAAGTGCTAGATATGAATAGGATTAGGCTTGATTTATATATATAGGAGACTCTTTAGGTAATTTACTTACATAATTGACATGAAAAACATGTGTTCCAACCCAAGATAAGGGTTTTATTTTTTTAAATAGCCATTTGAATAATTTGGACACCTTCAACAAAGATAGATAATTATGGTAGCTAGAATCATCTAATTATTACTGAAATAGTTCAAGATGAAGAAAATAGTGATCTATATAATTTTGACAATCTGATTAGGATGGTAAATTTTTTGGGCATATAGTAGGTATATCATGTGTGTGATTAACAAAAAATTTGGAACATTTTTCCCATTGGTAGATTAATGATTATGAGAGAATGTGAGTAAGATTCATATGTGTACACACAAGTCATGTATGATAAAGATTGGGGAAAAAAAATTTCAAGTGTCTAATATCAAATATATGTGTTTAAAAATTCCCCCCTTTTAGTCTAGTATTGAAAATGTTGGTTTAAAAGAAAAATTAAGAAAATTGGTACCTAATTGTAACCCCATTGGTGTCCTCAAGTATGTCCTGAGTATGCAAATTTTTCCATGCAAACCTATAATGAAACATGCATAAATCAATGTCCACTCATACTATAAAATATGAAATATTGTAGATTATTTAAACATTTGAAATTGAAAAATAAAGGAATGAATACACATGTATATATGAAAATTGAGATTCCCTTTAAAATCATTAGATAATGGGGTGATTATGCCCCAAGGATATGTTAGTGTTAAACCATGGGTTAAGAAGATATATGCCCCAACCCTTATTTAATATGAATAAGTGCATATAAATTTAAGCAATGCACAACCTCAATCACACTACTAATTATATTTTTTTAAGAATGGAACCTAGAACATATTCTAATAAAATGATATAACCCCAACTAGGTTCATATGTAAATTTTCAAAGTCTAACTCAATCATTGCAAACATAATTTATATTCAATATGTATGTCTATGTATATTTGAATACATATGAGTATGCCTAAGTATATCTGAGCATATATTAGTATGTTTGAGTATGTCTAGGTCATATAATTTGTGTTAAAATATCATATAATTTGTGAATTAACACTCATAATATTTTAGAATGTTTTACATGTCTCACATATTCCCTTAATATGATAACATGTGCAATTTGAGTCATACAACCTATGTCATAATGTCATATTATTTGTCAATCATCACTTAAAAATATGTATAATATCTCACACATTCCTTGCATATGCCCCTAATTTGTATCAATATTATCCTAATTTGTGTTAATATTAATCAAGTAGTGCCATTATGAATCATGTAATTTGACCCATAAATATGAATTATCTATTTGTGAAGGATTGCATCTCTATGATAAGACCATTGTGTATGCCTCCATTTTTAGGTGAGATATGTATCCTACAAATAACTCATCTCAAAATAAAGAGTTATACACATCATGTTATATATAAAACATTTAAACATGTTAAAAATGTGCTAACATGATTAGATTATGTCATCATATAAATATTATAGTATTAGATCATATATGAAACATGTATCTTAACACATACAAGTGTCACTTAAAGTAGATATATCAATTAATCATGAAATAATAGTCATCATAGTAATCACCATAGAATCACTAAAAGTAATAAACCATGCAAAAGATGCATGATATGTATCATGGCATCACACACAACTAGAAGAACATGTGATATGAATCATAACACGATAAGCTTAGTAAACACTCTTAGCTATATCTACAAATATTCACACATAATTTCATGGACATGATGCACACAATAAATCATAGAAACATGCATAATAACACTCAATGTCACACAAGGTAATATTCACACATAAAAATATTCAAATAATGAACACTCAATGTCACACTTGGTAATATTAACATATAGAATGTAATCAATGTCAGGAAGAGTAAGAGTCACACAAATAATGAGCCACATATATAAAAATCAATGTATGGATGAGTAAAATTCACATAATATAATTCACAATCAAGGATCACACCATGTAACACATAAAAACATAAAATGTGTATAGAACAAGTAATTTTAGTCTACACAATCAATCCATGTCATCATTGCATATAGTAAAATATAGTGTCCATATAATATAACACTCTAAATAGTATACATAAGAGTAAGTCATGTGTAATAGATGTAGTTGGCTCAATATAATCATTGGAATGGTAATATAAATATGTCACTTGTATAGATGTACTAATATTTTCCCAGTGTAGGCATGCCCCCAATGTAGGAAAGTGGCCTTTAGGTATAGGAATGTCCAACATATGAATTACCATGTTATATATATCATGTATGTATTTCATCTCACTCATGTATACCATGAGAAACATGTGTATATAAAATGGATATTTAATCTACCACATATATGAAAAGTAACATGAAGTAACCATGTATACTAGCAATACATGTCATGCATAAGTTCTTATTTGTTTTTGTTATATTTTGATTTTGATTTTTTGTTTTTTATTTTTATTTTATTTTATTTTTTGAATTTTATGTATGTTCATGCTAACTAATGATCCCATCAAATGAATGCTCACATATGGGTAATGGATCAATCACTGTAAAACTCATGCACTTTTGGAAAGAATCAACATTTATATCATTGTCTAAATTAGATCAATGATCATTTTCTATACAATATCCATCATTGCTATCATAATCACCCTAACCATGTATATATAGTGTATCTACATTAGCCATAGTAACTTGTGAGTTATGTTATATGTGAATAATGTGTTTGTATTTTTGGTGTAACCATTTTGGGAGTTAAAGTAATATGTTGTGCCCCCAATTCATCAATCAGAATGCTACTCTTGTAGAGCTCAATAGTATGATTATTGATAATATTTTTTATTTTATATCTTAAACCAAAGTAATTGTTAATAAATTATCCTCGACATCAATTCAAATCACAACATGCAATAAAATTAAATCCCTTCGAGTTTGTGTATATGTCATATCAACCTCTAATGGCATAGGTAGAGATATGAGATTATACTCTAGAAAAAAATTTAAAATCTACTGAATAGGTTCAGGTAACCTTGTTAACTTCCTTCTTGGAGGACCTGAAAGTATCAATTATTTAGTAGGATGTGACACTATATAAACTCTTTTTTTAGCCTCATTTGTAATATGATTGGTTTGAAACTAAATTATTTTTATCATGCCTTGAGATCTAATATTTTGAATGTGTTGTTTTAACTTTATATAATATGTTGTACACATAATCTCTATATTATTTATTGATTTTTTTGAAAACATTGGGCATTCACCTTTGAAATATTGTGTAATGTGTCATTCCTAATGCATTCTACTCATAATAGATCTGAGAAAGTATTGTCTCAATGACATACTTATCATTGAAGTATCCTATCATAAGTTGACATTTCAACAAACCTTTACATTGTTATTATTTTGAGTTCTTGGAAGGTATGTTTTTCTTTATCCCATTTAGTTGTACTGACCATGGGAAAATCATCTTGATAATCTCATAAACCAATAGATGTAAATAGTAGATGATAAAAATAATCATATATGTTTGATGGAACATTATTTTCATCATCATTACTATTATCTTCATCTATAAATATCTGATAGGGATCCTTTGAATTTACCAAAAAATTAAGATTATGTATCTTCTTTGTTTGTGCTTCAAGACTATTTTGTGATTCTTTTACTATCTCTTGATTTAATAATGTATTTGGAGTTGTTTTTTTTCACTTAGATTTTCTTGATTCCACATCTTTCATATGTATGTAATATTTATGGTTGTATGATCTATGATAAAGTTACTATGGATGAATGAACCATAATAATTTTGGAATACATCCCTCTCTAGGTTTTGCTAGTTTGTAGTATTTTAAAGGTTGGTAGCCATAGGACATATGTACAAATTTTTAGTATGGATAAACTTTAGACATGTATGTAGGGTAGATGGTGAATCTTATTGCATGAATCCATGGTCAACCTAAGATTAGGTTATAACCAAAATTATTATTCATCACATAAAACATAGTAGATAATGTCTTAAGTGCCACTTTTACATCTAAAGTGGTTTATCCTAGAACTTGACCAGAAAAATTTTCAATACCTATGATATTATTTTTTAATTTATGAATAGAATTCATATTGATACCCAATATTTGTATAAATTTGATATTTATAATTATATACCATGAAAATATTAGTATAAATCCAAATCAAATTAAATTCCTACCTAATCAAATCAATATGCCTCAAGTTGAGCTTAAAAAGGGAACAAAAGGATAGTTACCTTTACTTAACAAAGTAATTGCTCCACATTTTCATCATAGGGTTATGCTTAGATTTAATAATATGGGAGATCAATATGCCATTTGAAATTATATGTGAAGCATGTCCCCTTGTTGGATTCCTCATTTACTTGATGCAATTTAATGATTAAAAGGTGACTTGATTGCTAATTTGCTATAAGTTTGTTATGAAAATTAGACTTGTTGAGAATGAGAGAGGATGGTTGAATTTATATCATTTTTTAATGAATGAAAACCATTGATATATATTCAATATCAATGGTGTAAGATCATTCCTAAACCCATTGGATGAGAAAATATGGGCAGTAAATGTTGGTTGGTGAGTTTGTAAGCACATGTCATAGCTTGTCCCTTGTATTAGATTTTATGTGATTTCATGAGGATTTGATCTTAGATTTTGATTTCACACTTTCCCCTTTTGCATGGGATATTTTGAAAATTAACTAGGAAAAGGGACTTTGGTTTGGGATTTGGTGCAATATTTTTGAATTTTAAATTGGCAAGTGGATTGGATGACATCGTGGATTTGAGTTGGAAAATGGATTTATTTGATTTATTAGAAATATGAAATGTGCATAGATTATCTTATCAACTAATTTCTATGATTAATTAGTGTTATTAATCCATATTTTATTATTATTGGGATGGATTAAGGGCACAGATGGAATTGATTAATTGGTTGTGAAAGAGATGGTATGAATAGTAAATTAGCTAGGGATATCAATCGATGATGGGATTAAAATGTGATGGTGTGTAGGATTAGGGTTTAGCTAGCATGTTTATTTGATGGTGATGAAAATGAATATAAAAAAAGTTTCCAATTTTAAATGTATACACTAATTTTCAATCCTAATCTATTATCTACCAAAACATGTATAACTCCTATATCTAAGATTTTCACTTGAATGAGCAATGGGAGATTTTGTTCTATAGTATGTTGAGTGGAAAAATATTCCTTCTAAAAATAAATAATTTACTAATTATTCTTAAATGTATTGTAAATGGATAAAATATAATTAAGTTCTACATCATTTGATAAATTTGTAAAACATAATGATGCATATAGAATATCATTGTAGATAGTAGAACTCTTGAGTTATTCTACTATGGAAATATTAGCTTGAGTATTCTTAACTTGATCAATGATATCGTACTATTTATTTGGATTATTAAGAATCTTTAGAGGTGGATGAGGATGAGGGACATTTTGACTACATATGTTTTGTCACACATGATGGAGCACACTACCTCATCTAGTGGTGATGGCATTAACACTAAAGTCCAATATATGCCTACAAAAACTAATGGGAGTGGGATGGTATCTATCATAACATTGAGATATATAATTGGGGTAATGAAAGGAGTCTTACATACCCTCTAAATATAGTGATCACCATAAGCATCTCCAATTTTATTTTTTGACAATATGAGTTACTAAAGAGGGTTAAGGATTCTTCATCTTTAATTTAAGGTTTAGTTTCATTGCATGAGTTTCACCCATTTCATTACTTGTTTGTGAAATATATTTTAAAAATTAGGGAATAAACATGTAATCATGTCAATCATAGTTTTAATTAGAAAATATAAAATATGTATATCCATTATAGCCGTGATCTATTTATGTCAATAATGGTAAATTATAAATCAAGTTTGAAACCTTAACACATAAATTGTAAAATCTAAAAAGGTATAATTAATTCCTAAAGGAAACTTAGGGTTTTTTGTACTAAAGTATTTAAGGTTTAACTAATATGTTTTAACTTATTTTGGAGTTATTGATCTAAACAAGCTAAACATTTGATTATTTAGATTGTATAAAAATTTTATAAGCCACATAAATCTGAATATAACTAGAATAAAACTAATTTAATCCAGTTATGATTAACATAAATGACCAAAATGATAGGGTACTTAGTTTTTTATGTTCTATCCTAGTCTATGTTAGTGTACAGTCACTCAATAGGACTTGAAAATGATATGTGGTTACTCAACTTAAGAATCTAACTGTCAAAATCTACCTAGACATGTCTTGTAATGCTCAGATGCATGTGGTAACCAGATATGTCTTCTCTCTACCTAATTTATATCTGTAAAAAGTGTCAAATTTTTATATAATATATTTTTTTGTCTAGTTATAGATATGCTTTATAATAAATTTCATTGGCTCGACCTTGTACATAGATTCAGATTTGTCTTCTTTCACCTTAAAAGCTTAGATCCACTTTTGACACTTTCTTTGCCTATAAAAGGGGTTAAACAAGATGGTTTTGACAATCCTATCTAACCCATATTGAGTAGATAAACATTACATATGTTCTAATACTCTAAAAAGGTCTCAAATTACAAGTATTTCTCCCATCTATATGGATGTGTTCTCAATAGTGATCTACTAGAATGTATGCAAACTATGTACTTTCGACATTTGACAACCTATGATTTTGACCTCATAATATTATTAATAATTATCTTAGTGATTATTCCTTTGAATGGTTTTAATATTTATATGATTGAGGGAAGTGACTTGAGGATGTTCAGATATATTCATTATTTTAAAGTAGTTTCCAAGTGATTTTTTTGTGATTTATATATAATTGCTAGATAGGAATAGGCTTAAGAATGGTGTGTATATATAAGATAATATTTAGGTAATTTCCCTCCATAAATTACATGTGAAATTTTTTTTATGACCATATGGAAGATATTAGAATTTAAAAATAATTTTTTGGATAAATTTGGATACCTCTAGTGAAGATAGATGATTTTATTAGCCATAATCATCCAATTATTGCTAGAACAGTCGAAGATGGAGAAAATAGTGATTTGGAGAATGGAGATAGTATGTTTAGGATTATAAATTTTTTATACATATAGTATGGATATATTATGTATGCATGATGACAAATCAGGAAGGTTGGGTCCATAGATAGATCAATGGCTAAGGGAGAATGTCAGCAAGAGTCATATGTGTACACATAAGTCATGTATGTTAAGGATTAGTTAAAACTAAAAAATTTAAGTGTCTAATGCTAAATTTATGTGTCTACACATATGTGTATGCTATTTGATGAATTAACATACTAAAATCATAGTTGTGTATAACTATATGATCCAAATGATTTTCCTCATTTACCTTCTATGCATAAATAGTTTCCATTTGAAAAACATGAGCTCTACATTATGATATGAATTATTTGTGTTTCTTATTTTTCCTTAAATATGGTATAATTTGTGATTATGCTAAGGTAAACACTTTATTTTCTTTTCTTATTCATATATATAGAGGCCTTAATTCACTACTTTTCATATATTTTACTAATTATATTATCAAGATAGATATAGGATAGGTCTGTAACATGTATATGCACATGATTTAGGATTCACAATAGGTTGGGGGCACATCTCCTTTTCACTCAGGGGTATCTCTAAGGGAACTATGGAACATATCTTAGTATCATTTCACGTTATATAGTCATTTATTATCTTTAACATAATGTGTCTTAATTTTCTTTTATATTATTTGGTATATCGTGCTTGTTGGATGTGTCATTGTATACTTACGTATTTCATATTCATATGTTTTTTATTCTTATTATATTCCTATCTTTAGTGTTTTATTTGTGTCTAGCTACATATTTTCATTGTTTGCTTCATATTTTAACTATGTTTAGTGTGTTTGATGAGTTTTCCTAGTGTTTGGACTGATATTCAATATTTTTTTTTGTCACATCATACTGATGTAGGAGCATCCAAATACATAATCAATAATGCATCAATAAAAAAAAATAAGTGCAATCAATAGCATTCTATATTCTAAAGTTCTTTGATTTCACATGTGCATACATGTAGAGATGTACTTAAAATGAAATCTAGGTAGTTATGCACAAGTTTATGATGTTTTTCATAATTTTACATAGCATTATGGGTCGTATGTGAATTTATACACAAGGTTATATGTGTATGTATGATATGAAAGTTATTTTCATTATCCTTTGTCTATGAATTTCCATGTCACTCAATTAGACTACAAGGTTTCAAGAAGTCATTCACAATTTGAGTTGTATGCATATTCATTATTAATTTACACACAACTCTAGAGATCTCAACATCACACACAACTCAAAGGCTCATATTTTTTGGACAAAATTTTATCTGTACCTAAGTAATTTTATCATGCACATATTTTTTCATAACATTTTTTGTCACACACAACTTTGCATATTTCACACATAGACTCCCTTGTTTATAAAGGCCCACAAGTTTTACAAATCATCTACATTCACAAAATCTCACACAAGTGAAATGATTATCGATTGAAATGTTGAATCTTCACTTGAAATGGTGAAATGGTAGGAGTACTGACTGCCATGCAAGGTGACCAATTTTCACATAAATAAGTTATGGACAATACTCCACCTTGGACATGTGTTCAATGTCTTGGAATTTCTTACCACCCTATGTTGCATTCATAATTTGACTCATGCACATGGACATGAAAAATTTGGAATGTTTCAACTTCTATAATGGTTTATTTAAGGATATGAGTTATTTTGAAAATATGTTTGTTCAATTGGGTTTAAAAGTATGATTTAGCAGTTTAAGAGAAAGTTTAGCAACTAGATATTGAAAGTGGAAAAGTTAATTGAATAGACCATTAGAAGTAGTTGTAAGTTGAATTTTTTTGAAATAATTCAAGATAGAACAAATAATTTCAAGAGTGAACAATGTCCATGAATGGAAAAATATTTTAACACACCATGTGATGGTAACCTATATAAGGCTAAAATGCATTTTTTATGTGTGCATTGTAATTTCCTCATTTAATCAATAAAGACAAGTTTTATTGTGTTTATTTTATGAATATACTATGTGTAAGTTTTTTTATTATATTTTGACTCCCTAGGTTTCAAGGTCTAACGTTTGTGTTCAATCAAATCCCTAACCATGATTGCATCAATTAGTATTAAACCAATGTTTTTCCTTGTTGGGCTAAGCATGAAATAATTTTGTCGATTTGGTTACAAGTTGTGAAAGATAAGCATGTATTGATGATGAACATAAATGGTACATAAAATATATCCCAATGGAAGATTGGGGAAAGAGATAGGAATTTCAAACTTTGTCAGGATGATAAGAGTAAATTTATTTGGAGGCTAAAAAAATTGTATAGTGTATAGGAGTTTATTTGGAAGTGATTGACAATGAAGAGGAAGCAACACCTAATATTCAGGTGGAAGTACTATTATTTGAACCAAAATATATATATTTGTGAGAGATATTTTTTAAATGGGAAGCAATCCATGGTTGGACACCCCTAGTTGTTTAGGTGGCTTGTGTCCTAAGTAACTCCTTGATTAGATCACTGAGATGGATAAATATTTTGATTATAAACATATAGATGTCCCTGAGAGAGTGAATATTTAGTGTAAAAATATTATGGTAAATTTATCCTTGTGTTTGGATCATGTGTAAATGGAAATAGTCTTAAGAAATAAAGACTGAATCAGGTTTTGTGATAAAATAGTTGTAAAACTAAAGGGATAATTATTACATTATAATTATTAATTAATTTTTTTCAATAAATTACAATATTTGAGACAAAAAGATATGAATGAAAATTATTACACATATGAGTTTTATAATCTCACTATTCAATTTCATAATTTTGAATATGATAAGTTAAAAATATCAAGGTATGTAAATGGTTGGGCATAGAGATTTAAACTATCTAAAGTTATTTAAAATATAGGGTTAATAAATGAAGCATGCAATCATGTTGTGCAAGAAGATGAATAAATTTTTTGTACCACCCAATCATACAATAGAATCACAACATGGAGAATTTATCGTAATGAAGATAGTATTGCTAAAACTAGATAAGGAGGAAGAACCAATGTGAATAAATAATATTTTATAAACCATATACAAATCTAGAGGTGAATGTTTTAATTTTATTTTCAATAGTGGTAGCACTAATAGTCTTGTGTCAAATGAGATGGTAGATAAAGTTGGTTTGAAGAGAATCACACATCAAAATCCATATAAGTTGTCTTAATTATTAAAAGGACCTCATATTTAAATAAATGAGAAATTTTTAATTAAAATGAAGTCATATTTTTAGTTTGGGTCATACAAATATGATCTTTTATGTGATATCGTGGCTATGGATGTTTGTCATGTATTGTTGGGAAGGCATTCACAATTTGATAGGAATGATATCTATGATGATAAGGTGAATGCCTAAACTCTTTAAATATGGGAGGAAATATTATTTGATCCCATTCAAGGATAAATGTGAATAATTGGATGATAGTCCAAATATTTTTTTAGTTTCAAGAAAACAATTCTTAAAAGAGATGAAGAAATAGAAAGTATGTTTTTCTTTCATTTCCAAGAAAATGTAAGTTAGGACAATAGGAAAGGTAATAAATTTTCCAAGAGAAGTGGAGTATTTATAGGGTAAGTATAATGATATTCTAGAGGGATTTCCACCAATTATAAGTATTAGTCATTACATGGATCTAGTTCCTATATATATTTTAGTGAACACAGAAGCATATATGTTGATGCCTATGGAGAATGAGGAGGTAAAGAGACAAGTATAGGAGCTATCAAAAATAGGTTTGATGAAGTAAAGTTTTATCCCATGCCCAATTCCATTAATGTTAGAATATATTAAATGTGGATAATGGTGAATTTTCAATGATTCTAGAGCCATAAATAAGATAACAATCATATATTAATTCCCATTTCCTCAGATGGATTACTTGAGTGGAGAAAGGTACTTCAAAAAGATAAAATTGAAGAGTGAATATCACCAAATTATAATTAGAGAAGGTGATGAATGGAATATGTATTTTTAAAAAAATTAAGGGTTGTATGATTAGTTGGTTATTCCATTTGGGTTGACCAAATCACAAAGTACATTCATGAGACTTGTGACTAAAGTGTTGAAACTATTTCTAGGTAATTTTATCATTATGTATTTAGATGATTTTATGATTTTTATAATAATAATAATAATAGAGGAACACTTTTTCACTTGAGGTAAGTGTTATATAACTTAAAAGAGGAAAAAAAATTGGTCAACTTGAAAAAAAATGGTTTCATGAAATAAGAATTGGTCTTATTGGGTTTTATCATGGGATGGATTAAGGATAGACTAGAAAAAGTAAAATCTACTATTGAGTGGCCATCACCAAGAAGCATATTTGAATAGATAAGCTTATATGGTTTGAAAAAAAATTATATTAATCTCATCAACAACTTTATTAATTAATGTACACCTATCATAAAGACAATGATGAGTGATATAAAAATGTTCATTTAGATAGCCACAACTGAAATCAATTTTAAGAGTTTGAAGAATAAGGTGATAGAGTAGCCAATGCTAGAATTTATTTATTTTAATAAATCATTCCAAGTTTATTTTGATGCTAATGAAATAGTAAAATGAGTATTTTTAAGTCAAGGAGGTAATCCCATTGCTTAATTTAGTGAGAAATTAAATGAAGATAAGTAGAAATATTTAGTTTATGATCAAGATATTTATGTCACAGAGAAAGCTCTATATAAGTGGAGGCATTAGTTATTGCACAAGTATTTATTATTTTAAATGGATCATCAAGCACTATAATTCATTAATATATAAGTTAAGTTAAATCAAAATCATATAAAGTGGCTTGAATTTCTAAAAATTTATTCATTTTTGTAGAAGCATAGACATGGAAATTACAATAAAGTTATAGATGCTTTCAGTAAGAGATTATTAATATTCAATGAGAGGAGGATATAAGTCATTAGATTTGAATCTATGATATATTTTTTTGAATAGGATTTATATTTCAAAGATGCATGGACAACATGTAAGAATCCAACTGGCATGGATATAACTCCATGGCTGGAATATTTTTTTTGGGATGTTTGTTATTCAATGAAAAAAAATTATAACTCAAGGTTTAATGAGAGATAACCTAATAAAATAACAACATTGTGGAGGATTAGATAGACATTTCATTGTAGGTTAAACTTTGGAACAACAAAGGGATAATTATTATTGGCCACATATGAGTAGGGATGTGAATAAATTTGTGCAGAGATTTAAAATTTTCTAGTACACTAAAGTAACAAGTGATTTAAACGTGTTCATAGGTCCCAATTAAGGGTGGCATACCATGTATCCAATTGAATCACATACCTCACACACAAAATATAGAATCAAATTCAAAGATTTTATTCTATACTAACATTTTAAAAAGTTTATATATATATATATATATATATATATATATATATATATATATATATATATATATATATATATCCCAAATAGCTTCATTAACTACCATCCTTAGCACTTGCTTGTTCCTTACATGATTTGTCTTGATTCTATGATAACTAGTTATAGGAATACATGTCTTTGTAGTATATGCACATCAAACTGAATAATCCATCATTTTACCCATGTAATATCATGTGTGTTATAATTATTCACACCATTATAACATTTTTATGTCCAATGGTTACTCATGCACTCTAGTCCTGTGATAATCCCTTTTTTGCCTAGGTCACACTTTTGTGCTCATGCTAAAGGTTTGTTTATGATCTCACCTAACCATTCCTTTTTGATAAAATGTCATGCATAACTATGCACCATGTGAACCCTTGTACAATAATTCAAACTTTCACAACCAAAATTATAATTTTGCAACCTGGCCTTTTGTTTACTTCCATATGCCAATCCTTCTAGACTTTTTTTCACAATGTAACTTTTGCACTATCTTATTCCTTGTACATTTCATGCCTTCACCAAAACTTGTGAAAATTGTATTCCCTTAAAATATTTTCACTCTTTCTCTTTTGATTAAGGTTTTATGCAATTGTGTAATAGATATTTTATTTCTTTCATCAGCTACCTGACTTAACAAGATAGAATTGTTCCTTCTTTATGTGTCCTTCCAAATGTCTAAACACTTGTGCTCTTGTGACTTAAAATATATAACTTTCACAAAACTAGAATTATCTATCCTAAAAGAATTTAAGATATCCATTTCTACTACATTAAACTCCCCAAGTAATTAAAATTTGAGATCTTACTCATAAGTAGGGTGTGAGTGGTTTAACCACTATTTTGGTTGGTTGCCAAGGTCATAATGTTCCCTTCTAACTAGAGTATTTCCTAAACATGATTTATCTCAACTTATTCCTATCATATACCCTTACTAGGCCATAAATCATCCTCCTCCACCTAGCTCTGATACCTTCACCTTCTATTAACCTACACATGGCTAGGTCATAATATTTTTATCTCCTATCTCTAATCCTTCTCCTCTTCACTTTCCTCTTTAATATTGTATGTCTATGCCCCCCTCTATCCTTCCACCCCATAATGTGTTAATGAAACTTTTTATTCTCACACACTTGTGTACCATAAAAATTGCCTCCTACATACTTTATCTCTTCTTTTATTTTTGATGTTTTGGGTTTGTGACCATATTTTTATGACCATCTCTACCAAATGTCTCTAATGCCTTTTGATTCTTCCCATCTATGTGTTTCCAACCTCTCTTCCATTGGGATCACCTATTCTCTTATATTTTCATTCTATTCAATATGTGAAAGTATAATTTTGCTTCATCTTTCCTCATGTATTTTACAAAACATGTCTACACATCTATATTGTGAACATCCGTCATCTCAGTCATGCCTCTAACTAGGAAATTCTATGTGATACTTCTGATGTCTTTTTTATTATTCATCTCACTTCATTTTATGCCTCTATTGACATAAAAAACATCATGGGATTACATGACTCCCATTTCCTCTTTCTTCTTCTATTTTGTCACACAATCAACTCTATGTGCCTATATTGATATGATCGTATTCATTTTTGTTTTCTTTCTTTTCAAAAAATTATTTCTCCAATAGATTTGAGATGATCATCTCCCACCATTCTATTTTCCAATAATAACTTCCCCATTTTGTGCACGTTTAAAATTTTGTTCTCCCTATTAGTTTTAGAATGATTTTTATATGTTTCATTGTATTCCTCTTGTGGATTCATCATATGATGCAAAATTAATATTTTTCTTCCTCTATCAATTTTGGGTTGATATTTTCTTACTTCTCCTTCTCTCCTTATAATATTCAATGTGTTGTGTGTAAATACATTTTCACTCCCTTATCCTATGTGACTCATGAGGGTATGTATTTTTGTATAGATGTATGCCATTCCTACAATGTTCTCCATTTGGCACATCTTTTGATGCCTTCTATGTAATTTCATCCACCTAATATTCTCCATGATTTTCCTTTAGGTAATATGTTTCATCTCCTTCTTTTCTTATATCCATAACCAACTACATCATGTGGACTCATATCCTTATCTTCTCTATTCATTTTGGTATACAATAATTTTCATATTCTCTCCTTTTACCCTCTTTTGGGAGGATGTCATCACTCAGTACACTAATGTTATCCTATGAAGCACCTTCCCTTCCTCTGTGCATTTCACTATATATTTCCTCACTCAAACCTTGGGGATTTAATTTACGCACATTAGTCTAACTCCTTTTTTATGAATTTCTTTTTTATGAATTTCTTATTTCTAGCACAAAACTCATTTTTACTTGATTAAGTTGGTCTTCTCTAACACTTTTCCATCTTATTTATTTTTGAGTGTATCCTTTTTTTATCATGATACATTTTTGTCTCTAAGATAAATCTTCAACTATAGGTTGACTCCTCTTTGTTCTTATTCCTCAAGCATAAGACACATGCCTCGTGTAAACAAAATAACATGCATTTGAATCTCTTTTACCTCTATGCCTCGCAAAGGGCATGTTTCCTCCACATTTCTCTTGATTATGAATTTCCATTACATATCATTATTTTTTTTGCATTCCCTTTCCATGGGTGCATAATTTTATCCCCTGATCATGCTTTTTCTTGGCACTTGCTCTTTCACATTTTTACCAACCACATTCCCAATCACATGCAACTCATTCTTCTTTTGGTTGTGCACCATGGTCTTAGGTTATACACAATGTAACTCCTCTCTTTATATAAAATCTATCTCTAATTTTTTCATTTGTGCTTATAGACAAAACTCCTCTAAAACCTCTCTTTCTTTAGGCTCATCAACTATCACATCTTCCCAATGCTCTACGAGGATTGTTTATTCTAAAGACTATGAAACAATCTCTTTCCTCTTTTTTGTTCCTTAGAATAGTTTTTCACAACTCATAACATGGATCCCCTTGCACATATCCTCTCATTTCTAAGCTTATCCTCTAATCCTTTATGCATTAAGGATTCAATCTCTCAATCTAATCTCATAGGTGCACTACTTGAGCTAGTAACTTGGAAACCATCCAGTTCAAGCTAGTTACCCTATTTTTACCTTGCCATCTTATTTTTCCTAAATATATATCCAGAACTTTGTTGTGATATCGCATAGGATCCTTTGCATAAACTACACATTCTTGGATTATTTAACACCTTTATTTTAAAATTAGTGATATGCATCTGTGACCCATCCATCAATTATTTAGGGTCTTCTCTTCCCAAAAATTTTCATCCTTTAAATTCAAGATGATTGTATATGCACTCCGTCACTTTTGTGTACTTATTATCTGTACAAGGTTCTCTTATCTTCATAGGATTATTTTCCCTAATTTCCCTATATTCCTCATGCACTATCCTTTTTGATAGTGCACACACTCTGGATGTCATATCCTTAATCATCCTTGAGATTTATGATTGCAAATCACTTCTCACCTTGTCTTCCTATTGATCCATATTCTTCATAATTTTCTCTCTACCCATCTATGAACAATAGAGAGTAATACTTCCTTTACACACCTCTGACACAATGTGATCTATTTGAAGATTTTTTATTCTCTACACATTGATTGCATCCTATCAGCAATATGTCAATGTTTCTCATACCCTTTCTTCAATGTTTCTATTTCCTTTTCACTATGTGTTAATTTTCATAACTAGGCCATCATGTAGGTTATTATACACCAAATAACTCATCATGCTACCCAATGCTACATTATTATATTTCAATCCTACATAAGGTCTTTTTAGACTATGAAATTATAGTCATGTGATCTTACTTCTTGATATTACATATCTCCTCCTCTTCACTGAGTTTTATGAATTTCATCTTCTCTTACCCATTTGACCTCTACCCACATTTTCACAATGTAAGAAAACATATAGCAAACTACCTCTTTTTTGGCACTCTACCAACTCATTCCCTCTCACTCAAATATCACTACTTGAAAGCTTCAACCTACTTTGATAACCTGATGCAGACGTAACCATGGGTCCAAATAAAGGGATGACTTACACATGCAACTAGGTGGATCACACACGTCACACATAATCTATAATAAAATATTACATGTATTTATCCCAAAGCATAAGCTACATGATTTTTTGGGTTTTGAGCTACAATATGCAAGCTTTATGTTATAGTAATGGAGTCTTCAAGACTTCCACCCATTAATTTAATTCTAAAGGCATTTATTCTTACATATCTCACTCTTTTCTCTCTATCTATAATTATGTAGAGTTTCCCTTAATATTTCTAAAAATACTTCTCTTTTTGGACATTGTATTTCCTTTTTATAGCAATCGAGCTCCTATGTGCTTCCATTTTAGATCCCTAGGCATAGCTAATATTCTCATTTAATAATATCCAACATATTTGTACTAAATCATGTAGGTATACCTAGATACATATCCCATATGAGTATTTGTGTTATTGAATCTAAACTACTTATTAGAATAGGTATGTCAAATTTTACTTCACCAACAACCATCCTCAACACTTGCTATTCCTTACATGACTAGTATAGAGTATATAAAAACTAAATATAAACTTGTGTGTCTCTATATTATATTCACATCGAGATTGAATGTTCCATAATTTTATTTATGCCAATAATTTGTTCACTATAATTATTTGCACCATTTTGGGTTTTTTGTACACAATGGTTACTTGTGCACACCAATCTTGTGATAATCCATTTTACACTTAGGTCGTACGTCTATGTTCACTCTAAATTCTTGTTTATGCTTTGCATTGATCATGACACTAAAATTTCATGTACAACTATAAAACATGAAAACCCTTACACAAGACTTCAAAACTTGCATAGCTGAGAGTCCAAATACTCAACCCAAATTTGCCTTTAATTTTATGTGTTAATCCTTTCAATATTCTTCTCACAATGTAACTTTGAAAATATATTTTTCCATGCACATTCTATGCCTTCACCAAAAATTTTCCAAATTTTATGCCCTTCAAATATTTGCATTTATACTCTTTTGTTCAAGGTTTCTTGAAACTACACAATAGATTTATTTATGTTTTCATTAGATGCCTAACTTTACGAGCATGAATTTTGTCTTCTTCTTTATGTCTCACTCCAGGTGTCCAAACACTTACCTATTTTCACCTTACAAGATATAAATTTAATTAACTTATTCATCCTTGGGGATGAAAGATTTACAAATCACTTGGGATATTGTACTGGCCATTGAAAATTCTAGGAAGACCATTGAAAGATGTATGTATTTCATTATTTGGCTTCTGAGAAATAAAAAATATATTGACTCTATCTTTATTTTTATAGATAGATTTTCTAAGATGGAACACTTAATAACATGTAATAACATAAGTGATATGAGCAATATCAAAAAAAAATTCAAGGAATTTTTGAGGTCGCACAATTTCCTAAGAGCATAATTTCATATATCTATATACCAAATTTGTTATTCATTTTTAGAGTACATTTTGGAGGAATTTAGGCACCATATTTGGTTTTAGTTCAGCCTATCATCCAAAAATGGATTGTCAAATAGAGATTGTAAATAGAAGTCTCAAAAATTTGTTGATATTCTTGGTATGAAGAAAGCCCAAGTATTGGGATATGATTCTAGTATAAGTTGAATTTTATTATAACAACTTAGTTAACATAATTACAACAAAGAACTTGTTTCATATTTTATCTATGGTTACAGTTTTAGAGATGTTTTAGATTTCAGAGATGTAGTTGATTTGATAAAAAGAAGCATTTTAGAATAAGAATTTATTGAGTACATATAAGAGATACATCAAAAATTGAAGGAAAAGTTGAAAAATAATTCTCTAAGATATAATCAATGCATTGATCTCAAAATAAGAGACCAAAAGTTTCAAGTTGGAGAGATAGTTTTGGCTCATTTGAGGAAAGAATAGTTCCCAAAATTGATGTATGATACTCTAAAGAGGAAGAATATTAGACCATGTAAGGTTGTAAGTATTTTTTTTTCAAATGCATATGAGATAGAGCTATCAAATGGGATAGATACTTCACCTATATCTAATTTATCATATTTGTACCATTATCATGAGTATTAAGTTTGTGTGAAGGTGTAAAGCTTGACTCTTGAATTTTAGATTGGAGATAGCATATGCCTAAGAAGATAAGAGAGGAGATTGATATGGTGATTAATTATAGGATCAGTAAGAATATAAGAGGAAGAAAGTACATAAAGTACTTAATAAAGCAGAAGGATAGATCAAATAAAGAAGTAACTTGAATGAATGTATTTAATATTTATGAACTTCAAAAATCAATAATAGAGCTTACAAAATTTTCATGCACATTCCAACTCATGATTCATTTCACATACTCAAGGTGTATAATTCAATAGCATCTAACTCCACATGCAATCTTGAATTAACCAAAAAAAACATAATCATTATAAGTAGTGTTCAAGATTCTAAAGTTCTTTGAATTCACATGTGCATTCACACATGGATGTACTTCTAATGAAATTTTGGTAATGTGTATATTTATAATTAATGGCATTTTTATATGTCATTTATGAGGTTATACACAAGGTTCTCTATGTCTATATAATATACAAGTTCTATGCACTCTCATTTGTTTACAAATTTATGTGCAACTTAAGATTATAATGTTCTGGGAATTCATGTAGAAATTCAATTATATTCATATTCATTATGAAATTCCCTAAAACTCTAGATAAACACACATGAAACTCAAAGGTTCATATTACTTAGACACAAGGCAATTTTTACCTAGTAAGAGAGTCATGTATGTATTTCTACGTAATAATGTTCATCACCTACAACTACACATGGATTCCCTTGTCTACAAAGACCAATAAAATCTACGTGTCACCATGGAATTATTACATTCACAAACTCTTGTGTAATAGTGAAGTGATTTTTGACTAAAATTTTGAATCTTCACATGAAAGGGGAAATTGTAGAAGGACCAACACCCACCCAAGGTCACTAGTTTTCACACAACTAAGTTGTGCATAGAATTCCACATTGGAATTTCACGTAAATTATATAAATTTCACACAACCCTATGTTACACTCAGATTTTGATTCACATGCATGCTAATTCATATACACATGCATTGACAATTTGAGCATTATAACTTTTAATAGTTGAAGAGTCACAAAGTGGAGATGAAACATTATGCATGGCAAAGTTGAAACATTTGAACTTCTATGACTATTTCTTAAACGATTTTTTGATAAGTAGAGGATTTATTTAAAAAGGGGTTCAACTAGTTAGGTTAAAATAGTTGTTTTGTTTTTTGTTACCATGATTTATATCATGCATAATACTATTTTTGCTTACTTATGTTTGCATAATTTCTGTAATGCATCGATATGGGGAAATAATCCATACTTTTGATTTATATTGCTATATTATATACTATTGGTGTTATATTACATATATATTATGTCTATGTGGGGCATATTTAATATATATTACACTAGTTATATCTTGATTTTTTATGGGGCATACTACCCATGTGTTCTATTGCTGAATTTTTGCCCATGTAGGGTATGTTAATCTTACACTTATATTGGTGACATCACTAGCCCATGTGAGGTAACTCATTTTTAACATAATATTTACAAGATGATAATTTTGTATGCTATACATCAATGACTTTATATTGTATCATACACATGATGGTTTTAATTTATTTATTTTAGATATGTGCGTCATAGGTTCATCTCATATCTCAAAAGGGGAGCAGACATTCCATTCATTTATCTAGACTATAGTTTCAAGGTGGCATTTATATTTTACCTACTCTGAAATGTACCCAAGACATGAAACCTATTCCCACCACAAGATTTATTTAATATGTTTCTCAACCTTGATTTTTGTTTAATGATGATTGTACTAAAAAATGTATGCATGATATAGCATGGATTTATAGGCAGGGGAATACATATAGGCATCCTCACATCTTCAATAAAACCAAGTGTATCATTTACAATTTTTCCTTTCTATATTTTAGAAAATCATTATTATGGACACCTATCCACATGTAAATGTCTTTGGGTTTCACACATGTAATGGATTTTTTTGAGGAAGATATAGGGGCATAAAATATTATATCTACCCATTACCTATCTTAATTTGATATGTATGTACACATGTGCATGCACACACACATTCTAAATTGGGGCATTATGTAGACACTAAAAATTGTCCCATAAGCATTTACTAGTTGTAAACCTATATTATTCTAGGGTACATGCATGTTTGTCAATGATTTATCTAAATTAGGATTTATTGGTGCATGTTTGGTCATTTTTTAATGTTCCCCTCCCCTTTTATCTCTCCTCCCTTATTATCTCTCCTCCCTCCTCTCACCTTCCCTTCTATTTTATTTTATTTATGGTGTTTTCCCTAGAAATGTGCATTTTATGTTTCTAAGGTTATTGACCCATTTCACTCATTAGGGTCCCACGGGGGTTAGTTGGCCTATCTTTTTGGATATTTCATCTATTTGATGTTAATTTGTGTGTCCATAGGGTCATTTTTTGGTTTTAATAGGTCTAAAAATACACATTCATTATTACATTTAGGATATCAATCCAAGCATATAGAGAAAGCTTACAAGAATCTAAGGTAATCTAAAATAACATTTAACATTTAATGTCCTTAAATTATATTTATCATTATAAAATAAATAAATAATCTATATATAATTTATTATAATATTGAAGCTAATGATAGTGTAGACACTTAAATTTCACATTAGACACTTTGAAACATGAATTGCATACACTGTTGACTCTTTTTTGTAGTTTCCCCTATCTTTATACCTATATATTGTCTTGTCCAACCAAATTTAATATAATACATATTTAGGATCACCCTAATCAGTGTAACAACGCTCCATAATCTTAAGCAAATTTTCACCATATTCTAGATCATATATATTGTCTCTCTAGATAGTGTCTATAATATTTGAATAGTTATGGTTGCCATAAGTTTATGTCCTCTACCATCATCATACATAAATCCTTAATAGATAATTTTAAAATTCAAATATCTCCATTTGGTCAACATAAGTACGTTTCATATGATTGTTATGTGAGAAAATATCAAAGAGTTGCCTATAAATACAAATCAAGCCTAAGGTCTTACTCATTTTGTCACTACTTAGAAATTACTTGGTCATTCACTCTCTATTTGGAAAAAATATTAATAAATCCATTATCACTCCATTGAGACATTACCATAAAATTATTCACATCTGAAAACTCCTCAAAAGAGTGGCACTAGATCCAGGTCTAAACATAAAATGTAAGGCCAAAGTTACATGTTATCAAGTGTAAAATTTTAAATGATGTTTTAGATTTTATCATTCATTATGGTGAAAACACACAACTAGGTGGGACGTCTACATGTGGTTTGAACCCTCTTTAGAGACTTAAAACATAGGATATTCTAAATCACATGATAATGAATAGTTGGGGTTGTCCAACCCATATTTATAACCCTTTTTCCAAGTCAATATAGTGTTGAAAGTGAATCTAGGTTTTCAAGGTAAGGAGAATCCAAAATAGGATCATCACATAGGATTGAGGGCAAACAATCACAAATAAATCACATAGGTAGGCATAGTGATCTGACTTGTCATAGACTATTAAAGTTAATTGAGACAGTACCAATAGATAGAGGATAGTATTGGTCACCATAAGGGTCTAAGCTTCATTGGTAATGTCCTAGTAGGTTTAGATATCATGTTTCCTTATCTAAGTAATTACAAAGCTAATATGGAGTCATTTTGAGGACTTTCACACAAACAATGAGCAATCTAAATTAAAAAAATTAGCTAAGTGACTCTTTTTCCTCTTTGTTGGGTCATTTATAAATATAGTAATTGCAATAAATATCTCTTTTATATTAATTTTTTTATGACAAATGATCTTCCTTTAATAATCACAATTTTAATAGTTTAATCTTATTTAGATCACATTAATCAT
Organism: Torreya grandis; assembly: GCA_037957365.1. Lineage (NCBI taxonomy): Eukaryota > Viridiplantae > Streptophyta > Pinopsida > Cupressales > Taxaceae > Torreya > Torreya grandis. The sequence continues at coordinate 4,380,028 of JARHVA010000462.1, forward strand.
AAAATAGATAGTGATACACTTGCATTGTATTTGAATGTTTGGTTGAATTAGATTTTAATTTTTCATGATGTATTTGATATTGTATACCATTTAGAGGCCTAATAAATAGTTGGTGCTTAAATACCCTACTAACCTCAAGCACAGGACCCAAAATATATTTGTCCTTTAGAGGTTTAGTTGTCCTATTAGGGTTTTAAAGAAGAGTAGCAATTTCCTTGTGATCGACATGAAGTTTTTAAATACTAAGTGAGGTTTTTAAATCCATACACTTGAATAACATAGTCATCAAATCAATTTATGACTATATGTCATTTGTGATAAATGTGGAGTATATGGTTTTGGGAAGGTGCTTAGGTTACAATGAGTTTTTAGGGCTCTCACTATCTTTCCACAAAAACCCCTAATTATGTTTTCAAATAACAATGATTTTTTATGTTTTAAAATAGCAAAAAGTGTTTCTATATTGTCTAAAAAATTAAGGTAAACTTATAAACCCACTCCTCATTTATTTCTCTTGATTTGGATTATTAATTAAGTGTGATTTTACTATTTTAAATCTAATTTGACCTAGTTAAATGTTTATTGATAGATGTATTGCATTTTGATATACAAAACCCCTTTGCCATATTACAGTTACATGTTGTGATGGACTATTACTCATTATATGTGCAATATCCAAAGGAAACCTTTAAACATGCCCCTTAACATATCCTTTCATTAATATTTATCCCAAAACTATGATCTTAAATATTATAATTTTTATATTCCAATAATCCCTTAATTTAATTTATATAGTAGATTTCATATATATGTATTTGTATATGTGTATGTATACATAATATATATACATTGTATTAGATTTCATTTAATGCAAATATGTCTTCTTATAATAAGTTAACCTTAAAAAACATCATAAATCCAACCATGTGTGTTGATGCAGGGGCATCACTACCCCCTTTGTAAATATTAGTCAAGTTGCATGTTTTGAGTCTTCATAGATTGTTTTAGTATTATTTTTTAAATATGTTGGAAACATTTTGTGATGTTGGGTAAGTGTTATGACCTTGTGTCATTAGAGGTCTTAAGAATAATTAGTATTGTTAGAAGGTTTAAGAAGTTAAATAACTTTCCTCAACGTACAAGAAGAATAGTAGTTAGTTGAGGTAGTTATAGGAGTTCTTGAATAAATAGTGGTTTCTTGTAGAAGCGAGTAGGTCATTCAGTATATGAAAATTTTAAGGGGCTTTGGTTTCGAAGAACAAATGTAAAAGAAACCGAAAAAATAAAGAAGAAGTTTCTTGTTTTTCTATAACTATATTACAAACCCTGTTTATCTTTTAAACTGAGTTGATGAAACCATGTTATGCTGTGGATTGGAAGCTCGTGAATTTACCAGTGGATATTAGTGTTTTTGTTAGAAACCTATCAGAGATTGATAAGAGGTTTGTTGTTAATGATCAGCAAGTTTCTTTTTGAAAATAAGAAAGTATCTGCAGATTTCTGTGTATTCTGTGTTGCAAATGGATTAAAACAATGTCAATTTATGCAATTAAGAGTTTGGTGAGAGAAGGTTTTTGCATGCATGAATAATTGATAAAGGCTTAGAAGGATATTTAATCATGTTCCAATATTCTTTTATAAAAGTTGTTGAAGAAGTTTAACGGAATCCTCCATGTATTCCATAATTATTAATGAAGGATGTTATAGCAGACTGTGTTGTTGCAGTGGAATATGAATTAGTAAGATTTTGAACATGCTTGAGTATTGTCTATGATTCATTTATTGTTGCTTTGCATTAAAGATTATACAGGCTGTAGGGTATACATGCACATGTAGTAGCAGACAGAGTTAACAAGAGTCTAACAAATCTATCACTGTGGGTGATTTCGTGATTCGAGGAAGTGAGTGTAATGGGATTAAATTCATATTAACCACATGCAATAGTTTAAAGGTTGGGTTTGAAGATTTAAGATCAAAGACTTTATTTCCTAAAATCTGTAAGTCACTTTATTATGCACTGCCAACATAGGACGACAAACAAATTGAATAATGCGTGATAGCTTGGTAGAATTAAAACGAAGGTGAGAGTCTTGGAGGAGAAATCTTGGAAAAGTTCGATCAACAAGTCATTTAAAATCTGTGGGAAAGCTAGAATCTCCATATTGACCCTTCTCGGGTCTGTACAGGGTAAAGCATCCCTAGATTCAGGTTGGTAGATAGATAGAGTTTTAAACCATCTAATGTTCATAAAACTGGTCAATAGCTTGGCGTGTGTGTGTGCAGTTAACAAATTCCCTGTAGAAGTTATTAAAAATCTCACAGTCTAATAGAGAAGTTGGTGTGAATTGGGAACGTTGGTGTCAAAATAAAGTTTAATAAGCATGGAAAATTGCATTGAGATTGAGCAGGTCTCAAAATATCATAACAGTCATGAAAAGTGTAGTTAGAGCCTACATTGTGATTTGAGGCACATTGCAAAATAACACAAAATAACAAGAGTGAATACATAGAATGGAATGAAGAGTTTAATCGGATCATCCCGAGCATGGTAAAGAACAAACAAAGTAAATGACATGAGATGTATGCAGGGAAATTGTAGGTAGAATTGTATACAGAGTGAAAAGACTACCGTCAGGAGCTTGTAGTTGGGTATAGGAATTCTAAAGGTGTGGAATAACATGTGTAAGTATAAAGAGCCAGAAATGAATACATTGACCTCAATAGCAATTGAATGCATCTTCTAACAAAGAGCTAGAGAAGCCTTGTCAAAGGAGTGATAAATAAAGACAATGAGATAGATGAATGATTTCCCTCTACATCATGTGTATATGATTCCATGAATCCACATCATAAAAAACAATACGATTTAACCTTATAAAACTTCATAAATCAAATCATGAGCACATACCATTCTATAGATCCACTTCATTAAAACAGGTAGTCATCAAATCCAAAATAAAAACTTCAAACTTCACTAAGAGCAAATATTATAACACTAAGAGACATGGATTTAGTGTGCTATGTCACAACAAAGCTTGAACCTTGAGCATACCAAAAAAATCAATGCTCTCCATCAAGTAAAAAATCATGGCAACTAAAAGATACAAACTTGATCTTAGATTTTTTGTTGGACTATTCGACAAGGTTTAAGATATCAAGCCATAGTGTGAACTAAACTTTTAACACCACGCATGAAGCCAAATTCATCATTTTAGTACATTAAGTCACAACCAAGCTTAACCTTTGAGCATACGACAAACCCATAAATTCATTAGTCAAGTTAAACAACTATCAAGAAAACTTAGGTGTACCCAATTATCCATATTAATATCAATGAGCAATACGTAAACATAAAAAAATAACTAAATTTTATAAAACTTGTTTCCAACTTGCCTTAAAGTGCACTAATTTAGTTTATCCAATATAGAGAGAGATACCTTTATGGCCTTTCCTATACATGATAACTATGCATCCTTATATTAATTCAAATCCTTATTTAAATCCCATTAAAATTAATATTTCACCCTTTCTATTGAATAATCAATTTATAATAGTAATAATATATTGCATGTATCATATCCTTAAAACTAATTAATTTCATCATTCAATTTGCTTTAACTTGGAATTAGCATTCAGGTTTCTGTTCAATGAGGTGTCCTCATTCTAGGTACAAAAATTATGCATGAAAGTTTCAGGGGGCAAGGTGTGAGCTTTGTAATGGGTTGAATAAATAACATTTGAGATGTTATTGGTGCCCTCCCTTTGTTTGAGATGAGTATTGAATTCAACTGGTAGGGTAGGGGATTGCAAGTTATCTAGTTGTGTAGGAGATTTTAAATGTAGGGATTTTATGTTATCTAGATTTGAGGGTGAGTTAAATGCAAGTTGTTAAACTGGGTTGGGATCAAGATGGAAAAACATGGTTTGTGATCTCACCAAAGTTAGTAGAAGAAATGGAAACCTACTAAAGTACTTGGCAATGAATGTTGGTTTGACGTGATGTGGGATTGCAATGGAGGAAATTAGTGACATTCAATTTAATTTCATTGTTTTTAAGCATTCAGAGGAGAGATTATTTCATTTTCATTATGGGAAGAGCATTGGCAAAGAAGTTAAGGTTTTTCACAATAATTGGATTCCTATTTGTGAGATATTTTTCTTTCTATTTGGCTTATGTGTAACATCTAGGTAGTATTATTAGGTTTTATATTCTTTTAGACTAGGTCTAATCTTTTAATGGGTATTAATTTTGTTGTGGGACTTCATTTTTTTTGTGTGGGGGCATTGGTAATAAAAAAAGGGTGGAGTTGACTACTATTTCGGTAAGGCAAATAGTAACAAAGGCCTTTAAGGTTCTTGTTTAGTGAATGGTTTAATTTTTTTTGGAGTGAAGTAGGCTATTTAGGGTTTGAGGCAATTAGTGTCATTGATTTTAATGTCATTTTTTTTGTGTATGTAGAGAGAAGACTATCGGAACCCAATGCTATTATTGTATCAGGGTCATATCCATGACCTAATGTTTTTTCTATCTGTATTACTGGGTAATAATTTTACCATGTAACTTTGTTTTTTTACATAGAGATATTGGTAATACAAAAAAGGGTAGAGTAGACTATTGGTTTTGTATGTAAGGCAAATAGTAACACTATATTTTAGGGTTCTTGTAGTGAAGGGTTTAATTTATTAACTAGAGTGAAGTAAGTTATTTAAGGTTTGAAGCAATTAGTTGCTAGGTTGTGGAGCTAAAAGCTTCACTGATGCAAACATGGAGGAGGTTGCTGAGTGTCACAGTAACCGACGTCAGTCAGGCCAACTGACGACGGTCAGTAGTAGACAAGAAGCTACCAACATCAGTCATGATCGGCCAACATCGGTCATCTCCAGACAGACAGGGACCGACGTCGGTCGCCTATGCATTCCATAACTATTAGTTACACGAACAATTAGTTTGATGAACGGCCAGTTTGCATGTAAAAGACTAATTTTAGTCTTGAGTCTACGTTTCTAATTATTGTAATTGGAAAGTCTAATTATTGTTTGTATGGGATCTATTTAAGAGACCCATGGGGCTGTATTATAATTTGGAGAATCATAAGGACTTGGTAAGGCAAAGACAAGGGTTCTTCCCGAATGTAAGATCTAGGTTTGCAGGTGTGCAAGATCAGGTTGATCTACAGGTTGTGTAAGATCAAGGAGATCTACATGGTAAGTAAGATCAGTTGATCTGTAGGTGTGTGTGTGTGTTCAAGGTCAAAGGAGATCTGCGGGGTAGCAAGGTCAAAGGAGATCTGCAATGTTGCAACAAGGAGCAAGATCAGGGAGATCTACTTGGAGTACGTGGTGTACTCAATTGGTACTAGAAGTAGGCAATAATGGTTGAGTTGATTATCACTTATTGGTTGGTGTACTGGCAGTATTGTTACTGACTGGTTGAAACAACAACTCTGTGTTTAAGTTGAATTTTTTTGTAATTGAGAGAGAGAACTATTGAGGGAGAATTACTGGTACACCCAAGAGGTGTGGGAAGAGTGTGATTTCTTCATTGTATTTCCTTCTGGAAGAGTGTTAATACAAGATTGTATTGTCCCTCATATTCTGTACTATTTCTGAATTCTAGTTACATTTTACTTCTAGTTAAATTTCGTGTTTAGTTGCTTATACAAAAGTAATCAAGTGTACTCTTAAGGAGTAGGGATCCTGATAATTGGTATCAGAGCTTTGTGAGTCTAGGTCCTATCAAGTGGTATCAGAGCCAGGTTGCAGGTTCATCAGAGCTTTGTTAGGTACACTAACAGGTGGTCAGAGCGTGTTAAGTGTTTGTTGATTACAAGTCACTCTTAGGGGTTTCTGATTGAGTGAGAGTAAAGCAATGGCAGAATAAAGTACACTAAGAATGGAGGAATTCAATGGCAAGAAAGATTGTTGGTTGGTAGAAGATCAGCATGAAGGAAATGAAGAAGCAGATGTTGCAGGTATTGTTACACAGAATGCTCTTGTATGTTTCTTGGATAAAGTAGAATCTTGGGTTTTAGATTATGTTGTCTCTTTCCATGCAACCCCAAATAGAGTATTTTTCCATGATTATGTCCATGGAGACTTTGGAAAGATTTATTTAGGGGTTGGTGAGCCTTGTCAAATTGTTGGCAAAGGGGAAGTGCGGCTGAAATTGCAGATGGGCAACACATGGGTGTTGAAAAAGGTCATGCAGGTCCCAGTCCTAAAGATGAGTCTAATTTCTATAGGAAAATTGGGTGATGAGGGATGCACAGTAACTCTCACAGTAGAATCTTAGAAAGTTTCCAAGGGTGCACTTTAATTAGCATGTGGTAAGAAAGTAGGTACTCTTTATCTATCTACTTGTATTACTGATTCTCCTTTTGTTGCAAAGATGTGGCTCTGTAGGCTTGGTCACATGAGTGAGGAGGAGTTGCATGTTCTTAAGAGAAAGTCTAATATCTTTGACAAACTTAAGAACTAGAAATCCTTGGTTTTCATGGAGGAGATGATGGACAGAGATCAACTTAAGGGACTAAATAATTTTGAGCATGGCAGTTTAGACAAGGTTATGATCCAAAGTGAGCTCGTGGGTAAAATTCATCACTCATAGGAAAACATAGTTATCGATGTCAGTCAGGTGAGAACTGATGTCAAACAGGCAGGAACCAACGTCGGTCATGTGCAGACTAAATTCAGTGATGTCGGGCAGGTGGACACCGACATCGGTTAGGGAATTGACATCGGCAATTAGGTGGAATCGACATCAGTCGAGTGCAGACTAGGGTCGACCAGATAATGGATTTTGGGCAGACAGCAAGCTGTCAAGGAGTCTTAAATGCCCATATGGAGGACTGAAAGGGTAAGTAAGCCTCAAATTCATTATTCTCCTTCTTTATACTACTTGAACTTATTGCTCACTGATGGTCAAGAACCAGGAAGTTTTGAAGAGGTAATGCAGGTAGAATCTAGGAAACAGTGGGAGCATGGCATGAATGAAGAAGTTGATTCCTTTGGAAAGAACCAAATGGGAGATTTGGTAGAGTTTCCAGTCGGGATGAAAGCACTGAAAGATGAATAGATTTCTAGGTTAAAAAAAGGAGAGAATGGACACGTGAGATAGAAGACCAGGGTATATGGTCTTGAGCAAGCTCCAGGATAGTGGTACAGGTTTGACAGGGGTATGACAAAGCATGGCTTTAGTCAATGTCAATGTAATCACTGTGTTTATTTTACCAGGTTGGATAATGGTCATGACATTATCTTGTTACTGTATGTGGATGATATGCTTGTTGCAGGTTCATACATGCAGGGATTTGATGAGCTAAAGGTAAAAGTAGCTCAGTGGTGTGCCAGGAAGGATTTAAGAGAGTGAAACTCCTTGGCATGAGTATTTATAGAGACAGGGAAGATCATAGGTTGATGTTGTCTCAGGATGATTATGTGAATAAGGTAGTGGAGAGGTTTAACATGTAGGATGCAGAATTGGTTAGCACACCTATGGATGGACAGTTCACAGAACAGTGTCTCAAATCACATGATGAGGTTGAGTACATGAGTACTAAACTGATATTACCCAAGCAGTGGGAGTTGTCAACAAGATTGGGGCCAATCCAAGAAAGGATCACTGGAAAGCAGTTCAGTGGATTCTCAGGTATCTGAGAGGGACCAGTAGCAGGGATTCATGTTATGCAAGGTCAGGCACTTCTCTACATGGGTATGTAGATTCGGATATGGCATGTTACTTGGATGATAGGAGAAGCACCATAGGATATGTGGTGGTTGGTCTTCAAGACTGAACTTAAAGAGAGATACAAGCTAAAAAACAAAATTAGATAATGTATAGGTACAGGTGTAGTTGTTTATCTCCAAGTGGGAGATTGTTAAGTTGTGGAGCTAAAAGCTTCACTGATGCAAACATGGAGGAGGTTGCTGAGTGTCACAGTAATCGACGTCGGTCAAGCCAATCGACGATGGTTAGTAGTAGACAAGAAGCTACCGACATCGGTCATGATCAGCCAATGTCAGTCATCTCTAGACAGACAGGGACCGACGTTGATCGCCTGTGCATTCCAGAACTGTTAGTTACACGAACAGTTAGTTTGATGAATAGCCAGTTTGCATGTAAAAGACTAATTTTAGTCTTGAGTCTATGTTTCTAATTATTGTAATTGGAAAGTCTAATTATTGTTTGTATGGGATCTATTTAAGAGACCCATGGGGCTATATTGTAATTTGGAGAATCATAAGGACTTGGTAAGGCAAGGACAAGGGTTCTTCCCGAATGTAAGATCTAGGTTTGCAGGTGTGCAAGACCAAGTTGATCTGCAGGTTGTGTAAGATCAGGGAGATCTACATGGTAAGTAAGATCAGTTGATCTATAGGTGTGTGTGTGTGTGTGTGTGCAAGGTCAAAGAAGATCTGTGGGGTAGCAAGGTCAAAAGAGATCTACAATGTTGCAACAAGGAGCAAGATCTGGGAGATCTACTTGGAGTACATGGTGTACTCAGTTGGTACTGGAAGTAGGCAACAATGGTTGAGTTGATTGTCACTTACTGGTTGGTGTACTGGCAGTATTGTTACTGACTAGTTGAAATAAGAACTCTGTGTTTGAGTTGAATTTGTTTGTAATTAAGAGAGAGAACTGTCGAGGGAGAATTACTGGTATGCCCAAGAGGTGTGGGAAGAGTGTGATTTCTTTATTGTATTTCCTTTTGTAAGAGTGTTAATACAAGATTGTATTGTCTCTCATATTCTGTGTTGTTTCTGAATTCTAGTTACATTTTACTTCTGGTTAAATTCTGTGTTTAGTTGCTTATACAAAGGTAATCAAGTGTACTCTTAAGGAGTAGGGATCCTGAAAATTGGTATCAGAGCTTTGTGAGCCTAGGTCCTATCATTAGTGTGATTGATTTTAATTCCATTATAGGTGACTATTGGGGCCCAATTCTTACTAAGTAGGTGCTTGTCGTATTGGACATTATTGAAGTTTGTGTGGATTGGTTTTGAGGTAAGGCATTCTATAGATTTTAAGCTATAAATTATAACTTTATAATTTATATTTATAGGTTAGGATATAAACAATGTCTTGAAACAAGTAGTTTTCATTGGTAATAAAAAACTGCCTTTAAAAATCTTATTGATAAAAAAATCCTAGAAAAAAATGCATGGATCAGCTTTGGACAAATGTGATTATAAATGACAAAAAAAATTAAAAAAAATGACTCCTTATACATTGAATAAAAATTTTATTAATGAAGTTTGGGATCCTACATATATATCACTTTCAAAACTAGGTGGTACACAATTATGTGTTTTGCATGCCCATAAGTAATTAAATTAAAATGGAGGATGGTAATTATCTCAAACACAAGACAACCTATTTCACTTCAGCAAGAAAAAAAAATTAAGCCCTTTAGTGAATAGGACCCTAAAAAGACTCTTTTATAATTTATCTTACTTACGAAAGCAGTATTCAATTTACTAAGAGAATTTTCATGGCAGTGACTAGACATGCAAATAGATAAATGCTTATTACTAAGTATTTTGGTTACAACTTACATTCTTATAATACTTAGAGGCTTTGTAACATTATAAGTATTGGCATAGGTGAATGAAATGGTTTGTGGTTATGTCTATAACTCTTTATTTTCATATGACTAGAACTTTTAGTGTTATTATTTCATAACACATATAACTCAGATTTTTGTTCACAGTCTAAAAATATCAAATGTTCATTGCCTCCAACATTGTCACCATATGAAGGAGTCTAAGGTAAGATGAATAAAATGTATGTATGTATGTATGTATGTATGTATGTATTTATGTATGTATGTATATGTATATATATCTATATATCTATATATATCTATATATGTATATATATCTATATGTGTGTGTGTGTGTGTGTGTGTGTGTGTGTGTGTGTGTGTGTGTGTGTGTGTGTGTGTGTTTGTGTGTGTGTAGCATGGTAGAATTCTTACCCAGTAAAAGAGCACACCTAGTATATGATCATATAAAACTCATTAATATTACCTAGATGTTACACATAAGCTAAATATAACTAAAATTAGGTGGTGGATATGCACATTCAATGCCAAATAATTTAGTAAGTTTCTAATTATCCTAATAACTTTGGTGAGATTACAAACCATTTTTTCCCATCATGTCACTAACCAAGTTTAATAGCCTACATTTAACTCACCCTCAAATATAAATAGCTTAAAATACCTACATTTAATTCACCTACATAACCAGATAGCTCATAATCCCTCATCCTACCAGCTGCATTCAATACTTACCTCAAACAAGGAGAGGGTGCCAAAAATGTCCCAAATATTTCCTCCTATCATATCACAACAAATAAAATCTTTCTATTTAGCTTATTAAAGACATCACACCTTGCCCCCCTAAAAATTTTATGCATATTATGTGCACCCAAAATGAGGACATCTCTTTGGCCATAAACCCACCCATTAATTTTAGGTTAAATCATTAAGTTGAATAAAAATAAGATCAAGCCACACATACAAACCTGATTACTTATGAAAGACTCATGGGCTTTGATAGTGATTTATCCGCAATGTAAATAAAAAAACATCAAAATAATTGACAAACTATAAATCCCCAATGGTCCCTTCTCGACTCACCTAGAAATAACAAAATCAACATGATTACAACATACTGCCTCCATCTTAATCATTATGTGTGGCTCAGAATTGCTTGGATCAAACATTTAATACTAAGTACTTTAGTAAGTTTCCAAATCCCTTTCTAACTTTGGTGAAATGATAAATATTATTCAACCGTTATGATGACAACCACATTTAGCAATTCACATTTAACTCATCTGCAAAACCAAAAAGTTTGCAATCCCATGTCCTACCACCTACATTTAATATTTGCCTTGAAAAAAGATAGAGTGCCAATAATGTTCCAAATATTTCCTCCAATCACAACACAATAAATAATATTTTTAAGTTTTTATTTTGAGTCATTTAGAATTTTATTTGTCTATAGTTGATCCATTGTTTTTTTGTTATCTAGGTTAAGACTTTGGTAGCATTTATCATAACTTCCACAATTATCAACTATTATAGATAAAACTTTCACTTTGATTTGGTGAGTAAAATATATAACATATGGGTATTGAATCAACATCATTGGACATAGATAACAATGTCTTCTAGTCTAGTTTTGGTCCACATATACTAAAGTTGTGTTCAAAAGAATAGAAAGCTTGCATAGTCTTATATGTGTGATTCCAGGAAAAATATTGTCTTAAAAGATATTTAAGTATACATATTTTAACATTGTAAAATGATGTTCACAAACAAAAACAAAAAAACTATGGACAGATGTATCGATCAATAGTTTACTTATGTAAGAGAGAGTAATCCATTTGTGCAAATAGTTTGTCATGACATAGATGTTGCTTTGAATAAAGTGAACCTCTTTACAAATTGTCTTTTCAAATACAATGTTGGTGATTTAATGTTTGATGCATTTCAAGTCTTATTACATTTTAGATACACATTGAATGAACTTCATGTTGGAATTATACAACATTTCCAAAAAGAAATGGAAAAGAACAATAAATAGGCACATAGATCTCTTGAACTAGGGTTGGATCTTGAAGAGATATATAAAATGCATCATTTACAGTACATTGAAACATACTTTGATTGAATGCAAATCTCAGCATTTTCATGTACACAAAAAGGTGAACTTGGCCTATGGAGTGATAATTTTTTCATAAAATGGCTTTCTAAATGGCTAAAGATTTTTATTTATGTCTAATTCTTAATAAGTAAGATAAAATGCTTGCACTTTAACAAAAACTTGTCTTCATCTCTGTATTTCATTCTTTTTCATGATCAAAACTTGGTTTATGGACACTATGAACCATTACATTACAATAAATTAGACAATTATCCATACCCATTAAGGAAAATTATTTTGTCAAGAACAAGTAATATGTTATCTTCCTTAGAGGAAGTAAATTCCCTAAATATGTGACTAAAAATATTGACAAAAATAGTGGTATAAATGTCATGTTTTGATGATAAAATATTTTATTTTTTTATAACTTAACAGAAAAATGTTTTGACATATGGTTTTGTGTCTCTATACATCTCAGTCTTTTTGACATGACTTTCTTTCTAGAGATGTAGTAGTATATGTTTATTTAAAAACCAATTTAACAGACAGCATTATCAAAAACTTACCAAATATTGTAAATCAGCAAACATACAATGTTAAATTAGGTTCATTCTATAATGATGCTAGAATAGAAGGTAACAAGTTTGTTGTTCAATGGCTTTCATATTTATTGAAGGTGACAGTTCAGTTGTGGTCTTCGATAAGTCAATAAATTGTCAAAATCTATAATCATTGTTATGAATCAAAAGCTCTATATAATGTTTTTTTTGAAACAAAGACAAAACATATACACTTTGAACCATTGATATTGAAATAAAAAAATAAATAAGTTAAGTGTTTATTGATTCTACAAACACATTGCCAAAAAAATATCTTTGCTCCAAACATTGAAAATTAAACATGAAAAGACTATAAACATGAAACCTATCAATTATTATGGACATTGAAATAGATGTTCAATCAAAAAAAAAATAGAAAATGGTTATGCTAGTGGTTAATTCATTTCATTACAAGGTTACAATCCATTGGCATGGGCTAGTTGGCATGACATAGATGTCGCTTTGCATAAATCAAACCTTTTTAGAACTTATATTTTCAAATACAATGTTGGTGTTACTTATTTGATGTGTTTCAAGTCTTAATACATATTTGATATACATCAATAAAACTGTGTGTCGGTGTTATCAAGCATTTTTGAATTTACTTGGAAATAAAAGACCACAATGCACTCAACTCTTTACAACTGGAGTTGGATCCCAAAGAGATATATAGACTACATGGCACACATGAAATTTCAACATACTTTGCTTGGATGCAAATTTTAGTTACTTCATGTATATCAAATGGTGAACATGGAATATGGGGTGATAATTTTTCCATAAATTAGCTTTCTAGATGGCTAAATATTTTGATATGTGTCTGATCTTTGGCATCAAAAAAAAAGTACTTGCATTTTAACAAAAACTTGTAATCAACTATGCATTGCATTCTTTTCCATGATTAAAATTTGATGTGTGGACACTATGAACTATTTTACTACATAAACTTAACAAAATATCAATACTCAATGAGACAAACACCTTTGTATACAACATGTACTATGATTTCTACATATTGGGAAGCAAATGCTCTAAACATATAAGCACATGGATTGATGAAAATATTGAAAGAAACATCCAACTGTGGCAATGTAATATTCAATGTCTTTTCCCATTTAACATATGAATCCTTTGACATATAATCTTTGTGATGATTTGTAGCTCAGTCTTTTTGTAATGCCTTTATTTTTGAATATGTAAGAGCATATGCTTGTTTAGAAATGAATCTAACATTTGATGTTGTAAAAAACATATCCAGTATTATAAACTGGCAAGCATACACTTTTAAATTTAGTTCAATCTATGATGATGGGGTGGAAGGAAATGAGTTTGTTGTTCAATGGCTTTCATATGTACTAGACATGACTATTCAACTATGGTCATCAATAACTCTGCAAATCATCAAAATCTATAATAATTGCTCTCAATAATGTGCAACATATAACACAACTTTGAAATAAATATAGAGCATGTACATTATGATTGATTGATAATGAAAAAACTGATGAGCAAGTTGAATATTTTACTAATTGTATAGATAAATCACCTAAAACAGAAAGCAATCTTTACTTCAAATGTTAAAAATTGCACTTGAAAAATGCTCGGTCAAGAAAACTATTAACAGATTACCTATAAAAGGAATACAAACTTTCAAAAAATTGACATACCTATTCATGTTTTTGCAATTTGAAAGTAGCTACATTTTGAACATAATATAAGACCCTTTCATCAAGTGAATAGAACATGTTCCAATAATTAATGACAAATAATAAATTCATTTGTTAAAAAAATATGTGCAAATTATAATTAATCATTGAAAAGTGGAATGCTTCCTAGATTTACAACACCTACACATATTAGACAAAAAAAAGCACTTGAAATCTATACTTTTTCTCTCAGATCTTGAATAAAAACTTGTTCCATTGAGGATATCATTTGCACATATAAGAGAGTTGGGCTATAACACACCTCAAATTGGAATAAAAAGTCCAATATCAATGTTCTATTGGGCATTGATAAAATTAGAAATGCATTCCCTAAATCTATAGATGAAAAAACAATAGATGAAATAACTTTAAAAAGGCAATTATAATATAGAAATACATATCAACATGGAACTTTTCATCCAAATATCATTACGAAAACTATACACAAGAAAATTGTACATTGCTCATAATGTGTAAATTAAAACTGATTGGAAACCATTCATAATTATTGATGTCATGGACAATGTGAATAGTAGTAGTTTCTCCAATGAATCTAAAATTAATGAAGATAATGAAATTAACATATCTTCTGACAGAGATGGGAGCTATAGTAACAATACTCTAGTGCATGTATTTGTAGACTTGACATCTCTTGTAGCAATGGAAAGCAAGATGATTGTAATAGTTCTAGCTGAAGACAATCATCCACAACAAATTTTTAGAGACAAAGAATGAAATATATGAATTTTCCAACACTTTTCTTTGGAAATCCTTGTGATGAATATATTATGTCAAGATTTTCATACAAAAAAAGCAGAATGGGAATTGTTACATGATAATCATCAGTTCGCATATCACATTACCAACTTATTTTTTAAAGCAATAAAAATAATCATAGATCACATTGGAAATACCATGTGGGTTTGAATTAGGAAGGGACAACCAAAGGGAATAAAACTTTTGAAAAGAGATGAAAAATACAAACCAAACCTAGAAAGTTACTTAAATCAAAAATTGGATACATAGATTTTAAAATAATACATATATCACTTGATTACTTACAAGGTCTAGAAAAATACATTCACCATGATACATTAACTAAGACCACCAACATTTTTTTTAACTTTTTCAATTGTTGAACATCATTTGTATCCATTGATGTGCGCATTGAAATAGTTACATCTAAAATACAATAAAAATAAAAATCATGGACTTGAAAAAATTTAAAAAATAAATAATGATTTGTTTATGATAAGAATTGATCCAGTTACATTTACACATTATTATAGGCATCACATCAATGCATAGAGACAAATGCTATGTGACAATGAATTCTTACTAGGAAAAATCACAGAGTATTTTTATGTGATATAATTTCAATAGAGGGAAAATGCACATGATCATTGGTTGGTCTAGATAAAATATGCACCAATATATGGAAAAGATGAAAATTTGGTAGTTATATATTTTATAGACAAATACATAACTTGTGATACTGACATTCGAGAAAGTGATGTATATAAATTGCACATACACCATCATACTAGAATTTGTATGAAATCAAAAGAAAAAAATTGTAGATATAACTTTCCACAATTTTTAATACAACTAACAATGATTCTTGAACCATCTAAAAAATATATGAGCTTTTAATTACATCACTAAAGTGAATTTATGAATTACTGAGTGTAAAATAATACACTACTTCAGATGGATTTTACACTTTCCTATAAGATCTAAGTATGATCGAGTCCAAATACATATTAATAGTATAGTGTATAGCTAAACAACCTACCATATTCCTTTTTCATAGGCTATCACAAGCCTAGATCAATAGTTTTATAAAAAATCATGTCATATTTATGACAAGCTAATATAGACACATAGTTTATACTAAATGCATATGTTGCAGAAACATACTTTGTCTCATATATGACAAAGGAGAACTCAAATACCATGCATGATTTTAAACAGATGCAAAAACAAACATAGATACTATCCAGATGTTATATAGGATTGGAAATGTAATGTTGAAATACCAACAAATATATGCACAACAAGCTATCCATTTGGTATTATCACTACCATTGAATCAGAGTTTAAGAACATATATATTCATAAACGCATCTTATCTTGATGAATGGAAATTTATCTTAAAACCTTTAATTCTCCTTAGGCATGAACTAGATGAGTCTAAAAATTTAATATGTCAATATCTTATGGACTATTACATTGTGTGTCTTGTTAACATTGACCACATTTGCATAGCATAATTTTTTTTCCTAGAATCAAAAAATAGAAAGTCATTGAAAAGGAAAAACCCTCATGTTATATGCTTTGTTAATTATATAAAATATCTTGATATTAAAAACTAATATCATGAATTATTATTGTTATATGTTCCCTTTAAAAACAAGAAAACATTTTGAAATAAAATCTTGAAACATGGAAGCAGGTATGCAATTTGCAACTTGACATCATAAAGCTAAATGAGGCCAAGTTCAAATTTGATGTAGATCCTTTCATGAAAAACATAAAACATGTTACTTTCTAGGTTGAGGTTGATGCTAGTAGCACATATGATACTACATTTGCTTTAAATACAACAAAATACGTGCAAGAAGAATATGATTTGCACATAGACTTTCCATTGACAAAATTTATACCCTGTAAGCAAAGTTTAAAATAATTTAAAATCACCCACCATCTATTTTTTATGAAATTTATGAATTCTATAAATGTAGACACATGTTGAATAATGAACAACAAGCAATTATAAAGGATGTTGCTTCAAAAAATTCTAAACAAAAACTAACCATTGTACCTATTTATGACGAGAGGTGTAAGCATAGGAAAGAGTTTTACAACAAAATGTATATATTAAATGCTTATTTGTATCTACTCTCATTTTATTGATAATGACCCTTCTAAGCCAAATGACCTTATGCTTGCATACATATGAAAATATGCATACAATGTTGGTGGAGTGGCATTGGATTCTACATTACTTATACCATTGAATAATGAATGTCTAGATGCATTGTCTAAACATTATAGCCAATTATGTATAATTATGGTTGTTGAGATATTTCTTGTAGGCATAATAATTTAATATTACATTGATAAATTATTATGTGACGTTATGTGACTATCAACAATGCACTTTGATAATGTTGACATTCTCTTTTGTGGATATTTTTATCAAGTACAACCTATGAACGATTGTTTGATCTTTTAAAATATAAAAATGAATAGCAAACTAATCCCATATTCTTTTTGGAAAGAAAATGTAAAATGTTATCAATTGTAACAAATTATGAGGCAAAAAAATGAAGTCTTTGTGTTGATATTGAACAAAATAATAGCATATCTCAATAATAAATGTTTTCATCTAGTACCAAATGATCCTTTGGTTTTGTATCTCTTTTACTTAAAGACTGATGTTGAAGCACCCAACAAGAAAATGCTTGAATTTTTTCCACACGAAGCAATTATTATTGATGAAATAGACAAACAAAATAATACATATGATGAAAAATAAGGACATACTATTGGTGTATTCCTACTAAATAAAATTACATGAAAACCCAATATGCTAGTAGAGTTGTTTGCTAGGAATTATTATATGCAAGATGGCTTGGTCAATGGTTTTGATGGCATATTTAAAATGTATATCAAAGAATATAAAAATGACATTATTTGTATTAAATTCAATGATATTGATATTAGACATTTATAAATAATAAAACATACTCATATGTATAAAATTCATGTTGATCCCAATTGGAATCCTATATTTTGAATCTCTAGGCTAGTTCCCATGCTCATTTACCAAAAACAATTAATAATTTGAAACTAGTTACCACTACAACTAGCATGTACATGTACAATGCATAGGTCCCAATACCTCACTATGCACGGCAATATGTTTAAAATGATTATTGTAATAAGACATGGCTTAGAGTATACAATTCTCTCTCTCTTGTAAAAATCATAGATTCGCTATATTTGATAACTCTACTTATAAATAAAAAAATTTCAATCAACCCAAAAATTTCTATGGAGATATCAAGATTAGAATTAGAGTCAAAATGGATTTTGAAACATAGTATTTGATCACATATATCGTCTTATTCTATTATTATAAGTTCCTTGAATACTCATAGTATTTCTCCTCATGTTTAAGACATTGTCAATGACTATGACTTGATGAGATGTGATGTGTTATGCTTGTAGGAAACACATGTTGCATCTAGCAATTTATTTAACCATATCCCAAATTTCTTGACTTGTAACCTAATACATAACATCCATGGTATCATGATATGTGTACAAATCTATGTCATCACTTCAAATCTAATGCAATGCATTACAAATGAGGTGGAAGCATTAGGAATAAACATTGAAATACACAAACATGAATCTACAATTATTAGCAACTATGTATCCCCATCTACTTGTATCTTAGATATTATTAATGTTATTGAAATAGTATTGTTAAATGTAAGTACGTGTAAGCAAATATATATATTAGGGGACTTTAACATTGGCATGCCTTTGTCAAACAATCTAAAGAGCCTACTTGAAAATCATATGTTAGCTTCTAACATGCATTTCCTACCACATGGATATAAGCACACTAGATGCAAAATCATATACCATGTTTGGACAAACACTACAATAGAACATAATAATATATTAATAGTAGAAACATATTAGATTGATCATAATGCCATTTGTCTAGTCATAGACAATGTTACTTAATCATATGAATTCAACATAAATCAAGTTAACATATATCTCACTACTTTAATACTTAATCATTATGTGTTTTCTTATTCACAGTCTTTTTTTTCTATAGAAGTTATATACATTATGTTTATTGCATTTCTATATAAATAAAATTGAAAAGGAATCATGTTATTTCATATGTTTCATTGCCTCACTAATTGATAATTGTATATGCATTTGTTCATAGCATATCTGTTTATAAAAAATTTACATTGAAGCAACTAAAAAAAAGACATTTTAGCATAAGAAAGGAACAAAAGACAAAACATGGATTCAATAGTGGATAGTCTTGTCAACAAAGAATCTCTTCAGCAAAAATAAATAACTTTACTTGTGACTAGTCAAACAAAATCTCTAAAACCATAATTACAAAAATGACATGTCTTAAATCATTTATCTTTTTTCATTATTGCTTGGCCAATATTGGTTCTATGAAGAGAGATAAAGAGAGGAACAAATGAAATTTACTCATACTCTTTTTTTTGTCTTCTAAAATAAATCATTATTTCACTTTTTTCTTTTAGCACTCAAATAGAAACAGCGTTGCTATACATAATATTAGACATTTACACTAGCAAAGCTTGCACCTTATTTCAAGGAGATATTCTGATAGTTTATTGTTCTGCCTGTGTCACAAATCCAAATTCTCTAATCAAGGTATAAATACTACACATTTATTTGGTTGATTTCCATAAGTAGATGAAAATAACAAGTAACATTAGTAATAGATTAATTTAAAAAATTTAATCATATCTAGCTCCTGGCAAAAGTATTCATATTTCAGATTTTATGATCAAGGAAAAAAATATTGAAGAGGGGATGATAGTATTTGTATTTTATTGACTAGAAATTGAACTATCCAAAACATCCATACATGTTGTAAAAAAGTTAAACTCACAGTTGATTGTGAAATTGTTGATATCATAGCATCCAATTATTCCTTTATAATAAGCTCTTTTGGAGCTTTCATAAATAGCTGCCAGCAAACAAGCTTGTATTTTAACTTGCATGTTAAGGATGGTGAAATATAACATAACATTGCAATTATAATAATTTAGTCATTTTCATATTGATTTCTTTTATATTATTTTTTATATCTTTACACATTAATTATAACTATTTACTTCTAGATTCAACTTAACGAACAATATCAGTAGTTATGCGATACAATATAATACTAGCTCATGTCTAATAAATAGATAATATACATTTTCTAAAACATGATACATAAAGGACCAAAAGGTTCTCGAATAGTTCGCATGAACTCTACATCATTTATTGAACCATTGGGTGACAAATCCACCAAAAGACACTTACAAATAATAATTGTAGCCAACATTGAGGTAATTATTATTATTATTATTATTATTATTATTATTATTATTATTATTATTATTATTATTATTATTATTATTATTATTGAGAACAATTTGCAATTATGTTTTTAGTTTTCATAACATGTTAAAAAAATAATTGACCAATAGTACAATACACAAGTCATGGGAACATTGAAGCCAAAAAACATTTATGCAATCCCCTTTTAGCCTATATGTAATTCATGTAAACATCTAATTCTTGGAATGGATCTTGAGCATGATGATCATTTGCATTACTCAAGATGTCAGCGAAACTTAGGGTATACTTTTATTCAATAAATAACGTACAATGTACATACTAGAGATGAAAAGAGTGAATGCATATTTCAGATTTCTACACTCCAAATTTTGCTACCAGTGTTTAATAACATCATTTGAATATTATAAACATGATGTTTCTCCAATAGTTTTTACAATGTGAAAATTCTAGTTGAATGACACATTTACAATTATGGTGGATGGCACAGTTTCTATAATCATATATGAAATAAGCATAAATATAAATTAGTAAGTTTGCTATGTTATTCTTCTATTTACAGGCTTTGGAATTTCAAAAATATATTTAGTATTTCTAATAATAAATTATATTACTATGTTTTTTATTTTTTATTTTTTTGACTTTAGGGCATTTTAGTGCTTTTGAAACTAAACATAATGGTTGTTTGACACTCCTAATACTTATTACAACCACTTTTTATGGCTATGTTATCTACACCATTATTGTTGACTTACTTGATGTTGATGACACTAGCTTTATCTATGATAACTGCAGTAGTGGATAATGACATGTTGCATGACACTTTTTTTTGACATGGGTATGCAGACATACTGAAGACAAAAAATAACTTTGATCTAAAATGTCATATAACTACTAATACTTATTTGTAATATCATATATCTTTTAAATTAAATATTGTTCTTTTTATTACACACATTTTTAGTCTATGTACTCATTTTGATAAATGTTCATTGTTGAGTTAAAACTATTGCATGATTTTATGGAGCATTTTTAGGAATTATTTACAAGCCATGTTCTTATGTTAAATCATAGTTTTTTATATAAAAATTATTAGACATTGTAGTTCATAATATTTTTTGTCACAAATGTCTACATTTTTTAGATGTGCTACATATGAATGGATTGCATGTAATTCATATAGATAAGTGTTTGATAGTGTTGTAATTTTAATAAAGGGTTAATAGATCCTAGTTACTATTTTGGGTACTAAATATGTCTTTACAAGAAATACAAGACTTGAGGCTGCCAAAGTCCAGTACAATTAAGCCGATTGATTTTGCAAGTATAGTAATGCTTGATATTAAATATAAACTGGTAAGCAGTAATTTTTTATGTTCATATGATATTGACTACATAATTTTGATTTTATTTTTCAATAATCTTATATTTGTTAACATTTATTTATTTACATAATTGATATAATACTTGTTGCAGTACATTGCATTGGGCAATGTAATAAGATCTTCTGCACAAATATCAATGTTGTGATAAGACTTGATTTCATAATCCTAAGAGACTATCTATACTTTAGATATTGATTGTTATTAAGTCTATGACTAATTTTTTTTCATCGATTGGGTTTTTACATCAAACATCTACTTTACATAGCTCAACATTTGCTTCATTAATTATAGTTTCACTCACACAATAATAATGTTCAAACATTTTTTGATTCTAGATGCAAGTGGTCCTACAATACAAATGTACATATATTAGTGAAGATCTAGTTATAGTCATTACATCCATGCTTAAATAAGTCATAACTAAAGTTTCTCAATGTTGTTTTCAAGCTCTTCATCTCGATCCTCATCTAGTGTTCTTTTCTCTTCAAACTTATACTTTTTTTATTAGCTTCAGACCTATTCAAATATCCTCCTTCTAATTTAAATTCTATGTTATTGATTTTCATGCATTATGACCTTGGGTTTTCTAGTAGATAGTCTGATTAGATGGCTGAAAAAAATTCCTTTCCAAACCAACAACTACCCTCATTAAAAGTTGAAAATGAAAGAGACTTGTTTTTCATCACCACAAAGGTAACTACAACATGAATATTTCATTCATTATCGAATCCATTAGAATCATGAAATTTTGTTTAATACATTATAGTTTATATCAATCTATGTGTTATCTTTATTGCTCTAGTTTTCCATTTTGTGGTCCAAAAAAAAAACATCAAAGTAATTGTTTATATTTTTTATCTCTAACAAAACATCATGATACTAATTTTTTGCAATTGTGAACTTCATTTTTCACACATATGCATATTAGACTATATTTAAACTGCTAAAGAAAATTAAAAAAGGGATTCTAATATGCTTCCCAGTGGTGAGGCTTATATGTTTTTTGTTGTTTAATATTAATTTTAATGTCTCAAAGTTTTATCATTATGAAATATTTCAATATTTTGTTGTTGCAATTTAAAATACAACATGGACTATAAACCATAATCCAATAGCTATTTGTACTAAGGATATCACTACAATTAATCTACTTCTAAAGCTTACAAACACTGATATGGAGAATTATTTTCATAAGTAATCTCAAAGCCTTTTACATATTTATAATTACATTGTTTTGGTCATCTATTTCTTCATTTAAATTGTTTTGTTCAATTGTTTCCTCATTTACATGGTTTTCCTTGCTAAATTTTTTTTTACACTAAAGGCACATGTAAAATAGCAATAAATAATTATTTATACTATTTCTAGAAATGAACTAATGAGAGTCCATATATCTTTCAATGGTTCTTAGACTCTTTCCATGTCTTTTCAAGTAGCCCATAATGATGATGACCATGTCTTATGATAAATACAATTCATCTTTCAGAAGCATAAAAGTGATTTGGAACAAATTCCACAAGTATTTCTAGTTCACTTTTCTCTTTCTTAAATAACTTCCAATATACTTATTCCTTTGGTTCAGTCTTATTCTCAAGACACTCATGTTTAGTGAGGTATATGAAAATACACTAAAACTAAACATTGTTACAACCTATTCATTATAGTTATAACTAATCACTTGTATCTATGAAGTCAAATTAAACTTAATATTTTTATTCTATTGTTCTACAGATCACATGCTAACTAATTGGATAAATAAAAGGCATCAGGTATATGCATAATATAAGGATAGAAAAAACTTATCTTCAAAATGATTTTATACCTTTTCCAGGTAAAACATATACCCGTACAATTTAAAAAACATCTCCATAACATAGTTTATGATTTTTTCTATATATCCCACTATCCAATACATACTTTTGCTCAAATTACTAATAAAGTTTGCTTGATTGTATACTTAATTTACTTTTGCATTGACTATTGTGAATGTTGCAAATGTGTACAATTCTTCAAAGGAACTATTAGAAGTCATTAAATGGGCTCGAATTGACATACATGACAAATCGTTAAAAAAATCTTTAAAAATTATATAAATTAGTTATTACATGTCATTTTTAAAATGTTGAATATATGGGTTAATAGTTTGTTTTTAGTTTCGTGGAGATTAGATTATTGAATGTTGATGCATTATATACACTCTACAATTTTTCATTGCTATGTCTAAAATCCAATCCTGCATACCAAAGGTGAGGCTTTCATCAACTTAAAATTAGTTCCTCATTTCTTCTCACCTAAGCTATACAAAAAAAAATACACAGATCATTTCTAGGCATATATAATTGCATAGCACCAAAAAAATGGGAGGGGGAAAGATTGGACATGCAATGAACAATTTTTACTAAAAATTTTGTTTGTGAACTTGTATAGAAGCTAATCGATAAATGGATTGATCAAAATATAGAGCCATGTAATATCTAATTTCTTTTTGATAACCATCAAAAACTAGTAAAGTATCAGTAAATAAGTTATTATTTTCACAATAATCAAGTTCATATCCATGACCTGCTTTTATTTTTATTTGGATTATGTATCATGTCTGAATAATATTATTGGGTTTTGTATGTTTGTAGACTAGGTATAGGCTTTTATTGGGTAAGAATTTTACCATGTGCCTCTATTTTCTTTTTGCAGACAAATATTGGTAAAACAAAAAAGGGTGGAATTGACTAATGGTTTTGTAAGGAAAATAGTAATAAAAGTTTTATAATTCTTGGTCAGTGAAGGGTTTGGTTTTTTGGATGTAATGAAGTAAGATTTTTAGGATTTCATCCAATTAGTGTCATTGGTTTTAATCTCATTGTTTCTTCTTAGCATTCAAAGGAGATACTATTGCAGTGTTATAGTTTGTCACTTCTTTTAATGTATTTCATTTGTGTTGTGGGAAAAGCATCGGCAAAGAAAGTAGTATTATTTACAATAATTGGGTTCATATATGTGACCTGGTTTTATTTCTATTTAGATTATGTCCACATGGTTTGCCTTATCTCAATCCTATGAACATGCCTCATTCAATAGGTAAAAAAACTAACATACAATTCAGTGACTAGGTGTATTTCATCTTTTGTTTACTAGTACACTTGGAAAGCAAAAACAAGTGATCATAACTAAGTCTAAAATATGTCCATTTCTTTTTCTTACACTATTCTTGAATTTTAAGTTTCCAATTTTAAGCTACAACAAAAAATTTAGCAATGTATGATCCAATCTAGCCAATGCATAAATGTGGAAAGGAAGTTTGACTAAAGATGCTTAATGTTGTTTCCAATCTCTTTATCTTTATCTTTGTCTAGTGATAGTTTCTCTTTCAACTTGTGCTTTTTGTTTTTACTCGAGACCTCCTTAGATAATTTGATTATAATTTTTATGCTATGTTATTCATGTTGCTGCATTTTGTTTTTACATTTGCCTATAGGTACTCCAATTCATTATCTTCTTACATGAGTGGACTTTAGTATTTACCTAATGCCAAAAAAGACTTAAATTAGTTTATTTGTAAAAATAATATAGAATTAGCTACATTGTGCATCACACATGTTTTTTTAAATTAGAAAGTGCCCTAATGTCTTACCTAATATAGGTTATTGCATCCAATTCTTTTTTGTCTTTTCAATTTTCTTGGTCCCTTCATTCTAGTAATTGCTTCAATAGTCATTCATGACTTGATCATGGGACATGAGCCTAACATCTTTATTAGTTTATCTATGTCAATTTTTAAAAGTTTAACATAGATTTAATTAGTGTCATTTATTTTACTTTCAATGTTTCCAAGCATGCAGAGGGGAGGCTATTGATACTTTATAGTTTGTCAATTTTTTTACTATTTTTTTATTCTTGTAGCATTTGCTTGATAGTATTTATTGATAATAAAATAAAGGTGAAATTCAATACTAGTTTTGTAACAAGAAAAAATATTAAATAACATAATTTTCATGGCAAATACTAGACATTGATAGAGATAAATGCTTGTTACTAAGTATTTTGGTCACAACTCTCTTTTTTTCTAATGCATAGAGGCTTTCTAGCATTAGAACTATTGGTGCAGATGTATGCAGTGATCTATGGTTATGTCTATAGTTGTTTCATTTGATGTGGCCAAAATTAGTTTTGCTATTGTAAATCCCTAATGAATGGACCAAGGAGGTACTTAATACAAGTGTTAGAGCATGAGACTTTGTGCTAGCTAGATCTGAGGGTGAGTTAAATTCAAGATGCTAAACTTGGTTGGTAACAGGATGGAAAAACATGGTTTGTGATCTCACCAAACTTATTAAGAGAACTAGGAACCTGTTATATTACTTGGCATTGAATGTTCATATCTGCAACCTATTTTTCTTTCTATTTGGCTTATGTGTAAGATTTGAGTAATTAATGGGTTTTATATGCTCATAGACAAGATCCAGTTTTTTATTAGATAATAATTTTACCCTTATATATATACTATTCATCCTATGTCAAACTCCATCATATGGAAACAACATTGGAAGCAATGGGCATTGGATATTTTTAGTCTGTGAATAGGAATCTGATTTATATGTGTTCTATAACAATATCACTACTAATTATGGTCACATGAAAATAAATAGTTATATACATAATTAAAAACCATTCCATTCACCTGCACCATTAATTCTAATGTTACAAAGACTCTAAGAATTAAAAAATAACAAGTTGTAACCAACATAGTTAGTAACAAGCATTTATATTTTCACATGTCCAGTCATTGCCATGAAAATGCTCTTAGTGAATTGAATATTGCTTTTATAAATAAGACAAATTATAACAAGAGGCTTTTTAGGGACCTTGTTCACTAAAGGGCTTAACTTTTTTTTTCTTGTTGGAGTGAAATAAATTGTTTGGTATTTGAGACAATTATTGTCTTCCATTTCAATTAGATTGCTTTTGGCCATGCAAAGCATAGAATTATGTGTTATCCAGTTTTGAAAGTGATATAGATGCAAGATCCTAAACTTCATGAATATAATTTTCATTCAATGTATAAAGACTTTAATTTTTTTTATTTTTATGGTCATTTGTAATCACATTTTTTCAAAGCTGATCCATGTATTTTTTTTCTAGGCTTTTTTTATCAGCAAGATATTCAAAGACTTTTTTTTTGCCAATGAAAATTACTTGATTCAAGGATTTGTCTATAGCCTAGCCTATCAAAATGCATTATAAAGTTATAAGGCATATCTTAAAATATCTTAAATGCCACTTGTTGGGGATCAACCAACAAACTTGATTACTATTATGTAAGCAACTAAACACGGAATTAAACTAGAATAATAAGTAACTAGAATCAGAAACAACAAAGAATGAGAGATACAAGAAACCACCCTGAAAACTTGTATTAAACTCTTCCAGAAGAAAATACAGTAAAGAAAATCACACTTTCTTCTCACACCTCTTAGATGTACAGATCTCTTTCCCTCAAGAGTTCTCTCTCTCAATTACAATCAATTTCAACAACCTGGATTGATACACATATACAATATGTCTTGTATTGTTCTCATACACACAATCTATGAAGATCTATCCCTATTATATAAGATTAGGGATCATGATCTATGCATTCACAACCATTAGATACACCTCCTAATCAAAGGCTTAAAACAATCCTGCCAAAAATAGAAACGCAGAATTACAACTAATAGCTAAACTAATCATGCAAACAATCTGTTCATCCACAAAAATAGACTTTCTAGACGCACAGGTGACCGACGTCGGTCCCTGTTTGCCTGCACATGACCGATGTCAGCCAATATATAACCGACATCAGGAGATACTGGTCGACTCCTTGCCATCGTCGGCGACTGCGTAAATCCAGCAACTTCAGCATTCGCTCATCTGGTAAAGCTTTTAGCTCCACACCTCAACATGCCTTACCTAAAAAATAAATCCAATCACAAAAAATGCAACAACATCCAATACCACACGTGCCTATTAAGAAAGAATCATACCCTAGTATTCTCCTCTCTACATACACAAAAATAATGAAATTAAAATCAATCACACTAATTTCCTCAAATCATAAATATCCTAATTCACTCCACTTAATAAATTAAACCCTTTATTGAACAAGAACCCTAAAAACCCTTGTTACTATTTTCCTTACTTACAAAATCATCAGTCTACTCTACCCTTTTTTTATTAACAATATCTTTGTGAAAAAAAATCCACACGATAAAATTCTTACCTAAGAAAAGACCAGACCTGGTCTAAGAGCATATAAACCTCAATAATATTACCTAGATGTTAAACATAAGCTAGATAAAAAGAAAAGGAGGTAGTAGATATGAACCTGATATAGTAATAGAATTAGGCCCCAATAGTCTCCTCTATGCATACCTATAAATAATGAAATTAAAATTAATGACACTAATTATCTCAAACCCTGAATAACCTACATCACTCTAGCCAAAAAATTAAACCCTTCACTAAACAAGAACCCTAAAAGCCTTTATTACTATTTTCCTTACAAAAACAATAGTCAACTCCACCCTTTTTGTATTACCAATAACTCTACATAAAAATAATAGCCCCATAGTAATATGTATATATAAGTTATGCATCCTGCTTCAGAGTTCTCCATATGGAGATAATGTTAGAGACAATGACCATTGAATGTTTTTAGATTATGAATTAAAAAATGATTTATATACATGTAAGCTATTGATTGTGCCTTGTACTTATCGAAATGGGAATAATGCTATAATAATATTCATAGATGTCTCACATGCCTTGTAATAATAACACTACTAGTTGTGATCATGTGAAAATAAATAATGATAGACATAACCACAAATCATTGCATACACCTACATCAATATTTATAATGCTACAAAGCCTCTAAGTGCTAGAAAAAATTAAATTTGTAACCAAAATACTTGGTAACAAGCATTTATCTCTATCTATGTCCATTCATTACCATAAAATTTTCTTAGTAAATTGAATAACCTTGATTTTTCATAATATTTATGTTATGCAATTATCTATTCCAAAGACTAATCCATCTTCTCTTTTTGTGCAACTTCTTTCCCAATAAATTATCCAAGCATTTAATAAATTCATAATGTTTACATGGTTGCCTTATCTCAATCCTATGAACATGCCTAATTTGACAGGTAAAAAAACTAACATACAATTTAGTGACTAGACTTATTTCATCTTCTACTTACTAGTACACATGGAAAACAAAAATCAAATGGTCATAACTAAGTCTAAAATATTTAAATTTTTTGTGTTGACACTATTTTTTATTCTTATGTTTCCAATTTTAAGCTATAGAAAAACTTTATAAATGCATGCTACAATCTTGCCAAAGCATAAATGTGGAAAAGAAACTTGACTAAACCTGCTCAATGTTGTTGCCAAGATGTTTATCTCAATCCTCATCTATTGATCTTTTCTCTTTCAACTTATGCCTTTTATTTTGACTTAATACCTTCTCAAACGTTCTAATTCTAATTTAATTGCTATTTTATTCACGTTGATGCATTTTTTTCTTACATTTGCATGTGGGTACTCTGATTCAATGCCTTATAATATGGGTAGCTTTTAATATTTTCCTAATGCCAAAAGAGACTTCAACAAGTATATTTGGAAAAATAATATGGAATTGACTATGTTGTGCATCATGCATGTTTTATAAATCATAAAGTGCCTTAATGCCTTACCTAATACAAGTTATTACATCCAACTCTTGTTTTCTTTTCAATTTTATTGGTCCCTTCAATTCAACAATTACTTCAATAGTTATTCATGATTTAATCCTGAGACATGACTCTAATATCTTTATTAGTTCATCTCATATAGTTATTCATTAATGTGTTTATGTGATTTATGTGCATAGGTTTTCCTATATAGCGAGCAGTTGCTCTCATGAAAGAGTAAAGATGGAGAAAACTTATTTTTCATCAGTGCTAAGGTTAGTGTAAAATGACTATTGCATTAATTATCAATTCCATTGGAACTATAATATTGGTTTCATACACATTTTAGTATATGTTTATCTAAGTGTTATCTTTCTTCCTCAAGTTTTCTATTAAATGCTACAAAACTAGTTTTCATCTATAACAAACATCATGTTATTTTTAATTTTCCTATATTTTAGTCCCACCCATTATTTATGATTTTCTAATATCATTAATTATTCACAATTCTAAACTCTAGCTTACACACATATGCATAACAATCTATCTTCAAGCCACCAAAGCCATTAAGAAGAGGAATCACCATCCACTTCTAGATGTAAGCCTTGTAATTTCTTTCCTTGCTTTGCATTAATCTAAATGTTTTAAAGTTTTTATTATCCTCAAATTTTTCAATCTCCTATTATATCATTTTATGATAAATTTTATATGATTGCATTCATTGGAGAAGCATGGATTTGAATTTTTGAAAATGTACTACTCATTCTTGTCTGGATTTTAATTCCTCATAAGAGCTTTTTTTCACTAGTTTGTCCCTGACTCTTGAATTTAGAAATTTTGACATTCTTTGGCTTTAGACTTTAACATTTAATAATTTATTAATACTAAGTGCCTCTATGTTAAATCTCAATCCAGTTGATATTTTTGTTGAGCCCATATTCAGTGTTAAGTAGTTTAACATGTTTGAAATTTTCCTACTAACTTTGAAAACATGATAAATCATGTTTCTTATTCCTAAAAACATATATATGTATGTATACATATACATATATGTGTGTATACACACACACATACATATATAGATAGAGAGATAAAGAGATACTTGACAAATATTCATGTGATCTGGATGATAAACTAATAAAATATCTCATGTCTATGCCTAATGAATGTTATTTCAAGTGTTGAAATGGGAATACTTAAATGTCATTGCATTGTAAAGGTTATTAGTTGTCTAAAACATAATCTCACTAACACAAAGGACCATTTATTGTAAATTTAAATAATGCTTTATATTTTATTTACAAAATATATAATTATGAAAAAAAAAATGGTTTTATGAATGTATTTTGCTTGTGAGTTTTAAATAAAAGCTAATTTCTAGTGTAATTATTATTAATATTGGAATAACATACTCCTATGTTCATGATTGCATTACCCATGGACTTTAATCAAAGAAATAGTACAATGACAAGGTAACTCATTTCCCATTCTAAAAAAATAAATAGTAAAGTTCCACATTATATATAACAAAAAATTAATTGTGTTGGCTTCTTGGTTCACAAATGTGTGGCCATGTAGGGAAACTCTATATGCAATGATAGTAGTGACTAACCCATCTCAAGTTCAAGAGGAGCCCAAAAGCTTCACAAAGACAGTATAAGCAAGTTTTTGTTTTTTAGTATTGATTTTGTTAATTGATTTCTATTGTTTTCTATTATTGATTGTGTTAATTTTTAACACTTTTCAATGTTTGTATATAGAATAAAATAAATCATCAGGATCGGGAACAAGAAAAAGGTTAACTAAGAATATGGAAAATGTTATCTTAAAGTTTTATCCAAGTTTTCTATTCCTAATAACTTAAAAAATATTCAAAGGAAACAAGCACATTGTCATGGATAATTTGCAAATAATTGCATATACATTACATAATGCTTTTTTGAAACAAAAGATGACATAATATACTTGTTATGGATTGAAGACAATATGTATTATAAAACACTATTCTTTGTAACTTGGCTCATTCATAGACCTTATATACCTTGCATGGTTTAGCTTTTATGTATTTCCATCAACTACATTAACTAAGTAAATTGTTATCAATTTCTACTAAACTCAAGCACAAATAAATAAGTTCATGATGTCCAATAAGATTTGCATAAATTATTTATCTTGTTTAATATGAATTTTGAATTAATTTTTTATTTTTTATTGTAATTATATAATTTATAATTCAAATATATAATTTCATACTTTATTGTATAATTTTTACAAATTCACCGAGATGACTTCATAAAGCTCTACATTTCTCTAAGATTTTTACTCAAAGCATGTTACAAACAAATCTAAGATTGGCTTTACTGACAAATATTCTCTTATTATCTTTTAAAATAAATCTTTGCCTATATGTCATTATTTATAATGATTATTTCATCTACATTGAATGTTTATAGCCCTCTCTTGGGATACATAATGAGTAATATTAAGTGTTGATCACTAGCTAAAAAACATAGGATATTTTGTTCCAGACCTTTATCACAAGCAATAAATTCAATAATTCATTAAATTTTACAAAGGAAATAATCAAAAAATAAAGTCCCATGTTATTGGTATTCAGCCTTTCCAACGCTTATCTCAATATAAACATAAATCTAACATGTTTACTTTGCATTCATCACAACCAATCAAATAATTCACATTGATTTCATGTTTTCTTACCATTCTATGGACTCTACCAACTCTATCCTCTACATCCCACATGGACTTTTCTCCACGTGCCCTTATTCTCTCTATATGAATTGGACTACTCATAGGTACCAAAGGCAATTATAATTAATTTTATTCCTAATCCATGTCACATCTTAATTCACTTATAATTTGTATTAATATGTATTTACCTCAAATAATCGGTAGTCCTATGTGGATATTTAAGTTTTGATCTTTCCATTATATGGATAAGTCAAAAGATGCATTAACATCTATTCTTTAATGTGACACTTTAGAAATTATTGTTGGTGATTCTTCTCTCTTACCAGTATCAGGATCTTACACATTTAACCTAATGATGGAAAGGTAAATGATGATTTGTATGTACTTGATATCTTAGTTAATCTTCTCTCCATCTATCAAATATGTCATTACCATGGAGTCTAAAAAATGAAATTTATCCACATGTTATTTCTAGATACTTGTAATATATTATAGTGATCATTACTAAGGAAATGTTAGTGATGTCAATCAACTATACCAATTTGATATTTTTTATCCATCCCACTCTCCTCATACCCTTATTTATCATGTTTAATGTTTGATAAAAAAATTGCATGATTGATTTGGCCATATCGACTTTAGGTACTTTTAAAAATTGAGTACTTAAAATATGGTTAAATATAAATATAAAATCTATCTAGGTTTTATTTTTGGCTAACATCATAGAGACAAGTTTGAGATAGGAAAGGTTTAGAGATCAAATTCTCCACTTCATTTGGTTCATAGTGAGTTGAAGTATTTTCATAAGACATCCTTGTTAGGTGTGAAGTCACTATTCACAATCATTATTCACAAATCACTATTTACAGTCATTATTCATGGTGATGTGGATGGTTAGTGATGTGGATGACTAGTGATGTGGTTGGGCCCATAGAGGGTCTCTCACATTTGATCAGGTTGATGTGATGGGAGTGGGGCATAGCACTCCACCAAGGCACTTGGTTTTATCCTTGGTAATCACATGGGTGTTTTCTCATGGTGTAAAAGTTAAGAGGTCAAGGTGTGAGATGAATTTGTTGATGTGTCCAAGAATCTAAATGTCTAGAGAAAGTCGAAAGGTGATTGTAACACTTTTTATACTTTGTGTGCACATGGGAAGAAAAAAAGAAAAGACCATTTTTTTATTGACCTCACATGTGTGAGTAGGGCATCATCTTTGGAAGCATATGGAGGTGGTTGGATTTTCTTTAAAGTAGATAATCTACTTTGTTGACCCTTATATATGAAGATAAGAAGGTTTTTATTAAAAATTATCCTCACATGAAGAGTGGGGGAAAATGGTTTTAGAGCCACATGGAGGTGGCACATAATCTTGTCTAAAAGAGGATATCCTTTGAAGCTTTTTTTCACATGAAGACAACCACCACTATTGAGGATCACTATTCACCCAAATGTGGTGCATTTTTTGGGGTCTCTCTCTCTCTCTCTCTCTCTCTCTCTCTCTCTCTCTCTCTCTCTCTCTCTCTCTCTCTCTCTCTCTCTCTCTCTCTCTCTCTCTCTCTCTCTCTCTCTCTCTCTATTGTAAATGAATAAATATGCATGTGTTCTCCATTGCAAATCATTCAGTTAGTGGATCCATGAAAGATTGAGCTTGCATGCTTAGAGGTTGGATCCTAAAGGCTATGTTATGCTTGGTTCACAACTTGAATTCTTTAAGTGTAAGCATTGAGTATTTGGTTGTTAGCACTGAAGGAGTTGTTGGAGGAGTTATTGTAGAAGAAGAGATTATTGTGATTAATATGAAGTTTAGAAGCTACCATTTTTTTAGGTTTTTTTCCATTCCTTGTTTCTAAGGGTTTTCCATATAATATCTTGTGTAATGTGTTATCTTTTGTCTCTTATTTTGTAGCTTATTTTTTTCATTATTTACTTACACAATAGGATATAGCTTATTTATATTTATTGAAACACAACTATCTACTGAGAGGGGGGTGAATTAGTAGATTGATTAAATTAGTCCTTTTAATCCTTTTAAATAATATTAAAACATATATGTAGAGATCACACACATACAAATATGCATAACATCCAATCTACATGGAAAACCCAATATGGAAAAAACCATGCTGAGAAATAGATACTAAAATATACTATTCTAATCCAGCCTCACAATCAAAACCTCACTGATTACAACATTTAAGGGCACTAACCCTAAGGAGACATCAATCCCTTGATTTAAGATCACCTACTCTAAGGAAGCACCAACTCCCTAATTGAGCACTAACTCAGCTCTTTTGATGCCACCTACCAATCAAATCTATATTATGGAGCTACAACCCCAAATTACAATATTGCTACATAAATGAATCCAATTCCAATTCTCTATTATAGGTATATTCTATAACTGCTCATATTTTTCACATCTCTCTCTTCTCTTACCTTCCTCTCTACCCTTTTGTCTATGTGTCTCTATATTTCTCTATTCGACACACTTCATCAATCTATTCCTCTTTGCCTCTCTCTCTCTTAATTCAACTCTATTCAGTAGTAATAACAACCTTTACTGTGTCCTAGATGGCATATATATAAGCATTGTATCTAGGTCTCGTATCTTTTATGTGTTCACACTTGGTTTATAACACATCATGCTCCATCTTTGGACTCAATTTAATCAATAGGTTTATCGCTTCTTGAATTTATGCTCCACCACCATAATTCTCTATCTTATTACTATATTTAGCATATATTGGGATCTAATTTTGATGCACGTGCCATATTACATAATTTAGATCAATCATAGTGATCTATATGATTGCTTGTGTCATATAATGTATTTTACCTGCATGTTCTACTGCTTGACCATTGTGATTAACAAATCTTTAAATAATGACCATTGATCTTAAGTTTCATGCCATGATCTGATGATCCTCATTCAATTTTCTCAACTATAAAACACATATATTAGATCAAGTTCTGACAAGCTCACGTGCTTTGTTGGATCCTTGTACACTTTTGGGATTTAATGTTTCAACTTTAAAATTCATATGTTGGATCTTTTGATCTGAGCTCCCACATGTCATTAGATCTTCATTTCATGATCATGCACTCACTGTTGGATCATCTGATAGACCAATATGCTCCTTGGTTCTCTGTTTGAAAAGCTTCTATAAATGTGAGACTTGGTACCCTCATGTGCCTTCTACACATTGTTATCAGTGCTCATGCTTGTGACACTTGGCACTCTCACTTGCCTTATGTACATTATCAATCACTATGCTTGTGAAACTTGTCACTAGCACATGATTTCTAAGCACTTTATTGTCATTCCCTACACTTGTGACACTTGGCATTCCCATGTTAATCCTTGACTATTTGACTTTAAACTACTTCATAGATTTACTATGCAAGTTGTATGATTATGACACTTATCACTAGCACGTTTACTCATAGGTGCTTTTGAAAAATTGACTTTTCTATGCTTCATTAGATCTTCAACATGTGATTAAGAGATAACTGTTGATCAAGCTGAGACAAATATTAAATCTAAGACTTAGGAAATAGTGATCTATCTGATAATTACTAGGTCGAAGGGGACAGTTGTACAATGATGACAAGGACTTAAGATATAACTTAAATAACTAGTTCTTACCTGTATCTAATCAACCTAAAAATAGAACATGCTTATGAACACCATGACTTAAACCCTTAGGGTTTAACTTATAAACCTTGTAATGTTTAAGATCTAAAATAAATTATTTCTAAGATTATTTCTCTTCATCTAAACCTGCAAACCGTATATCTAGGATGCACTTAAAAAAACCATAACAGATCTTCAATCAATTGCTCTTCAATCCTACATAAGTGGTCTCTATAAAATCATGACAAATTTGCACTATGCAACTGTAAAACATGTTCTTCTCTCTAATCTCATGCCAAAAATATCTCTTTTGACATCAATGACAATCATATTGCTAACAATCTCCCCCTTTGGCATTGATGACAAATTAAATGCTCTAATCTTATAATTCTCTGCTCCTTCTCTAGCATTTGTTGCATTGGCTTCTGATGAACTTGAACTGAAACTATTCATACCAAACTTTTTCCCCCTTAGGCAATGAAACATTTGCCCAAACTCAACTTGGACACATGCTATGCTCTTTTAAACTTTTATAGAGAGCATCTGCACTTTTTCTCCCCCTTTGACATCAATGGCAAAGGGACTCCAACTTTCTCATAGTTTGTCTAAATTTTTTTCTCCCCCTTTATCAGATAAAGGAGTTTGTCTAAGAATATACAACCATCAACTCATTATAAATTTTCAAAAATATGCATACCTAAGTTGCCTTTTCTCTCTTATTTTAGGGATTAACAAGACTTCTATGATACTCCCCCTGGACTCATGCCCTATCACTAGGATCTAGTGATGTGATGTATTAGCCACCACTCCTAATTTATGTCTCAAATACTCAAATTGTTCCTTGGGAAGAGGTTTGGTGAATATGTCTATAACTTGATCCTGAGTTGGCACATACTCCATTGTGACCTCTTGATCTGGAACCTTTTCTCTTAAGAAGTGATACTTGGTTGATATGTGCTTAGTTCTAGAATTCATCACTAGATTCTTTGATATTTTAATAGCACTTTAATTGTCACAAAGAATAGATATAGGGGATTTATATTCTACCTTGATGTCTTTGAGTGTTTACTTCATCCACAAAATTTGAGTGAAACATGCCATTACTACCACATACTCTACTTCTATTGTATAAAGATTAACTAACTCTTTCTTTTTACTCAACCATGAAACAAGTCTATCTCCAAGGCAAAATGCACCACTACTAGTGCTTCTTCTATCATCCACACTTCCTACCCAATTAGCATCTATATATATTGTCAGTGAAATCTTCACCTTTGGGATACCATAGGCCATAATCAATTGTACTCTTGATATATCTAAAGATCCTTTTCACTACATTGACATGTGATTATTTAGAAATAGCTTGAAATCTTATAACCATGCAGAATGCTTGCATGATATTAGGTCTTGATGTAGTTAGATATAACAAGATACCTACCATTCATCTATACAAACCCTGATTTGCATCAAAGGACTCATCCTCTTTTCTCAACTTGCATCCAATTATCATGGGAGTACTTACTAGTTTATTATATTCCATCCCAAACTTTTTGACCATTTCCTTAGCATACTTAGTTTGAGATATAAATATCCCTTCATCAGTTTGTGTTATCTTTAGACCTAGGAAGAGAGAAAGTTCTCCAAGCATAGACATCTCAAACTCATTTTGAATTTGATTAGAAAATTATTTCCACATTCTATTTTTATTGACACTAAAAATGATATCATCTACATAAACAACAATAATCAACATATGTTCACCTTCTAATTTGAAATACAAATTGTTGTTTACACATCCTTTATTGAATCCTTGTTGTTTTAGGTACTAATCTAATCTTAAATACCATGATATAGGTGTCTATTTTATACCATACATATCTTTGTTTAGTCTTCACACATAATATTATTCTTTTGATATCTAAAAACCTTTAGGTTGTTTTATGTAAACTTCCTCTTCTAGGTTCCCATTCAAGAAAGCAAACTTAACATCTATTTGATAGAATTTGAACTTCTTATAAACAAAGAATGATAGAAACATTCTTATAGCTTCCAATATAGAAAATGGAGTAAATGTTTCCTCAAAATATGTACCCTCAACTTGTGCATATCCTTTGTACACCAATCTTTCCTTATTCCTTATAATAGTTCCATCCTCATTGAGCTTGTTTCTAAAGACCCATTTTGTACCTATTACATTATTATTTAAAGGTCTTGGAACTAATTCCTAAGTTTTGTTCCTTTCAATTTGGCTCAGTTCTTCTTCCATGGATTTTATCCAATTCTCATCCTTGTTAGCTTCAACATAGTTCTTAGGCTTAATTTTAGACATTAGAGTAAAACTTACTTGCTCTTTGTTCATTGTAACTCTTCTCCTTGCCTAAACTCATTCATTTTTATTTCTAATGATTTGCTCTATATGATGATCCTTTTGAACAAATCTTGAAAGTGTCTTTTCATTTACTTCATCATGATCTTCATTAGCTACTTCCTCTTCATAGTTTGATTCTTTATTACAAATTTCTCTGTCAGTTTTAACATGTTTCAAGTCTTCTTCAACCTTGACATTGATGCTCTCTAAAATCTTGTGTAGCCTTTTTTTGTAACATATGTATGCTTTGCTTTGGTTGGAATAACCAATAAATATTCCTTCATCACATCTTGATTCAAATCTTCCCAATTTATCTTCTTTTTTCCTAATGTAGCATTTACTTCCAAACACTCTGAAATATTTAACAAAGGCAGGTTTCTGATACCATAGTTTATAGGGGGTTTTATCACTATTTACTCTCAGTTAACTCTATCCAAATATATATTATTATGTGTACTACTTCTTTTCAGTATCCATCAAGTAACTTGGCCTCTTTTAACATTGTTCTGGCCATCTCCTTGATTGTCCTATTATTTCTCTCAATAACTCTCTTCTGTTGTGAAGTCCTTGTTATAGAGTAATGACTTTTGATTTTATGCTTCTCAAAATATTCTATGGACTCATTTGAGGTGAATTTTCCACCTCTATCATATCTTAATCATTTAAATTTTCATCCAATCTCATTCTCTACCATGGTCCTAAAGATCTTGAATCTTTCAAATGCCTGAGACTTATCCTTCAAAAAGGTTGCCTATGTCATTCTTGAGTAATCATCTACAAATAACATGAAGTATCTCTTTCCTTTAGATCTTCTTGTCTTAGTAGGAACACAAAGATCAATATGAACTAATTCTAGAGGCTTTGTAGTTGCATACTTCTTTATTTGAAATCTGACCCTTGTCTACTTGTCTTGTTAAAATTCCTTGCAAGTAGTGTCTGCAAGTTTGGTTATCTTAGGCATGTGTCTAACACACTTATTTAAGCTCACCTTTACTAGGTTGTCAAAATTGGCATGGCCCATTCTTCTATGTCATAACCAACTCTCATCAATCGCTCCTATCAAGCAACTATTACCATTCATTTCACTATGATTATAAATGTTGCTTTTAGTTCTTTTCTCTTCTACAAATAATCTTATAGATATCCTTATCTTACATTCTTATACATTAAATGTGACCTTATATCCATTGTCACACATTTGGTTGACACTTAGCAGATTATGTTTCAATCCTTCAACATAAAGGACATCATGTGTAGGTAGTTTTTCATCTATGTTCAAGGTTCCTTTACCTCAAATATTTACTACAGTGTTATCTCCCAAGCTAACAGATCCTTCCTTACATTTTCTTAGTTTGATGAACTTGCTCTTATCACCAGTCATATGTTTTGAGAAACCACTTTCTATTATGCTTGGCATGGAGTACAGTTTTATCAATCATAGATTGATCTTTCACTTTCCACACATCCTTGGGTTTCTTATTTGGTTTATTTTTCCCTTTTTAGAGACTTGTGAACCTTTGTTCACATTGGGAGGCATGTTTTTGTTTTATTTTTTCGGTCTTATAAAGCTTATTTTACATTGTTTAGTTATGTGACCAAAATTATTGCAATTATAGCATATTAAATGTGTATCTAACAAGGGTGCAAATGAATTTCTACTTACAAAATTTGTTTTCTTTTTAGGTACAACTCTATAATCACTAGCCCTATGACCAAACTAATTATAGGTATAATAATAACCATAGAAAGATGAGGAATACCTAGTCATATAATTTTTTTGTGCAAGATGAGGGTTTCTTCTTAATTCTAACTTATTCAAGTCTCTCACCTTTATGTAACCATATACATAAGCTACCTTTCTTTTCTACATCTTCTTTGATTTTGTAGAGATTGACTCATTATCCTCCTTTTCTTCAAGCTTATTTTCAGCTTTCTTCTCATCAGTAGTACTACTATTTGTCTTTGTATTCTTGCAAGTTTTCTCTTTCTTTGTTCCTAATTCTCTTTCTGCTTTGAAGTTGTCATATAAGTTTGTAGATGTACTAGTTATGGAATTTTTTCTTTTTTCATAACCAAGACCAGATCTCTCTTTTATAGGCTTTTGAGAGTTGATTAACTCATCAAGAATATCTTATCCTCCTTTTAGCTTTAGACCTTTGACTATTTTTTCTTTAGTTTTGTCAAGTTCTTTTCTCAAAGCCACTATTTTTGCTTCTAACTTCATGTACTCATTAGATTTAGATTGTAGTTCAAGTTTGACTGCATCTTCTATTCTTTTGGCCTCTTCAACTTGTGTCTTTAAGCTAACCACCATCTGATCTTATTTTTCAAGACTTTTGAACACTTTTTCAATCTCTTTTGTCTAAATGTCTTCTATTTTGAGTTCTCTTTTCTCAACTTGTCAATTTCATCTAGAGCATAGATGAGTTCACACTCTATATCCACTTCTCCTTCTTCTTCTTCATCTAAGTATTCAACATCTTCTTGATCTATAAAAGTTCCTAATGTCATGTATAAGACTTTCTTTTCCTTAGCCACAAAGGCACAATCATGGTCATCATCATAACTATCACAATCATGTAATGAATTACTATCTTCTTTTGTGTATAGGCCTTTCTTGTTTTTGAAGTTCTTCTTCTTGGAATAGTAGGGTTTCATATTTTTACTATCCTCTTCTTTCTTAGAGTTATCCTTTTTTTTATAAAGGCATTTAGTAGTAAAATGTCCTACCTTAGCATAGTTAAAGCATTTAAAGCATACTTACCTTTATATTTATTATACCCTCTTCTTAATTTTTTGACAAGGTTAGATTAT
Source organism: Torreya grandis (assembly GCA_037957365.1). NCBI lineage: Eukaryota > Viridiplantae > Streptophyta > Pinopsida > Cupressales > Taxaceae > Torreya > Torreya grandis. Next base: position 4,420,757 of record JARHVA010000462.1, read on the forward strand.
TCTTCATCAGTCTCCTTAGATCTGGATGTAGGTGATTTTGCTTTTACTTTTTTGGCTACTTTGAATGCAGCTTCTCTCTTGAAAATTTCTACATCTCCCACTCTCATCTCATAGATAGTGAAGGTTCCATGTAATTCATCAATAGTGAGTTTATCTAGATCTCTTTATTCCTCTATTGTAGAGATTTTAGAGTCCTACCTTGATGGCATAGATCTTAGGATTTTCAAGGCCTCTAATCAAATCCTTTATCTCTTCTCCAAGGCCTCTGATTACATTGACTATTTCATCTACTCTAAAGATGTAGTCTAAAATTTTCTCTTCTTCATTCATTTTAAGACTTTCAAACTTGCCTTTGTATGTTTGTAGCTTGGCCTACTTTACCTTAGCATAACCTTCATAGATGCTCTTCAACTTGTTATAGATATCATGTGCATTTTGACAATGCATCACTTTGACAAAATCTAAGTTACACAATCCATAAAGTGTAGCATTCTTTGCCTTGGCATTGCTCTCATATGCCTTCTTTGAAGCTTGGTCAGTAGGAGTTGTAGCAAGATCTATATATCTATTTACAATAGACATCCATCATCAAACCCTAATGAAGATAAATATGCTTCCATTCTAATGCTCCAAAATGCATAGTTTGATCCATCAAAGAGAGGTGATTTGTTTGAGGAAGAGCCTTTTTGACTATCCATTTGTGTTCACTATCCAAGATCTACCTAAGTTGATTAAGCTTCTTCTAAAGAACTAGAGCTCTAATACCAATTGTTGGAACACAACTATCAACTGAGAGGGAGGGTAAATCAATAGATTTATTAAATTAGTCTTTTTAATCCTTTTAATGTGGATTAAAACATATATACATATAACACACACACATAAATATGTATAACATCTAATGTACATAGAAAACCCAATATGGGAAAACCATGATGAGAAATAGTTCCTAGAATCTACTATTATAATCTAGCCTCACAATCAAAATCTCATTGGTTAAAATATTTAATTGCACCAACCCTAAGAAGACACCAATCCCTTGATTAAAGATCACATACTCTAAGGAAGCACCAACTCAGCTATTTTGATGGCACCTACCAATCAGATCTATATTATGAAGCTACAACTCAAGATTAAAATATTGATTCATAAATGAATCTAATTATAATTCTATGTTACAAATCTATTCTATAACTATTCATACTCTACACATCTCTCTCTTCTCTTACCTTCCTCTCTACCCCTCTATCTCTATGTCTCTATAATTCTCTATTCATCACACTTCATCAATATCTTCATGTCTACCTCTCTCTCTCTCTCAATTTGACTCTATTTAGTAGAAATAATGGCTTTTATTTTATCCTAAATGACATATATATAAGCATTGTATCTAGGTCTCATATCTTTTTTGTGTTCGCACTTGGTCTGTAACACAGCATGCTCCCTTTTTGGACTTAGTTCAATCGATAGGTTTCCCACTTCTTGAATTCATGCTCCACCACCATGATTCTCTATCTTATTACTATATTTAGCATACATTGGGCTCTAATTTTTATGCACATGATATATTATATAATTTATATTGATCACAATAATCTATATCATTGTTTATGTCATATAATGCATCTTACTTGCATGTTCCACTGCTTGACCGTTATGATGAATAAATCTTTAAATACTGACCATTGATCTTATGTTTCACACCATGATTTGATGATCTTAATTCAATTTACTCAACTTTAAAATTCATCCATTAGATCAAGTTTTGATAGGATCATGTGCTCTATTGGATCCTTATACATTTTCAGGATTTAATTCTTAAACTTTAAAATGCATCCATTGGATCTTTTGATCTGAGCACCTGCATGCTATTAGATCTTCAGTTCTTGATCACATACTCACCATTGGATCCTCAAATAGACCAATACACTCATTGTTTCTCTATTTGATAAGATTCCATGACTGTGACACTTGGCACCCTCATGTGCCTTTTACACATTGTTGTCAATGCTCATGCTTATGACACTTGGCACTCTTACTTATCTTATGTACATTATTAGTCCCTATGCTTATGACACTTGGCACTAACACGTGCCTTTTGATTACTTCATTATCAATCCTCATGCTTGTGATACTTGGTATTCCCATGTTAATACTTAACTATTTGATTTTAAACTACTATGTAGATTTACTTTGCAATCTCTATTATTATGACACTTATTACTAGCACGTTTACTCATAGGTACCTTTGATAAATTGACTTTACTACACTTCATAGGATCTTAATTATATGATTAAGTGTTAACCATTGATCAATTTAGGACAAATATTAAATCTAAGACTTAGGAAATATTAAGATCTTTGATCACTACTCAAGCCAATAATTGTTAGGTTGAAGGGGTCAGTTGCATAATGATGATAAGGACTTAAGATATAACTTAAGTAACTAGTTTTTGCCTATATCTAGTCAACCTAAAAATAGAACATGATTATTAATTTCATGGCTTAAACCCTTAGGGTTTAACTAGGAAACCCTATAATGTTCAAGAGCTAAAATAAATTATTTTTGAGCTTATTTTTCTTCATCTGAACCTGCAGACCATATATCTAGGATGCACTCAAAAAACCTATAATATAACTTCAATCAATTTCTCTTCAACCCTTCAGAAATGGTCTCTATAAAATCATGATAAATTTGCATTATGCAAATGTAAAACATGCTCTTCTCTTCAATCCATGCCAAAAATCTCCCTTTTGACATCAATGACAATCATATTGCCAATAATCTTAACATATAGTGTCAAAGCTTTATTCCTAACATCTGGTATTAAAGCCATGATTAAAAACTCCATGTGTGAGTGTTATCTATTGTTGGTTATTTTATGCAAGCTGAAGCTACTATGACAAGAGGATAGACCAACGTCAATATAGAGAAAAATTTTAAAAAAATGTTTTTATTGGTAGGTATCTCTCTATGAAGCTATGGAGGATATCTTGGTGAAGATCTTGTTCTCTTCATGTTTTTATGGATAATCCCATAGATGAGTGGAGGAAAAATCTAAAAAATCTTTACCAAATAATTCAATAGCCTACATAGTGTTCCTATTGAAAATGAATCAACTATACAACTTGAGGAGTAAGCTAGTCACCTTTAGAGGAGCTTGAGGATAAGGCATGACCTTGTTGTGGTTCTTAGCAACAAACTAAGGGGTTTATGATGTGGTATCCTACTAACCACATGTTGTTAGCTAAGATGTTGAAGAAAAAATCCATGTAAAGGAAGGAGCTATAAATAAACCTAAAGTTATACCTGGTTTGAAGTAGTTGAAGATGAGGAGAACAAGATGCAGATGTGAAAGTGAGAACTAGGGTACCAAAATTAAAATGTCATGTGTTTGGATATACAGTAAATCATGATTCATTTGGATGCATTCTTGAGGCAAAATAACTCGATAAGTGTATTGGTGCACTAAGTAGTGCGACAACTTCCTTGGAGCTTTGATTGGTAGTTGAAGGCTACATGTAGAAGAACAATTAAAACTTGGTATTCCAAAAAGGATAATGTCATGTGATTGGACATGCAATAGAGCATGATTCATTTTAGATGCATTCTTGAGGCTCAAAAACTCAGTAGGTATAGTGATGCACTAAGTAGCACAATGACTTCCCAAAAACTATTGATTAGTCCAGTGAACTTTTACCATGTTGATAGCTTGGTGGCTATGTAGATAATTATAGTTTTGACTTCTATAAGATATTATCTCCTCACTACTATCAAGAGTTCTATGTGAACTAGTTTTTGTTTAAGGATTTGGAGTAGCATGATTCCTACATGGTGATCTCTCTTAGGGAGATAATGATAGATGGATGAGGCAAAGAGTTGTTAGTTTACATTTTGAATAAATCATTTTATAGGTTTCTAGAAGATGTGTTGGGGGAGTACAAAAAATTCATTACCTTCATGGAGAGCCAAAGTGTTTATCAGAGGTTGTTGTTATATATTTTATTGACATGTTGGATGCATACCCCAACATGATCATTGTTTTGATGGATTAGGTGATAAGGATGTGATGAATGTTGTACATAGAACAAACCAAGGATGTAGATGCACAAAGATGGGAAAACAAGGAAGTACCCCACTTCTTGCATTGTGAGTTATCTTCTCAAAAGCATCCTATAATAGAGGAGAATACATGTTATGTTTTGTGTATTAGATTCATTAGGAGTACGAAGCCTCATGATGCCATGGTAAGCATTAAACTAGATATTCCCAAGAAATGGGATTTGTGAATGGTTCATGGAAGAATATTGATAGAAGAATTGGTCTATGTTGTGGATAAGTTAAGAATCACTTCAGGTGTTGAAATATACTATGGAGGAGATGTTGATAAATTCAGTCAGGGTAGAAAATCTTTAGTAGTGCAAAAAAACTTTTATTAGGTTTGTTTCAAGGTAGTAATGGGAATTGATGGATATTTGGTTACAAAATACTTAGGTGTGTTAAAATCCTATGTATATTAACTTCAAGTGGAAGTATGTTAGGTGTGAAGTCACTATTCATGGATCACTATTAACAATCACTATTCATGGTGATGTGGCATGTTGGTGACGTGGATGGTTAGTGATGTGGATAATTGGTGATGTGGAAAGACCCATGGAGGGTCTCTCACATGTAATTAGGTTTATGTGATGGGAGTGGGTCATATCACTCCACTATGGCACATGGGTTTGTCCTTAGTAGTCACATGGTGTTGTCTTGAGGTACGGAAGTCAAGAGGTCAAGGTGTGGAACACATTTGTTATTGTGTTCAAGATTCCACATGTCTAGATAAAGTCAAAAGGTAATTGCAACACATTTTTAAATTTTTGTGTACATGGGAAGAATAATACAAAATACCATTGTTGTTGATTTACTTCACATGTGTGAGTGGGGTGCCATCTTTAGAAGTCCATGTAGGTGGATGGATTTTGTTTAAATTAGAGTATCTACTTTTTTGACCCTAGGAAATGAAGATAAGAAGGTTGAAATTGCATATTATCCTCATATGAGGAGTGGCGTATAATGTTTTTGGATCCACATGGAGGTGGCACATGATCTTGTCTAAATGAGAATTTATTTTGAATACTTTTGGCACATGAAGACAACTAGTACCATTAAGGATCATTATTCACCCAATTGTGGCACATTTTTGGGGGTCACATGTTGTTACTCTCTTTATTCTCTATATATTATAAATGCATAAATATGCATGATTTTTCTATTGTAACTCATCTAGTTGGTGGATCCATGCAAGCTTAAGCTTGCATGCTTAGAGGTTGGATCCTAAAGGCTAGCTTATGCTTGGTTTATAACCAAAATGCTTCACGTGTAAGCATTGAGTGATTGGTTATTATAAATTATGGATTTTTTGGAGGATATATTGTATAATAATATATTGATGTGATTAATATGGAGTTTGGAAGCTTCCATTTTGCTTGTGGTTTTTTCCCTTGCTTGTGATGCAAAAGCTTTACTCACTTATCTCTAACACTCTACCTTAATTATTGATTCAAGATTCTCTTTCATTCATTAATTATTTCTCCATATTATTTTTGGAACACATGATAAAAAATTTATAGAGTTCCTTACAATGTTCAGCTCAACCTTTTTTACCTGCAATCTAAATCTTTGTTCACAAATTTACAATCTCTTATTATCTTGTTCAAGTCTTATTCCTTGATAATGGCTTATTCAATTATTTGGATTTTTATATGGATTATTTCATGGTTTAGGCATATTATACATGATAATTATTATCCTTTAACACTACTATAATAATTTCACTTACTCTCCAAAGCACCTTTTCATCATTCTACAACTCTGCAAATTCTATCATACATCCCTAATAGACTTTTTCTCTTGCATTTTTTTTAGTATGGAAACATATGGTCACACATTAGAAAAATGACTTAATTTATTGATACCATTTATCACATTCTCATTTTCAACCAATTTTTAGTCCTTTACTAGACCACCTTTCTTTCTTCTCTTTGAATTCTGTTTAGGCTTATTAGGCCTTCCAAGACCCTACTTGTAAACAATGTCTCCAAATAGTATAGAACCATACTCAGTCATTAAAAAAATATTAAAAATCCTTTAAAGGTCCTTTATTAATAACAAACTACAAATTTTCACAAACTTTCACTAGTGGATTCTTGTTAAATCATCTAAACCCTAGTTCTAGGGTTTATAGACCTTGTGAGAGCCAAGAGCACACAAAAGGCTCAATTTCAATTTGTACAAAGTTTCAAAAGGTCATGTAAGTTTTATAATTTATATATAATGTCTCAAAATCTATCTAAACCATCATACATCTCACTTGTTCATATGTTCAATGTTTCAAGTAAGATTTTCATTAGTCTATGCATGCAGACATAGGTTACAAGGTTACTAGGTCTTGTTTTGGAAGTCCACAAGTCTCATAATGAGTTTTTAAACACTTTTTTACATTATTAAAGCTTTTATATAACCTAAAACACATATATCACACATTTATCATCATTTATAATGTCTCTTGTTCACTATTTCACAAATATTCTTGAAAACATGACTGTAACAATCTTTCCCAGCTCTATTTCACCTGAGCTCTCAATATTCACCTATTGAACCTTTATTACTAAAAAATGGTCTTTAATCATGACTTTCAAATAATTTTTTATAAATTTACTAATAGTTATCAAACCTCATACTAATATCAATCAAAGGATGACACTGGGTTATCACACTTAGTATTTTGTACTCAAATTAAAACAGTGAACTCCTGCTAACAACTTAAAGGAACTCTCAATAATACAATTATCTGATTAAACATGTAAATAACAAAAACACCACTATATTTCTTGACACATTATATCCTTATACATAATAATGTGCAAACCTTGAATGGACTGACAACACACATAAAAAATTTTATACTTGCAACTTTCTTGAATCACCTCAGAATTGCATATCTTGCATTAATGTCATATAAATAACTTGTAAACATGAGCATACATAGTGATCACATCAAGTATTATTCAAAATTGCATTCTTTATTGATGTCATTTTATATATAATCTAGACTTACACAGTCCTTCACCATTGTTATGGCAAACTCCTCACCATTTTCTTTGACCTTGTATGTACTATTCTCCATTCATCCTCCTACTTCGAACGACACACAATATATCTTATTTATATTTATGATATAAACTCTCAAAACAAAATTTCTAACTATTTATTTATTCAATAAACTTCTAACAACCCCTAGACCCATGTAGGGTGGTGGATTCCCTCATTACTAGCTCACAACTTAACTTGATTTATTAACTCATAACCATCTGAGGACCTTTATTGAGACCATAAAGGTCTATTACAACATTATTTCATCAATTACATATCATCAATACTCATTTATACCAATTGATACATCATGAAATTTTAAAAATCCCTTTTGGTGGGAAAACTAATTTTCAACTCAAATTCAAATTGCACTAACAAACATGACTCTAAGACACATCCTAGACCAATTGTGAGCATTTCAAATATTCCCCTACATTATACTCCAAAGGGGAGAAAATATCTTGACCCCCACATTCTTATTCATTCAAATTTTCATATAAGTGTGTGTGATCTTGACTTCCACACTTGTACCTTGATTTATTTGTCCTCCTTTCCATCCATTTCATGCTTTGATCAGCCATCCTCGACTTATCATTCCTCTACTTCTATCTTTGTTTTTCCTTTCTTCCTTATCTTATTTAAAAATCCTCTTCCATCTTCCTAGTATTTAGTAACAATTATCATTCTCTATTTATTATTCCTCTAATAGCGTTGTTTTTGCCTCTTCATCAACACACTTATTTCATATCATGATCTCTTCCTCCTTTGGTGACCATTCTAAATCTTCACAATTGCTCATATCCTTGTTGGTAGCCTCCATTATGTTGTCATCCTTTTGATTTAGGTTGTCTTCATCCCTATTTTCATTCTTTTTCAACATTTTACTTTCCCTATTGTCTTCCATATCATTGACCATATAGTCTATCCAATTCATCTTCTCTACTATAGCTAATCTTTTCTTGACTATAAAATTAGTCAACTCATCTTTCACTTGTTCATCATTTTCCTCAATCACTTTGTGTGCTTCTTGCTTCTTCACTGCTCCAATGTACTCCTCAAACAAACTTATTGTGTCTTTGTATAAAATATCATCATTATCTTCATAATATTCATCAAAAATTACATTTTTTTCATTACCTATTGTTTTCTTGCATTCTTGGTCCATCTTGGCTACCTTCATATGGTATGTTATGTCTTCTTTATCTCCTGCTCTTTTCCATTCATCAACTTCTTCTTCTTTATGGACTATTGTCCAATCAATGTTTTCATCCCAATCATGCTTTTCACTTTCCATGTCTTGAACTAAATTCAACCATGACAAATTACTGTTATTCTATAAATTTTGAGGCCCAATTTTCTCTCTTTGCTCTTCCATGGCAAGTTGTGTTGCCATCTTCTTCAACTATCTATCCAAATGTTCTATCACCTATTGGTTTGCTTTCTCTTGCATTATTTTTCTAAAGTTGTACTTAATCTTTTTTTATTTCAATTCCATATCTCAAACTATACACATGCCACATATATAATAACCCTCTTTCCATCTTTGCCAATGCATCCTTCATTTCCTTTATCTCTATTTCCATCATTCTCTTACTGTGGCATTCATATTTAACCCTATCTCTTACTTTTCTTTCTACCTCTCCTTTCATTTTCATCTTGATTACCTCACTTAGGTACATTTACTTCTTTTTTTGGCCTCACTTGGACCACTTCCTTTTGGTTCACACTTAGAACCCCTCTCACTCTTTATCGTAGACCTCACTAGGGCCTTTCCACCTCTTATCCTTCACACTTGGACTATCTCCTCTTTCTCAAGCTCTGTTTATGAGCTTATCTCTTCTTTGAGATTATTAATATCTCTCTTGTTTTAGGTTTTTCCACCACACTATTCACTTATTTCCTTTCCTCACCTATCGCATACGATCATCTATGTATTCAAACTAATAAATCAATCATAAAATAGATCATACCTCCTTAATCTGCCTTTTTACTTTGTCTCTCAACAAAACTCCTTGCAAATTACCTCCTTGCTTACCTAAAAATTATTTATACACATGCAACATGCAGTAATTACCAAGTTTATACCTGTATAAACTTATCCCTAAAGCATCCAGATGGCTCTGATACCAAAATGATGCAAAGCTTTACTCACTTATCTCTAACACTATGCCTTAATTCTTGATTCAATATTCTCTTTTCTTCATTCACTTTTTATCCATAGTCATTTTGGGACACATGATAAAATCATTATATATCTCCTTAAAATTCTCATTTCAACCTTTGTTACCTATAATCTAAATTTTTTTTCACAAATTTACAATCTCTTATTGTCTTGTTCAAGTCTCCTTCCTTGACAATGGCTTATTCAATTCTTTAGCTCTATCTATGGATTAGTTCATAGTTTAGGCATATTATACATGATAAAATATCCTAAAACACTCCTTGAATCATTGTACTTACCCTCCAAATCATTTTTTCATCATTCTATGACTCTACAAATTCTAGCATACAGGGCTAGTATCCTTTTTCTCTTGCATTTTTGTTAGTACAAAAACATATGGTCACACATTAGAAAAATGAATTCATTTATTGATACCATTTATCACATTCTCATTTTCAACCAAGTTTCAATCTTTAATTCCTTTAATAAACCACCTTTATTTCTTCTTTTTTTGAATTCTTTTTAGGCCTATTAGGCCTTCCAAGACCCTACTTGCAAACAATGTCTCAAAATAGTATGGAACTATATTTAATCACACAAAAAAAAAATTCAAGGACCATTAGGACTAAAAAATCACAAATTTTCACAAATGTTCATTGGTGGATTCTTGTTAAATCATCTAAACCCTAGTTCTAGGGTTTACAAACCCTGTGAGAGTCAAGAGCACACAAAAGCCTCAATTTTTCTTTGTACAAAGTTTTAAAAGGTCCTATAAGTTTTCTAAGGTCTATATCATGTCTCCAAATATATCCAAACCATCATACATCTCACTTGTTCATCTATTCAATGTTTCAAGTAAGCTTTCCATTAGTATGTGCATGTAGACAAAGGTTATAGGGTTACTTGGTCTTTTTTTAGAAGTCCACAAGTCTTCTAAGGAGTTTACAAATGCATTTGTACATTATTAAATCTTGTATATAACCTAAAACACCTACCTCACACATTGATCATCCTTTATAATGTCTCTTTTTCACTATTTCACAAATATTCTTGAAAAACTGATTGTAATAGTCTTTCCCAGCTCTCTTTCACTTGAGCTCTCAACATTCACCTATTGAACCTTGATTATTACAACATGGTCTTTAATCATGACTTGTCCATACTTTTTTATAACTTTACCAATAGTTCTTAAACCTTATACTACTTTAGATCAATCAAAGGATGACATTGGGTTATCACACAGTCCTTTGTACTCAAATCAAAATAGTGAACTCCTACTAACAACTTATAGGAACTCTCAAATAGAAAATTATCTGATTAAAATTGTAAATAACACAAACACCACTGTATTTTTTGACATATTATATCCTTTATCCTTATACATAATAATGTACAAACCTTGAATGGACTGACAACACACACAGAATTGTTTGACATATTATATCCTTTATCCTTATACATAATAATGTGCAAACCTTGAATGGACTAACAACACACACAAAATTTTTTATATGTGAAACTTTCTTGAATCACCTTAGAATTACATATCTTACATTAAGGGCATATAAAGAACTTGTAAACATGAACATACACAGTGATCACATTAAGTATTCTTCAAAATTACATTCTTTATTGATGTCCTTTTATATATAATCTGGACTTACACATATTCCTTCACCCTTTTTATTGAAAAATCCTCACCATTTTCTTTGACCTTGTCTACCTTATTCTCCATTCATCATCCTACTTTGAACCACACACACTATATCTTCTTTCTATTTATGATCTAAACTCTCAAAACAAAACCTATAATTGTTTCTTGATTCAACAAACTTTTAACAACCCCTAGACTCACATAAGGTGGTGGATTCTCTCACTTCCAAATCATAACTTAACTTGACTTATTAACTAATAACCATCTTAGGACCTTTATTGAGACCATAAAGGTCTATTACAACATTATTTCATCAATTACATAACATCAATACTCATTTAGACCAACTAATACATCATGAAATTTTGAAAATCCCTTTGGTGAGAAAACTAATTTTCAGATCAAATTAAAATTGCAATGACAAACATGACTCTAAGACACATCCTAGACCAACTGTGATAATTTCTAATATTCCCCTACATTAGCTTGTTTGTAAGGGTTTATGATGCAGGAGCACCATCATTTGAATTATGTTATCTAGGTCATTTTACTTTGATCAAGTATTTTTGAGATTAATTATCATGTTTAGATTGAATATAAAGGTGTTAGGAGTCTTGAAATACACATTGAGATGTTTTCCAAGTGTCTAGAGGTGTCTAGGTAGGTTAGTTTTCAAATTTGGCATTTTCTTGCCAAAATCATAATTTGAATTTTTGAAAGTTTTGGTCTAGTTTGGATATTAAAAATCACTTTGAAGGGGTCATGAAGGTGTAAATTATTAGGTAACATTAATAATGACACCATGGTTCTAAACCATGGTCCATAGGTCACATTGTATGGATAATCAACCTTGACATTGGTGTCAATGAGCAAACATTCTTGCAGGTTACCGTTGGAAGGTTAGAAAGTAGTTAGAATAGTTATAAGTGATATAAAACATGTAAGTTTTGATTTTGTAGTAAATGTTCAATATTTATTCAATCATGATAGGGTTAAATACCAAATATACAATGAAATGAGACTCTCAATTTTTGAGAAGAAGGTCTATAACTCTATTTTTTGTATGTGCACAAGATGAATGACTTTGTTAAATTTGCTCAAAGAAGGAAGATATTACAAAATTTTGTATCAAATGATTCAAATATATTGGTAAGTCCATTTTATATTAATTTAGTGTGTTTTTGTATTTAATTTTCTTACTTTCACATCAATTTGCATAGAAAGAATTATAACCCTATTGAAAAAGTGCATACAAGACAGTCAAGAATAAAGTATGGAAAATGTGTGTGACAGAGATGTCAAGATGAGTGAGTATTGACACCATAGGGTGTACGAGGTTGTATAAAGGCATATAAACCTTTTTCATAGTTTAAAACCCTTTATGGAAACTAGACGCTCAAGATAGTACTCATAGGCTTTGCAAATTGGGACTATTTACACAATGGGATAAAGAATTTAAAATAAAAAGTGAAATGTATGTGTTAGAATAGAAAAATAATACTTGGAAAAGGTGTATAGTGGAAATACAGGTCTAAAAAAACTCTCAAATCCTTTTTAAACCATATTTATAATGTTAAAACTCAAAATTCCTCCTCTCAGGTGCCTACAGACAAACATAACCCTAAACTAGGGTTTTGAACCAAAAATGCATTTTTAAGGAGATTAATCTAGTGGAATTTCATCAAATTTTGTAATTTAATATTATTAAATTCCTATGATAATATTAGGAATGTTTTGGAGCATTTGGGTATGGTTATGTACTGTTAGAAGCCATTGTGTGTGGTTAGGTGCGAGAAAGGCCTAAACAGTGACCTACGAAGGACTAGAAGAAGGTTTTCCACTTAGAGTGAGGAATTTAAACTTCATGGAGAAGTGACTAAGGATATAGAGTGTTTTAATTTTCCATTTTTTTCTTAAATTCCATCCATATAGGACCGTACTAACAGAAAAGGCCTTAAAAAGGTTACAAGGACTATGTGTCAATAAGGTAGAAGTTGTAGAGGAAAAGAAAGAAGTGTTAAGGAGCTTGTAAGTGGAGTGAGGGGTATAATGATAGAAAAATGAGTATGATAATTATCCTAATAACCAAAAAATAAAAATTATAACCCTTTAGTCATTGATTGACCAAGTGAATAGAATGACCTTGAAGAGTTGGTGTCAAGAATAAGTCAAAAGAGTGAGAGTGTTTTGGTTATCCTTTACATCATTTGGTAGCACATTTTTGGGGGTCACATTTTATTACTCTATCTCTTCTCTCTCTATGTTTTAAATGCATAGTTATGCATTATCTATCCATTTTAAATAGTCCAATTTGTGGATCCATGAAAGCTTGAGCTTGCATGCTTGGAGGTTGGATCTTGAAGACTATGTTATGCTCGGTTCACAACTTGAATGCTTCATGTGTAAGCATTGAGTGCTTGGTTTTCAGCACTGATGGATTTTTTGGAGGATCTATTTTAGAAGAAGAGATTTATGTGATTAATATGAAGTTTGGAAGCTTCCATTTTGCCCATGGTTTTTTCTCTTGCTTATTTGTAAGAGTTTTCCACGTAATATCTTGTGTAATATGTTCCCTCTTGTCTCTTATTTTGTAGCTTGTTTTTTACATTATTTACTTGCACAATAGGATATAGATTATTGATCTCAACATGTAGTATCAAATCTTGTATTCCTAACAATCATTTTATGAAGCAAAGTGTGTGCCCACCTTCATTGATGACTTCTCTAGGCATACTTAGTGTACTTTTTAAAGTATTAAAATGATGTTTTGGGTAACTTTAGTGAGCTCAATTTTTTTTTGAGATGCAATTAGGATTTATGATTTAGAAACTAAGGACAGATAATGGAGGTGAATATGTGAACAATTCCTTCATCCACTTTTGATATACTTATATGATACAGTTGTAGCATATTCACATACACACCTCAACAAAATGGTGTTGTTGAATAAAATAATTACATGTTGAAAGAGATAGTGAATTTCATGATTCAATATAAAAACCTAACCCCATAATTTTGGGTCGAGGTCATTAATTATGAAAATTCTATTCATAAACACACTCCTCATCCAATTGTGTAACCTTTAGCAATGAAAGAGGCTTAGACCAAATAAAATCCAAATGTCTAAAATCAAATTATTTGGTGGTAAAACATAAGATTTCATTATTGATGAAACAGGAGATAACATTGACCATAATATCCAACCATGCATCTTTGTTGGCTATTTTGAGGATATAAAATCCTATCATATGTTTGTACTCTTGAATTACATTATATATTTTATGTTCAAGTTAAGGATCACTCTTCATAAAGGAAGCCAAAATATTCTCCTTCTCCTTATACTTCTCCCATCATACATGACTCTACATTATCTTCCTTCAACATTGATGACTCCTTAGATGATCAAGTGGATGAGGGACCTCCAATTGCACCAGATCCTTCTCCACTTCTTGTTATACAATCATTTCCAAGATTGTTCATAAGGTAAAGATAAGTAGTAAGACCTTTGGTGGGTGATCCCACTAACACTCATCAAACTAGATGTATGAAGGTTGTTATGGGTTTCATTAATCATGTTCCATAATCTTGAGATCTTTGGACCTTTAAATTGTAGTTTGTAAACTCGATTAGGATGAATCAATGGTAAATTAAGGATGAATCCATGGTAGATTAATACCATTCTCTAATGAATAATGATACTCTAGACTTATTTCCTCTTCCAAAAGGAATAAAACTTGCATGATTAAAGTGTAAGAATATTCAAATAAGTCACCTTATAAACAAAGAGACCAATCTTTAGACAACACAAATAAATATTGAGAAAATAAAAACACATGTAAAGAATATGGATCCAGAAGTGAGATCTAAAACTTCATAAATTAAATTTGTTACACAAATGAATCTAGAATAAACTTACACATGTAATGACATTCATTGGTGATATAATTTACAATGAATCTAGCTAATTTAATTAGAAATTAGATTGGATGTGAATACACACACACACACACACACACACATCTAATAATTTGGATTTCTAAAAAGGGGGTTGACCTACCTTAATTAATACATTGGAATTTGTAAATAATACAATCAACTCGACCAAAATAATATAAGGCATATAACAAATTTACAAAGAGGTCTTGATAAGACAAAAGAAATATCAAGAGATTATTATTAGAAGTTCCAAGTCAAGATTGCATAAGTTCCAACATCCCCATTAAGTTTGAATACGTATCTAAATTATTGAGATTAATGACACTCGTTATGTTAACCTGAGTGTTATATGCACATGGTTAATTATATTTAGCATGCAAATGTCCATATTTGACACAAGTCATTTGATCAAATATAGAAAATTCATTTTTCACATATCACTGTTCATTTGGAAAATCATGTTAAGATTTTGAACATTGATTACTCTTATTCATTTTCCAACTCACTTGTATTCACACCACCAAATTCAAACCCACTCACCTCCCCTCAAATGTTATAAATAGAAGGCAAGGTATGGTAATTGTTAGTAGAGTAAACTTAGAATCACAAAGATTTGTAAAGATTATATCATTCTATTTTAAGATAGCATTTTTTTCAAAATAGAGTTATTTTTTCATTTAACTAATTTCTATTTCCAAATATAAAGTTTATTTCATAATGTGAAGTAGTTTAGGAATGGGTGAGCGTAGGAGAATTGAAATAGTTTGTTGATTTTCTTGTCACATGAAATCTTTATTGGACATATCTAATATGAACAAGGTGGGCATCCTCATCGATCCTATTACATGTATTATTTGATTTCCTTATTTTATTCTCAATCCTCTTTTTTAAATCCTCAATATTTATTAAATTGATATCATAATTATTTCCTTATATTGAGATCAAATATACATGCAAATATAAACATGTACAGTGTTACTACTCAACCTTAACTTATGATTTATTATTTATTTATAATAGATCCAGTTATCACTTTAACCTCTTCCACCTCAAAATGCATGTCATAAATCATAAGTGCCAGACGGATCGTATATATTTAACCATGCATAATGTGTGTCCTTAATTATTCTTGTCATTTCCATATACCTTCCCTTCCTCATTAGTAATAATTAAATATATAAAACTCTAGAATATCCACCCAATCTTTAGTAAAGGCATTATGAATTTACAATGATCTTCATAGTAATTTTAAATTTCATGCACTTCATTAGACACTGCCAATCACCTAATCAAAAGAAATTTATAATGCATCCCATCCTCTTTACTTCAATTCATATTTATATTTTATATACCATTTTTTTCTTATAAATTGTATCATTTATATTTCACTCCAACTTTATTTTATATTTGTGCATTAACTACTCATGTACCATTGAGAAGCATGCCTTTGTTTTATCTATTTTTTAGTTTCACAAACTTAGTTAAGATAGAAACTAGTTAGTAACTCAGATTCAAATAATGTATACGTGTTAACATAGAAACTAAATGTCACTATGATTTGTCACATAAGTAATATATAGAAATAGTTGACAAATAAAGGGGTAAGAAGTCTCTTAGCTTGTTTTGTGTTTTGTTATGTGTTTCATATCTTTGTATCTTCTATTAATATCTTCTATTGTCAATTTTTTATGTAGCCAAATCCAAAATTGACTATCATATCCACATGAAACACAAATGTAAGCCTAGGGTGTAACCACCAACATTTTTGTTTGGGGTTGACATTATCATCTAAGAGCCTTGAACTTCACTATTTTTATCTAGGATGACACATCTTTTCATATTAATCCTATGTATACCTTCAGTCACCTTCAGACCAACCTAAAACAACATATGTGTCATTTTATTTTCTAAGTCCCTAGCTCTTCCAACCTATATTGGGAATACCATGTAAAAGGGTTAGTATTTTGGGTTGACTTATCCTTGAATACCCTATGTATCTAAGCATTGACTACATTTTTAATACATTGAAGAGGGTTGTAATGACATGTAGTTCTCCATCTAATGTGAGCATGTGGAAGATCATGTGGATATCAATCTAGTTTCTATTTTGTGTAAGCCTAATCTTGATTCAAGCATGAAGAATAGAACTTTGGCCTTGATGTGCTTCAAATTTTTCAATTAGTAAAGAGTTAGATCATTGTGCACTATGTGAATAAGATTTACAATAAATGAATGTTTATATAAATTCCTTCAAAGATATTTGTATACATATGAGTCTCAAGTTTGAATTATGGAATCAATTGGCACACAAAACCCTACGGTCCAATGTGTATCAATAAATAGTCAAAATGGAAACATGCCCAAAATAAATTGATAGAGGTTCCTGGGCACTTCTGTCAATCTTGGTCACTATTGTTATACTTTAGTGTTCGTGACTGACAGAACTATCCAAGAGCTAGGAAAGTTCCAAAGTCAAATAAAAAAATACTAGGGATCCATGTGATAGTAAATAAGACTGACAGATATTTTTTCATGTTCCAATTTTATTTCCTAAGTGTTCTAAACAAACCATATTTAATTTACCATTTTCCATTTAATTCCACCAACATCCATAGTTTCCACATACGTGCCACATAACCAAATGTTCCTCCACAAACCTACCACATAACATCCCAAACATGCCACATTCTATCCAAAAAAACCCACATTCCAACATATTACATTATCCACATCGTGGATCATGCCTTTTAAGGCATTAACCACCACAGATATTGTGGTATTTAAAAAACTAAATTTAAACCCACTTCCCAAATGTGGGACTTAAGATTAACATTGACCACCAAATGTGTTGGAGGGGATTCGAACAATGCTCATTTGAGGTAAAAGGATAACGACCCCACTGTTGAACATGTGGGTGTAAACACTATATGTAGTGTGAAAACTTGTATTTTAATATAGCTAAGAAATATAGCTAAAGGCTATAAGAAGCTTGTGAGAGTTGCAGAGGGAGATAGAGGCAAAATTATGAAAAAGTCTAAAAAGAGACTAAGGTTATTTTTTCCCAAAGAAGAACTTTTTAGTTGATCACTTTTCATTTTGGAGATGTTTAGAAGTAATTTTCAAGCATTTTTCCTAATACATTGGTCGATATTAGACCCAGAGACATAGGCCTTTGTGCCGAACTCCATTATCAAATTGTGTGTTAAATTTATTGAATTCTTTTGGTTACGATTTGATTTGTAAGTCATTTTTTTAAATTATTCTATATATTGATATTTTAAATCAAAATTAAATTATGCAAGCATAATATTGCTTAAGTTTACGGATCAATTTGGTATCAAAGCGGTTAGTGTGTTGGGTTAACTTTTGTTAGGGAATTGTTTTGGTATGTCAAGTTTGATATCAGAACTAAATTTGTGGGTGAATTTGTGATTTAACTAAAATAAATTATTATTGAACAATGGATCCAATGATATCTCAGATTTAGTTGTTATTGAATTTCATTATCACTATGATAATGCAACTCCTACAAGCCCAAGAGCAAAGTCGACAAGTGGCAGAGAAATGATAGGAGCAGTAGATCAAAACGCTCCAATAGAGTATTGATGCATTGTGAGAATAATTAAAATAAGAACATTGATAGAAGAAGAGGATGCATGGAGATTTAGAGACTTGTGGACATTGTGCCCGCCAAGGTCATACTGCCAAGCAATGTTAGATACTACATCCCAATCAGGCTCCATTATGGTTCAAGAAGCAAAACAAGTAGAGATGCAAAGCAAAGGGGAAGGCACCTATCAGAAAAGAAGTAAATCCCAATTATCCTAAGCATCAAGCAGCAGATAAAGGATTCATCCAAGAGATGTTGCCAAGCCAGACTACAAAGGTACATTCTGGTTATAGTAGTGATTCTTCTAATTCATATACTCTTGCTAGTCCTATCAATGAAAATGATGTTGTAAATCTGGAATCAAATAATGATATGATTATTAATGTATCTTCTAATATAAATTTTGAGTAAGAAAGTAATAAAATCAATTCTTCTACCTATATTGACAATGTTAGGGATACTAAATATACTAACCCTAAATTTTATCAAAGCCATTTGAAAATCACATAAAGGGAATAGGTTATAAGTTGTTAGAGAAAATAGGATTCAAAGGAAAAGGCCTTAGCATTAATGGTCAAGGAATTATCTAGCCTATCCAAGTGGCAAAGAGACCACTCCATGTAGGATTAGGATATGGAGGTGAAGGACAATCTTCCCAAGAAGCTGAGTTGAAAAGTGACTTAAGAAATAAGACAAAACACCTTGAAGATTTGAAGGAAGCATTCTTAGAAGATGAAGTAGATAAATCTAACAAGACATCTTCAGATGACTTATCGAGGTATGAAAAGAAGAAATACTCGAATGTATCTTATAGTTATGCATTATCCTAGGTTAACCATACTTGTCTCTGAGAAAAGCAATTTACTCCAAGAAGGAAAATTAGTATAGCATTATTAAATATGGGATATAATATCTTGTGTGAGCACATCCACAGTAACCATTATAGGTAAATGATACCTTCAATGTTATTTTACTCATCTATGTTGTAGATAGGAACACTGTAGGATAACAAAAGATGCCATCATGAGAAGCATCAAGAACGGCTCGAGAAACAAGTTATATATTTTAATCTCTATGTTTTAGAGTGTGCATAAATATTTCCTTTATGTTTGTAAGACCTAATTATAGGCATTACTTTTGCATAAGACCCAATATGGGCAATGTTTGTAAACTATGTTGTTAGGTAAGACCCTAAGTGGGAAATTGTAAAATGGTGATTATTATAACACCAAGTGACAAGCAATAATTTCAGATTTGAAGACCTGAAACCAACTGACAAATAATTTGGTATCTAATATTTAGGAGATCATTAGCGCTGAGAGCTAGAGCTAGAGCTGAGAACCAGAGCCGTGAAAAGATCTTCATTTGGAGTACCAAGTCCAGTACTAGCTTTTTTAGGACAAAAATCCTTCTTCATGGGGAGGATTGATTTGGAGTTCAATTCAAATAAGTTCTTGAATTAGATCAAAACTTTCACCATCACATAGGGCCCATTGAGACCTTTCTAACGGTATGCAAAACATGGTATGCTCCTTGTGCAACTAATCAAAGTTCCAATCAAAGTAGGTCAAAGTTGTTCAAATTTCATAAAATTATCATTATGAAACAATTTTAAAATAGTTTCACTATGAAGATCTCATCATGAGATTTTTGGCATAATTTATGGTTCATGAAATGGAGTCTGTATGCAAAAGATATGACCGATCAAAGTTGTGGTCAAACTTGGTTAACAGGATGACATGGAAAAATGTAGACCAGTAAGAATGTGACACATGGTAGTTAGTTCAAAAAAATAGTGGGTTTCAATCATTTGTCTTTGATAGGAAAAAATAGTCATCTTCAACAGGTGTAATGTAACAGGGCAAAAAAAATTGGGGTTTAGACGGAACATCTAGTTGAACGTCAACAAGTGGCGAGTGGTCGACAAGTGATAAGAGGAGATTGGACCACATGGTGGATCCTCAAGCCACCACGTGGCTTACCATAAAATATTTTTTGATGGTCCAATTTTATTCCCTGAATGTTTCAAATAAACCATATTTAATTTACCATTTTTAATGTAATTCCACCAACATCCATAGTTTCCACGTACATGCCACATAACCAAATGTTCCTCCACAAACCACCACATAACATCCCAAACATGCCACATTTTATCCAAAAATACCCACATGCCAACATATTCCATTATCCACTTTGTGGATCATGCCTTTTAAGGCATTAACCACCATGGATATTGTCGTATTTAAAAAACTAAATTTAAACACACTTCCCAAATGTGGGACTTAAGATTAATATCGACCACCAAATGTGTTGGAGGGGATTCAAACAATGTTTATTTGAGGTAAAAGAATAATGTCCCCACTGTTGAACCCATGGGTTTAAACACTATATGAAGTGTGGAAAGTTGTATTTTAATATAACGAAAATCTAAGTAATATAGCTAAAGGCTATAAGAAGCTTGTGAGAGTTGCAGAGGGAGATAGAGGCAAAATTACGAAAAACTCTGAAAAGACACTGAGGTTATGTTTTCCTAAATAAGAACTTTGTAGTTGATCACTTTTCATTTTGGAGATGTTTGTAAGTGCTTTTTCAAGCATTTTTTCTAATACATCAATGGATATTGGACCTGAAGACGTAGGCCTTCGTGCAGAACTCCGTTATCAAATTGTGTGTTGAATCTCTTGAATTATTTTGGTTACAATTTGATTTGTAAGTCATTTTTTTTAAATTATTCTATATATTGATATTGTAAAGCAAAATTAAATTATGCAAGCGTAATATTGCTTAAGTTTACAGATCACTAAACCTCAATCATATTACCCATGCGCCTGACATTAATGGTAAAAGGGGATTCCCCTATTAGACAAATAGAGTGGTTTTAAAACCATTGAGTAATTTAGAACTAATCTTGAACCTAAAAGGTTGGAACCACATAATTGGTTTACTATGGGTAATACCATGGTTGTTGAGCATCATTGAACCCCAATATACAGTACCTCAAAACTCATGAATTAACCATCGCAAATGGCCTTATAGATACAAGGTTACTCCACACTTGAAAATATTTTAAAATACTTAATACATGACTCTCAAGGTGTATATGTGTAAATATGCATGAACCAACACCATGCCCCATTGAATTTAAAATATTGTGTCTGTGTGTGTGTGTGTGTGTGTGCGCGCGCGCGCGTGCGTGCTTGTGTGCGTGTGTGTGTGTGTGTGCGTGAGTGCGTGTGTGTGTGTGCATGAACCAACATCATGTCTCATTGAATCTAAAATAGTATGTGTGTGCACGCATGCACACGTGTGTGTTCATAACAATCATCATGCCCCAATTAATTAGTGTCAACTGATATAGAATGTTATACATAGACATATACTAAATCTGAGAACATATATCTCAAATGTATTTGTATGTGAAACATGTAATTCATCTATCTTAAAAATAGATAATATATGCCCCAAAGTAGCTGAATATATATTAATCCAAAAAAATTCACTCGCTTCTTCTGAAATGGATCACATATGCCCTACATATGTGCCCAATAATATATCTTTAATTTGTAAATATTAGATATATGTATCACACTAAAATCTATAAATAGATTTGTATATACCCATCTGAATAACTTTATCCTCTAAATATATGTATGAAATGTGGTAATCCCACTATACCCCCCCCCCATTTTGATATGAGGGATGAAATGATGTAATCGATTGTGTCAAAATGCAAGTGTGTGTAAATACTTGATAGTGTCATAGATAGAGATTGTAATATTATTTGTATATTGAATATGATAAAATGATAATTAGAATCTTGTAATTTTATGTATTTGCATAGTGCTTGAATTTGGAAATAGTTGCAATGTGTATAGTTTAGTGTAAATGCCAAATATTTTGGCCTTGCTATGTGTTTGATATGCCAATTATGGGCAATGTGCATGCATGAATAGTGTTAACAATTTCTCAAGTAATATTAACCATATTGTAATTATTGGAGAAATATTATCATATTTTCTAATATTAAGGCAAGTGATCATGTGAGGAGCATAATCATGAATGTTTTCATATGAAAATAATCATAAGTCATCTCTAAAATAGTATCATTTGAATTATCATGTTGTTTATGTTTCAACACAACTTACAGTTCATGTTTTTTATTTACAGTTTACAAGATATTACATCCACAAGTTTTACAAATATTAATTTGTAAACAGACTGTGTACAAGTAATAGTGTATAGTTAAGTCATTTAAATAGATTAAATTTATTAATTATATAATTCATTCATATAGTACTCCGATAATGATTTGAGCCTTGAGTGATCACTATGTTGAGTTGACAATATGATCTAAGCAACATTTCAGGCAACAAGTCGGGTGACAGTTCTACCCCAATTGGTGGCAAAACTTTCAAGAGCCATAACTTTTGCACCATAGCTCCGTTTGACTCCCCATTTGAACCATTGGAAAGCTAAGAATGAGGGGAATGCCATGAGATGGAACAAGATCTTCTCGGTGGGTTTTAACCTTCGAAAACCAAATGGAAGTGCCTAAAATTTTAATTTTAGTAATTCAGTCTAAAAATAATAAGTTTCTAAAAATAGTAATTCCTCGAGTCTTGTATTGTTTTGAATCATGGAAGTCAAACCACTTAATCTCCCTCAAGATTGGTGACCTTCTACATCCTCCTCCTACTTTCAAAATGTGTATAAATTAAGATTTAACCCAAAAAGGAAATCAGACATGTCTTCTCAGAGATAAGCATATGTTTGGATCTACAAATTTGATCAATAAAACATCTCTTTTCAGAGATAGCATTATTACAATTGTGTTTTTCTTGTTTCTTGAATTATCTTTCAACCAAAGCTTCTGATTTTTGGATCACAATAGCTAATTCAAGAGCCTAGAGGATACATTATGGGCTTAGCCACTAGAGGAGTTTGTATGTTTAAAAATATCTTATTTTTAAACATTTTTTTGCTTTTAAAAAAATGAGAAAAAATAATTTTGAAAAATATTTGGTTTCATGTATGTTTTAGCATGTGTAGCAATGTGACAATAGTGTTTGACATAGGATAATACCATCAGACTCTTGATGTTACTATCTTGAATTTTGATGAGATTATTTGACAAAGGCATCATTTCTTGAAGTGTCTAATGCAATAGTTTCTATGGATGGATGTATCCATGGTAAAGTAGTAGCTAATTATTGGTTTTGTATATGCATTATTTGCATGATATATACTTGCATCTACTATTATTCTTGCTTTGTTGAGATATATGCATGGTTGAGAGTTCAGATATGGGTGACATGTAGATACCATTAGAATTTTGGATCTTGTTGATGGTGACTTAGAGGTTTTGGAGAGGGTTGATATTAATTTTGTAGCTTGTCTTGGGCATATATTTTATGATATGAACCTCATGACTGCCCCAACAGAGAGGTGAAATGTCAACACTTGCAAATTCTAGCTCCTTATAAGGGAGATGACTATGACACTGGAGTATATTTGACATATACTAAGATATTTTATAATTGGTTCATGTTTTGTGGTTCACAATAAAATTAGATGAGGTTATATCCTTTGTGCACATCGGCAAATGATTGGTCACGCTAGAGGATATTAGTATTGCGAGGATAGTATTAGTGTGTTGATATTACATATTATTTTGTCTATTATTCCATGATTGTGAAAATACTTATGTGCATTTATAACATCATTCATTATTGAAGATAGTGGGTGGTGTTTATATCATACCACATGTATCATAATCTTCGGTCTATTGAGGAGAGTGGGACCATGTATTCATGGGGGTGCACTATGTTGGCCCTATATAGATATTTATATATATTCTTTGGAGGGACATGCTATAAGCCTTGATGATACAACCTTATTTCATGTGTGGACCTATGAACATATTATTGTAGTTCAACCAATTAAAGGACCTCATGGTGACTAGGCCCACCCACAGATTTTATTAAAGCAATGGGTATTATAGAAATAGTGGAGTTTGACTACTATGGAGTATGGTGTGATACTATATAGGCTCACACCTATTAGAAGTGTTTAGAGATCTTAAAAAGTATTTCTTAGTTAGTTTGAGGATGCGAGAGATTTAAAATGTATTTGTATCAATATGTGGCTTCATGAACGATTAGCTATCATGGTAAAGAGATTCTAATTTGACATGGTCACACATCAATTTGGAATCTAGCAAGATGTACCCTCGATAGCATACCCTTGGACACACACATATAAATCTACACAATATCCTAGTGATAGGCTACATCCTAGTGTGATGGATCTAGCACCTTTGCCTATGGGTGATATAGATCCTCCTATTGTGATTTCATGTATGGATCATGTAGGGTTCACTACAAAATATACTTATTGATGGATGGACACAATATTTCCCATTCTTTTTCATGTTGTCATAAATCTAGGATTTGTGCCCCTGGCTCATGGAGGAGGTGGGGGAGATAAAGGAGTAGGAGGATCAGGTCAGGTTGCCCCACAACATGCTCTAGTTGATGAAGTAGCTATTGATGTGGTTGTGTGTGAGTATATATGTATAGTTTTATATTTGTATTTGAATTTTTTTTTTTTTTTATAACTTGATAATGTCTTGTGTATTTTCCATGTTTGTGGTGTAGGTGATGAGTAATGGATGATAAAGTTTGACATGTATATTCACACTTTGACAAGTGAAATTCAAAATTATGTTATTGGAATGGGACTAGTTAAACATTTTATAGATATTACTTGTGTTTATGCACCATATTTCAATTAAGTTATCATTACAGTCATAACTTATATTATAGTTTTAGGAGAGAGAAATGACCTAGAGGCTACCTAGGCTAGAGCTCATATGCCTACACCACCTACTACTAGTGGTGATATAGGTAGAGATATTTTATGCCATTATGTAAACCTTAAGGCTGAGCATGTGAGGATGTTGGCTAGGTTAGTAGTTTTGGAGGATTGGGAGAGACATCATAGGTCTCAATCTTGAAGTCCCAAGGGTGACATGATTGCATCCATCTTAAGGGCTAGTGGCATGGGTGATTATGATGATCAGGGGGTTGTTTCCCCATTTATATATTAAATTTTTAATCTATTAAACATTTATTATATATATAATTATTAAGTGTACAAAGTTGGGGGACAAATAGAGCCTACTCCTAGACATGTTTTTCCTAAAAATTAAGAAATTTGAACTTCTAGAGATAACTTGAAATGGCTACACTCAAAATTCAAGGATGGTGTAAGAACATGAATTATATAATTTTGAGTCTAGTTTTCAAAACACTAAGTTTTTTCAAAATTGGTTAGGCATAAGTAGATCAAACATATAAAATTTGAATAGGAACTCTTATTTTTTTAGGAAAATAGAGGAGATAGTCAAACGTGCAACCACTCATTCTTTAAGTATCATTTAATATTGTTTAAAACTGTTTGATGAAGATTTATATAAGATCATCTAGTCTGTAACCTAAATTTTTTTATAATTTTTCAATGAATTTTTTTATTAACTTTTCAAGTAAATAGATCCTTAAAACTAATTAAAAAATGGAAGTTGGTCATACAGCCCCCTAACTACCTCAAAAAAAATGAAAAGTAGTTTTTTTATTGTGTATAATTAGGCATAGTTTGTAACCATATTTTTTTTGCATTTGGATCAACTAAAAAAAGATATACAAACATATATATAGGCATGTATATCTGTGGCATGTAGTGGCCTTAAAAATCTATATCTAGAAATCAACATAGATTAAACCCTAAAATGGTCTAAAAATTATAAAAATCATATATTTGGAAAGAGAAGAGCATGCTTGTCATTGTGGTAATAAATTTATGAATTTTCTCATTGAAATTTATAGTGTATTTCGAGATGGAGGTTGAATTTTGTTGTTTTTTTTCAAAACTCTCAAATTTGGTTCTCTGTTGATAGGTTCAAGCCTTTTTCTCAAGAATCCAAACCATTTACAAGCTAAAAGTCTTGGGTTTGTATTCAAACTAGAAATAATGCATACACATTATGGAAGGTGTATGCATTACATAATGCATACGTATTACCTTATCATAGCATCATGGAGTAATTATGAATTAAGTTCAAGTTGTGCACGTCATCTTTAGAGATGCATCTTTAGTTACCAACCAAATTTTATCCCACATTGTGCTAGCTAAATAAGAGGACTTGAAAACACATTTGAATTAATGGAGGTACTATAGTAAATATATATTACAGCTTTACTTATTGTTAAAAGGCTATTTGATTTGTAGTGAAATAGTTGATAAGTAAATACTATTGAGGAATTTTGGTACAATGTTTATCCAAAGAGTGATTTCCGCTTATAAAAAACAAGACATGATGAGAATATTATTTGTTTTTCAATTGATGCACTCATATAAATTGGGTAGACCATATAAATTTTAGGATCAAAATTGGCAATATTTTATATCATAAAAATATATACAAACAAAGATTCACCTCTTCCACTCATTTTTTACCCCTACTCTTCAATATGAGTATGAAATGTGGAGGCTTCACTGTCAGAAAATTGATTGAAAGTGGAATTGAAATAGTGCTTATCTCCATGCTAAAAGATCGATTCCTAGATATGACATTCTTGGTGAATTTGGTACTAACCCACTCATTTTTGTTGTGATTGTTCAAGTGATGACTATAATACATAGGTTTAGATGAATGACCAACTCTTTGGTTTATTTATTTAGTTGTCTATCTCAAGCATTCAAATCATGTTATGTAACTAGCACAATGTGGGATCAAATCCTCTTATGTAGCAAGCAATGAACCAAGTATACATAATATCAGTGAAGCAATCCAATGATGATAGAGTGTACTTTATATGACTTTTCCTGTTAGAATGAATGTTTTTTTCCCTAATAAATTCTTCACATTTCCTTAAACTCCTAAATCACTAATCTAAATTCTTGAATTGATTGCTTTCACACATTCATTGCATATGTCTTCAATGTCCTATATGTTAATACATTAATTTTATTTGTAGACTTCTTGATTTCAAATTAAGAATCTATTAGCACACAAAAATAAATAAATCCAACAAACCAATATCATGTGATACGAGAGGCCCAAGACAAGGGTAAAAAGGGCCCACCCTTAGAATCATACATGATAAACTTCTAGAGCCAAAACCACACAGTGTACATTTTTGAAGAAAATATTATAAATCCAAGGAAACATAAGGTAAGGAGAGAGGAAAGAGAGAGGTAATCAGGGGTAAAATGACATGAGACATCCAAAATACAAATAAAAAATGCTCTAATAAGATCTTAATATGGATTGTTGATTAACAAACATATCATTACCCTAGAATAATGAAATTTTCAATAACTAATAAATACATCCATAATAAAACTAAGTGTCTACATTAACAAGAAATTTGGTTTTAAGGTTTTCCTTCTCAATTGGACTAAGTTTTTTTGAATGTGACTAGGACAAGCATGGGCAAGTACAAATTGATAAAGGAATAAAGGATGTAGATGGGAGGGAGGATAATGAATTCAAAGCCTCATTTGGGAAGGTGAAGTATAAATGGATGATCAATGGCTAATAGTATTTGGGGTATGGTGATAAATAGATCCATGTGATTAATGACCAAGAGGAATAAATAGGTTGTAATCTACCATTTTTCTTGTGGTTTTTCCCTTACTTGTTTGCAAGGTTTTTCCATGTAATATCTTGTGTAATGTGTTCCCTTGTGTCTCTTATTTTGTAGCTTGTTTTTCCACATTATTTACTTGCACAGTAGGATATAGTTTATTGATCTTAACATGTAGTATCAGAGATTTTATTCCTAACATCTAGTATCAGAGCCATGATGAAAAACTCCATATGTGCATGTTTTTTACTACTGGCTATTTTGTGCAAGTTGAAGTTACTATGACAAGAGGAGAGACCAAGGTCAAGATAGAGAAAAAGAAAAAAAAATGTTTTTTATTGGTAGGTATCTCTTTGTGATGCTATGGAGGATCTATTGGTGAAGATATTGTTCTCTTCATGTTTCTATGGAGAAGCCCACAAATGAGTGGAGGAGAAAGTTAAAAAAGCTTTGCTAGATAATTCAACAACCTACATAGTGATCCTATTGAAGATGAAGCAACTGTACAGTTTGATGGGCAAGCTAGTCTCCTTTGGATGAGGTTGAGGATAAGGCATGACCTTGTTGTGGTTCTTGGAAACAAACTAATGTGTGTATGATGTGTTATCCTACTAACCACATGTAATTATTTAAGATGTTGAAGACAAAAATCTATGTAAAAGGAGGTACAAATAAAACTAAAGTTGTACCTAGTTTAAAGTAGTTGAGGATGAGGAAGAAGAAGATGAAGATGCCAAAGTGAGACCTAGTGTTCCCAAAAGGAGAAGGTTATGTGTTTAGACATGAAATAGAGCATGATGCATTTTGGATGCATTCTTAAGGCTCAAAAACTCAGTAGGTGCATTGTTGCACTGAGTAGTGTGATGACTTTCTTAGAGTTGTGATTGGTCCACTTGTGTCATGTTTGGCATGATTGGTAGTTGAAGGCTACATGTAGAATAACAATTGAGATATGGAGTTCTTGAAAGGAGAAGGTCATGTGCTTGGACATGTAGTTGATCATGATTCATTTTGGATGCATTTTTTAGGATCAAAAACTTAATAGGTACAGTGATGTACTAAGTATCACAATGACTTCCCAGGAACTATTGATTGGTCCAGTGAACTTTTGCCATGTTGATAGCTTGGTGGCTATGTGGATAAGTCTAGTTTTGACTTCTATGAGATCTTATCTCCTCACTATTATCAATATTTCTATGTGCAATAGTTGTTGTTCAAGGAGTTTGAGCAGCATGATTCTTACATGGTGAACTCTCTTAGGGAGAGAAAGATAGATGGATGAGGCAAAGAGTTGATAGCTTACATTTTAAATAAATCACTATATGATTTTTTAGCAAACATGTTGAGGGAGTACAAGATATTTGATACCTTCATGGAGAGCCAAAGTGTTTAGCAGAGGTTGTTACTATAGGTTTTATTAACATGTTAAATGCACGTCCCAACATGATCATTATTTTGATGGCTCATGTGATAATAGAATGATGAAGGTGGTAAGAGGATCAAACCAAGGATGGAGATGCACAAGGATGGGAAAACAAGGAAATACCCCACTTCTTTCATTTTGAGTTGTCTTCTCAAGAGCATCCTATAATAGAGGAGAAGACATGTTGTGTTTTGTGTATTGGATTCATTAGGAGTAGAAATCCTTGAGATGCCATGGTGAGTATTAAATTGAATATTCCCAAGCAGTGGGAATTATGAATGGTTCATGTTAGAAACTCGATAGGAGGATTGGTATGTGTTATGGAGAAGTGAAGAATCTATTTAGGTACTAAAATATGCTATAAAGAAGGAGTTTTTGACAAATTCAATTAGGGCAGAGAAGTTTTAGTAGCGTAACAAAACTTTTATTGGGCTTGTGTCAGGACAACAATGGGAATTGATAGATAGTTGGTTAAAAAATACTTAGGTGTGGTAAAATCCTATGTATATTGACTTCAAGTGGGATTATATTAAGTGTGAAGTCATTATTCATAGTCACTATTCATGGCCACTATTCATGATGATGCATCATGTTGGTGATGTGGATGGTTAGTGATGTGGTTGATTAGTAATGTGGCAAGACCCATGGAGGTTTTCTCATATGTGATCAGGTTGATATGATAGGAGTGGGATGTATCACTCCACTAAGGCACATGGGTTTGTCCATGGTAGTCACATGGTGTTGTCTTGTGGTACAAAAGTCAAGAGGTCAAGGTGTGGGACATTTTTTTTATTGTGTCCAAGATTTTACATGTCTGAAGAAATTCAAAAGGTGATTGTAACACTTTTTGGACTTTGTGTGTACATGGGAAGAATAAGACAAAAGACCATTGTTGTTGATTGACCTCACATGTGTGAGTGGGGTGCCATCTTTGGAAGCACATGGAGGTGGATGGATTTTATTTAAATTAGAGTATATACTTTATTGACCCTTGGAAATGAAGATAAGAAGGTTGCTACTACAGATTATCCTTACATGAGGAGTGGGGTACAATGGTTTTGGATCCACATAGAGGTGACACATGATCTTGTATAAAAGAGGATCTCCTTTGAAGGATTTTGGCACATGAAGATAACTATCACTATTGAGGATCATTATTCACCCAAGTATGGCACATTTTTGGGGGTCACATGTTATTACTCTCTCTCTCTCTCTCTCTCTCTCTCTCTCTCTCTCTCTCTCTCTCTCTCTCTCTCTCTCTCTCTCTCTCTCTATATATATATATATATATATATATATATATATATATATATATATATATGAGCTATCCATTGTAAATCATCTAGTTAGTGGATCCATGCAAGCTTGAGCTTGCATGCTTGGAGGTTGGATCATGAAGACTATGTTATGCTTGGTTCACAACTTGAATGCTTCATATGTAAGAATTGAGTGCTTGGTTGTTAGCACTAATGGATTTGTTCGAGGAGTTGTTGTAGAAGAAGAGATTGATATGACTAATATGAATTTTGGAAGCTTCCATTTTGCCTGTGGTTTTTTCCCTTGCTTATTTGTAAGGGTTTTCCATGTAATATCTTGTGTAATATGTTCCCTCTTGTCTCTTATTTTCTAGCTTGTTTTTTCATTATTTACTTGCACAATAGGATATAGCTTATTGATCTTAACATGTAGTATCAAATCTTGTATTCCTAACAATCATTTTATGAAGCAAAGTGTGTGCCCACCTTCATTGATGAGTTCTCTAGGAATACTTAGTGTAATTTTTAAATTATTAAAATGATGTTTTGGGTAACTTTAGTGAGCTCAAATTTTTTGTTGAGATGAAATTAGGATTTATGATTTAGAAACTAAGGACAAATAATGGAGGTGAATATGTGAACAATTCCTTCATCCACTTTTGATATACTCATATGATACCATTGTAGCATACATTCACATACACACCTGAACAAAATGGTGTTGTTGAATAAAATAATTGCATGTTGAAAGAGTTAGTGAATTTCATGATTCAATATAAAAACCTTGCCCCATAATTTTGGGTTGAGGTCATTAATTATGCAAATTCTATTCATAAACACACTCCTCATCCAATTGTGTAACATTTAGCAATGAAATAGGCTTGGACCAAATAAAATCCAAATGTCTAAAATCAAATTATTTGGTGGTAAAACATAAAATTTCATTATTGATGAAACAGGGGATAACATTGACCATAAGATCCAACAATGCATCTTTGTTGGCTATTTTTAGGATGTAAAATCCTATCATATGTTTTTACTCTTGAATTACTTTATATTTTGTATGTTCAAGTTGAGGAGCACGCTTTAGAAAGGAAGCCAAAATATTCTCCTTATACTTCTCCCATCATACATGACTCTACATTATCTTCCTCCAACATTAATGACTCATTAGATGATCAAGTGGATGAGGGACCTCCAGTTGCACCAACTTCTCCTCCACCTCTTGTTATTCAATCATTTCCAAGATGGTTCAGAAATTCAAGATAAGAAATAAGACCTTTGGTGGGTGATCCCACTAACACTCATCAACCTAGATCTAAGAAGGTTGTTGTGGGTCTCATTAATCATGATTTAAAATCTTAAGATCCTCGAACCTTTAAATTGTAGTTGGTAAACTTGATTGGGATGAATCCATGGTAGATGAATATCATTCCCTAATGAATAATGATACTCAGGACTTAAGGTTCCTCTTCCAAAATTAATAAAACTTGCATGATTAAAGTCTAGGAGTATTCAAATAAGTCACATTATGAACAAAGAGACTAAGCTTTAGACAACACAAATAAATATTGAGAAAATAAGAACACATGTAAAGAATATGGATCTAGTAGTGAGATCTAAAACTTCATAAATTAATTTTTTTACACAGTTGAATCTAGAAGAACCTTACACATGTAATGGCATTCATATGTGATATAATTTACAATGAATCAAACTGATTGAATTATAAATTAGATTGGATATATATATATATATATATATATATATATATATACATCCAATACCTTGGATTTGTAAAAAAGGGGGTTGACCTACCTTAACTAATACATTAGAATTTATAAATAATACAGTCAACTCAACCAAAATAATACAAGGCACATAACAAATTTATAGAGGGCTTGATAGGACAAAAATAAATATATATCAAGAGATTACTATTATAAGTTCCAAGTCAATATTACACAAGTTCCAACATCCCCATTAAACTTGAATAGGTATCTAAATTATTGAGATTGATGACACTCATCCTTGAAAGGAAGACTACAATGTCCAATTGATGTACTAAAATGAATAAAGGTGTAATTAGAAGCACGTTTGGCAAAGATATATGCTAGTTGTGACTATGAAGACACATGTTAAATTCAACCTTGTCATTATTGTGTATAATAAATGGGTTCTCTTGAGGAAACCCAAGCTCAAAGATGAGAGTGAGAAGCCATATAAGCTAACACATGGCTTCCTTTTCACTATAATACTTGGTTTCAACTATGGAGAAAGACATAAAAGTTTGATTCTTTTTTTTCCAACTAAATGGCTTTGAACCAAGACATAAAATGAATGGGTGATCCAAATATTTAAGAAATGGTGAATAAATCCCATGCCAAACATGTCAAAGGATGCATTAGAATATCATATCCTGAATTAGAAATGGCATACTCATATAATAAGTATATCATCCACGTAAAAAACAATGATCAAGATCTAGTTGTCCTAATAATGAACATAGTGGTAATAATCTCCCTCGCATCAAAAAAAACATATATAAATGAAGGGGATGTGTAGTTTTTCCACACCACACTCGAGGGACTTACTTAAGCCTAAAAATATATTTATTAAATTGTAAAATAATAGGAGTATCAAACTACTACTAAAAACTTAGAGGTCGATCCATGTAAATCTCTTGTTGAAAATATTTAGGAATAAAACTACTCTTAACATCTATCTAGAGGACACCCAATTTGAAAGAGGCAAAGATAAAAAATATTTTTACAGTGTTAATACAAACCATAGGATAAAAATCTCATTGTAGTCCACTCCTTTTTTATAAAAAAAACTTTAGCAATAAGGTGTGCTTGTGAATGGAGCAACCTCCACTGAATTAAATTTTACCTTTGACCAAATTTTGACTAGATGGTTTCAAAATGAGTTTGGCCTCAAATCCAAAAATTCAAAGAACAAACCCACCATAAATTCTATTGATCTTTCAAAAACTATAAAAATATTAGAAATATTTTAAAAATTATGACATGTGGACCAAATTCATGACAAACTATAAAATTGAAATGAATCAATCATAAGTAGGATGTTAGTTTCCATGGATGAATTCCCAACTTCTATAAAAAATCGTGAAAACATTCACAACATTTTTCAAGATATGTGCAGTTCTTTAAAATTAGGGTTTCTACCAAAAAATAGATCAAAAGAAGTCATATCCTCACAAGGGATGAATGATGATTGTTGGTGTCTTGAAATGAAGTCTTGTGTGCTCTGATACTATGTAATAATATTCAAATAAGTCATCTTAGGAATGAAGACACTAATATTTAGCCAAGACAAATAAATATTTAAAAAATAATAATAATGCATGTAATGAATCCCATAGGTGATATATTTTACAATGATTTGAGTTAATTGAATTGGAAATGAGATTAGATGTTATATACACATCTAATACATTGGATTTTAAAGGAGGTAGATATTACTTAACCACTACATTAGAATTTGAAATAATATGGTAGACTCAAATCAAATTATAAGAGGCACATTGCCAATTTACTAAGAGGGTCTGAGAGGACCGAAAATATAAAAATCAAGATAGATAACTATTAGAATTTCTAAATAAAAACTAAAAAAATTCTAATATCAAGTGGATATATCAGACCAAGCATATAGAAAATGGTTCAGTTCAAAATTACAAGGCTTTTTTAGTTGAAAAAAGGATATTCCAAGTTGATGGGGTTGAGTATTCAAATACCTTTGCATTAGTTGTGAATATGAATTCAATACACCTTGTTCTCTAACTTGGTTCATCACATGGTTGGAAAGTGAACCAAATATATATGAAGAGTCCCTTATTGCATGGATATATGCAAGAATAAATCTACATGGAGCAAATTCAAAGGTATTTTTAAACTCCTCACTAGTACAAAATCTTTAGAGACATCTTTAAGATCTCAAACAAGCCCCTTGGATTAGGTATGAGAATATGGACCTTTTATTTATTTCCATAAATTTTTGCATGTCATTCAAATTATATTGTGTACACAAATAGGGTTGGTCATGATATCATAATACTTGTTGTTTATGTCGATGACTTGATCATCATTGGGTATAACTCCTCTTTGACTCATGATGTGAAAATAATCCTTTTGGAGAAATTTTAGATGTTAGACTTGGGCCTTGTTCACTAATTCCTTGGTCTTCAAATCTCACAATATAAGACTAGGATCAACATTTCTTAGTTGAAGTATGCTTTGGACATGCTTTGACTCCTCAAAATGCTTAGCTGCAAGCCATGCCTTCTTTTTAATTTGAAGCCACATTTCTTACCAAATTTTATACACTATCTATTGATGTTACATTCTATAAAATTTTGGTAGGGAATCTTCTTTATTTAACTCACATTAAACTAGACATATCCTTTGTTGTTGAACTTATCTCATGTTTCACATAGGATCCACACAAGAGTCATTAGCATGTATCAAAACACATCTTTCAACATATTTTAGGTACATTACATTAAGATATTGAGTATATGTTACAGAGATTGGACTAGTTACTAGGATACATAGATTATTATTAGGTAGATGATGATGATGATGATGATGATGATGATGATGATGATGATGATGATGATTACAAGTCCACTTCTAGTTACATCTGTCATCTTGGATTTAGTTTTGTCACTTAGTCTAACAAGAAATAGCATGTTATTTTTATATATTCTACTAAGGTAGATAATCATAAATCAATAAACTTAGGTCTTTAGTCTATTTGGATTCACTAGATTCTAATATAGTTCAACTTTTCACTACACCAATCCCTACTAGTTGGTGTCACAAGCAAAGAGTTATTGACATTTCCTATAATCTAGTGGAGCACCAACACACCAAACACATTGAAATTTATATGCCATTCATACGAATACTCGTTTAATACTATGTGGTTAATGTTTAGTATTATCACATAAAATACAAGGTTTCTAACTTCTTCACTTAACCACCAATGACAACCAAGTATGTCTCTCTCTACACCATGTTAGGGGTGAAAAAAATTGTCTCTAAGGTGGATAGTTTGTAGTTCCTCCACCTTTTTACTGCCTCTAATATTAAAGGGAGATGTTAGTGTAAATATATGATTAAGCTTAACTTGGGTAAGTTTAATTATTATAAGCTTAAACTGAGTCAACTAAACCTATGTTAGTTTAACCCGAGTGTTATATGCACATGAGCAATTAGTGTTAACATGCAAATGTTCATATTTGACACAAGTCATTTGATCAAATTTAGAAAATTCATTTTTCACTTATCATTGTTCATTTGTAAAATCATGTTAAAGTTTTTGAACACTGATAATTCTTATTCATTTTCCAACTCACTTGTATTCACACCACCAAACTTAAACCCACTCGCCTCCCCTCAAATGTTATAAATAGAAGGCAAGGTATGGTAATTATTAGTAGAGTAAACTTAGAATCACAAAGATTTGTAAAGCTTATATCATCTTGTTTTAAGAAAGTGTTCAGTCGCATAATAGAGTAATTTTATCATTTAACTAATTTTCATTTCCAAATATAAAGTTTATTTCGTAATGTGAAGTAGTGTAGGAATGGGTGAGCCTAGGATAATTGAAATAGTTGGTTGATTTTCCTATCATATGCAATGTTTATTAGACATATCTAATATGAACAAGGTGGGCATCCTCCTCAATAATATTACATGCATTATTTGCTTTCCTTATTTTATTCTTAATCCTCTTTTTAGATCCTCAATATTTATTTAATTGATATCATAATTGCCTCCTTATATTGAGATCAAGTATACATGCAAATATAAACATGTACACTACTAATACTCACCCTTAAATTATGATTTATTATTTATTTATAATAGATCCAATTATTGATTTAAGCTCTTCCAACTCAAAAGCATGTCATAAATCACAAGTGTTAGATGGGTCGTCTATATTTAACCATGCATAATGTGTGTCCTCGATTATTCTTATCATTTTTATGTACCTTCCCTTCCTCATTAACAATAATTAAATATATAAAACTCTAGAATATCCACCCAATCTTTAGTAAAGGCATTATGAATTTATAATGATCATCATAGTACCTTTAAACTTCATGCAAATTATACATTTCCAATCACCTGATCAAAGGAAATTTACAATGCATCCCAACCTCTTTACTTCCATTCATATTTATATTTTATTACAATTTTTTTCTTGTAAACTGCATCATATATATTGCACTCCAACCTTTTTTTACATGTGTGCATCAACTACTCATGTACCATTGATAATCATGCCTTTGTTTTATCTATTTTTCAGTTGCACAAACTTAAGATAGAAACTAGTTAGTAACTCAGATTCAGATAATGTATACTTGTACACATAGAAACTGAATGTCACTATGATTTGTCGCATAAGTAAGATATAGAAAAAGTTGACAAATAAACTGGTAAGAAGGATCTTATCTTGTATTATGTTTTGTTATGTGTTTTTCTTCCATTAATATCTTCTATTATCAATTTTTTATGCAGCCAAATCCCAAATTGATTATTGGATCCACACGAGACACTAATTTCAGCCAAGGGTAGGGCCATCAACAATTTTGTTTGGGGTTGAAATTATCATCTAGGAGCCTTGAGCTTCACTATTTTTGGCTAAGATGATGCATCTTTTCATATTAAGCCTATTTATATCTTCAGTTGCCTTCAAACCAACATAAAACAACCTATGTATCATTTTATTTTCTTAATCCCTGGCTCTTCCAACCTAAATTGGGAATACCATGTAAAAGGGTTAGCATTTTGGGTTGACTTGTCCTTGAATACCCTAATTATCCAAGCACTACCTACATTTTTAATACGTTGAAGAGGTTTATAATGACATGTAGATCTCCCTCTAATGTGAGCATGTGGAAGATCATGTGGATATCAATCTAGTTTCTATTTTGTATATTTCCAATCTTGATTCAAGTATGAATAATATAACTTTGGCCTTGATGTGTTTCAAATTTTACAATTAATAAAGAGCTAGATCATTGTGCACTCTGTGAATAAGATTTGCAATAAATGAATGTTTGTATAAATTTCCTCAAGGAGGTTTGTATATATATGAGTCTCAAGTTTGAATTATGGAATCAATTAGAACACAAAATCCAACCCAAATGGGTCCAATGTGTATCAATAAATAGTCAAAATGGAAATGTGCCCAAAATAAATTGATAGAGGCTCCTAGGCACATTCATCAATCTTAGTCACTATTGTTATGTTTTAATGTTCTTGACTGATATAACCATCCAAGAACTAGGAAAGTTCCAAATCCAAATACAAAAAGACTATGGATACATGTGATAGTAAATAATACTGACAGTTATTAATGAGTAGAAACAAACCATCAATTAAACTGACATAGCAATCACTCACATACAACCTGACAAACTCAATCGAGGGGTAGTTGTTTGATTTTATTAATAATGCTACTTCACTAATTGTCAACCTGGAGGCATGATTTTAGAAAGGTGTCAACATTGTATGTGTGGCACTAGCAAATTTTCATACATACAGTACTAAGATTTGTGTATATGGAAACACACTTATAGAATTTAAATGACATAAAATTAAAACATGCCTGCGAAAAATATATAACAATAAATTAATTGTTATAATTGATTTGTTAATTTATATTTAAAATATTCCCATAGATAATTAATAATACATAAATGAATCATAAAGATACACACCCAAAAATAGATTGCATATACTAAAAACAACTATAAATTCAAAAGTGTACACTTTTTAGAAAGGAAATAGGAATGCTCACACAATAGAATTAAATGAAACTAACTGATGGAATTTTCACCACATTTTTTTATGAATGGGCCATCTTCGATTAAAATTGTGTTCTAATCCTTCCTTTGCTATAATTTTTATACTTTAAACCACTTTGATTGCATTGAATGATTTTGTAGCAATGTAAATATTCTACAATAGGGTTACAAAACATTGTGACAATTTTACTTTTTATGTATTCTAGTTCTAGTCTTCTCTTTCATAATGTTGACCCCTATTAAATAAAGAGTAAATTCCTTTATTATTAAATTTACAATATCATTTGTTACAATAAAATATTTAAAATACCCATTAGAAATGATGAAATGTAAGCAACATGATAAAATAGCATGTTTATTATTGTAATTATTCAGAAGGGATGGTCCAATGGAGAAATAAAAAGGATTGGTTGATCTAAAATTTACTTCTCATTTATAAATAATTTAGGAACCATTGCATTCCTTAAACCATGCAATATATTTTCTTAAATATATTAAGTAACCATGACATTCCAAAAAATGCATCTGCATTCATTGCTATGGGTAACTCCCCAAGTTGTTATGGGTGCATTGTGAATGTTATAGCCGATGTTACATGTGACTCACCTAGTTGGTATAGGTGCATTATGAATTATATAATTTATGTTATGGGTGATGCACAATATATTCCTTTTATATGTTATGAATGCTTGTTTGTTCATAATTTCCTTTGATATCTACATTTGTTTGATTAGAAATAAAGCCAAAAATAATGACAATGATAAATAATGTTATTTTATCCATAAATAAATAGTTTAAACACAAACATAAAATATATCAACAACATATTCATATACAAAGTGTTGGCCATGTGAGGTAAAAAAGGAAGGTTTAAAGTACAATTCGAGTCAATTTTAGGACTCTTTAGTGATAACACAACATCTCACACAATCAAGCAAAGATATAATAAGAATAATCTAAATGTACCAATAAGTCCTTAATTTGTAATAGAAATTCAATATGTAACAGTCACATAAAAGTATAGTGTAAACAAGGCTTGTACCAATTTTGAGTGTCTATAGGTGTCACCCCTTTAATCTATAATTTTAGTGTAACTATAAATACTATAATTAAATGGATAAAGATAATACAAACCTATGTTGGTGTTGGTAAGTTTGTATCTTTGCTTTTCATAATGTCTATATGTTTTCCTACGAAAGAAAATTCATGCAATCAAATAAATGTATGTCCATAAAAATCTACAAATATAAAAAGTAATAAGATGATATCCAAAGAACAACTACACTTATATGTGTGTGGTATTATGCTTCTCTTAGTGTATACTCACGCTATGGATAATGGAGATTCCATGGATGATAAATCAACCCAACTAATGGAGAAGGATGCTTATTGTCTTGCTCACTTCCTAGAAAAGGTAATGGACAAGCTTCCAAGTGGTAATGGGAAAGTAATGTGTAGACTGTTGAGCATCACTTAACCTCAATCACATTACCCATGTGCCTAACATTGATGGTAAAAAGGGGAGTCCCCTATTGGACTCATAGAGTGGTTCTAAAACCATTGAGCATCATTGAACCTCAACCACACCACTCAATTAAGTAATCTAGAACTAATCTTGAACCTGAAAGGTTGGAACCACATAATTGGTTTGCTATGGGTAATACCATGGTTGTTGAGCATCATTGAACCCCAATATACATTACCTCAAAACTCATGAATTAACCATTGTAAATGTCTTTATAGATACAAGGTTATTCCACACTTGAAAATACTCTAAAATACTTAATACATGACTGTCAAGGTGCATATGTGTTAGTATGCATGAACCAAAACCATGCCCCATTGAATTTAAAATAGTATTTATGTGCGTCTATGCATGAACCAACATCATGTCCCATTGAATCTGAAATAGTATGTGTGTGCATGCATGCACACGTGTGTGTAAATAAACAAGCATCATGCCCCAATGAATCAATGTCAAGTGATATAGAATGTTATCCATAGACATATGCTAAATCTGAGAACATATATCTCAAATGTATTTGTATGTGAAACATGTAATTCATGTATCTTAAAAATAGATAATATATACCCCAACATATTTGAATAAGTATTGATCTAAAATTTGTCACTCATTTCTTCTAAAATGGATCACATATGCCCTGCATATGTGCCCAATAATATGTCTGTAATTTGTGAATACCATATATATGTATCACATTGAAATCTTTAAATCAATTTGTATGTACCCATATGAGTAACTTTATCCTCTAAATATATGTATGAAATGTGGTAAGCCCACTATATTCCCCCCCATTTGATATGAGGCATGAAGCGATGTAATCAATTGTGTCAAAAGGTAAGTGTGCATAAATACTTGCTAGTGTCATAGATAGAAATTATAATATTATTTGTATATTGAATATGATAAAATGATAATTAGAATCTTGTAATTTTATGTATTTGCATAGTACTTGAATTTTGAATTAGTTACAACATGTATATTTTAGTGTAAATTCCAAATATTTTGGCCCTAGTATGTGTTTGATATGTCAATTATGGTCAATGTGCATGCATGAATAGTCTTAACAATTTCTCAAGCAATATTAACCATATTGTAATTCTTGGAGAAATATTGTCATATTTTCTAATATTAAGGCAAGTGATCATGTGAGGATCATAATCATGATTTTTTTCATATGAAAATAATCATAAGTCGTCTCTAAAATAATAAGATGTGAAATATCATGTTGTGCATGTTTCAACACAACTTACAGTTCACTTTTGTATTTACAATTTACAAGATATTGCATTCATAAGTTTCACAAATATTAATTTGTAAGCAGACAATGTATAAGTAATAGTGTATACTTAGCTCATATAAATAGATTAACTTTTTAGAATTATATAATCCATTCATATAGTGCACTGATAACGATTTAAACTTTGAGTGATCACTATGTTGAGTTGACAAGAGATAGTTCAAGTACCTAGATGCTACATGAGGGATTAGCCACTAGAGGGGTTGGTATGTTTGAAAATATCTTATTTTTAGACTTTTTTTCTTTTGAAAAAAAATGATAAAAAATAATTTTGAAAAATATTTGGTTTCATGTATGTTTTAGCATGTGCGGTAGTGTGACAATAGTCTCCGTCATAGGATAGTACCATCAAACTCTTGATGTTACTATCTTGATTTTTGATGATATTGTTTGACAAAGGCATCATTTCTCAAGTTATTGTCTAATTGAACAGTTTCTATGGATGGATGTGTCCTTGGGAAATTAGTAGCTAATTATTGGTTTTGTATATGCATTATTTACATGATATATACTTGCATATAATATTATTCTTGTTTTGCAGAGAGATATGCATGTTGGGAGTTCAAATATGGGTGACATGTGGAGACCCTTAGTAGTTTGGATCTTGTCAATGGTGATATTTAGGTTTGGAGAGGGTCAATCTTAATTTTTTAGCTTGTCTTCGGCATATATTTTATGATATTCACCTCATGAGTGCCCCAACAGAGAGGTGGAATGTCAACACTTGCACATTCTAGCTCCCTATAAGGGATATGACCATGACACTATAGTATGTTTGACATATTCTAAGATTTTTGATAGTTGGTCCATGTGTTTTGGTTCATAGTACAAATGGACAACGGTATATCCTTTATGTACATAGGTAAATTATTGGTCACACTAGAGGAGACTAGTATTGTGAGGATAGTATTAGTGTGTTGCTATTACAGATTATTTTGTTTATTATTCCATGATTGAAAAAATACTTATGTGCAATGATAACATCATTCATTATTGTATATCATGGGTGGTGATTATATCAAACTACATGTATCATATTCGTTAGTCTATTGAGGAGCATGGGGCCTTGTTTCATGGGGGTGCACTATGTTGGCCCTATATAGATATTTATATATATTCTTTGGAGGGTCATGCTAGAGGCCTTGGTGATGTAACCTTATTGCATGTGTGGACCTATGAACATATTATTTTAGTCCAACTAGTTGAAGGACCTCATGGTGACTAAGCCCACCCACAATTTTTTTTAAAGCAATAGGTATTAGAGAGATAGTGGAGTTTGACTACTATGGAGTATGGTGTGATCCTATATAGGCTCACATTTATTGAAAGTTTTTGGAGGCCTTACAAAGGATTTCTTGGTTGGGTTGAGGATGTGAGAGATTTAAACTATATTTGTGTTAATATTTGGCTTCATGACCGGTTTTTTATTATGGTGGAGAGATTCCAGTTTAACATGGTCACACATCAATTTGGCCTCTAGAAGGATATACCCTAGATAGCATACCCTTGGACACACACCCACACACACACACACACACACACTCCTAGTGTGATGGATCTAGCACCTTTGCCTATGGGTGGCATAGATCCTCCTATTGTGATTGCATATGTGGATCATGTAGGATTCAATACAAAATATACTTATTGATGTATAGACACAAGATTTCCCATCCTTCTTCATGCTTTCACAAATCTAGGAGTTATGCCCTAGCTCATGGAGGAGGTGGGGGAGATAAAGGAGTAGGAGGAGTTGATGATGCAGCGATTGATGTGGTTATGTCTTAGTATATATGTAGAGTTTTATATTTATATTTGAATTTTATTTTTTTGTTTATAACTTGTTAATGTCTTGTGCATTTTCCATGTTTGTGTTGTAGGTGATGAGTAATGGGTGATAAAGTTAGACATGTTTATTCGCACTTTGACAAGTGAAATTCCAAATTATGTTGTTGGAGTGGGACTAGTTGAACATGTTATAGATATTACTTGTGTTTATGCACCATTGTTTGATTAAGTTATCATTACAGTCATAACTTATACTATAGTTGTAGGAGAGAGAGATGACCTGGAGGCTACTTAGGATAGAGCTCATATGCCTCCACCACCTATTAGCGGTGGTGATATATGTAGAGATATTTTACGTTATGTAAACTTGAAGTCTAAGAATGTGAGGATGTTGGCTAGGTTAATAGTTTTGGAGGATCGGGAGAGACATCATATGTCTAAATCCTACAATCCCAAGGGTGACATGATTGCATCCATCTTGAGGGATAGTGACATGGGTGATTATGATGATCAGGGGGTTATTTCCCCATTTACTTATTGACTTTATTATCTTGTAAACATTTATTGTATATATAATGATTAAGTGCACAAAGTTGGGGGACAAAATGTCGCCTACCCCTAGACATGTTTTTCCTGAAAATTGAGAAATCTAAACTTCTATAGATAATTTGAGATGGCTACACTCAAAATTCGAGGATGGTGTATGAACATGAATTGTAGAATTTTGAGCCTAGTTTCCAAATACTAAGTTTTTTTCAAAATCAGTTAAGCATAAATAGGTCAAACATATAGAATTTGAATAGGAACTCTTGTTTTTTAGGAAAATAGAGTAGATAGTCAGACGTGTGGCCACTCATTTTTTAAGTGTCGTTTAATATTGTTTATAACTATTTGGTGACGATTTAGATAAGATCATCTAGTTTGTAACCTAAATTTTTTTATAATTCTTCAATGAATATATTTTTTATTAATTTTAAAAGTAAATAGATCCCTAAAACTAACAAAAAATGGATAGTTGGTCATGTGACCCCCTAACTACCTTAAAAAAAGAATAGTTTTTTTTATTGCGTGTATAATTAGGCATAGTTTGTAACCATATTTTTTTTCATTTGGATCAATGAAAAAAAGATACACAAACATATATATGCATGTATATTTGTGCTATGTAATGGCCTAAAAAAGGCTATAGCTAGAAATCAACATAGATTAAACCTTAAAATAGTCTAAAAATTATTTA
Source organism: Torreya grandis (assembly GCA_037957365.1). Classification (NCBI taxonomy): domain Eukaryota; kingdom Viridiplantae; phylum Streptophyta; class Pinopsida; order Cupressales; family Taxaceae; genus Torreya; species Torreya grandis. Next base: position 4,465,272 of record JARHVA010000462.1, read on the forward strand.
AAAACATATAATTGGAAAGAGGAGAGCATGCTCATCATTGTGGTAATAAATTTATGAATTTTCTCGTTGAAATCAATAGTGTATTTAGAGATGGAAGTTGAATTTTGTTCTTTTTTATCAAAACTCTCAAATTTGGTTGTGTGTTGGTAGGTCCAAGCTTTGTCTCAGGAATCCAAGTCATTTACGAGCCAAAATGCTTGGATTTAGATTCAAACTAGAAATAATGCATACACATTACATAATGCATACACGTTATAGAAGGCATACGCATTACATAATGCATACATGTTACATTATCATAGCATCATGGAGTAATTATGAATTGAGTTCAAGTTGTTCACATCATATTTAGAGATGGATCTTTAGTTACCAACCAAATTTGATCCCACATTGTGCTAGCTAAATAAGAGGACTTGCAAACATGTTGGAATTAATGGAGGTACTATAGTAAATATATATTACAACTTTATTTATTGTAAAAAGGCTATTTTATTTATAGATAAATAGTTGATAAGCAAACACTATTGAGGAATTTTGGTACAATGTTTCTCCAAAGAGTGAGTGCCACTTATAGAAAACAAGGCATGATGAGAATATTATTTGTTTGTCAATTGATGCACTCACATTAATTGGGTATACCATATAAATTTTAGGATGAAAATTGGCAGTATTTTATATCGTAAAAGATATCCAAATAAAGATTCACCTCTTCCACTCATTTTTTACCCCTACTCTTCAATATGAGTATGAAATGCGGAGGCTTCACTATATGAAAATTTATTGAAGTGGAATGGAAAGAGTGCTTATCCCCATGCTATAAAATCATCTCCATCCTAAAATATCAGTTCCTAGAGACAACATTCTTGATGAATTTGGTACTGACCCACTCATTTTTGTTCTGATTATTCAAGTGATGATTATGATAAATAGGTTTAGACGAATGACCAACTCTTTGGTTTATTTATTTAGTTTACTATCTCAAGAATTCAAATCCTCTTATGTAGCTAGCACAATGTGGGATAAAATCCTCTTATCTAGAAATCAATGAACCAAGTATACACAATGTCAGTTAAGCAATCCAATGATGATAGAGTGTAATTTATATAAATTTTCATGCTATAATGAATGTTTATTTCCCTAATAAATTATTCACATTTCCTTAAACTCCTGATTCACTACCTAAAAGCTTGAATTGATTGCTTTCACACATTCATTGTATATGTCTTCAGTGTCCTTTATGCTAATACATTTATTGTATTTATAGACTTATTGATTTCAAATTAGGACTCTATTAGCACACAACAAGAAATAAATCCAAAAAACTAATATCACATGATAGGAGAGGCCCAAGACAAGGGTCAAAAGGGCCCACCCCCAAAATCATACATGATAAACTTTTGGAGCCAAAACCACATAGTGTCCATTTATGAAGAAAATATGATAAATCTAAAGAAACATGAGGGAAAGAGAGAGGTAATTAGGGATAAAATGGCATGGGACATCTAGAATACAAAGAAAAAATGCTCTAATAAGAGCCTAATCTAGATCGGTGATTAACAAACATACTATTACCCTATAGTAATGCAATTTTCAATGACTAATAAATACATTCATAACAAAACTAAGTGTCTACATTAACAATAAAATTGGTTTTAAGGTTTTCTTTATAAATTAGACTAATGTTTTGTGAATGTGAGTAGGACAAGCACGACCAAGTACAAAGTGATAAAGGAATAAGGTAGATGTAGATGGGAGGGAGACTGAATTCAAAGTCTCATTTGGGAAGGTGAAGTACAAATGGATTATCAATGGCTAATAGTACTTGGGGTATGGTGATGAATAGATCCATGTGATTAATGATCTAGAGGAGTAAATAGGTTTTAGATGGGAAGGGATGGGACCAAAGTCAGAAACCTACTTGGGAAGGTGAAGGGCACATGAATGACTAATGCCTAATAGTGTTTTGGATATGGTGAGGAATGGGATTGCATGTGATAAATGACCAAGAAGAATAAAGATGACGTATATGGGAGGTGGGAGACTATTTAGTTAAAACCATGTTTTGGAAGGTGAAGGGCACATAAACAACCAACATCTAATAGTGCATGGTGAGGAATAGGCCCATGTGTATCATGTTCTCACTTATAACCTAGGTGTACTTGGAAGGGTCTATGACAATGTACAAAAGAGGTAACCATGGTAGGTGGTACTCTTACATACTTTACAAAGCATTTCATGTCCAATTAATCATAATATAGGTAAAACCATTGGATTTTATCCAATTCATGCTTAGACATGTTTTAGAATGGAACATTGTCACTATAAAAAATTTGTATGTAGGCAAGGTATAATAAGCATGAATGAATGGAAACTTACATTAGTATTGTTGAGGGATGAATTGGTTTGACTATCTCACTTCACATGTGGTCATGAGAATGATATTCAAACATGTTCTCTGTTAATTATTATTTTTAGAAGAAGTGTTATATTTTTATGATATAAGAGATTGATTTAGAGATAACATCTTGGTTTTCATTTGACACTATTAGTTGATTGTTACAAACCTAAACCCTAAACCCCAATTTTATCACAAATGCAAACATGAAGATAATTGGGGCTAATCTGAACCCATTTAACCTAAATACGAGTCTAGGATGTGATTTTGGCTAAATTATCCCATATTTCCCAACATATTGAGCCAATTCATCAATTGTTGGAATTAGTGATGCAAGTTGGATGAAATTGAACCCCATAAATCTAATTTAGCCTATACAAGATGTAATGTGGGGGCGTCAATCGACCCCAATATCATAACAAAATAATCAAATAGTCCACTAATTCAATCATGAAGGAAATTGGGGCCAATTTGAGCCCCTTCAACCTAATTACAAGAGTAGGATGTGATTTAGGGATAAATTAGGTTCGATTCTATCATGAATTGATCCAATTAGTTAATTAGTGCAATTAGGGACATTATTTGGGAAAAATTGATCCATGTGAATCTAATTTATGGGTCAATTGACCCTTCTAAGATGAAATATATGGCTTAATCGACCTTAATTTTATTATAAATTCAAACATGAATTTAATTGGGGCCATCATGAACCCTTTGTACCTAACTGCAAGATTACATAGGGGCTAAATTGCCTCTTGTTTCTTGACATATTTACCTAATTAGCCCATTTTTATAATGATTGATGCAAGTTAGATAAAATTGAATCATGTGAGCCTAATTTTGATTATATAGAAGTAATTTGGGGTTCAGTTAACCCCAATATCATAACAAAATAAAGCATAAAGTCCACCAATTCAATCGAGAAAGAAAATTGGGGTAATTTGAGCCACTTCAACCTAACTAGACAAGAGTAGGAGGCGATTCGGGGGATAAATTAGTCATGAATTGACCCAAATAGTCTTTTGGTGCAATTAAAGACATGATTTTGGCCTAAATCAGTCAAGAGTTAATCCAATCAGTCAATTGGTGCAATTAAACATGTGCTTTGGGCCAAAATAAGCCTCGTGAACCTAAATTATGGCTCAATCGATTGTATAAGATGCAATATATGGGTAAATCAACCCTAAAATAATAATATAACATAGGTTTTTTATCAGATAGTATAATCATATATCATAGAAACACTATATGTGATCACATAGGCATATTATCAATAACACGTATTCGTTATACTATAATGCATACACATTATTGATAATATGCACATTATATAAATAATGCGTATGTCTTTTACTATAATGCATGTGTGTTATTATCTCTAGATAAAAAAGCATTGTCCAACACTTATTTTTGTTTTTTATTTTGATAATTCTAACCCCACAGACATTCCTTGCATCATTCTATGTTTTCTACAATCAAGAAAAGAGGAATCAAATTATTCTTTGGGTCCCCCACCATCAAAAGGAATCAAATTTTTCTTTAAGTCCCCATCATTAAAATTAATTTCAAATTGCTCTTTGTCTATTCATGGGTGATGAAGCTCATTCAAAGAAGAGGAAGAAGTTAAAACACAAAACACCATAGTAATTAGAAGAGTTGAGAGAAAAATAAAAGGTGTGAATGCAATCATTTCACTTGAGACAAGGTATAAACACTATCCGTAATGAGAAAAATGACATAGATAATAATTAAATTGATAATAATGAATTGAATAATGATGATGGATATTTACCTAGAAATCTAAATTATGTTGCAAGTCCACATTCAAAGTATAATTTTTTTATTTTGTTGATGATGAATCTATGCATGATGATTTACCCCCTATCAATGAAGACAATTTCATGAAAACACATAATGATAAAAGTATCAATAAAGAAAATGTCATCCTAAAATTAAACAATGACACTAACAATGAAGAAACTAGTAGTGAACATAACAATTTTGAAACACCCTCTCAATAACTTCCACTATTAACAACACCTCCTAGTATTGTGCGTATAAAAGATAAGTACTTAATTGAAGTTGATGAAAACATTTTAAAACCAATGCATAAAAAAATGTATGACCACCATTCAAAAAGATTAGTTGAAAAAAATGAGATAATTTTCTTGATAAACTATATTTTGATAGTAAAAAATGTCAAGTGTTTGTTTCGTTGATGAAATTGATTAAGATGAGACCTACAATTACACCTTAGGCCTAAGAACTTTTAACATGGATGATCAAAACAATAAAATTGTTAAAACTATACATGACACATATTATGTTATAGGCCTGAAATCATGCAACAAAGATTGTAATGTTGTCTGATATGTAATTACAACTTGTATAGTAAGTGGTCAAATAGGAAAAAAATGATTGATTCAAAAATTAGTTGAGTGTTGGACATAAATAGAAAAACATTAATGAAATCAATTAGAAGATGTAAAATACTCAATGATGCCAATACCACTGAGCTATGGGCATTTTCTAGAGACTTCTAATAAAGGACAAGGCTATAGTCGATGCTCACAAATCTTTACTTTCATAATCTTGGAAAGATAATACAAGAGTTTCACCCAATATAAGAGATGTAGTGAAAAGAACAGTTGGTTCTCATAATCGTAAACTGCATTTAAAACATTTCTTGGGTATGACCCAAACATAATTATACTCAGTTTTTGGAAAAATATCAAAAAAATCTATTAATCAAAGATATTTTACGATGACCAAACCATTTTATGTAAAAATAAGTCATACATGTACGACTTCTTGTTGTAGACAACATGTTTAATTTTCAATGCACTATGATGTTTTTCACCATATATATTTTTATTTGCATACTTACAACATTTTGGAAGAGTGTGGCAAAGAAATTCTACCAAAATCAACCAAGAAATTTATAAAAACCATATTTTGTGAAAGACCAGATAGATAATTCTTTTATAACAAATCATGTTTGAATAAAAATTGTAGCATTTGTGGTGGGTTGCCAAAATTAAAAAATTATATCCATGAAGAGAGTATAAGTGTAATTGGATAGAAATTAGTCGGTTTGAGCAAATACAAATATGTGACTTATCAAGTAAAAGATGACAAGGAATCTAAAAGGTGTGAGCTTGTTACAAAACATATACCTATTTTAAAATTTATAATCAAATTCATGGAAGAAATTGTTTATGAGTATGCAAGGCACACACACAATGTTACATGGTCGGATTAACATTCCAAGCTAAGCAAATACACATTCCCACTTGGTTCTATTATTTTATTAGTCAACTTTGCTGAAAATTACATATTCAAATCACAAATGAAATTTCGGTCACAGTATTGCAACTCAATATAAGTTTCCATATTCATGCATGTAGCTTTCATGCATACATCTAATAGTACAGAAAAATATTGAAAATATTAAGGGAGTGTCATTTCTATGTCAGTGATGACCGATCACATTGTACAGAGTACATGCAAGGTTGTTTTGAGATGTTCTATGGACAGTTGACCAAGAAGAACATTACCTTCAATCAACATTACTTTTGATCAAATGATTACATATCATAGTTCAAGAATCCACATATATTTTAATGGTTGAGTAGGATGCACATTACCATTGGGGTAGAACATATTTATAGTTTTACTGAGGCTAGACATGGATAATGGGAGTATGATGGTGTTGGAGCATGTGTAAAAAGAGCCATTGCAAGAGAGGAGTTGAAATTTGAATATGATGTTTTTTCACTAATGTAACAACCATTATTGAATGGTGTAATGAGAAAATGGATCATAGTGCTCAATAAAATTCTATTATTCATAGATATTTTTAGTCGATGGAGGAAGAACACTTAGCAAAGTATGAGGATTGTGTGACTGTAATAGGATCAAGTGAACTACACTCATTTCATAACTCAAATTCAAATTATTTGACTATTCATTTGAGATACTTGGCATGTTTTTATTTTCTATGCATGGACTCTGTTTGGAATGAGTAAGTCAAAAAAGTGGGTAGATGAATGGAGTTGCAAACCTCTAATTTCAATTGACACAAAACAAGTTACACTAGCATTATAACTTGGCGTCACATAACTTTGACCATGTATCTAATCTAGTACAACTAGGTAGAAGATTAATCATTATCTACTATTTATTCCCATTATGTATCTTGATAATGTTATTAAAAAATTGCTTTTAATGATATAAGGTATGTTTTCACAGTTATTGTTGATGAGGACAATAAAGAGGGAATAGATTACTACTTATGTCGGTGTGTATAGAAAAAAAAAATTGATTTCCCCAGTCATAGATGGAGAAAAAATTGACTATTCCACTAAGTCTATGGTTGTCATTGGAACTTGGCTTCGATGATATCATATAAAAAATTTAAATGTATGGTTATTTGAAGAGTTTAAAACACATAGGAAGATAATACAGTATTTAAATTTAATTCTTACAACAAATATTAAATTGGTCAAATATCATGGGAGGCCATTAAATAATAATCTATGAAAATTTCATGAGATAGAGCGTAAAGTTATTCTCGCTAATATCATGATTAGAGAAGATTCTAGTGGTTTGTTGGATTGAAATTTTAAGGTATGTTGACTTGTCAAATGTAGATGTATTTAATTTTACCAAATTTTATAGATTTTGTAGACAGTACATATAAATTTTATTTTTAATTTTAGGTTAGTGGTGTCAAATAAGCTTCCACCTTCACGCGGTTTGCACTGTTAGTAAAGAATTACATATTCTTACAGCTAAGAGAAGCTTAATATAAGTACTCATGCCCATCACTGCAAATTGTGTGACATAATTTTATGGAAGGTTCCTTAGACATGACCCAAGATGAAATTAGATATGTTTGACATGTATGAGAGGGTTCTTTTGATTCATGTTAATGACTTACAGTTTTTGTTTTATGCATACCTGAAGCCAAGTTAAAAACTACATTTTTCTTACTTTGGGAAGGGCATTCTTGAGGCCACAATGGGTGGTAGGCATCTCAACTAAGTATGATTAGAGGTAAAAAAATGTGGTCCTAGAAATTATCCACCACCCCAGACATGTTAGCAACACGAGTTTCGATCCACAAAGCATCGGAGGTGAAGTTATCCAACTACAACTTCAACTTTGATAACATTCATTGTCATTGTTTTCAAGCTCTTGAATAGTAGTAAAAACGTGCATCTAGGTGGATTTGGCATTGTGGTCATGAGAGCATATTTAATTTGCCTATCTAGACGTGTTTGAAGAAATAAATTTTTACCTAGAGGTCACGGAGGTGGAAATGTTAGTTAGAGGACAAACACTTTTCATCGTAATAAAGTTATATTTTAAGACCTGTCACTATAACTTGTGCCACGAAATGGTCTAGAAGATTTTGTTGACGTGTTCCAAGGTGAAATTAGAGGTCTTATACATGCACGAAAGGGTTTTTTCATTTTGTGACAATGACTTTCAATTTTTATTTTACGCATGCTTGAAGTCAGGTTAAAAATTTACATTTTTCTTGTTTTGGGAAGGGCATTCTTGAGGCTGGAATGGGTGATGGGTCTCTCAACCAAGCGTAATGGGAGGCCAATAATTTGGTCTTGGATGTTATCCACCACCTTGGACACGTTGGCATCACTAGTTTTGAGCCATGAAGCATTAGAAGCAAAGTTATCTAATTCCAACTTTAACTTTGATAAGATTTATTATTAGTGTTTCTATGCTTCTGAATAGTAGTGAAAAGACACATTTAGGTAGATTTAGATGTTTTGGTCATGGGATCATGTGTAATTTTTTTATCTAGACATGCTCGAAGTAATGTATTTTCACTTGAAGGTCTCAGAAGTAGAAATTATAATTGGAAGATAAGCACTTGTCTCTTCACTACAATAAAGTTGTATTTCATGACCCATCACTGCAACTTGTGCCATAAATTGGTTGAAATTAGAGTGATTCAACATGTGCAAGAAGGTTATTTCACTTCATGTCAATGATTTACTATTTTTATTTTATGCACACTTGAAGTAGGGCTAAAAAATATATTTTTCTTCTTTTGGGAAGGACGTTCTTGAGGTTGGAATGGGTGGTGGGTCTATTGATCGAGCATGATAGGAAGCAAATAACCTAGTATATGATGTTATTCTCCACCCTAGATGTGTCGGCAATGCCAATTTTGAGCCACAATGCACTGAAAGTAGAGTTCTCCAACTGCAACTTCAACTTTGACAACATTTGTAGTCAATGTTTTCACACTCTTGAATAGTAGTAAAAAATTGCATTTGGGCAAATTTGAGCATCGTGGTCATGGTAATACATGTCATTTTCCTATCTATACTTTCTCTAAGTGATTTATTTTCACCTAAAAGTCTCAAAGGTGGAAATTCTAGTTGAAGGACAAGCACTTGTCTCTTCACCACAATAAAGTTACATTTCAGAACATGTCACTACGTCTTGTGCCATAGATTGATCTGAAAGGTTCCATTGATGTTATCTAGGGTGAAATTGTAGGGCTTTGACACACATAAAATATTTCTTTTAGTTCATGTCAATGACTTATGGTTTATGCTTTATGAACACCTAAAGTCAAGCTAAAAACTGCATTTTTTTTATTTTGGAAAGGGCATTCTTGAGGTCAAAATGGGTCATGGGTCTCTCAACTAGGAATGATGGGAGGCCAAGACCCTAGTCCTAGACACTATTCACCACCTCAAACATTTTTTCAATGCTAGTTTCGATCCATGAAGCACTAAAAGCATAGTTCCCCAATTACAACTTCAATTTTCACAACATTTGTTATCAGTGTTTCCACACTCCTAAATAGTAGTGAAAACACACATCCGGGTAGATTTGGATATTATGGTCATGTAAAAACCTATAATTTTACTATATAGACTTTCTTGAAGTGATGTATTTTCACTTGAAAGTCCCATAGGCAGAAATCCCAGTTGAAGGACAAGCACTTGTCTCTTCATTGTAATAATGTTGTATTTCAAGATCCATCACTGAAACTTATGCCATGGATTGGTATGGAAGGTTTAGTTGACTTTCTCTAGGGGAAAATTAGAGTGATTAAACATGCATATTAAGGTTCTTTCAGTTCATGGCAATGACTTATGGTTTTCTTTTTACATATATCTGAATTCAGACTAAAAATTGCATTTTTTTATTTTGGAAAGGGCATTCTTTAGGCCAGAATGGGCGGGGGGTCTCTCGATCGGGTGTGATGAGAGGACAAGAACCTGATATTAGCTATTATATTCCAACCAATATATGTTGGCAGTACCAATTTCAAGCCATTAAGCACTAGAATCATATTTATCCAATTACAACTTCAACTTTAACAACAATTGTCACTGTTTCCATGCTCCTAAACAGTAGTAAAAACATGTATTTGAGTGGATTTAAAAATCTTGGTCATGGGATCACATGTAATTTGTATATATAGACATGGTCAAAGTTATGGAGATTCATCTGGAGGTTCCAGAGGCAGAAATGTCAATTGGAGGATAAACACTTGTCTTTTCACTGTAATAAAGTTGCATTTCAAGACCCATCACTGCAACTTGTGCCATGGATTGGTCTAGAATGTTTAATCAATGTGATATGGGATGAAATTAGAGGGATTAGACATACATGATAGGTTTCTTTCAGTTCATGCCAATGACTTACAATTTCCATTTTATGCACGCTTGAAGTCAGGCTAAAAAATTACATTTTTGTTGTTTTGAGAAGGGCGCTCTTAAGGTTGAAATAGGTGATGGGTCTCTCGATCGAGAATGATGGGAGGATAATAACTTGGACCTAGACATTATCCACCACCCCAGACATGTTGGCAATACCAGTTTTGAGCCACACATCACTGGAGGTGGAGTTCTCCAAGTCCAGCTTCAACAATGTTGAAAGTGATGTGTCCTATGAGGCAGAGGTTGAGACAAACATGGTTTTTGTGACCATGAATCTAGTATGGACATATACATGACATACATTACTTCATCAGAGTCTGAACCACCCCATCTTATTATTTTATTCCAAATACTCAATGTTAATAACCCAAATTATATCAGTTTTTATGATATGAAAATCCTTAAGGCCATTTGAACTCATTGTTTTAATCTTCAAATAAGGAACTTGCCATAAAATTTAGCCTCTACTAGAGGTAACATAAATAATCCAAATGCAGTGCATGATAATAAACCATGAAATGCAATCATTGAAGTGATTTTGAATCAAAATGACATGTTTGGATATGACGTAGAGGATCAGTATTTTGAACTTGAAATGCAACCAAACAAAGATGATCATGGAGATTTATCAAATGGTGAATAAATATTTGTCTCAAGTGATATAGAAACATGAAATGGCCAAGCTGAGTGTAGTGGAGAGGGAGAAGTACATAAAAGATATAACCACCAAAATATTTAAGGCCTCAGGATACATGAGAATTACAATCTTGCACTACTTCAAAGGGCCAAAGATGAGTCTCCAAACAAAAATGCAAAACATCTCCAAAGAGAGAACATCCAAAAGAAGGAGGTAGAACATAACCATTTCATCAAACATGCACAAGTAAAATGTATAAGAGCATCCAAATAAGGTATGCAAGAGATGAGTATTTAATTGTTTGTTTCAATCAAATACTTATAATAGAAATGTGGTATATCTATAAATTCAATGAAATTACAAAACATGAATATCAAGTCCCAAATGATAATAAACTAGTATAGCAAGGGTATCCATATTAGAATAGTGATAAATGGTGTACCCCAATCATGAAAGGTACTTCACAATTAAAATATATGACTCTATCTCTGAAAACATTATACTCTTTTCTTCCATATAATTTTAATTGTAACACATATTGAAAGATTGTAAGTTAGTATTAATAAATTACACAAAGGAAATATTAAAGACGATCATATCTAAATATGGATACCCTTGTTTTATATATATATACAAAATAAGAATAAAATAAAATGTCAGATGAATGCCATATATATATATATATATATATATATATATATATACAATGTTAATAATGCATACATTTCCATATAGGTGTACCAAAAATTACATCATTTCAAAACATAATAGATTATCGGTTAGATGTCTTATATGCATACAATGTCAAAAACACGTACATTACCATACAAGCATACAAACAAGTACATCATCTAAGACATCCTACTCATCAAATAGTCTCCCCCTCTTTGCCTTGAAAAAAAATTTATTTCAAATGCCTTACTCGTAGATGGAGATTCCTCAAATTCCTTAGATTTCTCCAATGTACGACTACAGGTCCTTCTACACTTATAGCTTGCTTCTAGTTGAACCTATTCCAATACAAATATTATTAAAAAATTTACATACTATACATACAACCAAGTTTAAAAATTATATTTAAACTAGAATACTAAAATAATTTAAACATACACTTATTGCAATCTCATGGTCATGCTCAATCTGCACCTGATGTTTAACAGGGTCAGTGATAGGTTGAGGTGAATGAACAGGTGTGTGAAATGGGGAAGAAACACAAGAATATGCCCTACTAATTAGTTGAATGCCATGTCTATCAAATGTCATATGAAAACCCTGCATACACAATACATTCACAAAAGTTATATTTTCTCAAGTATGTAATAAAATTATTAAAACAAATATATTTTTACAATTCAAAATTACAAGTTAAAATGTACCTCAGCAATTTCTTGTGTAGATAACATTGCAACGACAATGCCTATGTATGTCTATGCTCGTAGAGATGGAGGAGTGTCTACTATCATCACCATCTAAACAAACAACCTCGCTTAGTTTTCTAGAGGATTTAAGCATATATTAACTCAAAATTTTACCTCAAGAGCATATATACATATATGTAAACGGTGGCCTAGTAACATCAACAACTAAACTAATGGATGGCCCACAAGTTGGCTTTACAAATGAATATGTAGGCACCATCTCCTCCTACAACATAAAAAGTACATATATATTATTCAATTTCTATGTAGATTAAATGTTATATTTTAAATACAAATATAACTTAAATTTAGTATGATATTTATATAAAAGATACTTACATGTGTGTAGTGACTGATGTGTGCACACCAAATTTACATGCCAAAAAATCATCACTCATGAATATATCATCTAATCCCTTAGAAGAACCACCATCATCATCCAAAAGTTTGGTGTATATAGCACCACAAAATCTACAATGGTGAGGTTGGGTATGCACACTAGGTGGAGTATCTCCAGCATCAGTCTAAAAAATCCTACTCATATGTTGAACAAGTGTATCAGTAAGTGCACTAAGTGCATGCAAAGTGTCAATATACATGGCTTCATTCACCATAGAGGGGATCTTGAGTTGATGTGTCTTTTGAGTAGGGATCCTTGTAGACTGATTAGGTGCATGATGTGTACCTGGTCGATCATGCACAAAGCTTTCCCTCAGCCCTGAAACTCACCATAGTCAAAATAATTAGGCATCTCATAGAGGATAAAATCATACTAGAGTTTCCTCAAAAAATATAATGGGAACTCATGGTTATTACATGGTGGGTAATCAAACACCATCCACCATTGATCCCATAAATTATTTTGGATCAAATTATGCTTGCATCGGTGAATTGCAAAACATTTAGTAGTTATTGAAAATTGTACATTGGTCCTTGGGTTGATGAATAAGGCATAAATTTTCTCTTTTAATATGTCTTTGTCCTTCACCTCATGCATTGACAATTTATCATCATAGTAATCCCTACATTTATCCCTATATGATGCCCATCTATCAATTTGACTTATTATCAAGTCAACTTGACCTAATATTGACTCTAAGGTAGTGGTCAAATAGGTGCAATGGGTGTTGGTTAATTTGGGGTCCATAATCTCTTAATTATTTGTTCAACTTCTATTTTGTTTTCCACTATGTGTGCAGCTAGGTCCTCTTGACTATTTGGAAGATCTTATGGAACTGTAGGAGGGTTATGAGGGTTAGGCAGAGGGCTCGAAGGGTTAGGAGGTTGATTAGCTTGTTAGTCTCTTGCAGTAAAATGGACTATTAAAAAATAGGTTTAATAATTAAACAATGCAAATAAAAAATTGTCAAAATCTATTGTTAATACATTTGCTTTTTGATTTCTCACCTCCCCTCTACAGCGGTATTGTTGATTTGGTGAGGTATCGGGTGATTAAGGTGTGTTTTTCTTCTCCTCCAAGTAAAAAGTGATCTTGATTTGGCCAAGAGAAGCATCAAGCAATTAGGATAATTAAAATGAAATGTGTTTGCCCACGGATGGTTCTTTTTTTGTGTTTACAATAACGCATACGTGTTATTAAGATATAACTCTACACATTTTTACTAGGCATAGTGCCAATAATAAGTACACATTATTAGCACTAGGCCTAGTGCTTATAACATAAACGCATTATGGTCGTATAAGGCATACACATTATGGCTCAGATTTTTTGAGCTTAAATTCAAATAATACGTACATGTTATGGCCATAACATGTATGTGTTGGGGGAAATGTCCATAGAATTTCCCCTCAACTCCATGCATATACCCTAATGTTATCTTGTGCACTTTATTTGGACTGTTATTTATTTCATATCTTGTATATTGAATATTGTATTTGTATATTATTAAGTTTTAGAAATGTGTTGCAAAAAATAATTTGACATTTTAATCACATCATATGTATGTAAAATTTAGATTTGGAATGAATGAAACCCATTTAGAAATAAAAATGCATTGTAATCATGTGTAACTAGCCATCGATCCTTGGTGTGACCATTCTAAATAATTCCTCTTCTTGTTTTTGTTGTACAACAAGGCTTACCGATTTCAAATTCTTGTTCTTGAACAATTTGTTTATATTTTAGTACCCATACTTGCTTTGATGATGATGTAAGAAAATTTTTATTTGTATTAACTTTATAACTTTGGTATGGAACTAACCCATCCTAAAAGGTGTAATAAATAGTCTTCTTAACAATGTCAAAATTTTCCTCCATTTGTTGTAACCATAATTGTCCCAATGTGACATTTTCTTATGCAACATCCTCATACACGTAATATTGTATCTACCACCTTGGGGCCTAAAGCAACTAGAATAGCAATGTGTCATATGGCATCCCTAGTTGCATGTCCAAAATCTTGCTCACTTTATCCCAAGCTTTTAAGTAATCTCATTGTGAATGCATTACGTTGTTCTTTATGATTAACAGCCATACCTTCTCTAGGTTCACCTCTAATGAAAGCTTGAAGAAACATTGGTTCCTTAGGAGGAACGTCCTGGGAAGTATTGATTTTAATTAGAATGTGATCTAGATGAAGATCATCTCATAGCATTATTATCCTTAGGAGACCAATGGACCATTGGCTCCTTTGTAGAACACCCTCGAAAATATCAATCTTTGGCAAAGAATAAATAGGAGAAGGAGAAGGGTATCTCAGTGATATAGTGTGTACTTGTCCAAATGTAATAACCTCTTAATCCACAAGGCACTCAATCTTTTGTCCCAATGCATAGCAATGATTATCATTATGCCCGTCAATATGATGACAATTACAAAATGGTCTAGTCCTTACACATTTCAAATGATGAGGAGGAGGAGGATATTTAGGTGGAAAATAGATTATCCTCTTATCTAATAATATTCACAAAATTGTGTTTGGTTTATATTTAAATCTATCAAACTGAATTGGTTGATTCCTCTTTGGCCTATGTGTATTTTCTTGAACTTGTTCTTTATATATTTATTCTTTTGGTTCTTTCCTTTTATAGAGGACCTTAACTAGACTTGTTGCTTTTGAATAAAATGTATCAGATTTTACTTCTTTATGAGAGGTTTCCTTCTTGGGTGAGGAAGGTCTAGATTCATTTGCATTATTAGCCTTATGCAATTCCAAATTGAGATTGCATGCATAATTGAAAACATCTAAGTACATATCCTCAAAATAAGCATATATATTATGCATTACTCATTCTTTAAGTGGAGAATGAAGACCTGTATTAAAGATAAATTATTTTTCTAAAATTGAGGGTTGATACATTAAAATATGCAAGGTGATTTAAAATCTAAAAATATAATCTGGAATAAGCTCATTATCACCTTGCTTTAAACTTTGGAGATGTTTCAAGGGTAATTTAGGCACTTTAAATTTGTTAAAATCAAATAAGAAAATGTCTCGTAACTTCTTAAAATAAGGTAAGGAACCACTAGGGAGGCTGTGGAACCAATTTAATGCATCCCCTTCTACGCTTCAATAAAAGGCTTTTAATAAGACTTGGCCATTAGTACTATATTTTCCAAAAGAAATTGTATACTTGATTACATGATCAAGGGTATCTCTAATACCATTGAATAATTTGAACTTAAGCATAAATAAATCCTTTGAGTATTTAGACTCAAATACTAATCATGTAACAAGTTGACCAATAATGACATTATCATTCATTTGAGCCTTATATGTTCTAGTTGAAATAGTGAAATCAAGCACTTGTTGTTGAAGACCTGTATGGTATATATCAGAGAAGCAATTTGATTAGTTGGAATCGTAGTGGACTCAATCATGGGTTGTAACCTATTATTTATTTTAAATATAGGTATAAATAATTCATCACCAGTATCAATAAACCACTTAGGATTACTTTCTAGTATTTTAGACTCATCATCTAGCATACCATTCTAATCACGTTGTGTTTGTAAAATAGAAGTTTAAATTACATCACATTTTGTTTCAAGTATCTATATTCAATAAAATATGTTGGTTCATCTTTGAAGAAAGAGAGGATTATTACATTGCATTTCAATAGAAGAGGGAGAATATCACATATTATTTTTCATTTTTGGAGAGGGAGAAGAAATGTCTAATTTTTCGTGCCATATACCATTTTAAGAGAGGAGAGAGGAGTATCACATTATTTCTTATCATTTGTAATTTCTAGAGAAAGAACAGGAATATCACCATGTTTTGCATCATTTTAAACTTCTAGAGGAGGGATAGAGACATCATGAGCATTTAAATGCATATCATCTACAAATGGTATTATTGTATTGTCTTCATTATATGTGCTGCTATAAAAGAGTGTATGGGGTAGTTCATTGTAGTTTTCTTCTTTTTATAGTGTATAATTAAAATAACGCAAAGAAGAGGTAGAGGAATTAGATTCTTCTATTTCAACATTAGCCTCTTCATTTTATTTTTTACTATAGGCATCACTATTGTACCAATTTTCATCATAATCATAATCATCACCCTCCCAATCATGTTCATAATATACATAATTCGCATTAGTGATCACACAAGTTTTCTTATTTGTCCATTCATCATCATAAACATAAGGCATCGCATGGCTAAATAATAGGAAATCTAGGGGATGAGAACTATAAGAGGTTTTAGCTTGATTGTTCATTTTGGATTTTAACTTTAATAGAGTTTTGAGAATCCAAGCAAAGCTTACTCCTAATAAGCAAGCAATCATACAAATATTAGGGCTTTTAGAATGGAAACTGTAGTGACAAAAGGAGGAAACTCTAAGTAGGTCTAAGGTTGGCATGGTTTTATATAGTAGTTCACCAACATGTTTTATCTATTTCTAGGTTGTACAAACCTAATTAAGACAAACTAATTAATAACTCAAATTCAGACAATACATACTTTCATATATACAAAGTGAATGCCACTATAATTTATCACGTAAGTAAGATATAGAAACAATTCCATGTTCTATATCTTTGTATGTTCCAATAATATCTTGTATTATTAGCTTTATGTGTGGCCAAATCCAGAATGGACTATCAGATCCACATATGACACTAACATCAACCTAGGGTAAGTCCAACGAAGTTTCTATCCAAGGTGGGTGTTTCTGTCTAGGAGCCTTACACTTCACAGTTTCTTCTTGGGACAATGTGTTTGTTCATGTTATGCCTATTTCCACCTTCAATCACCTTCAAACCTACATAAAACAGGATGTGTATCTTCTTCTTTTCTAAATCCCTAGCTCTTGCAACCTTGATTGGAAATACCCTATAAAAAGGTTAGTATTTTGGGTTGAGTTATCCTTGAATACACCGTGTATCCAAGTGTTGCCTACATTGCCAATACTCTGAAGAGGACTCAAACCACGCATAGTTATCCCTCTAATGTGAGTGTGTGGAAGATCATGTGGATATCAATCTAGATGATATTTATCTTAGGCTCAACCTTGACACAAACATGAACAAAAATTTGACCTTAATGTGCTTCAAATTTTGCAATTAGCAAATAGCTAGAACAGTGTGCACCCGGTGAATAAGCTTTGAAATTTTCTAAATGTCATCAAGGGGCTTTATATATATATAAAAGTCTCAAGTTTGAATTATGGAATCAATTAGCGTGCAAAATCTGACCTAAAGAGGTCCAACGTATAACAAGTAACAATTAGAAGGGAAATGTGCTTAAATAAATCGACAAAGTTTCCTAGACACTTTCATCAACATCGATCATTATCATCAAACATTAATATATGTGAACGATGGAACTATCCAAGAGATGGGAAAGTGCCAAAGTCAAATACAATAGGACCAGGGATCCCTGTGACACAGTAAATGAGATTGACAGTGATAACACATGTCATGTAATCAATTAAAGATGTAAGAAGAATAAATCAAATGTGCCAATAAATCTTTAATTCACAATTAAGATTCAATATATATAAGGTCACATAAAAGCATAATGTAAGCATAAAGGTGATTTATTTTTTATTGATTAATTGCACTAGTGATATATAAATTGTGCTACTCTTATTTTTGCATCATATATGATGCCAAACAATCATAATGGAATACAAAACCCCCTTATTTTCATCTTTATTTAAACTTTGAAGCATTCTAGTGATACCATATCCATCCCTTCAAGGTCTCTGCATATAGGAATTATTTTTAGAACTGTGGGTCTTAGAACATCAAACCTTTTTCTTTAGTTTATTATGGATCTTAGAATTTTTATCCCATAACGTATTAAAATTTCAACTTAAATAAAGATGCTTGGAATGCTCATTGGTATTGTAGTGTGTTGTGATGGACTATGCTTATCCATTATCTATGCAATATCCAAAGGTCAAAACCTTTTCAATACACCCTTTAGATATCCCTTCACTACTAATAAGTCCAACATTATTATCTTAAATATCAGAATTTCTATATTCCAATTGTCATTCTCCTCCTACACTACAATCTTGCTCTAGAGAGTTCACTTTCATAATTACATGAGCAACAAGTTCAACAATAAAATTGTGATCTTATTTACGGACAACAAACCTTGTTTATGAAATTGTTAAGCTTCTCATATTATATTTTCCTAATCTTCTTTGGCAAAGCTTAAAACCTCTCCAAAATCAACTTATCAATCCTAGGCTTACATTCTAAGCCTCTTTCGATTTTAGTCTTAATTAATGTTTCAAGGCAAAGGAATATCTATAAAAAGTGGGATAGTGGTGGATGTTAATGTGAATAGACATTGATTAAGAGTCCAATGAATTTTAAATGTTGGTTAGCATCCTTTGGGAAAAGAACATTTAACATCAAATAGATTTCTTTAAGTCAACTTTGTTAGCAAAAACCATTATGGTGCCTAAGTTGACTATGTTATTTGTAAAGCAAGGAAGGTACAAAAGCCTTTGTTTAATTGTTGTGTAAATAGTAAATTGTTTTTAAAAGATGTTTCCATGTGATATTCCAATGTGAAAGACAATTGTAACAAGAATTTCTTTGTTATATTTCATTGTTGAGTTGGAAAGATTTCTAAGATATAAAAAAATGTATGTAAGACTATAAAAAATAAAAATAAGGAAGAGACATTTGATTTTGACATCTTTTAAGAAATGTTAATTTTGTAATATTCTTTTTAAGTTTGATTTCCAGCGTCTTAAGAAGTTTAGTTTCATGTGACCATCAATTTTGAAATGATTTTTCCCGCTCCTACTCCTCTTCCCATTCATGGTAGTTCTCTTGTCCCTGACGGTTTTGCGCAGAAGGTCATCATTGCACGAAAGACTAACATTGCTTCCCTTCATGCTCATGGCAAAAGTTATTTTATGTCTAGCAATTCTGAGCAAAAGACCATTGTTGTGTGAAAGACTGACATTGTTTCTCTTCCCACTCATGGCAAAAACTCCCCTGTGTTTGGCGATTTTGAGTAGGTCATCATTGCACAGAAGACTGACTCCTTGTGGAAGACTAGTGTTGCACAAAAGTCTAAATTGGTGAGGAAAATGGACATTGTGCAGAAGATGGACCTTGTGTAGAAGACTATTGCGAAAGGTGCAAGGCACACAGTTGACTTGACTCAGATCTACAAGCAAAATCCGAAGTGGAAGGAAGCTTCTACCGATATAGTAATCCAAATGGTTCCCCTGGCCAGTTCAGCCATGAAAGAATTGAAAATTTTTAAATGCTTTGTCCCACTCCCATCCCAACGTATGGCAGAACCCCTGCTATCAACAGAGTCCTAGTTGTCATGGAACTAGAAGTTGCGGTGGACCCTAGAAAGCATATATCTTTCGTTGAGGCAATATCTCATAAGACAGCCCCAAATCAGATCCCAAACCTCTCAAACCTACATCTTTTGACCCTATTGTGATCTTCGATGAGGAGTCCAGACAGCAATCAGATCAGAAGAATTCTTCTCAACCAAAGGTCTCATCTGCAGATTTGTGGATTATTGGTCAAAACTTCAAGAGATTCATGATTGGATATTAAAGCATTGACAACCCCTCTAAATAGGTACTCTTGATATTTACCCTTGTGCAAAAAAAATCTTTATTTTCTTTCGCTATATTGAATACAAGGAAAAGATTTGAAACAATTTCTGGGACTTGAATCACCACCCTTTGGTCATCAAACCATGGTCCCCTGCCTTTAAACCCCTCACATAACCACTTAATGTAAAACCCATTTAGGTTTGCTTGCTTCATCTTCCTCTTCAATTTTGGACTGAATCTAGTCTAAAGGCTATTGGTAAATCACTAGGTGATTACTTACAAACGCACCCAAATACTGATCATTTTTATCACACTACTTTTGCAAGAATTTTGGGGAATATTGATACTTCCAATAATTTCCATAAAAAAATCACTTTGCAAGTTGGGTACTACTCTTGCCAACCTCTGGATTATGAAGTTTTACTATTTTGTTGTCATTGTTGTTTTAATATAGAACATTTGACCAAAAACTGCAATTCCCTCAAAGAGAAAAAAAGGAATCTTCTTGGTGGAAAGACTTCACTCTCGACCATCTACAAGGGGATCTTGAAGAAGATTCAGATGGTTTTAATAGCGATTCTATGTCACCTTTGGAATATCTTGAATTCTCTGTTACAAATAAGGACCTTAAAAGTCCCCCTCAATCTAAACATGTTTTGTTGAAAGATCTAAGCTCTCCAAGGAAAGACATGAACACGGTTATCCCCTTTGCTTTAGTCTTTTCCTCTGAGAAAAACCTATGAATAAAATTATCTAGGGCAAAACCATCCGAGGACCCAGTAGTGGAACACAAATCCTAGCTCTGTGTTGTTGCAAAAGACAAGGAAGGCTGGACTAAGGTTCAAAAAAAAAAAAAGGTACAAAAGTAGTGTTACAACCCTTCTATATGACCCTCCGCTCAGGGGGATTCCGGGCTAAAACTTCTCGCTCAAAGGGACTCCAAATAGAATCACAGAAGACAGTTGCTAAAAGTAGAAAGAAAGCAAAAGACCACTAAAAAATCTATGAAAAGTAGTTGGTTAGAACCACTATCTGGTTTAAATTGTTTGTTGTTTTTGGCATGTTGATCTTGTTCTTGTTATGCTTTCCCCATTGCCACTGGTAGAGGCGTCTCATTTGTGTGTAAATGATTCATCTCTCTCCTTTGTATTAAGTTCAGGGATCTTAACAACTCATAACCTTTACCCTATCAAATAAAAATAAAAATAATTTTTAATTCATCTTCACAATTATTATATATTTAACCTATCTTGAAAGCATTCTAAAATGTATTTGTCTATAAAATAAATTAAATGACTGATGATTTTGTCATTTTTGAATGAATGATGCATAAAACATTTAATTTTTTTAATACTAGTGCTACGTGAATGTCTTCTTTTGGGTGGGACCTTAGATTTAAAATATAGTTAATTTCTCTTTTAATATTATTTTTTGGGTGGGTGCTTGCTTAATACATGTCTCTTTGTTTTAGGGTTGGATGGCAAGTAATGAACAGTGTCATACATTTTGAAACAATGTTTACAATTAATGTTTTTTTGGACTCATAGCAGTAGATGTGTGCTTCCGTGTACGTTTGTTAAGTTGTTCAAAAGGGTGTAGTACTTTATAGACACTAATAGTGTGGGCCTTGTGACCATTTAGTGTAGCTCCTTGAACACAACATAGATTTGTTGTGGCTCTTTAAACATTGCATACATTTTACAAAAATTCGTCATCAATATCCCCATCTACATAACCTCGAATAGCCATTTGAACATATGAAGCATCCTTTAAAGAAAACAAACAGCTTAAAAATGACTATCAATATGAATTATACATAAAATATTTTAATTTTTGTTTATAGAGCATGGTTCCTCCCCTATCTACACATAAAAAAATTGAATAGGAAGGGTGGTTGGATTTTTATATTGAGAGGAGGATCTCCAAGGTTTAATTCTCATCTTTTGTATTCAACATTATTATGCCCAAATGTCTTTTATTTTTTCTATCTAGAAGAAAAAAACATCATTTCTTCCATGTATCTTACTTCTATGAAGTCTCTTTCCCTTAGTCCTTTTTTGCAATTGGTCTCTTTTTACAAGATCTTTTCTCTAGTGTCAATCAAGTTCACTTTTTGAGACATTAATCATGGACTTCGACCAAATTGGATAAACTTACATAATCCAATCATTATTTGCAACCAAAACAAAATCAAGGGATTATGAAGTAATGTATTATGGAGTTTTAAGGCAATGATAAATATGATGTTGATACATGTGAAAGAAAAGAGTGATGAGACACCATAAATATGGATCTTAGATGTATATGCCTTCATATATCTAAAGATTTGTCATAATAAGAACACTGATTTTCCTAAGCTCTTTAATATGCTAAGTAAGGTATTCTAGCCTAGGATTCATGATGTTCAGGAGGTTGTATTCTAAGATGAAGATAATGTCGAGCCTTTTAAAGAGTTCACTTTACTTTGGATATAGTTACATAAGAAAGCTAAGGATACCTTAAATATAAATATACTTAAGCCATCTCTTATTAAAGAGATTCTTGGATTAAGTGTTTGTGCTTGTGCTCATTTCAATTTATAGATTAATGAAAAACTTGTTATTATTCCAAATGTGAAAATCATGATGAGCATATTGATGTTTACAATAATAACATTTTATATCATGTATCACACTCCTTAAACATTTGTTTGAAATCTTAGCAATAAACATGACGAGAAAGAAGAAATAGTTGATCATTTTGTAAGGATATAGTAGGATGATTTTACCTCTTCATCACATGATAGGGCCAACGCTCTCAAAGGAAATAATGGTGGAAGATCTAGTTCATCATCTAATGATGATGTTTCTTTTGCTTCAAATGATTTTGTGTGTATCTCACTACAATGAAGTATTAGTTGAAGTTAGTCAATATTTTTCTCTTCGCATTGGCGAGTTTGAGAAGCATACAAAAGACATGGCTTCTAAAGTGATTCAACATATAGGATATGTAATTAGTGGACATGGTAAGTGTTGACCTAATTTGACTTTTAGGTCAAATTAGGACCCCTATAGGTAAAAACATGAGTTTTAAATATTTTAGGAGGTCTAATATATTGTCATGGGGTATATTATATGTTATTTTATGTTATTTAATGTCATCTTAGCCTTGGTCTTAGTCATATTAGTCAATTTGTCATTTTAAGTCATTTAATGAGCTTTTAAAGGTCATAAATGCAAGTGGCATGATTCTCAAGGTGCTCAGGTGTCCTATTTCGCTTTTAAACATCAAAGAGTTAGTTTACCTATCATGGATGTTAGTTACATCAGAATATTTTAAGTTGCTTAACTAAAATTCAAGAATCCAACTGAAAAAGGGAGCATTTGACACTTATACGGCTCATGGGGAAGTGTGCCACATGGAAAAAGATCATGGAATGCATCTTCATCTTCCTCACACTCATCTCAATGCTTGGCATGCTCTGGAAGTGTCATTTTTAAGCCAAAACCGTTATGCTCCTTTGTTTTCCCTAGACATATAGAAGTGACCTCCAGGTTTGTGTTTAGTACAGAGAGCTCAAGAGATTTTAGGACAAATGCTTTAAAGAGGTGGTAGTACACTCAAAAACCTTCATTTTCATTACAAGATTTCAAAGATTGATCAACTGTATTTTATGAACCATCCTCATGAAGTTTACTGTACTTTTCTGCTAGTTGTTTCATGCACCCTATAGGTTTTGCTTCATTTTTATCAAATCCATACGAACCAATTGGTGATGTTGACTCCATAGGATGTCGGCTACCTTCTCAGATGATATCCATAATTTCATATTTCATGGTGTTTAAATGGGCAAGTTAATCCATGTTGAAAGGAAGGTGCCACCATGTGCAGTCTCAATCAAAGTTCTTGTTTGCACAATGTTGGTTCTTGTAGATGTCTCATGTAGTTGGAATATGGTGTCTCACAAGTCTCAAGGCCATATATTTCATTGTGTTCCATGTTTGGTTTCACCATCTCACAATTTGGAGCAACCTTCAACCTTACCATTCCTCACAGTCAACTTTTGCTCAATTTCACTTACAATCACATGTATGAGTATGTCCATCTTGTTCATAGAGTTGTAGTCATTGTGTATCAATTGGTTCAAGTCATTAACTACTGAAGAGAGTTCATTTAGATGTTTTCAAGAGTGCAAGATTGGTTACAAACTCAGTCACCATGCTAAACCAGTTATTAAACATTATGTCTGCTTTGTTCAGATGTCTGCAAGTGGTTTTAACGTTAATGTAGATGTTTTGGAGCTTGTCTTCATATCTCCCTAATATCCATCATGTTTTTGAGGGGCTAACTTTGAGTTTGAGTTTCTCTTAAGACTCATTCATCCATTTTTTACTCCATTCTAGACACCATGCCTGCATACAGCCAAAAAACCACCTACAGGTGGCTCTAGAAGAAGTATGAGAGTACTTGCAGGGAGAGATTTGAACATGTTGAACCTTCTTTTAATTCCTATCATGATGAGATCTTAACATATATGACTGGTATGTTAAGTGGCAAGTGATAAGTGAAGAATCAACCTCAAACACAAATCACTGAGTTTTGAGACCAAATCCCTAAAAGGTGAAAACAGTGGTCCAAAGGCATTTTGTGATGATCATATGACATGGTTACATGAGCTTTTGATGCATTATAATGATCTTGGCTAGTAGTCCCTACATAGGGCAAGTGCCATGCAAGATTTGGGGAAAGAATGACCAGAGGAAGACGGTGATTGAGAGGCCTCAAGTTGCCTATAAAGACATTGTTTCCAGGCAGTAAATTCTACAAGCTTTGAACTACAAAGTGACCTTAGTACTTTAGGGTGCTAACAAAGCATACTTCCATGTTTTGAATGGCCTTAGTGAGTGAAGAGCACACTAAGGAACATAAAGAGCATTAGGAAAGGGATGATATACTATTTTTTCAACTCCTATTCACACATACAATCCGTACACTGAGAAAATGTTGACCTACAACAAGGTATACAGATAGTGGTTTAAGCATGATAGCCTTGTGATGTTTTAGCACTTTCAAGGTGAAAACAGTCATGAAGTTGATGTTAGTTGAATCTCAACTTCCAAAATGGTCTCTACACATCATGATCAAGGTCCTAGTGGAGAAATATACACCTACAGCTACTGTAGGTAACTATCTCAGGCAGAAAGCAAAAGGTTTGAATTCTTGAGGAGAATATAACACAAAGAGGCCTTAAAATGAGTCTAACAAGCATCAAATAGCTCAAAAGAATCTTAAGGGGTTTCTAAATTATATTTGGCATGGGTTTTGATGATAGAAACCACCTATAGGATCCCTTACAATCACCTATAGGTGACTGTAGGTAGACAGTCAACTGAGAGCTGTGTCTAAGGGGTGGTTTAAGCTAAGTCCAAGCATGAATGCAAATCCAAACACTTACCAATGACTTAAGAAGGTTGCAATAGGTCTAGTGAAATGTTCCAAAGCTAAACGCAAGTCATGAATATCTACAAGTGTCCCATGGAAACAAGAATACAATCAAGGATTTATGTACACATTTTGTGAGTCCCAAAGTGCATGGAAAAGGAAAGGGATATGTAAATGTTGAAGTGCTAAACAAAACAAGGATACATTCACATTTATATTCATAACATCAGGTGGTTTCTGACATGGAAAACAAGAAAAAAGAATAACTCTGAGCAGGTAACACACAGTCTACTTTTAAACACCCCTGCACAGTCCTTTGCCTAGAAGTATGTCTTAGGTTTCTAGTACATTTGAAGGGTCAAATGACCTAATAGAAAGTTGGTTCTTAGTGTATAAGGTCCCCATCACTTGGGGAAGCTCCTCAAATACGTATTTTGTCTAGACAAACAAGGGAAGTGCCCTTTGTTTTGTCTCAGAGAGAGGGCACTTCCCTGGGTGCACTAATTGACAGTTTTGAGGAGTGGAGGCAAAGAGATGAACCAGGTGATGTTTGAACCTTTAAAAGAAGTGTGGAGAGTTGGAAAACATCCAAAGCAATATGTTATAACATGCACAAAAGAATAGAATTCAACAGGGTATCCTATACTCTTAAACTTGCAAACAGGCTCATGAGGCATGGTTATGCTTAAAGGCCAAAAAAGGGGTCAGTTTCAATTCTAGATCTAAGTGAACTTTCTTATGGATCGGAACATATCTATGGGGGCATTATAGATGTTTAGGAGCTATTGGAATGCAAGGAAGACATCAAAAAGGTCATTTTGGGCTTAAACTTGCAGACAGACATACTAGGCATGGTTAGGCCTAGTGTCCAAATGAAGAGTCAGTCACATTTCTAGCATTAGATATAGGTTATAACCTATTGGAGCATGTTCATAAAGTCACTACAGGTGTGTTTCATCGTCTAAATTGAAGAGAAAGCATCAAGAAGGTCACTTTTGGTTTAGAAACCAACTCAGACCTACAAAGAATAAGAGAACAAGCTCGATAGGTCAAATTTGAATGCTCACATCTCTCTTAATGCTTTGCAGGGGAACAAAAGAAGTTTAAGGATGTTGATAAAGGTCTTGAACTATGCATTTGTTGCATTTGATATCAATTCTAACGTTAAAGCTTTATGAACAAAGCTTCAAACAAAAAATGCCTAAAACCCTCAAAACCCCTTGCTAGTGACCAGTTTGAGGAAATGGAGTTGAAAAGCTAATCTGATGAACCAATTTGACCAGGATGGTGATTGGATATTGTACAAGACTCCCTCAAGCTACTTACCATGCTTTTGTACTATATGAAATTGTACGGACATGGTACAAAACAAGGTATTTTTGACTGTTTTGTGTGTTTTGAAGGCTATAGGAGGTTTTAAGAGATGTAATCAAATTTGACGAAAAGCTTAGGACTTGGAATATCTACCTATGGCCATCTAATGCTTTGAAAAAAATTTAAGTATCCAAACAATAACTCTCATCTCAGCTAGTCAAAACTGACATGGTGACCAAGCTAGTGAGAAGTGTGAAAATTCTAAGTGGAAGTGATTTTAAGGTGTCCTTGATGCTTCTAAAGCCATGCAGGGTCTTGACAGATGTCATCCACTCCCTCCCATGGATTTGCATGGAAAACTGAAGCCAATTTTAAGGCTAAATGTGTAGGCGCATGAAAGAAGAAGATTTTAGACTTCAGATGATGATGGCTCACTTCCGGATGACCAGGCCTACAACCAATGCATGGAGAGGCATGCATGAAACCCTTCCCCTTCATTCCAATCATCGAACCTGTCCCTAATCAGTTTTGGGACGTTCAAAAAAGGCTAATCATGAAAGTTGTTCTTCTGAGCCAATTAAGAAAATTTCATGCCACTTTGCAAGAGTTTGATGACTTGGATGGACACTTAGGCTTCCTAACCTTGCATGGTTTGTTCCACATCCTCTTCTCATGCACAAGTAACTGATTTTCTTAGCTTGAAAAGTGTCCTTGTGACCCTTGGACTTCTCTCTTCTCCTCTCTCTCTCTCTCAAGTTCTATAATAACTAGCCATTTTGGCCATTGTAACTTATGCTCCACCTGAGTATGGTGAAGCCCCGCTCATTTGCATACCATTTGATCAATACAACTACTAATTTTTACCTCTTCATCACTGTTCTTAATGTGTTTTACTTGAATGTTGGATCTTGCTTAGCGAAGACTATAGATTTCTTAGCATGTTGTCTCATTCTTGTATCCTATTTACAGTTAGAAAGCTTCTTCTTGCAGGGCATGTGAAGTGTTCTAGAAAATGTCAAGGATTGAGTGAGTTAGTCTATTCATTAGTGTCATTCAAGGCCTCTTGTCTAGTCCTCCTAGCTTTCCACATTCATCCATAACTTCATAATGTAACATTGATGTGAGAAGATGCAGATTGGAGTGCATGTTTAGTTAGTCCTTTGCTCTCATGTGTAACATGTTATTGGTTAAAAGTCATCATATTATTTGGTGTATCAACTCCCTTAGAATAGTTTGCTTTCAGTTATCTCTCTCCCTTTCCTCCCCCCCAACAAAGTTTAGGTGCAGTTGTGATCCAAAGTGGTACATCAAGGGAGCTAGCCCTATCTAGAGATTCACGTCATCCTTAAGCTACCCACAAGCCTAGAGTGTTTCCATTGTGCCACTTGAATGAGGAGAGCTTAAGCGTTTCCTCAAAGGATGCAAATCCAAATGACAATAGTAAGTATTAAAAATCCATTGTTAGACTTATTTAGATAATAGACCAAAGAAATTATGTCTTGGCCATTACACCACATTCGCTGATAATGATGAATAAAGTCTTCACCCACTAATTAGTAAAGGATAGATCCAAAACCAACAATTGATTTTTCCAATCCAAGGAATTTAGAGAGTGAAACATTAATGGATTCTTCCTCCTCTTGAGAGAAATAAAGAGGAATATGCACCATCCACAACTAAGCCATACAATGATCCTCATTTTAGAAAAAGGGGGTGTTCTCACTTTCAACCTATGCATCAACATCCCTATAGTTGGGGAGATTGGGCAATTGCTATGCTTATTGTTTGCTACAAAGAAGCATAGACAAACAAAATATTGGATCAACCCCTATGATGATTGAATGAGAATTGATTAATAGTTGATTTTGGTGACATTTGAGGCCTTGTTTGAGGTCATTGAATTGCATGGTTATGCTCTAGTATATTCTTGCTAAATTCAATATCATATTTTGGTGGTTGCTTCATTTATATCATATTAATCATTGCAAAAGACACACATGTTGCATGCATCTTGTTGGATCACTTGCCAAGCCATTACCATTTTTGGAACTTTCCTTGAGTCATATGCGTGTTGACATTTCTCATTGATAGCAACTTGTGCATAATTCTTATATTTCTCACTAGTATGTGATTATGGTGAGCAACGCCAATGTCATGTGGAAGACCATCTATGTCATACCTTTTTATGAAGGGTATGCATATTCAATTATCAGATTGGTTGATCTATGACACTTGTCAATTTTGTATCTCTTAACCAAATTTTTGGCACCTCTTAAATTTTAAATTTAGACAATTGTCAACATTTTTCATGTGGCAGCCACCTTCTAGCTTATCTAAGTTGACCCTAGTGGCTTTGGTTAGCCTAGTTGGTGTTATACTCACTTGTGACCTTAAGAGACTAAAAGGAATTGGTAAAGTAACACGCTTTATTGCTCACATTGCTCTACTTCACTTTGTTTTATGTGTATGAGGAACTGATCTCAATCTCATTATTAAATGAATGACGCTCATCTTTCAATGTCTCTTACTATGTGGTCATTTAACATGCAAATTGTATGGTTTTTTGTGTCCTTAGAGAGCATCTTATTCTCTATATAACTATCTCCATTAAGCTTGATTAGGGGCTAACAAAATAAAGTATATGTCATAAGGACAAACTCTTGTTCTTGCCATGTACACTATTTTGTGGTTTCCATATTTATTCTAGCCCAATGCATTGAACTCTAACAATTGCTAAATTTTGCGGGACATGTTATTGAAGGTATTGGAAAATGGTGAGTTCTTTGTGGCATTTAGTCAAAGGTTGGCTTTTTAGATATTTAAATTTTTCATTTTCACCCTTGAAAGAAATAGTTGTTGATTGCTATCGATTTTAGTATAAAATCCTTTAGGTAGTATATAATCCATATCAAATCAATTTCCGAAGTCAACCATGTTAGTGAAAATTGCTAGGATCCCTAAATTGACACCACTAGAGTTATTCATTATCATATTTAAAGAATAAATATAGATATCCCAAAATCATCGAAGCAAAGATCAACATATGACTGATTAAAAAAACTAAAAATATTACCAATTACCTTGTTGCATATAAAAATGGTGTATACAAATATTGTTGAATAGTGAAGAATTAATATTTCATCCAAAAGAGTGGATAAGCACAAAACTTTTCAAGTGCGAAATCAATTACTTATTCATCATATTTATCATGGAAATTCTCAATATTACTTCTTAATATAGAGTTAAAAGTAGATTTGAGAGCATCTATCTATATCTAGCTCAAGTTTTGTTGTTGTCTACTGATACAAAAACATAATAAAATTTGATCTTAAAGTTCGCATTGCAAAATTCAACAAGCATTATATATGAGAAATTTGTTAAAACTAGAAATAAAGGAATATATATTATTGTTTTATTTTCTGTTATCCCATTGTTATAGTTATGTATAATTTAAATAAAATGTATTTATGGTTGTTAATATCTTATAGTTTCAACAAACATTGTACATGAGAAAGTTGTTAAAACTGGAAATAAAGGAATATAAATTAGTAATCTATCTATGTTATCCCATTATTATAGTTATATATAATTTAAATAAAATGTATGTATTTATGGTAGGGTGAAAGAACATCCAATTGGTTGTTGACTCTAAGTTTTAGATTAAGTTGCTTTCGGATCCTGGTTCTAACATCTCCAAGGATTGGAGAATTTGAAGAATTTTCTACAAAATTCAATGACTTCAAAATAAATTTAACAATGTTATTTATTCGCATACTCCTCAGAGTCTCAATAAAGTTGTGAATGCGCTTGCTAAGTGGGCTTTTGATGAATCTGAAGTGAAAGGCTTTGGTCCTCCCCCCTTATGGTGGACAGAAAAGCTAAAGAATGAGCTCTTATCCATACTAGTCCTAGAATATAACAAAATTGATTGTTAAGAATCTTTGTGAGGCTATTGGCTTCCTCTCCGCTTCAATTGTATATTAATTTTGGCTCTCCTTAACTAGCTATTGGCTTCCTCTTCATTGCTCTTTCTGGTAGTGGGGCGTGCTTCCAATTCTGGTTTTGATTGGAATCATGTTAGTTTTTATTTTTTACCACAATTTTTGCATGAGCCATAAGGTTTCAATCTTATTGGTTTTCATGGCCAGTACATGCACGACTCGATGATTGCTTATCTTTTGGTTAGGCACACTCTCTGAACACGACGGATATTTTTCCACACACACGCGCACGCTATATATATATATATATAGACACACGGCGCCCGCCCCCCAATCATATCTAGTATATATAAAAGTTAAAACAAAAATGAAGCATATTTTAAAATTATTCTAGGTTACACACGTCATGTTTAAAATATAATCAAAAAACAATGAATCGTGAACATTAAGTAATCGCTAATGCAGTTATACATTTGATATATTTTTTGTCATTATAGGGATGTGGATTCTTTTGTCATTAAAGGCGCCTAAATTCTTTTGTCTTTGAAAGTGCATGAAGATATTGAGTTATGTATGTTGAGGACTCTAAATTTATATGTAACAAACAAACTTCAAATATGTTTAAGAGAAACGTCCTTGTAAAAAGGTCAAAATAGACGAATATTGGAATGAACAAATAAGAACTAGGAATAGGAATATTAAAATGGCATCAAAATACCCATCTGCAATATCAAATGACAAAAAGGGAGATTTTGTTGTTGAATGGTATACTAGGAGAGGGTCTTTTAAATATTATATAATTACAAGTTAGAAACACAAATAAGGATGTTCTTTGGTATTCTTGCAAACCACCACATTGTCATAGGTTTAAAAAGTAAACCTCTAGTGTTTCATTAGAGAATTGAATTAAAAAAATGTATTCTTGTGTATCGTTGCAAATAACCACGTTGTTGTAGGTTTATAAAGTTAACATCTGGTGTGTTTTATTAGAGAGTTAAATTAAAAAATCAAGTGATGTCATTGAGTGCATATGGTATTTCTTGTTGCAAACTTTGTTGTAGTTTTCATGCATTTTTGGTAATTGATCGATGGAATATTTCTAAATTAGACACTTAAAAAACAAGTGATAATCATTTTCTAATCAGATAGTTAATATTTCTTCAATCAAGAGTCTTCCATCATTTTTTAAAACATATTTGTTTCATGAGAATTTTAAATAGAAAAAGCAAATGATGTCATTGGGTGCAAATGGTATTTCTTGTTGCAAATTTTGTTGTAGTTTCCTTGTCAAATGGTATTTATTGTTGCAAATTTTGTTGTAGCTTCCTTATATGTTTGGTAATTGAATGATGAAATATTTGTAAATTGTTTAAATTGAACACTTAAAAGCAAGTGAATCATCATTTTCTTATCGGATATAATATTTCTTCATTCTAGAGTCTTCCGTCAATTGTTTAAAACATATTTAAACTTTGATCTCGTCCTACCATGCCTATACTAAAACAAGGATTTTCACTTTTGTTAAATTCTAGTGTCAGAGTAAAATGAATAGATATTTAAGACAAAATGGCAAGCTATATAACCAAACATCACAATGCCTCTGTCCAAAAAGGCAGCCATCCCTATCTACTTAAAACCTAAGTCCCATCAGACCCTGATTCATGGAAAGTAGCTTTGTCACAAATTATGTTCATTTTTTATTATAAATTTATATCAAGAAGATCATCCAATTCAGTTGGTAAAACAATCAACTGTCAGACAAGAGCTATTCATAACACTTATGAAAACGAGCT
This sequence comes from Torreya grandis, assembly GCA_037957365.1. NCBI lineage: Eukaryota > Viridiplantae > Streptophyta > Pinopsida > Cupressales > Taxaceae > Torreya > Torreya grandis. The sequence goes on from JARHVA010000462.1 coordinate 4,497,913, forward strand.
AATTTTAATTGTAAGGAATTAAACAACATATGGTTAGCATCAAAAGGGCAAGACGAAATGGCAAGCTATATAACTAAACATCACAATGCTTCTGTCCAAAAAGCCAATCATCCCTATCTACTTAAGACCTAAGTCCTATGAGAACCTGATTCATGGAAAGTAGTTTTGTCACAAATTATGTTCATTTTTTTATTATAAATATAAATCAAGAAGATCATCCAATTCAATTGGTAAAACAATCCACTCTCAAACAAGGGTTCTCCATAACACCCCTGAAAAAGAGCTAATTTTAATTGTAAGGAATTAAACAATGTATGGTTAGCATCAAAAGCACCTTTTGAATACATAATGGGGCTCCTCTCAAAAAAATATGCAAGTTAAAAAAAAAGGGATGTTATTTCATGTTTGTATACAATAGTTATGGCCTTCAGAAATTAGAAAAAAATTCATGGTTACGAAACCGTTGGTTTTAAGTAGGTAATGGTTACATAACTACACCAGCAATTTTGTAACCTTAAATGGCAATTACATAACCATCACAACGGTTTCGCAACCTTAAGTAGCAGTTTCATAACCGCACTAGTGGTTTTGAAAAATTAAGTAGTAATTCCACAACTATTGCGATGTTTTCGCCCTAAATTAAGCAATAGTTTTTGCCTGCAATTAATACATAAAAAGTTTAAAGCACAAAGAAGTGTTTGGGCTTCCATTTTCAACATTTAAGTTTCTTGTCAAGCTCAAGGAATGGATCTTATGTATTTATGAGCCCATGGGAATTCAAGGGAAGGCATTCATTCATGAATTCATTCAAGGTCATTCATTTTCATTGAGTGTCTAAATGCAAAATTGCTTAAAAATGTGCAATTGATGGTAGAGGAAGCATGGTGAGTGAATCGAAGCTCTATGAAGTGCAGAGAAGGCAATCAAGTGTAGAGCAGATCTACGTTGAAGACTACGCCATTGAGATAGTTGAGTTCAATAGTCTTTCTTGATGAAGAAACAAAATTATCCACTAAAGAGTGTAAAAATCATTACAAAAGTAAGATGCTTTTAAGGTTGATGTCCTTGTTACCCCAAGAATGCAAAAGCTTGTAATCTATAAAACAAAATGGACATGATGAAGCATGGCTTCACTCTTGCTAGAGTTTTCATATTGAGTTTCTATATGTGTATGTCTTGTGTATATCTCCATGTTGTGTTTGATTTCCTTGCATATTTTCAATACCTTGCAACTAGTCTAACACATCAAATATTAAAGAGAGCTCAAAAATCATCTATCACAAGAATAATACTTGTTCTTAAAGGTTGACAAACTTCACATTCGTTTTGCACTTCTTTGCAAGCACATTGAACTGCAGTTATGTATGGAATAGTAGCATGTTTAGATTGTGAAGGTTAGTATGCAATGTATGTAATATGTGAAAATTGCATGTGAAGGGTTGCATAAAGAATTGTCTGTTCAAGATTACAGTATAGCATTTTGGTGGTTGTTCTATGCCATAGAACTTGTGGGCAACCCCTTGTTAAGTAAAACATTTGTCTTGGGAAGCTTAGTGTAGAATATATGCAGATAATTTTTCAGTTGGGAGATAAGACATCATGCAAGTAGAAGAATCATGGTACAATCCAAGGTATTTGATCAAAAGTACAATATGACAAGTTAAATAACTTTTGTTAGTTTCCAACAACAAAATACAACAAATGAGGAGCAATCTGAACAAGCAAGCTACAAATGGCGTTAACCCTATTAGGCTTGCATTCATTAGGCTATATTCACCACCTATGGTAGACATAATCAATAACTGCAAAACAAATTCAACTGTATATAACATTATTGATACAGAAGCAAAGCTGTAAGAAAATAATGATGTTGAAATGGATACAAATAGTGTACAAAAACCAATTACTTGATATCTATTCGCTAACATCACCATGCCTAATCCAAGAAGAAAATAAGTGATAATCTTTGGAAAGAGAAACATTGAATCAGCTCACCAAAAAGAATGTTCAAAACAGTATTTATAAGCACAATTCAAAGATCTTAATTGTTAAGCTATTTTAAAGTCTGGAATAGCGAATTTTTAAAACAATCAATCTCTTAACTCCATTTTTAAAAATATATATATGATCAGAATTGGGACTGAATGATTACTCACATCATCGTAACCTGCGGTCATTTAAATTACCTACATGAGCTAAATGATTTTACCAAAAGGATCATCATTAATGCAAGTGAAGTTCTCATGAATCCTCGTTAAAACTATGAACATTATCTTTTTTAATTTTAGGAAGCCTTAATAAGTAAAGGTGTAACATATGGTTCCCACATCATGTTTACAGCAATGAAATTGTGTATTATATAATAACTGTCCATCTTATTTAATATAAAACTCATTTTTTTATTTGATATGGTAAATATTACGGGTTTTGAAGATCCTAAAAACTTAATACAAATGAGAGAAAGATGAATCGTTTACGCACAAAAAGAACGCCTCTACCAGCAACAATAGGGCAAGCATAACAACAATGTGCCAAATACAACAAACAAAATAAAACTAACAATGGTTCCTGTTATAGCTTGGAATTGCACCTTTGTGAGAGAGTTCTTCAGGGTCCCTCACTCCCAGCTATAAGCATGGCGACAACCTCAAGATGTGGGTATCCTATGGTGAGGTTGAACCTCTTAAGTTTTTTTATGAGGCTAGTTCCTCCGGGGCTTCACTTCAACGATTGATCTCACACTAAAATCTAATGTCTGCTAAGGAAAAGGGGAAAGATGATGACTGAAAAGAAAATCTAAGCTAAAGAAGGTGATGCACCAAAAGAAGTGATCCACTTGGTCTGGAAAAAGAGCCAACCCCTGATGAATCCAAACAAGATACAGGGTATTCTGATTCTATCTCAAGGCCATAGGCATGGAGCTTTTGCGTAGAGGTTGGAGAAGCCTTACACTTTGAAGGATAACAAAATAGGTCTAAGGGAGACACTATGAACTGGTAACACTTCAAAGGAGTTCGACACACAGACACTTCATGCAATCCTGCACAAAATCGAGACTAAAAGCAAGGTGCTGGAAGAAATTGCAGGTGATGAATAACAATCATACATTTTGCAAAATGAAACCAAATGTGCACACTTGTTTTAACCAGAAACAGAAAAGCCTTCCTTGTATTGCTTCAAAAGAGTCTTTTACAAACGATTTCTGCAGAGTGATTCTATCGCCAATCCAAGGATGATTTGCTTGGCACAAAGGCCTCTATATAGAAAAGGGGGGAGAGAGAAGAAGTCCCCGATGGCGGGAAATCTGACGTTGCACTTTTTTGTTGCCCCTTAATGTGCGCTCAGGATCACCAGACAATACTCTCGAGCCCCTCCCGTCTTTAAGACTTTCTTTGGCGTGTCTGAAAAATCATCCTATGAGCAACTTGAATGTTTCTTCTTGGCGTGACACATTTAAGCATCGAATGGCAATTGCGGGGAATGAACCATGGCAGATGAGAACCTTCATAACTTTCAGCAACCAGTCGCTCGGACTCTCCCGTGTTTATTGAACGTCCTTGTGCCACTTGTCATTTACTGATTAGCCCTTTCTGCTCCAGTTATGCCACGTGACATCCTTCCATTCGTTGCATCATGATTCTAGCGTTGTTGGACCAAGATTAAGTCGAGCCCTTGGAGAATCCCGATTTATTAATACTATGCAGAGTAATTCGAGTTCTTTGGCCTCTCCAACTTCGGACTTTCCCAGATCCTTTACTTATAAAGCCTTTTAAGTAGAGTACTTGGAGAAACCTGATTTACTCTATGCAGAGTAATTCGGGTTCTTCAAGCCTACTTACTTCGGGCTTGCCCATCTTGAAGTCTTCTCACTTTGTTGTTTCTCAAGCCTTAAGACTTCAGGTTTTTCAAACCCGATTACTTCTAACGCCTAGTCGCTTATCCTGATGTTGACGTCCATTGGCCCGTCATTTCCTTTGGACACTTGGTCTCGGGTTTCTTTTTCGGCTTATTTCTTTCGAGCAAATCTCCCGAAGCAATTCCTTCAGACACTTTTTCGGCTTATTTCTTTCGAGCAAATCTCCCGAATGAATTTCTTCGGACATTTTGTCCGCGTTTGTTTTTGAAATTACCCTTCAAGCTTTTCACAATGGACTTTCCCGAAGTGTAAGAGACCCTTTGGGATTTCTACATGTCCCTGCGGACTCTCGTGAATGATCCTCCTGAAGGGAAAGATACCCTTCGGGAATTTTGAAATGGTCCCTCCGAAGGGTAACAAACCCTTTGAGAAAATTGCAACTGTCCATTTGGAGAAGAAAAAGCCCTCCGGAAAAAATGAAGTATACCTTTGAAAAAGTTTACTAGTCCCTTTTGCCCTAAAAAACCCCTTCAAATTTTTTGAAAAAGACATCCCTTGAAGAACCCGAGAAGCACCATTTTTCAAGACCAAATCGGGTTTTTCAAGCCCCTTCACTTATTTCGGGCTTCTAACTGCTCACAACTTATGAAGTAATCAAGTAGTGCCCCTTGGAGAACCCGAAATACACTGTTTATGAGTAGTTTGGATTTGTAAACCCAAATTACTTCTACTTATAAAACATTTAGAAGCTAAGTAATGCTAGAAACCCGATTTGCACTGTGCCTTCAAAAAACTCGAAGTTGTCACTGCTAGAATACCCGAAGTCTTCCCAAAGACTTACCATTTTCTTGCCTAAAAGCTCCATTTTTCATACTTAGGCAAACTTTGATATGTGGGCCAAAAAATGGCCAACATTTATGGCGATTTGCAAGGAAGCATGTTTGTTATGCTTGAAAACCCAGCGCATTTGCTTTATTCGATCCATTGGGCATGGAGTCACTACTTTTGCACAAAGCTAACTCTTTCTAGAAATCTCCCTTGAAGCAACAAGGACAACCGAAACGAAACAAACTGTGTCCATGACACTTAGGGAAGGGAGAACACACAATTAAAACAGATGTTGACAAAGCACTTAGAGAAAAACATAAAAAGCTATACAAAATGTACAACATACAATGGTTGCAAACTCTTCTAAAAACATGGCTTTAGATTAATCCCATTGACTGAGATGGGTAATACCTCCCCATCTAATTGGACGAGCTGAAAACCATTATGTTATTTGCATCCGTGGATCAAATAAGGGCCACTCCACAAGCTGTCAAACTTGGTATAGTTCCCTGGTTTGGCCTTTTTTGAGTCTCATTTGAGAACCAGGTCTCCTTCCTGAAAAGTCCTTGTTGAAACTTTCTTGTCAAAAGTCTTTTTAACCTGAGCTTAATCCGCCTTCATTGCAAAGTCCCTTGTTTCCTCAAATTCTGTGAGTTCTACCAATCTCACATTCATTGGTTCATCTTCTAGCAACTCCAGCTGATGGGCTAGCTCTAATGCAGGTAGCCCAAGGGAAATGGGTAACTTGGCCTCCCTTCCATATACTAGAACATATGGAGAATTGCCAACAACAGCTTTAGGAGTTACCCGATCAGCCCACAAGGCTGTCTTCAACTTAGTGTGTCACGTCCTCTAATTCTCCTCCATGGTCCTCTTGATGATCCTCAGCGAATGTTTATGTGGACTCAGCGAGTCCATTTCCTTGAGGATAATAATTTGAGGAAGTGTTGAGGTAGATGCCCATTTTGAGAGCCCATTCATTTGTTTTCAAACTAAGGAAAGCCAATGCATTGTCAGATATGATAGTAAACGGAATGCCAAACCTGGTCACAATGTTGTCATAGAAATCTAAGACTACACTTTCGTTTGTTTCCTTCAATGCAATGGCTTCCACCCACTTGGAGAAGTAATCAATTGCAGTAAGCACCCACTTATGCCCTGCACTTGACGGGGGATTGATCATACCAATGAAATCCAAACCCCACTGCATGAATAGTTGTTCCACTTGAATCGGGTTGAGAGGGAAAGCTGCTAACCTTTGCTCACCTGCAAAAAGAGCACATCCCTAACACCTCACCCATGCAAAAACATCCTTGAAGAGGTTGGGCCAGTAGTAACCAACCCTCATGATCTTTGTTGCAGTAGTCCTTGGAGCAAAATGACCTCCTGCAAGCCCATCATGGAAATGCTCAAAAAGCTTGGCTATTTGATCATCATCTACGCACCTTAGGAGCACTCCATTGAGGTCTCTTCTGAACAAAACCCCATCAACTAAAGCATAAGGTATGGATTGAAGTCTAAAATACCTTCTTTTAGCTTTGTCCATACCTTGAAGGTACTCACCTATTAGCAAAAAGTGCGTCATATCATGCAGCCAACTAGTATGAGTTGGAGGTGTGTCTGCTTGTAGGTTATCTTGTATTACCAAGATGACTTCTTTGTCTTCATGAAGGTTATCAACCATATGCTCGCATAAGCCTTTACCTCTTACTAACTTAGTGACCTTGATTTCCACGGCATACCCCATGACTTTAGTAATCCACCCAGCTCTTTTTTCGCTCAAATCCTTTTTAAGAATCAAGTCTCTTACCCCACGATAAGACACCATAAGGTAGATTTTGTTATCGGATACCATTGCCCTGAACTTCTTGAAGCTCCTTACTGCTGCAAGGACTTGCTTTTCTACAAAGTTATACCTCACCTCATACTCTTCAAGCCCCTGACTAAAAAATGCTAATGACTACTCAAGTCCTTCACCATTTCTTGCATCGGCATAGTTGATATATTATCAATGTTGGCAAAAGCATACAATATGAAATCTCTTGAGAAATCAAGATTCACAAGTGTGGGTGCTTGAGCAATGGCTTGCTTGATAGCCTGAAATGTTGATTTATCCTCATTTGACCAAGTGAACACTTGGTTCTTCTTTAGCATAGCAGTGATGGGCTTGACCAAATTTGCAAACCCAGAGATAAATCTTCTCACGAAATTTATCTTTCCAAGGAAACTTTGAAGCCCCTTCTTATGCTTGGGCAAAGATAAGGCCAAGATAGCACTTGTTCTCTTACGATCAATGGGCAGCTCATCCTTTGAGACAATGTAGCCCAATAGCTTGCCTTCATGCACGGCAAACATGCACTTCTTAAGATTCAAAGAAATCCCATACTCTCTACACCTTTCGAAAATCAGCCTCAGGTGGTGCATATGCTCGTTGGCGTTCTTGGAGAAAACCGTGATGTCATCCAAGGAACCCAACACCATTTGATTTAGCAACCCCTGAAAAGCCATGTCCATGGCTCTTTCAAAAGTTGCGCCAGCTTTTAATAGACCAAAGGGCATCTTTTGGTACACATACGTGCCCCATTTGGTGGTGAATGCAGTCTTGTACCGATCTTCATCTTTCACCCAAACTTGGTTGTAGCCAGAAAATCCATCCAATAGAGAGAAACGTTCTGATCCTGCAACTACTTAGAGAAGTTGTTCCATGGATGGCAGGGGGTACTGATCCTTCAAGGAGACTTTGTTCAAATCTCTGAAGTCTACAGAAAGCCTAATCTCTCCACTCTTTTCTCTTATAGGTACCAGTTGGCTACCCATGATGAATACTTGATAGGAAAGATGATCCTAGACTCGATCAACTTGGTTAGCTCCTTCCTGATCAGCTCTTCAATCTTGGGGTTAACGGGTCTTTGCTTTTGCCTCACATGCTTGGCATTGGCCTCCAACTCCATGGTATGTTGAGCTAACTCAGGATCAAAACCCTTTAGGTCAATGTACTCCTAAGCAAAAATGTCTACATACTCTTGGCAAAGTGTTATGAATGCATGCCTTTCAGCCTTGCTACTTAACTTCCAAAGCTTGAAAAGCTTGTCCTTGAAGATGAGGACTATCTCATAGTTTTCTTCATCAGTTGACATCTTTGCCTTGTCCTTCATCATATGGTCTCCTTCATTAAAAATGCCCTCAAGTGTAACCAACCCCTTAAGAAGGTTGTTCGACTTTAGCTGAACAATCTAATCCTCATATTGCTGCTACAGTTTAGCTTGGTTAGAAGAGGAGAACTCAACGCCCTGCTGTAAGAAACAAGCAATTTGCTTGTCACTCTCAAAAACATGCCAGTGGGCTTCATTATCTAGCACTGATGCCTCACCACCACCTTGACCTGTGGCTGAACCTTAACTTCTTTCAGCTCATTTGAAATGTCAAACTGAGTTCCCATGACTGCCAACCTATCAGCATGCTGGTTCTGATTTCTTGAGACAACTTGAATGTCAAAGGCTTCAAAATCTTCAATTAGTTCCCACACTCAATTTTTGTAGGACCTCATCAAGGAATTCTTTGTAACATTCAGTTCTCTAACCTTGTTTACTATGAGTTCGTTGTCCCCATAAACTTGCAGCAGTTTGATTCCTCTTTTATTGGCCCATTGAAGGCCACGAATCAAGCCTTCATATTCTGTTGCATTTGAAGAGCAACTGAAATGGACCCTGGAGGAAGAGAAAAGCTTATTACTTGAAGGGGAAACCAACATTGCCCCAGCACCTACACCATTTTTGCTCCTTGAGCCATCAAAGAACAACTTCCATAAACCATTGGGGTCTTCTTTAGGTCCAATGAGGGAATGCATGGGCTGATTATCTTCATGTAGCAGATAGACGCCCATGTCTCTTTCCTCAACACCTTCCAAAGGGTTGAAAAATTGGTTATCTCCTCATAGCTCAACCAAGAACAAGTCTAGAACCTCTTCAGGTTGATTGCTCAGCGCTTGGCCAATTGTAAACTCATCCTCATCAAGGATAGTACAATTGAGGTTTATGTTATCTAGCTGATGGGGTTCAATGTGGGATTGTGCCATGGGTTCAACGTTGATTGAGACCTTAGTCCTATACCTTGTTCTGAATGCCATGTAAGACCAATTTGCTACAAGGTAACCCCCAATCTTGGCTGTGAACTCTCTGGAAAGACACAATGCAAAGCAAGTGACATCCAGGATCAACATGTCTTGCACCACAAACACGCTACGACAAGCATGCAAAGTTAGGCTCAAATTCCTGATGATCCCTAATGACTTTGTGAAAGATCCATTAAGCTGCAGGACTCCCTTGGTGTGCAGCTCATACTTGATGTTCAACTGGTTAGCAATAGACTTTGGCATGACTGAGGTGTTGGCGCCACTATCCACCAAGCAGTTGTGGACCAAAGAGTTGTCAATGATTAATGAGATGTAGAATGGGGGGAGCTTGGTCACACCACTTGACCTTTCTCCCAAAGGACTCTAGGCTACATTAGTGAAGAATTCAGCTTCCTTGCTTGGTTACTTACCAGCAGCTATAGAAACACTCATCTTGGACAAACCTTCTTGAAGAATGTCTACTTGGTTAGGCATGGAAAGCATGTCCCACATTGGTACGTTTACGCTGGATTTCTTCATTTGCTCCACAATGTTGATTGACAGGCCCCAACCTTTCCTTGGGTTTTGGGAGTAACTGTTGTTGGCTTTGTCAGTGAAGGAGCGATGACAAGAGATTCTTTGAAAGCTTCTTGATTGTCACCCATATTCCTTCTTTTGAGCCTTGTGTTCATTGAGATTCGAGTGTGGGCCAAACTAGGAGTACCTGCTGATTGGATCCATAGCACTCCTCTTGTTCACTGATGACCATTGAGGCTTCTGGATGGTTTGACCCCTGATCTAAACCTTGTTCTTGTGGAGGTTGCTCTTGCTTTGTTAGTGTGGGCACCTCTGTGATTTGGGCCATAAGACCCTGGTTATATCCATAAGCAATAGCCTGCTACCATTTATCACTAAAAGCTTGGTTGGAGCCATTAGTTGGGACAATGGATTGTCCAAAAGAATGATTCCAAGGTATTGTTCCTTCAGCCTCCTGAGCCACATTGTTCTGAATCAAGACCAAGGAGTTGGAAGGGCCTACAACGTTCGGATTATAATTATGTCACCTAGCATAGATAGGTTGCCCCTGTCCTTGGAAACCTCCTTTGTAGGGTGGCCTATTAGCTTGGCAAGGTTGTTGTTGACGCTGATACAGAGCTTGATAAGGCTTGTTGTAAGCCTGCTACCTATTGACATTGACCACATCATTCCCCAAAGATTGGAGTATGATTTTCAATTCCAAGTAATTCTTTTGCTCTTGGGAGTCGTTGGATCCACTAGTAGAGGCCTTCTCTTGCTTAGGTGAAGGCACAGCAGCAATTGTTAGCATTGGAAGTATAACATCAAGTGGAGGAAAGACTGCAGGAGGTGGTCTAATTTCTAGACAAAGAGGCATTGGGGGCCTGGGAGTAAGTTTGTCAGCATGCACTAGGGAATTTTCTGCCTTGATGGCCACTTCTTATGTATCTGGCAATATGTCTCCTCCCATAGATTGAATCATTACAACTATGCCATTGTTGAGAGCCTTCAAATAATACAAGAAAGCAAAGTTCGGATATGGTCTAACAGCTACTGAAATTCTATCTCATGCCTTATGAAATCTCGTATTGTAGTCTTGCATGACCTCATGAGGAGCTCTCTTGATTGTGGTCAATTGCTCTACAAATGACAGATGATCACTCTTATTTGGATTGTTCCCAGCTCGTCCCATGAACTAATAGAATTAAGAGCTAGGCCCCTATACTAGTCCAATGCCTTTCTCTTGAAAGATACAACCAATATCCTAACAACCACGTTCTCCACTGTGATATTGTGAATGTTGCAGAAGTTGGCTATGTCCGTTATGGGCTCAGTAGGAGTTACAGCTTGATCCCCTGTGTAATAAGGGACACTTTTGAGGATTGCTACTAGCATAAGATCATACTATGGTAAGTTCAAAGGGCTTTGCCCTCTGAAACCCACAAAAGCTCTTTGGGGAATCGTAGCAGCAAGAGGGGCTGACAAGGATATTCTTGCGTAGGTATACTTTATGACTAGTTTAGAAGGATAGCTTCTTGCGTAAGGGTGACTATGGGTGCACCTTAACCTTCTTGCTGAGTATAAACAAATTCAAAAAGAATACCTTCAGAAGTCAATCTTATAGTCACCTTTGGCACGAAAGACAGCGACTGCTCTGCCCCCAGATAGTTGGGTGTTCTTTAGAGTCATCAAATGTTGAAGGATGAAAGCTACCATTGCTGCAAACTGATCAAAACAGTACCAAATTTGACCAATATTCCATAAAATGGAAGTGAAATGGTAGTTATCCCATCGGACGTGCCAAAACTGTAATGGCTTGGAATTGCACCCTTGTGAGAGGTCTTCAGGTTCCCTCACTTCCAGCTATAAGCATGGAGACAACCTCAAGATGTGGGTATCTTATAGTGAGGTTGAACCTCTAGGTTTTTTAATGAGGCTAGTTCCTCAGGTGCTTCACTTCAGCTATTGATCTCACACTAAAATCTACTATCTGCTAAAGAAAAGGGGAAAGAAGATGACTGCAAAAAAAATCTAAGCTAAAGGTGGTGATGCACCAAAAGAAGTGATCCACTTGGTCTGGGAAAAGAACCAACTACTGATGAATCCAAACAAGACACAGGGTACTCTGGTTATGTCTCAAGGCCATAGACATGGAGCTTTTGTGTAGAGGTTGGAGAGAAGCCTTACACTTTAAAGGATTAAAAAATAGGTCTAAGAGAGACACTATGAACTGGTAACACTTCAAAGGAGTTCGACACACAGATTTCACGCAATCCTGCACAAAGCCAAGAGGACTAAAAGCAAGGTGCTGGAAGAAATCACAAGGAATGAAAAACAATAATACATTTTGCAAAATGAAACCAAATGTGCACACTTGTTTTAACTAGAAATAGAGAAATCTTCTTTGTATTGCTTCAAAAGAATCTTTTACAAAGCAATTTCTGCAGAGTGATTCTATCGCCAATTCGGGGATGATTTGCTTGGCACGAAGGCCTCTATTTATATAGAAAAGGGAGAAGAGAGAAGGGGATGAGACAAAAAGTTGCCGATGGCAAGAAATCTGACGTTGCACTTTCTTGTTGCCCCTTAATGCATCGCTTAGGATCACCAGACAATACTCTCGAGCCCCTCTCATATTTAAGACTTTCTTTGACGCGTCTAAAAAGTCATGCTGTGAGCAGCAAGAATGTTTCTTCTTGACGTGACGTATTTAAGCATCGAACGACGATTGTGGACAATAAACCATGGCGAATGAGAGCCTTCATAACTTTCAGCTACCAACCGTTTGGACTCTCCCGTATTTATTGAACATCCTTGTGCCACTTGTCCTTTACTGATTGGCCCTTTCTACTCTAGTTATGCCACGTGGCAGCTTTCCATTCGTTGCATCATGATTCTAGTGTTGTTGGACCAAGCTTAAGTCAAGCCCTCGGAGAATCCCAATTTACTCTATGCAGAGTAATTTGAATTCTTTGGCCTCTCCAATTTCAAACTTTCCCAGATCCTTCGCTTATAAAGCTTTTCAAGTAGAGTACTTGAAGAAACGTGATTTACTCTATGCAGAGTAATTTGGGTTCTTCAAGCCTACTTACTTCAGACTTGTCCATCTTGAGGTCTTTTCACTTTGCTATTTCTCAAGCCTTAAGACTTTGGACTTTTCAAACCCAATTACTTCTAACGGCTAGTCATTTACCCTGATTTTGATGTCCATTGGCCCATCATTTCCTTTGGGCACTTGCTCTCGGGTTTCTTTTTCGGCTTATTTCTTTCAAGCAAATCTCCTCAAGGAATTTCTTCAGACAATTTGTCCAAACGAATTCCTTTGGACTTTTTCTCTGCATCTGTCTTCGAAATTACCCTTCGGGCTTTTCACAATGGACTTTCTCGAAGGGTAAGACACCCTTCGAGATTTCTGCATGTCCCTTTAGACTCCCGTGAATGATACTCCCAAAGGGAAATATACCCTTCGGGAATTTTGAAATGGTCCCTCTGAAGAGTAACATACCCTTCGAGAAAATTGCAACTGTCCACTTGGAGAAGAAAAAGCCCTTCAAAAAAGTTGATTGGTCCCTTTTGCCCTAAAAAGCCCCTTCGGATATTTTGAAAAAGACTCGTCCCTTGAAGAACCCGAAAGCACCATTTTTCAAGACCAAATCGGGTTTGTCAAGCCTCTTTACTTATTTCGGGCTTCTGACTGCTCACAACTTATGAAGTAATCAAGTAGTGCCCCTTGGAGAACCTGAAATATATTGTCTATGAGTAATTCAAGTTTGTAAGCCCGAATTACTTCTACTTATAAAACATTTAGAAGCTAAGCACTACTGAAAACCCGCTTTGCACTGTGCCTTCAAAAAACCCGAAGTTGTCACTGCTGAAAAACCCTAAGTCCTCCCAAAGACTTACCATTTTCTTCCTTGAAAGCTCCCTTTTTCATACTTAGCCAAACTTTGATATGTGGGCCAAAAAATGGCCAATAATTCCACCCATCCACCTTCAATGAATTAACAGCGATCTTCCACATTATTTCTACCAGCATCAACTGTCTTTTGCGGTTTTGTTCTGAGACCCTCCGAGCCATTAGTTTCTACCCAAATACCCCCTGAGCGGAGGGTCATACAGGGAGGCTGTAACACTACTTTAGAAGGTTTTTTCTTTTTCTGCACCTTTGTCCAGTGTTCCTTATCTTCACCAATAGCACAGGGTTGGAATTTCGCTACTGGGTCTTCAGAAGTTTCTGCCCTACATAATTCCAAGTATGGGAATTTATCGGAGGGGACTGGTGCAAAAGGGACTACCATGTTTGTGGCTTTCCTTGGAGAGATTAGGTCTTTCAATAGAACATCTTCAGATTGAGGACTTTTAAGGTCCTCATTTGGAGCAGAGGGTTCAAGATCTTCCAAGGGTGACTCGTTGTCAAAACCATCAAGATCTTCTTCAGCATCCACATGTAGAAGGTCGATGTTGCAGTCTTTCCACCAAGTGGATTCCTTTTTTTTCTTGAGGGAAACACAGTTTTTGGTTAAGTGCCCTGTATTAAAACAACTACGACAACGAAATAAAAGGCCTTCATAGTCCAGGGGTTGTGACCACGAGCAGTCCCCAACTTGTAGAGTGATGTTTTCGGGTAAGTTCTTGAAGGTGTCAATATTCACTAAAATTTTAGCAAAAGTAGTGTGGTGAAAATGATTAGTATCAGGATGCATTTACAGGTAATTACCCAGTGAGTTACCAATAGCCTTTAGACTAGATTCAATCCAAAACTAGAGAGGAAGACGGAGTAGACGAACCCAAATAGGCTTTTCATTAAATGGTTTTGTGACAGGGTTAAATGCAGGGAACCATGGTTTGATGACAAGGGGGTGGTGATTCAAACTCCAAAAATTGTTTTGAATCTCTTCCTTGTCTTCAATATTGCAGAAAACAATAATAAAGAAGCTTTTTGAACAAGGGTAAATATCAAGAGTTCCTGATAGGGGGGTTGTCAACGCTTCAAGATCCAGGCATGCAACTCTTGAAGTTTTGCCCAGTAATCCACAAATCTGCAGATGAGACCTTTGGCTGAGAAGAATTCATCTGATCTAATCACTTGTTTGATTTCCTCATCAAAGATCACAATAGAGTCAAAATATGCAGGTTGAGAGGTATGGGATCTGTTTTTTGAGTTGTATTGCGAGATGCTGCCTCAACGAAGGATATATGCTTTCGAGGGTCCACCATAGCTTCTATTTCCATGACATCCTAGACTCTGTTGGTAGCAGGGGAGCTTCTGCCATGACCAAGAATGGCAGCAGTGTCATTCTTCCGCCAAGTGATGGCCTTTTACTCAAAATCGCCCAACACAAAAGGGCTTCTGCTATGAATATAAAGGGAAGCAGCGTCGGTCTTTTGCACAGCGATGGCCCTTTGCATAAAGTCACCAGACAAACTTTTGCCATGAGCGTGAGGGGAAGTAATGGTGATCTTTTGTGCAACAACGACCATCTACCCAGAATATCCAGACACAGAAGGGCTTCTGCCATGAACATGAAGGGAAGCAACGTTGATCTTTTGCACAACGACATCCATCTACCCAGAATCGCCAGACACAGTGGATCTTCCACCATGGGCATGGGGGGGAAGCAACGATGGTCTTCCGCACAACGACAGCGTTCTATCCAAAATCGCCAAACATAGTGGATCTTTCGTCATGAGTGTGAGGAGAAGCAACGATGGTCTTCCACGCAGTGGTGGCCTTCTGCGCAAAATCACTAGACACAAGAGGGCTTCTACCCAGAACATGAAAGTAACCAGCGAGGGTCTTCTGCGCAGGGATGGCATTCTGTCCAAAATCATCAGACATAGGGGAACCCATGTCTAGACTGGTGTTCTGGTTTTCCTACTCAAACTGAAATTCAAAACGGTAATGGTCTTTAGCAATAGTCAGGAGGAGGGTCAGGGGGCAAATTATTGAAAAGATATTAGAAAACATCATTGATCCTATGTTATATATATGTTTTTTTTAGGTTAACACAAGGTTTTAGATTTGCTTTACTTTTAGTTGTACTTGCCTCAAAGGACGATAATTTTTTGTTTTTTTTTTTTTTTGGCTTAGGACAAGGCATACTCCATTGCTATAAGCTATGTTGCAAGAAATGCACTTTTTTGTGTGCATTTCTTATTATAACGTGCCGAAACAGGTAAGTGATGTGAACGACGTTTTATACAGTACTTTACCCATCATGCAAATGTTGGATGGCATTTTAACCGTCATATAGGACAATGGCATATCGAAGCAACAGCTGCAGCGATTCATTGCATTTTTAAAAAAAAATCGAAAATCAAAACATTTAGCTGGGAATACATTGAAAATATGTTTGATATATATATATAAAGTTTTTGAAAAAAAAATTAGTTTAAAATGTTTTAAAATATATTTCGAGTTTTTGAAAAAAAAAATAATTTAAAATGCTTATATATATATATATATATATATATATAAAGTTTTTGAAAAAAAAAATAGTTTAAAATGTTTAAAAGTTTATGATGTTTAACTTTAGATTTCGATATATTTTTTCAATTAGAATTTGTGCATATACTTATTATTAAAAAATATAGTAATTTTATTAGTGTAGGTTTTTATTTTTTCCTATTATTTAATTAGGGAAATTATATATTTGTGCATACATGGAGTTTTCCTACGTTCGTGGGATAGGCTAGCTTATGTGGAGATATGTGTCATAGATGTGTCATTGGTGTCATAAGAATGTCATAACTCCTTTGACCGGCTATTCTGGGTATAGGAGTTACTTCTCTATTCTTAGCACCTTGTCACCACCTTTAATGGAGGAGTTATAGTCTATTCTTGGGGTGCCTTGATCACTTTTTGTGAAGGAGTTACTTACGTGCTCTCCTATATCTATTCTTCACTATGGCCATCTCATTTTAATCAAATATTGGGTTTTCTCCTATTTGTCTTGTGCAATTTATCTCCTTGTATAATTTCAAATTGCTTTAGCATCTATATGATGTGCACTAGCTTCATCTCGTGTGATCACGTCTCCATTGCATTCGCATTATTCGAATTCTGGGAACAACTCCGATATGGTATCAGAGCCACTCCGATAAAATCGTGTCTGGTTATGCTATTAGTTTATTCTGAAATTCTTATTTTGCTTTCTTAGTAGTTTTTTTGTTTAACTTGATTGCATTTGAGAGTTTTGGTAGAGTTTCTTGAAAACTCATGCAAATCCATACGGAAATCTGTTTTTAAAAAATTACTTCTATTGAGTCTCATTCAAATCTACCCTTTAGATATCTGCGTTGAAATTTGCTGAGACATCTTGTATAGATCTATTGTGGCGTTGTGAACTCCAGCAAGGCAATTTGTGAAAAAATCAATGCTTGGCATCACTTTTTGACATAATGCGTTGAGTTTCGCTGCTCTCTTTTATTTTCATCTACAGAATATAAAAGAGCGTTGGATTAATGTAGGCAGACTCATGTTTGTTGCATATTTTCTCCAACTGGAACTGTTGGGCATTGGATTTTGAGAGAACTAAGATCTGTCAACTGCACTTGTTGGATTTGCTCATTTGAGCAGCTTGGCGTCCTTTTCCTACACTTGGCGTCCTTTTCCTGCACTTGGCGTCTTTTTCTTACACTTGCTTTGTCTCTTCTCTGCTGTGTTAGAACTTGTTGCTGTGCGTTGAGATTTGTGAGGTCTGCAAATTCAGTCTCTGCTATTTTTTTTGCCCGGCGAATTTAAAACTGTTTTTTATTGGAAATGGCGCATTTTTTCCTTGTTTGGCGTCCCATGTGGGCACTTAAACACTTGGCCATCCATTAAATTGTCTTTTACTTTATTTATTCAGTTTAAAATTGACTTGTCCAAAAAAAAATCAGTGAATTTGACTGAGTATTAAGTATTTTAGACAATTTGTAAGTTTTGATAATTTGGGGGTTTAAATTTAAACTTGTATTTTCATCTCTTTCGAAGACGAAGGGTGAGCCCCGGGTTGGCAGGAGGCCAATTCCCCCTTACAAAGACCTCCTTTGGATTCCTCGCTCCGTGCCGAGTCCAACGAGTGGTTGGAAGCCCACTTTCTCTCTCAAAACAGGTATTTTTTAATGTTTTAGTGTTATTTTTTTGTAAAAACACTAGTTTACGGGAAATTAGATCTTTAATATCTTGCAAACGGTAGCTCAGATTCAGGTGCCATTTTTTTCAAAAGTGTTTGTATTTCAATTTTCCACAGTGTAGGCTTGTTATTTGTTAAAAACGCACTAGTTTATAGTGCATAAAATTTGGGTCTTCCGGGACGCATTTTCGGCTAAGTCCGACGTCTTTTTTGCTTAAAGTCTTGCACTGATTGCTCTAAGATGCATTCTCTGCTGAGCCCGACGTTTTTTGAGCGTGCACTTGCATATTTGGGGGGGCTCAACATTTCGGGGGGGTGTGATTGCTTTTCAGCACTTGTAATCTTTGCTTTCATTCTGTTTTCTGCATAATTTCACAACTTGCAATCAACACAACTTCACCTAAATTCAGCTTAAAATAGATTCTTTTCAACTTAAACCCCTAACACCCTTCAACAATTATGAATGGAAGGTTAAAATGTCAATCATTTTAAAAGTAAAGGGTTGTATAGGATCACCATGGGTACTGAAGTAGAACCCAACACTAATGCTGAAAAGATCAAGTGGTACAACTGTAGTGATGAAGCCTATGGATTACTGAGCTTGTCCGTGTCTCCAAAATTTCTCTTCCATTTAGAAACCTCCAAGACTCCCAAAGACATATGGGACACCCTAGAAACCTTAGTTGGGAAGCTTGCTGAGATGAGAGGTCATGAGCTCGAAAACGAACTCATAAGTCTAAGTCCTAGCAACTTTGACACCCTACAGGACTTCTTCACTAAGTTTAAGGCCCTTAGATTGCAATTGAAAGAATGCGAGATAGAGAAGAAAGATGACCAACTCATCCTTTCTATTCTCGCAAAGTTAGGTCCAAGCTATTCAGTTTTTGTCTCCACTTCCCATGCCACAAAAAGTGCCCTTGGCACTACATGAAAAATGCCTTCTTTGGATTCATTCATTGTTGACTTGACTAAGGAGCAAGATAAGCTAATTCAAATGGGCACAATGAAGTCTACTCAACTCCAAGCTTTGATAGCTGGAAATGGTAAAGATAAAACTTCAACAAAGGAGAAGAAGAAAACGAACAAGGACCAGGAAAAGAAGAAAGAAAACAACAATCTTGCCAAAAACAACACTGAGTCTTCCTCTTCCAATGCTAAACCTAAAAAGGAGAAGGTTAAGTGTGCCTATTGTAAAAAGACAGGGCATTATGAACACAAATACATGAAGAAACAAATAGATCACCTAACTCATCTTCTAGAGAAGCACAACATAGGTGTTCCTGAGTCCATCACGCAGAATTCATCTACCCAAGATTCTACCAAGACAAAAGGCAAGGGTAAGGAGAAAGAAAAGGGCAAGGCCCTTGTAGCAACTACAGCTTCTACAACATCATGGGTCATTGATTCGGGTGCTTCTCACCACATGGGCTCTTCACTAGTTGAGTTTTCATCTTTAGAGCCTTGTAGCATGACTTCAATTAGTTTGGGTGATAACACATCAGTTTCTGTTGCAGGGAGAGGGTCAGTTGAAATGGAAGGAGGAACATTCAATAATGTTCTAAGTGTTCATTCTCTTTCAACCAATCTCTTATCAGTGTACCAAATTACTCACATTGGTCGGGACATGAGAGTTGAGTTTTCACCAGATTTAGTGGCTATCAGGGAGTTGCATAGTGATACTACAGTGGCAGTGGGTAGGGCAGATCACCAAGCAAGGTTATACACCTCACATTTTGCACCTGATTCTTCTCCAACAGCATTGCTAACTCATTCAGATGAAGTTAGCAAATTATGGCATGAGCGGTTTGGCCACCTTAACTACCGCCACCTTGAACAACTTTGCAAAAATGACATGGTCATTGGCTTGCTTCGTGTCCAATTCTCATAAGGACTTTGCGAGGGGTGCTCCCTTGGGAAGCATCTCAAAGCAAAATTTGACAAAGGCAAAGCTTGGAGGGCTTGACAACCTTTGGAGTTAGTCCACAATGATGTATCGGGACCCTTTCCCAAACCATCTTTCACAAGGGCCAAGTACATCTTCACTTTCATTGATGATTTCTCTAGGTACACTTAAATATATTTTCTCAAACAAAAGTCTGAAGTGTTTGAAAATTTTCTAGACTTCAAGGCTCTTGTTGAGAAACAGAATGAGAAATCCATCAAGGTTCTTCGAACTGATAATGGAAGGGAGTATGTCAGCAACAGGGTTGAGCAGTTTTGCACCACAGAGGGGATTGATTTGCAACACACAGTCACTTACAGTCTTTAACAAAATGGGGTTGCAGAGCGCAAAAATAGGTTCTTGAAAGAGATGGGTAGCTGTATGATTCACTTCAAATCCTTAACACCACAGTACTGGGCCGAAGCCATCAATTGTGCTTGCTTCATTCAAAACAAAGTTTCTCACAAAGCTTTGAAAAGGATAACACCCTTTGAAGCTTGGCATAAAAAGAAACCTGATGTTGAGCACCTTAGGGTTTTCGGATCCCCAGCCATGGCTTGCATACCGAAGAAGAAACGCAAAGCTATGGAACGTCAGTCTAAGCCTTGCATCTTTGTAGGATATCTAGATGGTATTAAGAGGTATCACCTTCTAGATCCAACCACTCATGAGTTGTTCATTGAGAGAAGTGTCCACTTTCAGGGGAGTCCTAGAGACTCAACACTTGGCACTTCTCTCTCATCGGATCTACTTCTTCATGATGATTCTTCAGATTCAGATCAGTCACAGCAGGTTCTTGACCCAAAGACATCTTCTTCTTCTTCGAGATCAGACAGTGAGGACAGTGATACAGGGTCATCCACCTCTAGTCAATCAGAGGATGAGAAGGTAGCACCTGACTCGCCCACTTCCGGGCCACTTTGGGCCAGACAGACACTTGAGAGTGCTGGCACTTGGGCAGGAGATCCCGCAGATGACAGACGTACTAGGGGGGATTTTCAGAGAGATCCACATGCCTTCTTTGCTTCAGTTTCGGATCCACAGACTTTTCGAGAGACATCAAGGGTACATGAGTGGGATAATGCTATGGAGGAAGAATATTCTTCCTTAATCAAAAATCACACTTGAAACTTGACTTCACTTCCTAAGGGAAGGAAGATGGTTCGATGTAGGTGGATATATCGGACCAAGCTTGTAGCAGATGGGTCAGTTGATACGTACAAGGCGCGATTGGTTGGCAAGGGTTTCTCACAGGTGGCAAGCATTGACTACTCAGAGACCTTTGCACCTGTTGCAAAGATGACTTCTATCCGACTCACCTTAGCTATTGCCGCAGCACATGTTTGGGATGTGCACCAGATGGATGTGAAGAGTGTCTTTCTTCACGGAGACCTAGAGGAAGAGATCTACATGGAGCAGCCACCAGAATTTGTTCATGATTCTTCCCTAGTATGCAGACTTAGGAAATCTATCTATGGCCTCAAACAGGCCCCTCGGACATGGTACGCCAAAACGGATTCCTTCCTTCTCACAGTGGGTTTCACTAGGTGTCATTCTGATCCTAATGTCTACTTTTTGCGGCAGGATGATTCGCTCCTAATTTTGGTTCTATATGTTGATGACCTTTTGATCACCGGGAGTTCATCGGCTATTGCAACAGTGAAGGCATCTCTCTAGAATAGATTTGACATGACAAACTTGAGTTTGTTGCACTACTTCCTTGGCATCTAAATCTCACAGTCAGATTCAGAGATTTCTCTTGGACAACCTAAGTATGCTCTTTATTTATTGTCTCGCTTTCACATGGCTGATTGCAAGCCATCTCCGACTCCTTTTCTATCAGGAGTCAAGCTTGAGGCTGACTGTTCTTCACCATTGGTTGATGTCACTCGATATCGACAACTTGTTGGCAATCTCATCTACTTGACTCACACTAGGCCCGACATATCATAAACAGTGGGACTTGTCTCCAGATTTATGCAGGAACCTCATGAGCCACATTGGAAAGCAGCTAAGAGGATCTTGCATTACATACAGAGTTCACATAGATACGGGATTCATTACAGATTTGGCATAGAAGTTGACTTGGTTGGATATACAGATTCAGACTGAGTTGGTGATTCACAGAGTCGCAAGTCCACTTCTGGTTACAGTTTCTCTCTAGGTTCTGAACCTATCAGTTGGTCTAGCAAGTAGAATGCTATTGTTATATCACCCACAAAGGCAGAGTACAAGGGAGCTGTTAATGCAGCTACTGAGGCTATTTGGCTTCAGCAGATTCTTTCTGAGTTTGGCATTCCTATCAGGGAGCCCACCATCATTTATTGTGACAACCAGAGTACCATTCAGATTTGCAAGAATCTGGTTCAGCACCAACGGACCAAGCACATAGAGATTCACATGCATTTCATTCGAGAGCTTATTCATAGTCAGGTCATTGACTTAATTTTTTGCCAGTCTTCGAAGCAGGTTGCAGACATCTTCACCAAACCTTTCACCGAGAGCAAGTTCACTCATCTACGAGCTCTTCTTGGGGTGCGGTCTACATCTGCAGCAACATCATCTTCAAGGGGGGCCTTTTAGCCTCTTCATTTCTTTTCTCTCTTTTGGGGGGGAGTTTTTTCCTACGAGTTTTCTCCTTTTCTTTATCTTATGGGAGATTGCATTTGTACATAGGTACCTCATCAGGCCTAGTTGCCGGGACCCATTTTATATTTCCACACTGCCCACCTAAGCTGCACTTATGGGGGGTATTAGTGTAAGTTTTTATTTTTCCCTATTATTTAATTAGAGAAATTATATATTTGTACATACATTGAGTTTTCCTAAATTCGTGGGATAGGCTAGCTTATGTGGAGATGTGTCATAGATGTGTCATAAGTGTCATAAGAATGTCATAAGTAACTCCTTTGACCGGCTATTCCGAGTATGGGAGTTACTTCTCTATTCTTAGCACCTTGTCACCACCTTTCATGGAGGAGTTACAGTCTATTCTTGGGGTGCCTTGACCACTTTTTGTGGAGGAGTTACTTACGTGCTCTCCTATATGTATTCTTCACTTTGGCCATTTCATATTAATCAAATATTGAGTTTTCTCCTATTTGTCTTGTGCAATTTATCTCCTTGTATAATTTCAAATTGTTTTAGCATCTATGTGATGTGCACTAGCTTCATCTCGTGTAATCACGTCTCCATTGCATTGAATTATCCAGATTCTGACAACTCCGATAAATTCTCTTAATCTTAAATATATTGTAAGTAGAATAGGAGTGAATATGTCTTCATCCATTCGGTGAAGTGTAATAGGTTTGGGAACAAAAACGTAGAAGACCTAGTTTATGTATATTCCAACATTCGCCTTTTGTCTCATGCTTTGCTTGATTATCTTTCAAGGCCTCATAAGATGCAAGATTATGCTAACTCTATGGATGATGACAATGAGGAGTTCCCAATTGAGGTGTTAAGAAGATAATGCAAATACCTTATTCTCTATACTTGGATTACAATCGTCTAGAGGGGAGGCTCAAGGAAATAGAAGCATAATTAAACTATTTCGATAATATTGAATTTTATAGAATACATATATAAGTTTTTAATTTAAAGAGTATTTCCATCAATAAATTATAAGGATGAAAATATTTGATGTAAATTTATTTTTTTCTAGATTATATAAATTATTTATTGTTTGTTATGAAAATTTAAAAGCTTAAATTGTGAGGTTAAATTTTAATGATCTATATATATAGATCATTAAAATTTAACCTCACAATTTAAGCTTTTAAATTTTCATAACAAACAATAAATTATATAAACAAACAATAATATTGAATTTTATAGATTACATATATAAGTTTTTAATTTAAAGAGTATTTCCATCAATAAATTATAAGGATGAAAATATTTGATGTAGATTTATTTTTTCCTTAATTATATAAATTAATTATTGTTTGTTATGAAAATTTAAAAGCTTAAATTGTGTAGTTAAATGTTTTCCTGAATTATATAAATTATTTATTGTTTGTTATGAAAATTTAAAAGCTTAAATTGTGTAGTTATATATATATATATATATATATATATATAACATTAAAATTTAACTACACAATTTAAAAGCATATATAGAACATTAAAATTTAACTACACAATTTAAGCTTTTAAATTTTCATAACAAACAATAAATAATTTATATAATTTAGGAAAAATATATATATAGATCATTAAAATTTAACTACACAATTCAAGCTTTTAAATTTTCATAACAAACAATAAATAATTTATATAATTTAGGAAAAAATAAATTTACATCAAATATTTTCATCCTTATAATTTATTGATGGAAATACTCTTTAAATTAAAAACTTACATATGTATTCTATAAAATTCAATATTATCGAAATAGTTTAATTATGCTTCTATTTCCTTGAGCCTCCCCTCTAGACTATATATATATATATATATATATATATATATATATATATATATATATATATATATATATCCATTTTTTATGCACAACCTCTCCCAATCTTGTTTCTCATCACGTTTTCATTTACATCACACTTCTTCGTCTCTCATTTCTTGCAACATAGGCTATAAGTATATTAACAAGATGCTGTGTCAACCTCCTTTTGGACAAACTAAAACATCAGAGGTACTTCATCTGCAAACAACTGTGTGTCCTTTTTTATTTCCAATGTTTCGGGACTATCTTCTAGACCCATCCAATAATATAATTCTTAGCCATTCCAACGAACTACTTATTGGAAAGAACCTTTCATGCACCAGATGAGTCGAACAGACATTTTTCTATTTAAAATGATCCTTGGAAGAATCATCTTCTACACAAAAGGCAACTGTCATGTGGCATTCCTCACGTTTCCTCCTGTGTCATTTCAGTCTTCCCTTAGCCTTCTCTAACTTGTGCTTGTTATATATATGATGTCTACAATATAGATGCTACTTACTACTGCGTCATGTCCCTATGATAAGATTTTGTTCCACGTTAATATCTACTTATTAGTAAGTTTACTGTTGTTTTCAGATCCATTAGATTCACTTTTGAATCAACAAATGGTTTACAAGCAGGTAGCATAAGTTGAGTAATGAAACAGCATTCCCGTAATTCTTGTCCCAAGAATAGATTTGGCTAAGTTTTCATGTTGTATAAGCCTTTAGGAACTCCAAGTCCACTACCAAAAATTAGTTATAGATCTCACCAATTCCATAAATCTTTCCTCAATTTGCAGAGTGATGCAGGTGTATTTTTTGCCTGTCTCAACATATACCTGATTAATTCTACTGTAATAAAATCAATCATCAGAGGCAATTAAATTTTCTGAATCAAAGATTACCAGGTTTTTAAGGTTTCCTAAATAAAAATTATCAGATTGACACATATGCAGATTTTTGCAATGACCAGGAGAGTTAATTGCTTGCGTGCACTGGGCTGTAAGCCTCTTAACACTCGCTAACAAGATAATATCAGTTTAAAATGCATTTTCCATTTTAAAGAAGGTTTGCGAGTCACGAAGCTGTGGCCAAGCATATAAATCACCACACCTTCAAAATATTATTTGATTTTCAACGATAGCCAACATCAATATATCGAGATATTTACAAGGGTGAAATATCAGTGTAACATTTGCAACACTTTGGACGCTTGCTATTACTCCAGTATCCAAAAAGTTATAATGAAAGAGTTATTGTCACAGAAGACTAGATTGGAAGAGCTAAACATTTTTAAGAAATACCTCCCTTCAGAATTCTCCAGATCCTGGTTAATTTTAAATCAAATCTTACTTTTGAAATAAACATATACTCACTGCTTCCTAATAAGAGGTCGTTCAATGTGCTCCATTGAGAGGATCAACGATACTAGTAAAGAAAGAGAGACACAGAGCTACCCAAAAGTGTAAGCGAGTAGTACCGTGCCAATTGCATATTATTTGCTCCCTCACAAACATCATAGAATCATATTCTGTTAAGAAAGATCAATTTCTAATGCATATTGGATTTGCAATGATTTAATGCATGTAGATTGGAAACTAGATACCTTTCAAGGAGGAAGAACATATAATTCTTCTTACCGTCATGAAATATAAGTTTTGCCAAAATCCAAGTAATCAACCTTTTGATGCTTATACTTCTGCATTAGGTTAAAGCGACTGACACTTTCAAAAAATCCTTCCGATGTAAGAAGTTTAACAGCTTCAGCCCCTTCTTTCAAGGCACTATTGACCTGTTTGTTAAACAAGAAGTCAAAATAAATTGAATTAACCGCAAAGGTTTTTTCGACTAGTTATTGACAAATTCGCAACACAACAAAATCTGATTAAGCATGGAACTTTTGATTGGTCTCTTATTTTTATGATTTAGACATTTTGTTTGTTGATTTTCAAACTTGTTTTAGCATTTATATTCCAGACCATGGAAGAATTGTGAGTTTCATTACAGCATTTCTTCTCCACCTATCATTGATCTTATTTGACCATTCTCACTAGAAACTTGACCGGAAGAGGCCAGCAGAAAATAATATTTAGTATTCAACTGCAAAAGAGAAAAGTACTAAAATCATACTAAATAACAGTGAACACACACACCATTTCACGAGCACTTGAATTGAACACTTCAAGCACATAAGCCTTGGGATCAATATTGCGAGGTGGTTTACCAATACCTGACCACACAAGTCCAGATGTACATCAGTGATTGGACTTTTGTTTTTGTTTGATTGAAAAACGATATTTTTTTCCATGATTAACTAATTAGTAAGCTGCTAAGAAAGGAAGCCTAACCAATACGTAAACGAGCGAAATCCTGATTCTGTTTAAAACCTTTGATCACACTTCTTACCCTGCTGACATAAAAGAATAAGTTAACAAAGAAAACCTTATTGGAATTGTAAAATAAAGTAAGATTAGTTTATGTCGAACAAGATTAGATTCTGTGGCACA
Organism: Torreya grandis; assembly: GCA_037957365.1. Taxonomy (NCBI): domain Eukaryota; kingdom Viridiplantae; phylum Streptophyta; class Pinopsida; order Cupressales; family Taxaceae; genus Torreya; species Torreya grandis. The sequence continues at coordinate 4,524,236 of JARHVA010000462.1, forward strand.
ACAAAGCTTCCCATGTCAAAATCCTTTTAGAGTTTGAGAACTTACAGGTATTAATAACTAGAATGCCTAAGCCTATTGATGCAGGGGCATCATCCAAGACCGATGTACTGCAGAAGGGCAGATAGGAATTTAATGGGGGCAGATTGAAACTTAATTTGGGCACATAGAAATTGAATTTATGTGTTCTGTTTGTTTCTAGGTGTAAGTAAATATATTGGAAAGATAGAAGCAGCAGTCTGTAGGCAGCAAAAGAATAGCAGAATTAGTAGGAGGATAGGAGAATAGCAACTCTTAGGAAGGTTTTGAGTATAAACCAGCAGCTATTTACAGTTGGTGTATAGATCAGATATTGCAATGACATGGATTTTATTTTCTGTTCCATATTGCAAGTGTATGTTTTTTTTAAATGTTCGTGTGCAGATTCTAGGATTTGCACGTCTGATGCATCATCATTTTGGTCTCAGGGTGTCAAAGCAGGTAAAATACTGCAGAGTTTGTGAGAAACTTGTGTTGCAGTAAAGAAAGTGCTAATGTGCCTCCAAAAAAGGAGAATTGTGAAAAATCTTGACAGAGAAATGTAATCCTTGATACAAAGGTTGGAGAAAATTGCATCTGAGAGGCCTCGGAGAAGTGAAACAGATGAAAACCCTGAAGAAGAAGAGGAAGAGCAGGCCGAGGAAGGAGAAGATCCTCAGTGTGCATCAATAAATTGTTTGAGATCTTTAAGAGAAACTAACAGTTCAATAAAAATGGAGGTGACTTATTACAATGGTGGTTTGAAGGTTCAAGAGTTGATGGATTGGATCTATGAAGTGGAAAGATACATTGAATGGAAGCAAATGGTTGATGCAAAGAGTAAAATTTACAGCTACCAAGTTGAAAGGGCATGCTACTTTGTGATGGGATCACCAGCAAAAAGATAGGGTATCTTCCTTTAGATTACAAACAAGAGATTTGAACCAATTTCATGGATTGAAGAAAATGAGAAAGATCAGTCCAAGATTATTCAGAAGAATTCAACAAGCTGTCTATTAGAGCTGGTATCAATGAGGAAAAAGAGCAACAGGTCACCAGATCAGTATACATAAATTAGGTCAGTAAAAGAAGTTTTTCAGTTAGCACTAAAGGGTAAGGAGAAATTGGCCAAAAATCAGACCAAAAAACCCTGTATAAGAAGAGAAAAACCCACATCAGATACGGGTAGTAGAGCATCCTCCTTTCCAAGGGGTGGAGTTCAAAGAGAAGAGGGAGCTAACTACTCTAGAGCCAAAAAATTCCCAAGAAGAAGAGGTAGGGGAAACTACCAGCAGGCAAGACCAAATTTCCAGCAGCCAAGAGATGGTTATCATCAACAAAGAGGAAGGAGTTTTGGTGAAAGAAGGGCTTATGATATCCCAAGGAGGCCTCTTATTTGTTTCATAAGTGGAGAAGATGGGCATAGGGCATTTGAATGCCATCACCGGGATCGAAGACAAAGAGGAGCCGAGCCAATGGCTGTTATGGCTGATGGGGATAGTATTTCAGAATCATGAACATCCTTGGCAACTCCAGAAATTGAAGAAAATTTGAGGATGAAGAGGTCTTTGATGCTTCCTTCAGTAGCAGAAAACCTTATTACCGCAACCAATAGGTGAAGATAATCATTGACTACCGAAACATATCTGCCAGCCAAAGTGCAAAGCTAAAGGCATGTGCTGTAATTTAATTATTGAAAGAGGCAGTATTGAAAATATGGTTTCCGAAGAAATGGTTCAGAAGTTGAATTTAGTTTGTAACAAGCATCTTAAGTCCATACAAGTTATCTTGGTTCCTAAAAGGTCATGTAATTATGGTAAACGACAAGTGTTTAATATCTTTTCGGATTGATTATTATAAAGATAATGTGTGTGTGATGTTATTACAAAGGATGAATGTCATGTGTTGTTGGGGAGGCCATAGCAATATGATTTAACGGATGTCCATAGTGGTAGACAAAATCCTCATACCATTATTGAAAATGGTAAAAAAATCAAGATATTCCCTTTGAAAAGTAAGGACGCACAAAGTTTATTTTAGTTATCAGCCAAGAAGTTTGTGAAATAGTTGTGTCCAAGACACAGGGATTGTAATGTACCTAGGGAAATGATAATGTTATGGACCTCAAAACACAGAAATAGAGTAACTGAATATATTAGATTAAACAAAGCCTTGAGGTAGGGCAACACCACAATATTCCTTATGAAGAAGGAATCACTCCACTATCACAAGGCTCTTCGAGAGGACAACCTTCTTATTAGAGCATACACTATGATTATATTATATTTCATGAATGTCTTTACTCTAGCCTATGCATATAATTTATATTAATTCTAATTTAGCCAACTACTACTTTCCATGCATGTGAGATTATTCCAAATAGCTCAAGAGGCGACTTACAAAGCATATGCATCCATAGCTTTTATCAATAACACAAGTCACCCATATGAGTCAATATAATGTACCAATTAAGGACGATGTGTGCCACATCCCAACATCTCCACCCACCAATATGCGTCATAATATCATTTCCCTAGGTACATTACAAGAATGTTGTGTTTTGTAGGGTTAAAGGTGTGGGAAAAAAGAAAAACTTGAAGCCATGCCAAGTGAGGTTAAGATGTTGTCGCCAGAATATGAGGATATGGTCCAAAGGACATGCCAACAGGTTTACCCCACAAAAGAGGTATTTAACACTAAGTTGATCTAGTTCTTGGGGCAAGTTTCTATGGATCAAAACCCACGTTTTGTTACTTTGGAGCAGTTCGTCTTTGGTTTCAGACTTGCTTGACACAACTAGTAACTCCTCAAAACCTTCTGGTGGTTCTCCTTTCGGCATCCCCTTTTCGAATTTTCGCCTAAGTTTCGGCCTTCGTCTGCATCTTACACATGGCAACCCCACGCTCTTCAAAGCCTTTTCCTTTTGGGTCAAACCTCCAAACAGCGCTATTGGCCAATCGGTAAATAAACGGGGACCACTGAGCAGTTTACTTGATGAACTCGATTTCAACACATGGCACCCTCACGCTCAATTTTGCAAAGAAATCCCTGACTTCCTCCAAGAGGAGCGCCAGCTTTACACATGGCGGCCCTATGCCCAGTCTTGCCAAAGAAGTACCCAACTTCCCCGAGGAAGCGCTTGCTTGACACACGTCGTCCCCGCACTTATCCAAGAGCCGTTTTGGTCTGTCAAGATTCGGAGCTATGCCATTGGCCAGAGAAGATTAAAGGGGACCCACCAATTGGTTAGAGATAAGCCTATCCATGTGGTATCACTACAGCCCTCCTAAGCGTCGTAGCCTTTGTAGCACAGAGTGGCCACGCAATATCCAGGATCCAAAGGCTAACTGCACTCATGAGCCCGAGTTCCTCTTTTAATTGCAACATCATCATTGGCGCAAGTGCCAAGATTTCCAGGTGTCATCCTCACAAAAAGCCGTCTCACCTATATATTCTAGTCTTTCCTTTTGGAAGGGGTTGGTTACCATTTTACTTGTATTGGCTATTTTGTATACCGCCATTTGTAATAGAATAGGAGTAATAGCAATTAGCATTTTTTCATTCTTCGACCTTGATAGGTGCCCCTCACAGGTGTGACTGGACGTTTTGTATGTGCCCTCGAGGCCTTCTGTATTCGTTTCTCCATCTAACAATGAAGAGGATGCGATATTTTGTGTCAATTTACATGGAAAATTGTCTCTATATGCTATCTCTTTCCTTCTACTTCTATAGTATCAACCTTTGCTTTCATTACAGATCTTAATTCATGCTTTATGCTCCTTTATGGTCTGTAGTGTTTAAGGGTTTGATCTATCTTATGAAATTATAGTCTAAGTGTTTTAAATCTCTTGGTGCATTGCCTTAGTTTTATGCTCAGTTTTATTTACATTTTCTCTCTCCTCTTTTCACCCACAACCTTGAATGAAGAGTCGGTTTCTAAAATCCTGGAGGTTGCTTTACAGATAGCACTTGGTCCCACATCTGTAAAGCTTTCCATAGGAGGTTGCTTAACCTATAGCGAGAGTTTTAGGTGTCAACAGTTTTTCTTTTCTCGCACGCCCGGTGGGACCGATCTACTAGTCTAATCGACTAGGAGCCCAAGTTTATGTACCAAAGCCCTGTAACAAGGTCACAGACAACAAAGAATCTGAGCTTGCTAACACCACCTCTAGGAGCTCCAACTCGCCAAAGAACCGCAAGGTCTAGCACTACTCAACAACAACAAATGGCTATTCAAGACCCACCAAGGAACTTAGTATCGTGGAACAGTGGCAGCCCACTTATCCCGCTGACACCACCAGCTACTTTGGACCCCATTCCTACAAACGTCTTGAAGGCGCTCTGCAAGTTCTTAGGAGAAGATTTCAAGACCACAACAGAGCATCTCCAAGATGTTGCAAACGTATGCACTGTGCACTACATCACTATGCAGAACGTAGCCTTAAGACTATTAGCGGCATCTTTCAAAGGGCAGGCTCTTGATTGGCACTGATCTTTGCCAGCCAACTCCATTGGCACCTAGGATGACATGGGCGATAAATTCTTTGAGCGATTCAATGAGAGATCAGACCAGTCGTCCCTCCTACAACAACTCATAACCATCAAGAGAGGCCTGCAAGAAGCCATCGTCGACTTCAACACCAGGTTCAAAAAGGCCTGGCAAAGAATCCCAATGGCGACGCAACCGTCTGCAGGCATGGCTATTGTGTTGTATCTCAAGGTTTTCAATTCGGACATTGTGGTTATGATTCAATCGCTTGTAGGCCAGATGTTGTCGGACGCTTATGATTTGGCAATTAGGGCCGAGAACAATTTGATAGATGCAGGAAAGCTACCTTCACGTCCACTAATGCCGATGTTCCCAGAGATATCAATGCCCCCACAAGAAGAAGCCTCAAGTACCTCAGGAACCCTGTCGTCTATGTATATGTATCTGCCCACTCAGGTGAGCACATCCGCTCAATCCTCCCTAGTTGTGGAGATGAATGATATGAAGAGTATCTTACGGAACTTCACCAATGAGATAACCAATATCAAAATGCTCAGGCTATGCCTCCAAAGCCCCCTTTCAATAACTACCAAGAAAGGACAGCACCATACCAACAAAACCAGTACCAAGAGAGGCAAAGGCCGAACCACCAAGCTCCGAATCATCAAGTGTCAAACCATCAAACGTGGCCTGTGAACCAAATGGTCGCAGTACTAGACCCCTTACATATGATAGCACCTAATGCGAACAAAGAGCTAGTTGCTAGCCAAAACAACTTGACAAACAACTCTAATTCATGGTGTTCCCCTTGCAACGATGCTCATGGACCCTGAAACTATCCAAGGGGTAACCTACAGCAGAAAGTCGCCAAGTAGAGACAATAAGGGAATGCCCATGATTTGCCCTGCACATACCAATCCCCGGGGATTGAGAACGCAATCTTGATGGCGCAAATGTACGGGATGTCCCTGGAACAGGAAGAAACAGCCCCAGAACACGCATTGTTCTCTTGGGTCGAAGATGAAGACACAATCTGCACAAGCGAGGTTCCCATGTACAGAGCCCTGCAGGTTCAGTCAGACTACTACACTCGCTCAAAGAAAAGATTAGCTGAAAGCCCCGAAGCTGTCGCAAGGCCCAAAGTAACCTTTAAGAAAGGCCCAACACTTCAACCCTCACCTCCGACATACCCAAAGCAAAGCGAGGTAGTGCAAAACAAAGCAAAAGATCCTAGGGTCTCACCTCAAGGATCATATAACGTAGTGGAGCAGCTGAAGAGGGTCCTGGCCAACGTCTCCCTCTGGGATGTCTTATCGATCCCTGAAGAGAAGTCTCTATAGAAAAAAAATTTGGAGAAGCAAGAAAACCCTGCCCAAGGAAAGCTGACTGCGAAACCCGCAAGGACAAAGGGGAAGGCAGCTAGCACGAGCGCACAACCCCAAACGCCCTCCACATCCGTCAATATCAAAGCAAAACCTACCCATTCTATCTGACACTTTTTGTGGGGAATAAATTATTGCACAACTCCAAAATTGATTCAGGCGCAAGCACGACAGTGATGCCTAAACAAATAGCAGATGCACTACAATTGAAGTATGAGCCGTTGAATAAAGGAGTGATGCAGTAGGACGGGAAAAAGGTTCAAACCTTAGAAATCAATAGGGCTCTTCCCCTCATGTTATATTCTTGTCCTAGTTACTATATCGCAGGACATTGTAGTGATAGACATCCCACCTGTCTTTAGGCTATGTTTGTCAGGGGACTTCACCAACAAGATAGGCGGGTATTTATCATTGGACTAGTCCCATCTGATCCTGAGGACCAAGCATGGTTCAAAGTTCAAAGTGTTATCTGAACCACTTCACCCAGAACACAGTGGATGAAGTCATGATGAACTTCACAGCAAAGCACACCTCGTTCTCAAGAACAGAGACACACTATGTAGAGATGCTCTAAGGAGAAGAGGTTTCAGATACCAGGAGTCCAGAGGAAGAAGCCATTGTGAACAAATTCATTGAGAACGACCCATTTGCAAACTTCGACGCTACTGGCCTTGGAACCTACATCATCCACAATGAAGACCAAGCCATTCCTGAGGTCGTAAAGAAGAAAGGAGATCAAAGCGAAGGCCTTGAAGATGAGTCTATATTCTGGACTTTGCATTTCAATGGTGCGAAATGCAAGACCGGCTTTGGAGCTGGCATCCGACTAACATCTCCTTCCAAAAGAGAGACCCTCCGAGCCTTCCGATTTCAGTATGCCTGTACAAACAACGAGGCCAAATACGAGGCACTAGTCCATGGCCTCAACCTTGCCGAGCGGATGGGCATCAAGCTGTTGAAGGTATTCGTTGATTCCAAGTTAGTAGTAAATCAAGTAAGGGTGTACTGGCCACAAAGAACATGCGCATGAGATCCTACCGCCACCATATATGGGATCTGATTGAAGCCTTCGAAGACTTCGACATTCAGATCATCCCAAGGATCGCAAATGCGAAGGCTAACAGAATGGCAATGATTGGTTCCCAATTTGACCCAGTGATAAACTTGTTCACGAATGAGCAGGCAATACAAGTAATCATCCAGCCCACTATCCCAGACAATGACCAAAACTGGCAAGTGTTTGAGAATGATGCTCAGATTGCCATGTTCCTCCAACAATCATGCGAATTCACAGAGCAACTACACCCAAAGGTTGAAGAAGCCTACAGGGACCAAATCTTGCAGTTAAAGACCCACAAGTTGCCAAAGGGCCTCATCACCCTGGAGAATCTTTTCAATTCCGATGATGCAAGAAGTGACAAGCGAAAGTTTGTCGCAAACAAAGGTGATTACTCTGAGCTTGATGTCGGAGGTGGAAGGAAGTTGAAAGTTGGAAAAGAAGTCCCCCAGAGAAATAAAGAGCGGTTGGTTATTTTCTACGACAAATATAAAGGAGTCATCACATGGACTTATGATGACTTGAAGGGATATGACCGCGAGGTCATTCAGCACACTATAAACTTGGTGGAAGGAACCACACCAATTCGACAGACACAGAGGCCGGTAAACCCGAAGATCGAATCCTTGATGGCCCAAGAGCTCAGGAAACTCATTGATTCTAAGATTATATGTCCCATTAAGCATTCGACTTGGGTGTCCAACCTAGTTCTTGTGCGAAAAAAGAGTGGAGAGATTCAGCTGTGCGTGGATTTCCGAAACCTAAATAAGGCATTCTTGAAGGACCATTACCCTCTTCCCCTTATGGAGCAAATCCTTCTAATAGTACTAGGGGAGAAGATGTTTTCTCTACTAGATGGATTCTCCAGGTACAACCAAGTATGGGTGAACGATGAAGACTAGCACAAGACCACCTTCACCACGAAGTGGGGAACCTTCGCATATGCAAAGATGCCTTTCAACCTCTCTAATGTTGGGGTGACATTCCAGCAGGCAATGGACGTGGCCTTCAAAGGGCTAATCAATAAAATCATCCTCATCTATTTGGATGACCTCACTGTGTTTTCTAAGGAGGACCACTTCGACCACTTGGAGAAGGTTTTCCAAAAGTGTCAAGAATTCGAGGTGTCTCTCAACCCCAAGAAATGTGTCTTCGGAGTCCCGTGAGGCAAGCTACTTGGGTATGTAGTATCCAAAGAAGGGATCGTCATTGATCCAGAGAGAATGAAGGCCATTAGAGACTTAGCCTTGCCAGTCAATAAGAAGAAAGTGCAATCTTTCCTCGGAAAGATTAATTTCATCAGCAGGTTAATATTTGAGTTCGTAGGATTGGTGAGACCAATCACCCTGATGCTAAAGGACCAAGCTTTCAAGTGGACTCCTGAGGGAAGAGTAGCCTTTGATAAAATCAAGGACACAATATATGCCACGCCTGTACTAGTTAACCCCGACTATTCCAAAGACTTCATTATGTACGTCTATGGGAGTGAGCATAGCCTAGCGGTTGTGTTAACTCAAAAGGAAGAGGAAGGAAGAAATGAGCACCCGATCACGTTTTACTCAAAGACATTGCGCGAGTATGAAGTAAAATACAATTTCGTAGAAAGACAGGTTTTCGCCATAGTCAAGGGCCTAAAAAAGTTCAGGCACATTGTCACAAGCAACAAAATTATGGTGTATGTGGCGCACTCCAACGTCTGTGAATACATCATGGAAGGAGAGCACCGAAAAATGAGCCAACTGGATCACCAAGATCCTAGGGTACAACATTGAGGTCAAGCCAACAAAGGTAATCAAAGGAAGAGGAATCTGCAAATATCTAGGCCAATGTGCAGCCATCCCACTAGAGGAACAAGACACACCGAAAGCAGTCCTGCTCAACCAATTCGAGATCGACGAATCTTGAGTGACTAACCCGATTCACTTCATGCAAACCAATCGGTATCTAGACAGTCTTCTCACACATAAAAGGCGTTTCTACAGACTCCAGGGGTCTAGCTATACGCTGGTCCAAGGAGTCTTCTTCAAAAGGAACTTTGATGGAGGCCTACTCCGATGTGTCGAGAGACACCAAGCTGAGAAGATTCTCCAAGACATGCACTTCGCTCCCATAAGCGATCACTTCTCAGCAAAAAACACCACGACAAAGATCATGCACACAAGATATTACTGTCTGACCATGTTCGCAAACTGCCATAAGGCAATCAAAAAATGCCAAAAATGTCAATTCTTTGCAGGGAAAAGGAAGAATTCAGACATGCCGTTGAACCCAATTGTGACCGATGAACCTTTTACACAGTGGGGCTTAGACTTCATTGGGATGATAAATCCCGTCTCTAGCACTGGGCACAAGTGGATATTGATAGCCACCAATTACTTCCCATAATGGACTGAAGCGATTCTGCTGAAAGAGGCGACCGAGAAAGTAATTCTCAGCATTTTGGAAGAGCTCGTGGCTAGGTTCGGCCCGCCAAAGACAATCATCTCTAGCAACATAAAGGCCTTCCTTGGGTCTAAAATTTCTAGGTTCACGCTCTGGAATGGTATCTTCTTAAAAGCTTGGTCCAATTACTACCCGCACGGGAATGGGTTGGTGGAGTCAACAAAAAAGAATCTGATAAGACTGATCAAGAGGATGGGCTCTGAATGGCAAAGGGAATGGCAATGCATGTAAGAACGGCCCTGTGAGTGAACCACATCACTCCCAAACAGATCCTGAAAACCTCCCCTATGTACTCGTATACGAGAAAGAGGTACTCATGCCAGTGTCATTGAAAATCACTGCATTACAGATTTTAAAAGTTGTTGAAAATGCGGAAAACGGGGCAATGGAGGTTAGGCTCGCAGAGCTACTTAGCCTCCAAGAAGGGAGGGAATAAGCAACGCAAAAGTCACCCAGCAACAAGCAGTCAAGCAGTGGTTCGACAAGAAGTCATCGAACCCAGGATTCAAACCCAAGGATTTAGTTCTCAAATATGATTAGAGGGTTGCAAAGCCGGGACAACATGCGAAGTTTGATTCTCTTTGGAGGGGACCATTTCGCATCATCGGTAGCAGGGGTGGAATGCTTTTGAGTTAGAGGATGAAGACAGCAATGCATTGGAGATCCCGATTAACAGGATCAATTTGAAACATTTTAACTAACTTGTATGCCTCCCCCTTGTACATAATTACCTAGTTTCCTTTCTTGTTTGTGTGCTTCCTTTCCTTTTTTGTTGTTTCCCTTTGTTTTGTTTCCCTTTCCATGCCTTTTCCTTTAAATAAGTGTCATTGGCACAAGTGGCTTGTCTAACCACCACGCATCCTCACCCAAGTCCTCCCAAATCTTCCAAAAACATTCTCTAAAAGGCGGTTATCTACCCTCCTCACCTGCAATTAATGTCAGACACTCCATTTTGCGTGACTCCCCATAACGATTGCCTTCAAATTTCCCATAATGAACCCGCCTAGTAGCGTCAGTGTATAAGTACCCTCGCCTCATCTAAGCCAATCACTTGAAGCATTGAAATCCTCGAGAGCAGTGAGCATTTGAAAAGAGCAGAGAAGAGCCAAACCTATAATTGAAAGAAGTGAGTAGAGAACTATTAATTCAATACATCCCACAAGACAGAGAGTGGTTCAAGAACAAAATTCTCAACAATGGAGCCTTCTACATCATCATCGAGAAGCGAGAAGCATACCACAGGACAAAGAACCCGCGGGTTGGGTAGCATGGGAGACCTCCCCCTTAAATATGTTGTGAGCAAACCCTACGCTTCTGCTCCCGCTCAGCAAAAGGAGAGTAGCTCATGTCAAAAAGGTGGCCAAAGGGGACTATAGAGACCAAGCATTGGTCACTGATTTCGCAGATGATATCTTCGATCCCAAGCAGGCTAGGAATCCAAAAAATTTGAGAGAAGGCATCCACGCCCGATGCTCGATAGGGTCAGTAGGGAAGAGTATGATTCTTTCGGATGCAGGATGTGGGACTGCACACTGGCACAATTCATGGTGCCTTATGTTCATTTGTGCCCAGAGATCATTGCCCTCTACGTCGAAAGATACGATGCCAGCACTGGCATAATTGTTGGCAACACCCATCTGAGGGTGAAAATTAGTACAGACAGCATCAGGGAGATGCTATGGCTCCCAACCGACCCCAAGGCTGATGTCTGTGGCATGGAGAGCCTTCAAAGTGTCTATGACTCCCAAATCCACGAAAAGGCACACGTCCTCCTCAAGAGCGACATCATGGAGATGCCACCTCTACCCATCCCCTCGATGAGCTTCCCCTCACAATACTTGAAGGATACTCTGTTCATGTTGGACTTAATCTTCGAGATGGACTCCGACAACAACATCGACGACTTTCAATTGGGGGCACTCTTCCTCTTGACCACAGTGCAAAAGGGACAGGTGTTCAAGATGGATTTTGTGGAATCCATCGCCACCTCCATGAGGGACGAGCTGGAGAATTTTTCAATGGTGGGTACCTTTCGGTACTCATCCTTCCTCTTGCATCTCATGCTATACCAACATTCCCAATTCTTCTCTTCGTACTTCAATCTCAACTCCCACAACATGGATGTTTTCCCCAACGTGGTGGCCCCAATCACCGTATGTACCCACGTCTTGTCTGTCACCGGAGACTACTACGAGTTTTTGGAGCTCTTTATGGCTCCCGTTCTCATTGACCTCAACACAAAGGCCCTTACATTCAAAATGACACGAGCAGTGTTCATGGCTCACCAGAAGCAAGGTCCCAGTCAACTAGTTCTAGGGAGCCCATTGTACATTCATCCGAGTGCACGATTTCTAGGGAGAACCCTTCCAGCTCCCGCGTATGCTAACAGGGAGGACCCTGGCCCTAGAGTTGGCTCGCCAGCTCGATGCAGTGGACTCTGTCTACAGAGCAAGGAAAAAGAAGGGTCTTTATGATGTCCCTTTCGCAAGAGATGGCATCACAATGGTAAAGAGGTAGAGGGGCGTCTACTCACAACCAAGCTGGCAAAGCTTGGCCTCGATTTAATAGATGACAGATGGAACTATGATCCAACCGGATTCATAGCATCCTTGAAGACTGCCAGTGCTCCCAAGCATCAGAATCGGCTATATCTAGAACAGAGGAGATCGCCCGCAGAGGACATCCTCCAAAATTATGTGGATCTGTCGCAAATGTCATTGGACGCCCTCAAACCATGGGAATCTTTCTACGACGCGGTCCAGGCATATGACCCGTCTAAAAAATTGTCGAAGGGAATGAAGCAGCTCACCCAGTTGGATTGGAGCGAAGAAAAAATCGCTGCCTTCACAAAATACAGGTATGAAATCGCAAAGCCATACTCCAATATTGATGCTAAAGACACAGACTAGACCTTCGAAAAGCTTTGGGACGAGCATCATCCAAAGGAGGGCTTAGCAGAAGCAGACTCCTCCCCTGAGATAGTAATAAGAGAAGAGGAAGAAGAAGAGGAAACAAATGTCCCTAGGCAAGGAGTGGGAGTTGCACCACAGCAGAAAGAGGTCGAAGTCTTGGAAGTCCGAAAGCCTTCCACATGGCCACCTTCCCTGTATCCATACCCCACGGCCCCACAACAGCAACAAACCCCCTTCGGGCACATCGCGACTGGTTCACTCCAGTACAAGCACCCTGAGGCACCCAAATCCAGCCCTCCAGCAAGGCCCGCACAAAAAAAGATTCGCTTGGCAGATCCCTTTCTTTCCACCTCCGCCTCCCTCACTACATCCACATCTTCATCCACCGTCTCTCCTCAGGTTGCAGCACTCTCTATTGCCCAACCAATTACTTCCCTAGCCCCACTCTCCTCTTCATCCACTTAGCCCACCGCCGAACTCTCACCACTTTCTCCTATGGGCCCAATCTCTTCCCGCATGCCCTTTTTGACCCCTCCGTCTTCATCATCCACCTCATCCTCCATCATGATGCAAACACCATTCACCCCGCCCCACGGACTGCCACCTTTCTCTCCTTCCACACTCATCCTCCATTCACTCGCCTCCGCAGATATAGGGTTCCTTGCTTCACAATAGCAAGTGACCATTCCATTTGGACTACCACAAGGAATCCCCTTCGCAAGGGAGAGCATTCAAGCACTGGAGCATTACCATCAGCAAATGGACTCAGCAAGGAAAGCTACCGAATGGAAAAGAAAAGGGGAAAGTAGGCCAGGGCCCCTGCACAGACTCACATATAGTTGTTCTATGACCTTGCACAACAATACCTTATGATTGCTCATCTGGACCCACGAGTAGTCAAGCCCCAACAACAGATGCAGCCGGGGGGCTACGCCATACACACTATCAACCCCAATCTTAGACAGGCCAGACCCACTGACAAGGTTGAGCTGATGGAGGAAATGCAAAAGTCTATAACCACAGACTACATCAAGACAACCCGACAGCTAGAAAAGACCAAGATGGAACTCATGAAGGTGAAGGCTACGATCAACCACCTCAATGCTGAGGCTAAGGCTAAGGACGCAAAGCTTCAAAAAGCAAGGTCCAACCTTCAGACGTGCGTCTCTAGTGAGAGCTTCCAAGTGGAAGCCAACCTGAGAATAGCCGTAAAAACCAAGCTACAAGAAAAACAGACTAAACTAGCGCAGATGCACCAACAACTCTTGGATTTCAATCATGCTCTTCAACAATTGCAACAAGTACAACAGGAATCCTCGATCAAGGACCAAGAAATTGAGAAACTGAAGAACGGCCTTGCTACCCATTCGCAGGTTATGCAAATCCTCCCTATGGTCTAGCAACTGTACAAATCTTACTGGGAGAGGATCAAGGCTGCGGCCACAAACCTAAAGCCGACTCTCACCTTCATCACAAACTTGTAAAATCTGAGCTCACAGGTGAGCGCATCCATTGATCAAGTCATGGCCTTCGTGGCTCCCAAGGTCCCAAATTTGCAACTCATCCAAAAGCTTTATAGCGCTTCGGACAAAACACTGCAAGAAGCGGGAGTGGCCGATCAAAGGCAGGCAGTGACAAAAGTCCACGATTTTCTAGGCCACAACAAGGCAACCAACAAGTGCAAGGCATTCCTAAATGCCTTAGAGCAGGTGGTCTGAGATAGGTGGGGGCACATTGAACAACTAGTCCAACTGGGGCTCCCCTCCCCTTTCTTGATAGATAACAGCATCCTACCTGAGGCCCTGATCAAATCGTTGATGGAACAAAAGCAGAATGACCAGACCAGGATCTCAGTCAGTCACCTAACGTTGCAATCGCTCGCCCAACTTGAATTCCAAATGTTCGCAATTGTTTAGGGTTTGGGAAACATCTCCTTCAAGGAGATTATTGATCTAGACAAAGCCTTCGAGGCCTTCAGAAAGAAGACCCACCCTAAGGAGGAAGAGTGAATGCCTTTGTAGGTGGCTCTTCAAATATTGTAAGTTCTCAAGCCTTCATCCTATTTTGAAATTTTGTTTCGATTTGTCTGCACACCAGAGTTTTGGTTCTCTCGTCTGCAAGCGGATGCCCCTATAAGTCACCAAGAAATGTGGATCGAAACCCACGTTTTGTTATTTTAGAGCAGTTCGTCTTTTGTTTTGAACTCGCTCAACGCAACTAGCATCTCCTCAGCACCTTCTGGTGTTTCTCCTTTCGGTCTCCTCTTTTCTCGGGGCCCCTTTTCGAATTTTTGCATAAGTATCGGCCTTCGTCCACTTCTTACACATGGCAGCCCTACGCTCTTCAAAGCCTTTTGCTTTTGGGTCAAACCTCCAAACAGCGCTATTGGCCAGTTGGTAAATAAATGGGGCCCACTGAGCAGTTCACTTGGTGAACGCGATTTCAACACGTGGCACCCTCGCACTCGATTTTGCAAAGAAATCCCTGACTTCCTCCAAGAAGAGCGTCAGCTTTACACATGGCGCCCCTACGCTCAACCTTGCCAAAGAAATACCCAACTTCCTCAGGGAAGTGCTTTCTCGACACGCGTCGTCCCCAACATATCCAGGAGCAGTTTTGGTCTGTCAGGATTCGAAGCTACGCCATTGGCCAGAGAAGATTAAAGGGGACCCACCAGTTGGTTAGAGATAAGCCTATCCACGTGGTATCACTATAGCCCTCCTAAGCGTCGTAGCCTTAGCAGCACAGAGTGGCCGCGCAATATCCAAGATCTAGAGGCTAACTGCACTCATGAGCCTAAGTTACTCTTTAAGTTGCAACGACATCATCATTGGTGCGAGTGTCAGGATTTCCAGGTGTCATCCTCACAAAAGGCCGTCTCACCTATATATTCTAGTCTCTTTCCTTTTGGAAGGGGTTGGTTACCATTTTACTTGTATTAGCTATTTTGTATGCTGCCATTTGTAATAGAATAGGAGTAATAGCAGTTAGCATTTTTTCATTCTTCAGCCTTAATAGGTGCCCCTCACAAGTGTGACTGGACGTTTTGTATGTGCCCTCGAGGCCTTATGTATTTGTTTCTCCATCTAACAATGAAGAGGATGTGATATTATGTGTCAATTTGCATGGAAAATTGTCTCTATCTGCTACCTCTTTCCTTTTGCTTCTATAGTATCAACCTTTGCTTTCATTACAGAGCTTAATTCATGCTTTATGCTCCTTTATGATCTGTAGTGTTTAAGGGTTTGATCTATTTTATGCAATTATAGTCTAAGTGTTTTAAATCTCTCGATGCATCGCCTTAGTTTTATCTTCAGTTCTATTTATATTTTCTCTCTCCTCTTTTCACCCCCAACCTTGAACTAAGAGTCGGCTTCTAAAATCCCAAAGGTTGCTTTACAGACCGCACTCAGTCCCACATTTGTAAAGCTTCCCATAGGAGGTTGCTTAACCTATAGCGAGAGTTTTAGGCCTCAATAGTTTCCCAATTTGCCAGCCCATAGGTTGAGCCCGAAAGAAAATGAGGAATCAAATATGAAGATTTCAGATTTGCTACAAAGGGGATGGATTAGGGAAAGCTTAAGTCCATGTTTCGTGCCAACACTCATCACTCCAAAGGATGGGTCTTGGCAAATGTGTGTGGATTCAAGAGACTTGAACAAAATCTCTATAAATTATTAATTTTGCTTACCACGGATGGATGACATAGTTGATAGTTTAAGTGGACCAAGTAGTTTTTCTAAAGCTGATCTAAGAAATGGATATCACCAAATCAGAATCTGAGAAGGAGATGAGTGGAAAACTGCCTACAAGATTAAAGAGGGCTTACATGATTGCCCAGTTATGCCATTTGGGTTGAGTAATTCTCCAAGCACCTATATGAGGTTAGTGTCTGAGGTCATGATACCATATATGAATAAATTAGTTATTCTTACTATAACAACTCTACTACTTGCCAGGTCTCAAGAGAGATGCAATAGTTTTTGTGACTCAATGCCTTGAGAGTAAGTGGGTTAAGAGTGAGCACGTGCACCTATCGAGACTATTGTATCCACACAAGATCCCCAAGTGCAAATGGCAAGTTGTCAGTATGGATTTTGTTCAAGGACTCCCAAAGTCCAAAAAAAAGCATGATGTTATTCTGGTTGAGGTGGACAAGCTCACCAAAATAGCCTACTTTATCTCATTGCCCACTTTATCTTGAGCAACTTAATTGATGATGCACTAGTGTTGGAAAAGATATTTGTACGATAAATCTTCATATTGCATGGGAGTCTTGAGAGAATCATCTTTAGATAGAGATGTGTGCATGATATCCAGGTTTTGGCAAACATTGCATGCAACATTGGAAACTTAGTTAAAATTTAATTTCGTATGTCATCCTGAAACCGATGGTCAAACTGAAAGGGTGAAACAAGTAATGGAAGATATGTTTCGAATATAGTGCATGGATCCACAGTACAAATGGAAAAAATACTTGCCTTTGGTGGAGTACACATATAACAACCTACATCACTCAACCTTGAGAATGGCACCTGTTGAAGCTCTTTACAACAAGAAATGCCACACTCCTATCAGTTGGGGGAGTGTTGAGGACCGTATGGTTGTCGACCCCGAGATGCTAAAGGAGATGTAAGAACATGTTAAGCTCTTAAGGCAGCACCTTATTGAGGTTGTTGGTAGGCAAAAAGCTACACAACTAAGAAAATAACTATAAAGCAATTCTCAATGGGCGATAAAGTCTTTTTGGAGGTGAAGCCCAAAAAATAGTTCCATTAAGTTTGGCAAGTCTTCGAAATTATCACCTAGATTTGTGGGTCCTTTGATGTCTTGGAATTCATCAAGCTAGTTTCATACATGCTTGCACTACCTCCAGCTCTTGTTCGGTTGCACAATATTGTTCATATTTCTTTATTGAAGAGGTATAAAATTGATTTTGCCCATGTACTCGATTGGAGATCTTTGGAGATTCAGGATCTAGGATCCATGGGTGGTGCTAGAAGAGCTCCTGAAAGTGCTTCAAACATGCAAACTTTACATGCAAAACAAAGAAGTCTTCTCGTGTAAAGTCCAATGGAACCAATATTCGAAGGAGAGTGCTACTTTAGCGATTTTGATAAAGTCTATAAGACTTTTCCTCGTCTATTTAATTAAGTTGTTTCTAATAAGACATCAGGAACGACAACTCTTCCAAGGGAGAAGGATGTCACAGCCCATTTCAGACAATGGTCAAAAAGATAATAATTTAATAAATACATCTTAATTAAACCTCATGTTGATCAGTGGGGATTAGCGATTATCTTTGATGTCATTTGGACATTACAATGATTAATCTCTTATGGAAAGTATGTGTTTACATCATATGATTAAATGCATATGATAGCTAGCATTTATTCTGTTTTATTGCAAACTAGTTAAATACAAGTTGATAGCATTTATGGTATCTTGCTCTAGCATCAAATATTATGTTATTAATGCTTTTATCAATTTATTTTGACACAAACTAACTACCATGGTTTCATGAGTTGGATGTAACACTGACCCCCATCATGGTGGCGAGGCCCAAAGGCAGAGTATCATCGGGAAGAGGTGTGGCAAATTTGAGATGGGCATCTTGGGGAGAGAAGAAAAGGAACCTCACACACCACTATTGTTGTAATCCTTTTGTGCTTATTTATGTGGTTTACAGCATTCCAATAGTTCATTTGGTGGTGTATGTACTTGTATCTGGTCATGTGTGTGTTTCCACTTTCATTCTGATCTTGCTTGCATTAGTAGCTTTTGGTCTGCTTGATCTTGGGGGTTACTTGTGAGATAGTGATCTTTGACTTGCAATATTTGTTTGGGTTTTTCAACGCTTTGATTTATGGTGGCCATGAATTGTCTTGTGGTATGTATTCTTTGTCGGTGGCTTTGAACAACTCATAGAAAGCAACATAAAACTCCTGTAGTGTTTTATGGCCTTGGGCATACAAGGCAGACCTTGGACTATATTATTGAAATAATGTAATGGTGCTCAAGTAAATAAAAGCTCAACCTTGGTTCAAAGACCTCTACATCAAGTTGGGTTTGAATGTTATTAAGTTAGGTCATTTTTTGACCTAATTTTTTATATACCTTTTAGGGAGGTTGTGAAAAGGGTCTTTTAACTCTTGAACCTAGAGTTTTACTTGCTAATCTAGTAAGATCTGTCAGGGAGTATATCATGATCTTAGGGAGTTTTGAAGGTAGGTTGATTAGAATATGGTGGCAGTCTACAGCGGACTATGGGGATTTTACTTGGCAAGATTCTATCGTTGTATGGCATTACTGTCACTCACATTTGAGTGGGCAATCCAGGGAATCCTAGAGTTTTTGGCAATGAGGCTATTTGTAAAACGTTTGGACCCAAATTTGAGAGGGGGGGGGGGGAGGGGAGCTACCAAATTTTTGGAGGTGGAAGTAATACTGCAACCTTGCAAAAGGATCATTGTGTGCAGATCTCGTGCTAGGGCTTTTGGTGTTGAATGTCATGTTGGGTTTAGGCATTTCCATCTATTCCATTTAACTGTCTTGCATACTTCTAACTCTCAACTCCTTTCTGACTGTGAAAGAGATGTTTCTTCTTGTTTAAGGTTCGAGTTTTGAAACCTAATTCTGGGTAAAATTATTCCTATGGTATTTTGTTGTTTTTAGAATTATAATAGAATTCAATATAAGTGGTAGACAGATCCTGTGGATGTAAGGCTTTTAGTTCTTCACTGTCTGGTGGCAGTCTACAGCGGACTTTGGGGATTTTACTTGGCAAGATTCTATTGTTGTATGGCATTACTGTCACTCGCATTTGAATGGGAAATCCAAGGAATCCTAGAGTTTTTTGGCAATGAGGCCATTTGTAAAACGTTTGGACCCAAATTCGAGCAGGAGGGGCGGGCGGCAAAGGGGGCTACCAAATTTTTGGAGGTGGAAGCAATACTGCAACCTTGTGAAAGGATCGTTGTGTGCAGATCTCGTGCTAGGGCTTTTGGTGTTGAATGTCGTGTTGGGTTTAGGCATTTCCATCTATTCCATTTAACTGTCTCACATATTTCTAACTCTCATCTCCTTTTTGACTGTGAAAGAGATGTTTCTTGTTGTTTATCGTTCAAGGTTTGAAACCTAATTCTGGGTAAAAATAATTCCCATGGTATTTTGTTGTTTTTATAATTATAATAGAATTCAATATAAGTGGTAGACAGATCCTGTGGATGTAAGGCTTTGAGTTCTTCACTCGATATGCTTTGTCACATTCTAATATCCTCGAGGACATCTATTGCAATGAGATAACTCAGATCTGAATATACAAGTGGTCACTAATCTCTCTATAGGCTAAGCTAGAATATAGATTGAGATAGAATATGGGTTGAGATTGATATATGAACTGAAATAGGTGTGTTAACTGTGTTAAACCTAGGGACCGAGGAGACCCTGTTTTTGAGGCCTGAATAAGAATGTTGGACTAAGCATGGAACCAAATAAATATATATATAGTAGACTCTTGTGTGTCTAACATGTGTCATGATTTTTATACCTCTATATATGCTTGGTTGAGAATGGATACCTTACCAGGACAACCACCTGTGATTGCTATCATGGATTCTGTTGTTTCCCTTAAGTTGAATGCAATTATATATATATATATATATAATTGCATTCACACATGTCCACCTACCATAAGGTATGTAGTATATGTATGACTGGGACTGCAATAATGAGTCTCAGTATAATACACACAAGCATGGTTAAGTTGGTCTGAATATGTTTTGGTTGTATGTACTTGAAGAGAACCGACTATGTTAAGATGCTTGGGCTATGTATTAGTTCTAGTAATAACAAGAACTTGGTGTTTTCTTGTACTTGTAACTGTGCAACTCTCAAATAGAAGCTAGGCTTGGCGGAGCCTGAGTTATTGTGCTATTCTTCGTTGAAGGGACTAAATTTAGGATACTTTTATAAGGATTGAAGATCTTTTTTGTTTTTATACACCTTGACTCCCAGGGGGTTTATTCCTTCCCAGTGCAGACCTTAACATAAATACCGTGTAAGTATTGTGTTGAATTTTCATAGCTGAGAATATTGGAATTGATCTAATAAACTGCCTGGTTGTATGCCTTCAGGGTAGGCTGTGTGTCTGAGATGTTTGTTTGAGCTATAGAATAAAGTGAGCTTCTTTATGTGCATTACAGAGGACTGACCTATGTGATGCATACCGTCAGCTATGTCATGTTGTTTAACTGAATTGGTAGGAAGGGATGAGCGGGGTAGCTCATGGACAACTGAATTCTCCATGGATGACCTCCCACATCCAGGTCCTACCTTGATGAATCTTATGGCTTGATAACAAGTGACTGTGATAGATTTTGATGGTAAAATAGATGTTGCTATCATACAATGAAAGGCTATAATGTATCTTTGATTTCTCATGTGCCTGCACTATGATGCTATACATATAATATTATAAAGGGATATACTGGTATACCTGGGGTTGTTTCAGCATCAAAACCCTTGCAAACCCCGTGTAGAGGTTGTGCTTTTATAAGAAAAGCACAAGTATGACTGTGGTTTCATGGGGAGTTCCTTCTTTGAGGATGCACACAGGTTCCTGCAGAACTTACGCTCAATGGAAATGAGAAGTGCATGTTGGTGAAGGCATTGGCTTCCCCAACATTCTCATATCAATTCCATGTGTTTGACATTATTATATGTTTGAAGTTTGTTGTGATATGGGAATTTAGGTTGGGACGCTCTTAGTACATTCCATGGTTGAGCATAGACTTGACTTGGATATTGGAGTTGACATGGTTTTCAGTCTTGCTATTATTTTTTATCAGAATGTGGTTTTTCATTACAAGATCAATGCCTATTATAATCATTGACTTGGCCTGATTGGAATGGGCTGTGAGATTAATTTGTTTATTGTTTAACCTTGAAACCTACGTTACTAGATACACCCCCCCCCCCCGGCCCTAGGAGCATGGGGGATACGCCCCAGGATATAGGAGCGCAGGGTATACGTCCAAGGAGCGTCCTTGGGCTGCGGATACGTCTAGGAGACGTATTTGGGCGTATCCGCTGCCCAGGGACACTCCTTGGGCATATCCCCATGCTCCCAGACATCAAAAATGTTTTTTTTTTTAAATTTTTTTTTCAATTTCACCAAATGAAAAGTCAAACATCGACTTCAAAATACAATTAAAAACAAACTAAAGTGGATTCCCAACCCTAAAAGCAGCATTCACACTCATTTTATCAAAAGCTTACTCACATGCAACCCCCCTCATGCCGAATGGCTTGTCATACTACAAATGATATTACCATAGTTACCATATTCTTACGAACACAGTCCACATACTGTTTGAACCAAACTTTTTAAGCAAAACAAATTTATTCGAACAGAACTTTTTGAGCAAAACGAATTTGTTTGGTTAAATTCATTTTTCGAAGGAATATTTGCTTTTTTATTTTTTAATTCATTGAATTCATTTTTGCGGGGGGATAGTCAACACGATAAAAATAATCAAAAACCCTAAATCTAATACGGTTTGGTATTTACCATGGTCCATTTTGCTTTAGCGTATATGGGAGCCCACAGTTGAAAGTTGAAACCATGGCAAACATGGTTCAAAAATTGCGACACATGACAAACAAGGTTGCAGTCTAGTAAGTGGTAATTGCGTAGAATGGCGAACAGGGAAGTGGGAACCCAAAATAGCCAAGCTTCAAGACTGAAACGGCAGGCCGTAGATGGCAGAACGTTTTAACTTTTAAGCTTTAGCAACCCAACAACGACAGAATATTTTAACATCCAGTGAGGTAAATTTTACAGTTTACCCTGTGTTTTTCTTTTTTTGTCTTTTAATACTTCAAATTTACTTTTAGTTTTATTTTATTGTTTAAAATTTTGAATGTTTAATAATTTTAATTTAGTAATAGTAATATTAATTTAGAAAATACTATAGTATTTAAACTATTGATGTTTTTTTTCAGTTTGAAATCATTATTTGTATTTAATAATTTACTTTAATTTTCTTTTTTGTTAGTTTTTAAAAAATAAATTAAGACTATATTTATCATTTTTATTTTTGTGTTATTTTATATGTATGATGTTGAACAATGAACATTGAAGTTTAACACTGTATTGGGTTTTGTTATCATGTGTTATCAATTTCTTTATGTTTATGTTTTGCAAATATGTATGATATATTTATTTTTTATAATTTATAAAATTTCCTAACTGAACTACCGAGCTTACCAAACCGAACTTTTTTCAAAATCCCGAACTTCTGAACTTTTCTCCCCTTCCGAACAATCCAAACTTTTCGAACATGGTAACTATGGATATTACCAAGGGGATTACAAGACGTCACACCATTACAGTTGTCAAAGGTCTAGATATTCACTTCACCTCCTAACACATTGCATAGTTGTTCACTCTTGGACTTCAAAATACAACTATGGACATCATATTGAAGTTTTTATTTAACTTATTTTGTTTCCTCTATGCATATTATGTGGTTAATTTTGATTATATGGCTATATTTTAATATTTTTAAATTTTATATACATATTTTTGTACGGCCGTATCCAAACATATTCAAACCCCCAAAAAAAATCTCCGTATCTGATTCTTGTACCCATATCTGTATTGGTAACGTAGCTTGAAACCAAATGAGATTAGTTATACTAGTATTGTTGTTTTCAGTTAAGAGAGTATGAACCAAAGGTAAGATGGTTGTGTGTGATGGAAAAAAGGACTTAGAACCACTGTGGGTTGTCAATGTTTTCTAAAAACCCTTGTATAGGGTTGAGTGGCATGAGTTTTGTGGCTGTCATCTCATAAGTCTTTGACCAAAACATGATTTTAGTAATCATTAGTCGTGTTCATGTTACTGTTTCGTTCATAATGCTTATCATGGATTGTCTGTAGATGGTGATGATGCCTTGTGTTGTATTGTCTGGTTCTACTTGACTTGAGTGCATTTATGATGGTGATTATTACTTGTTTAGCACATAGTTCTTTGATTATCTCGCCACTTGAACTCTCTTATATGTCGCCCTCAATGAAGGGTAGGGCCAATCCCATTTGGGAGGTGTGAAGAGGTACCATAAAGCTTTGTGGTTGGAGACAAAGTGTCTAAATGATGCTCTCCCTCTCCTAATCTGATATGCTAATGTTACGTTGATATATTTGTACACAAAGCGCATTAGAGAATCCCTTTGGTGGGTTAAAGACAAATGTTTGCTTGATGTAAACCTTAATGAATAAAACTGTAATAATGTGAGACTTTGTTCTTCATGAGTGGTCGACTCCGTGATTGAAACCTTTGTTTATCTGCCAGTGGGGTTCACTCTGTTCCCCACATTTCAGTTTTATAGAAACATAGATATTTTGATTTGTACTTGTATATTTGACTGTAGCTGCTTATTGTAGTAACTAGTATTTATTATTTCAGGAGTAATAAATGCATGCTTCTTTAAGCTTGAACAGAGAAATGAACTTAATTAACTACATGTTATTATAGTTTTTATTCTTGGGGATTCCATGAGATTGAATAAATTATGTTTTGTTTATGGTATTAATTTAAAAATAAGGATGAACTCTAATAGCATTAATTACACTTTTATATTAAATAAGGTTTGTTGTTTTATTTTCAGTGTGTTAGTAGGGCCCAGCAAATCAGCATGATAGAGCAATTTCAAAACTCCATAACAATAGACTTCGTATTAGGATTGCCTTGTTAAAGAGATTTTGATTCTATTTTTGGTTCTTGACCACTTTTCTAAGACATCCCATTTTATGCTCTGTACAAAAACCAGTAATGCAACTAAGACGGCTGAAATCTTTTTCAAAGAGATAGTGAAGTTGTATGTCCACGAGAATTACTTCAAATAGTTATTTTTTGAAGACTTTGTGGAAGATGTTAGAAACAATATTGCATTTAGCTCAGCTTAATACCCTCAAACAAATGGGCAAACTGAAGATGTGCGCAGGTCATTGGGAAATTTACTAAGGTGTCTACCAGGGGATAAATTAAAGTAGTGGGATCTCGTGTTGCCGCATACTGAATTTGCCTACAATAATTCTATGAACATAAGTACACGTTATACTCCATTTCATATTGTGAATTGAACAAGTCCTAGGGGAGTTACAGTCTTGTTACTTTGCCAATTGAGGAAATAAACAGTGATGATGTGGAGGCATTTATTGAACAGATGCAGCAACTTCATCAGAAGGTTAGAGAACAGCTACAAATTAGTAGCCAGAAATATAAGAGGGATGCAAATGCTAATACAAGGTGACATTCGACAAAGAGGATCGGCTTATGGTGCATTTGAAAAAAGACCGTTTTCCAAAGGGGGAATATAATAAGTTAAAAATATTAAAAAATTGGACCTTGCAAGATTTTGAAGAAAATCATTGGCAATGACCTACAACATTGAAGTACCAGATGGACTCGACGTTTCTCCAATCCATTGTTTCAAATGTCAGCGATTTCTCACCATTTCTCAACAAATCCCGCGGTATAGCAGCTAGCAGAGAAACTGGGCTGTTTCTCTGCAGATGAGAAGCCCTCCGTTTCTCAGCTACAAAACAAACAGTTAATGCATTAAAAAAATAAAGGGAAATTGCAGATTATTTTATCGCAATTTTCTCATTCCATGGAATTAACGCGCTCACAGTTCATCATTCTTCTTTTGCACAGGCCACAGACAATACACTATTAAATTAAAAGCAAAAAAGTGCCAGCAGCCCTAGTATTTTACAGTCATGCATATTACAGTGCCCTCATTGGAGTTTGCAGTTAGCCACCCGATGCCATCATTGCACTGTGCACAGCCTCCGCAATTTGGTAGTTTGGGGCCCATCAAAGTTTGAACTTTGAACTTTGTAATATTATTTTTCAGCTTGCCCCAAAAATAGAGAATCGGTTGACTGTTGACACTTCACAGTGATACTTAAAGTTATTACTATTATACTGTAGTCCGCTGGACTATGCCTAGGGCTGCTCGTTGCAGGCTTACTGCTTGTGCCTTGTGTAGCCTGTATATACTTTTTAGTATATACTATAGCTATATACTATACAGTGCATCCACTATACGATATGCATATCTATTCTCTGCTTTGAATGAGGGTGAACCGAGACTGCAGTTTGTAACTTTGTAGTTTGCAGTTTCAACTTTATAGTATTGTAATTTGTTACTATTGTACTCTTTTTTGATCTCACATTGATAGAAATATACTTATGGGCCTATGGCATTCTCTACATTCATTTAACAATGTTTTATATTAAATTTAAGTTTATTTTATAAATTTATATGTTTTTTAAAGTAGCGATAAAAATGCCGAGAAATTCCCAAGATCCGAGATCCGGTTCGAATTTTGCCCTCCCGAGAAACCACCGAGAACAAGATTTTGAACTATGCTCCAATATTTTACATATCTAATTTGAATTCCTGTTATGAAGATGGAAATACATATGAACAAGATGTAGTTGAGTGGCAACAGCAATTGCTAAAAAAATAAACCAATGGCGATTGAGAAACTCTTAAACGTGAAAATGCTTTGACTTGGAAAGCATCATTTAAGACAATATTTGATCCAATAGAAAGGAATATCTGCAGACAAAAATACATGGATTTCTGAACATGAGTATCAAAGGTTGATAGGCCTAAACAAGGGTGCTCAACTTTTACAACCCGAGGAAGATTATGCAAGGGCATCCAAACCTCTATTAGAATAATTAACTAATAACGTCAACAATATGTTGTTGTATGGCTGCCTTGTTAGTTTGAGTAGAGTGCTATCATTAGCACGTAGTTTGTTTATTTGTTTATGTTTTCATTAACATAGGTTCAGCATCCATTGTGAGGTGGTTCCATGGATGTAGGCGTTTTTTCACTTTGTTCTTGGTTTATATAATGAGCCACTCATAATGTAATCAACACAGTTTGTTCATCAATCTTATAGTGGTACTAGAGCCATTTCATGAGAGCCTAGGTAATTGCGGAAGTGTGGAATCTTATTGCCTGAAGTTGCATGTAATTATTTTCTGTGGCATGCAGCAACTTGAACAACAAAGGGCGACGTGGTAACATGATGTGTGGAACAGTAAAGAAGCTGTGAGAAAGTTGTTTGAAGGTGTGTGAATGTCAATTGAGGCATGATGGTCTAAAGCACCTGGCAAGGAAGTGTAGCCCTTTCAAAAGAGGTGCATTAGCCAAATCTTGAAGGGAGGCGTGCTTAGTGTGAAGTTGTTTGAAGCAAAAGAAGATTGTTGTTGAAGGAGATGCTATTGCTGGAAAAAGGGCGTCCAAGATTGCTGAAGCATTTTAATGATGTTGCAAACAAAGTTTTTTGCTGAAAAAGATGGAAGGCGAAGGCATTGAAAGGTAAAGGAGGCATGGAAAGTAATATTTAGAGGGTGCAGCAGCGATCAGAATTCTTGTCTAGTGCATGGGCGTGTCACAGCAACATCAGCTGAAGGTGTCATGAAAGAGAGAGGAAAAGCATAGCAGTGGAGGCATAGCTTGGGCACAGGCTGTGTAGCACAGCTATATATTAACACCAACTACAAAGAATACCAGTGGGTAGACGGGTGCTCAAACTCTCAGCATAAGGCAATTCAAAGGAAGCATGAGAGAGGAGCACCTATGTGCCTAAGCATAACCAAGAGGCAAGTTAATACAAGTTTTAGATTTTACAACAGTTTTTAAAACTATAAATATTTAGGGCAAATAGTTTTTATTATCAAGTTTATTTAATATTTTTTATAAAAAAATTATATTTTTATAAACATTATAAAAATATTAAATATTTGCCTACGATAAACCCAAAAAAGGGAATTAATTTTTTAACTTTTGATCAGATAAGTAGTTCTTCATAAAAATTTCCCTGTTTGATAGTGGCAGTCTGGTTTAAAACTTTATAGTTTTCTGGGTTTAATTGTTTTAGTGGTCTCAATGGTCTATTTGTAAGGTGAAAATGGCTAGTATATAGCATTTACTATTGCCCAAGTCAAAAAAAAAACTAACAAGCAAGACGACAAATAGAACACGAACAGACCATTCATCAACCTATTAGTTATTTTGGTCCCTGGAAATGTTGAAGCTGAAAGGCTGTCTAGAGGTCCCGCGTTCGAAACCTTTATGCAAACAAAACCTTAAAACCTTGTGCGTGTCAAGTTCGTGCAGCTCAATTCTCCATCACAATCTCCAGATCCTTGATTTCCTTTATAAATAATTTTTAAAGACTTAGTTTTATGTGATCGTTTTCTGAGATCATAGTTCCCAGGAGGCGTGGGGGTACGGGTACTGGTACGCGGATGGAGATGCCATTCAGATCAGGGTATATGCGTAAATGAATAAGGGTACAGCTAAATTGTATGTAAATGTTGTCATCAAAAAATGTGGGTACGGGGATTGGTACATGGTCCTTGTCCAAAAATTGGAGTTTCCTAGTAACTATGTCTGAGATGGATAATCTGTAATTCATTTTGGTCATTTGTTTCTTATTTACTTAATGCTGCCCTTTCCAGTTGAATCTATTTCTGCATGCAATCATACTAATGGACATTTGTTGCATAGGTTTACAAACCAAAATCTAGCATGACGAGAATATGCAAGCAAGCTATAGAGTTATATCACAGCTAGATGCACAGGTTTACAGACCGGAAACGAGCATGACAAGTATCTGCAAGCAAGCTATAGAGTATATCATGCTAAAAAAAATGACTAGAAAGAATTAAAGTTTGTGGTGTCATAAAATACTTACAATTTGTGAGTATAGAGATCTTGAACAATTTTTTTAGCCAAAGAACAAAGACTAGAGGATGATCCCAAAGACTATGATGAAAGGCATAATGTAATGTCCTTTTTCAGAATATTTTAAATAATATCAAATTTGTCGGGAAATCTCTTATTTAAATTTGCAATGAACAAAAAAACTTGATAATCAAATTGCAAAAATAAATATAACTCAATAATTTGCAAAAACACTGTTAGGAAATTTGAACTGTTATTACACAAATAGATCCACAATAGGATCACAATATTTGGTACAAATGCGATTTCTGAATGGAATCACCTCAAGGGTTAAGAGGGTTTTCATCCTCCAAACCTCATATGAACAAAGAGGGTTTTCGTCTTCAAATCCACAACGGAATACCAATATGGTTTTCATCCTCCTATTCTTTGCACTCCAAGGGTTTTCATCCTAAGAGAGAAGAAGTTGAACCAAAGGCTCAAGCTCTGAAATGGGGGTTGTTGATATGTCCAAAGATGAATTACAAAGGAGAGAACTCTTATAGAATTTACAAAGAAGGAGAAATAAAAGAATAATGAGAGATAAAATGGGATGTAGCATTTCACATGGGGAACAAATTACCAATAGTGACAAGCTTGTCACCATGTGCAAGAGTCAAAAGTAAATCTCCCACTTTTAACAAAATCATCTCCACTTTCACATGCTTTGAAAATGGCACCTCACTCACACATGTGAAGGGGAATCAACAATAGTAACTCCTGTCATCTTCCTCCCATGTGCACAGATGCTTCTAAACATGTCTCAACACCTTTTTGACTTCTCCCACACTCTAAATCATGAAGCCAACTACGAAATGCACCACACTTCTACCCTTTGTCTTTTCAACCAAAGAAAAAAGACGTGAATCACTAAAGACCAAAAACTTATCTCTTAGTAGAGTTGTACATCCCACTCCATTCAAATGCACTTGATCTCATGTAAAATCCTCCATGGGCCATATCACATCATTCACAAGCCACATCACCTACTACATCATCATCTACCACATCATCATGAATAGTGATAATGAATAGTAACCTGCAAATAGTGTCTATGTAAATAGTGACTTTACACTCAACAATAATCTTCCTTTACATCACCCGACTTAGCTTACAAGAATTAAATAGGCTAACGGTCATCCGCAAATGTCTCATTTGGAAGGAGACATTACACATAAAAAAACTTGAATGCTTCTAAAATCATTAGTTGTTGATATATTAGTCCCATAAATTATAAATGCCATTATGGCATCAGTATTGTGGGCAAATCTCAAAATTAAGCATTAGAGTTCAGAATCTAGAAAAGCATTCTTTTTGATAAATTTGTTGTTTTCTACTAAGATGCGAGAAGGAAGATCAAACTCCGAGTATTTGTTGCTACTGAAAGATCTTTGTAATCAAGTGCCTAATACTGAAAAGCCAATGGATTATCAAGATTTGGTTGCTTTGGTGTTGCAATTGCAAAAATTGCAATCATCTTTTGATTCCTTTATTGAGTCTTTGCATATGATTGCAGAGATCCAAGAGCTTTGTTTTGAGAAGTTATCAACACTTCTCTTGAAGGCGCAGAGGCAAGATCACAAAAACGCATTGTCTTCATTCAATATAGAGAGTGCATTTAGTGCATCATTCAAACGAAGAGGCAGATAGTACAATGCTAGCAATTCGTCAAATGATGATTCTTTCAAAGGCAATAACACATCAATGAGTTCACAAGAGAAATGTCATTACCATAAGAAGCTCGATCATTTTCAAGAGATTGTCAGACAAGAGAGAATGATCTAGCAAGTGGTCAAAAGTGATTGTGGTATGCAAATGTTATTGAAGGATATGAATAAGAGGCATCAAATGATTTTGCATTTTTGGAATCATAGAACCAGTCAGCTGGGTATACAACCTGAAATTTTGACTTAGGTGCATCCCGGTACTATACATGTCACAAATACTAGTATGTAAATTTCATTGAAGATGAGTAGTATTGAATATGTTTTTTTGGGTGATGGTAGGACTCTGGAGATATTTATGTCACATTGAAAAAGTCTCAATAAATATGTAACACTTTCAAAAATGTTTGTTATGTTCCTAATATGAACAAAAATATTATCTGTAAGTGAGATAATTAATAATCCTTCCCTCTGTGTAAAATTTCAATGAAGCAAATGTATGGTTACTACCCTTCATAATAACAAAGTAATTGTTCTTAGCATTGCTAAGAAGGGATTGTATAAACTGGTAGATCCCAAAATAGAAAAAGCACATGCACTAGCAGCAATAGAAAAATACCAATGAGCTTTGGCATGAGATGCACAAATATCTCAATTATCAATATTTGTTTGTACTTAGTAAAAGTAACATGTTGGATGGACTTTCATCTATTCAGGCAAGCCAGAATGTATGTATCGGATGTCAAATGGGAAAACAAAGTCAAAAACCAATCGATACTAATAAAGCATGGCAGACAAAACAAGTTTGGGACCTGGTGCATGTATATTTGCATGGTTCAATGAAGACAGCAATGTTTGGAGCAAAATATTTCTTGCTACTGGTTGATGACTTTTCCCAAAAAATGTGGGATCGGTTTCTGAATAAAAGTCTAATTGTTTTTCTAATTTTGTAGCATGGAAAGCTTTGGTAAAAAAAAAAACAAGCAGGTCACAGCGCTAAGATCTAATATGGAGGCAAGTTCATATCAAAATAGATTAATTAATTCTCCAGGAACGAAGATATACGTAGGCAGTTTACTACTCTATACACTCCACGAAAAAATGGAGTTGTGGAAAGGAGGAATACGACAGTTATGGAAATGGCAAGGTGCATGGTGCACATCAAGAATGTTCCAAATCCATATTGAGTAGAAGTTGTGAAAACAACAATCTACATCCTTAAAAGAAGTCCTTGTAAAGCTTTGCAAAATGTCACTCCCAAGGAAGCATGGTCAAGCAAAAACCTTCTGCAAGTGACTTTCGTATTTTTGGTTGTGTTGCTTTTTCACTAATCCCTGATGAAAAGAGAAGTAATTTAGATGCAGAAAAAACATATATGTTTGTTGGCTATAGTGTACAGTCAAAGGCATATATGTTACCAGATGTTTCTACGAACAAAATTGTGGTTAGTAGAGATGTTCTTGTAGATGAGAAGACACCTTTCTCCTCAAATAATAGTAAACCCACAAACAGAAATGTATGGGTAAATACTGCTACTAATAATGGATCAAGTTCAATTATTGAAATGAAACAGGGCTCAAGGCCAGAAACATCAAAAGAGTCAAGTTCTACGGAGGGATCTAGTGAATAAAAAAGTGATCTTCACACCCAAATCAGGTGGACCGGCAAAAACAGAAATGTATGGGTAAAATAATGGATCAAGTTCAATTATTCAAATGAAATAGGGCTTAAAGACGAAAACATCAAGAGTCAAGTTCTAGGGAGGGATCTAGTGAATAAAAAAGTGATCTTCACACCCAGATCAGGTGGGCCAGCAAAACAGACAAAAATGGTATTTTACGACAATGTAGGATGTTCGAGAGTGGTATTTTGCCATACAATGAAGGTCGATCTAAAACAACAAGAAAGCAAATAGTGCGAGTTGGTAAGTAAATTTTGCTCTTACTTTTGTTGTTTCACAAGTATCTGAGCCTACCATATTTGGAAAGGCAAATGGAAACCCTAGATGGGAAGCTACCATGAAGGAGGAATTTGATGCCTTGATGAAAAATAAGACTTCGGTCTTGTCAAAATTACCCCAAGCAAGAAATCCATTGGTTGTAAATCGATTTATAACGTCAAGTGTAAATTAGATGGTTCTTCGAACAAATTCAAAACTCATCTTGTCGCCAAAGGATATTCTTGGAAAGAAGAGATAGACAATGGAGTTAATATTTTGACTAATTATCTCCATTGCTACTCATTTAGGATGGAAGGTGTATCAAATGGATGTAAAAGTTGCCTTCCTGAATGGGGATTTTGAGGAGGTTTACATGGTTCAGCCACATGGATTCCAGGTTTCTAAGAAAGATCATTTGGTTTTTCATTTGGTTAAGTCCTATGAACTTAAGCAAGCTCCTCGAGCTTGGTATTTCAAAATTGATCAGTACCTTGTTCTGGATTCAGAAAAATAATTTTTGAACCCATTTTCTATATGAAAATCAATAGTGATAACACAATAATTCTAATCGTTTATGTTGATGATTGTGCCATCACCAAAAGCAAGGTTGATATAATTCAGTAGGTGAAAGTTGATATTTTTTATGTTTTTGAAATCGCATATCTAGGTCTGCTTCATTATTTTTTAGAAGTAAAATTCTAGCAATTTGATCATACTATTTTTTTATCACAAACTAAGTATGCCAAAGCTGTATTGGAAAAATTCAAAGTGATTGAATGTAATCCAACGTCTACACCTATAAAAGTTAGGATATAGCTCTCAACTTACACTGATTCACTCGTTCAATGAATCAATGTATCGGAAATTGGTAGCTAGTTTGATTTATCTTACTACCACCTAACTAGACTTATGTTTTGTAGTGAGTTGTCTTTCATGATTCATGTCTATTGTTCAAGAGAAACATTGGCAAGTTAAAAAACAAATTCTTGATATGTCAAAGGATCCCTTGACTTTGGCATTCTATATCAAAGATCTTTTGACTTAACCCTACCAATATATATATATATATATATATATATATATATATATATATATATATATATCGATTCCAACATTGGCAAGTTAAAAAACAAATTCTTGATATGTCAAAGGATCCCTTGACTTTGGCATTCTATATCAAAGATCTTTTGACTTAACCCTACCAATATATATCGATTCCAATTGTGTTGCACTAGTTGATACAAGGAATTCTACAACAGATTATTTTTTCACTCTTGGTTCAGGAGTAATTTTCTAGCAAAGCAAAATACAAGGCAGCCATCAATGAGGGTTGTGAGACAATGTGGTTAAGAAGGATATTGATCAATATTCAACTTGACAAAGCAACTCCAACCACAACTTTTTGTGACAACCAAAGTGTTTTCAAGATGGTGAAGAACCCATTCAATGATGTCAAAACTATGCATACTGAAGTTCATCATGTTGGTGCAATATTTTATATGCACCTTATATTAAGTTAGATTTCTCATTTACCTTCGAATGTGGGGGGACTGCCACATTGTAGTCAAGATCAATTCCAAGGTGGTTATAAGACATGTTCTTGCAATCAAATGAGCAATCATCTAAGGCTCAGCTTGCTTTTGATCATACAAGGTTGAATTCTCCTCATATTCAATCCCCAATTCAATGCATCACCTAGAGGTATCTTTTCTTCTCAAAATTTTATTATGCACACATCAGGGGTTCAAAGGCACAAGAATCACCATTTTAAACCTCACCCAAAGAAAAGAGCAATGTATTCTCAAATAGTTGTGAAACGATAAGTGTTCAGGACATTTGTATTGATATGCATCCCGACTTGCTACATAGAGAGCTTTGGGAGCAATTTGAGCAGCATGGTAGAGTGGGACTTGAAGATGCCAATCATTTGTGACAATTCTACATCTATTACATTGTTAATGAGATGAGTGGGGTAGAAATACTAATCTCTAGGGATGGTCATATTATTTTAAAGCAATGCAAGCAATAACATGTAGAGAGCACATTGTGCAAATTTCAAAAGATACAATCAATTGCCACAGACTTCTCCTCAATGGGAATACATTATGTATTAGATACCCTTCATCAATAGTGAGTGGTGTGAATAAGTATTTTATGGCAAGTGAAGGATGTGAATTGGAAGTATACTCTGGAGTCTATGATTTTCATAAGCAATGGCACAAAAATCCTTGAGAAGCTTTGGGAACATCCTACATGGCCCATGCTTGGAGTTTATATGGATTTATATGAAAGTGCACACAACTTACATGGTAAGAAGTCTTGTATAGGTTATTCTCATTGTCTCGAAGTAAATATTTTCAGCAAAGATGGGGCCATGAAATGTGTAAAGTTTAAAATGCATTGGGACTTTAGTCTCACATGTGCCGAGAGGTATAGGGAAATGTTGTTTATATGGAAACTAAAAACATGATATAATAGGAAGCCCCGAAGAATAGGTTGTGCTTCCCTGTGTTGAACACAACTATCTACTGAGAGGGGGGGTGAATCAGTAGATAAACTAAAAATTTGCTCTTTAATGCAAATATAAAATTGTATGCAATACAGAAAACAAATGCTGAGATCATTCACATACACAAGAGCTCATTACACACGATTTTTACGTGGAAACCCAAAGAGGAAGGAAAACCACGGTGAGAAAGCTGTTAGAATCTATTGTTCTAATCCAACCTCACAGTTAAAGACGCCTCACTGGCAAACCTCATTGGTTACATTCAAGAGCACACACTCTAAAGAAGCACCCACTTCTTAACTGAGCACCAACTCAGTCTATCTGATGGCACCAACCAATCAAAATAGAATCGAACTCTATATCTTTGTTACAAGTCTTGTCTGTAACTGCTCACACCACACACCTTATCTATAAGTGCCTCTCTTCAAATCTGCCTCTATCTTACTTTGTGTGTGTGTATATCTATTTGACACAATTTATCTTGCCTTCTGCACTCTCTTCATCTTCTCTATGTTGTCTTAGTCTGTGTCTGTATCTTATGTTTGATACCCTTCATATTGCACTGATGCTTGCCTTCAGCAATAGTAATAGCAAATGCAATAGTGACAGCCTCACACTTACCTTTTTCGTGAAGTTAATATATATGAGAAAGCTTTTTCTTTAGGGCTAGCCACCACAGTGTTCACACTCAGACTACTCTTTTCTAGTTCCAATTCTCGATTTTTATTTAATGCGACTTGACATGTACGCTTTCTGCATCTCAATTCAAGGGAACCCGCCGCTCTTTCTTAATTACTATGGTAATCGTTTATGCCAAATCTTAAATGCGCATGTCTTCTAATCACAGATTGATCAGTTGGATAGATCAATCTTGGTCTCTGGTCAACACTTTGAGCTAACCATTTATCTGGTCATGTCTTTAAACGAGGATCATTGATCTTGTCTTTGCCGCTACCCACAGTCTATCTTGCTCTATCAGATCTTTTGTAGCATTAGTTCAACTTTTGAAACGTATCCATTGATTTCTTTATCCAAGCTCCTGCAAGACATTGGATCTCCAAAATAGCATTCATTTTCCCTCGCTCTAACATTAACCGTCAAGCTCCTTTTTGCATGTCGCTATCTCCTATATAATTGGGTCGCTTTCGCTCCTTTCAATTATCTCAGATATGCTCAATCTTTAGCTCTCTATTATGCCATTAACTATAGATCACTTTGCTCCACTGACTCCACTTCGCTTCGTTGGATTTTTCTTATCAAGCTTCCGTGTGTCATCCAATTTCAGAAGATGCATGATCTTTATCACGTCTTGATCATTATTCTTCGGTATGTTGACTTCATCTTGTTTTCTTTGGCGTCTATGTATTGCTTTCGCACCCTTGATCTCTTCAGACTTGCTCGACCTTTATCTTGCCTTGATCCTTCAGCACTTGTGAGAGTGCCCTTCAAATCTCCCGCAATTAACCTTCAGGACTTCTGTTTGGGGTACATACCCTTCGAAGCATATCCTTCGGAGCAATTGTTGCAGGCTTTGTGTCAAGGGGACTTAGAGAGAATTCATCAGGAACTATTTCCTTCGGAAACTTTGTTGCGAACATTTTGTCCGACAAATTCCAGACCATTTTTGCGAAAGAATTCCCAAGCTTGCAAAATCGACTAAGTGAGGAGACCAAACATTTTCCGAAGCACTCTTTCCAAATACATGTAACTTTGCAAAAAACGACTAAGCCCTACTTTACACCTGCATAACTTTTGCTTCTCTACTCTGCAAGACATGAAACTTGGACCGCCAAGACTAGGCACAACCCTAAGTGGCCTGGTGTGATTGTTTCCTCTAGATGCTACCAAGTATGCAAATGTTGTCACCAACAAATTGTGTACTCAGCCATATCCAAACAAAATAGCAAAGGCATTTATATGACTGTTCGTGGAATTCAAGGTACACACACAACTCCATGAGGTCTCGACAACTTGCCCATTCAACTCAACACCTTTGTCATTAATGCATATTAGCACATGCTGCCTTTGACATCAAGGACAATCCTTCATGCATCAATGACTATGTCCAACACCCTGACTGTCAAAGACTACCATTCAACCACACATCCATCAAGAACTATCGCCGTGTCTAAAACCCAAAATTTTGACCAAGGTGATCAACGTGGACATGTGGTGAGCATAAGGTGAAGTGGAAATCAAGAGGTCAAATCTACAAAGTGACTTTGAGCCGGAGCGGTGATGATACATGGGATGCAGGGGTTGAGTCAAGGCATGAAGCATCGCATATCATCAAATCTCACCCTTCAATCCAAGTCTTCGGTCAGAGAAGCAAAGGCAAGTCATGAAAACATGACGGTTGCAATGCAACACCAATTGTTAGATCTGATGGATCAATCCTAGTCATTGATTGCTACTGCAAAGGCAAGACATGAAAAACACAATGCCCTCGTGATGCAACACTAATCATAAGATGTGGCGAAACAATTATAGTTGTTGATCGAAGGTGCGGCAATCACAAGGCAAAATGTGTGAAGTAGTGGCAAAGCAACACAATGGCACCATGGGGCAAGGGAGAATCTCAGTCGTTTGTTGCTAATCAGAGATGCATACTCAATATTTGTGAATCAGAGGCGAAACACGGTATAGTAGGAAGCTTCAAAGATTGCCTTCCTTTTTCTCTACCTCTTCCTTGTCCATTATGTCATTTCCTTAACAAATTTTCTTTAGCTTTCAAGGCACACTGGCACACTTCTTCAACTGAATGCATCTTAAACAAACTAATCTCATCTTGAATTGATAGATGGAGACATTAACATACCTAGAAATCTTCTCTTCATTGTCTTATGCATAACCAATTATAACGGTCACTTATAAAACTCCTTAGTGTTTGCTAAGATAGTCCTCTCCTTCTACCTCAAGTTCTGCAACTTGTTGAACATATTTAACTAATAATCCAAGGGAAAACAAAAATCCTTTCGACTTCCCAACCATCTTATCCCAACTCTTGATCTTTGTTTATTTTGAATACCTGATCTGACCAGAGAGATGCATGTCCTTGCAACTTAGCATGCGCAAACTCAACTCTCTTTGGATCCTCCATTTGCTTACAAACAAAATAATTTTCGAAGACAATTATCCAATCAATCAAATCTTAAGGATTCAAACTACCAAAATAACTAGGGCTGTCACTTTTTGGCTTACCTCCTATTCTGGCAACAGCACTAATGAGCCTTTCTTCAGGTTCTAGCTCTACCTCCAGTTCTGGAAATGAGCCTTCAAGGGTTTCTTCATCATTACTTTCTTCTGCAGCAATTCCTCTACATTGGGTTGTCTCCATGACTTCCACTTTGCCTTGAAATGTTCAATCTACTTCAACAAGGTCTGCAACTTGTGGCACTTGTTCTCCTATTCCAAGGGATATCCTCTATGAGCCATACCTTAAACTTTCCTTCACTCCTTAATTAGCTTCAACTGGAAACTCTTCCCTATAGCACAACTAATGCCACTCACTTCTCACAACTCAGTTATGCAGCAAGAGGACTTTACGTCTTCTTTTCTTCAACATATCAACATGGCAACTCACAAGGCAGGACTCAATCTGCTCTGATACTAGATAATAATCATATTCTTTCAGCAAATCTGCAACCTCCTTAAGCGTCTCTTGCTCCTCTACAAGTTGTTCTGGCTTTGAAAAAACAGCAAAAGATACTTGTCTTTTTCACTTCCTTCAAGAATTCTTTACCCAAAAGCAACATTACCTTACTGTTATTTTCTTCTTCCTCCTACATTGGCAGCAACTCAAACCTTTTTCCATCCATTAAAATCTGGAAAGTATTCTTCCTCCTATCATGCGTAGCATTTCTATCATATTGCCATGGCCCACCCAACAAGACGTGATAAGCATCTATAGGTATCACATCAAACCACACTCCATCATGATAACTTCCAATATGATAATTTAAATTATACTGCTCAGACAGTCAATAACATTTTTGCAACCAACAAACCTAATAGGGGTTGGGATGCATATCGCCTTTCAAACCCAATAATTGTATCATCTCAGTAGAGACTGGATTATCAGTGCTACCACTATCTATAGTCAATCTGCAACACTTACTCCAGTATTGCACTTAGTTTTTATAAGTATTCTCCTCTCCCACGGTTCATCCTCCCACATCTATGCATTTGGATCCACACACCCCCTATTTAGTGCCTCAAAGAAACCTCTGACAAGTATAGTTCATTTCAGTCTCATGTTGTGAAAATGCTTTCCACAGCTACCAAAAAATAGACCCTTTAATGTTTTTAGGTAGAAACAAATGTCTTCCAATGAGTTCATGTGTATATTTTTATATATGTGGTGATGCAATCCCTTGTAGAGTGAACATAAACAATCACAGAAGGCGCCCCTCAACTCCAAGAGTGTGCTTTATTTATCCAAAGAACGATATGCTCCAAAAATTAATCAAACCTATATTTAAATAAAATGGAACCCAGTATGGTTGCAAATGCTAACTTCATTAAAAATTTGATAAAACTACGCAACTAGAAAGCTACCTTGGAGGGCCCCATACCCATACTCATTCGGTTCTAGAACTGGTACTGATTTGGGTATCTCCTGGGTTCTTCTATCATCCTAGGAATCATACTGTCATAATAAAAACATAATTAAAAGAGGGTGCTGGTCTGTGTACAACAGTCATAATAATAAGATAAAGCAACAAAGATCAAAAATACAATTAAGAACAGATGACTAACTAAAGCGTTGCTAGTCCTACTGCATCTGGTTCTAATTAACCGGTTGTTAATTTGGATGCTCTCAAAGAAGAAAAATATGATGATTTATTCACATGGTTCTTGAGTTTGAGTATGACCATTGACTATTTTCCTAATTTCAACAGGTAGCATAAACCTATGTGATATATCACATGTCATTACTATCGTTTAATATTTCAAATTATCAATAGTGTTTTGTTATTTTTTTGTTTGGTTTATGCATATAACATTGATATTAAAGTTGATTGTTTATTTTGTCTATAATTTTTAGTATTTTTGTATGGACATACCCAAAGCTGTACCATACCCATTGTCCAAAAACATGGTAAACCCCCATACACGTAACTTAGATAAAAATCCATCCTAATGTCTCCAATTCATGTTATTGCACATTGTTTGACAAAAGAAGTTATGGATTGGAATGAGAAAAAACTTAAACCATGCCTGATATACGAATTCCATTGAAAGAGTCAAAAAGATTCCAAAGGTTTCACACAAAACATTCTGCTATAAAATTATGCTAGATTGGAGTGCGACTAAAACATGTCAATTTGCTCAACCAGAGAAACCAATCAATTTCTTAAAAAACAAATGTGCTTCTCAAAAGAAAAGGATGGGAACAAGAAAAAAAGGAATTTTCCCTTAGAGGTATTACCCATTATGACCTCCATGGCCACCATGTGGACAAAGTCGTAAAACGCCGCATGGTAAGCTCATATCATCAAACACCTAGAGATCATAGAAATTTGAAAGCTATTACATGCCTAATTAACAAGCACAACGTTGCCACCACTTAAATAAATACAACAATCCTAGGTAAGATTTCTTATAATTTGCATGCCAAAAGAAAAGATGAAATGTAACGGAAATTTACTTCCAAGGCAAACAATAATAGGCATATACCAGAAGCACGTGTTGAAGAGGTATTCGATAATACGCTGCAAGTGGGGCAACCTTAGAAATAAAAGCCAATATTTATATGACAAGTCAGTACAAATTCCAACTAGACACAAATGCCCATTCAAAATATACAGATAAAAAGGAAATAGAGGTCTCAATCTAAGTCATGGCATTCGAATTCGTCTTTGAATTCACTAAGGAAAAAATTCAGAACTAAAAAAATTGAGATAAAATTCGTGAATAGATTCAGCTAATAGAAATATACTTATTTTTTAAAATATACCAACCCACCATTCAAAAAACATCACATTTCATATAAATAAACATGTCAAAATAACTTTCAAGTTTCCACCAAGTATCTAATTAAAACTTAAAAGTACTAAAGTCACATGGCTTCAACGATCAACAAAGGCATACAAAAAACAATGAAAACATCGTTCTGGCATACAAAATCAGATCATAAAAGCTAATTTAGATTCATATCAATGTATGTTCTGATTAGAGAACACAAATTCATATCAAGGTGATAGAGAAAGAGCATACAAAAAACAACGAAAGCATACAAGGAAAATCAGAACATAAAAGTTAATTTAGATTCATATCAATTTGTGTTCTCTTCCTGCTGTCAAATAGAACATGGGGTCTTTGGACGCAGCATTGAGTGGAGTCTTTGGAGTCTGGACTGCCCAACAGCCAAGTGCTGAGTCATGAGTATGCTGAGTCGTGAGACTGCTGAGTCTGCTGGTTTGCGATTCTGCTGAATCGTAAGACTGCCGACTCTGCTGGTTCACGAGTCTGCTGAGTCTGCTGGTTCGTGTTTCCTGTGAAGT
Organism: Torreya grandis; assembly: GCA_037957365.1. Taxonomy (NCBI): domain Eukaryota; kingdom Viridiplantae; phylum Streptophyta; class Pinopsida; order Cupressales; family Taxaceae; genus Torreya; species Torreya grandis. The sequence goes on from JARHVA010000462.1 coordinate 4,564,970, forward strand.
GCAAAGTGCATGCAGTCTGCTGGTTCGCGTTTCCTGCAAAGTGCACACAGTTTGCAGCAAATGAACGGCGGCAAAGTGCAGTGAAGAGGCAAACTAATGAACGGTGGCTAAGTTGGAACATACAAACAGTGGAACAAATGAATATCAAAGATTGACATACTGACCGAAGAACAAAAAACAACATAAATCCTAAAAAATGTGAATGCCAATGAACCCGCGAATTTCTTTCACGATTTTGAACGTTTTTTTTTTTTTTAATTATCCAATCCGCTGTTGAAATTTGGGGCAAATTTCAACATGAATATCAACGAATTTCAAAACTTCTTTTGGCATTCGGCAAATTCCGAACCTCTTGGATTAAATGCAGCAAATGCAGTTACACAGATCTCAATAATTTATTTAATTAGACATTTACACGTAAAAAATGTGCAAATTCTTCTTTCTCGAACAATGCATCAAGATAATGTATCTTTGAATGAAAATAAGGTTAGTGAGCAATAACCTTTGTTATCAATTAAGACTAAACTGAGTCTATAGATTTGTTAGCCGTTAGAAAAAGTATATGCAAGATACAATACATAATATAAATGTTATTTTAAGATGTCTACTTTAAAAAGGATCTAGGAATGTAAGCTAAAATTTCTCTTATTTTTCAAGTAACTCTTGTTTTTGTCTATGTTAATGGAATATTTGAGCTTTAACTCTAGATATGTGATTTAGTCTTTTTCCAAAGAAGCATATCATTTAACAACCGTAAAATTTATTGTCCAAGATACGTGCATTTATGACATGTAGTATGCTATAGAAATTTTGTTATGATCTTGAAAGTTCACATTTAGTTGTAATGATTATTTCTATTTATGAAAAACAGATCAACTTTTTTCAACCTAAGGCTAATTTTATACAGGATTATGTATTGATGGTATTTGTTTCAAAAGAAAGAATGTCTTGATGTCCAAAAACAACCAAGACGGGCGATGTCCAAAGATAGCTCAAACTCGTTAATAGGACTAACATCAAAAACAGTGAATTCATAAAATATTTCAATCCCGATCCCAATAGTATGATTGAAGCAAGAAAGTACTAAGAATTGTGAACGTTTGCTTGTAGTATATGGCATATATAGGCATTTTGAAAATAACAACCATATTTGTGAGGGTCTAAGTACACTCCCACTTTAGGCATGGGACGTGCCCAAAATTCCAAATATATCATGAGCATGTATTTGGATTGTCACTCTTAACAATTTAATCAAGAGCATATCCAAAACATGAAGATGCCCCAACTAATAACACAGAAGCTCAAAAACAGACAGCCTGTGAAAACTTGGAATAATAACGAACTACAAATTCAGAAACAAATACAACACTGAGAGCACTCCTATGAGTCCTCCCACATTGCCTGCCTGGTCAAGCGAAACTCACACATGCAAACCCATGCATGTAAGCGAACAATAAGTCCACAAATCTAAAACTTTTTTCAATTTGTATAATAAGAGGATCTGATTAAGAATTCACAAGAAGATCTTAATCCTTCTGGTTCAATCCCACCTTATGTTTCTCATCCTAATCACAAGCCTTCACCACAGCAGCCAATTCTGAAATGCAAGATTCAATAGATATGTGAATTGTGCCCATAGAAACTAAAGTCCATGCATCAGATCTCACGCCAAGCTTCCCCCAACTGAACAGAAAAATCTACAGTTAAAGATAAACTGCCTCTCTGGATCAAACGTTGAAAACTCCTGGAAAAGAAAGAGACATAAGTTTCTCAAAACGTTGGCCTCCATCTCCCCTTTACAATAATCTAAAACTTATCTCTTGGCCCAGAAAACCTGTAATGGCTGAATGGATATTTTTCCTTGTAGCAAGCCTTAAAGTTAGAACAAATAAACCACTGTCTATCATAAAGAGAGTTGCTTCCTCGAACAGAAGCAGCCTAAGTTATAAAAACAATCAATGTTTTCTTATAAAATTAATTAGATCCTCTTTATTCTGATATAGTGTTATTGTAAGAGACTCATATTTCTAATCAGGCTATACCTCGATGTGGCATTTCCACTTATGGGCACAACATGTATCCGTCAGCATTAATGCTAAAGGGAGACCTAGGGGCATTGCAATTCTATGGGACCCAAGGAAGTTAGACATCTCCTATAATAACCCCTGCAGTCTATCAGCTGAGTGCAGATCTTATAAATTCAAATTATCTTTTTAAATTAAAATCAGTCTATATTCTGTCCCAAGGAAAGTTTAAGGAGCAGGCTTGAAGCCATATTTCGTCCTGGTGAGCATATTGACAAGATAAAGCATGTCAATAAAAATCGGGGTGGTGATATTTTTAACCCCCAACCAGCTGATCTTATTCGAGATTTTAGAACGAAGATTTTTAAAGTGAGATATTTACCAAACCTCGTGGATAACCTGCATAGAAGCTTTTGTTCAACATTTCGAGTAAGCTACCTTTCATCATCAACAAAACTAAACTTGGTGAGGAATGAGAGACTACCTTTAGGTATAAGTATAATCTAAAAGGGTAAAATTCTCAAAGTGGGCTTGGTCAGTTTCAAAAAGTTTAAAGTTGTTTTAGAACATAAAAATATAAAGTGCTAAAATTTTAGATTGAGAAAATTTTATATGTTTAGATCGAGAAAATTTATATTTATAGATTGAGAAAATTTTATATGTTTGAAAATTTTATGAGGAGAATATTTATTCAAGATTCTATCGATCTTTATATGCCCATTGATAAAGAATTTACTCAAGGTAAGTTTACATGGCACAATAGAAGGAAAGGCAGCTGTTACATTGCAGAGAAACTTGATGGATTTTTGGGTTAAAGCCCAATGGCAAATTGCACATCTGTTTCAAATTCAAACCTTTCAGACCACTGGCCAATTTATCTTGACCTTCAGTAGTAGCATTGTCTCTAGGGATCCACGAAATTCAAGAACAAATGGCTACAGGTTCCTCAAACTGGAAAGAAAAATGCAGTAATGGTTGGAGGAGTCCAAACAGACAAGCGGTTTCACTATGAACCGATAGTTAAAATATCATGATTTCTCAAACAAGTTGAACTACAATAAATGCCTTCAGAAACATTTGTCACCAACTGTGAGAGGCTAGGAAATAATTGGTGTTGACATAAGTTAGTATAATAGAATACCAACTTATAAGCTCAACTTTAACTAGAGGTAATACACACAACAAAAAATTCACAGTGTGTTTGAGAGCTTCACAGTATGCATGTCAATTGAAAACACAAGAATGAAGATTCCTACAAAGATTTCCCCCAAACTTAATCAATTGCTTCATCCTCAATTCAACATAATGAAGATTCCTGCAACCTCACAAGGGACATAGTCATTCTTAACTCTCAAATAAAATGTGCAAGTCTGCAAAAAATCGTGATGTTCATCAATCTTATTTGGCTATTGTAGTTCATATCAAATAAAAGGAATATACAACATTCATAATCACACCATGCACAAAGTAAAAGGGTAGGGTTAGGGATACTCGCCTTGAGTCATCTTGTTGGCACAATAATCTCCCCCCTTGGCTTTGCACACTTTGTGAGAAATGGATGTAAGAAAGTCATGTTTGATATAAAGAACCCTAAGTAGACCACAGTTGGGGACTCCAAAGACTTGATATAACTCGATGGCATAGCTCCTATTCTTGAATCTTCAAGGCCGTTATTGCAACTTTCCTTCCTATGGTTAAGCCCCTTAACCCTAATTCCTCTTCTTCTTCCCTACAAGGAATTGCATGCGCAAGCATGGCAGAAGTTGTCATTCGTTGAGAAATGACTAAAGGACATCTATAAATATTGGTATGGATCCCTAAAATCAAGTCTCAACTTTAGCCAAGGTCAATGGCCCAATCAAAGATGTTGAAATAAATCATACATCATCGGCTTTACCGATGATGTCAGCCAGAACAAGATGCTAAATAGGCCATCTTTATCACAAGCTAGAGACGTCAACAATGAATGGATCATTAAGGAAGGGGGTCAAAGGAAGGACTAGGAGGCAGAGGGGGACAAAATGATGATGTGAAGGGGGCATGAAGTTGGTATGAGGACACACACGATACATCTCTCACATTGTGTTTGAAGTCGGCTCCCCTCAATACCAAATTTGAGAGATTAGTGCACTAACAATCCTTGGGCAATAAAAGTATCAATAAAGCAAATTTAATGTGTATACGGTGGCAACGATGAAATCACAAGGGGGATGGTTGGTTAATTCCCTGGGTTTGATTACCCGTCAGCAAGTAGCCCATCCTCCATACCATCTATTCCTCCAAAATTTCATCTCAAAACATACTCTCTCAATTGCCCATGTATCTCTTAAATATTGTAAAAATCTCGTCCATATTCCACTGATTCCTCCTTACAATAGAAGCATATCCTTATACCATCCTAACATGATCTAAAGAAATTTATTCCAACTCTTTAGAACACCACCTTTACTTTTGGAATGATTCCTTAGATCAACTAGTTTGGTTGCAATCTCCACAAAGGTCGAGGGTTGTTGCCTTCCCTTTGCATCCAAAATTTGTAGGCATGTTTCTTTGCCTTTTAGAATCCCATCAAGCCTTTCAATCTTGCAGCATAAAGAGTTTCCCTTCTCAACCATGCTTGTGATTGTCTCCACTCTATCCACATGTTTTGGCTTATATGTATCCCCAAGAGTTATGAATTTCCTTTGCTCTTCTTCTATCACATCTTTACCAACCTCATAATGTGTCCATGTTGCAGTTAACTTCTATTCGATCTCATGTAGTTCATTCTTCATTGCTTTGGCCATTTTTACCCAAATGAGAGAATACGTAAACTAGCATGCTACATCCTACTTGGCTTGATAGATATACTTACCTTTAAGTTCTCTTTCTCTACTTGAATTTGTTTTGTCTGTGGCTCAATGGCTTCAGGTATGTACTCTTGATCCCCTTCCTCCTTGAATTGCTTTTCTTGTCCTCTTAAAGGTCCACCCAATACTAATCTCCAATTGATTCTTGACAAGGATGGACTAGCTTGGTTTTACAGTCTCACATTTCTGATAGTCTTGATTGTTCTTCCTAAACCTTTCTCCATGGAATGCATATCCTCATCCAATATATTTTTGCACTCTTGTCTAGCACATCACCCAACTCTTACTTTATTTTAGACAACCAATCCATATTCAAGCACTAAACTTCGGGGGTTTGTTGAATTACCAAAGGTGGGATAGTTATTTTGGTGGCAGAGCCTTTGTATTCAACAATCGATGCCTTAACTTTGTGGATGGCATCCCGCGGTGAGCTATTGGGTTCCTTGACCCTTTAATAACTCAAAGTGCCTCATCTTCCTTTTACTATATATATATATATATATATCCTTCTAGATTTCCCTTCTTTGTGCTCTCCCTCCTTTTTCTCATTATCTTCCTTTACTGTAGCTTCAAACCCATTGCTACCTCTAGCATCCTTTTTCTCCTCAACTATTCTTGGCTACCCATTGGATTCTTCTATAATAAAACTTTTTGTTTCTAATCATGGGCTTAATGATCCTGAAAACTATATCTACAAAACTTGTTGTATGAGGTTTTGTGAATCTTGTAGCTTTTGTGCAACTTCAGCCTTCTCCCTCTCTTCCTCTTGTCGCTGCTTTGTGTCTTCCTTGTCCTAATTCTTCCCAACTCCCCCTTCATGCTTTATTCTCCCCTCTTCTTATATTTTTTTCTTGTTAGGCTTAGGCTTTTTCTTGTTCTACGCATTTTTCTCTAGTGTTGCATCTTCATCCTCTTTTTGTTTCTTATCTAGAGCTAATTGTCATTGCTTTGTGTCTTCCTTGTCCTAATTCTTCCCAACTCCCCTTTCATGCTTTATTCTCCCCTCTTTTTATATTTTTTTCTTGTTAGGCTTAGGCTTTTTCTTGTTCTATGCATTTTTCTCTAGTGTTGCATCTTCATCCTCTTTTTGTTTCTTATCTAGAGCTAATTGTATCTCCTTTTGCTTTTCTTTTTTACTCTTTCAGTAGCATCGCCACTCCCTTTTATACATTATGCTTCCTCTTATGCTTTCTCTTCTTGTTCTTACTTTTCTTGTTTTTCTTTTAAATCCCTCTCTACCTGCTCCTTCCCAAGTCTTTACTTCTCCAATTAATCACTTAATTCCTTCTCATATTTTCTCTAAGCAACTTGTTTCGTTGATAGGCAAAGGGCATCCACCTAATCTTTCTTTAGTTTCTCTTCGGCAGCCTTTTTCTCAATTGTTGCTTGGGCCCCTACCTCTTCTTTAGCCTTTTTCTTTTTTGCTAATGGTTCCTTGGCCTTCTTAGCGTTTGCCACTATAATTTTGACTCTTTTCAATTCTCCCTAATTTCCTTCTATATGGCTAATCTCTTCTTCATCACCTTTACTTCTCATTTACTGATCTTCCCCAATTGTGCTTTTCTCATCTGCAGCTTGTCTCATCATCTCGACTCTCAACTACCACCTTAGACCAAAACCCTTTTTTTGTTGCATATAGAATTATTGGGCTTGTGTCGAAGTTAGATTTTATTCTTTTTCTATCTTGACTATTGAATCTTACCTTATCTTTCTGTCTTTTTATTTTTTAACTTCCCTATTCTCCCTCTTATCTCATATGTCAATAATTACATCTATTGGCAACATCTCTAGCATATCACCATATGGTTTTTCTCTTTTATCATCCAAAACATCAATGTCTCCTCCATTTTTATATTTTCTACCTTAATTGCACCAACATATATATTTAAAATTTTCTTGACTCCAACTTTATTCATTGCCTTTGCCTTGATCCTCTTCCTCTAGTTCATCTTTTCCTTTACCGCTAGCCTCTTGTTTCTTGTGTTGCAGTTGGCTCTTCTTTGGTGAGTGAAGTTTGACGAACAACCCCTTACTCTCCTATTACTACCTCTTCAAATTCCATATCTAAGTAACCTATTGGCCCTTCTTGTCTCCATATACAAGATAGGGTTTGACGACTTTTTCAACTTTGTCAAAGTTGCCTTTTGTTTTTGTCTTTTGATTCTTTTGTTGTACTAGCAGTTTCGTAGCAAGCTCTCTATCTTTTTGCTACACTCAAACTGATAAGTGTCTCTCAAGCAATCTCCACTAATGAACTTGTTGACACACTTGTCTGCTCTTGTGGTTGTTAGCTTTCGTTGTGTCCTAGAGGAACCCCTATGTCATCCTTTGTTACCGCTTGCCTAGTGTACTAAGGTGTCCCTCTTTCTTCCAATTGTTCTACAATAATGGATACACCTGTTTGTGAGACCCTCACCTCAAATGCCACTTCGACGCTTTCTTCTTCTAGTTTGAAAGTGTACCTCAGACCTCAAGTTTGTAATTTAGATGATCGTCTAAGGGATTGAGGTTTTAGCTTTCCTTTACTTTTATCTCTCCTAGCAATAGGTGTAACTCTTGATGTATCTATCACTTCTAGTCCTGAGGCTATGGAAGGTCCCACTTGTGGTTCCTTGCAATATTTACAAATATTTAACTTGCACTCCTGGAAGCATTTCATCCTCAAGCCATCTTGGTTGTACTATACCCATCTAGTCTCCCAATAAGATTTCAATCCCCTCAATTTTTTTTATCAATCCTTAATCGTTATAACGGAGTGGTAGTATCCTTACCTTTCTTGGAGTGTACAAGTAAATATAAACAAATTGTCTATATCTACACAAAATAAATAATCTTTCCCATACTTCTACACCACCAAATCTAAGATACAATATCTAGCTCCAATAAGTGCTCTTATCCTTTTATTTTACCCCCATCTGCAAATGTTTGGAAGTACTCCAAATAAGTTAGGGCTCACGATCAAGAGCTCTGAGTCACAATTTACAGAAGGTAGTGGAGTCGTGAGGCCAAAACACAAAACATAGAAGTATCACGGATTTGCAATGGAATGTCAGAAGAAGATTACTACGGATATGCTAGGTTAGATTGTCATGGATTTGCATCGGGAGAACAGTCACGAATTTTAGATAATAAGTTACACCAGGGCACCTAGTGGTAATCACAGTATTTGCATAACCGAATGCAGTCTATGAAAGTGCGAAATCAAGATATTTCGTGTGCAGTTGTTGTGATAGTAAGTTTTGCTAATTTTAATTTTTGACAATTCTAGACATCGTAGGACCTGTACAGGTAGAGCTAAATGCTACAAGGAGACTCACCCCTCTTGCCCATCTCTCTCACTCCCATTCAAACAATTCGACCCTCTCCCCCTCTTCTTCTTCGCACTTCTGCAGACCAAGAGAAAATTGCTGACCCCTCAATTGCATAAGATAGCAGCATCAAGGAAATCATAGGGCTCCTGAAACCAAGTACAAAGAATTTTGGGGACAGTGGGAACAACCTTTTTCAGGATCTGATCGATAGAATCCACAAACCAAACACTTCAAAAAGAAGTTTGTGACCTCACAAACAGGGTAGCAACAGTTGAATCCGAGAATATGCTTCATTGAAAGCAATGATCAACAACAACAAGGAGCAAGGTGTTTTCACCGCTAATGACACCTTACACGCAGAAATAATCGATCTCAAAAACAAGCAAGAAGAAATCAGATCCCAGCAAGCTTCCTTTAAACAGAAAACGGAAAAAAAATTCATTCATGGGCACAAATAGTTAGTGGCAGAGATAAAACTCCCCCCCCCCTGGCAGTAGTTGAGGTGGTTGTCCAAGGTAAGCACATGAAAGAGCATACCAGACATGCTTGGGAGCTGAACCTCAAGGTGAGGGGCCTTCCCCTACCTCTTTCCTCCCCGGACCCCATGGTTGTTGGGACTTTGTTCCTCAGGGATAATATGGGTATTCACGACATGACTCTTGACAGAGCTTGGTTGGGTTATGACTCCACCTTTTTTCTTCGGTTCAGGTCTACAGCAGACCGACTTAGGGCCCTTAAAGCTAGACAGTTGTTATTCTCTCTTCCTAGTAAGATCTTCCTTGACGAAGATCTTACCAGGTACAAGTTGTGGAGCTCAAACGCTCTAGAGAGTTAATTATGGCAGCACGACAAGCAGTGAAATGGGCAGTTATCAGGGACCTCAAGGCAGTCATCAGGGAATCCTTTCCTCCAAGTTGAAACTCCCAACACGGGACTTCTAAATGACATGCTCATTGGGAGAGGAGATGGTACAGGGATATCTATCAGTTGTTGGAATGGTAATGGCTCTTTTTGGTCATCACCAGGTCTATTATATGATGTTCTTGGGTCGTCGGACCTCTTCATTACCAAGACCCACGAGAGCCCTGTACGGCCTCTCCCAGTTGTCACAGGTTATTGCTCGTTATCAACTTGTAGATAGGAGACTCAATGCTCCGGTGGGGTCAAAGATTCAAGTGGAGTGGCTTGTCTTACTAGAGACACTCTCCGGTGCAGGGTCTCGGTGGTTGCCTCTGATGAGTTCGCCAGATTCATGTGGGTCAGGATTAGGGGGGCTGCCCCCCACCCCAAGGACATCTACATTGCAGTGTGCTACTTCCGTCCAGCTTCATCCCCATACGCTATCCACAATGGTCCTAAAGGGGACCATCTTATATATTTGTACACCAGTATCACTCAGTATTCTGCAGTTGGAGAAGTTATCCTCCTAGGTGACTTCAACGCCCATACTAGAGCTTCTTAGATCCCCCTTCACGATTGTTCTACAGATTCGTTATGTACCCAGGAGATTGATCCAGAGGCAGTTGGACTTCACAGGATGTCAGATGATGTTTTAGGACCCTTTACAACTTACGGTCGACACCTCCTACAGTTGGGAGAATCTCATGACTTGTTGATCCTGAACGGGCTCACATGCTTCCCAGATTCTCACTTTTTCATGTGCAGGGCTCATGGTGGGGGGGCGAGTGTCGTGGATTATGTCCTATCTAGCGAGAACCTACTACCCTCCATCAGTCACTTTTTTGTTTACCCCATCCCACTTGCAGATCACGCTCTTCTTTCTTTCTCTATCCAGGTTGGTACCCTCCACACTCCCTCTCCTCACACAATCCCCTTCTCTAACCTACCTCATACCACCTTCCACTTCGACGATGGGGACTCTGATATCTTCTCTTACCACATCCGCCAACTTCTCCCACCAATTAAGTCATTTCCTAGCTCCACCAGGCCCACACCCCCTTCACTTCAGCCTAATAATCCTAGCTCACATAACACTTGTCCCATGAACAAGTGGTACGATGAGGACTGCAAAACTCTCCACCACCAGATCCGCCATGATTTCATCCATGACCACCACTCCTACCCCACACTGAAATCCTCGTATCGTTGTCTCCACCGCAAGAAACATCTATTTATCTCTCAGAGGAGACGGATCTTACGGGATTCATTCACCCACTCTCCCAAACAGTTATGGCATACCATCTTCCCCTGCCACTCTCCCCTCCCTCTTGAGCTTAACCTTAGATCGATGATTTCCCACACATCCACTCTCTATGATATTCCGGGGCAATCTCCGATTCATGTTTCCTCGCCATCGTCTTCTTGCCACTTATTCAGATATGGGAACATCAAAGAAGCTGTGAGAGCGATGAACAGCAGCAGAGCCGCTGATGAGGAGGGATTTCAAGCAGAATTCTTCAAGCACGGATATGAAGTTTTGGGTAGTTACTTGGTTGATCTATTCAACCATGTGGTTCGTTCAAGTTTTCCACCATCTTGGTCACATCACATCATTCATCCAATACACAAATCGGGCCCCAGCTCAGATGCCAATAACTATAAGATGATCAAGGTTGGCCACATATTCTCAAAACTATATGCTACAGTTCTCCACATGCGGCTTTCGAGATAGTTGGAGCAATGACACCTCAAAGCTAGGGGGGCAAGCAGTGTTCCGACCAACTCATCAGACCATTGACCACATATTTACTCTTCGAGCCATCATTCAGGAGGCACATCTTCACTCATCGAAAGTCTATTACTGCTTTGTAGACTTTCGGAAAGCTTTTGACTCTATTTTGTGGGAGGTCCTTTTTTAGAGGCTCAGAGACATTAGTATTTCTGAGACCCCTCTAACAACTATTATATGCCTCTACAAGACGGTCCTCGATTGCATCCACACTGCCCATGGGTTGTCAGAGTTTATTAAGATTACCATCGGGGTTAAACAAGGCTGCCCCCTAATCCCCTACTCTCTGGTATATACATCAATGAGTTAGAGACCTTCCTTCATGAGCATATCCAGGACGGTGATGGTTGCCTTTTCCACTAGGTGTTGATTTCTATCCTCTTGTTTGCGAACGACGTGGTCCTTATGGCCTCCTCCCCCGAGGGGTTGCAACAACAGTTAGATGCCTTGGCTCTTTTCTGTGATCTTCGACAGTTGACAGTGAACCTGAACAAAACCAAGGTTATGGTTTTCAACGGGTTGAAGACCTCACACATCCATTTCTTCTTCAGAAGAGAGGAGATTGAGATTGCCAGCACCTATACCTACTTGGGGGTACGTTTCTCTGGACCCCACTTTAGAATGAAGCAGGCCCTCCAGCCTCGCATCAAGGGGTACGGTTCTTTAGCCCTCCTTGAGAGACAGTGTTTTTGACACCACCTTCAGGACATCTCTTCCAAGATGTCCCTCATGGACACACTTATAAGGCCTACTATCCTCTATGGGTCTGTGGTTTGGAGACCCTCTTTGCTTGAGTTAGATTGGGCTTCAGCTAAGAGAGTCCAGACACTTCACCGCATTATCAGGTGCAAACAGACTGTTCCCCAGCACATCATCCTTGCAGAGTTTGGGGCCCATCCCTTTAGACTAGAGACTATGTTCGATCTAATCTCTTTCTTGTATCGCATCCGGACCTTTGCTGACTCAATGAAGGGGCGTGACAGATACCTGTACTTAGCTTATTGTTCTTCAGAGGCTATTGCCCACTCTAACCTTACTGGTCGGGGTTGTTGCTACGCTAGGGTCTCAAATCTCTTAGGGTTTGTGGGGATTATGATGGATCGTCTCCCTCTGTTTCAGTAATCCTTAGACACTTCGAGCCACCTTCTACGTACCAAACAGGAGATGAACAGGATTATCGAGAATATCTACAAACAATACATTCATACCACTTGGGTAAACACCTACGGGGGGTTACTCCCAAAGATGGCCTTCTATGCAGAGCACTATCTAGAACTGAGGGACGGGATTATTGTTTGTCCTTAGTACACTTTCCACCATTGGATGCATGTTCTCCGTACTCCCCTTGGACAGTTCAAAGTGGGTTCTCATAGGCTTCGGATTGAAACAGATCACCAGATGGATTGGACAGACAAGATATGCCAGTTATGCAACCTTCAGGAGGTCGAGTCAGAGGAGCACTTCATCTTCTATTGCCCTATCTACTACTAGATCAAAGGGAGATTCCATTGCGTCTTCAGGAGACCTGGGCTCTCTCCATCTTCTTCAGATATGAGGACTAGAGATGTCTAAATCTATACGTGCAGGAGACCCTTAGGTTTCATGAACACATGATTCGGGACCACAGTCTATCCAACGGATTACTTCCTTCTTCATTGTGATACCGTCGGGGAGAGGCACTAAGCGCCAAATCGACACCAGCACGACTTCACACTCTAGATCAATACGGATTCGGGGGACCTTTCACAACCCCCCGGGATCTCATCGACATAGCCATTCCAGTTCCAGCTCCAAGAGTCAGACTAGATCCACCAAATCATCGCGACATGTTAGTTTCTCTAGAAAACAGCACACGAGACAAACCTGACACTCCACCTCCTCCACTAGTTAACCATCTATTTTGATATTTTTCTCAACGGCCTTGGATGCTAGGAGAGTTGGGTCCAATCCTTGATGGACCTCTCTCATTGCTTCTCTTGGTTCTTCTCCCATCTTGTATTTTCCCACCTCTCCATTCCGCTGAGGTCGTCCCTCGCCTCTTTCCTTTTTGGCTACTCCCGCTAATTGTTGTTTTGTTTCTCTTTTAGCTTTGCTTTCTCCTTGGGAAACAGTTTGGTCTTGCCGCTTTGCTACACTTTTGTACTTTGCAATCCCTTTGACCTACTTTTGTGGTCATTTGATGGACGTCAATATATTTATCTTATATTATCTATAACTTGAGAGCCAATTTGCTCGTCTTCCTTCCATATGAAGTCTCCCTCTTATCCAAGCATGATTCCAAAAAATTAGATTGAAATTATTAATAAAAGGGAAACATAATAAAAAGCATGTCTACCATTTTTTATCAGATGCTCCCATATTGTCATGCACCAGTCATGCTTTTACCCATAAGTCATCATACCATATTTGACTTGGAGTTCCCTGGCAGTGATTAAATCTTCCCAATTCGTGTAATACACCTTCCATGCAATGCCCTTGGTAACATATGTCAGTCTATCATATTTTATATTGTTGATTGATACTGCCCTATTTTTTACAACGATACTTGTCGGCTATGCCATCTTCTTAGCTGCCACACTCCCCAGCTTCAACTTGTTCACATCATCTCCTATCATTAGAAACATTGTTATCCTATGTACTACATGAAGGGTTTTCTGGTACAGCCTATCCAAATATAAAATACCTTCCTGCACTCTACTCATCATCATGGTGACCGCTTTGACATTATAACTCAGGTGAGGAAAGTTTGACCATTTGTCTAAATCGAGGTGCAGGATTACTTATGCCTCTAACATCCATATTTCTTGCCTTGTTATAGGATATTTCATCATCAATTTCTTATCTCCATCCGTTAGTATATGTTTGATCTCCTCCAACTTCGAGTGTATATAATTTGGAGATACCATGAGTGGCAAACGAAGTGAGGGGTAGCTATGAATGGCCTTGTCAGATTTGGATCGTATGACTCCAATGTCTTCTTTCAGAATTTTGGTTGTGTTTTATCTGCTTGTGCAGCACAGTTTGTGGGAACTTCATGGTTTCTTTGCCTCCCTCACTCGAACTCCTATATCTTTGTTGATTACTTTAAGCCCTAGATTTCTCAACCCCTCGTTTGCCCAAAACCCTAGCTCAACTCGTTCTTTAGTCAATCTATTTCTCAATTTCACTTTAAACTTATAATTTTTACCTTTATATGATCCTTGTTTATGGATTTCTCGACACTTTTTGCTTTTTGATGATTTGAGTTTCGCCCCTATGCACAGACAACAATTTTACATAAATCTACCTACCACTCTCACTGTAATAAAATTTATCCTGATTTTTACTTTTTATTTTCTTTTTCTCAACATCACTATTCTGGCATCATCATCCACTAAGTCTACAATTTCCATTCTTCTATTTAATTTTATGTTTTTCCCTCTTAACTCTTTCGATTTTCTACGAACTAGTTGAAGCTTGAAAAAAAATTTGTGGACAATTGATTTCAGATAACCCACCATCCACCCCCTCGTCATTTTTGAAATTTTGATGTTCTCCTTTTTTTTCACAATGACCATTGTAGCCATGGCCCATGGCATTGCTACTTTGAACATTTTCTTCTTATTCCTCTGCAGCAGAATAAGCATATCTATGCTTAGTATTAGGAAGACGTCCTTGGGGAGTTTCAAGTCTACTTGACCAGGTCACCATTAAGGTTTTCAACTTGATGGAGTCCCCAAACCACCATTTTTGTGTTTCAACTTGGGGCACTTAATTTTATTTTTCTTTTTCTTTTTTTTTTAAAAAAAAAAATCTGGTTTTTATTTGTTTTATTTTTTTCGATTTTTTTTTTTTGCCTTTAATTTTTTCCTTTTTTATAGCATGAAATATGGTTTAAGTCTAGCCCGACTTACCTATCCATTTCTTAGGCCACAAGACAATGTTCTCAGCTTTATGGCTTGACTTGCTAGGAAAGGATCTATACCATAAGTACCGGCAATCTGATTTTCAACTTTTTAGAATGTTTGAACTTGCTATCATACAACAACACTTGGCACCCTAGGATTAAATCCTTTGTTTTCAAATTTCTATCATGCCTATCTTTATGCGTTCTCTTCTCTTGAGTTTCATTACATGCTGCTATAAACCTTTTTTCATCCACCTTTTCCAATTCTACCAATTTCTCTTTCAGTGATTCATCGTCAATCAACATAATTTTTACCGACATCCTCAAACTAGATATCACATACTCCATTGGTACTACTTTGTCCAAACTGTATACTAACTGACAAAGGCATTGCTTTGTAAGCCTCTTATAGGTTGTGGGGTATGCCCACAATACTACTGGGATCTTATCATCCCAATCACTTCTTCCTCTGTTACATATTTTTGTTAGGACCACTTCCATTTTTTTGTTAGATGTCTCTATAGTGTTATTTTGCTTCAAGGTGATATGGAGTCATTTTATTGTGACTTATTAAGAAATATTCAATAACTATTCAGTTCTTTTATTCACAGTCTTTTCCCTGGTCACTTGTGATACTTGTGGGACACCTAAACCATGACATAATATTTTCATATAAGAATCTTTTCACTGTGCTTTCCATGAAATCTCTTGTAGGAACCAACCATGCCCATCTTGTCAAATATTATGTGCCGGTTATTATAAATCTTGCATGTGTCATGCAGGTTGCTGATTTAATTGCTCCTCTAAAGTCAATAGCTCATCTCAAAAGTTGCCAATGCCAATACTAGTCTTAAGGTCATTTCTTCTCTTCCATTAGGCTTTCCTGACCTCCAGTGTATGTGACTGCCCGTCGAATATCTATGTGCACCTTTGAATAGTGTTGGACACCATAATTCAGCTAGTAGTATCTTTTTAGTTCTGACATCACCCTTATTGTGTCCTCCTACCACACTTTCAAGAGCTTCCTTCGGTTTGCCAGCCCTATCATGCCACATCCCTACCCTTCTCAAGATTTCATCTCTTCCCATCTAATATAGTTGCCCCTCTATTAGTGTGAAAGGTAACCCCTAAATCAATAACCTTCTCCTCTATCCTTCCTATAATGCTTTGAATGTTTTCTTGTAGACAAAAAAAAATGAGTCTTCATTGTTCTCACCTCTTCATTGATGCCCTTTAAAAAAGGTAAAGCTTCTTGAAAAAAAATCTTCGCACTCCTTAAGCGGTTCATCTATCTTCTTAACCACCCCTTCTTAATAATCCCTTATTTTTGTTATCTAGGGGTTCTCCACGTTTGTTAGCATATGCATAGTCTAGTGAATTTTAATATAACTTTGCATTATGTAATCTGTGGAAAACAGAGAAAAATCATCATATGTGTCATGTAAAGACAAAAAGAAGTCGAAAAGTCACTTGAGAAGAGTAATCGGTGCAGAAAGTCGAAAAGCCGTCTTGGGTTTATAAAAGGATAAAATTCTATGCATGAAAAGTAAGCAATTAGAAGCCATTGTATGAGTGAATTTGTCTCCCTTGGCCAAGAGCTGACGAAGTTTATTAATGTTAATCTCCTTAAGTTGTGTTCATCCATTTCATTGTGCTTCTTTGTTTTAATGAATGCCTGTATCTCTCTATTTGATTTCTGCATTTAATTAGCATGTAAATCTCTAGCTTGCATTCTAATTGATTAACCAGTTGGATGGATTAATTTCTATCCAACAAATGGTGTGGCTGTTGTGTCAATTCGAACCCAGATCTAAAATGAACGTGGGTGTCAGTTGGCCTCAGGAAGAGTGTGACCTCCAGCCTATTTAATAGACTAATATACAAGTGGTTTGGCAGTAAAGGCTCAAGAGCATTGCAGCTGATGAAAAACAAAGGTTTCATCCACCATAATACATTCTTTGAATTAGTGGATTGGTTCGATTTTCCCTTTGGATCGGTTGGGTGACACCTGAAAGTTCTAGATCGGTTCAAAATGAAAAATGCACCTTAAAGTTCTGATGAGGCAGAGCAATTGCGGAAAATGAAAAGAAAAGATGGAGCAAGTGGTGAGACTAAGGAGGAAATCCAAGGATGATAGCGAAAAAGAATTCAAAATTGAAGTCTGGATCTTCAAGTAAGTTCAAAAGACTTGTTAAATCTGGAGGAAAAGGCAAAAGCTCTAGGAGTGATAGAGGTGACCCAAAAATGAAAGAAATGTGAAACACAATTACTAGAGTTGATTCAGAGGATGAACATGGAGGCCAAAGAACTAGAGAAGATGATGCCTTTATTGACAATAATGGGGTTGATCCACAACCATTTTTTCAGTAATGATGAGGTTCTATCGGTGATGATGAAGGTTCTATGAGTGAATGGTGTCAGGGGCACGCAGGTCATGTACAGCCTGTTCACACAGAGCACACAGAACATAGAATACAGCCCACACACATCCAAGCAGAAGGTGGATGGTCGGGTAGGCCATCCGTGTCGCAGGTGGCCGTGAAGGTCATACGTACAGGTGTGGATTCTTTTGGTTGAGTAAGCGATCCATTCTCTTGTTACAAGGTAATCATGTTCTTTTTCTTGTAAAATATGGTTAAATTTTATATGGCTACCTAAGCTTAAGGGTTGCAAAACTTGTTATGAAGGTTTTTATTATTTATTATGCATATGGGCGACTTGAAATCTCGAGCGGTCATAAAAGGGGCTTTTTGTTGAGAAGTGTATTCTATTCCATGAATGGCATATGTAACATAGGATATGGAAGGATAAAAATTTACCAATTTGTAATATTATAAATGCATCTGATGGTTGTACATTGGTTAGAAGTTAAAGTAGTCGGTATCCGACAAATGAAGCCAGGATTAGTTAGGAGTTAGTGGGTATCCAGCAAACGAGGCCGAGATAAGTTAGGAGTTAGTGGGTATCTGACAAACAAGGATGAGATTAATATGCTTCAAACGCATCATAATGGAGTACAGTTGTAACAAATTGTAGAGATATGGCCTTACAACTAAGTGTCTCGGGACGAGACACCTGTATTCGTCTGGGAAAATTGTTAGCATATGCATAGTCTAGTGAAGTTTCGTATAAATTTGCATCATGTGATTTGCAGAAAAAGAAGAAAAAACACTATATATGTATCATGTAAAGAAAAATGGAAGTTGAAAAGTCACTTGAGAAGAGGAATACTTGTAGAAAGTCGAAAAGCCATATTGGGCTTAGAAAAGAATAAAGATGCTAAACTGCTAAACATGAAAAGTAAGCAATTAGAAGCCATTGTATGAGTGAATTTGTCTGCCATAGCTGAATGACCAGCGGAAGTTTATTAATGGTGATCTCAAGTTGTTATGCTCATCCGTCTCATTGTGCTGCTTTATTTTTTTAATGAACGCCTATTTCTCTCTATTTGATTTCTGCATTTAATAAGCATGCAAATCTCTATATTGCATTAAAATTCATTAACCAATAGGATGGATTAATTTCTATTCAACAACAGTGCCAATGTTTGCCTCTCTCAAATTGAGGTGGGATGATATAAGTAAATGATATTGTATTCTTCAGATGTTTCTATCAATTCTCTTTCCCCCTCTTCTACCTCAAATTTCAAATGTCTCAAATTATCTTCTTCTAGTTCTTCTTGTCCTTATTATATATTATAACACCACGGTAATGTTGGCGATTTGAGAATCATGGTGTATAAGGAGATTGTCTGTGAGATTGTCATTGATGTCAAATAGGCAAACATTAATGATAAAGGCATAGCGATTCAGGTTTGTCAAGTCCATGTACTTCATTCGCTTTTTCTTATAAAGTCTCATAAATAAAGTTGTGTCGAAAACTCGACTGGGTCAGGAGAATGTTGATCGGGTTTGTGTACTTCAACGGCTTTGATTCATAAAGTTTCACAAGTAAAGCAATCTTGAGAACCCGAATGGGTCTGGGTGAGTAAATCGGGTTTCTAGAACAACTTTACTTCGTTCAAATCGATAAGCTTAGCAGTCTCAAGAAGCCAAATGGGTCAAGCGAAGTTGATCGGGTTTCCGAAATGACTTAACTGCTCTCATCTTTATAAGTCAAGCAATGTGAAGAACCCGAACGGATCTAGCTAAGTCATTCGGATTTCTGGAATGACTTTACTTCATGTTTATAAGTTGAGCAACGTCAAGAACCCAAATGGGTCTAATGAAGTTAATCGGGGTTATGGAATGACTTAACTTCTTTCGAACTTATAACTCAAGCCATATGGAGAACCCAAAATGGTCTTGAAAGAATTCTTTCGGAAAAATGGTTAAGTTGTTTTCCGAAAAATGGACCCAAACAAAGTCTCTGAAAGGACACTCTAAGAAAATCCGAAGGGTAAGTGGACCATTGCAAAAGTTCCGAAGGGCAAGTGGACCATTGCAGAAAGTCCAAAGGGATCTTTTCATAAGGCCAAAGGGTATGTGGACCTTTACAGAAAAGCCGAAGGGTACATTTGCAAAGCCCCGAAGGGTA
The DNA here is from genome assembly GCA_037957365.1 of Torreya grandis. NCBI lineage: Eukaryota > Viridiplantae > Streptophyta > Pinopsida > Cupressales > Taxaceae > Torreya > Torreya grandis. The sequence continues at coordinate 4,584,265 of JARHVA010000462.1, forward strand.
TGTGTCCTAAACAAAAGTGCCAAAAGAGGACTCGGACAAAAAGTCTGCGGAAATTGTCCCGAAGGGGACACGAACAAAAAGTCCACGAAAATTGTCCCAAAGGGGACATGTTAAAGTTCGAGCAAGTCTGAAGAGATCGACGAAGGGGAAGCATCTCAAAGACGCTAAAAGAAGCGAGATGAAGTCAATATGTCGAAGGTTAATGATCTAGTCAACATAAAGAGCAAGCATCTTTGATGATCTAGCGGCACACGCAAGTCAGGATTAAGAAGATCCAACAGAGTGAGTGAATCCAAAGCCTTAAAAGTGCTCGAAGGTTAATGCACAGTGGCGAAGTTAAAGACCGATCAAGACCGGTAAGATCTATCGGAGCAAAAGCTCTCATGAATGTCATGACAAGCGACATATAGTCAAATCTGCAGGAGATTAACATCTAACTAAAGTTATGGATCGAGCATATTCGAATAAATCGAAAAGAGCGAAAGCGATCCTGATATATAGGAAATAGCGAGATGCAAAAAGGAACTTGATGGTTAGACTTGGCGCGAAGAAAGAACTCAAAGGCCCACATTTAATATGTTCTCAACAAACAAATAAAGGAACAGACAAAACCTATAAATGATTGCATAGAGCTCAAGATTAATCGATCCAACCGATCAATCGTCGATTAAGGAGGTTGTGCATTTATGAGATAAATCCAACAATTGTCAAACATAGTAAAGAGACCAGAACATTAACGCGTGATGCATGAACCAAGACATGAAAAGGAAGCAGCGTAGTTATAACCAAAATCCAACAATCCTCAAAGATAGAAAAGAGATCTAAGCATTTAAGTGTAATGTATGAATCGAGACACTGGAATTCGCATATCTCAAAGTCGCATTGAATATGAACAGATAGCAAAGTCAGTCAAGAGGAGCTGACGTGTAAACACGTTGCATAGATGAAACCCTAAAACTCAATGTATATACACATCTTATTCATTGTGAAGTTGTTGCAGTTTAGAGAGTTTTGTAGAGCAACTCGAATAGTGTCACTTTGAAATGTATGCAAACACAGAGTGAAAGACAGAGCAACAGAGAGTGAGGCAAAGAGGAAGAAGGAGCACGCAGAGAATGTGCAGAGATTGAGCAAAGAGTAAGCAACCGAGAGTGAGGCAAAGCGGAAAAAAGAACACACAGAGAATGTGCAGAGATTGAGCAGAGAATGAGCAGTTACAGACTAGACTTGTAACAAAGAAATTGATCTGAATTCATTTGTGAATCCATCTTGTTTTCTGAAGTTGTCGCTTCATAGTTTTGATTGGTTGGTGCCATCAGAAAACTGAGTTGGTGCTCAGTTAAGAGATTGGTGTCTCCTTAGGGAGTGGGTGTTTTCTTAGAGTGGGTGCTCTTGAATGTAGCCAGTGAGGCTGGATTAAAACAGCAGATTCTAATAGCGATTTTCACAGTGGTTTTTCCCTTTGAGTTTTTCACGTAAAAATTTTGAGTAATATGTTTTTATGTGTATGTATAATCTCTGCATTTGTTCTTTGACTTGCATATGAATTTGTATTTCTTCTAAAATCGCTAAAAGAACTAGTTTTAGTTGATCTATTGATTCACCCCCCCTCTCAGTAATAGTTGTGTTCAACAATTGGTATCAGAGCCTAGGGTTCCTTAAGAAGAAGCTTAATCAGCTCAGATAGATCTTGGTTAGTGAACACAATGGCCAGTCAAGAAGGATCCTCCTCAAACAAAACACCTCTGTTTGATGGGTCTAACTATGTTTTTTGGAGCATAAGGATAGAAGCATATTTGTCCTCATTAGGATTTGATGTATGGATGTTTGTAGTAAATGGATATACAGCTCCTATTGTAACTCTTATTGATCAAGCTGCCAAGAAGGCATATGAAAATAACGTTAAGGCAAAGAATGTTATTCTTTGTGGACTGTCAAACTCAAAATTTGTCAAAGTTATGCACTGTTAGAGTGCAAAAGACATCTGGAACAAGTTAAAGAGTATTTATGAAAGAGATGACAGAATGAAACAAGCCAAGCTACAAACATACAAAGGGTAGTTTGAGAGTCTTAAGATGAATGAAAAAGAATAGATTGCCGACTAGCTCCTTAGGGTAGATGAAATAGTGACTGCTATCAAAGGCCTTCGTGAATAAACGGAAGAGTCGACTATAGTCAAGTAGCTGTTAAGATCGCTACCATCAAAATATGACTCAAAAAAATTTGCAATAAAGCAGGAGATTTGGACAAACTCACTGTTGATGAGTTGCATGGAACATTCATAGCCTTTGAGATGAGAATGCGAGAGACAAACACCTTTAAAAGAGACGTTGCATTCAAAGTAGCAAAGCAGGCAAAAGAAGAAACTTCTATGTCTGAATCTGTGGGTCTGATGAAGAAGTTAACTTTGTCAAAAAATTAAAGATAGGGTCAGGGAAATACAAAGGTAAGCTACCATTCAAATGCTTTAACTGCAGAAAGGTAGGACATTTTGCTGCCAAATGTTCTTGTAATAAAAATGACAATTCTGAGCAAGAAGAGAGCAGCAAAAGGGCGAAACCTCACTATGCAAAAAGGAAGAACTTCAAGAGCAAGAAAGGTTTATATACAAAAGAAAACAGTGATTCAGTGAAGGGTAGTGATAATGATAATTCAGATGATGATCATGACTGTGCTTTCGTAGCAAAGTGAAAAAAAATTGTTCATAGGAGAAGAATCCACTCCCATAAATCAAGAACAGGACGAAGATGAAGATTGGGATGACGAAGAGGAAGGTGAAGTTGATCTAGAAGGCAAGCTAGTTTGTCCTCTAGAAGAGATTGAAAAATCAAGAAAAGAGAACTCAAAACAGAAGAAGCTTGGACAAAAGGAACTTGACAAATCTAATCAATTGATAGTGACCCTAGTGACTCAAATTGAGGAGGCTAAAAGAATAGTAGTTAAGATGGAACTACAAACTAAATCCAAAGAATGCATGAAGCTTGAGGCAGAAATAGTAGCTTTGAGAATAGAACTTGAGAAGGCAAAAAATCAAATAGACAGAAGTCTAAACTTAACAAAAAGATCAAACATTCTTAATGAATTGATCAGTGGTCAGAAGCCTTCAAATGAAAAATCTGGTCTTGGATATGATAAAGGAAATGGTTCATCAACTAGTACATCGACCAACCTATATGATAATTTCAAAATAGGAGCAAAAGCAAAGAAAGAAAGGATCAAAAAGGACACTAAGAATGATCCAAACAAACATAAGATGAGAAGAATGAATTCTGAAAAGAACCCTGAAATCAAAGATGCAAAAGGATACACGAAAGTGGCAGATTTAAAGAAACAAAAGCATATGAAAGGTCATCATACTGCACCAAAGAACTTTATGACCAGATATTATTCATCCTTTTATGGATATTGTTATAGCTGTAATCAGCCTGGTCATAGGGCCACTAAATGTAGAGTTGTTCCTCCTAGAAGAATTAGTTTTGTAAGTAAAAACTCATTTGCTCCTCTGTTAAATTCAAGTTTAAAGTATTATAATTGTAATAATTTTGGTCATATAGCTAAGCATTGTAGGACTAACTTTACTATACTAAAAGTAAACAATGTAAAGAAAGGTAAGTCTCCTCATGAGAACAAAGATCCACAAATCACTAAGAAAGAAAAGAAAAAGACACATGAGAGACCTAAAAAAATGTGGAAAGTGAAAAGTCAATCCTTGATTGCTCACACAACACTCCACGCCAAAGAGCAAAATTTGTGGGTACTTGATAATGAATGCTCTAAGCATATGACTGGTGACAACAGTAAGTTCACCAAGTTGAGCAAATGCAAAGAAGAAATTGTCAGTTTGCGAGACAACACAGCAGTAAAAATCAAAGGCAAACGAACCTTGCACATTGATGGTAAGCTTCCTACACATGATGTTTTTTATGTCTCAAAGGACTGAAGCATAATCTGCTAAGTGTCAGCGAAATGTGTGACAATGGATACAAAGTCAAATTTGATGTTGAAGGCTATAAATTAAAGAGATCTGGTAAAACAGTTGCAGAAGGGAAAAAGACCGAGAACAACATCTACAATCTTGTTGAGGCAAACAATGATAGTTGCCTCTTAGAAAAGATTGATGAAAGCTGGTTGTGACATAGAAGAATGGGACATGTCAATTTTGATAATCTAGTCCAAGTAGGTTCAAACAAGTGTGTAAAAAATTTGCCCAAGATAACCAAACCCGCAAATATTACATGCAGAGAATGTCAATTAGGCAAGCACACAAGGGTCAAGTTTCAAACAAAAGAGTATGCGACCACAAAGCCTCTGCAATTAGTCCATACTGATCTTTATGGTCCTACCCAGACAAGAGGATCAAAAGGACTTTATTACTTCATGTTCGTAGATGATTATTCAAGGATGACATGGGTAAGTTTTTTGAAAGACAAATCTCAAGCTTTTGAGAGATTTAAGATCTTTAGAGCCATGGTTAAAAATGAAAAGAGAAGAAAGATCAAATGTTTGAGATCAGATAAAGGTGGAGAATTCACCTCCAATGAGTTCATAAAATATTGTGAAAAGAATGGGATTAAAAGCCCTACTGCAAAACGTCCACAGCAAAATGGAGTTGTTGAGATAAAAAAAAAACTATTAAGGAGATGGCTAGAACAATGTTGAAAGAGGCCAAATTATCTGATGGATATTAGAGAGAAGCAGTCCAAACAGCAATATACACCCTGAACATAGTTCAATTGAGGGTGAAAAGTGATAAAACGCCATACGAACTGTGGTATGAAAACCTGCATTAGTTAAATACTTCAGAGTGTTTGGAAGCAAATGCTACATCAGAAGAAAAGAGGACAAACTAGGCAGCTTTGAGTCAAGATGTGATGAGGGAATCTTTCTTGGTTACTCCACTCATAGCAAAGCCTATGTATGCTACAATAAGAGGTTGCATAAAATAGTTGAGAGCATCAATGTCAAAGTCGAAGAAGGATTTAAACATGTCGATCCTGTTGAGGAGATCAGAATTGAAGAATTAGAAGTGTTGTCCCCGAAAAATGCCACTCATTTGTGGGACAACATTTGAACTATTTTGGTCCTACAGATCAAAATCTTCTCTTCCCCTTTCAAAATTTGTCCTGAGCATTCAAATTCCTCATTTTTCAAGCTTCTCGAAAATCTACGAACTCAGCAGGTCGAGTTCAATGGGCTTTTACAGGTTGAAATCTACGGACTCTTTCAAGGTTAGAGAAAACTACGGACTTGGTTTCTACAGACTCTATAAATAGGCTCATTTTTACAAGTTCAACGAGTTCTAGGTTCAATCGGTTCAATGTCTCGGTTCAACCAAGCGGTTCAACGCTTTGGTTCATCCTTTGGTTCAATCAAACAATTCGTCAATCAATTCAAGGCTTTGTTTGAACCATTGAACCAAAACTTGGTTCAACGGTTAGTTCAAACACATGGTTCAAAGGCAAGTTCAGCAATCAGTTCAAAGCTGTGGTTCAATGGAACGGTTCAACAGTTGGTTCATCGCCAAAGTTCGAAGGAATTCACCCGGGGAGAGAACCCGAAGAAAGCAAAGGAAAAGCCCGACCGAAGAGAAAAGCTCACAGAAAAGCACCCAATGGAAAAAGACAAAGCAGAGCGGAAGCCCCCACGTGTCATCTTCCATAGCACTCTCAAAAAGTTTCTAAAGCTTCTGAAAGTTAAGCGGAATACGTCACGTGTCCTGTTATGACTCAGCAGAACGTGACAAGTGTTTGCACCTAACATGCAAGAGCGGCAAATTTTGCCGCCCTTGCATCTTTTGGTCCCTTCCATGCAGGAGCGGCAAATTTTGCCACCCATGCATCCCCGAGTTCCTCTCCTCCTCTTCCCTTTCTCCCCATTTGGCCTTCATCCTTTTCTTCTGTGTCAGGGCGGCGATTTTCGCCGCCCTCCCTTCTTTTCCCAGGATTCCTACCTTTAAGGGCGGCGAATTTCGCCACCCTAGCCATGTGTTCCCCCTCTCTTGCACCGGCGGCAAATTTTGCCGCCCTTACACTCTTTCTTGCGAAGCATGTACGGGCGGCAAAATTTGCCGCCTGTGCCCTTTTTCACCTCGTATGCACAAGTGGCGAATTTTGCCGCCTATGCATACGGACCATCCCACATGCCAGGGCGGCAAATTTTGCCGCCCATGCATCCCCCATTTTTCCTCCTCCAAGTGCGAGGGCGGCATTTTTTGCCGCTCTTACACGTTTTTCTTCAACATGCGTCGGCGGCAATTTTTGCCGCTGACATACTTTCTCCCTGACGTGCACAGGGGGTAATTTTTGCCGCCTATGCACAAGAACTTCTCCAATATGCAAGGGCGGCAATTTTTGCCGCCCTTACATACCTTCTCTCCGTTTTTTTAAATCTGGGAAATTTTCATTTTTCCTATTTTCCGCGCCTGCTCCCCTTTTTTTTCACTTTTCGACCTGCTCTCGCCTCAGCGTTTTCAAACGTGTTTCCCTAGTCGTGATCACACAAATGTGCGGTTTTTCCAGATTGCTAATTTTTCACCTAATTGCACAATCATGATTATTACTACGGTTTCTCTAAGGGATCCCTCTTCATCGTCTTTTCAACAAAAGTTCTTCCAGATCACTGAAGTTTCTCTGAAAAAATCAAACACATGAAGAAGACTGGAAATAAAGATTGAAGTTGTTCTTCCATGCTTTATTCAAAATGCACTTTGTAACTGCCTTGTGACCTCACCTCCAGGGATAATCAATTTCTCTCAGCAGAAGAAATGATCCGACAATTCAGAGGTATGATTAAGAGGGATTTCAAAGAAAAAGCATTCTCAATGACTTCTGTGGATAACAGTTTAGATACTCAATTGACTCTGGATAATCTAAGATCCAGATTAACGAGTCATGCCAAAGCAATCACAGAATTGAAGGACGCTATAATCAGGGCCAGAGTCATCTTCAAGAACACCATTGCACCAGACAGTATAGGAATTCAGGCATCTATCACTATGTACGATGCTCATCTAAAGAAATCTGGCGACAAGAGCTGAACTTTTTTCCCCTTCTCTCTTCTTCTCTTCTCATGCACTTTTGTCATGTAAAAGTGCGTGCAATTTTGTAATGTGTAATTACATGTAAAAAATCCGAAAAAATATCCCAAAGTCAATGTTGACTCATCTTTGACTAAGATATTTTTATATTTTAATCTTTTTAATTTTGAAGGTTTCTCCCTATATATAGTGGAGACCTCTTTTGTAAATGAATCTATGATAATTGAGAGCAAAAACTCTACTGAAATTGAGACACTTCTTGAGACTTTGTGCTCAATTTATAAATCATATTTTGTTGAATGAATGAGAAGCAGGTTTATTTTAGACTTTGTGTTGAAGTTATCTACGTTATTTAGGAAATAGTTCTTATGTCCTCTTTGCTAATAATCTCTTATTTGTTTGATTTAATAAGCAAAGTGTGTTGATATTATCTGAGGACGTTTCTAAAAGATAAAAGAGAGACTTTGAGCTACTTTTATCTTTGTGATCCTTTTATCCTTTGTAGTTTCAGGCAAAGACTTTGTGCTTCGTTTCACTCTACAGTTACGCGTATTCTGAATTGGTGAAGGAGACAACGGAAGACTTTGTGCTTACGTAGGTTTCTTTGTTAACTTTGTTACTTACTTCAGGGGATTTTCTGCTCTACGCTGGATACCATTCTTGAAAGAAGAGGAATGTTATTAGCCAACAACCAGGGCTTCTCTCTTGCTCCTTGGACATCATCTCTGAAAAAAAAGAGGTGGATGTTGTTATACTACTCCGAGTATTATTTTCTACTTAGTTATATATATACATATAGCGCATAAATATTCATAGGGAACCTCCCCTTGATGAGAGGAGAGATTTACCTCGTCCAGATGTGGTAAACCCACACTTTTTGTAGCGTAAATCTCCTTGTGTTGTCGCCGATATACCCATTTTGTCATCAGTTAGTTGACGACAGAATATTCACCCAACAAGAAGCAAAAAATGAAGTAGAAGATACTGAAGAGAAAGAAAAGAGTCAAAGGGCCCCTGCAAGGTTTGTTCCAAAGGAACATCCCAAGGAGCAGATAATTGGCAACAAAAATGAGAGAGTTCAGACTAGGAGAAGAGTTGTAATGAATAAGGAACAACTATGTTTTGCTCTATTTTCAAAAATTGAGCCTAAAACCTTTAGTGAAGCCAGCAAAGATGAAAGCTGGTTAAAAGCCATGGAAGAACTAAATCAAATAGATAAGAACAAAACATGGGAATTGGTTCCTAGACCCTCAAACAAGAATGTGATAGGAACTAAATGGGTTTACGGAAACAAACTCAATGAAGATGGAGCCGTCATAAGAAACAAAGCCAGATTGGTGTGCAAAGGATATGCAAAGTAGAAGACATAGATTTTGAAGAGACATTTGCTCCAGTGGCAAGACTGGAAGCTATAAGAATGTTTTTGGCATTTTATGTTCACAAGAAGTTCAAAGTATATCAAATGGATGTAAATTCAGCGTTCCTGAATGGGAACTTAGAAGAGGAAGTCTACATTGAACAACCAAAAGGTTTTCAACTCGCAGAAAAAGAAGATTATGTGTGCAGACTGAAGAAGGCAGTGTATGGTCTGAAACAGGCATCTAGAGCATGGGATTCAAGCTTGGATCAATACCTGTAACAAAAAGGCTTCAACAAAGTATGTGCAAACAGTAATTTGTACATCACATCAGAAGGTAAGCATATATTGATCATTGTTGTCTATGTAGATCATATCATCTTTGGAGATGGCAATAGTATTATGTGCAAAGAATTTGCCACACAAATGCAAAGTGAATTTGAAATGTCTATGCTAGGAGAACTTTCTTTCTTTCTTGGTCTACAAATTGCACAAACCAATGAAGGGATATTTTTGTTTCAAACCAAGTATGCGAAGGAGATGCTCAAGAAATTCGCTATGGGGTACAGTAGACCAATTAGCACTCCCATGATAACTGGATGTAAATTGAGCAAAGAAGATGAGTCCCCTGATGTGAATAATACGTTGTATAGATCAATGATAGGTACCCTGATGTACTTGATTGCATCAAGACCAAACATCATGCACGATGTATGCATCGCTGCAAGATTTCAAGCGGCTCCCAAGGAATCACATGTCAATGCTGTGAAAAAAAAATTCTGATACATCAAAAGCACAATTGACTATGGTCAATGGTACCCTGCAAGTGAAGATCTCACTTTGATTGCATATGCAGATGCAGATTCGGCAGGGAGTGTGGACGACAGGAGAAGCGCTAGTGGTGGTGCATTCTTCCTTGGAAATAGACTTGTGTTTTGGCTTAGCAAAAAGCAGGAGTTAGTTACGTTTTCTACAGCAGAATCAAAGTATGTAGCAGCAGCAGTATGTTGCACACAAGTCTTGTGCATAAAGCAAACTCTCAAAGATATCAAGGTAGAATTAAAGGAACCTATTTCTATCTTTTGTGATAACTCAAGTGCCATAAGCATTTCTAAAAATCCAGTGTTGCACTCCAAAACCAAGCATATATCCACCAAATATCACTTCATGAAAGAAAAAGTTACAGATCAAGAGGTCAAAATTGAGAATATTCCAACAAAGGATCAAATTGCAAACATATTTACCAAGCCTCTTCCCAAGGAGCAATTTGAGTATCTAAGAGAAAAGTTGGGAGTAGTGGCTCTCACACCACATCACTTTTAGTGATAGGGCATGAATCCAAGGGGAGTATTTAAGGAACATTATTAACTCCTAGATTAAGAGAAAAGGCAGTTTGGTGAGAAAACTGTAGTTCCTTTGCAATTTGACCCAAACAAAGTCCACGAAAATTGTCCCGAAAGGGACATGTTAATGTTCGAGCAAGTCTGAAGAGATCGACGAAGGGGAAACATCTCAAAGATGCCGAAAGAAGAGAGATGAAGTCAACATGTCGAAGGTTAATGATCTAGTCAACATAAAGAGCAAGCATCTTTGATAATCCAACGACACACGCAAGTCAGGATTAAGAAGATCCAACAGAGCGAGTGAATCCAAAGCCTTAAAAGTGCTCGAAGGTTAATGCACAGTGGCGAAGTTAAAGACCGATCAAGACCGGTAAGATCTATCGGAGCAAAAGCAATCTTGATATATAGGAAATAGCGAGATGCAAAAAGGAGCTCGATGGTTAGACTTAGCGCAAAAAAAGATATCAAAGGCCCGCATTTAATATGTTCTCAACGAAAAAATAAATGAACAAACAAAATCTGTAAATGATTGCACAGAGCTCAAGATTGATTGATCCAACCGATCAATCATCGATTAAGGAGGTGCATTTATGAGATAAATCCAACAATTTCCAAACATAGTAAAGAGACCAAAACATTACAATGTGATGCATGAACCAAGACACGAAAAGGAAACGGCATAATTATGACCAGAATCCAACAGTCGTCAAAGATAGAAAAGAGATCTAAGCATTGAAGTGTAATGTATGAATCGAGACACAGAAATTCGCATATGTCAAAATCGCATTGAATGTGAACAGATAGCAGGAGTCAGTCAAGAGGTGCTGAAGTGTGAACACATTGCATAGATGAAACCCTATAACTCAATGTATATACACATCTTATTCATTGTGAAGTTGTTGCATTTCAGAGAGTGTTGTAGAGCAACTCGAAGAGTGTCACTTTGAAATGTATGCAGACACAGAGTGAAAGAGAGAGCAACCGAGAGTGAGGCAAAGAGGAAGAAAGAGCACACAGAGAATGTGCAGAGATTGAGCAATTACAGACTAGACTTGTAACAAAGAAATTGATCTGGATTCATTTGTGAATCCATCTTGTATTCTGAAGTTGTAACTTCATAGTTCAGATTGGTTGGTGCCATCAAAAAACTAAGTCGGTGCTCAGTTAGGAGATTGGTGTCTCCTTAGGGAGTGGATGCTTCCTTAGAGTGGGTGCTCTTGAATGTAACCTGTGAGGTTAGCCAGTGAGGCATTTAACAGTGAGACTGGATTAGAACAACAGATTCTAGCTGCCATTTTCACCGTGGTTTTTCCCTTTGGGTTTTTCACATAAAAACCCTGAGTAATGTGTTTTTGTGTATGTCTAATCTCTGTATTTGTTCTTTGACGTCCATATGAATTTGTATTTCTTCTAAAATTGCTAAAAGAACTAGTTTTAGCTGATCTATTGAATCACCCCCCTCTCAGTAGATAGTTGTGTTCAATAGGAAACTTGCAAATTCGTTTTGTCTTGTGATATATCTAGTGGACTCCCACTCATTCGTATTTCCCATTTCTACATTTTCTTCTTTGGATTTAGCAATGTTACCGGTTCGTTCTGGTGCAGGTTCGAAGAACCCGGTTCGCCGGTACGGAGATTTTTTTCCTTGGGTTTGTTATTGGGTTTGTCCGTACAAAAAATATATAAAAAAATAAAAAATATAGAAATTCTACCCTGATACATAGGAAATTAGTGCGATTGTCATTAACCACTAAACAAGCAGAAATAAATCATAAATGATAAATGATAAGTATAGCCTTTAAACAAAAATGATAAAATCATAAATCATATAATGATATATGTTAAAATATGAATATCAAATATCAATAATTATCCTGTGGCTGTAATTAATTACAAGATACATCAAAGTTCAAACTATAACAGTCAATTTTCATAGTCATATTGCTCTTCATCGAGATCAGCAACATCATCATGATGTTGTGGTTCATTAGAAGTAGAAATACATGGACTATCTGCACTGCCACTCTCACTAGTTACGTTTTGTGTTGTCAAAGCCAAAGGACTGCCAATGTCATCTAATGAGACGTGGGATATACAAGCATCCAAGTCAACAACCTCTAGATCTATATCCCAATGTTTTGACATCCCCTCCTTGTACTTTGGGTTCTTGTGTGATAGAAGATGCAAATTAGAGTGTTTGTAAACCAACTCCTCGGCCTTTTTAGCTGCGAGCTTGTTGCACTTTTGTGAGTGAATGAAGCTATAAGTGCTCCAATTCCGCTCACAAGAAGATGAACTTGCAACCTATATTCAAATTTAAACATAAATTTAAAATTTTTTAAAGAAAAAGAAAAACTTAAATAACAAATTTAAAAACTTAAAAAATACAAAACTTACCTATGACAAGATCTTGATTGCAAGAGGTTGGAGGTTCAGTGATCCTTGTCCATAAAGGTACCACCACATAGGACCATCCTTCTTGTATTCGTCTCGAAGAGCACCAAGACTATGACCTTGGGAGGTAATGAAACCCCAAACTCGCTTGTAACCATGTCTTCTATTTTGGGATCAAGAAATATCCTAGACATTGCCTATTTGTACCCTCCAGCGACTTTGACATCCCTATATGGTGGCACCCTCCACGGCAAACAAAGGATCTTCGTGCTATAGAAACAAGGAGTCAATGCAAAGGCAAGGAGATGTAGCGGGGTGGTCATTTTGTTCCACCGCTCAACAAGGATAGAATACACTTGTTTGAAAAAATTCTCCTCAGGATCTTGCTCTTTTTCATTAATGATGAATTTAATTTTCTCAATCATTGAGTCTATGCCATCATATAGTTCTCCCAAACATGGCTGATCCATGTCAGCAAAACGGATCATACTCATGATGGGCTCAATGACAATAAATATACATGGGCCCACCAATCAACATCTAGGATCAATTTTTTCACTCTTTGGGCCCACTCTTTGCTCACCTCCTTCCATACACCCCACAAGTTGCTGATGACCATATTGCTAAGTGTTTGTTGCACTCTCACAAGTCGTCTCAAGACGATTGTGTGAGAAGCGAATCTAGTCGGAGCAACCTATTACAAAATTAAAAATATAATTATACAAGTACTAGATTAAAAAATAAAAAAGTTATAATTTTAAAACAAAAATAAAAACACTAAATAGAAATACCTTCAACAAGTCCAATGTCGAGAAGGATCTGAAAATGGGTTGACAGTGTCGATGGTTGGTGACAAATATTTGAATTTGCTCAGCTTCATCATACACTTGTTTGATCCAGTCAGTTTGCTTCCCCATCTTTTGCAACATGAAGTTGATTGAGTTGACAGCACAAGGTCTCCAAAAAATGTGTCCATATCTCGTGTCCACCAACATCCCCGCGGCCTTGCAATTTTTGGCATTATCCGTTACAACTTGGATAACATTTTCTGGTCCAATCGCCTCAATGGATTCGCTAAGGATGTTGGCAATGAACTCCGCATCCTTCACACACCCCTCACAATCAATGGCCTTCAAAAACATTGCCCCTTTAGGGCACATTGATCAAAGACCTTTTTCTTGCATCTTTCCATCCATTAGAAACGATGGAGACTCCTGTTTCAGCTCCTGAATCTTTGATTGGTTTAAAAGAATCTTCAACAGTTTTTCTCTCCTTTGCCAATAAAGTGGTGTGGACTTTTTCAAACCCTGGACCTTTGTAATCTTTTGGGGCCTCATTGATTGCTCTCACCATTTCTTGCCAATATGGTGATCAAACCACATTGAAAGACAATCCATTTGCATATATGCATCGTGCAATTTTTTGATCCACAATCTCCCTGCTCTCATTTTGAAAAGCCCTATCCAATGGTCGTCTTGTTCTTTTGTTTGGAAGAGAAGCCTCTTCTTGCATAAGGGGTGCTCCCAAAAATGGATGTCTTCCAACGGGCACAACCGGAGAACCACCAGAAGAACTTGGGGAAACAGGTGACTTCCCTGATCCCTTGCCATTCTTTGCTAGAGGGTGACTGAGTCTCATGGCATGTGCAGCATCTGCATCTTCTTGATCCTTGATGAATTCAAGGATTTTTTAATGTGGCAATGGAGAGTTATGTCTTCCCCATGCAAAATTTGATTCCGCGTTCAAAAATGTGACATAAATGTGCTTTCACCCTGAGAGCTTGTAAAATGAGAATCACAAATATTGCATTTCCAAATATATGCCCCACCACCTGAAACTTGGTCTATCGGTGTTGTATATTTCCACAATGGTGTGTGTGTCAAGTCCTTTTTGTGTTGCTTTTGGCCGGTGGAGGAAGAGCTATAAGACATTGTAGTAATAGTATATATAACTACAAGTTACAAAACAAACACAAAATTAAAAAAAATCAAAACAAACCCTAGGGCAGCAGCTAGAAACTAGTAAAAAATTAAAAAATGACAAATAAAATAAAATAAAACTTACCTTGGCAGCAAATGGCTCCTCAATCACCGTAGGCAAATAACTAGAATGATGCTTGATGAAGATTCAAACCTACAGCAGCAATGGAGTTGAAGTATGCAATGAGAAAATTAGAAAAATAAGAGCCAAGTGTTTTTCCTTTTGTCACTTTGTTCTTTTGATTTGTGTTGAAGTATGCTTTTGCTTTTGGATTTGAGGGTCAAGGAAGGTCTTTTTAATTATTTAATTGCATTGAGTTTGATAAAAAAAGGAAAAAGAAAAAAAACATTTTTTTGCATCTTTTGTCTGCTAACAACTGCGGGTTCGCTGCCCCAATGCCTAGGGTTTGCCGTAGGGCACTCAGGGGCATTGGGGGTTCTTCTAGGAAGAACCCCCAATGCACCACGGTGCCCAGGGGCGAACCCTAGGCATTGTGGCAACGAACCGGACCCTGCACCCGAACCGGGTTCCAACCTAGGTGACCAACACATCCCAAAAGCCACGAACTGGTAACGTTGGGATTTAGTGAACTGCTTTACCGCTTCCTCATCTAGTAGTGTCACGAGAGCTCTAATTTTTCTTAATGCCCTAGTATTCACTTATCATGGTCCAAAATATTAAGGGTGTTGCAAAAATAATTTTATTTGATTGCGTAAAGGCCACGGCTTTTGAAGGTCCCGGAACTTATTACAAAGGAGAGAGATAAATTTCACACTCAAATGGGACGCCTCTACCAACAGCAATCTAGCAGGCAAAAAAACAAACAACATCCCAAGAGACAAAAACCGAACACAACCAAACAGCAAATATTGCCTTCCTCCAACAACCCAATTTCAAAAATATTTTACAATTTCCTTTTGTTCATTTGTTCCTCTTCTTAGTCCTTGTTGCACATGCCAAGCCATGGGTATAGGCTCCTAGGGTCCTACAGAAATATTGGACCCATGAACTACGAATAATCTCTTCCATGCTTCTCCAATGAACATTGCTCTACATGCTTAATAGGTTTCATTTTTCATGTGTATCTTTGGATGTCTTTGAGCCACCCATACTTCCTTCTAAATCTAATCTTCATCAGTAACTCCTTCCAAGTGTATATGGTATGATTATGAGTGCTCCACATCTTATTACAGTCATAGTTAAGGTGCCATCCAAGGCTTCCATTCCTATGTTCTCATCATGAAACACTTTCCTCATTTGCCTTAAAAAATATTCTAGGTCGTTCGTCTTGCAAAGGTTGGAAGCTTTACATGCAAAGCCCTTCTTTCAATTATATACACTCTTCTAACTAGTACCTCTACATTATCCTAGAGGTAATTGTGAAGTGTTCACAGTACCCCCCATAAAGTCTTGTACTAATTTTAGATACAAGGAATAATTTTTTGACTCGTGTTTCATGGTCTCCATACAACCATGCCTTAATATCTACCTCAGAGTTGCTCTCTTTAAAGGCTTGCTTCTCCATCATCCTTTGGCTCTATGCAATCCACATTGGGTGTTGAGAATAGATCATCACAATTGCTATCATTTGGATAATCCCAAAATTATTTCATTCATGTTGCATCCATCCTAGTCTCTAGTGGTAAGTGTTCAATCATCCCATTACCTTCCATAGGAATATGTTTTTCAATAGAGTCCACTAATCCATTATTATTGACAAACCATTATAGATTCAACAAGACTGGATTTGTTGTTTGATTCTCCTATATGTCTATAACTTCAAAGTCTACTTTCCTTTTGATCCCCATGAAGTCTACTTTTGTACCTACCAACCCTCTTATGGGTGATCTACGTGTGCCATCTGCGAATGTTATATCATAGTTTTCAAGTTGGAGGGTGGGCCTTCCCATCACCTCCCAAGTTCCTTGTGGCAACACATTAATATATGCTCCTAGATCTAACAATCCCTATCTTTTTCCCGACCATTTATCTTAACATCTCTCAAGAAAACTTTAATCCGTTACAAGTTAGTTTTGTACATGCTTTTTATTTTCTAAGCAATGTCTTTTCTATCTCTACCTTTTATCCTTGGTGCCTCCTTATTTGATACCTACTTATTCCAATATTTACCAAATTGCTCTAACTTTTATAACAAAATCGAACTACCAATTTAACAATATTTTTAATAGTTCTAGCTTATATTCAAAGCATCCAATTGAGTCTCGCACACCTTTATTTGCAGTGTGGTAATAATCTTACCAGTAACTTCTAGCGCCTTCTTTTGCTTTCTTGTATTTTAAATTTGAGATAATCTTCTTCTGAGTCTTCTACAGGTGTCCCAAAAGGACTAGTTGGTATTCCTTTATCATTTTTATCAACACCTTAGTTCCTTTCCTAGTTGTTACCACTAGTTGAAATTCTCCCTTATTTCTTATTTTTCCGAGCAAAGTATTGAATTCTTCAAGGTTTTATTTTTGTGGTACCCATCATGCTTTCCCATGTCTTTTCTACACTCCTCTAACATTCTAGATATTGGGTCTCTAACACTATTACTGTGACAACACATTTTGACCTTGTTCAACCTCCCTACCAAATCAAGTACTCTTGATTGATTTTTTCCGCAGCATGTCTTTGTGCTTTTTGGGGTTCAGGGTATCCTCCTCAAGTAATTGACACCCTTTGGTTTCAGGATTCTCTCTTCTACCAACATCTTCACCCAAACAAGATTCATTCCTCTCTTCACAAGCTGCTATCACTTCTACCCATCTTGGAAAGGTGGTTTCAAGGATATTTTCATAGGACTGAGATGCTAGTGAAGGAGTGAAAGATATGTTTAGGAAACTAGGAGCTTCTTCAGGTTTGGTATCTTGATTGGAACTTGAAAGAGTAGGTTTAGAGAGTTTACATTCCATTGCGATGATGGACTGCCTCAAGGCCTGATTGGCCAAATCAAACTCCCTTTCAAGATGAGCTTCAAAATTCAATCTCTCCCTCTCAAAATCCTCTTCAAACAAGTGAACCTACTCAACCATGATGTTTTCCTCCCTTGGGCTGCTTTCTTGGATGGATTTCCAAGAAGGGAAACTTGGGGAAGTACATGAGGGGTTTGGGGTATTATGAAACATGGTTGGACTAGCATTTTGAAGGGGCAAGGATGGCACACTTGAAGGTGAATGTGGGGAATTTTGAGGTTGCCAAGATGGAATTTGTTCATGGACTCTCAATCTCTCCTCTAGATTAAAGATTGGGCCACAAACATCAAGCATTTCATAGGTAAGATTTGGCCAATTAGCCCCCTCTATAGGTATCCACTCCTTGATTTGTTCCAAGGCATTCCTTACACTCTCAATACAAACACTAGGTATGATTTCAACACAACCATATCTAGTGTCAAGGTCTAGCATGTATTCTTGGTAACCAAGGAGAGTTCTTTTGAAATCTGCAATGGGATGGCTTGGAGATGGGTTAGGTGGGCTAGATGGAGTACAAGCTTGATATGGCTGGTCATGGGTAACATATGATTGATGAGGATCATGACAAGGTTGGACAAGGATCTGTTCACATTGAGAAGGGATAGGCCAAGAAGGACATAGCTCCTCAACTTGAGTTAGGACAAGCTCAAATTCACAATTCTCCATGGATCACTTCACAAAAGAGCATAAAACAAGAAAAACAACTTCAATTGGTATACCTGGACTGCTCAACCAGCAAATATGTACTTGGAGTCGCCATTGATGTTTATTAGAATTGCCTCCAAATGCTGATGTCTTGAGGAGAACACCAAAACTCCTCAAGGAATGGACTCAATAGTTCCACCGGGCGTGCCAAAAACTGTTGTCACTCAAACTTGCACCCAATGAAGAGATGCGCCAAGCTTCTCCTCGTTCAAATGAGACAATGGAACCACCTCAGAGTTATGGGTATTCCTATTAGGAGGTGGATCTCTAGATTAGGGGCTAGCTCCCCTTGATGTATCAATAAGCTCAAATCCTACTACTAAACTTAGGGAGTTGAAAAGGGTAAGAATAGCATGAAACGTAAACCTATTCTACTGGAGGTGATACACCAAATGTCTGCTCTACTCACACTCTTTGACATGCACTTGAAACCAAGAACAAGTTACATATACACTTCACTCAACATCAACTCTCTCTTTCACATCAATGCTTCAACATGGGGTCTTGGAGATAGCATAGGTTAGGAAGACTTAGGCAATAGATATTCTAAGACACTCTATTGAATGAGCAATTCACTATACCTACAACCTCACTTGACACTTCTTGTTGACCTGCAAGAAAGGAATCACAATACACTAGGTACTAATGGAATCAACATGTGAATGTAAATGGAAATTACACTTGCACAAGACTAATACCAAGCATGTACACTTAATGCAATCTTTGAATGAGGTAAAACACTTGTCTTTATTGACTCAAGGCAAAATTTTGGCAAAGCTTCGCCATACCCAAGTGGAGAGATCCATACAATGGCCAAGAAGGCCCAATTTATAGAACTTGGAAGAAGAGAGAGAGAGGAGAAGTTGAAGAGGCACAAGGACATGTGTCACCAATGTGAAGACCAATTACAAATGCATGAAAGAGAAGGATGGGGCAAGTCATATCATGTCAGGAGTTACAAGTGTCATCTTCAATCATCCAAAACCTGAAAATAGTCAAGAAACTCTTTTTCTATGCATAGAAAACTGCCCCTTATAATTGGCTTTACAAAACTGCCCAAAATCTGCACCTGATCAATATTGATGATGAATTTGAGTAGGAGGGGTTACTAAGAAGCCCTCACATGCATTGGGGAGGTTCCTCACCCTTCCCATCATTTTGGCCATGCATGAACATACTTGGCAGTCTCAAAATAGCCCTTTTCCTTTCACCTCTTACACTTGTCACCTTCAAGCTCTTCAAACCTACAATCTGATCTGTACAAGAACAGGAATGACATGTGTAAGGAGTGCTCATACCATCAGTTACAAAAAAATGGCCCTAAAAAGGCTCCCAAAATGAAGATTCACCATTTTCTCCAAGTCCTCTCTAGTTTGCTCACTGGACTAGCTGAAAGGAAAGTGTTGGCAGGCACACTTAGGAGCTTAGACACTTGATTTAATGACCATGGGGACTTGGAACAAGTCTTAATCTTTTCCCCATAAGTGATTTGATTTCCTGTAAGTTCACCATGCCTGCACAACACAAAAAATGGTCAAAATAAGCCATGTTTTCCTCTTTTTCGTACAATCTAATCCCATGGTTGTGATCCTCATGGAGTTTGCAACAACTTCTCTTCAGCACTCATGATCAAATTCATCCATCTGGAGTCACTTCTAGCTTGATTTTCACCATCAGGACCTAAAACAGGGTTAGAGAGGGTTTTGGAGTGACTAGTTGTCTTAACCTTTGTTCATAAAGATGGCATGTTAGAATTCTTTCCAAATGCCACTGAGGGCTCCACAAGGACCTTATCCAACTATCCTAAATACCTCCAAGTTCCATGCATAAGATCATGAAAGTTATAAACATTTCAACTTGACCATTCGAGCCATTTTGTGCATTTTGTGAGGGTTTGGGAGCTTGCATGCCAAGAATTGGCTTCTTGATGAGTTCTACAAACAAATTGTTCAAGCACCTGTATATGCACCCCAAAAACATGTTCCCATCTTTGGATTAGCTCCTCAAGATCCAAAAATGAAAACTTACCCCTATTTGTCATTAGGCCTAGACCTTGCCAATAGCTCTGCCTGCCATTTGAGACTCCACCTGAGCTTCTAATGACTTCCTTTGACTCCTAATGGCTCCAACACATCTGATATACCTCTAAAAACATGAATCAACCAATTCGAAGAAATGGAAAAGGTCAAAAAAGCACATGACCCTCAATTTGGCCTTTAGGCTTAAGGATTCCCTTCACCCATGACTTCAACCCCCCTTGGTTAGAGCATCTTGTTTAGCTCCAGGCCCTCTAGCAAGGTTTTTTTAGGTTTTATTAGGTCCCCTCCAACTTATCCAATCATCATTTGAGCTTTGCTTGCCTTCTGGTTCATCATTTCAACATTTTCCCGAAAACTGCCATCTCCATGCATGCTAAAACTGCCCCTACTCTGAGACAAAACAGAGAGGGTTTTCCATGTTAGCTCATCAAATCTCATTATTGGAGAGTATTTTATAGGTCCTAAGGGTACTCTGTACCAAATTTGAGCACTCAACTCCTTCGTTTGACCCTTAAATTCTCCAAATTCCCAAGGCAAACTTCATGAGTAGGCAGAGTGTGAAGGTGGGTTGAGTGTAGGTTGTACTTGAAGAAAAATGGATTAACTTGAGCTTGATTAGGGCATGTTATGGATCCTCCATGCCTGCCATAACCTATCCCAACCATATCTAGCCTACTTGCCCCTTAAAAACCTTCTTTATGCTTGGAAACCGAGAATAGGTGTATGATTGCCCAGGAAGGGAAACCCTGTTTTAGGCAAACTGTAGGTTGTTTTGAGGTTGGTTCAAGCTTTTGAAACACAAAACAAACCTCCTATTATGCTTACAAGCTCATGAAGATAGTCACCCTACTATTTGCTAAGGTTAAGCTGACTCATTTGTATCAATCTATCCTCTATCCTCGAACTAGGCCTCTGCCTGTGTGGACTGAGACAGTCCCTTACGACCTGACTGTAGGTTAGTTCTGAGCTTCATTTGATGTTTGAGGATCTATATCTTCATGTTTCTTAGTTCATAGACTCCCTTCATACTTGATTTCACATTAGAATCCTTCAAATCACACATCAATCATGCTTAGGTCTCCAACTAGTATAGCCACTGCCTGTAGGTATTATGGCAAGATTTTAGGCTTTATTCATGATGCATTTAGGTTTGCCATGGTCACCTTGAAGTCATCTTTCACTCATTTCACCTTGTATTCATTTCGGAGGTTCCAAATTAGGTCCAAACCTAAACCTTCTCCTCACTGCCAAGATGCCTTAGCTGACTGTGTGCAATGAGTTGTAAGGCTGCCTGTAGGTGGTTGGTTGAGCTTAGTCTGATGTTTGAGGACTCTCTTTTAATGCTCTTTAGGTCGCCTTTCATTCATAGAGCCTGCATCCATCTTGAAGGACTCAAACAAAGGTCCAAACTTCACATCCTTTACCTCACTAGCAAACAACCCTGTTTACTGTGTTTGAGCATCTCAGACCCCTATACAAACAGAGGATAGGTTTAGGAGGTCAAGACCTAAATTTCACCTTTGTCATTGTCACACTAGCTCAGGATTGTTCTTTGGACTAGTTTGAAAGGATCAAGCTTGGTAGCATGATCTAGGTTCATCAAATTGGAGTGTAAAATCAATTTGCCATTCATACCCTGTAGATACCACTAATTGGATTCAACAATTTTTTGGCAATTTTGGGGCCTTGGAACTCCCATCTTCACTTATCACTTTGACCTCAAAATTGGTAGGGTTGTTGAGGGTGGATAGGGCTACAAGGTACACCAAACCAGGGCATTGAAGAATTCTCTTTGTCATGACATATATAATCTCCAAGAAGCCTTAGGATCTCTGTTTACAACATTTGGGGACTGTGGGACCAAATACAGTCAACTCACTGTTTGAAGTGAAAATTCCACTCTGCATAGCCTCTAAACCTCCATGACATGAAAACTATGAACCTTTGGATATGCTAGTTCTCAAACATGAGTTCCATCATATGTTCCATGATTCATTCTTCCGTACAACCTCCTCGAAATCCTGTGTAAGATGACTGTAAATGCAAAGGCAGTGAACAAGGGAATAGATGAGCAATTTGGCTTTGAAGGAGTACTAATTGAGATCTCACAATGGCAATTCAATGAAATAACTTTGCAAATATGAATCCAAGATCATTGAAACCTCCCATGGAGCTCTCCTTCACGTTGCAAAACTCAGGTTACTCATATATGGTTACCAACTTGGAAAACAAGCACAATTTGGAATCCTCCTTCAAGGGCATTGAAAGAGAAGTGTTGGGCGTTAGAAATATCATGGACAGAGACTTATTCCCACCTGAAAACACCTCATCAAACTCACACAGCTCCCTTGAACTCCGAAAACAAGAAACAGATGCACAACCATACCCCTCTTGGATGCAATTCCATAAAAAGTTGTTTGGAGTGCAAGTGATTGTTCATGAAGGAGAAGCCACTAATCTGCAAGTTCTTATGGATGTGAAGTGTACTCAGAGTCCTATCCACTTGTAGAAGCATTTCCCTTAACTCCACCTGTAACTTCCATAGTGACTGCTTGAACTTGCCCTTCCTTGGCTTGCCAATGGAAAAAGAAGAAAAATGAGTTGCAGATGAAACTTTTTGCGCAATATATGCAATCCAAACTTGGAGATGACCTGTGAGGAGGTGAAGAGTCACACCATCACATTTTTCGCTGCAAGGGAACTTGAGAAGTCCGTACAATTGTTGAAAAATGCCTATTTTCTAGGGAAAACTACCACTTGACTGATGAACCTGACTTATAACTGTCACCTGCCATGATCTTGACATGATCCACGTTGAAACTCACGTTGGGGTCACATTTTCTTGCATAAAAGTACATACAAGTCAATTAATAGGCTAGAAGGTGGCCAAAAGACACCATTTTGAAAATGAGATACAACAAATGACTTATTTATGACTTGTAAACACATTGAACCCTGATAAATGTCATATTAAGAAAAATTGAACACAAATGGACCTTTGACTAAGTTTGACCAAAGTTTGACCATAGTTGACCATGGTTGACTATGCCAATTCAAAGGAGATGAACTTAGACAAGGACTAGGACAAGACCAAGTAAGATATATAGAACAATATGAGACCCCATAGGATATGTATAAACCTTCTTGAAAAGATTAAAATGGTAGGGGTTGACCTCATTTGACTAAAGGTCAAATTTGGTCAACAGTACCCATCTCAGTAACCTTTATAGTATTTACCCCCTCTATATCCTCTTTGATTATTTTGGCCCAGTTGTGACATTGTTGTTTTTTGTGGGGAAGATATTGGTTGTGATGTCACATCCTGCTAGGGTTGTTATTGTCCTTTTACATATGCTACCTCAGGTTGATAATAAGTTAGTGGGCTTTATGGTTGTGATGGTATAGCACATGTTTGTGATGAACTCTACGGGGTTGGAGGAGGTCGTGGGTACATTTGATTTGGTTGTTATGATATTTATTGAACAAATGTTGCTCTTCCTTTGATTTCCTTCAATGCATGAAAATCAGCGCAACCATGGTGTCCTTACCCTTGCACTTATAGTGATTATATGAGCCGCATATATTGCAATATCTCAATTATGTTGTGGGTGGTGCAACTTCTAGAAAAAAGCATGTGTTAGGGATGTTTGTCACACAATTTGCGAACTCCACGACATAGTCTCTTCAATACACACTCCCTTTTGGCACACTCCCATTTGACCTGCACTGACTGCAACCATCCTTCCTGCAATCTATTATGTAGGCATTCATATCTTAGGTGCCCTTACATTCAACATATTTTACACATCTTAGGTTTGCCTCCTTGCAAATGCTTTTGGTGATGTAGGGGTACCACCATTCCTACAATTTCATAATGTGGGCATTCTTATCTTAGGTGCCTATCCCATCAACATATTGTACACCATATCTTAAGCCTTCCTACTTGCATATGTTTTTGTGATGTAGGGGTATTTATAGTTGCCCCATCTCCTTTCATTGATAGTTCTTGTTTCAATCTTAACTGGGCCAATTGATTTCTAATTCCACCCATGTCAGTTTGTAATTCGAACTCGGCTTCACATGAATCACTACAAGACTTCATCTATTAATATTCCAACAAAATCAAATATCTTTATAGAGGGATTGGTGATTCAACGACTTCTCAAATAGGAATCTAATATAAATAAGTGCTCTAGAGCATCTTTTGTGTCTTTCCCAAACATGGGCACCTTCATTCTCATATTTGGCACGGGAAAAGGCAGCTGGATTTTTTTATTTTTCTGATTTTATTTGGATTGTTCCCCCATTATATGTGTTTGTTCCACCTTGATTTGATCCTCTACTCCTTGGTTGTTACCACCCATTGTATAATTGCTACTATCAATGTCGAAGTCTCCCATCTTCTTCATCTTTTTCTTTCCTTGGTATCATCGTGGTATGTTTTCTTCCTTTACCCCTAGCTAACTCACTATCGAATTAATCTCTTCCCAGTATTTGATCAAATTCTGATGCAGCACTTCTTTCCTATGTATCTTACATGTATTTCAAATATAACAACCAAACTATATTGGTGTCTTCTCTTTCACTTGTTTGTATCACTCCTATACTATGATTTTTTCTTCTCTCAAATGTGCTTCTTCCCTTCTCATAAATTCTACTTGGGCTTTTAATATTCTCAGAATTCACTAGTGGTTGTCTTCTATAGCTCTATTGAGGCACAGGGCTGACACCTGGTTGAGGGGGTTCATTTAAATGGCTCCTATTTTGCAGCTGTGTTGTATCTTCCTCATATCTTTCCCATCTCCTCCTCATGTCTCTAACTATTCTTCTACATTAGCTTTCACTTTATCCCTATCATTCTCTTCTATGATTTCCACTTCTATATTTTATTCCTTTAGACATCCATCTTCCCTCCCTTCTAAAGGTTTTACTTCTTCTCTACTTTCAATACTTTCTTCTAATTTTATATCATCCTCTACTAATACTACTTGTGAATAATTAGAGGAGATAGAAAGGTGTACCTCTTGGTCTACCGCTCCCACTAGTATCAGTTCATCTTCCTCTTCTATCATCTATGCCTCTTCTTCCGTTACCCCCAAGGGTTCTTTGATGGCAAATCTTCTCTCTGAATTTACTTCCTCTTCATCCGCTACCTTAAATTTAAATGTTTCTTGGAGCAGTGCTTGAGTCCCTACTCTACTCTCTATTATTGGTGGTGTTGCCCCTACAATCTCTTTTTCCTTTCTAATTTTCTATTTTTGGAATCATTTGAGCTTTTTCTTCTTGTGTATTTTTCTTTTCCTCCACCCTATCTTCATTCATTTTCTTCCTCTCTTCATAATTCTTAATTCTAGTCTCTCCGAATAATCTTTACTATTCTCATTTCAATCCTCTCTTTTCCGCTTCTCTATTTTTTTTCATCCCCTCTTTTTCTTTTTTGTTGTTCCTCCAGCCACCCACTTATTTTTAGTTATTTCCCATTATTGATCCCTCCCTTGCTCCATCCCTTAGGTGCCTGGCCCTCTTAAGTAAACTTGCAACAACCGAAGGATAGTCCCATTTCAATGAAGAGTATACAAATTAACAATGGAATTTTTCTTATAAACCTCCCCTCTTGCACCTGTAAGGAACTCCTCCTTTTTGGTGTCAAAGTTAGTCCAACCATGAATGATCCAAGTGATAATGAAAATATGTATAGTTGTTTCAACTTTCAAACCAATACTTTCCTTCTAAGAACTCCTCTTTCTTGGTGTCAAAGCTAGTCCAGCCATCTAGGTTTGTCCAATAATCAATTTCTTCTAAGTCCTAAATCTGTCCAAATGTCCACTCCATTGGCTTCTCAATTCTAAATCTTAAAGAAGTGGCATCTGCTCTCCTTGGAATCCAAGGCCAAGGTGCAGGAAGGAGCAACAAAATGCCTTGTCTTGATCTCAAATGAATCTTGCTCTTACTCTTGCCAAATGTTTGCTAGTTCTATCTGCTTCAAACTTAAAGAAATTTCTTGAGTTTTCTTTGCCACCAATCTTCTAATTCTGCTTGCGTAGACTTCCAATATAGGATGTTATCTTCCCCTTTAGGCATTAGATAAACAAGGTTCCCACAAATCAACCAAATGTTGGCATAAGTTAGTTATAACAGAATACCAACTTACAAGATCGACCTTAGCTAGAGCTAATTCACACAAAAAAGAGTACAAAGATTCACCACTAATTATATATCCACAGAAAGTATCAACAGTTTTTATGTGGATACGTGAGTTCACACGCTATTCACATATGACACAAGAACACCAGATACCCTACTGAACATGTCTATCCTTTATTCAATATAAGATCTTATACATTCCGCCATTACCTATCTTCTCACACTTCACTCGTCTGTGCTTCTCTTCTTTACTATCTCTGAACTCAATACAATACAGCAGCGTATATAATGCCTCAATACAATACAAAACAAAGGGTCAGGACCATTGGTCATGCCCTCTCATCATCCAAGTCACCCTGAAGTGCCACAACCTCTCATACAATTCCGCCACATATTCTGTCCAGAACAGGCTAGAACTATCTATTTGGTGCTGCAGTGCTCCAAAGGCGTGCAAGTTAGCTGAGAAGACTTGAATGAAGATTCCTACCAACAACAAACTTTGACTCAAGATAATGGTTTTACATCTGAAATGTAAAAAACAGAGTAGCAATGTATATCATTCTTGTACTCGTCGAACGTAAAATATTTGTACAAATTGGTATGTCATTTTAATGAAATTACTCATTAGCACACAGCTTGGTGAAAGTGGAATTAAATTAGTGAAGATTGTCAACCAAACATGCCAAGACTTGTTATAAATATGCTTCATAAGTTTGTTTTTAGAACGCATCTTGGTGAAATTGAATTGGATTAGCGTACACACTAGGTGCACCTAAGACTTGCTATAAATATGCATCATAAGGCACATTATAGCTCTTTCGTAAATGCCAAGTATTTTTTGATCTTGTATGATATAAGTTGGGTTCTCCCTATCTCGTGGTTTGTGTAAATTGATTTGTCTTTATGTGTGTTCAAAAGGTCTTCATGTATACTCTTGTTATTGCTCTTCCTTCATGGGTTGTTTGCTTAAGTATTTGCCTATGCAAACTACGCCACAAACACTACTTCTGAATCTGAAATTCATACAATCTTTTTTCTACAATGATTCATGTTACGCTTTTTATCCTATTGCATCCTTGCCTTTTGTGTTTGTCTTTTAGGATTTAGCTAAGTCTTATCAAAGATTTCATTTATCTTCACTCTTCGGCATTGTAAGTTAGCCAAACCCTAGGCCCATCACCAACAAGATGGCCTAGCCTTCACCTCTAAAAGCATAGGCTCATCAAGCCCTACGTCTAAAACCCTAGCTGATGAAATCTGGAATCCTACAATGAGTGTAACAAATGGTGGGTTCATGGGACACTGAAGTTCAAGTTTCGTACCACAATCACTTCCCCTACATAAGCATTCCAAGAAAAATCATCATTGTGCAACAAAGTCTAAAACCCTAAACCATTATGGCTCTAAAGATTTGACTACATGCTTCTCTTCAATCCATCCTTTAGACAACACAATGACTGAAGCCAAATGTTCCTCCCAATATACCCTACCTAGGGCAACCCTAATCTTGTGCATATGCCTGCTTCCTTGCAAACCATTCCTTTTCTTGGGCATCATGCCACCTCAAATGGAAAGTTACATACCCTAGCTTTCAAACACTATTGTAAGCAATTTGGTACCACAGATGATGTGCAAAGACCTCTTTATTTTCAATCATCAATTTGTGACAAAGCTCTCAAATGACTATCACACTTTGAAAATCCACCAACATATGAAGGCAATCACAATTTCAAGAAGTTGTTCAAGAACAAATGGGAGAAGAAAGACATTGAGAGACACATTTCAGCAATTACATTACATCAAGCAGCTACCAAATGAAACCCCACAACAATTTGATTAAGGGTTATGAAGACTAGTCGATCACCTAGGGTACACTGTAGAACATCACAAGAGATTTTAACTTAATGGGAAATATTTTGTTGCTTAATCTTCACTTACATTTTATTCACAAGCAAAGGAGATATTAAAAGATAACCTTCAACTTTGTAACCGTCATTAGGGATTAGATTGCTCGGCCATCTACAAAGTAGTCTATGAGCCAACATACTTTATAGAGTGAATTCACCCACATCAAGTCACAGTTGGGTAGCATCAACATCCTATTTTGCCAAGTCGCAAACAAATTCTCAATCAAAGATGGCATTTTTCACCATTGCAATCACACTCATTTTCACAATGAATAACCCTTGGATGCACAGCCACGAATGTCTTCCCTACTCAATCTGTCACCATGCATATGCCTCAAGCACCACAAGGATCTTTTTCCATGTCACGCAATCAATTCTTTAAATGCCCTAACACCATAGATGTCAATGCCCTCAGCGATCAGTGAATCTCTCAGCAACACAAGATCAGAAATCATCATACAATTATTGTTCCAATCATCAAACCTAGAATCACTCGAAGTCAAAGTGTTGTCTCAATTATCTTTATCTTCAGCATGTAAATCCATTTGTTCCATTTACTAGACCCTTGAAGGTTGTGAATATTCACATTGTTTGAAGCTTTGCACCAAAGTCGAGGGGACCATGCAACCCACAACAGCAGATGCAACAAATGAAACATTTGCTCACTCCTTAACAACAAGAAGCAAAGAAACCACTGAGTGATCAACTACCTTTTAGCCTAAGTCATAAGGTACGCCAATTTTTTGGTACAATGTTTGAAATTTGGTGATTTTTTCGACAACCAATAAAAATCGACTAAAATCTGTAGAAACCCCTGTTTCCCCTGAATTCTGGTACTGAATATTTTTAGGACTGTTTTTTGTGTATTCTGATTTTTTTGTGTTTTTTTGCATGAAATAAAGAAGAATGCGAATTTGCAAGAATAATTCGTATAAATTCAAATAAATAAATATTGGAGTAGTAAAAACTTATAACTGGATAATCTATGATCTTATTGTTCGTTTCAGATGATTACAATAAAGGATCTCTGTCATGCAACAAAAATAATATAAAATACTGTCTTAAAAACCTGATTCTTCTGCAATCTGAAAGAAAGCCCTAGATCTGGTACGGCTATGGTTGTTGTTTCAAAAACACAGTCGCCGACATCAGTTATACTGCCGTGGTCGGTCGGAATACTGCTGACTCTACAGATGTCGGTATGTGGGTCGGCCGATGTCGGTCTCTGTCGGTCTCTGAGCTGTCACTGCTGAAGCACGCCTTTTTCCAAAACTGTACGACCTGGTACAAAACCGTACAGCAGCAGTTAAAACTGTACGGCCTGTATGCTAGATGCCTGATCTCAAGAAATATTACGCTAATACTGAAGATCTTTATCTAGACAAAAACCCTGATGAAATAAATACATGTGAATCTCTGTGATAACCTCTGTGTGAAGTTATCTCTCTGCTTGGCAATAGATCAGCTGATATCTCACAACCTCTGAATTGCACACACTGGAGATTGCACGTTCTTCAATGCAAATCGAACACTGAAAACCCTTGGCTCAATCTTCTCAGAAAATACTTAACAAAAATTGTCAACATGAATAATATGGCACTTCCTCCAATGAGAAACCCTTATATCCTCAAAAAGGTGCACTTGCCCTAATTAGGGTTTTATAATTAAAAATTAAGGTTTCATAATTAAAAATACGCCAAATAATTAATATTTAATTAAATCAATCAAATATTAATATCTCCCTCAATACATATCCGATTCTCGAACCGTCTGAAGCTGGTGAACCAGGGAGTGATTCCGCATGTGACCATACCATAACAGGGGTGCTCCGTTGAGTACCAAAAATCCCAAAAAAAATAGAAACTCAAGCAAACGGTGTCCGAAAGAGCCCGAACGAAAGCCAACTGAAAAAATTCTGCTAGTCGAAGCCAAGCCAAGCTCCATAAAGACCCTCTATCCATCCTATCAGCCTACGAGGGTCGCATAATAGGCTAATCATCAACTCTGAAAGATGTCAACTGGAAAGGGGACATGACAAAATCGCACAGTTTGATGTCAAATTCGGCAAGAATTTTTGAGCGGAAAAACTGAGCACGAAAAATGGGAAAACTTAGCAAGAAAACCCAGAATATTTGTTTGTTATTCATAACTATTAGTCTATTGTTGTTATTCATTGGACATTAACACAGAATTGTCATGCATGACATGGCGGTAGAGGCTATAGAGGCTTTTGAGTGTGTATGACTCGTGACTAGCATGGCACGTGATGCAATAGCAGGGTCATGTGGCATGTCGTGTCCAAACAACAGCGTTGACTGTGTGGCATTCGATGTTTGTCGATCGCAAGCCAACAATAGGATTGAGCAAGGCATCAGGGTCATCGATCGAATGAGGCATCAGCGTGGGCGGAGGTAGCAAGGTCAATTGTTGGCTGCAGAAACATGCAAGTAGGGTTATGGTTTTTTTAAATTGTGTTAAATTGTTATTAGTTATTTTAAATTAGTTAATAACAAATATTTATTTACGTTTTCATTAATTTATTTATGTTTTTGTTTTTGTTTCACGTTTTATTTATTTATGTAAGTTTTGTTTTTTGTTTTTTACGTTGATAGGTGTTCTTACAATGGCATCCAAGGGAGGTGGTTGGGAGTTCTAATGGCGTGAAAATGTTAGCATTTAATTATTTGAAAGCCAATATTATAAAGTAAAAAATAAAATAATTTAATTATATTAAAGACAACATAATTAAATAAAAAATAAAATAACCAACATAAAGGTTTAAAAAATAAAAAACATGTAAATACAAACAAAATCAAACAAAAATGTAAAGTGAGAAATAAAAAGTAAAGAAGAGTAAAAAAAGGGTAAGTTCAATTGTCATTGCATATTACATAAATAAAATACCAATTTTTTTCATTAATATTTTAAAGACTACTTAATTAATATTTTAAAGATCACTTCTTATCTCAATGTTTTTATTGTAGAAATTTCCTGATGGCTTTTAATGTAAAATTGATTTCCACTTGATCGAATGCAATATATTCTAACACCATAATAAATAAATAATCATATTACCACATAATAAATAATTTATGGGTAATATATACATTTTACTGCATCGTATTTATAAATAATTAGATAATCATAACTAATTTAAAGGTAATATATAAATTTTACCACATTATTATATTTATAAATCATCATATTATAACAATGAATTGCAAAATAAATTATCATAAAAAATATTACTATATCATAATAAATAAATATATAATATACAAATAACCATAACTAATTTATAAGATATAGATTTTACTGCATCATATATATATATATATATATATATATATAAACTAGCATATATATCTTAGATAAATCTATCTAAAATACATCGATAGATATCATTCTTGAGACAAGTCAAAATATAGGCTAGATGTCTCGAAAAATTATATCTATCGGTGTATTTTACATAGATTTATCTAGAATATGTATGCTACTATTTATTACACCGATAGGTGTTCCTACAATAGCATCCGGGGGGAAATTGGAGCTGTAATGATGTAAGACATTGAAAAATTTGAAACTCGACATAATAATACTAGCATACATATCTTAGATAAATCTATGTAAAACACACTAATAGATATCATTCTCGAAGAACTTATATTGTATTGAATTGTGAGTGCCTCGAGAATGATATCTATCGTTGTATTTTACATAGATTTATTTAAGATAAGTATGCTAGTAGCACTTATTGCCGCATAAGGTAATGGTAAATTTTTATTGTTCATAAAATTTACATCTAATATAATTATCTAATGCAATAACAAAAAATAAAATAGGATGCAATACAACAATAAGTTTATGATATTCAAACTGTATACATTTAATGTTAAAATTGAAATAGAGAGCAAGAAACACATATATCATATATGTAAGCAATATAAAAATAAGTTTATGATATTCAATTTGTATACATGCAATCTTCTAACAATTGAAGTTTTTGTTCTTCCACATTTCTTTTATCTAGTCCTTTTCCATCCTTCAATCTCTCAAACCTGTCATATGT
This sequence comes from Torreya grandis, assembly GCA_037957365.1. Classification (NCBI taxonomy): domain Eukaryota; kingdom Viridiplantae; phylum Streptophyta; class Pinopsida; order Cupressales; family Taxaceae; genus Torreya; species Torreya grandis. The sequence goes on from JARHVA010000462.1 coordinate 4,616,211, forward strand.
GCAAGGCGGTGCAATCCTTAATCCATGTCTTGACTTGACACGTGATATAGCAACAAATATCAAACCTTGTCTTTTGGTAAGTCCTATATCAACTGTGGTTTTCTCAAGTGTTAAGCCTTGTGATTTGCGGATTGTCAATCCCCATGCTAATTTCAAAGGTAACAGACACACACAACCCCTTTGTGTAGGTGTGATTGAAATTGTAGTTGGAGTTTCATCAATTAAAAAAATCCCTATATAGTTATCAAATTGTACCATTACACATGTAGGTGGTTCAGGTGGAGCCGGCCCTAGTTTGTATACAATGCTTCGAACATATCCAAGTGCACCATTGACAAGACCTGCTTTTATCCATAAGTTTGTAGTGAGCATCATCTTTGCACCAATAGAAATCAATAGCTCAACCTCCAACTGTTTATCATCCAATCCCGCAACATTATTGTTTTGTCCTCTAGTTGCAATGCTTCGAGCAACAGGTTGATTTAATGCATACAATTTTCTCTTATTATGTTGATGCACATTCTCATTTGCTGCAAATAAATGAATGTGTTCATTATAATCCTCAACTTCAACTATTTCAAGTGCAGCATCCGTTCTATTCATCAATAATTTCCAATCTTCAATGGTTGGATTGACATCTCTTAGATTTGTCAAAAGTTCCCAAAACCGTTGTTCTTCAATTTGACATTGTTGTCGAAAAACCTTATCAAGTGTAACGATTCTAAAGTTTTGCCAAAGTAATTTTGTTTGTCTTGTACTTGCATATGGAGGTTTATCCAATACTGGAGGTAATTGTCCCAAATCCCAAATAAAAATAATAGACCTTCCACCAAAGCACATATGTTTGGCATAGTCGAGAATCTATATTTTCAAGCATCTTTTGGCCTATAAAACTCATCTCATCAATCAAAATATATCTAACATGTTTAATTTCTTCTTGAAAGCTCGTTAATCTTATTCCCTCTAATTTTTCAAAATTTGACATAGGCATTGGCAAGGTTGTATGTATTGTTGATGCACCAATGTTAAATGTTGCAACTCCAGTTGGAGCAAGTAGTAACAAAGGGCAACGTTGTGCTTGTGATAACTTCAAAAGTGCTAGTTTAATCCTTCCAATACGATAAAATTTACCTGTTCTTGCAGTTCCTTGAATTATTAGATGCAAGGGAGATGTAGTTTGTCCTTGATTATAATGTCTTATAATTATATCAAATGTTACTTTTTGTTTCTCACTTAGACTTTCATAACAAAAATTAGACTCCATTTCTTCCATAGCGAGTAAGTCATTTTCTTTTGCCATGCTTATAAATTTAGGAGCTCTTTTCATTTGTTCTTCACCCAGATTATTTGCATCCCAATTTGTCTATCTATCAATATCTCTTCGATTCAACATATCAATCTCAGAAACATGTAAAAATTGTTTTTGGTGTAGCCCTGATATGATCTCCCACTAATGTTCAGTTGTATTTTGTTGGACATCATTTTTTTATTGTCCCATTTTAAATGAGCATCAAAAATTTGGTGGTTTAGCCTATCATCGGGTCTTCGTAGGCTAATTAGGGTGATTAGAGAGCCCAGTGTTGGAGATAGTTGGTTCTCTAGTGGGCAGTTGAGATATCCCACCCTTGTCAGGATACTTAACTTGTGTTTTTGCTCAATATTTCAGTTTAGTAGATGGGCCATTTTATCAAACTCAAGTCATCACAATGGATATATTATAATGATATTCAAAGAGAAAAGTACACACAGGTCTTATAATCAGTTCTACAACTTCCTTTCTTTCATATTTGCGACTGATATACAATATGACAGCTCAGAAATAAACCACAGTCTCATGCATACTCAGATTGGTCATTAAACAATGAGTAGATTACAAGTATTTGCACTTAGAAATGAGTTACAGTAGTAAACAATTGCATACAGATGATATTCTGATCATAAACAGTCTCAGACAGCAGTATGCTAGCAATATTTAACTTCACAGTACATAGTTTCAGACTTGGTAATAAATACCAGGTTGATTGAAATACTCCAATGGAAGCCGCCTACATATGAAGATCATACCCAGCAACCAGTATACTCCTAAAGAAGGTTGATAACACCAAATTGGATCATGTTCAGGTAACTAAACTCGCTCAGAACTTCCCAGAATCCAACCAGCAGCAGAATATCAACACCAAACTCAATCTATAGCCTTCTAGATTAGGCGGTGTCTTATTCTAAGACCCGTCCCTTGCCCAGTCCAGCAAATGTATGAGTCTTAAACCCTTCAATAGATTGAATATTAATAACAACTCAGATTATAGCAGTAGATATATGAAACCATTGCCAACTTTAACACACTATTGATTCAAATCACTGTAGCACGGTACTGTTCATGATGGTATTGTAGCTATTACTGTAGCGCAGCTACTGTAGTAGCTAACAACTTCTGATCTGCAAATGATTGGTCTTCAAAACCCCTTGCAAAATTCTAAATTTGTTCTCCAATGAAGCATGAGTGTGACCTCCGTGTGAAGCCACCAATTAGCAACCCTTAGATGATCTTTCACACCCTCGGAAAGCTCGATTCAAGAACAAGCTACTCTCTCCAAGATAGTTGCAACTGAAAACCCTAGGTCTCTACCTCCAATTTGCAAAGCATAAAGCCCAATTGATAAAAAATGATCAAGAATGAATCAAAACCCTTTTCAAAAAACCTTTATTTAATATTCAATTTGTATTTGGTTTATTCTCATTTTAACTTCACTTTAAAATCATTTACTGTTCCCTCCATTTGGTGCACAACCAAATAATATAGAATATATTTTAATAATCACTTATATCTCCCTTTAAATTGGCACTTTATATTACCCTTTAAGTGGGTGCCCATAATATGCACTTTATAATTTGACTTTATGATCATTAAATAACCCTTTTAATAATAAAGTCAAATAACATTTAATGATGTGCACTTTTTAATTATTATTAAAGTTTTACTTTAATAATAATTAAAACTACATAAATAAATGTCATTCATCAATTCTAACTTCGCCACCGGCTTACCCATTGCACACTTTGTCCATTTAGAGGCCTTATTAAAAATAATAAGGTGGGTCTCTAACATCCCACTGACTTACTATAAATAGTAAGTATATACAAATAAATTTAGAAACCCATGAATAACAATGCCTCAGAGCATATCAAAGATCTGAATAGGAAAACACTGTCAACTGCATCAAGGGAACATATTAACTCCCACAAATGGCCCTCTAATCATCAATATTAGCCTACGAGGCCCTGATGATAGGCTAAACCAACAAACTCTGATGTTCGCTCAAAAATGGACATTACAACAATTGGCAGTGTTTTCATTTCCAAATCCTTAACTTGTTCAAAGGCGATGTTATTCAGGGGTTTCTAGCTTCATTTGTGTATACTTACTATTTATAGTAAGTCAATTGGATGATAGAGATCAACCTTACTATATATAGTAACGCACCCTAGTTAGCAATGAATGCAGTGAGCTACCTCTTAGTGAAGTCAAAATTGATTTACAATGATTAATGATGGAGTTATAATATTATAATTATTATTAAAGTTATACTTTAACAATAATTAATTACTAAGTGCATATCATTAATGAATTAAGTGAACTTTATTTTAAACGGAGATTTAAACGTTTTTAAAAGTATATTTTATAATAAGTGTTAAGGTGTTAATTTAAAGGGAAAATATAAGTGAAAAATAAAGTATACTTTATATTTTAAAGTTGTGCACCAAAAAGAAGGAAAAAATAAATGAAATTAAAGTAAATTACATGAGATGAAGTCAAATGCAAATTGAATATTATAAAATCATTTATAGCTCATTTTCATGGGTTCATTGTTGAAGAAAAAGAATTTGGCTAAGGGCTTTGCTGAAAATAAGAGAGTCTGAAAATCTAAAGCTTTTTGAGGATGTAGCCCCTCAGGGAGAACAGCTTGTAGACAATTCCATTGCAGGGATTGTGCTTGTGCTTCATCGAAATCAGGGAGATTTCTTTATTCAGGGTTTCGAAGGATTTATCAGAATATTGTGCACATATTGTTCATCATTGCCAAGCAAGGGTTTGATGATTTAATTACTACTGTGTAGAGACCAAATTTGTGGAAAAACGATTTGATTTCAGCTTATGCAAGGGTTTGATGATTTAATTACTGGTGTGTAGAGACCAAATTTGAGGAAGAACGATTTGATTTCAATTTATGCAAGGGTTGAGTTTGAAGACAATGCAATACTTCTACCTTCCTTTGATATTAGTATCTAGACCCTACTGCTGCATCATTTGGAGTTTATTCATTAACAGCTGAGATGAATAATAGAGACGATTCATTTTAGTATCAGCAATCTGTACCAGGGTTCGAGTTACTATTCACAATGAACCGTGGGGCTTTGGCAAGGAGTTTTGGAGCATTTAAAAGGGGCGAAACCTCCAATATTTCCATCACCATAACTGCTGCAACATCCTTATCTAAATGTTCGGCATTTTCAGAGGTGTTGGGCATGATTTCATGCCTTTACAAGGGAGTTGCAGTCATTGTAGAGGGCGTATATACTGGTATAGACATGATTTACCAGTTCTGAGTTCACTGTGCATGTATTTCCAGCTTCTATCTGTTGTTTTGTCTTCATACATCAGCGTGACTTTCATCAACAACCATAACAGTTGCTCAGAAATCATATCCAGGTCTGAAAGTAGTTGTTTCTCTCTCTATTTTGTTGTTGTTAATCTTATATGGTGAATTTAGAACCTTATATAGTTGTTCAGACTGTGACTCAAAACAATGATGTAATAACTGCAAACTGAGGATCTCAAATCGCTGCTATAATGAAATAAAAAGGTTGCTAATGCTCAGAACATTCTCTATATACACTTCCTATCATTGTAATCCATTTCTGAGTGCAATGTTTAAGTCTGTTCATTAACTACTGCTCGAACTGAGTATGTATGAATTTGTGATGTATGTTTAAGTCACCAATATTTATATCAGACCCTAATGCTGAAGGGAAAAGTGGAAGCGCAGAAAAACAAACCATTGTGTTTCTTTAATTTGATCACTATTGCATTATATGCCCTGTTATGATATGTGTTTAACAAAATGTTCTATCGGTCAAACTGAAATTAATCGAGCAAAATTGGAATAGAGATTGTTTCATACTAAGGTGGGACATTGCAGTGATATCAGAGCGGTTTCCTACCATCTTGTTGAGTGAATTAGAAATATTCAGAGTATTAACAATGGGTTACTACAAGCTTGAAGAACAAACCAAGTAAGGTTATGAACAACTAGCCATTAAAATCAATGATAGTTATGAACAAAAAGCCAACCAACTCTTTGAGGGTTACCAGAACATGTTAGATGATTTTAAATCACAGTACTCTTTTAATAAATCCGTGAACTTTGTTGTTACCTTGAGTCCTGAAAGGATTTGTTTGCTTAAGCACATTAAAAGGATGTTTAAGGAAAAAGCTTTATTTAGAGGTGTAAAATTCAGTCATGGTAAAGATGTTGCAACAGGGAACAAGATGAGTTTTCAGTATGATACTCCCCATGGCTCAGTGCCTATTGATGGGTACAATGTGAGCAGGTATGATGGAACCTCTAAATCAAATAATGATGATGGTTCTACATTTAAACTCAATGATCAAGGTACAGGAACTCCCATAATGAGCAAGAACCAAATGAGAAGACAAGGTCTATACTTCTCTTGCAAAGGTTTTCGGGAGCCTAACCACCAATGCACGGATAATGAGGCAAAGAAGCTTGAGGAAGACCTCATTTTGACACAAGGATGCATTGATTAAGAAACCACGAAGGAAACACATTTGAAGATGCACATTTTGTACGAAGATGTTGGGGCTCATGAATCACATCATCTAGAAGGATAAAGGAGATTGCATAAGGAGGTCATAAAGGTTAAGGAGACTTATACACATACAGACTTACATTGCAGCCATGGGACAGAAATTATGACACATGATACACTTAATTTTCCTTTTAAGACACCTCTTGAACCAACACTGGGCAATGCACAGTTAGCAAAAGATGAAGTTTTGGTTGAGTTCCATGAGGACGCTGCAGATAAGTATGATGTAGCTTCTGATTTTCTGTTTTATGACAGCAGTCATAATGTTGAGCCTACTCATGAGCTAGCAGCCATTCCATGTGAGGATGATGGATGTGTGGAGTTCCATAACATTGACACTCAAGATTTGAGTGTTAAAAATGAATTATGTGATGCGGATTCAAACCACAAGAAGTCTGATTTTGCAAATCAGACCTTAGAAGATGTAAACGAATCGAAAAATTTACTTGTTGGTGATGGATCCCAGGATAGCTCTTTGGATGAACATGCATCTACTTTGGAGGAAGAAGTGTGCAATGATTATGTCCAATAAGCAACTTTTATTATGTCATTGGAGCCATCCCGTGAGGTACATAACAGCAATACCTTTGTTGAGGAAGTGTGCAGCGATGATGGCACACATGATGATGCCTATCAAACAGTGAGTGATGATTCAGCCTTTTACCATAGTGCAAATTACAAATCCAAAAATTTGTGTGGAAACGATTTGTCACAAGGGTCTCATCATTTGGCAGGGCAATTGAAGGTGAACGAAGGCATGATTGCTTCAGCGTTAGAACACTTTGATTTTGTTCAGCAGTTGGTGGCACACTGTTGTTGGACTCCAGGAATATATGAGCACCTTGATAGTGGACTTTCCCTTGCAGAGTTTCAGGGGCTTAGAGATGCAGTCGAGGTAATGAAGAATAATTACCTACAACTATTATCAGATAGAGATCATCTTCTCATGCTCGATGGTATCTATTTTGATGCTCTAAAAGGAAAGAAAGAGGAGGTTGATGAGCTTACCTATGAGCTTGAGGTCACCATGGACTCTATGAAGAGCGCTCAAAAGCCCTTCAAGAGTCAAAGTTACGAATAGATGAGCTTACCGTGGAGTTGAGCTTAGCGTAGTCTTCATCACTAGCAGATACAGTTCCGATATCTATGACAGTTACTGGTGATGAGCATACACCCACAGGTAGCGGTAAGTAGCACATTGAGGATGTGGCTACATCCATTTCAATTACAGGTGCAGGTAGCACAGATGGGATGAGTACTTTGGATGAGTTTAGCAGAGAACCATATGCTACATTAAGTGTCTCTGAGGATAGTCCCATTTCGGGTGATGCATACCAGATTATTGATAGCTCTTGTGGTGAAGTAGTGGATTCTCAAGAGAGCTATGTGACAGATCACTACGTTGTTCCGTCTTCTTCAAAAGAGGTATGTAGGGTATCATCTAGTTGGGAGATTGGTTCCCATCTTGATTTGTTTCCCTCTCCTGGAAGCAAATCAGAGATTACATCCCATGCAGTTGATTTTGATCGACAGCGTATTGAGCCATAGCGATGGAGAGATCAGCGGAAGGTTACAAGAGAGAAGGTTGATTCAACCTTATCTCATTTTGATTGCACTCATAAGTATGTTGAGTACCTTCTTTGGACAGCAGAGTTTGAGGAGAGACGGTATTGGGTCTCAGTTGGTACTCACATTCGTGATTTGCGGTTCATCAGGGATGCTTTGGAGGAGATAAAACCAGAATATCTCCAATTGTTTCATGATAGAGAGTATACTATTGGGTATGCAAAGAGGGTTGGCAGAGCATCTACCCAATTAGCCATTCAAGATCAAAGACGTGAGCCATCTTCTGATTTGAGTGATGAGAGTGATGAGGAGTGTGTTCCTCATGACTATGACAGTCAACCATTGACACAGGTAGGTGCTTTTTATCTTGACTGTATAGTGAGGAGTGCCCATCACTTCTTCTTTAGTCCACAAATTGATGACTTGATGACATGTAGGTGTGGATTGGCTTGGGATTTACACCATCCATTATGGGATGAAGAGTTGCCATCTTCAAAAGATGGAACTAGAGATTGCAGGTGTCTAACTCAGTTATATTCAGAGGATTACTTGCAGGGTCAGAGATCAGATTACCATCATGCTAGTGTGTACCTGACAGAGTTTGCCACTTCTTTGACTCAGAGATTTCCATTGCATACATGGTTACAGGGATATGGTGGTGTATGTGAGCATGATGGCTTGTTTAGCCCTTACAGCGGTGATGGAGGAGAGCTTTATCATTCCCTTGTTTTGGGAGGAGCAGTTACATATTTTCCAGCACCTATAAGGAATAGCAGCAACTCCATAGGAGATTTGCAGAGGATGAAACGGGATGTTATGGCGCAAAGATGTATGGATATTCTTACCTCCTCTTGACTGATGGATGTGAGTTTCGATTGTATTGGGATCCAAGGGATGACAAGATTGGCACTGTGGTTCGGATGGGTCCCATTGGGTTGCCTCACCACTCTCAACATGGTGAAGTTGATATCAAATTAGTGCAGTGGAAGTCAGAAGGTGTTATGCATGGCAGACTTCCATTTTGGGTTTGGGATCCAAGGATATATTATTGGGCCTTCTACAATTTGCTATGGGATCCTTCTTGTGCATTAGTATTCCAATCAGGGGTTGCTGATGAGTTTTACATGTATATTGTGTGGTACGCATACAGGTTCACCTTTGGTTCACACGTACATGAGCTGATTCCGATGCACAAATCTTGTGCGCATGAGCTGGATAGTTGGTATGATGTTTATCCTTGCGCAGTTGTGCTTTTGTTGGTGTTGCTAGAGTTATTTGGAGATATGTGGGTCATTCTACAGTTCTTCCCTTGGGCTTCTGTTGGAGTGGTGTTTTCATTTCAGTTGCGATTGCTTGAGGACAAGCAATTTCAAGGAGGGTGGATTGTAATGTCCCCTTTTGAGCGAGCATCAGAAGTTTGGTGGTTTAGCCTATCATCGAGTCCTCGTAGGCTAATCAAGGTGATTAGAGGGCCCAGTATTGGAGTTAGTTGGTTCTCCAATAGGCAGTTGGTAGTGTTTTCATCTACAAATCCTTAACTTGTTCAGAGACAATGTTATTCAGGGGTTTCTGGCTTCATTTGTGTATACTTACTATTTATAGTAAGTCAATTGAATGATAGAGGCCAACCTTACTATTTATAGTAAAGCACCCTAGTTAGTAGTGAATGCAGTGGGCTACCTCCTGGTGAAATCAGAATTGATTTACGATGATTAATGATAGAGTTATAATATTATAATTATTATTAAATTTATAATTTAATAATAATTAATTATTAAGTGCATATCATTAATGAATTAAGTGAACTTTATTTTATAGGGGGATTTAAATGCTTTTAAAATTATATAATAAGTGTTAAGGGGTTATTTTAAAGGGGAGATATAAGTGAATAATAAAGTATACTTTATATTTTAAAGTTGTGCACCAAAAAAGAGGGAAAAGTAAATGAAATTAAAATAAATTAAATGAGATGAAGTCAAATGCGAATTGAATATTATAAAACGGTATTTATAGCTCATTTTCATGGGTTCATTGTTGAAAAAGAAGAAATTGGCTAAGGGTTTCGCTTAAGACAGGAGAGTCTGAAAATCTAAAGCTTTTTGAGGACGTAGCCCTTCAGAGAGAACAGCGTGCAGACAATTCCATTGCAAGGATTGTGCTTGTGCTTCATTGAATTCAGGAAGATTTCTTTATTCAGGGTTTCGAAGGATTTATCAGAATATTGTGCACATATTGTTCATCATTGCCAGACAAGGGTTTGATGATTTAATTATTGTTGTGTAGAGACCAAATTTGAAGAGAAACGATTTGATTCCAGTTTAGGCAAGGGTTGAGTTTGAAGACAATGCAATACTTCGGTCTTCTTTTGATATTAGTATTTGGACCATACTGCTGCATCATTTGGAGTTTATTCATTAGCAGCTGAAATGAATAATAGAGGCGATTCATTTTAGTATCAGCAATCTGTACTAGGGTTCGAGTTACTATTCACAGTGAACCGTGGGGCTTTAGCAAGGAGTTCCAGAGCATTTAAAAGGGGTGAAGCTTCCCATATTTCCATCACCATAACTGCTGCAACATCTTTATCTGAGTGCTGGGCATTTTCAGAGGTGTTGGGCATGATTTCATGCTTTTACAAAGGAGTTGCAGTCATTGTAGAGGGTGTATATGCTGGTCTAGACATGATTTACCAGTTCTGCGCTAACTGTGCATGTATTTCCAGCTTCCATCTGTTGTTTTGTCTTCATACATCAACCTGACTTTCATCAACAGCCATAGCAGTTTCTCAGAAACCATATACAGGTCTGAAAGTAGTTGTTTCTCTCTCTATTTTGTTGTTGCTAATCTTATATGGTGAATTTATAACCTTATATAGTTGTTGTTCAGACTATGACTCAAAACAGTGATGTAATAACTGCAAACTGAGGATCTGAAATTGCTGTTATAATGAAATCTAAAGGTTGTTAATGCTCAGAACATTCTCTGTATACACTTCCTATCATTGTAATCCATTTATGTCTATTCATTAACTACTGCTCAAACTGAGTATGTATGAATTTGTGATGTATGTCTAAGTCACAATAATTTATATCAGACCCTAATGCTGAAGGGAAAAGTGGAAGAGCAGAATAATAGACCTTTGTGTTTCTTTAATTTGATCACTATTGCATTATATGCCTTGCTATGATGTGTTAGACAAAATGTTCTATCGATCAAACTGAAATTAATCGAGCAAAATTGGAATAGAGATTGTTCCATATCAGGGTGGGACATTGCAATTTTCATCATCTATTTCTTGTTGAATGTCATTATTTGTTTGAATAATCCGATCTACACGAAAAGGATTGTATTGAAATTGACCCCAACTATATTTTGTTGCATTCTCATCAAGGCCAATGTCTATCTCTATATCACGAAATGGTTTGTACAATAGTACCTCTGACCAACAAAAATCTACAAAATTCTATCTATCTTGTTCTGGGATGCTGTAAAACCTTGGCCATACCCTCACAATAGCACACATTTTTCTTGGTTTCCACTTTTCACCTCTTTTAATGTTTGGAGTATACATCCAAGATCTTGCAGCCTCAATGAGTGATACATGTTCCATTAAGCGAGGTCTTTCAATGTACCCATCGATTATTGATTTTTCATTTTTTTCATATTCATCATCCTCTTTTAATACCAGTTTAAAAACTTTACGCCCGACATTGAACGGTATAAATACTCTACTACACTCCATCAAAGGAAGTTTTAGCAACATGCGACATGTTTCCATTGCACCTATATCTCTTTCAACAATTGTTTCAGTTAATAGGCGTCTATATGCTCATGCAGCAAGTCCTTTTGGGTCTTCAACATTTGTAAGTCGCATCAACATTTCTTGATATGTTTCTGAATCTTTCTCTGCTTTTGCAGCATACTTCGCAATGTAGTTTACAACAGCATGTCTAGAGAGTAATGTTTGTTAGTCTACATTTGCATGCCATGATTGCAACACATAACGATTATGAGTGTTAACACGATCATTATTTCTTTTTGGCTCATATTGTTTATATCCTTTCTCTACATCTACATTTAGTTTTGATCCATTGAGATGCAAAGGCCAAGGGGCATTGTACCTGCATCAAACACAATTTCATGTTATTATTCAAGCATAGACAAACACTTTATATATTTTTTAAAATTAAGTTTCTTACCTACAAACCTTTTTTTCTCTTTTATTTTGTAGGCAAGCTCCATCTTTACACATGGTATGCCACTCCACACAATTAATCAATTCTTCATAGTCTTAATCTGGAAAGGGGTTTGAACTATTAGAAGAGGGGCTGAAAAGTTCATTTTCCGGTGCCCCATCTACTACAAGATCAAAGGGAGATTCCATTGCCTGTTTCGAGAGCGCCCATCTTTTGCAACTTTCTTCAGATACTACGACCAGAGATGCCTTGCTCTCTATCTTCAGGGGTCTCTCAGACTCTGTGATGAGACCCTTCACCCTCTTTTCAGATAGACGACTAGACAGATTACCTCCTTTGCGGTGCTCCCCCCTGAGAGAGGCACCAAGCGGCATCTAGACACTTGTGCAGACCCCCAAACCCAGTCTGTCAAAACTCGGGGCACTACCCCCCACACCAATGTCTTCTAGGATGACACTCGTCAAGGGGCTCCCAGGCAGACGATCAAGGCTCGCATCTCTCCCAGACACAGCTATTCCAGACTTTCCACAGCTCCAACTACCAGGCACCGGCATATCGCCAGTTATTTTCAGTCAGCCTTGGATACTAGGTGAGGGTGTTGGGGATGGGGCTCCTCCTCCTCCGCCTCCCTCCTCTTTGGCACCCTCCACCTCTCCTTTACTCTCTTGGCCTCTCCGGCCCATGCTACTTCTTCTTCTCCTTCTATCTTTCTCGCTATTGTTGTTTTCGAACGACCTGTTTAGGTCTTTCTGCTGGGTCCTTTGGCTTTGTACGGTGCAGTCCCATTGACCTACCTTTGTGTTCATGTGTTGGACATTAATATAATTATCTTCTCTTATCTATGTAAAGAGGAGAGAGAGCAAGCATGGGTACAGCGTGAAGAAGCTATTAACAATGATAAGGATAATCCCTAGATAATTGGAGACTTCAATGCTAGGTTGGGCCCCTCTGAAAAGAAAGGTGGAAAAGGAAAAAAGAATAGTGTAGCCTTTCACAATTTTCTGGAAAATTTTGATTTGTGCAATATTAAAACTAAACATGGTTGGTTCACCTAGGATAATAGAAGATAAGCAAAGGAGCTGATCTTGGAATGTTTGGACAAATTTGTGATATCAAGAAAGGAAATGGAAACTGACTTCATCCTAGAAGTAGAGATCTTGAGAGAGGCAGGGTTAGATCAATGGCCTATAGCCTTATATCTTTCCAAAAATTAACAACCATCATAGGTGCCTTTTAGATTTGAAAATATGTGGCTGGAACACCCTGGCCTAGAGGAATTCATAAGAGGACAATGGAATAAGACGAGCTCTATCTATGGGACGAAGATGTATATTTTTCATAAGAAATTGAAGGAGCTCAAGATGACCCTGAAACACTGGAATGAACACATCTTCAAGAATATTTTTCAACAGAAAAGAGACTTAGAAAGAAAGAATGAAGAAATCCAAAAGATGAGAATGGAAGGTAATATTGCCAATGAACTTTGGGTAGAAGAGGAAGTGGCCAGACCTTTGGAAGAAATTTACAAGAAATTTATTAGCGTGAAAAATCCAGAATAAGATGGTTAAAAGGAGATAGGAATACGAGCTTCTTTCATCTCTCTTGTAAAATCAGAAGGCAGATAAATTATATCAAGAAACCGAAAACCTGCGAGGGTGGCACAATTGAAGAGCCAAAGGAAATCAAAGACCATTTGGTTAATTACTGATAAAATATGTATCACCAAAAAAGCAAAGGAACTGAGAAGCAAGAGGAATTTTGGAATTAGATTTGGCAACTAGTTTCCTATTCAGACAATGAAATGTTGATGAAAGACATTTCACTAGAAGAAATCAATAGGGTGATTTTCGAAATGGAAAGAGACAGTGCACTAGGGCCAGATGGTTTCCTTGCCTTTTTCTATCAGCAATTCTGGGGAAGACATTAGGGAGATGGTGCAAAAATCCAAGGATTCCCAAAGTATGTTAAACTTAACACCACCTTCCTTTCCCTCATCCCAAAAAAATCAGATAGAATGGCCCCCAAAGATTTCAAGGCAATCTCTCTATGCAATACAATTTACAAGATCATCTCCAAAGTTATTGCTTCATGGCTTCAGAGCATCCTTCCTAAATTAATCTCAGAGGAACAGGGAGGTTGTGTTCAGGGTAGACAGATTACGAATGGAATTGTTATAGCCCATGAGGTTATTCACTCACTTCACGCAAGCAGAAGGCAAGGGATGTTGCTTAAATTATATATCTCCAAAGCCTTCAACAGAGTTAATTGGACTTTTCTTGATGGTGTCCTTAATAGATTTGGTTTTAGTGAGAATTGGGGAAAATGGATTCGAAGTTGTTATTCATCTTCTATGTTCTCGGTCATGGTGAACGGATCATCGGAAGGTTTCTTCTCTTCCTCTGGGGGACTCAGGCAAGGGGATCCCCTCTCCCCTTACCTCTTTATTTTGATGGCAGAAACTTTGGGCAAGAGACCAAAAGCTCTGAAGAGAAATAATAAGCTGAAAGGTATTCAAACGACAATGGGGGGTGAAGCACACACCCACCTCCAATTTGTGTATGATACACTACTTTTTGTAAACCCCTCCATGTAAGAGGTTAGAGTCATCAGGTATGCTCTCTCCAGCGATGAGAAAGCGTCAGGACAACTGATCAACAAAGGTAAATCCAAAATGGGTTGTATTGATATGTCCCCTAACCTTCCATCTTTTCTCAATAGAATTTTAGGCTTTGAAATTGCTCCCTTCCTAGCAAGCTACCTGGGATTTTTGCTCTTCTGCGGAAAGGGGGGAAGAAGTGGCAGGATGAGGTTATATAAAAGATAAGAAGAAAGCTCAACGGTTGGAAAGGAAAATATCTAACTCTAGCTGGAAGAATCGTCCTTATCAAAATAATAATCCAAGCCATTGTTGTCTATTGGTTCTCCATCCTGAAGGCTCCTTCAGAGGTACTAAATCAAATAAAACGAATTTGAAGGAAGTTCCTTTGGCAAGTCACTGGGGAAAAAGAAAAAATGGCTTTCTTAGCCTAGGAAAGGTATGCAAACCTAACAGCCAAGGGGGAACAAGGATAAGAGCCTTGGACACTTTAAAAATAGCTCTTGTAGCTAAGCTTGTCTGGAGGATGGGCAATAGTCTGGGAGCAAGTTGGAGTGAGGTGTTGAAAAGGAAATATTTGGACAAAAGGGATCCACATAGAATTTTCACAGCAAAGGATCTCCCTCTAGGATCAACAATCTAGAATAGCATGCAAGAAGCCAGGAGTCTAATCCTCAAGGATCTCTTTTACAATGTGAAGAACGGGGAAACAACAGACTTTTGAGAAGATAGCTAGATCACCCAAAAGCCTTTAAACATGGAACAAGATCTTCAAATTATAAAAGATGATGCATAAGGCAATGGGGATGCAAAGTTAAAAATTATTGGATTGAACAAACTGAGAATGGGGTCAAATCTTTCATTTGGAAAACTCTGCAAAATAGTGAAGGTTCACCAAACAAACGGCACAAAAAGGTCAATGCCATTCTAAAAGGCTTTCGAATCCCATGGAGTGAGGAAAGGGATGTTTTGAATTGGAACAGAAAGGGGACAGGAGAATACACAGTTAAAGAAGGATACAATGAGCAGATGGATCTCCAACCCAACAATATAAACAAGACAGTATGGAACGGAATCTGAAAATCAAAACCCTGGCCAAAAGCTAAAGCCTTCCTATGGCTGGCCACGCATGGTGAAATCCTCGCAGGAGAAAATCTGAAGAAAAAAGGCTTTCAAGGTCCATCGAGATGTGTCCTATGTTATAGGAGTGAGGAAAACAGGGAGCACCTCTTGCTTCACCGGTCTTCATGTCAACCCTGTGGAATGCTTTCTTGCATAGTCTTAACCTAGACTGGAGTCTAAATCAAAACCTTTTGGGGCACCTTAAAGCTTGACAGACCAATAAAAAGTTGAACATCTTAAAGGATATTTGGGAAATGGGCCCAAGTATGCTAGTCTGGAAACTCTAGCTTGAAAGAAATACCAGGATATTCAAGCACAAGGTAAAGAGTATATCTCCTGAGAAGATTTGGTCAGAATTGCAAACTACTATTAGCCCAATTGTCGCAAAATCTCGACGGGTGAAAAACAAAGAAGCAAACCTGGAGGAGATAAAAATCTTGCAAACTGGGAAGGCATAAAATAAGCATATGATACACTAAAGCCTAGTGGTAAATAGGTTAGAGAAGTGCTAAGGAAAAAATCTAAATGGCTCCCACCAGAACGACGTTGGTTTAAACTAAACTTTGACGGCGCTTCTAAAGGCAATCCAAAGGAATCAAGAGCAGCAGTGATTATCAGGGACCACAAAGACCTATTGGTAGCCTATGAGGCATTTTACATGGGGACTAACACGAACAATATTGCAGAAGTGGAAGGGTTAGTTGTTGGACTCAAGTTGACTATCAAAGAGAAACTTAAAAAAATCAAAGTGGAAGGTGATTCGCTTTTGATTATTTGTACCTTAGGGAAGAAAGAAGTTGCGAATTGGAGAATTAGAGACATAATAAAAGAAGCCAAAATCTCTGGTCACTTTTTGAAGAACTCCAAGAGCACCACATCCTAAGAGAAGGGAACAAAACCGCAGATTGGTTAGCAAATTGGAGCGCTAAAGCGAAGCTAGCAAAGAGGAGCAAAAGAGCAGGGGAAATTCCCAATGATTGGGAAATGGAAGGTTTTGTTTCTATCCTATATTCATAATGTTCCAATGAAGAAGGAAACAGTTTATAGGAGAATCCACTTTGGATGACAAGTTTAATACTTTTAGCTGCGTCTTTCCAGCTACGTCTTTACCTTAACAAGACTTATGTTTGGCACGCCAAGTGGTTTCATGGTATTTGGGCTTCGTAGGGATCGAGGAGTGACGCTCCACTAAGGCATGTTTCTATTTTGCGACTTGACCTTACCTATCAACAGGTATAGTTTACATCTCTTTTGTTTATGGCAATGTTGGTTATCAAGGAAAGGTGGGACGTTTTGGAAAGTACATGAGTTGTCGTCGGGCAGTTCCAAATTAGACTTAGAATCTTTCCTCAAATGGTTGCCTTTTGGCTGCAATTGGAGGATCCTTCCCTATGATTTTTTTGCTCATGTTCGATTTGGGGGGTTGTCGCCTCTTCTTAAGGGATTGGTCAGTTGGTTATTTCCTTCATCCATATCCGACTTAGACCGCGAGCCTCCTGCGATACTTGGTGAAAAGAATATGACTCTCCTACAAGTAATTAGTTGCGCCCTTTCTATCTCCATTCTCGTCCTGGAGTGTATTAGATCTCTCATGGAGATGGTGAACGAAGAGCCAATTGAAGAAGGTGGAGGGGCTAGCGCTGGCAGGCCACACTACTCCAAGACAAGAAATGTTGATCAAGCGATAGGCGCTAAGGAGAATGAAACACCCAAAGCAAATCATGGATATTGCAGAAAAGATAAAGAGACCACTTCTCAACATCAAAATGGTCGAGGGAGCCCATCTACCTCTCTTTGAAACCTCTCTGAAGATGGCCACAGACAAAGAAGATTTTATGCTACCTATCAAGGAGGACAAAAGTGGATTAGAAGAGAAGAAGATAAAAGGCCAAACATTGAAAGAAATAAAGGTATAGCCAACAAAGAGCAAGATCATGAGAGGTAGAAGACTATTAAGCGAAAGGCTTCACATGAGGGGGTCGGGCCTTTCAAAAACCAAATGCATATGAATGGCAAGGAGGAGCAAAAGTTACATGAAAGGGTGGGCACTGCAAACCCTCAAGGGAGCAACTCCAACAATGTCATCCAAGACAACTTTCGAGATAGAGGCAATGGATGCCAGAAGATCAAGGAGACTCTGGGAAGTATTAATAATTTGTTTCTGAAGCAAAATGGCAAAATTTTAGAACATCAAAAGGAAATGGAGGCTGCAGCCAAGCGTTTCTGGGAGTTCTTTATAGCCCACTACAACACGATAGCAGTTGTTAACAATAATCTGCGCCACCTCAAGAACACCATGGATGTCATTGTAAAAGAAGCAAAACTGTCCCACGCAGGTTCTATCAATGATTAGAATTAACACTGACGAGATAGAAACCCTGCAGAATTACCTGGAAAAACTTATGGAGGACACAACCAATATCAAGATAACTCTTCATCACAGGGATTGTGTCCAGGGTCAAGGGGGACAATCCATTCCTTCAAAGCAAGCAATTGAAGTAGTCGAAGAACAACCCTGACCTCCCATTATCATGTTAGGTATAAGGTATCTGGGAATAAGACTTAGTGGTTCATCTCATGAGTTCTTTGTAAAGGTGATAATTTTTTGGCAAGCTAGCCATATGGATATGTATTTCAATATTCTCAATTAAATAAAGTTTTCTAATTATCAAAATATATATACATTTTTTTGTTTTACTTTTAATTTTATTTTTTTAATTCTTTTTATTTTTTATTTTAATTTTTTATTATGTATTTAATTTTTTGTTATTTTTTTTGTTTGTAGTTTTTTTTAACTTATAATGTTTTTTAATTTATATTAATTTATTTTTTTACATTTTTTGTTTTATAATTAATTATAATTTAAATATTTTTTATTTTATTTTTTTAATAATATTTTTAATTCTTTCTATTTTTTATTTTAATTTTTTTGGTTCTCTTGTTTGTACTTTTTTATTAAATTATAATGTTTTTAATGTTTTTTAATTTATATTAATTTATTTATTTATGATTTTCTATTTTTTAATTATAATTTAAATATTTTTTATTTTATTTTTTAATAATTTTTTTAATTCCTATTTTTTATTTTAATTTTTTTATTATGTATTTTTTTTTTAAATATATGTTTTATAATTTTGTTTTAAATAATTTTATTTTCTTATTTTTATGTATTTTAATGATTTGTTTATTAGAATTTATTTCTTTTAGCATTTTAAATTATTAGTATTAGATTTTTATTTTATATTTTATGAATTTATCATTATGTTCACTTTATGTATTATTTTAGTTTATTTATAATTTTTGACCTTTTTAAAGTGTGTGTTTGACATTAAATTTTCATTTAAATTTTGAAAAAACATTCATGGCTATTATATCAAACGCTGAAGGATGAAAGCATTTGTCATGAAGCGGATCAAGGAATGAAATCAAATGTAATTTATGTAGAAAAATATTTCATGGGACTTTACTTAGGGTCATTGACTATCTACTTGGCAGATTGGATGGCCTTGGTGGAGGTGTTAAATCATGTCTTAATTTGACTTTAAAAATGAAAGTAAGATTGGAGAAAGAAGAGGGATAACCAGTTGCAAAAAAACATATAGCAATGAAAAAAATAAAGAATTCAAGAAGAAATATCCAGGGGCAAATCAAAAAAAATTTATACAAGCATGTCATTCTCACATATGCAATCAAACACGTGAGAGTGGCACAATTCCCAGCATGTGGAAGCCAATGCAAAAGCAAAATGTGGATGATGCATCAACCGATTTGTTTTATTCAAGTGCTATTCCATTTAAAGTGGCTAGGAGTCCGTTCTTTACTAATGCAGTTAACAAAATATCTGAATTTGACAAAAGTTACATCCACTTAATTCTGAAAGACTTAAGACTACTCTTTTGAAAAGGTCAAAAGAGAGGGTGACTAAAAGCATGGCAGATGTCAAAGCCTCTTGAAGTGCAACAAGGTGAAATATATAGAGTGATGGTTGGTCTGATTTGTGTCAAAAGCCATTGATTAATGTCTTGGTGTATTGCTCTCAAAGCACATATTTATTGAAAATGATTGACATCATGAATCACAAAAAGACATCAGAGTTCATTTGCAGAATCTTAGATGAAGCAATTCTTGAAGTGGGTGGAAAAAATGTCATTTAAATTGTCACTAAAAATGCCACAAATTATGTAGGGGCTGAAAAAATGATTATGGATAAGTATCCAAAAATTTATTGGAGCTCTTGTGCAACTCATTGTTTTAATTTGCTACTATAAAACTTAGTCAAATTTATATGGGTGCCTGAAAGAATTCAAAGGGGAAGGATAATTGCAAACTTCATAAAGAACAACTGCGTCACATTGAGTATTTATCGATAGCATGCATCGATGGAATTGTTGAGACCTTGTGAAAAAAATTTGCTTCTTTTTATCACTTTAAAAAGAGTAGTTAAAGAGAAAGCATCGATAAAGTCAGTAATTTGTAGTAATGACTAAAAAATTTTAACGCTTTGAAAAAATTCTAAGGGAAAGCAAACAGAACAAATCATCATAAACCCAAGCTTTTGGGAAAGTGCAAATAAAGTTCTAAAATTGTGTGAGTCTATTGTTGATGTGCTTCGCATAGTTGATGGTGACACCCCTTGCCTTGGTATGTTTTATGAAGCTATGGACTGTTGCAAAAAATCCATTCAAAAAGCATTCAATGATGTGAAAAAAGACTACAAAGCAATATGGGGTGTGATTGATATAAGATGAAAAATGATGCACACGTCATTACATGTAGTAGTTTGTTATCTAGAGCCTAAACTCTTTCATATAAAAAGAGAAAATGATGCAGAAGTCATAGGTGGATTTTATGAAGCCATTGACAGACTCGTTCTAGATCCAGAACTTGCATGTATAATTAGGAGCTAAATAAAAGCATTTAAAGCACAAAAAGGGGTATTTGCAACAGTTGTAGCCAAGTATGATAAGAAGATACCAATGGTGAAAATATTATGAATAAAGTAAAAAAAACTACAACACTTTGCCATCCGAAGTTTGAGTCAAAGAGTATAAGCATCGACGTGTGAAAGGAATTGGAGTTGTTTTGACCACATTCAATCTAAGAAAAAAAAATTATTGTTAGAAAATTTAGGATATCTTGTTTATATCCGCAACAATTTGTGGATATGCATGAGCAAACTAGAGAAACAATCTTCTTCATAACGCCAACCAGTTGCAGCAGAATTAGAGGATGCAAACAATCCTGAATTCCTTTGTGATGAATCTAGTGATGACAATAATGTTGATGAACCAAGTGTTCTTCATGATATGAAGCTTTTCGATATAGCTAATAGCCTATAAAGCCATAAATTGTATTGATTTTTTATGATGTAAAATTTTTTGATATACAATTTCGAATTTGTATGAAACTAACCTAGTATTACATATTTTAGATTTTGAAATATTTTTTCAAAAAATATCTTTCATATTCTTATTTATTTTTATATGTTTTATGTTTTTTTATGTTTCAAATTTAATGGCGATTTATTTTTCAGTTTTTTATCTGAACTCAAAATTTGAACCGATTTTTATCCTCATCGAATTCGAGAACTTGAACTTGAAAAAAAAGTGCCATTAAATTCGAAACACTAAAAAAATAAAACATATACAAATGAGTCAAAATAAAAAATTTAAAGATACTTTTTGAAAAAATGTCTCAAAATCTAAAACATGTAAATACTATGTTCTTAGCTTCATCCAAATTCAAAATTATACATCAAAAAGTTATACATCATAAAAAGCCAACACACTCTATAACCTTATAAACTTTTAGCTACATCAAAAAATTCAATATCATCAAGAACATTTGGCTCATCAACATCATTTTCGTCACTAGATTCATCACAAAAAAATTCGGGATCATCTGCATCCTCTAAGTCTATTGCAATTGGTCGAGGCTGTGAAAAAGAAAATTATTTTTCTATTTTGTTTATATACATCCACAAATTGTTGCGAACATAAACAACAGCTTTTAACTTTTCTGACAATAACCTATTTTTTTTTTAGATTGAATGGTGATCAAAACAACTCTAATTTCTTTCACACGTTGATGTACTTGCTCCTTGACTCAATCTGAATGACAAAGCATTGTAATTTATTTGTACTTGATCCACAATATTTTCACCATTGGTATACTTCAAGATGCACCCTATCATACTTGGTTGCAATTGTTGCAAATACCCTTTCTTCTACTCAGAATGCCCTTATTTGGCTTCTAATTATACATGCAAAGTCTGGATCTAGAAAAAATTTATCAACGATTTCATAAAGTCCACTCATGACTTCCACATCACTTTCTCTTTTTATATAAAAAAATCTAAGCTCTCGATAACATGTTGCATATAATGGTGTGTGCATCATTTTTCATTTTATATCAATCACATCCCATATTGCTTTGTAGTGTCTCCACATCATAAAATGTCTTTTAAATAAATTATTTGCAACGGACCATAACTTGATAAAACATGTCAAGGCAAGGGATGTCACCATCAACTATGCGAAGCACATCAACAATAGTCTCACACATTTTTAAAAGCTTATTTGCACTTTTTCAAAAGCTTGAGTTTATAATGATTTGTTCTGTTTGTTTTCCCTTAGAGCTTTTTGAAAGCGTTGAAATTTTTCGCTCATAACTACAAATCACTGACTTTATCAATGCTTTCTCTTCAACCACTATTTTCAAAGTGATACAGAAAGAAGCAAATCTTGTTTCACAAAGCTTCAACAATTCCATCAATGCATCTTGTCGATAAATACGCAATGTGAGACTGATTTTTTATGAAGTTTGAAATTGTCCTCCCCCTTTGAATTGCTTCATGCACCCATAAAAATTTGGCTAAGCAATGTAGTAGCAAATTAAGATGAGTTGCACAAGAGCTCCAATAAATTTTTGAATACATGTTTAGAATTAGTTTTTCAGCCCCTGCACAATTTGTGGCATTATCAGTGACACTCTAAAATACATTTTCCTCACCCACTTTAAGAATTTTTTCATCTAAGATTTTGAAAATGAACTCTGATGTCTTTTTGAGATTCACGGTGTCAATCACTTTCAAGAAAAATATGTGTTGAGGGCAATAAACCAAGACATTAATTAATAGCCTCTGACACGTATCAGACCAACCAACACTCAATATACTACACTCTATTGCACTTCAGAAGGCTTTGCCTCTACCATGCTTTCAATCACCCTCTTTTGACCTTTCCAAAACAGTAGTCCTAAGACTTTCAAAACTAAGTGAAGTGTAACATTTGTCAAATTCAGATAATTTATTAACTGCATTAGTAAAGAACAGACTCCTAGCCACATTGAATGGAATGGCACTGAATAAAACAAATCGACAAATGCATCATCCACATCTTGCTTTTGCACTAGCTTCTACATGCCAAAAATTGTGCCACTCCCACAAGTATTTAATTGAATATGTGAGGATGATATGCTTGTAGAAAAACTTTTTGATGTGTTATTGAATATTTTTTCTTGAATTCTTTATTTTTTTTGCGTTGTCATATGTTTTTCAGCAACTAATTATTCTTCTTTCTCCAATCTTGCTCTGATTTCTGGAGTCAAATTAAGAGGGTTTAATAACCCCACTAGGGCCACCCAATCTGACAAGCAAATGATCAATGACCCTGGCTAAAGTCCCATGAAATAATTTTTTACATAAATTACATTTGATTTCATTCTCTGATCCGCTCCGTGACACATGCTTCCATCCCTCAATTTTTTATTTAAGAGCCATGAATGCTTCTACAAAATTAAATGAAAATTTAATGTCAATAAATATATATATTAAAAGATAAAAAATTATAAATAAACAAAAATAATACATAAAGTTAACATAATGATAAATTTATAAAACACAAAATAAAAATTTAATACTACTACTACGTAATTTAAATTTTAAAATACTAAAATAGATAAATTCTAAAAAACAAATCATTAAAATACATATAATATATATATATAAAAAACAAAATTATAAAATATAATATTATTTTTTTAAAATACATAATAAAAAATAGAAAGTATTAAAAAGATTGTTAAAAAAATAAAATAAAAAATATTTAAATTATAAAACAAAAAACCATAAAAAAATAAATAAATATAAATTAAAAAACATTATAATTTAAAAAAATACAAACAAAATAAATTAAATACATAATAAATAAATTAATTAAAAAATAAAAAATTATAATTTAAAAAAAAAATACATAATAAAAAAATAAAAATAACTAAAAATATATTTCAAATATAATTATAAAAACAAATCTTAAAAAAATAAATTAATATAAATTAAAAAACATTATAATTTTTTTAAAAAAAACTACAAACAAAAAAAAATGATAAAAAATTAATAAACATTTAAAAAAGCAAATAAAAAATATTTTATATACAATAAGATAAAAATAATTAAAATACACAGTTAAAAAAATGAAAAAGTTGTAAAAAAATTATGAACAAAAAAAAACAATATAAAAAATAATTAAATTATAAATATAATTATAATTTATAAATATAAAAATAATAATAATAAACATAAACAATAAAAATATATACGAAATAATTGCTAAGATGTAGGTGAGTTGGTAAAGTGACTTGGTCGCTTCAAGCACCCCCAAGTTCAAATTTCAATTTGGTATTGGAGGCCACTTGTGACCGATCATTCATATTCATGGGCCGATTGTGGCCGTTAATGGTATTCTTAGGCCGGTTATGGTCGTTCCTTGGTATTATCAAGCCGGTTGTGAACGTTGTTAGTACTTCTGGTACTTGTGATAAAAAGATCACTTAGGGATTCGAGCCCCCAATTATGTCTCAAACCGGTTGGAGCCCTAGTCAAAAGCAAATAGGGTAAAGATCCCACCAAAACGAACGTCTATCCAAATATATATATATATATATATACAAAATAAAATTATAAAACTTAATTTTTTAGAAAAATAACATTATATAAATATATATAAAAAAACATTATTATTATTTTTCTAAAATTTTAAACAAATACCTAAAAAATATTTAAAAAACAAATATAATATATTAAAAATATAATCATCAAAAATAAAATAAACAATACATAATTAAAAAAATTAAAGTCATAAAAAATAATAAATACTATATATTTAAAACAAAATAATAAAATATAATGTTTAAACATAAATTAAAACAAAAAATGCAAACAAAATAAAAAACGAAATTATAAATAAAAACGTAAACAAAAATAAAAAACATAAATAAATAAATGAAAACGTCAATAAATATTTGTTATTAACGAATTTAAACTAACTAATAACAAATTTAACACAAAATTTTTTTTTTTTAAAAAAAAAAACATAACCATACCTACAAGTTTCTGTCGCCGACAGTCGATCTTGCTACCTATATCCACGTTGATGCCTCGCTCGACCAATGACCTTGATGCCTCACTCAATCCTACTATTGCCTAGCCACCGACGGACACCAAACGCCACACAGTCAACATTGTTGTTTGGATGCCACATGACCCTACCCCTGCATCATGTGCCACACGAGTCATAAGTCACAACACACTCAAAAACCTCTAAAGCCTCTTTTATCGCATCACACGCAACAATTATGTGTTAATGCTCAATGAATAACCGTAACAGACTAACAGTCATGAATAACAAACAAATATTTTGGATTTTTGTTGTGATAAACATCCATGACTTTGACAAACATAATGATAGTGCTAGGGTTTTTCCACTCTATTTTCCCTGCACAATTTTCCAGCTCAAAATTTCCCAGCAAATTTGACATCGAACTGCTGATTTTAGCCAATTTTTATTGGTCGCCGAAAAAATCGCCAAATTTCGAACTTTGTGCCAAAAAATCAGAGTACCTTGTGACTTAGTTGGACATGACGAATAAAGACAAATTCTCCTACAAAGAGGTAATGCTAATCAGATGGATAAGATTCCTTTATATGAGTCCCTGAAATTCAATAATGCAAATTCTATGATCAGAAATATTTTCCTTTGTCACACACAAATCTGAATCGCAAGCAACGACCTATATAGTGAAAAGTGCATATTCAACAAAAAACCAACAATGGAAGGTTGGATAATTAGCCAGCATTCGACCTTCTCAATCAAGCATAGCTGCTCACAAATCAACAACTGGCTCCACTGGACGTTGTCAAATATCAAGAGAACAATAGTAGCCCTTCAAGCCAAAATGAAAACTTTCCCAGTGAAAACAATCCAATAAGGACAACTTTGCAAGAAATTGAAAAAAATCCCAAATCAAAGCAATGTAGCTAGCCTAAACTAGTCCTCTCTGGGCTAATAAATCATACATTTGATAAGTTGTTGGATTTGAACACTTCTGTCAGTTAGTGGATCCTTTTACAACTCTTTCGATTCACAAGATTGTGCTGCGGAAGATGATATACATGCTCGCATCTATGTATGATTCAGATCTTCCTCTTACCCAAGCCACTGAACTTACATTTGGCGCATTTGACAAGCTGATATATGTTTGTCAATCAAAGTTAATGGAATTCTCATTGAAAAAGTTGATCAAGGTAGCAACACAAATCCCATTGCGGATATTCCCTAGGAGCAACTTGGATGCCTTCCCCTCATCCTCTCTTGACATTTTTCACATGGCCAACAATGTCTTTTCCAGATCAAAAGGAATTCTCATAGATGTAATCTTTCAGTTCGGCAAAATGTTTTTGTGAACAGACTTTGATGCACTGCCAACTGATTGTTGCAATGGTTATTGTTTACAATTTTGCCCCCCACAAGGCAAATTGTCACCCCTACCATTTGGAACTTTGCTATGATGCCAAGTTTGTCTTGTGAATCAGTTTTGGGGTCCTTAAATGAGCATTTACAGCCACCCAAGTGGCCATCTACATCCAGGTGAATTTTAATCATTCAGAGGTTTCCAAGGAGCTTGCTTATTTACAGCCAAATGTACAAATACAGCCAAGACATACAAGCTGTAAGTTTATTTATTTTGTCTTTCCAAGGATTTTTCGGGCTATAAAAGGTGGACTATTTCTTCGGACATTTTGTCCAAGAGAAAGAGCTCTGAAAAGGACTATGTAAAGTCCGAAAAAATGACTAAGTGGCAGTCATTCAAAGCTTATTTTCTTCGGACTTTTTGTTCGAAAGAAAAAGGGAAAAGCATAATTGAGAAGACCCCAAGGGCACCTGCCCTTTGGGAAGGTCCAATTCAAAAGTCCCGAAGGGTATGTAACCCTTCGGGTTGGTTCACTTTATGGTTTTCAAGTAAAAACAAAAGTTCCAAAGGATAGTTTCAAAAAGCCCAGGTGCCCTACAATTCTTCCAAAGGGCACTTTTGAAGGCAGACATACCTTTGTGAAGGGCACTTGGTCGATGGCAAGACCCTTTCAACAATTTCGAAAGGCACTTTTGAGGACAAGAAGCCCTTGCGGAGGGCACTTGGTCAGTGAAGTGCACCTTTACAATTCTTCCGAAGGGCACTTCTGGAAGACAGGACCAAATCAAAAAGCCCAAAGGGCATTTTTCGAAAGCAGAAGCCCTTGCGGAGGGCACCTTCATAAAAGTAAAGGCACAAACGGAAAAGAATTTCCCTCAGACTTTTTGTCCGAAGGAATTCCTTCGGACAAAAAATCAGAAGGAATTTGGGAGGACAAAAGCCCAATCGAAATAAAAAAACAAGGCAAAGAAGAAATTGAGAAAATTTAAAGAAATCCTTCTAAATAATTGTCAAACAAGAAATCCATGGGAATATGAAGTCAACAAAAGTCCGAAGAAAACCAAAAGGCAAGACATAAGACCCTAAAGAATAAATTAGGGAAAATTGGCAAGGAAACGAATTCCTTCAGACTTTTTGTCCGAAGGAATTCGAGAGGGACAAAAAACCCGATAGAAAAGACAAGGGCATAAGCTAAGGCCAAAAAAGAGAAAAGGAAATGCCAAGCCCGAGGAATAGAAGAGACAGAGAGAGTCCTTCGAACAATTTGTCCAAAGGGCGAAAACTAAAATAGAGCCCGAATCCCGAATTAAAGTAGAACACGAGAAAAACCAGAGAAAACACAAACAAGACTGAGCCAGAACTGAACAAGAAGTAAGACAAATGCATAAATAGAGGCATGAGCAAAGATTAAAGCAGAACTGAACATGGAGATAAGCGTGAACAGTGAATAAAACAAACGCAAAATAAAGACAAACGCAGGATAAACAAAGATCATGCACAGACTAACGTGAGTGACTCCAACAAGTGAACAAGTTTAAGAAAGTAAGCATGCTTTAGTTCTGAAAATAGAGTTGTCTTGCATGATGAACGAGCAGAGCATTGAACGTTTCAAATAGCTAAAAATTCCATGCACGCACTCTCGTTTGTCTCAAAGCTTGAAATGTTCCGACGGTTCAAATGTAATTCTTAATTTGGCATTTGCATTGATTTCATGCAAAGGGAAGACTTTCAAACATTCCAACAGTTTGAATGGATTTGACTATTCTTGTTTTGGAGTTAACTGGTTTTCAAGTAAAGACATCTATTCGTAGATTTCATGCATCCAAAGCTTGTCTTCTTCTTTTTCAACGCCAAGGATTCTTCATGCAAGACAGCCAGGTATAAGCCAAGGAAAGACAAATTTCGAAGACTCATGCAATGCAATTTGGATTTGGACTAATGAAGAGTTAACTTCCTCTCCTATTTCCAACGCCAATCTCTTGGCTTTTTGTAATTTTCTATATTAATGGCTTTTCAGCCTTGTAAAATCCATCCCTCTCTTGGTAAGACAGACTCTACCATTGGTGAGTTGTGTAACCTCTTTAATCAATAGAAGAACTGTACTTTCAAATTTCAAGTGCTGGCATAGTGTACATTCATTTAGCAATTTGCATACGTGGTATATTTCTCTCCCTTCCCAAATTCTGATTCGTACCTAGTTGTTACCTAATCATGTTATGCAGATCATGTTCAGTGTTTTATGTCTTTTGTTAAAGCTGTAAGTGGATGTTAGGTGGCTGCAAAGTGTCTTGTATCAGACCTCTCTCCATCGTTTTCCCTCACTTTTTTGTCATTGGATCAAACCTTCTCATGAAATACTTATGCACAGTGATCAATTGAAATCAAAGGTCTTCCTTTCCCCTTGTTTGATTTAATGTTCAAGGTTCCAAGTAGAGTGGGGATTTTCCCTTCAAGTTTATTTATCAATTTTCCATGGTAGTCCATAGCACAGAGTAGATCTCCGCATTGATACATCTTATAGGAACCAACCTTCTCTGGAGGTTCTTCTCACCATTGAGGCACCCACCCTCATGAGAAAATCCCATTGTCCCAACTGGAGAGAGAATTAGCCATTTCAGCACGTCTTAGTTTCAGGGTGCAACTCCAAGTTGACAACAGTTATCAATTGAGGCGCATTCTCCAAGGTCAACCTTGGTTGGATGTTATGTGTGCAAGTATCAGATTTTAAAAGAAATGTATTAAAGTTAAGCAAAACCGAATGAAACTCTGTTTTCCACTCCACAAAAAAGTTCCAAGGTGGAAAGCACTTTGTGAGTCCACTAATTTTGAACCAGCTCATGACCCTGACCAAGATTGTTACCTTGATGATGTCTTCCTCACACAAGTCACACCCAATCGGTGTAATATCACACGAGAAGATGATCTTGTCCTACAACAAATTAGTCCTTATGTGTTCTTGCTGGACACTCGAGGTATTATACACCTTAGAGACTATGTGGAGTAAATGAAATCTAAAGATGCACTCCTAGCATGGCAGAATAGTATGCATGAGCTGTATATTAGAGACGTTCACAAAATCACTAAAATTTCATTGGATCTCACAAGTATGGTCTATCCAAAGTCACTAGCACAGTAATGTTTGTTTTTTGCCTTTACCTGCGAATCTGTTTGGCACAACCATCACAAATGTCTTTTGCATCCAAAAGCTTGGTATGCCTTTCCTTGATAGGAACCGTAATCAAGCGCAACAACTCCGGACAACTGAAGCTATTTTCTCCAAGTGTATTAATAGTGTTAGAATTGTTGGTTTCCATATTCATTGCAGGGATGTGCAAAAGCATGATAAAACTCTCACTTCAGAGTGCAACCGTTACCAGCATGAAGCTTCATTGTCACTGCATTTCTTTGTTGCTTTTCAATGATGACAATGATGTTTTAGTTGTGTATGTGGATGAAGCCATCATCACTGAGATTGAAGCCACACAAATTTTTAAATTAGCACTGTGCAATGCTTTTGACATGACACATCCAACCATCATTCATTGTTGGTATGTTCTAAGATTCTGATTGGGGCAGGATCAGTGGATAACTGTATGCCAACAATAGGTTACATTTCCAGCCTCCGGACAAGAGCAATTTCTTGGATAAGTTTGGACTTTGGAACAACCCACCAGTGCACTTTCTTCCAAATAAGCCAAATAGAAGGCAGTAGTAAGTGCATCATATGAAGCAGCTTAGTTTAAAATAATTCTTGCAGATTTACAGGCTAAAAAAGCTCAGACTACACCACTGAATTGCAACAATTAAGGAGCTCAAATTGTAAGAAGGGAGAATGAAGAAAAATCTGAGTTGCAAGTAATTATGTTACCGTTTGTTGGCAAACACCTTTGGTTTTAATTCTACCATAAAAAGGGACATTATAGTGGTATCAGAGCCATTTCTTGGCCAGCTGTGGAATTTGAGTGGTCTACAATGAATTGACGACCAAAGTTTTTAGCAAAGGAAGAATACATAGATCATATCCAAGAGGTGTAGATGCGAAGACAAAATGAGCAGCCTTCTATATGGAATGATGTGCCTACAAACTATGAGGAATATATGACTTTTCCACTGGCAATTAGAGAAGAAATGAGCCTTGCAGATTTCATAGCATTAAAGAAAGGCAAGTATGGTTCTAGCATTGGTCATAAACCAAGGAACAATCCAAGAGATCTTCAGCATGACTTGAGAAAGGAAGATGAAAAGAATTTCCAAATTGTAAAAAGGCAGAATGAAGAAAAATCTGAGTTGCAAGTAATTTTGAAAGAAAATGATGGAAAGTCAAACCCTCGTGAGAATTCCAAAGAGGAAATCAAGGAGCAAGTGAATTCAAATCTAAACAAAGTTAGTGAGCAGCCCATGAAGGAATCCACCATGCAAGTGGAAAGTGGAGAACCCTCAATAGAAACTTGTATGGCTCTTGATAAACACAAGGATGGTTGTGCCAAGCATGTTGAAATGTATGATCGTATGTCAAGCTTGATGCTTCATAGTATATCACAGTGCAATTGTGGCTATCATGAACAACATAGTGAAAATGATGATAGAGTGATGAACACTTAGAGTGACAAAGGGCACATAGATCATTTCATACAAGTTTCAAATTGCTTGTACATGAAAGTTTGGGATCCGAGTGATCTTTGGAGACACAAGAAGGGTAAAGTCTTTGAAGAGTTCAACGTTGTTATTGTTAATGAATTCTTTATCTCATGCATTTGGCTTGAAACTAAGTTTATGAGATACTTTTGATTGGTTGATATTTTTGAAGCATTTTTAGTCACTATATAGTTGATTCCAACCCCTATATCACTACCATTTCTGAATTTCGTGAAGAAATTAAAATATGACACTTGATGCCCTATTATTTTTGTTGTTATGTGTAACAGTCCAGCCCCTTGACAATTTTTATGACAGTCACGAGTATTTTCAGTCACAAGGTGGATGTTTTGCCTACCATCAATAAGGGATTGTTTGCAACTGTTATGAAAGAGTTTCCAGCCACCACAATACTGATTATGAGCAATAAAATGCAATGGTACAGCTGCAGCCATGTTTGGGACAACAAGAATGGACCTTTGGAAGTCCATCACACAAATGGAAACTATGAAGAAATTGCAAGCATGGGAGGAGAGTTGAACAACATGCCTATGCGGCATGGTGAAGTAGTTGAAGGAGTGGTGTGAAGAGCTCTTGACTTCATTGACATGTTTATTCTATGTGTAGGTCTAGGAACAACCCATATGAATGTTGATGAAAAGACTCTTATGAGTCAAATAGTGCATAGTTTGCATATGTCCAAGGAAAGTACAATGTTCATGACATGTGACAAGCATGAATGGAGGCAGTTGAGTTTGTTTTCAGCCACAATAACAATATGGGAACTATTGAAGCCCAAGGCTATGTTCATGAAGCAAGTGTTTGAGGTTGCAAGTTTCCAAGATTGAAGTGGGATCCAGGGATTTCAAAGATAATAGAAAATGGACTTGCATTTGTTTGAGGACAAGCAAATTTGTAAAGGGAGGACTATAATTTCCTCTTTTCTAAAAAATAAAATCATATCATTAAAATAAAAAGTAATTTTAAATACTTTAAATAAAAGTAATAATATGCCTTAATTGTCAAAAGTGATATGTCAGCAACTCTTTTCTAATTTTGATTTAAGAATGGGACTTTTGGAGCATGGGTTAACTTAACCCTTAATGCTAATAAGGTATGATTTTTTTAATAGTATTCTAACTCTCCCTCCAACTGGAGCGTCCCTTTTTTGGAAGGGTTTGTGGAAAAAGAGTATAAAAAGGGGAATGGGGGTCATTCAAGAGGTTATCATGTTTTTGTATAAAATTTATGAGTTTGAGCACACTTGCTTAACTTGATACTTTGGAAGATGAAACCCTTCTTCAGTAATCAGAATTTGGGGAGGAAAACCCTCATATTCAACTGAGTGGCCTCATTCAGAGGTTATATTTGGGCAGATTTGATCAATTTGTGATACCTAGGATTTCACCAATTGGAGCACAACAGTTTGCAGCACTTGAGGAAGGGGCAAAGCTGTTTGAAGACCCTTTTTGGAGGGTGGCTATCCAACTTGCAGGTGTTTTGAACGCTCTTTCTAGTGGGGCGACCCACTTGGGAGGCCATTGCCGCTGTTTTTGGGGCAACCAGTTGCTGAATTTGATATATTTTTAATGGAGCATACAGTTGAAATTTATTCTTAAATTTTCAGGCCTATATTTGCATTAAAAAATCAAAGTTGAAGAAATTTTGGCGACTGCAATTATTCTGGAATTTTTGGCAATTATTTAAAGGTAAAAAATTGCAATTTGTGCCCTAGTTTTCATATTTCCAGAATTCTGAATTTATTGGCTTAGGGTTTGAATAAAATATCAGAAATGTGTTTGTGTTAGGGTTTGTTGGCAAACCTTTTGGTTCTAATTCTGGCCTAAAAGGACATTACAGAAGCTTGCAGAGAGTGAACTGTATACCATCCCAGAACTAAGCATGTTGAAGTACATTGCTATTATATCCAGTCACTTGTTGAAAATGGTAAAATTGAGCTCTAGTACTGTGTTACACAAGATCAGACTGCACACATTCTCACCAAGCCTTTTGCACTAAATGAATTTGAAAAATTTAAGGATAATTTTGGTGTAGTTTCATACTCTAGATAGCTTAGATATTAAATTTTGCTTTAGTTGGCACTAGTGACCAGATTACTAAGAATGCCGATTGTATTCTACAATGGCAGCCAAGGGGTGGTGGTGGATTGTAATGTCAATGAGTTGTTAACAATTAAAGGCCACCTTAAATTTGACATTCATTTGACTATCACAGGACAGTTTCAGCTTTCAACCTTAGATTTGACATCCATTTGACCATCATATTAAAGTTTTTTTTTCTTACTTGGAGAAGTCAAACGAAAAGTCGTAATATCTTGGGCATACATTGGAGTTTGGAACCCATTTTTATTTCCCAGAAAGAGTTTTGAAAGCCCGACATAGTGGTGCAGCTAGATTGAGGCCATCTATCACCAGCCAGTGGAGAATTTTCTGAAAAGGTAATAGAGTCATTAATCATTGTGGTATGTGACAAATCCAAGATAGGTACCTCAAGATTGATATCTCTTGGCATTTTTCACATAGATGTACTTAAGATATCTGTAGTAGTTGTTATATTTAAAATTGATGTTGGTAATTCATTAGGTATATATGGAATTTAAGTGATTTATATTGATTTTAGATGGTATAAACACTCCAACATTATCTACATGGTGACTCTAATTAATATTATAAATCAATCTGTCCCATCCCTTCCTCATTCCCCCCTCCCTCACACATACAGTGAAATCTTCTTAATCCAAGTCTAATCAATATGCATTCATGAAGAGGCAAAGATTGGCACCCCCATACTTGCATATTGGTTTCTCTTCAAGCATGCCATCAAACAATTGTGATATACGTAATCTCACCAACAATTATATTCACATTTTTCAGGGGACCCTTGCTTGGTTTTGAGTCAAAGCAAAGTAACGAAACCTAAAAGACCAAAATATTACAGACATCAAATGAATGTTGAGGCAAAAATATTTTTAGTACTTACAGATTCTCCACTTAGATCCATGTAAGTTTGGGGTTTAGCAAGGAGAACTGGTACGTCGCCAATATGACCTGCATGAAAAAATTATTTCAAAGTTTTTTCAAAAAAAAATGTGCAAACAATAAATTAGTCAGGAACTTATGGGATTTCAACATACAACATTAATGTCATCAGAGTTTGAAAGCAAACCGACAAACAGTATAATTTAAGGATGTAACTTAAATAAGTATTGAATGAGTTAACATGCAAAGCTTGGGTACAACTGTCACCTCAAAATGCAGTAACCTGACTGAAAAGACTCTACAAACAAACATCAGCCATTTACCTTTTCCACATAGTGCTTTACAATGAATCAAGCTGATAGAGATCCCTTCTGATTGAGCAATAGAATCAATCATCTCAAAGCCCACCTGTACTGAACACAAGATCAGGATACAAATACATATTACACAATACAAAAGAATGAAGTCATAATTTCAGTTCACAGGTATATATCAATAAACATTAACAAAACTATGCAATAGTTGGCATGTACATTGTGCCTAGTGCCTTCATATTTCTGGCCCGGATTGCCCAAACCAACAAGCAGCCAAGACCTTGGCCTATTGCACAAAGAACCATCTCTTTCAGTATGTAATGAGAGGTCATGCTGCTGTAATGGGCCAGAAAACTTGTGTCCACATAGAATTACAGGCACATGGGAGGGTAAACGCAAGCGACAGCATGCTGCAAACATTCTGCAAGACCCAACATCACGCAAATCTGCACAGTTTTACAACAGTTATCTTATAAAATACATGTCTTCTGTTCAATATTTGCAAGCAACAATATCATCAGAATGGTATGGTAAATTTCCAATGTGCAAGTTAAAATCATTCTACAAACAGCTAGAAAATTGATTTTCATTGATGAACAAATTAATTAAGGTTTTAGTATTTGCTGACAAAAAGGCTCTAGATGGTTGTTCTTGCAACTTGACGGTTGTTAATGCACCTTGATGGTTTTCCAATCTTTTGGTTCTTTAGCCATCAATATAACTGCCAGCTGTCACCATAGGGATCACATATGGCACAATCCCACATTGTTTGACATGGCCTTTTCTCCAAAATTGTTGTCTTGGTCAAATTTGTTGAAGTTAAGAAAGTTGCATTTCCAAAGTCCATTTTCATAATAAGTCAATTTAAAATCAATTTATAAACAGCTATGAAAATTGACAATTGATCAACAAATTAAATAATCTTTTAATATTCGCTGAAAAAAAAGCTCTAGATGGTTGTCCAATCTTTTGGATCTTTAGTCATTAATCTAACCACCAGCTGCCACCATAGTAATTACATGTGCTACAACCCACATTGCTGACATGTCCTTTTGTGCAATATTTTTGTCTTCATCAACTTCACTGAACTTGTTGACCTTATGGATTCTAATACTTAGTCAAACTCTCAATTGGAAACTCATGCACTGCTTCCAACACAAACGAACAAGAAATGAAATCAACACACATTTGCAACTCCAACTTCGATTTTCAGATACTCTAAATTACTAACATAAAAAACCTGATCCAGTTACGGATCAGTACTCTATGTGCAAATGTAGGTTTAACAAAGGCATAACAAAATACCCACAATACCTAACCTACACTTCCAAATATTGCTCCATATTAAATCTCAAAAAATTTAATAATTTCATGGCATTTATTGAGGTGTAGTGTACTGTTACCAACATCATGAATTCCAATTAATCAATAAGAATCCAAAAACAACTAATCATTAAAAAATTTAGAAAAAAAATGAAAAAGGACCAAAAAAAAAAACGATGAAACTATTAGGAATATTCACTGTTGCACAAAGACACATGTCCTTCCACTGAAGATGCATCTCGGAGACCGGTACTCGTCTCAAACACTGGTACGCTTCTCAAAGACTGACATTTCAGTGTTTCTTTTTTTGATATATTGTGCACTCTTGACCCTAGATATGATGAGCTATCAAAGACAAATATCAATATAATTACTCATCTTTTGTCAACATCTATTTCTTTACTTTAAAAAGTTATTAATGTTTTTTAAGGCTATCTTAGGCTATATAGCATTTTTTATTTGAATTTTACTATATATATAATTTTTCCTTATGTCTTTTGAGTACTTGTCTCCTATTTTTATGAAAAATGGCATACCGGTACCCATACTCTTCTCATGGTAACTATGGGAATTTTTGAAGGAAAATTGGGAAAAATGGATACTATCAAAATCATTACTAACCTAGGTACTCATGATTGATAGGATATTTTGCTGACATTGATCTCTTTTTATGGTAGTATATATAAAAAAGTATGGATCTAAAGCTGATCCAAGTGACAACACAATTTATGTGGTCAACACCAACATTGGATAGGATATCCTATGATCCGAGCATAGGAGGGTCCCACAAGACTAGCTTCTCATTGCAGTAATTTTTTCAATTTTTGGTCACTTACAGAGTATTGTGTGTGCACTTCATGCAACAGGTGCAAAGCACTTAAGTGTCAAGCGCTTAGCCCTTGCGGGGTTGAGGGCAGCACACCCTTGCCCCACACCAAAATGTGGATGATCCAACTCAACGCTATTTGACACAACTTTGCTTTGCGCAACACAACATTTGCGTAGCCAACACCACACTACGCCATGTGTGCAAGCTCTGAACAACATTGGCCAAGCATAACACAATATGAGCAGTATGTAATGTCCCCTTTTAACCCACACAGAGTAGGTGCTTTGTCTAAAGTTAGAATAAAAGATTGAGTCTTCAATCAGAATAAAGCAGCTTAGTTTGTCTGCAATTAGAATAAAATTAATTTGGAGATTACTCCATAAAATAAGGCAAGGTGAAACTATTTGTCATTACTCCATAAACTGTTTGTCTCAGTCAGTTAGCATCACTATTAAAGGGAGTTGTTGTCCAGTTAGTTGCCTACATTTGGGGAAATTTGTTATCAATTAGTTGCCTACGTTTGGGGAAATTAATTATTAGTTAGTTGTCACCCTTTATCGACTAACTTCCTATGATTTAGGATCGTTGGGAGCTAGGATATAAAACAGTGCATAAGATAGAAAGAAAATATCCTTTTGAATATTAACAAAACTCAACTTCAACTACAGGAAGGTGATGTTGCTACAACAGTTTGCTTGGCGCTTGAGGACGAAACCCTTCAAGCCTGAACCTAATCTTCTTGGGGACAATAACCTTCGGGAGAATACGTGGTGTGGGACATTTCTAATTTACACAGAGACTCAAGGATCAGCAGAATGAACAATTGCATGGATGCATGTGTGTTAAGGACATTTTAGAGTTCATAACTATATATTGGGCATTTTCTCAATGAGTTGAATTATTTTAGTTGCTCTCCATCTGCATATATGTGTGTCATGAAAATAATTAAAAAACCTTGTTGTGAGAGACTTTCCAAGTTTGATTACTTGTATGCATTAAGTTTAGGACATTTTAGTGGTATCAGAGTTGCGATCTTGCCAGGTTGTAGAAAACACACACACACACATATTCCACACAAATATATATATATATATTGATTGCATGTTAGAGAGTGATAAGGTGCAAGATATCAACAGAGGGAACAAAGGAAGCAGAAAATGGCACTCCATTCGAGGATAGATGAGACGAAGATGACAGAAGATGAAAGGGCATATCAATTTCAAGATACCCTGATAGAAATTCAGTAGGGACAAGAAAGAATGGTAGAACTAATGATACAAATGTTACACTTCCAAAGTAACATGCAACATCCAGATCATACTAAGGCATCTCAAAGAGAGGGAAGTTCAGCTTCGCATGACCGACTAGCAGTCAGTCAAATGAATCTCCTACAAAACCCTGCGAAACCCATGTTTATATAGAAGAATGAATTAATAGTTGCTGAGACAATTACTCCACGAGAGTTAAACAAACTTTTTGGGGAGTATCAAGAGAAATTGGAAGATTTCAAAGCTACAGTAACTTTTGTTAACTATTTGGAGATACTCCGCAAAAAGGCTCAGGGTGGCAGAACCCATAGTAGCAACCGTAATGATGAAAGGAGGGACCTGCAACAAAAGTTGAACAAATTAAATGCTCCTAACTTTGATGGCAGCAATAAAATATTTGCCCAGGATGGTTGCAAAAGTTGCAGACCTACTTTACACTCAGCCCTATGGGAGAGGAAGACGCCATTCAATTCAGCACAATGCATTTGGAGGGTGCCGCCTATGACTGGTCGCACCATGGTTTGGTCACACAAGGGCATAGTCATGTAAATAATTTTGATGATTTCAGTCAGAGATTGTTGGACCGCTTTGAGCGAAAGGATGAGGACAAGTACTTCAGGGAGCTTGTTAGAATCAAATAGCAAACCTCAATGGATTTATATGTTGCCGAATTTCAACGAGTTGCGGTTATGGTACTTGATGTATCAAAAAAGGGAATCACTTTTCTCTTTATTGAAGGTTAAATTGAGCCACTCAAAGGTCTATCTAAGGCCTTTGCACCCCATCACTGCAAGAGGTTATTAGGAGGGCCTTGACACTTGAGCCATCTGTACTAAGGAGCAAATTTTCATCTCAACCTAAAGAACCTATGACGGGACAACAAAAGGATAATTTTCAAAAAAGAGGATTTAATTCATAGCCTCAAAGAGCTACACCTCAGCCCATTGCAACAAAAAAGATTGATGAGCACTAGAAATGAGCTCAAAAGAAAGAAGTGTTTTTCGTGCAAAAAGCCTTGGGAGCTTGGTCATAGATGTTTGGGCAAGGACCAAGTCCATTACATTGAATTAAATTCTGATGAAGAACCTGGCGGAGATAATACCGACACTAGAGAAGGGACACTTGCAGCGCTTTCGGGGGCACCATAGTATCACCCATTCCAAATTCCTGGGGAGTTATCCGGACTTCTCAAGGTTCAATGTCATTGTTGTTGATGGTTTCACTAACCCATGCACCAAGGTAATTCAACAACTCAAGTTATCCTTTGGAGATTATAATTTATGTGATGATTTCTATGTTGTGGGACTAGGGAAAGCACACATGGTTTTGGGTATACAGTAGTTGCATTCCCTTGGGATATTCTCCTAAAATTATCAATCCATGGAGTTGAAGTTCAAATCTCAAGGGAAGGAAAGGGTACTTAGGGGCATCCCTAGTGGGTCACCTCAGGTGGTCACATCTAAGAGTCTGGAAAGGAATTTCCACAAGGGACAAGTCTCATGGGTATCCAGTTGCTTTAAAAGGCAAGCCTACTACTTTGCCTTCGGATAAGCACCACACTTATCACGTTGGCATTCAAACTATTTTGGATAAGCATAGTGTTGTGTTCAATGATAAGCCTCTAGGTCTACCACCAAACAGGGGATTCCAACACATCATAGAGTTGGAGCAGGGTTCGAAGCCCATCATGATAACTCCCTATCGCCAGTTGCGGATATATAAATAGGAAACAAAAAAGGCCATCAAAGAACTATTGGAGATGAATTTCATCAAACCTAGTTCTAGTCCATTTGCATCATCAACAGTACTTGTAAAAAAAGGATGGTACGATGAGGATGTGTACAGATTATAAGGCCCTGAACAAGAAGACAATTAAAAACAAATATTTCATTTTTAGGATAGATAAGCTTATTGATAAATTACATAGAGCTATCTATTTTTCAAAAATTGACTTGAGGTCCGGCTATCATCAAAGTCGTATGCGTGAAGAGGACGTACACAAGACAACCTTCAAGTGCCATTGTGGACACTACGAGTTCTTGGTCATGCCATTTGGGCTAACAAATACTTTAGCTACTTTTCAATCAGCTATGAACAAAGTATTCAATGCTCAGTTGAGAGATATTAATTTGGTATTCTTTGATGATATATTGATCTATAGTAAAACTTGGGAAGATCACTTGAGACACTTGGATACAGTCCTTGGATGGCTTTATTGCAAAAGAATCTAAGTGTGATTTTGGAGTTTCAAAAGATTCTATTAGGTCATATCATTAGTGCTCAAGGTAATAGCTTATGCCATGTACTTCCATACCCAATTTATCACAACCATTTGTTGTAGAGTGTGATGCTTCAGGGGCATCCCATGGCATTTGAAAGCAGAAAATTGAAAACTTCAAAAAGGGTATTTTTTATTTATGACAAAGAAATGGTTGCTATCATGCATGCTTTGGCTAAGTTAAAGCAATACTTAGTATGTGCCAAATTTTTTGTAAGAACGGATCACAACAGTCTGAAATTCATCCTTGCCCAACGTGATTTGAATGATTGGCAACAAAAGTGTGTGAGTAACCTTCAAGCTTATATTTTTGACATAGAATATGTGAAGGGTAACAAGAATATGGTTTCTTATGCTCTTTCCCAAATGCCTAATTTCTACTCCATGTCTTCTATTGCTACTAAATGGAAGGCTGCTATCATGGCAAAATATGCTAAGAACACTTTTGCTACTAATATTTTAAATGGAAGTGTGAAGGATGACAAATATATAGTGGTAGAAGGTCTTATCTTGTATAAGAATAGCATTTTCCTTGTACTCGAGTCCAAGATGAAGGAGAAAACTATGAGGACTTTGCATGATGCATCTATGGCTGGTCACCCAAGTTTCTACAAGACTTATAGGCAATTGAGGGAGAGATTTACCTAGAAGAGCCTCAAGGAAGATGTTCTCAAGCATACTAGAGAATGTACTACTTGCCAATTGATAAGACAAAGCATACTTTTCCAGCAGGTTTACTATAACCTTTGCCCATTCCCAACCAAAAATGGGTATGTATATCCATGGATTTCATCACAGGTTTACCTAAGGTAAATGGCAAGGACTGCAATTTTGTTGTAGTGGATTGGTTAACTAAATATGCATATTTTGTTGCCATCCCTATTGAGTTCAGAGCATAATAGGTAGATGACATGTTTTTAAGAGAGAGAGGGGCGGCCCCTATACCCTTATTAGTACCTCCCGGTCACATGGTTTGCCTAAGACTATTGTCAGCAATAGGGCCAGCACATCTCTAAACTCCTTTTGGTAGAAGTTATTTCGTTTGACAAGCACCGAGCTTACTCCTAGTACCAGCAATCACACCCCCAAACCGATGGACAGACAGAGATTGTATATAAGTGGGTTAAAGGTTACTTGAGGAACTATGTTACAGATTAGCAAACAACATGGATTGCGTGGTTGCATCTTGGAGAGTATTGTTATAATACCATTTACCATATGTCCATTGGCATGACACCATTTATGGCACTATATGGCTATGATGCATTAACCTTCACTGATGTGGTGTTCACTGACACCAAATTACCAACAATTGGTGACTTGGTGGAACATAGCTAAGACATTTTGAGGTCACTCAAAGATCATTTGCAATGGGCCCAAAATCAATAGAAGCTTTATGCAAATCAAAACTGCATCAAGAGGTCCTTTGAGGTTGAAGACATGTTCTTTCTACGCTTGCAGCCTTATCGGCAAACTTCCATTTAGAGAAGTGGGGCTGAAAAGTTCAAACCCCTCTTCTATTGACCATACAAAGTCTTGAGAAGAGTTGGTGAAGTGGCCTATGAGTTGGAGTTGCCAACTAGCAGCCAAATTCACAATGTTTTCCATGCATCTTGCCTCAAAAAGGCACTTGGCCAATGTGTTGCACCATCAGTTGATTTGCCACCCTTGGATGATAAGGGGAACTCATCTTGGTTCTAGAGGCCATCATTGACATGCGGGAGAAGATATTGAAGGACAAGACTGTCACAGAGTACTTGTTGGAAGAAACTACCCGCCAAGGATGCTACTTGGGAGGTGCCAAAGATCTTCGAACATCCAACATTGCATTGCTTGTGGGCGCAATTCCAGAAAGGGCAGATTTGTAATGTCCCCTTTTAACCCGCAGCACTGAGTAAGTGCTTTGTCTACAGTTAGAATAAAAGATTGAGTCTTCAATTGGAATAAAGCAACCTAGTTTGTCTGCAATTAGAATAAAATTAATTGGGAGATTACTCCATAAAATAAGGCAGAGAGAAATTGTTTGTCTCAGTCAATTAGCATCACAATTAGAGGAAGTTGTTCAGTTAGGTTCCTGCGTTTGGGGAAATTAAATATCAATTAGCTGCCTACATTTGGGAAAATTAATTATCAGTTAGTTGCCACCCTTTATGGATTGACTTCCTATGATCTAGGACCGATGGGTGCTAGGCCATAAAACAATGTATAAGGTAGAAAGAAAATATCCTTTTGAATATTAACAAAACTCAATTTCAGCTACAGGAAGGTGATGTTGCTACAACAGCGTGCGCTTGAGGACAAAACCCTTCAGGAATGAACCTAATCTTCTTGGGGATGACAACCCTCATGAGAATAAGTGGTGCGGGACATTTCAGATTTGCATAGAGACTCAAGGATCAGCAGAACAAACAATTGCATCACTACATGTGTGTTAAGCACATTTTAGATTCAGAATTCTATGCTAGGGATTTTCCCAATGAATTGTATTATTTTCGTTGCTCTCCATTTGCATGTATGTGTTTCATGAAAATAATTAAAAATCTTTGTTGTTAGAGACTTTCCAAGTCTGATTACTTAAATGCATTTAGTTTAAGGATATTTCATAGTAATGCACCACTCCAAGTTGACTCATGCCATCCGAATGGCTTACCCTAGGTAGGCATCATCACAGTCAACTTTTCATGAGCAGCGCTCCACTCAATTGGTACATCCCAAGGCTGCCCATGACAACAAGGACTTCTTCACAAGTCAATCATCCAACCAACCTCTATGCCATCATCCCACATATTGGCATCTTTCCTAGGCATCACTCAACTTGATTGGAACACCTTAGGTTGAGGAAAAGCACTAAGGAACATTGTGCACACCGTACAATGTTGCACATGCTTGCGTGTCCCACATAATCTGCAGCAGCTTGCAACATCCATGGAGACTCTCTGCACTCTTGTGTATTGACATAGCACTAAGGGGCATACTTCACAACTCGTGCATTCTCGTGCAGCCTATGCTTCACCATAGAGGTGCATGCCCCCCGTGCAACCTCAGCAGTATCCTTGTGTGCTTCCGCAATGCCTTGCAATGTGCTAGGTGGCACTATTAGAGCTCATGACATGCCTACACACCTATCGACATAGCACACATCCGGAAGTCCAACCATCACACTTGCAAGAAGGCGAACAGTCATGCATTGAAAAAGTTCAACCATTCTTTTAACCATCCTCTTTTGTAACTATCATATGTTGTCACTGCTTTCTTATAATGATATATATTGTAAGTTATTCAATATTAAAGCATCAAACCTGCATTGAAGATGTTCATCTCTCTCACTTGATGGCAAGCCCTGAATATCTAACATTTGTTGATCATTGTAATCCCATTCCAGACTAGCCAAATTAGTTAGGAAGTGTTTCATTCTCATTCTTAGCCTTTCTAGTCATTCAAAGTCTAGACATGACAATTAGGAAACGTCTCCCCTTCTGATCATGGGAATTCTCATTCTCAATCTTGCTGTGCACTGTACGCATATGTACCATATCCTATTCTTTCTATTGAATAGAAGTAGCTTTATCTGCTAATCTCTTTCCATTCAAATGTGTAATGGTTGTTCCGCATCTTATTTAGATTCCAATACATGTTCTACAATTATACAACTCTGTTTGAACAGATCTGTTAGTTTATATAGTTGTAGTTTTGTCCACTGTACACCTCCTGGGATTGCACAGATCATCCTACATGGCAACAACCCTCTGACTTAGGCATCAGCTCCAATACACCTCCTGGGCATTGCACGGATCAGATCTGTCTTTCTTTAAAGGTGACAATGGTTGATGCCAACACTCGGCACCAATGCCCTTCACCATGCATGTTCCTTTGTCCCCTTTCCTTGGGGACGGCAGAACCAACCGTTACTTAATAGGTAACTTCCAGAAGTCAAAATCTCACGCCCAAGCATCAGATCTGCAGGTAATGCATGGAAAATCAATCTAAA
This sequence comes from Torreya grandis, assembly GCA_037957365.1. Lineage (NCBI taxonomy): Eukaryota > Viridiplantae > Streptophyta > Pinopsida > Cupressales > Taxaceae > Torreya > Torreya grandis. The sequence goes on from JARHVA010000462.1 coordinate 4,659,963, forward strand.
GAATACAAGGAGATTCAGCTCCTGCAACGGTTGTCATGTATCCTCTCAGATGAAACTTTTATAAACATGTACATATGTATTCAAATCATAAAATATCAAAGATTCATAACAGTCAAACATCTCTTTTGACAGAATGTTGTGCTCTGAACATTAACATTATTAAAATTCCTTTTGCAGTTCTTTTGATGTAATTTATTTTTTCTGCTTTCTATTATGTACTTTGCATTCACTTATAGTTATGGCACATCTGAATTCCAGCAATTTAGAGTGTCATCCCACAGATTGCTCCTAGGATCCAGCTCAAAAACCTAGAAACTGGCTTAGAGGCCACCACTTCCAACTTCCACGTTTGTGCAAATCATATTATTTATACTCTTACAAAGATTGTATAACTCTTTCATGGTTAAGACCCTAATGCTCTTAAAAATATTGCAGAAAATGATTGCAAATGTCTTAGATGTGCTTTTCATGAATCATATGTTGAAGATAGACTCGTCTACAACTGGAATCATGTGATGCAATCATCATCGTAGTTTAGCATTAAAGTGTTTTCATTAACACTCAAGGTCCATTGTAGTGTGAAGGCATCAGTCATTCAATCAACTTTGTCATGTTGAAGATAGCGGCTCCAGGGGCATGCTATATAGCCAACTCAAAACTCCTTTTGCATTCCTTCAGTAATATATATATTTCCATTCCCTGTTAAAATAGATTGTCTTCAACCCAACCAGACATGGCAATCTGTTCATTGGGCTATGATCTAGAGGTTAAATAGGGCACCTAATTTCTGATACATTATGGTGACCTGTGGGTTTTCTGACCTATGGGTTGTTTTGGTACCAACTTCCCCTGTTGTGTTCTTTAAGGGAATGTTACCTTTTTGGCATTGTATGGTTATGTAAATCTTCCTCGTATATAACATAATATAATTTATCACAAAAAAAACCATTGCCCAATTTCAAAATCCCTGCAGGCACGCCCCCTTGTGTTAAAAGTGTGCTAATGCAGCTTGGGGTACATGGCAGAGTAGTTGACTTTATGTGCTCCAACAATCCAATGGAGGTGTGAAGAGTTGGTTGGCTTCTTGGCTATAAGGAATATTGCACTATGGTAAAGCAGTCTGCTCCCCAAAAATTAACAGACCAGTTTATTAATCGCTAAAACAAAGCACATGGCATATCAATTTATTACAAATGATTCCACTTCTTCACTATATAGCACTGCATGGGATGTTCTTTGTGCTTTAGTAACCTTGCTATGTATATGGCCTCAATCACAGCTATCCAATCCCATAGCAACACTAACAACCAATCAACCAGCTTAGTGTACATTGAAGAATCAAACACCAATAAGTCAAGGGTGTAGTTCCCAACAATGATCTGGTGCATGATAATCATGACACGGGTTTTGAATCTCTTTCAACTTGTAATCTATACACAGCCTTTCTTGACTAGAGAATTCAAACATCGCCATGTACCACAATGGCCATACCAAAATAATATCATACGCAATCATTACTGTGCACTACAACATAAAATGGGTAACATTCATACATAAAACAGTAGATTCTGTGGTGACCCACCCCAAATCTGCACTGAATTTTCCGAATTTAGTGTATTGACATTTTGTCAAACACTTAGCATGCTGGCTGTTATCACTGAATTTTCTGAGTTTGACTGCTTGTTTGTGATAAGTTTTTCCAGTTTGTTTCATATAGACATTTCAATGAACAATAGAGCATACATGTCACATGCATATGCCAATAACCAAACAAAATCCAATGACTGATATTAACACTTATAACAGCAGAAGTAAACAGGATATATGTATTCAAATTAAAGATTTGAATAGAGTTATTTGCTGATTACATTCAGTTTCAGATTATACAATGAAATGCCAAAATACCAAATTTTGCCCTTGTGCCATGATGAAGTTACAATGCCAAACTGCAAACAAGGTGTCAAATCCAATCGCCTTCATATGTATATGCTGCTCCAGCTGTATATTAATGTCTGAGATACTAGAAGACTGCTGTAGCTCAACCTTTTCACCATATACAATCTCCAAAATAGCTTTGATAAGCTGCGATCCCACTACAAGTTGCGTCTCCACTTATTATATGCTGCGGCTGGTTTGTATGGAGCTGGATCTCCTTTGAAATGCAATCGATCCTCTGATGATCGCTGCAAGTAATCCTTCCAATGGCGCTAGGGCTAGTATGAACCCTCTAATTTGCACAAATAAACTCTGAAAATATGAATTAAAAACTCCTCCAATATGCTCAATGTGACCACTGAATGATAGCCACCTGTTGATTGCAGCCTTTGGGTAATATTTCACACCTATGGATAGCAAAATCTGAGAGATACCACGTTCTCCAATACTGAATTACAGAAAAACCCTGGTTTTTCCTCTCTCCAACAAGGTTTCATGAAAAATAGACCAGTGAAGAATGCTTTCCTTATTTCTTTGAATGCTTCTATACCCCTCGTGAAATGGCACAACCCCCTAGGTAGCTTCTTGACTTTAAAAAATATATTTTTATATTTGCTTTAGATTGACTTTATTAAGTCTCTTAAAATGGGCGCCCAAACCAAAGTGTTTTTTTTTATAACTTGAATTATAAAATTAAATGGCCCCATTAATATAAGTCAAAATAAATCATTATGATGTGCACTTTTTAATAATTAATTATTATTAAAGTCTTATTTTAATAATAATTAAAATAAGATATCTCTCTCAATAATCATCATTTTCTCATTCTGTCAGTGCCAAGTGGTCATCCACTAAAACCACTACCCATCCAGGCGCCTTACCAAAAATAGTAAGGTTGGCCTCTATCACTCAACTGACTTACCATAAATAGTAAGTGCATCAAAACGAAGCCAGAAACCTCTGAATAACATCCCCTCTGAAAATGCCAAGGGTCTGGAGAGCTAAACATTGCAAACTGCCACCCGAAGAGCTCATTAATGCCCAAAGTGGACCCCCTAAACAACAACATTAGCCTACAAGGGTCAGATGATAGGCTAATCCAACGAGATGTTGAGGCGAGCTAAAAAAGGGACATTACAGATTCTTCCACTAGGATATCACATTTCACCAACCTTGTACCAATTCACTTGAATAATATCCATATCTTATCGCAGAACACATTTCACATAGTTCCCATAAATCAGTTAAGAATCAAGATACCCCAACTTCAGAGACTTGCAAACAAGCAAATATTATAAAGACGTGAATATAACACCTCGTCAATTTACATAAGCTCAAGTGGTAATTTGATGCGTCTTTCTTAGCAGAACTCCATTTTCAAACCCCCGAAAGACTTGTTAAGCTATAGTTTTGAGCGATATACTGCATCCAATTCTAGTTGAGGCATACCTCAACCCAGAAGACCGGGAGCAAATATCTGGTAATTTTGAAATAGTTATCCCTTGATCATGGAATCAAAGCCAAAGGCATGCCTTGAGCGGTTAAAGGGGACAAATTTACCAGACCAAAAGAAAAAGGTACATAACACCTCAAGAAGTTATTATTAGATAGTACACTTTCAGTATTCTCGATTTATATGATGTTGCAAAAAACCACGCGAGGTTAAATCATTCTTGCGCAAGACATTGGGTTTCCAGTTCCACAGTCCGTAAATGTTGAAGACAAATATTTTGTGAAAAAGGTAAAACAGCCTACAGAAATGAATAATATTCTTCTGGATTTATCTGCATAACAATGTTTTTGTCTGAACATTTCAAATCCCCGTACTGGAGCCATCTTCAGTTAGCATAAGGAATAAAGCTTACAAAAATAATTTGAATCCACAGTGCATAAATGTTATAAGGCAAATATTTTCTGGACAAAAAAAACAGCCGGCAGAGATTTTAAAATTCACATTAAGGCACACACTAAAATGTATTCGGATTGCAAATTGGAGCTTCTTATATGGATAAATGTTTACCACTGAATGAATTGGTATGAAACCAAAACCCTAAATAAAAATCAATTAAATAATGAATCACACTTCCAGCCTCCTAATACAGATAACAATCTTATATGAGTAACAATCAAAACATAAAGCTTAAAAAATTCCCAGGCCTTTCGAATACGGTAGAAACAAATAATCGAAAATATATTTAAACCCTAAAGCAACTCTACTAGGGCATCGATTTTAAGAAAGATTACTTAACTTGTCTGAATGGCACTTACCGGCTAGATTGTTAAAATGCCCTCCGAAAACGGTACAATCTCAATCCCGCGTTTGCAGAATTTAAACAGAAAGGTTCATTCTTTGTTCAAATACTTTTAGTGGCTTAATTCAAACCCAAATATTAATTTTTTAAATTGGAAGATAAACATCTGTATACTGAATTTTCTCTATAGTATAGAATTTGTATCTTGGTAGATGGTGTGTAAAACATATTTTACTCTCATTCATGTTGATTAAATTATAATCCTTTCAATAATTAATTAAGTTTCAAAGTATAATTTAGTTGATCTTGGTACCCTCTAAAAGTAGTTATGGTCATGGGTTCAACTCTTATTTTATTTTGTGGTATGCGTTGAGGGCTCATATCACATCAATTAGATGGTATACAGGGCTTGTCTTATATTAGAGTACTCAATTCCGGATGTTGGGTAAAATGTCTCGATTTCCTTCTAATAAATTGAAAAAATATATATCATATACTAACCAAAAACATTATTATATTACTTTTTTCAAATAAAAAGTGTGTTTTTGTTATTTTCAAATTAAATATTTACAAGAATTTATATTAAATTAAATTTATTAAGCATTGGACAATCATTTTTCTTTTCTAATGGAATCACCATCGGATGATACAAACAATATTGGTGAGAATAACGGTGCCCAATAGAGCTCTGACATTTTGTTTTGAAAGTGTATTATAAAATTAGAATTCCTTCTCCCCCTTATATTATTTTGAATCCAAATGTTGTGGATTTTGTATATTTATGGTGCACGAGAATTGCACTTTAATTTATTACGATGTTGGTTGTATCTCCTTCTATGTTATTGCTCAAAAGTCCGATTTACTACATCTCGTAACATTAAGGTATTGAATTGACAAGTGTGAAGAACTTGCTAAAAGGATTTGTACTTGTTGACTTACATTAATATCAATCATTGTTAAGTTGGGGGATATTACTCATTGAAATGTATTGCTAGTTATATCTCGTTTGAGTTGGGATTATGTTGCCACTAAATATACCTCTATTCAAGTGTGAAGTAGGGTAGCTAGTTTGGGGCACCCGCTCCTTTTTTGGGCATTCATAAACCAAATGATTAGGCTACTTGGACAACTTATATAATATGAACGCAATAAGTTTTATCGATGCAAGTTTGTGTACCTATTCCAACAAGTAACAAAATACAGTGTCTCATTTTAGGATCACAAGGGTATGACCCAAGGTAAGTTACACTTCATGGAATGGAATTAGTTTGCAATGTGGCCATAGACCTTAAAAGAAAATCCACCTCTGTTCAACCAAGTTTCTCCCAAACAACTCCTAAAACTAATCAAAATGTGGATATTCACAATGATAAATTATTTTACAATGATTGGATCTAATAAAAAAAATTAATAGGAGGAAAAGGTAGGGAAAAAAAATATTCAAATTGTCATTTGTCTATCTTTGTTATTAAAGCAAACATTCAATGTGAATCACTACAAAACAAACTAATGTTTACCAAATCAAGTGTTCACTTAAATTTAAACAAACTTAATTCTAAAGCTCGAGGAATAGTTTGAGAAAATCCATAGGCATACTTGACAAGTAATTACTAACTGAAATCACAGTTTTCTAGTGAAATGATTATAATAGTATGCACTCAATCCAACCAACTCATAATAATGAATGCATAAATCACAATGATGATAATTTTAAACTAGGAAAAAATAGAGTATCAATCAAAGCGAGAAAAGGAAAATACAAACTCGTAAAATATCCATAGTGATTTCTTAAGCTTTGACATCCAAACTTCCTCCTTAAAAAATGTTATAATATAGTGTATTTATAATAAGAGATGGTTCATCACCACATCTTGAAAGCACTTATATATGAACATATTTATTAAAAATAGACCAATAATTCCAATTTTATAAATAAAAATTAAACCATCTTTTAGCTTTATCGTAAACCTATTAAGCTTAAAGAGGCAACTATGACATAACTTCCACGTCTAAGTCCTTCATATTTCTCTTGCATAAAATTAGACATTACTCATGTTCATCGTCCCTTTTGTCAACAACGGCCATTTCTCCTCTGAATGCAATTGTGAAATTGTTCAGGATCATTGTGAAATAATTTGTACCTATAAAATTGTTATCTCAACTATGGAAATTTTACTGTTTTTTATACAATTTGTGATCTTTTTCTACAAATTTTACTTACTTTATTTTCTCAAACTTCAAAACATTCATTGTGTATTAAAGTCTTCACTGTGTAATTTTTTAAAATTGAAGCCACCTATGAACTATATTAATCATCAGTAATCACCTCATTTGTTTAATCGTTTATTCAAATTTGAATTTAAATTCGAGAGACCATTGTATGTTCAAATCTTGTTTCACCCCTTAATGTTGCAAAATAGTGGCGGGCATCAAATTTGGTCATTATAGTTTTAGTGAACAATGAGTTTGTAGGCTTCTGCCATTTTTTAATCTCGATCGTCCACGTGGCATGATCATGTAGTATCAAAATCATAAAGTCATAGCTTTTTCACTTTTAATATTTACTCAATTCTTTGTGGACACATGAGATTCTTAAATCACTTTATATTCATTGAAGTCCATGCACTTTTAATCTTCTCATGACATGGACATGTGTCATCATTTGGTAAAGTGTGGCCTTACTAACTCCAAGTCTCCATTATATTTTACCCTTTATCGTGTTTGCTCAGAGTGAACAACATGACATTCTTTGACTACTCCACAGTCACAAACGCTTCTTTATTATTAATATGAACTTTAGCAAACTGCATGCATATGTGGATTCATGAAATCCACTTTATATTTCCTTTTATCCAAACATCTTCCCTTCTTAACATAACCAATGGCCATGTCTAGTCACCTTGTGACCTAAGTTCCTTTAGACTTCATGTCTCTCTTGACTTTGACCTGTATTACATCTAGTTGAAGATACACATGGAAATCCCTCATTTGGTTCATAGTCACGGGCTCACAAAATTGCAACTTTTGAATAACTTCTTTATGCATAGTTCATGGACACATTGATTATTTCCTCTATTTTATATCATTTCAAGTCCACAAGCATTTGCACCTTTAACCTACGTGTCCCAATGAAAATACACAACACACTCCTATGCATAAACACTAATAAAGTGCATATAAAACTTTAAAATAAAGTTGTGATGTAAATAAAACACTTAGAAGTCATCCACCGGCCATGAAGTCATGAAGTCACAAAGGCTTCTTTTATTATTGTGGTGGCCAAAGGAATTGCATGGATCCATATAAATTTTAAATCCATTTTATATTCACATGCATTCATGGCTCCTACATACATCAAATAAACATGTCACAGTGTATTTAAAGGGCACATATACTTTTAAAACTTTCCATATACAAAGAAGAAACATGGTGATCATTCAGGTGTCACAAATGATAGAGGTCATGGGGTTCATTTTTGTTATCAAGGTAGCCTCAATAACTTCATGTGTTACATCCCAATTTCTCACTAAGCAAAATTACTTGATTATATGTGGATTTTTATGGTTGGTAATTTGATTCGATTATTATTCAACTAAGTTACAAGTCATAAGTTGTTATGAGATAGATGTATGTTGCTTTGATTTCATGATTACAATGCTGAGTTAGATGTATTATATATTCTTTACATTGTGATCATGTTGATTTGTTATTACAACAATATTTTATGATATATGTTACGATGTTATGGACTAACTATATTTTTATCGTGAGTTTGATGCAGAAGAGATGCATTCCTCAAAGTATGATGGAGGGAGAGCATCATCAGATAGGGTAGCATACATGGAGGTGTTGGGGGATGACATAGAAACAACTATAACACATGCATACACCATGTTAATGGTACTCATTATGTGCATAGTTTGAATAGTTAGCACTAGTACGTTTTCTATGTTATCTACATTTAGATAATTGTTTATTCATGAGTAGTTGTGTGTTAGCTTAGTTGAATGCTTATGTAGAATTAACCTCGTGTGATTGCATTGTGGTTTTTATAAATAGATTTGGATATGTAATGCTACTGTGTGTTTTTGTCATGATTGTTAATGTTTACGAAAACATAAATCTGTGTGAATAGTATTAGGTTACTATGTTATGTAAACTAACCATAATGTCTTTGCATTGTTTTAAAACATTGGCTTGTTATCATTTGATATTCGGGAATATCAATATATGCGTTAATATATGAGGATAACAAAAGACATAGAGAGTCTATATAACATAATAATACCACAACCATTATGTTGTTATAATACTAGTATGATTGGTTTAGTGGACGTCTGATTTACCATTTTAGAAAAAGTAATATAATAGACTTTATATTAGTTTGGTTACTATTAAAATCATGATGTTGGTATCATTATTAAGTTGTAGAAAATAAAGCAATTTTGTTATAATTGGCAATTGTATTGAATTATGTTATAATTAATAATTGTATTATAGTTAGAAATAAAATGAATAAAAACAATAATTAATGTTTGGGGGAGATAGAAGATCTTTTGCTTTCATACTTGGGATAAATTAGAAAAAAAACAAAAATAAGAAAAGTGTCATAAGGGAAGAAAAACAAATAAAACAACGATTATGGAAAGAATGGAAAAGCTTTTTCATCACAAAGAAAAAGATAAAAAAAGCTTGATGGGTTATAAAAGCTAGGATAAAAATAGAAAATAAGAGATTTTTTTTTAAAAAAAGGGAAAAATTCATTCAATAAGAAAAAGAAATAAAGGGGTGTGGCATAGGGAGGATAAGAGGAGAAGCGGAGAGGAGAAGCAATAGTGTGAAAAAGAGAGAAAGAGACATTGCGGGTTGGAGAAGAAGATAGGACAGTGCAAGATATTTTTCGAGCAATATAATATGGTTCTGGGTTTCGTGACATTGAAGATTAAAGTTGCGAGCCACCGTCAAAGGTATGCCACTCTATTTGTTGTCTATGTTATATTCTTTACAACTTTACGTTTAGAGGAACTTCCATATTCTAGATTAAAATAAAGAAAAATAAAAATTACAGAATGAAACATCGTCATTATTACGTAATATAATAATAAATATGCATAAATGGATCTATTTATTTATCATGATCTACTTATTCATAAATGGTTATGAATCACAATAATCTTAATAGTAAAAATTGCACTGATCATCCATCATTATTATACTACTTACCTTGTAGTTCCTTATACGCTTAGATGTCATGAAGTAATGTTCTGGATTGCGGTTCCATGAAGTCTGTAACTTTGAGCCTGTTTATATTAAAGTTTATATTTTCCAACTTCGGTTCCAGTTTAGTGGTAGACCACAACCTTATCGGCCTCTAAAAAAATAAAACAACGATATGAATACAAGTATCAACAACGATATAAATATAAGTATGAACAGTGAACTATATTTAAGAAGAAGAGAGAACTGTATATTAAAATAAATGACTAGGTATTATATTAAGAAGAGTGAACGATGTATTAAAATAAGCGCACTACGTATTACAATGATTTGAGCATAATAATATTATTCATGTTTAACGAATCTATATAATGTATAGCAAATTTATTGCAATGATAGCAGACTACGCATAAATCAGCAAACTATATATATTATGGCAAGCTCCTAAATATGAGTTATCTTAAATACAATCTAAATATATATCATGCCATGAGAGTAAGTATAATGTGTATGGTTTACATTAAATACAACAGTGCTGAATATTGCTAATGAGTCCACTATCAATATGGATAAACTAGTTATGTTACATTAGCGAAATATATGAATAAATTGGCTATGATATTAAATAAATTTAAATTGGTTCTAAACTGGCTCAAATTATTATGGGATATTAAATGTATATTTGGTGTGATTTCAAGCAATGTTACATATTAAATCATCAATATATTTGTGAATAAGGAAGTTATAATGGATGAAGTCCTTGATTTGAATTGTAAATGACTATTGATATTATATACAGTATTTATATATTGCTTGATACCTATATGTGGTATGTATTAAAAATTATTTAGTAGGTACAAGTGCTCGTATATATGGAATATATTGATATAAATATTTAAGCACTCGTATATATATATCGCATATATTAGTATATTAGGAGGTGTGCTTATATTTATAGTTTTATTATCTGTTAAAACTAAGTTATAGATTCTTGAAGACAAGAACACTATTCATATATACATACTAGCCTCCTAAAAATGTAACAAGTTGTTTAAATGAAAGAATATGTTTTCTTTAGATTTATAATTTTCTTTATCGTGACTAGTTGTTTATAATGGAGTAGTTGTACATATGAACAATGGACTATGATATTATCATTTGTCATAGAGTGCATTATATTTGAAACTACTTATGATAATTAGAATATGCAGTCTAAATATAGATTAAAACCGGTTGGTATGAGTTGTACTTGTTATGCCTATTATAAATATGATAAATAGTGGAGATTTATTCATACATTTGACAGATTAAATGTATGCATTTTAATTATTCATGTATTTAGCATGTTTTATGCCTGCTAGTAGGAAGTAATTTGTATGAATCTACTGGTTATATATATGTTAACCAAATCTCATATTATTGGTACTAAGTAGTGAGACAGACTTCACAAGCTTACTAGCATTACCAATGCCAAATGAAAGTAATCTGATCAAGTGGTGTATATGAATTTGACTGATCTTAGAGATCAATAACTATTGAAAACTTTAACCAAAGTAATGTTAGTTATACATTTTCATTTTATATGTATGATTTACATGTTTGTGTGATATTATGTTAAAATAAATTTCTTTATGGTGCACTTCATGTTCTTAGAAATCACACAACACACAGGTACTACTTTATCTCTTTGGATTCTTGCATCATCACTATTCACTCATTCATGAAAGAAGGGTCATTCCCTAATGGAGAATTGTGTGGGGGATCAATGAACCATAGTTGGTGTGACAAAGCACTCGAATGATGCTCTTCCTCCCCACAATGATACTATTTTAGAGACTACACTTGAAATTATCATAGATATTAGAGTCTGAGAATTCATGCTCTGTGGAGCTTTGTATCTTGTATTTTATATTATATTTATTATTATTGAAACATTATCTCTGGTGAAATGTAATCATTTGTTTATTGTACATCAACAATAGTTATTGTATATTTGTACTAGTCATAGCTAGAAATCTATAATTACATTTTATATTCAGTTATGTTTTGATTCATTTGATAATAGTGATCAGTGATAGATGTTACATGCTTATTTTAAAGTTAACACACTTAGAGTGTTTTATCTAGCCCACTAATTATATTCTCGTACTGAAATCTAATGAAAGAATATGTTGATTAAATTTATAAAATATATGTTATTCTAAAGTAGATCCCATTGGGGATGTTACATGTGGTATTAGAGTTGTGGCTCAAACTCTAGGATCTAATGAGTTCACTAACATTTTTGTATCCTTCTGTTTACCAGAAAGGAGAATAGTGAAAGCTAGAGTATCTAGAGAGGGTGTTTCAAATGTCAATGACAATAACCCTCCATTTGATCCTAATCGATTTACCGTTGAACAAACAGCAAAGTTGGATCAAATTTTTGTAGTCATGTATGAAACCAAAGACCAAGTTTTAGCACTGAAATAGGAAGTTCATAACCATGAAGAGGAAGTACACCAAAAAATACAATAAAAACTTTGTTGAGTAGGGAATCTTTGGGATGCGAGGGCTCAAGTAGCTAGGCAATTAGCCAGAGATATAAAAAAGGTGAATCCACCTAAGTTTGATGGAACCATTATGGGTGACGGAGCTAAAGCATGGTTGACTAAAATTGAAAAGTATTTTGAAATTGAAAACTACTATGAGGTCATTAAAGAATTTTGGGAAGCTTACCATTTAGCTGGTGAAGCAAGTAAGTGATAGGCCAACAAGCAGTTGGAAATAAATCTGAACTCAACCACCACTACATGGGAGTAGTTTATCATGTTATTCAGATCACAATGGCTTCCATAGTTATACTTTGATCAGAAGCTTACAGATTTTTAAAATTTAAAGCAAAGAGACTCATCGATGAATGAGTACTAGAAATAATTCAACAAACTTTTGAAATATGTACCTTAGTATTAGCCAGATGAGAGGTTCAAAATTAGGAATTTCATCAAGGGATTAAAACCCCACATTCGTGGAAAGATGGATGTTCATGGACCATATACCATGGATTAGATATTCGAGAAGGCAGTCAAGCAAGAATAGAAGTTAAAATCTCTTGCTTAGGCTAGGAACAAGTTTAAGAAAAAGTTTAAATATTTTAAACCAACTTTCAAAAAGAAGAACTGGAAGCATAGGTGTGGAGACTCTACGAGTCAATTAAAAAATCAGAATGCTAGATTCAACAATGGTGCAAGCAACAAGAAACTAGGCAATGGTTTCAAAGGCAGTTTCAAGGGAAACCAACAAGTTGACAGGAAAGGACCACTTGGAGATTGCTTCATTTCTAAAGGTGACTATTATGCATGAGAGTATACCCAGGATAAGTTAAAGAACAAAGGTTCTACTCCTTAATAGGAAATTTTTTAACAATGTATTTATGTGACAGTTGGTAATCAGCAAGCTAAATTTCAAGCTTCACCCATAGAATTGTTAGTTATTTTGTTTGAACATCCAATTTCTATTTTGATAGATACAAGGGCTATAAAATGTTTTATATCTCCTAAAAAGCTTAGTAAGTTATCTAGAAGAGCTAGATTAATAGCAAATGAATGGTCGGTATAAGATGAAAATGATTCAAAAGTCAAAGTTGACAAGTGTTTAGTTGAAACAGAGATTAAGTTGCTTGAATTCACAACAGTAGTGGATATTTATGTAGCACCACTAGGGTCAATAGATGTGATCATAAAAGCCAATTAGCTTGCAAATCATAAATCCAAGGTTGACTACTATCTAAAGAAAGTTGAGTGTCTAGACAATTTTAGAAATCAGACACAAATTTAGGGCGAGAAAAGAGAGTTGAGGCTTAGGCTAATTTTTGTAATGCAACTCAAGAAGGTTTAATAAAAAGGATGCCAAGCATTTATAGTCAATATAAATGAAATGGAATAATCTAAGGAACCATCCCTTGAAGATTATCCATTTCTTAGGAATTTATATAATGTGTTTCTGGAAGAATTGTCAGGATTGCCTCTTGAATGAGAGTTTGATTTCTCTATCAATATTATACCTAGATTGAACCAAAATCTAAGACACCATATAGGATGAAAACCACTCAATTGATTGAATTAAAGGCTCAACTTTAGGAATTGTTGTCAAAAGGGTTGATCAGGCCAACTGTGTCACCATGGAGTGCATAAGTTGTCTTTGTTAAGAAAAAGAATGGTATTCTTCGACTTTGCATAGATTATAGAATGTTGAATAAGAAAACTATCAAACATAGGTATTTGCTACCTCTAAAGATGATTTCTTTAATCAAATACGAGGGGCAATGGTATTTTCTAAGATTAACCTTAGAGCAGGACATCATCAGCTAAGGATAAGGGATGAAGATATTCTAAAGACAACATTTAGAACTTAATATGGGCACTATGAGTTCGCAGTGTTACCATTTAGGTTGACAAATGCTCCAGTAGCATTCATGAATCTCATGAATAGTTTGTTCATAGATTACCTAAATCATTTTATTTTGGTCTTTCTTGATGACATTCTTATAAACTCTAAGAATGAAGAGGAACATTTCCAACATCTGAAACTGATTCTACAATGGTTGCGAAAGCACAAGTTATATGGAAAGTTATCTAAGTGCGCATTTTTCTAAGAGAAAGTGTAGTATCTAGGATATATTATTTATGTGGATGATATTTCAGTGGATTTGTAAAAAATAAGAGCCATTATGGAGTGGCCAACACCAAAGAATGTGTACGGGGTAAGGAGTTTCATGGGATTACCAGGCTATTACAGGAAATTTGTACCAATTTTTTTTAAGATAGCAAATATGATTACATCTCTACAATATAAAAACCAAAGTTTTATCTAGTTAGATAAGTGTGAAGTAGATTTTTAAGAATTGAAAAGAAGACTTACTTTAACACCAATACTAAGAGTTTTTGACCTCAATGGTCAATTTTTAGTGATCACATATGCGTCTGGAGATGGACTAGGAGGAGTCCTTATGAAAGAAGGTGCAGTGGTAGCTTATGAATCGAGTAAGATGAAGCCTTTTGAGGTAAATAATGCCCCTCATGACTTAGAACTTATAGCAATTATGCATGCTTTACAAATTTCATAGCATTATTTGTTGGGAAAATCATTTGAGCTCAATATGGATAACTTAGGACTCAAGTGCATCTTCACTCAATCGAATCTAAATGCTCGTTAGAGATGTTATCTTGAGTTCTTGTCTCATTATGATTTCAATATCAATTATATCAAAGGCAAATAAAATAGAGTAGTTGATCCCCTAAGTTGTAGGAGGTAATAGCAGCCATGACTATTATCAAGAATACTTTTAAGAATCTAGTGATTGAATTCTCGTCAGGAGACAAATTCTACAAACATATCAAGAAAGCATTATCTGGGAATGCTTAGAATCCTAGTATAAAGGATTCAGAATAGAGAATGATGGTGTTTTGTGATACAATGGAAAGATGTATGTACCAGATCAAGAGAATCTAAGGAGCACAATGCTAAAAGAATTGCATAATGTCTCATATTCAAGACATTCAAGAGTAACCAAGCTCATGGCAGAGATTATACCACTTTATTTCTAGAAGGTAATCAAGAAAGATGTAGTGGACTTTGTGTCAGGTTGTCTAGAATGTCAGTGAGTAAAAATTGAACATGTGTATCTTGCTGGATTGTTATATCCACATCATATACTAGAATAGAAGTGGTAGGTGATGAGTATGGACTTTGTCCAAGGTTTACCATTATCACAAAACAATCATGAAATTATTTTGGTAGTAGTTAATAAACTAACCAAGGTGGCTCATTTTATACTAGATAATTTGATAGATGAAGCACTCACTCTTATGAAGAGGTTTGTAAAGGAAATGTATTGGTTGCATGGATTTCTAAAGAAGATCATTTTAGACTGTGATCCAAAGACATGACTTCTAGGATTTGGGTAACTCTGAATTCAGCTTTGGGTACGTAATTAAACTTCAACATGCATATCACCTAGAGACTGAAGGTTAGACTAAGTAAATTAATTAGGTGTTAGAGGATCTTCTTTGTATATATTGCATGGAACAACAATATAAGTGGAAAGATTATCTTTTGTTGGTTGAGTTTACCTACAATAACTAATACAAATCAATATATCTGCATAGTATACCAAAAGAGAAGTGGCAGGTGATCAATACGAACTTTGTCAAAGGGTTATCGTTGTCACAAAATAAGCATGACATGATCTTGGTAGTAGCTGACAAACTAATCAAGATAACTCATTTTATACTAGGCATTTGATAGATGATGTGTCAGGAATCTAGAACAACAAACTGCTCTGATACCACTTGTCAGGATTAGGAGCATAATTGATTACCTTGTATAAGCAACTAAACACGAAATTTAACCAGAAGTAACAAGTAACAAGAAATCAAAAACAACACAGAATTTGAGAGACAATACAATCTTGTATTCAACTCATCCAGAAAGAAAATACAATCAAGAAGATGCCACACTCTTCTCACACCTATGAGGCTTCCCACACCTCTAGGGCTCCCAGTAATTCTCAATCAAGAGTTCTCTCTCTCAATTACGGTCACAACAATCAACTCAAACACAGAGTTGTTGTTCACCTCCACCAGTTAGTAACAATACTGCCAGTCCACCAGTCAGTAACAATACTGCCAGTCCAACAAGTACTCAAAGTACTCCAAGTAGATCTCCCATGAACTTGCAACAACTTGCAAATCAAATGATCTTACTTACCATGTAGATCTAACCTGATCTTGCACAACCTGTAGATCAACTTGGTCTTGCACACCTGCAAACCTAGATCTTACAATTGGAAGGATCTCTTCCTTGTCCTTGATTACAATACAGCCCCATGAGTCTATTATATAGATTCCATGCAAACAATAATTAGACTTCCTAATTACAATAATTATAAACGTAGCTCCAAGACTAAAATTAGTCTTTACATGCAAACAATTTGTTCAACAAACTAACTATTTGTCAACAACCAGTTCTGGAATGCACAAGTGACCGACGTCGATCCCTATCTATCTGCAGATGACTGACATCGGCCTATCTCTGACTGATGCCGGTTGCTCTATTTACTGAATATGATCGACGTCGGTTGGCCTGCCGATGTCAGTTTCTCTGCAACTCAGCAACTCCTTTGTTTACATCCCTGTGAAGCTTTTAGCTCCACAACCTAACAATCTCCCACTTGGAGATAAACAACTGCACCTGTACCTGTACATCATCTAATTTATTTTCTGGCTTGTATCCCTCTTCAAGATCAATTTTGAAGACCAACCACTACACAACCTGTGGTGCAACGCCTATCATCCAAGTCCCCTGCCACATCTGATTCTACATAACCATCTAGAGAAGTGATTAACCTTACATCACATGTATACCTGCTGCTGGTCCCTCTCAGATACCTGAGAATCCACTAAATAACTATCTAGTGCTTCTTTCCTAGATTGACCCCAAATTCACTGACAACACCCACTGCTTGGGCAAACTCAGGTCTACTACATACCATGCACTTAACCTCATTATGTGAATTGGGACACCATTCTATGAACTATCCATCCATAGGTGTGCAAACTGGTTCTGCATCCTGCATCTTGAACCTCACCACTACCTTATTCACATAATCATCTGGAGACAAAATCAACCTGTGACCTTTCATGTCTCTAGACATTTTCATGCCAAAGAATCTTGTTGCTCCCAGATTCCTCATGACACACCTCTAAACTAACTTTACCTTTAGCTCAGCAACTCCCTGCAACAAGCATACACACCACATATAGTAACAAGATAATGTAGCTAATATTATCCAACTTGGTAAAGTAAACACAATGGTTGAACCTCCATTGTCTTACAGCTTTTTCAAGACCATATACCCTGGCCTTCTGTCTCACGTGTCTATTCTCTCGCTTTTTTGAACTGGGAATCTATTCATTTTTCAGTGCTTTCTCTTCGACTGGCAAATCTACCAAATCTCCCATTTGGTTCTTTTTCAAGGAATCACATTCCTCATTCATGCCATGCTTCCATTGTTTCTTGGATTCTATCTGCTCTGCTTCTTTAAAACTTCCTAGTTCTTGACCATCAGTGAGCAACAAGTAGTCTAAAGAAGGGGAATAACGAATTTGAGGTTTACTTACACTTTCAGTCCTCCTCATGGGTGTTGGAGACCCTTTGACAGCTTGCTGTCTGCCCAAAATCCATTTTTTGGTCGACCCTGGTCTGCACCCGACCGATGTCAAATCCTCCTGATCGTTGACGATGGTTCCTTGACCGACGTCAGTGTCCACCAGGTCATCGACGTCGATACCTGCCTATTTGACATCAGTTCCACCTGACTGATGTCTGTAATTGTGTTTGCCTGTGAGTGATGACTTTATACCCACGAGCTTACTTTGAATCAAACCCTTGTTCAAACTGCCTTGCTCAAAATTTTTCAAACCCTATGACTGATTTCTGTCTGTCATCTTCTCCTCGAACACCAAGGCTTTCCTGTTCTTGTCAAAACCATCAAATTTTCTTTTTGTGCCATAAACCCGATCCTTTCTTATAGCATGAGTTTCAAGAAACCTCACTTTCTTCTGTTGCTTACAGAAATCTCGATCTATGCTTCTCAAATCTGAATTCTTACCCTTTGACTCAAGAACATGCATCCCCTTCTTATTCATGTGACCAAGCCTACGAAGCCACATCTTCAAATCTACAGCTGAAGTAGATAAACCAGAAGGAGAATCAGTAATACAAGTAGATAGATAAATAGTACCTACTTTATTACCTCTTGCTAAAACAAGTGCACCCTTGGTAACTTTCCAAGAGTCTGCTGTGAGAGTTACTGTGCATCCCTCATCACCCAACTTTCCAACAGAAATCAAGTTTTGCTTCAGGACTGGGACATGCATGACCTCCTTCAACACCCATGTGTTGCCCGTCTGCAATTTCAGTTGCACTTTCCCTTTGCCAACCATTTGGCAAGGCTTACCATCCCCTAAATAAATCTCTCCAAAGTCTCCCTGGACATATTCATGAAAAGATGCTCTATTTGGGGTTGTATGGAAAGAGGCACCAGAATATAACACCCAAGATTCCACTTTATCTAAGGAACATACAAGAGCATCCTGTGCAACAATATCTGCAACATCTGCTGCTTCATTTCCTTCATGTTGATCTTTAACCGACCTGCAATCTTTCTTTATGTGCCCTACCTTTCCACAATTTCAGCAGATTACTCTGCCATACCTGGACTTGGATCTCCTGCCTATCTTGGACCTTGATCTCCTTTACTCGATCTTCTCTCTTTGTCTTCCCTTACTTTCAACACTTAAATCATTCCCTAATGATTCACCTATGCTTTTCCTACGAATTTCTTCATTCAATATTACACTAACAACATCATCAACTTTCAAAATATTTTAAGCAGACGCAGTATTACTAACTGCCATTACCAAACTATCCCAACTTTCAGGTAATAAGCATAAGATTAAGAGAGCCTTAATTTCATCATCAAAAACAATATTGACTGAAACTAACTAGTTTACCAAACCATGGAAATCACTAAGATGACTGTGTACAGATCCACCTTCCAACATTTGCAAATTAAATAATTGCTTCATAAGAAATGCCTTATTCGAAGCTGAGAGTTTTTTATATAAATTTGTCAAAGATCCCATTAACTCTACCGTTGTCTTAGCCTGTGATAAGTTGGAAATCACAAACGATGCCAGGCTCAACCTTATAGATCCCAGAGCCTTCCGATCAAGAACCTTCCATTCTTCACCTTTCATATATGTGGGCTTGCTATCAACCCCACCCAACGATAAGTACAGATCTTTCTGATACA
Organism: Torreya grandis; assembly: GCA_037957365.1. Classification (NCBI taxonomy): domain Eukaryota; kingdom Viridiplantae; phylum Streptophyta; class Pinopsida; order Cupressales; family Taxaceae; genus Torreya; species Torreya grandis. The sequence goes on from JARHVA010000462.1 coordinate 4,679,223, forward strand.
GATAATCCTCTATCTGCATCATCCATAATTGATAATTTTTGCCATTAAACTTCTCCATTCTTAGCTTACTTTCTTCTACCATTGCTTTACTCTCACTCAATCAGAAACCCCTAAGAGTGACCTGTAATCAAACACTAACCTGCTCCCTGCAACCTCGCTCTGATACCACTTGTCAGAAATCTAGAACAACAAACTACTCTGATACCACTTGTCAGGATTAGGAGCACAATTGATTACTTTGTATATGCAACTAAACACGAAATTTAACTAGAAGTAACAAGTAACAAGAAATCAAAAACAACACAGAATTTGAGAGACAATACAATCTTGTATTCAACTCATCCAGAAAGAAAATACAATCAAGAAGATGCCACACTCTTCTCACACCTATGAGGCTTCCCACACCTCAAGGGCTCCCAGTAATTCTCAATCAAGAGTTCTCTCTCTCAATTATGGTCACAAAAATCAACTCAAACACAGAGTTGTTGTTCACCTCCACCAGTCAGTAACAATACTGCCAGTCCAACAAGTACTCAAAGTACTCCAAGTAGATCTCCCATGAACTTGCAACAACTTGCAAATCAAATGATCTTACTTACCATGTAGATCTAACCTGATCTTGCACAACCTGCAGATCAACCTGGTCTTGCACACATGCAAACCTAGATCTTACAATTGGAAGGATCTCTTCCTTGTCCCTGATTACAATACAGCCCCATGAGTCTATTATATAGATCCCATGCAAATAATAATTAGACTTCCTAATTACAATAATTATAAATGCAGATCCAAGACTAAAATTAGTCTTTACATGCAAACAATCCGTTCAATAAACAAACTGTTCGTCAACAACCAGTTCTGGAACGCACAGGCGACCTACGTCAGTCCTTGTCTGTTTGGAGATGACCGACATCAGCAAATCTCTAACCGATGCCGATTGCTCTGTACACTAGATATGACCGACGTCGATTGGCCTGCTGACGTCAATTTCTCTGCAACTCCGCAACTCCTCCGTTTGCATCCCTGTGAAGCTTTTAGCTCCACAACCTAACATGATGCACCTACTCTTGTGAAGAGATTTGTAACAGAAGTGTATTGATTACATGGATTTCTAGATAAGATCATTTCGGATCGTGATATGAAGATAACTTTTAGGTTTTCGGTAAGTTTAAATTCAGCTTTGGGTATGCAATTAAACCTCAACACTACATGTCACCCAGAGATTAAAAGTCAAATTGAGTGAGATAATCAAGTGTTAGAGGATATTCTTCATATGTATTGCTTGAATAACCAATAAAAGTGGGAATATGATCTTCAATTAGTTGAGTTTGCTTATAATAACTCATACCAATCAACTTTGAAAATGGTACCATTTGAAGCATTGTATGGAAGAAGGTACATGACACTAATCAAATGAGACAGATTGGAAGATAGGGTAGCATTTGGACTTGAGATGTTTTCAAAAATAGAAGATCAAGTCAGATTAATCAGGGATAGATTGACTGAGGTCAATGATAGACAGAAGAGTTATGTTCATCTAAAAAGAATAAATATGCAGTTTTTAGTAGGTGATAAAGTGTTCTTTCAAGTTAAGCCACAAAAGAGCTCGATTAAATTCAAAAAATTAGTAAAAATTTTATTGACATATGTAGGACCATTCAAGATTTTGGAAGTGGTCAATCTTATAACATATAGGCTTACATTACCACCGGCCCTATCTCTATTGCATAATGTCTTCCATGTTTTTTATATTAAAAAGTATATAGCTAATCTTTCATATGTGTTGGATTGGAATACTTTGTAGGTTTTGGATCTTGGAGTGGTCATGGTAGAGTCAATCAAAGTAATTGACACTCGTAAATATAATTTACATAATAGAGAGATATCATAGTGCAAGGTCTTGTGGGAGCAATACTCTGATAATGCTACTTAAGAGGACTATGATGATTTCTACAAGCGATTTCTATAGTTATTTGCTTGGTTTGATGCTTCATACGATGCTAATTTTCTGTTAAATAATATTTTTAATTCAAAACTTATGTTTCAATAAGTGTCATCGGGATGATGACTAACTTTAAAGGGGAAGGATGTTACATCCCAATTTCTTATTAAGCAAATTTACTTTATTATCCGTGGATTTTTATGATTAGTAATTTGATTCAATTATTATTCAACTAAGTTACAAGTTATATGTTGTTATGGGATAAATATATATTGTTTTGATTTAATGATTGCATTGTTATGATTTAGCTATATTGTATATTATTTACATTGTGATCATGTTAACTTATTATTACAATAATATTTTATGATATATGTTATGATGTTATGGATTGACTACTTTCTTATCATGAGTTTGACGTAGGAAAGATTCATCCCTCAAAGCATGATGGAGGGAGAGCATCATCGAAGAGGGTGGCGTAGATGGAGGTGTTGGGGGTTGACAGAGAAACAACTAGAACCAATGCACACACCACATTAATGACACTCATTATATGCATAGTTTGAATAGTTAGTGCTAGTACATTTTTTATGTTGTCTGTATTTAGATAATTATTTATGCATGATTAGTTGTGTATCAGTTTAGTTTAATACTTATGTAGAATTAAACTCATGTGATTGCATTGTGGTTGTTATATGTAGATTTGAAAGTTTAATGTTACTATGTGCTTTGATCATGATTGTTAATGTTTATGGCAACGTAAATCTTTGTGAATAGTATCAGGGTACTATGGTATGTAGACTAACCATAATGTATTTACAATGTTTTAAAACATTAGCTTGTTATCATATGATATTTGAAAATATCAATTTATGCCTTGATATATGAGGATAACAAAAGACATAGAGAGTCTATATAACATAGTAATAACACAACCATTACGTTGTTATAATACTATTGTGATTGATTTAATAGACATTCAATTGACCAGCTTGGAAAAAAGAATATAATAGACTTTATATTAGTTTGGTTACTATTAAAATCACGATGTTATCATTACTAAGTTTGTAGTAAATAAAGCAATTTTGTTATAATTGACAACTGTATTGAATTGTGTTATAATTAGTAATTGTATTGTAGTTAGAAATAAAATGAATAAAAACAATAATTAATGTTTGAGGAAGATAGAAGATATTTTGCTTTCATACTTGGGACAAATTAGAAAAAAAATAAAATTAGGAAAAGTATCATAAGGGAAGAAAAACAAATAAAGCAATGATTATGGAAAGAATGGAAAAGCTTTTGCATTTTAAGGAAAAAGAAAAGAAAATCTTGGTGGCTTATAAAAGCTAGGATAAAAATTGAAAATGAGAACTTTAAAAAAAAAGGAAAAAGTCATTCAATAAGAAAAAGAACGAAAGGGGCATGATATAGGGAGGATAAGAGGAGAAGTGGAGAAGAGAAACAACAATGTGAAGAGAGAAGGAAACAACGTGGGTTGGAGAAGAAGATAGGGCATCACAAGATACTTTTCGGGCAATAACATCTAGTCCGGGGTTTTATGATATTAAAGATTGAGGTTGCGAGCCACCATCAAAGGTATGCCACTCTATTTGTTGTCTATGTTCTATTCTTTACAACTTTATGCTTAGAGGAATTTCCTTGTTCTGGATTAGGAGAAGGAAAAATAGAAATTACAAAATAAAATATCATCATTATTATGTAATAGAATAATAAATATGCATAAATGGATCTATTTATTTATTAAGATCTACTTATGCATAAATGGTTATAAATCATAATAATCTTAATAGTAAGAATTGCGCTAATAATCCATCAATATTATGCTATTTATCTTGTAGTTCCTTATACGCTTAGATGTCATGATGTAATGTTTTGGATTGTGGTTCCATGAAGTCTGTAACTCTGAGCCTAATTATATTAAAGCTTTTGTGTTCCAACTTAGTGGTAGACCACAACCTTATTGAAGTCTAAACAATAAAACAATGATATGATTACAAGTATGAACAATGATATAAATATAAGTATGAACGACGAACTATAGTTTAGAAGAAGAGAAAATTGTTTATTAAAATATATAACTAGGTATTATATTAAGAAGAGAAAATGATGTGTTAAAATAAGTGCACTATGTATTATAGCGATCTGAACATAATAATATTATTCATGTATAACGAATCTATATAATGTATAGCGAATCTATTATAATGATAGTAGACTACGCATAAATCAATGAACTATATATATTATGACAAGCTCTTAAATATGAGTTATCCTAAATACAATATAAATATATATTTTGCCATGATAGTAAGTATAATGTGTATGGTTTACATTAAATACATAAGTGCTAAATACAACTAATGCGACCACTATCGATATGGATAAATTGGCTATGCTACATTAGTTGAATATATGAATAAATAGGCTATGATATTAAATCGATTTGAACTAGTTCTAAACTGGGTCAAATTGTTACAAGATATTTAATGTAGATTTTTTGTGATTTCAAGCAATGTTACACATTAAATCATCATTATATTTCTGAATAAGTAAGTTATAATGCATGAAGTCCTTGATTTGAATTGTAAATGACTATTGATATTATATACAGTATTTAAATATTGCTTGAGTACCTATATGTGATACATATTAAGATTATATTTAGTAGGTATATGTTCTTGTATATGTGGAATATATCGCTACGAATATTTAAATATTCGCATGCATATATCACATATATTAGTACATTAGGAGGTGTGTTTATATTTATAGTTTTATTGTCTATTAAAACCAAGTTATAGATTCTTGAAGAACAGAACACTATTTATATATGCATACCAACCTTCTAGAAATGTAACAAGTTGTTTAAATGAAAGAATATGTTTTTATTAGATTTATAGTTTTCTTTATCATGACTAGTTATTTGTAATAGAGTAGTTGTACATATGAACAATGGACTATGCTATTATCATTTATCATAGAGTGCATTATATTTGAAACCACTTACAAGAATTAGAAAATGCAGTATAAATAAAGATTATATTCGGTTGGTATGAGTTTACTCATTATGCCTATTATTTATGTGATGAATAGTGGAGATTCATTCATACGTTTGATGGACTAAATACATGTATTTTGATTATTTATGTGTTTAGCATATTTTATAACTGCTAGTAGGAAGCAATCTATATAAATCCGTCCGTTATATATATGTTAACCAAATCTCTCATTGTTGGTACTAAGTAGTGAGATAGATTTCACTAGCTTACTTGCATTATCAATGCCAGATGAAGGTAACCCGATCAAGTGGTGTGTATGAATTTGACTGATCATAGAGATCAATAACTATTAAAAACTTTGACCAAATTAATGTTAGTTAGACATTGTCATTGTATATATATAATTTATATGTTTATGTGATATCAGGTTAGAACAAATTTCTTTATGGTACACTTCATGTTCTTAGAAATCATACAACACACAGGTATTAGCTTGTCACTCTAGATTCTCGTACCATCACTATCTACTCATTTAAGAAGGGAGGGCCATTCTCTAATGAGGAATTATGCATGGGATCTATGGTCAATGGTTGGTATGGAAGAACACTCAGAAGAATCTCTCTCTCTCTCCACAACAATACTATTTTGGAGACTACACTTGAGATTACCATAAATACTAGAGTTTGAAAACTCATGCTCTATGGAGCCTTGCATCTTGTATTTTGCATTATATTTATTATTATTGAAACATCATCCCTAATGAAATTTAATCATTTACTTGTTGTAAATTGATAAAAATGGTTGTATGTTTGTACCAGTCGTGGCTTAAAATATGTAATTACTTTCTATATTCAGTTATGTTTTGATTCATCTGATGATAGTGATCAGTGATAGATATATGTCATATGTTTATTTTATAATTAACATACTTAGAGTGTTTTATCTATATCACTAATTAGATTCTCGTGGTGAAATCTAATGAAAGAATACACTGATTAATTTTATTAAAAAAATCACATTATTCTAAAGTAGATCTTAGTGGGAATGTTACGTTATTTGTATATGGAAAGTTTTATTAAGTATACATGCACTTTGAATATGATTGTGACATGTTTATTTGATGTGTGTAGGAACCAGGAATGCATGTGAATATCAAATGGATTTAAAATTTATATGGATCCATGCAATTCCTTTGGCCACCGCGCTTATTTTAAGCACACGTATACTTAATAAAACTTTCCATATACAAAAAAGAAACACAGTGATCATCCAGGTCTCACAAATGATAGAGGTCATGGACTTCATTATTTTTTTATCAAGGTGGCCTCAATAACTTTGTGGATACGTTAAAACTTTAAATTTGTTTTAGTTTTTCATGTGTCTATTATTTTTGCACACAATACAACATTATGAATGAATTAAATTATACGTGCACAATATTTTAAATAACTTGCATTAATAAGAGAGGCCACATGAAATTCGAACAAACCCATTGGGTCATAGAGGCCTCAAAACACAATTTAGACTTTAAATTATATAGTGGCCTTTGCGGATGTGTTAATGTGTGAATTTGTTTTAAACTATTGTCAAGTCTGCTAGTCAAAAATATGTGTGTGTCATGGAACTAAGTTGAAACCTTGATTTAAGATTGATGTGGCCCCAAACCACATGATGGATTCAACAATCCATATCTCTCAAATCTGTCACAAATCACATAATCCCCTCACAAAATAATCTCATATTCACATTAATCTCTCAACAAATCACATACATAGCTTAAACAAATTATTCTCTCATTAAAAAATACTTGACATTATCATGTCAAGGAGGCTCTGCAGAGCTTCTTTAGGGCTCACCACTCTCGTACCTCTAGCCTTCACACAAGGCTATCTTCACACTAGCCTAACTAATAAGCAAATAAATGCATGCATCTATAGATTTTACACGGAAGAATCAGAGAGAAACCAAAAGGGAGGCCCAAAAATTCATCCCCTTCCATTTAGATGAAGGTAAAGACAAAAGACTAAGAGTATTCCCCAAGAAAACGTGCCAACATTCACATGGGAGGAACTATTTAATAATAGAAGAATTTGTCTCCACCATGTACCAATGATGAAGTCTTCCATGTGCTCCACTTTGTCTAAGCTCCACAAGCATGTGTAAGGCATATGGAATAGTGCTCTTGGTCTCCTCTATGTGCATGACTTTAGACAGGGTCTCTCCTTACATGTGCAAAGCAAATGATGTCCTACACTTGCATGTGCAAAGCAAAAGGTTTTCCCCACTTTTAATTTCAACCCACATGGATGATGAAAATCAAGGACAAGTCCTCCACATGTGTTTTAGTATAATGTGATGCCCCATGCCACTTATCCATCATAAATAGTGTTGTGGACACCTCATCAAGATGAATAGTGTCAACCACCTCAACAGTAAATAGTGTCTCATGAATAGTGCTAATCATTCTCCTCCGATTGAAAACAACTCAGCTTTTACAATTTGCCCTTATTGCACCCTTGCCAATTATTCTAAAAAAAATTAAAATGAACACCACTCTTTTTTTGGGTGATGCAAGATTGCACAAACCCTTGGATGCTCTTGCATTAGACACCCAATGTATTGTAATGTGATCTCATGATCACATGTATGGGGTAAGTGGTAGAACTACTCTTTTTGTCATGAAGTTCGATGACCACAACATCCCCTTCCAACACACCAAGTACTTTAAGAGGTTATCTTTCTTTCTCCTCCACTTTTAACATCTACATATTGGCTTTCCTGAAACCATCCTCCTCTGCCAAAAGCTTATCCATATTCTAATGGTTTCACATGTGGGCTCAAACCCACCAACACAAACCATCCACCTCCACCAAAATCCCACATGGTTTTCTTCACTCATCATCCAACCACCTATTAGATCATCTACACTATTACATATCACCATTTGTAGCTTCTATCTCATGGTTGTAAAATAATCCTCCACATTATCATCATGTGCACTCACTTGCACGTCTACCATCTCCAAAGTTTCTTCACAAGAAACTTGTAAACCTTCTTGGCTGAAATATTCACTCTAATGCAACTCTACAATACTGCATTCTTCATTATCCTTCAACCCTGCAAGGGTGAAATTCTCCTCCATGTGGAGCTCTACATGGTTGAAAGATTCTTTCACATGCATCTCTTCTTGGATGCCTTCTTTGTTTTCAATTATTGCATGATACTCATGTTCTTCAATCTCATAATGAGCTCTCAAAAGCACCATATCAGCCACTTCCAAGGCTATAGTATTCTCATCCATCTCTCTCTCATCATGTGCACTTGCTTGCAAAAAAAACTCCTCTATGGCTGGAACATCAACACTAACCAACTCTTCATCCACTGCTTCCTTCAAAGAAGCTTGCAACTTTCCTTCATCTTCTATTCATCATCCTTCACAAGGATGTCTTCAATAATGGGCTGCTCACATAACAACGCCTCTCTCACATTGCCTTTCATGCCAATTTTGTTCTTCATCTTCCCTTCTCTCTTCTGCAACTAGTTATGGTTGTATTATTCCTTCTTCAACATGGCTATCTCTCTCCTCAATGTAGCCACTTTTTAATTCACAGATTCTATTATCTCCCACACCATTTATTCTTCTTCTTCACTTTCACAGCCTTCAAATCTCTCCAGCAACAACTCCAATAGTCTGCCCCATGTCTTCATCTTCTTCTCCTATTCTTTTTTTATTGGCATTCTTCCACTCTTCTTTTCCATCTTCAAAACCTGTAAAAGACAAAACACATTCACTCTTCAACAATATCCTCTTCTCTTCCCTACAAGATTTAGACTTGCTTTGATACCACTTGATGTGGCGTCAAACCGCATGATGGATTCAACAATCCATATCTCTCAAATCTCTCACAAATCATATAATCCCCTCACAAAATAATCTCATTAATCTCTCAACAAATCACATACATAGCTTCAACAATCTATTCTCTCATTACAAAATACTTGACAATCTCATGTCAAGGAGGCTTTGCAGAGCATCTTCCAAGCTCACCAATCTCCTACCTCTAGCCTTCACACAAGGCTTTATTCACACTAGCCAACTAATAAGCAAAGGAATACATGCATTTATAGATTTTACAAGGAACAATGAGAGAGAAACAAAAAGGAAGGCCCATAAATTCACCCCCTTCTACTTGAATGAAGGTAAAGACAAAAGACTAAGAATATTCCCCAAGAAAATGTGTCAACCTTCACATGGGAGGAACTATTTATTAATAGTAGAATTTATCTCCATCATGTGCCAATGATGAAGTTTTCCATATGCTCCACTTTGTATGGGCTTCACAATCATATACAAGGCATCTAGAATAGTTTTCTTGGTATCCTCCATGTGCATGACTTTAGATAGGGTCCCTCACATGTGCAAAGCAAATGATGTCCTACATTTGCATGTGCAAAGCAAAAAGTGTTCCCCACTTGTAATTTTGACCCGCATGGATGATGGAAGTCAAAGACAAGTCCTCCACATGTGTTTTAGTGGAATTTGGTGCCCCATGCCACCTATCCATCATAAATAGTGTTGTGGACACCTCATTAGGATGAATAGTGTCCGCCACATTAGTAGTGAATAGTGTATTGTGAACAGTTCCAATATGAATAATGTTCTTTCTTGCCACATCAAAGATATATGAATCTTGTTGTGAAGTGATTATTTATTTCATGAGAGTGAATAAAATGCAAACCTTTTAAATTTATATAAATGCATATGGCATGAAAATAAAATGTGACCCATTTGTGTTGAAACATGTGAATGTGGTCATGATAAACCTAATGTTTACATGAATTATTTCATATGTTTGTTGTGTGGACAATTAATGTGATCTAAGCAATACCAACATAGATAAAAGGGGTCTTCACTTTTAAAAATAAGTGGGGGCAAGGTGGTCACAATAAGTTCTATTTAGCATGGTCGTAGAAACATGTTTGTGTTGAGAACAACTTAACTCATACATATCCAAATTAGAGACTAATGCATTATACAAAAGGCTATAAATACATAAATCTATTGAATACTCGTTTAGGTCCTAATCATTTTACCAAAAGATTATAGATTGTTTATTACTCACTTAGTCGAATGCCAAAACTGCCTTAAAGTATTCATAAGAGATGAGTATTGGTGATGGGTTGAATTTGATTACAAGAAAAAAATAAATACCATATATCATAAGAACCCTAGCTCCATCCAGATAAGGTTTTCTATAGTATAATCTAGCCATAAAAATAAGTAGGCACTTCCATTTCTCCATTTACCCCTTCATCTTTGTCACTTATATTACCAAAGATCCAAATTATATTCAAATTATATTCTTTAGTGGTAATACTCAATGTACCGTATATTTGTGCCACTCTCATAACCCAACCCATTGTGAGTCACAAGCAGAAATAAAACTCTAAGCTATATAAATAAGAGTAAAGAATGCCCTTTTCAAGTTACCAACTTTTTTATTGAAAATGAAATCAATATATTTTTAATGTTGACATAAGTGACAAGATGAGAAGACATGACCATAAATGAAATTGTTGAATATATTATCTATATTAGAATGTTTATGGCTCGACAAACCCTTATCAAAACTTTAATCTGATAGCTTGGTGCCTTCAAAATGATTAGTTGTCTTCAATAAATTAGAATTTGTGGTATTTTTGTAAAAAAACCAAAAATTAATTATATTGTGTTTAACTATTTGAAAATAATGTAGCTAACCAAAGACCTAATCTTTAACGATGATTTGTTGACAAGCGTAAGTAGAACCATAATTAATTAGTGAGGATTTTTAAGGATCTCGACTAGTTTTTTAGATGAGAAAAAATGGGAACTCTATATCCTAAACCAAAAAGTGGTTTAATATTTAATCACTATTTATATGCATTCTAAAATAGTTAGATAGAGTTCTTATATATTAATAAAATATTGTAAGTTTGATAATGAATTTGATCGATCAATCAAAGTTAATACATGTTTATCAAACAAAGAGTGACTTAAGTACACTAAAATTAAATTAATTGCATCACAATTTACTTTTGGGTGGTAAATTTTCTTTTGTTACTTCAAAGAGGATATGCATAAAATTAATTACAAATATATCAACATATTTGATTTAGATGCGAGAATAATTTGAACTAATTAATAATATAAATTTTTTAAGGATGTTCACATATTATATTAAATTTATTGAGGTAATGTTATAGTTTTCATCAAAATCTTATCTATTTTCTAATTTATTGATTGAAAATTAATTAATCTTGTAAGTTTTCTCTACATGTCTATCTCTTTGTTTTATTTTATGCAAATTTATTTTTTAATTTAACATTTATTTTTTTATTATAAATAAATTTGATAATTATACGAAAATTAAATTTGATAGATGTATGATTGTATTTACTCTTTTTATTATAAAATATAATATAAAATTTATATTATATTAAATTGTGCTAAAATTTGATATAACGTAATTTTTTAATTAAAAAATAAAAATTTATTATTTAATATTTTATTTTATTATTATATTATATAATAACATCTAAAAAATAATATTAAATAACTAAATTTTATTTAAAAAATAAATTTATAAATAAATTACACCGTCAAATTTAACCTTAACCAATTATCAGTTTATTTTATTTGTTAGTCTTCACAACTATTTTCTTCAAGTAACTTAATACCATAGTCACTCCCTTTGAGGATAAGTTCAATCCTTCAGCGATTACAATCTAATATGGGATTTGAGCATCGATTTTGAATTGTGAATAAATAATTTTGAATTTTATCTATTTATATATGTGGTTTTAATATGAAACATTATTAATTTAAATAATATATTTAAAAGTATTATGATATGATATATAATTGGAAAATAAGATTTAATTTTACAATTTTGTATTTATTTGACAATTTAAAATATTTTTATTTATATATTTTTAATAAATGTATTAAATAATATTAACTTAAAACTATATATAAAAAATATTATTGAAATGAAATAAATTTAATTATGTTTATGAGATCAAATGGTTCGATAGAATGTTTTAACCGCTCAAAGATTTACGAGATGACGGTATTTTTTTAGAAGATTGTTCATCTTTTTATTGATTTGAATTAACAATTCCCCAAAAAAAATTATTATATTTTTTTCAAATATCTCCCTCAGAAAACTAACTCTTAGCGCTTCTTCCTATTTAACTTAAATGTTCATGTACTTTGAATATTCAAAAATGAAATGCTCCTCATTTAAACTACCTTTGTGTTGTATAAAATACACACTCTCTCTTCCCACTCTTCCTTAAATATCATCTATTGTCTATCTCATATCTAAATATATGTCTCTTTGTCTTGGTCTCCTCACTCTCAGTAAGCCCCTAATTCTACATCTGCATTTGAGGGCCATGGCACAATTAAACCTTTTTATTTATGGAACATGGATGGAAATACAACATTCCAGTCTGACGACAACACTTAGTCTCATCAGATCTACTTTTCCTCATTCACAAAAAATTATTTCCATTTGTTGTGCTTACGTGATCTCATCCTCTCCTCCTCCAGACGTCAACATGAGGGTAGCAGTTTGAATAAAGGACAAGCATTCGACGTTAGGTCATGTTGCTATTGAATTGATGGACTTGTCACATGATCGATTGATGATGCTCGATTTTTGTTAAAATATTCCTACCTAACCACCACAACAAGCTACAAAATTTGACAGTGGTAATCATTGAATGCACCCCTTTTGGATTTGAAACCCTGAGCCCTTTTAATCTTTTTGGAGGGGATTTTTGTTGTCGATGTGATAGCTGTCAATTATAGTCAGTTAAAGACTAAAAGAAGAAAAAGAGAATGTAAAAAAGAAGAATTTGAACGCAACAACAGAAGAAGAGAAAATAGAACAGAGCAACAGTTTGGAAAAAGATAACACAATAGGGAAATAGAAAATGGGAACAAAGCAGAGCTTGAGAAAGGACTCCACCAGTCCGTAGCTAAAGAAAAAAGGACCAACAATAGTCCATAGCCAAGGAAGAAGCATAGCTACAACAGATAGGGGAAGATAAAACAAAACACCAACAATTAAGGAAAGCTTTCTTTTGATGTTTATTGTATGTCATTTGCAAATAGCAGTAGTTGTAAGATTTAGTTTATGTAATAGATGTGTTAAATCATTTTAATACATATAAATCTATCATTTTTTTCCATACTTTCTCCTCCCTTGTTTCAATTCTTTTGTTGTCTTTTTGTTGCCCACCTGGGCTGTATATTTATGGTATTTTCTCTCTCTTCCATAGCTATTAGTGTTGTAAACATTTCCAACAACTGGTATCAAAGCAGTCAGGTTGTGAGTCCATTTAGACATAGCAACAAGAAGTTCAGAGTCATGGCAACAGCCCCCTACGTTTGATGGGAAAAACTATGATGTGTGGAGCATCAAAATGAAAACTATATTCAACTCTCAAAAGCTATGGGAATTGGTTGAAGTTGGGTATAATGAGGTTGTATACATGGCAACCTTTAATGCATTAACTCAAGCACAAAGGAATGTGTTGAAGGACAATAGGAGAAAGAATGCCAAGGCACACAGTTATATATAAATGGTATTAGTTGATTCCATATTTCCTAGAATATCAACATCTATCGATTTTAAACAAGCATGGTACATTTTGCAAAATACTTATCAAAAGAGTGACAAGGTGAAGCTTTTCAAGTTGCAGCTCTTAAGGAGGGACTTTGAGACCCTAAAAATGAAGGAGAATGAGCCTATCAATGACTTCTTCACAACAACAATGAATGTTATCAATCAAATGAAAACATGTGGTGATACCCTTGAAGATCATAAGATCATTGAGAAGGTGTTGATGATCTTTCAAATTAGATTTGACCCTATAGTGGTTGCAATAGAAGAGTCAAAGGATTTGAAGCAAGTGACGGTGGATGAGTTAATGGGTTCTTTGTAAACCTGTGAACAAAGGTTGAATAGGTCAGCCACCTCCTCCCATGAGCAAGCATTCAAGACCAATGTGAATATGAAAGGAAGGGGAGAGGATCAAACAATAGACGAAGAAGAACTTGCAATAGTCAGAAGGTGGAAGGCATAGCCATCAAGAGTCACATGGAAGAGGAAGAGGAAGAGGAAAGAGCAACAACACTTTTAGAGGTGGATCTACACAAAGGAATGACAAATATAGCGTCCAATGCTATTATTGCAAGAGGTATGGACATTATGCTAGTGAGTGGAGAAAGGAGTATGACATGAATATGCATAATTCAAATTTCAATCATACACAAGAAGCTGAACCTAATAAGAATGAGAAAGGTGGAAGTTTGTTTATAACATGTAACATTGCTGAGCAAAGTGGCAAGGAGACATGGTACTTGGATAGTGGGTGTAGCAACCACATGAGAGGGAAAAAAGAGATGTGCAACCACATAGATGACCCAATCAAATCAGAGGTGAAGATGGGAAACAATGAGAAGGTTTTCATCCTTGGCAAAGGCACAATTTCTATCCGCACCAAGCAAGGTGACAAAAGGCAGATTCAAGATGTTTATTATGTATCCAAGATGAAACACAACGTTATCAGCATAGGATAGCTTGTGCAAAAGGGGTGCAAGGTTATATTTGAGAATGATGAGTACATCTTTGATAAGAGTGGCTATCATAGGTAGATTGCAGCAATCAAGATGACAAGTAATTGGATATTTTCATTGAGAATGCAAAGTGACCTCACAACAACATTTAAAACTATGGTAGTATATGAGTCTGCTTTTTGGCATCTTAGGTACAAGCATTTGAGCTTTGGAGGGCTGAACCTTCTTTACAAGAAGCACATGGTAAAAGGGATGCCCCTTATAAAACAACCAAACAAGGTGTGTGAATGATGCATATTGGGGAAGAAACTGAGGAGTGCATTTTCTATGGGTAAAGATGGAGAGCTAGAACTCCTTTACAATTCATACTTTCAGACTTATGTGGTCTAATGAATACCCCCTCGCTATCCAAGAATGTCTATTTCATGACATTCATAGATGATTATAGTCGAAAGGTATGGGTGTACTTCTTGAAGAATAAATCGGAAGCATTTGAGACCTTCAAGTAATTCAAGGCCATGGTGGAGAAGAAAAGTGGCCACTACATAAAGATTTTGAGGACAAATAGAAGGGGAGAGTATATCTCCAATGAGTTCATGAATTTTTATAAGGATCATGCCATAAAGAAGCAATTTACATCCAGGTATATACCACAATAAAATGGTGTGGCTGTGAGGAAGACGAGGACCATCCAAGAGATGACAAGGAGCACGCTAAAGGCAAAGGGTTTGCCTAATGATTTTTGGGCTGAGGTTGTAGCAACAATCATGTATTTGTTGAATATATGTCCAATGAAGAGTGTGAGGGATGTGATCCCTAGAGAAGCATAGAGCAGTCGAACACCAAGTGTAGAGCACCTTAGAGTGTTCAGTTGTGTAGCAAACACACACATGCCCAAGTAAAGAAGGATGAAAATGGATGACAAAGGTGAGAAGTGCATATTCATAGGGTATAGTGACCAATCAAAGGCTTAACAATTGTACAATCCCATCAACAAAGAACTCATAATTAGTCAGGATGTTCAATTCTTTGAGCATGAAGTTTGGGAAGAGAGATAAAAAGTAGAGCATGTAGAAACAAGCATTGGTGGACCCTTTATTGAATCTGAAAGAACAAGTGGTACAACCACCAATGCACCAACTTGGACCCCTATTTCACAAAGCACTGATTCATCTAGTGGCAACAACCATCAATGAGGTCAAGGAGTTATTCATGAGTTAACATCCTCATCCAACTCAAATCAACACCAAGTAAGGACAAGGAGCTTGCAATAAGTCTATGAGCAGTCAAGGTATCAACAAAATCAAGATGAAACTATGAATTATGCTCTTTTTTAATTAGTTGATCCTATCTACTTTGAAGAATCAATCAAGTACAAGTGGTGTGAGGCAATGGACGAAGAGATGCATGTCATAAAGAGAAATGAGACTTGAGAGTTAGTTGACCTACCAAAAGGAAGAGGTCATAGGAGTTAAGTGGGTGTATAAGATAAAAACTACTCCCGAAGGCAAGATAAAGAGGCATAAGGTAAGGCTAGTGATGAAGGGATATAATTAAAGGCCTGAACGTGATTATAATGAAATATTTACACATGTAGCAAGGTTATAAATTGTAAGGACAATCATAGCCATTGCTCCCCAACACAAGTGAAAGGTGCATCATGTTGTTCCCAAAATCTATTACTCATTTTTTGGGACAACATATGAACTATTTTGGTACCGCGTCACTGTAGCATCTCATAGCAACCACCATCTGCAGTAAGAGTCTGTAGAAACAAGCCTGTAGAGTCTGTAGAAACAAGCCTGCGGAGTCCATAGAAACAAGCCTGCAGAGTCCGTAGAAACAAGCCTGCAAAGTCCATAGAAACAAGCCTGTAGAGTCTGTAGTTCTACTGGATAGAGAACAAAATGATTGCACCTTCGATATTCACTGGGGATATTCGCTTAAAACAATGTTCATTCCTGAAAAAAGAGAGATGGATGGTGTTGTCCTACCCCTAAGTGTTATTTTCTACATATATATATATATATATATAGTGTATAGCTCCTCATATTTTATAGGGAACCTCCCCTTAATGAGAAGAGAGATTTGTCCCCTTCTGATGTGGTAAACCTGCACATTTGGCCGACCAATCTCCTTATGTTGTGGTTGAAATTACCTATTTTGCTCATCAGTTAGCTGGTGACAAAATATTCACCCAACACATCAAATGGATGTGAAGTCAACATTTTTGAATAGAATGCTAGAAAAAAAAGTTTATGTTGGACAACCACCCGGATATGAGATTTTCAAGCATGAGAACAAAGTGTATAGGTTGAAAAAGATATTGTATGGGCTTAAGCAAGCCCCAAGAGCATGGTACAGTCGTATAGATTCATACTTGTTGAGCAATGGCTTTAGCAAAAATGCAAGTGAGCCCACACTATACATCAAGGCATGCAAGGAAGGTATTTTGATGGTTTTATTGTATGTGGATGATCTAATATTCACTAGTAATGCAAATCAGTCCATTGAAGACTTCAAAACAACTAAGAAAAATGAAATTAAGATGATTGATTTGGGGTTTTTGAAGTATTTTTTTGGAATAGAGCTCAAGCAAATGGATGAAGGCATATTCATATGCCAAACTAAGTATGCAAATGAGATTTTGAAAAGGCTCAAGATGCCGGACAACAAGCCTATATTCACACCAAATGAGACAAGTCTTAAGTTGTGCAAAGATGATTACAACAACAATGTAGAACCCACACACTATAAGAGCCTAGTGGGAAGCCTAATGTATTTGACTGCAACTAGGTCAGACATTATGTATGTAGTCAACCTCATATCAAGATTTATGGAGATGCCAAAAGAGACACATTGTCAAGCATATAAGAGGATATTGAAGTACGTGTATAGAACAAGAGAGTATGGAGTTTTGTATGCAACAACAAATGAGTTTCAGCTTATTGGTTACATGGATAGTGATTGGGCAGGTAGCCTTGATGATCGAAGGAGCACTTTGAGTTATGTGTTTCATCTTGGCTTAGGAGTTGTATCTTGGGTTTCAAAGAAACAATCGATAGTGTCACTCTCTACAGCTGAAGTGGAGTATATTGTAGCCAATACATCAACATGCCAGGCTATATGGTTGAGAATGTTACTTTTTGATTTGCATTAGGAGCAACAAGGAACTTTTGTGGTATATTATGATAATGTATCATCCATAGCATTGTCAAAGAACCTCATCTTTCATGATAGGAGCAACCATATTGCAATCAAGTATCATTTCATTTGAAAGTTAGTTGAAAATCATGTCATAGAGCTTAGCTTTTGCAAGTCTGATAAGTGGTTAGCTGATATTTTTAATAAGTCATTGTCTAAAGATACTTTCATGCATTTAAGAGGAATATTAGATGTCATTAATGTTGTAACATTAGGCCTACAAAGTGTTATGGTAACTCCAGAGTCTTATTATAGAGCTACAAACTCAAACAACACGACTCTGGACTCCTACAACATAGCTACGAATTTTGACAGGCTAGTTATGGATTTCAGCAGGATAGCTATGGATTTTGATAGTCTAGCTACAAATTACAGTCCAACTACAAATTTTGGTAGGGTAGTTATGGATTTCAACAGGGCAACTATGGAATATACTCTAGCTACAGATTTTGGCAAGGTAGTTACGAATTTCAACAGGCCAACTACAAATTATAGTCTAGCTACGAATTTTGGCAGGGTAGCTATGGATTTCAACAGTCCAACTACAGACTCTATCAACAAAGCTATGAACTTCAGTAACGAAGCTCCGGACATGCATAATAAAGATGCATAAGTATTTGGGAAGCTAAAGAGAAGCTATAATGAGATTTTGGAGACTGATAAAAGTCCAGCTGACCATGGTAGGAAGGTCAAAAATAAGGGGGAGTGTTAAAAATATTATTTTTAATTTATTACCTAACCACCACAACTAGCTACAAAATTTGACAGTTGTAGTCATTAAATGCACCCCTTTTGAATTTGAAATCTAGAGCCCTTTTAATCTTTTTGGAGGAAATTTTTTGTTGTAGGTGTGACAGCTATCAGTTGCAGTCAGTTAAAGACAAAAAAATAAAAAGAGAATGTAAAGAAAGAATTTGAATGCCACAACAAAAGAATAGAAAATAGAACAGAGCAACAACTTGGAAAAAGACAACATAGTAGAGGAATAAAATAGGAGAACATAGCAGAGCTTGAGAAAGGACTCTAGCGGTCCATAGCTAAAGAAAAAAGGACCAACAACAGTTCATAGCCAAGGAAGAAGCACATCTACAACAGACGAGAAAATAAAACAAAGAACCAACAATTAAGGAAAGCTTTCTTTTGATGTTTATTGTATGTCATTTGCAAACAATAGTAACTATAAGATTTAGTTCATGTAATAGATGTGTTAAATCATTTTAATAGATATAAATCTGACATTTTTTGCCATACTCTCTCCTCACCTATTTCAATTCTTTTGTTGTCTATTTGCTACCTACCTGGGCTTGTATATTTTTGGTATTTTCTCTTTCTTCCACAACCATTAGTGTTGTAAGCATTTCCAACACTTTTTTCCCTAATCTAATTTTCTTTCCATCTATCCTTATGGTTTAAAAGCAATAATAGTGAATCGCTCTCAAATAAATCATCATTTGTAGGGAGTATTTTATGGGTTTTTAATGGAGGGTTAGACGAGCCAACTAGTTCTATGTTTGGTGAGAAGGGATAGCAATAGTTAAAGTTTCTAGCCGTTGTGGATGCCTAATTACAAGCTGCTCATGTTAGTTCACCGACAAGGGAATTTTTTCGTTAAAGTTTTAGGCGCTATGGATATTTAATTAGAGCATGTTCATGTTACAGTCGCTGAATCATACTAGACATTATAACAAGTATTACACAGTTGTATTTAGAAGCATTTATTGTATTTTATGTACTAAAGACATGAAATATATTTTAAAAAATGGATGCAAAAAATTAAGAGTATGGTTTTATAATATTACAATTGTAAAAGTAGTTGTAGAAGAAATCTAGAAGGTTTGAATATAAAATCAAAATAATAATATATGTATAGAATACTTTTTGTTGATTGTAAAGTGCTTAAAAAAATTCTATAATTGCTACAACTTCTTGCTTCCAGTTGTTATCCATCTCTAAAAATCTTTCTCCTATGCAACCATTGCTCCTATTTTTCAAAAAGATATTCAATATTTTGCAGTTCAAAAAATTTACAATTACATGGGACCGCCTACAACTACAAAATAATTACAATTGCACTCTCCATAAAACCACAACCTAAAATACCCTTAACAAATAAAAACAAACAAAAAATTCAATATCCTCGAAAACTCACTTCTATATAAGAAAGGCATCCAAGCAACCAAGAAAAAGTTGTTCTCAATTCATTATGAATTGAAAAAAAAAGTGTCAATGGCAAGCTATATAGGTGTTTAATATTACCAATTGTTCAAAAATGTGAGCAAGGCATTTCAATTTTCAATTTGGTAAATATAGAATGGTAGAGTGGATTTAAGTCAATAATATTATATTAAATTATATAATAATGTATGTATAATTTAACTTTAAATATAATACAATAATATAATTGTAAGTTTAAATTAAATTGTATAAAACAAACAATAATAAATGTTTGAAATGGATAAAAATAGAATTTTTAGATACATCTTAAAATTGCATCGAACATATATGTTGTCAAACACAAGAATTAATTGTAAATAGGTGTAAAAATATTCTTAGAAAAAACTTATAAAACTTGTGAAGATTTGAGGAAGTGTAGAAAACTATCAAGAGCATAGTGGTACTCCCATATATTGACTAGGAACATAGTGGTATACTCTATGTGAAGAGTGTACACTCCTGTTTAATATTGGTCAAACAGTGTCTAATTCCAAAACAAATTTGACAAATGCTTTTATTTGCTTTTGTTTTCCAAAAACCTCATTCAAATTCTCACAATTCACTGTAGATCTTCTTGAAATATTTCTCCTCCCTCACAACACTAATCAACTCAAATCGCCTTAAAACCCATTAAAAACTGGTGTAGTTATGAGGGGCATGCCTCAGTGAGATCTCTGTTATTTGACATGTTTAAAATTAACACTCGTGTAATCAAACAAGCAATCCAATGCAAGATGAATATCTTGACCCTTATCATTATCAATGGGATGCAAGCAACTAGTATACTCTGTATGTTTTTTCACTAATACTCCAATGCCACTTTGGTACAAAAGTGTTGCTCTAAAAAATTAATTATGCTTTACACTTCAATAGATAACATATATCTTTTCAGTCTGTGTCCTTGAATCCATCAATGCACTCACATACTTATACACTTCTTAGATTCAAATTAGGAACCTAATAGCGTGAAATGCTGACACACAAAAGGAAGGAACGCTGATAGAAAGGGGTATAAACATGGAAAAAATAAAGGGAGAGCTGAAGGAGGCCACAAAAGAAAAACAAGATTAGGGGAATAGTGGTACGCTCTTGCTCTAATAGAAACCTAGTAATAATGAAACTTGGGAGGGAACAAAAAGGAACAAAGCTAAAAAAAATGAAAACAAAGTAGGAGAGAGAAAATTAGAGGAAGAGAGAGAAGTCATGGCCCAACAAAGAAGAAGAGGAGAGTGAAAGTGTTGCAAGTGTCACAAAAGAGAAGAAAAGATAAGTTAAAACAACAAAAAGAGCCTAATTTGACTAATGATCCAAAAACACCAAAAAACGGTAATGCCATAACAAATAACTAGCAAAAAGAGCCTAATTTGACTAATGATCCAAAAACACCAAAAAACACTAATGCCATAACAAATAACTAGTCTTGTAACAAAATTAGGCGTGTACATAATACACCACTTTGATGTGTGTGTGTTAATACATATAAAAGTAAAACAAACAAATGTACCTATGATGAATCAAAGAAGAAGTTGCAGACAAAACTTGTAAGAGTTTTCAAAGTCAATCCTTTATATGATAATGATATTGTTTTACCTTATTTTGGATTAATCATCTAAATAATAATAAAACTATGAATATTCAGATTAAATAAAGTATATCTAAATTACACAAATCTAAATGTAAAAGTAAATGTTCAATTGCATTTATATATATATATGAATGACCACTAAAATGCCTCCTTTTGAGGTGAGGATTGTAATCTAAAAATTACTTATCTCAAAAGAAAAGATTTATATGTATCATGTTATACAAAAAGATACAAACATGTAAAACATGTGTTAAAATGAGAGGAATATGTCATCATATCCTTATTAGATTGACCAAAATATATATGAATAATGAATCCTAAGGCATACAAGTGTCATGTAAAAATAGAAATAATAATTAAAAATGTAGTAGCAGTCATCACAAATATAAGCACTGAATAATAAGTCATGTAGGAAGATGCATGATATAAATCATAGTATTGTGCTTACAAATAGAAAAATGCATGATATGGATCACAATGCCACAAACTCGACAAACAATTCTAAATGTATCCACACATATGCACAAAATTTCATGGCCATAACGCATTCATAAAAGCACACATGATAGCACTCAATGTCACATATAAAAAGTATCACATACATTACATTCATTGAACACAGAATGTCACACAATTAGGCATACAAAACAACATGCAACAATAAAAGCATGCATAGAACAAACAAAGCTAGTCTACACTAAAAATGTACATAATCATTGTGCATGGTAAAACATAGTATCCATATAGCATGCTAAGTTGTATAAGTAAGGGCAAGGCATGTATAATCAATCAATGTAACTCAATATGATAAATGAAATAGTCATCGAAAGATGAAACCTAAATATATGTACTAAAGAGAAGCCCTTAGTGTAGGCATGCCCCCAATGTAGGAAAGATACCCCCTAGGTGTAAGGATGTTCATGTCATGTATGTCTTATAATTCACTCATATATAATGTGAAATGCATGTGCTTATATAAAAAGGATATGTGATTTTTCATAATGTGATAAAAAACATAAATAAAATACGTACACTAGCAATATATGTCATGCAAGGGTCCTGATTTTTTATTTTTTTGAATATTTTATTTTTTGTATTTTTTTAAATTTTATGATTATGTTCCTGCTAACCATTGATCCCATAATTAGAATGCTCACATGTAGGTCCCGTATCAACCATGGCAAAGGTCACCCTTCATGAACTAGCAGTCCCATATATATCTCTATCTAAATCCAAGAGATGATCTCATGCTTTGGTATAATTGTCATTATCATCATGACTCATGATCCTATAAATGATGTATAGCCCTAGTACCCATAATATCCACTAGAATCTCCTATATAGTAGCAAAATGTGCTTGCGTTTGTTGTGGAACATGTGAAGCTACTTACAACATTAGCTTAGGATATAATGGAGTGAATGATGGTGGTTTTGCAACCTGAATAGACCTCTAATGTAATGGGTGTTGAAGCATTAGTTGTCTAGAAAAGTCAATTATCTTCCTCTGAACTAGAATGAACTTGAATAGGTTGTATAATTGTCTAAAAATTAGCTTTCCAAGGGAAAGTCTTTACATATATAGGATAATCACAAGGTAAACCCGGAACTATAACCATTGTGATGATATGTATATACTTCACACATTGGTGTATTGAAGATCATATTGCATGTATCTTATGTATTCAAGGACATCCTAACAACATGTTGAATGCCTTTATACTCGATAGAACTAAAAAAAAGAGTATCAATTGTTGCAGGGCCTATCTTAAGTGGTGGCATAATGCTCCCAAGAGGTTTCTACCTCTTTCCATTGAGTCATTTGACTATCATTTTTTGTATCCATCAAATCTTTGTATGTATTTGAGACTAGTAAGGAGTATCATAGAACAAATGTTTTCACTTGAACCATTATCTACCATGCTCGCTGCAAATTAATATAGAAACACACAAATAATGGCATATAAATTGAATCATCGTCAACAATCTTATTATCATCAAATGTAATTATAGGTCATTGTACATATGTGCTTGTAAGTGTACCAATAATGTCATATATAGGATGTTCCTCCTTGGTCATATAAAGGTAACAAGTCAGAGGAGGATGCACTTTTTAAGTCATATGCACCCCAATATTAGTCCTAACTTCAGTTTCCATATGATTTGGAAAGGGATTAGAAAATATTTTCAATTTTGTATTCCCATTAGGTTGTGTCGCTGAATCATTCATAGGTGTCTAATATCATTAAGCTCAATAGTATTTCCATCAATGATTTTCTAAATTTTGTCTTAGCCCAAAGCATCTATTTGTAAAGTTTCAAATGCATATATCATAATCACAATATGCATTTCTATCATATCCCTTAAGTATAGGCTTACTCATATCAATCTTTTTTTGGGGAGGGAGAGGTATGAGGCTGCACTCAAGTAAAAACTAAAATATCTTATGAGGAGGTTGTGATAATCGTGAAAATTACCTCCTTTATGGGGTTGAGAGGACATGCTAATTAGGAGGTTGCAACATTGCATTAACTGTTATATTTACGTCTTTATCAGTATCATTCGTTTTTAATTTTTAATTTGGTTTGGGTTGAAACTTTACACTCAAAGTAGTTGGAGGATTAACCACATACTTTAGCATAGATATGAGTTTGACTTTTCGATCCTTAACCGCATGGCAAAAGTCATCAAATGATTAGAATCTCTTAAACATAATGGAATCATGTAGAGGGCAAGCAAACTTTGCTTAAATGTACTTGTAACTCATTGTAAGCCATGTGATTTGTCATCTTAGAGATCATGGTCTTGTACTGAAGCACATAATCTTTGATTGGCTCATTAGGTTCTACTTAAGCTTTGCAATTTGAGCGTAAGATAATTTCCCACTAATATTGATTCAAAAGTGTGATAAGAACTGATCAACAAAACGATTAAATTCAAGAACCAATTTGAATGGAATGTCATGGAACCATTGCAAAGCATAGTCCTTAAGACTTCATGAAAACAACTTGTCATTTGAGCTATAGCCCAAAAAAGTTACGTGAAATGCTCTTTGGTGTTGTTCTATATCATCTTTAACATCATATAATTTAAGCTTAGGAGCCACAAAACCTATAGGTAAAGGATAAGTTGAAATATTTGGGGCCAATGGATTATGAAGCAATGCTTGAGAATTGGTTGAATGTAACGCTCTAGAAAAACCCCACCTTAATTACAACACCTTAGCCTATAGATCTTTAATAGTCGGCATGAGGGATTGTGCAATAGGGTTAGATGATGATGTCGGATGGGGAGCGATCATAAGAGGTAGATAGTTTTTTGGTGTAAGGTTAGGCACTGAAATATGAGGAAAACATTGTGTTGTCCCACACCATGGGTTGGAATCACATGTACAATCATAGACGTAGACATTAACAGCGGTATTAGTGGTTTGAACACCTATTATAGAATTTGTACCTCTAAAAGGTTGATTGATATCATTTAAAGTATCTTGTTGTTCCTCATATGTAAAAACCTTAGCAAGCATTTTTTGTTAATCTCATGTTTCATGTATCAATGCGTCAAGCATATGTGGGCTCATTTTATGATGTTCATTTAATTCCCTTTTATCTATGTCATCAAATCTATCATGAAACCTTAAGACAAAAATCTGCAATCACATGAAAGAAGGATGAAACCCTAAGGGCAAAGGGACACATGATTTGACATGCTCAAGAAATGATTGAGTTCACTAATATGTATTATCTTATTTTGGATTAATGATCTAAACGAGTATAAAACTATGAATATTCAGATTGCATAAATTATATCTAAAGTACATAAATCTGAATGTAAATGTAAATGTTTAATTCCAATTTACTATTTATAAAATTAAATAAGAAGACTATGGTATTTAGCTTAATTATGTTATGATTTGATCAGAATTTGTGTACAATTGTCATAAAGCGCTGAAAATGGATTCAACGCTGCTTGGATCTGCAAACTAATTGTCTACAACTATTGGGATGCCTACGATGTCATGGATGCATGCGACAACCAGTTTTGTCTATTGTGTATTAGAAATGTCCTTTGTATAATAATAAGTTTATTTTTTATAGGCCTTTGCACCTCTCTGTTAAGATTGTTCATGTGCAACATTAGAGCTTTGATCTTGTGTGCAGATTCAAAATCTTATATCCATCACTTTGAGACCCTAGCTCCACTTTCGACACTAGATTTATTTATAAAATAGATATTATAAGATGGGTTGAGTTGACCCCAACCACCCTCTGTTGAGAAGTTGAGTGTTGCCTACATTCGAATACTCTGCAAAAAGATTAAATTACATGTGGTTCTCCCACTTAGGTGTATGTGTGCAATAGTGATCCACTAGTATGGATGCAACGTAATATGAAAATTTGACTTTGACTTTGACTTAGGTGCTTCATACTTGGGTAGGGCATGCCCCTTTGAGGGGTTTCTAATTTGGAAGCTTTAGGGTTGTTCCTCTAAATGTGTAAGTGACAGATGTCCTTTTGATAGGTGTTAGATAGATGGGTATTAGATACTTGCTAGACAAGAATAGGCTTAAGCCTAGTGTATTTAAATAGATAACTCTTTCAGTAATTTGTTCTACCATTGACATGTTAAACGTATGGGTTGACCTATATGGTTGATTTGATCTAACTAGGAAATTAAAAATGCTACCTTGAGAGCAAAATGAAAGAAAAGGAACCCAAGAATCAAGGAAGATGAAAATACGAGAAAGAAAGAATTCCTACCTTACAAGGCACTATGTAAAAATTGGCCAATTTTTTTTGAAAAATAAAGGCATATCAACATTCTTCAAACCAGTTACAACTTAAAAAATGGTCTTCGAATTCCAAAAACCATCGAGAAATGATGCTCAAAAAAGGTGCATATGAGATTATGTGCACCTATGGCAATACATATGTGGACGAAAGAGATAGATCCTTCCAAACTATAATTAAAAACCACAATGTGGATATCCAAAGAGGTAGGGTTCAAAAATTTCAACATGAAAAACATAAAATGCTCTCAAACCACCTTATCCAAATTGGGAAATCCATAAATATAGCTACTAAGAACCACTAGATGACTAGGAGAATAAAAGAGGCAGTAGAATTTGGAATGCATCCTAATAATCTCAACAAGGATGACATTTGGAAACATAGTCAATCTTGGAAGCCACTAATGCACAAGCTTTTTCAAATCCCGCATCGATCCTAATAATTTTATCACAGATTGATTTGCCTACTTGCTTGCTTCTAGAGATGAAATTATTAATTAATCAACCAATTATTAATTGAATTACTCATGAAATAATAGTTTAGACTATTGCTATTAATAAGTTTATCAAACTAATAATTAATTATGTTTGATCAAACATGCTTGACAAGCAAACTTATTGTCTTCAACCTACCATTACTAGATCACAACATTATTTAAGCATTTGTGAATATCTATCATTTTGGGTAAGCATTGGCTTCAATCCTTTCCTTGATGATTAGGGTGTAGAGAGACCCAAAACATCAAACACTAATGTTTCTATGAAGTAGTAACCAAAAGACACAATGTCTCTCACAGTGAATCATCGCTGAAAAACAAGTTTTTATTGTTATTAGATTTATTATGGATTCAAAAAAATTAGAACTATCAAAATATCAAAAACATGGAGAGCTCTCTAGCAATTTTTCATCTGATGGAAAATATAACTATTTTCTCTTCAGCACGAGACCTTTAGTCGGTCTATCACCCTCAAACACAAAGCATTGATGTCACAAACTGAAAAGGTTTCAAAATAATATCTAAAAGAACATCCAACGTTATTAGCTGCAATTGTAAGAAACTTAAGAATATATATAACATGTTATAAAAGGGATATATAGAGTGTTTCAACTCCTTGTTCTATATATCAAACAACTAGTCCCATAATGAATGTCGAATCATACAAAAATCGAAATTAAACTTGACATAATTTGTATTACAAAATAATGTGTTTTGGCTGTGGGTAATATGTAAATTCAAAATTGCAATGGGACTGTAATGTCACAACCAGATCCAGATTTCGGAAATAAAATGAATTACACAATACTATATCTGGACCATGATGACATGTAAATTACAAGGACCTGCAATTGCAGAAATATTGAATATGCTAAAGAGAAATACCGCCCATAGCTTGAAGAAAAGTATAATCATTGCATGTCGCATTTTCCGCAGATTGTATCTATAAATGATGGTAGAAGGCCATCTAAATAGCACATTAACTTTTCTTTAAAAAGGTCATGGCAGGTATTTCATGTTGTCAATGAATGCTCCTTATTGCATTCAGTAGGAATCCTTTTTGCAAAGGTTTGTGATACTAGCAAAGGAAAAGCAATTGTTGCATCACAATGAACCTGTTCCATGTCATAGCAAAGCATTAACAATTTGAAGGTGTCCATACCAGGAAACTGCTACCCTGCTTCTAGAATTGGAAAAAAATTGACACTGTGTGAAGTTGGCTTATGTTAGTAAGCATGCTTCATTTTCAACAAAAACCATTACACTACTTCAATGCTATAAAAGGAATACATTTGTATTACAAAATATAAAGGAATTAAAAAACACATTTCACAATGTTTCTACAAATAAAATTAAGCGCCTCCCCCTCGCTAACAAATGCTTACAATGCTAGTGTACCATAGTGGGTCCCTTTGCCTTGTTACTATTACCAAAAATATATGAGGGAAAATATCATTAGCTTAATGACCACTCATGGAGGCCATCTTGAGCTGCTTTAAATCCCACAAAAATAAATAGTCTAAAATTAAGTTGTCATGTTGACCAAAGTATCAAAATCATGTACCTTGACAGGAGTGGCAGAACCTCTAATTTTACCCCATGACACAGCTTCATCTGGTCGTGCTCCAGAATCACTTCCATCAAATTCTTGTGCAGTGTTAATGAAAACAGCATAGTCAGCACCATTCCGCATCATATTAGCATTACAAATATGGTGCTTAGGCATACCCCCTCCTAGAATTATAATGCCTGTCTTACGGGGGTTGGCATGAACAGCTTCACCATTTATTGCTCTTATGTCTGCAATTATTTTCTCGGAAATAGAAGCATACAATCATATCATCAGTAACATTTCAAGCGTGCTGACAATTTGCATGCAAAATTCCTCTAGAAAGAGAATACTTCACAGATGATTATGGTACATCAACAATTCAGAATATAGCTAAGATTAAAACAAGCGTAGAAGTTTCTAGATTAATGAAAAAAGTGGAAAGAACTTGAGGCAAGAAAATAGATTTTAGTATACATCTACGAAACCCAAATATGCAAAATCTAGATAAGATTAAGTGTAAAAGTTTCTCCATTAATGAAAAAGGTGAAAAGAACTTGAGACAAGAAAATAGATTTTAGTAAACAGATTAGAATCCCATATGTGCAAGATTCAGAATCTATTTCCTATCCTCCTTCCCTTAGTGTTGAAAAGGATCTAATGTCAGATTTGTAATAGGATACCGCAGTAAATGCTCCTAGAAGCTGCAAAACATTGTTTAGACATCATTTATAAAAAAATCAGCCTTATCTTATGCATATATTTAGCCAAAAATACCTTAAAAACTGGTATTTAAGGTATCTTATGCATGTCTCTATATGCAAGAATACCTTACAAACTGGTCACTTTAATATTTAGCTTAGAAATATCACTACCTGCTTTGCTGAAAGTTTTCTGTAGTTTCCATGTTTTATATATTCAAAATTCAACTTCATTTTTTTTGTCATTAACATCCCATTGAGCCTATTACTTAATAGAAAGTAATCCTGTTCCCCTAGATACTAAGTTATTTTAAATTTCCAACTGTTAGATATTATAGTAAAAACAATGTAAGCACGAGTCCAGCTACAAATGTCATTGCTTATGATCCCTACCCAAGCAAGAAGAGGATCAACAAAGAACTTCCAAAGTAGTATTAGTGAACAGTAAACATCTCCCTGAATGATGTTACCTTGAACTATGTCAATGACAAGCCCTGGATTGCGGTAAGAGTGGAAATAGAGCATATCTCCCAAGGAACCATCGGTTAAACCTGGACAAAATACTGGGATACCATTCTGAAAGAGCAACAAAAAAATCAAGAGTGAGTGATTTAATTAACATTTGGCAATAATTACCAAAAAAAAATGTTTCACGATATCCTGCATGCCACCTCCAAATCTATTCCTCAAATTTTCAGAATGCATCATTCATCCCCTACCTCAAAGCCCAAATTATATCAAAGGCAGTTTTTATTTAGTAACGAATCAAACACAAATACACTACAAATGTAGCATCAATCACAATCCAATAATTTTTAGCCATCCTAACAGGTAGCAGAGAACCTAACTGCAGCCTAGATTTTATGCATATGAGCTAAATACAGCATATTAGCTGCACAACAATGAATCTAATCCTCCAATTTTCTACCTGCAACATGCACCCTCCTCCAAAACCTACACTAAATCAAAGGAAGTGCAGTATTTACTCATCAATAACTGACTTAAAGACAATCATAGCAGCATAAGACATCAACTTGGTCACAACGTCAGTCATAATTATTACCAGTACCATCAGTCCATAGGGAACGAAATCCAACAACACACAAATTATGTACATGGACTAGAAGAGCATATGTATTTTTGTTGAATAACTTCTGTGGTCCCCAGCAAAAGGAGCCCAAAATTTTGGCTCAATTAAGAGCCAATCTCCACAACTTTGGTCATTTTAATCATATAAATTGCGAGGATTTTAACTCCATGCTTTCTCCTTTTGAGAAAAGGGAGGATATCCCCTCCACAAAAGGGACTATAAACCTTTGCAAGAGTTTGTAACTGTGGAAAATTTATGCAAGATTAAATAAACTTCACTAAAGAAAAAAAATAGTCTTTAGAAATGAAACTAGAATATGATCAGATTTACAATACTCGATACTGACAAACAAAATAAAGTGACCAATTGATTGGATGAGTGTTAAATAGGATATATGTTCTGAGAAGCAGAGTGTTTTACAGTAAAAGAATTGTAAAGTTCCTTGCAGTTTGAGAGTTTGTGCTTTGCAGCTATTCAAGCACAGTAGAGCCAGTTGAAAAACCATCAACAAGATCCCGCATATGTGGGGCCATACTTATATGGCCCTGACTCAGTAAACCCTAAACTAAGTAGATATTGTTGTATAAGGGACAGAAAGACGTATCTACAAGACTGGGATAATGAACTGTCTTTGTATTCATGACCTTCTCTAGCTGTCAAAACCAGAATATTGGGAAGTAAAGATTTAAAGCACACCTTGATATGGCCCCTCAATCCTATGCCAAAGGTAACTAGCAATGTAGTCCAATGCGCTAGCTGATGCCAAAGGTATCTAACAATGTAGCCCAATGCACTAGCTGATGCCAAAGGTTATACCATCCAACTTACAATAAATACTCATATTATTGATGGTTAAGAAATTACACAATTGCAAAAAGAAATTTCCCTATTACCTTGTATGCCCAGTAACAGTATGAATTTGGATTATTTATTTCTTTACCCAAACGAGCAATCACCTTTGATGGTGTCCAAATCACACCCTACAATCAGAAATATTTGCATCAGTATACAGGGTATCTAATTTAGCACTTCCAATAAAACCAGAAAGCAGAGATCAATTAATCCTAAACAAGTAAAAACATAACAAGCAGCAAAGGACATATAAAGGTGACTACTATAAAATTTACAAAATCTTAAGTATCACATACAAATCATATAAAGATGATCTGAACATAATACAGGAAAAAAAAGGTTAAGGGATGCATGCCACAACGAATTGACTGTCACATCTTAGAAATCCGTCTTTTATTATGCATGTATTTTTTCTCTTCGGTCATTAGCTCCAGAGTAACCAGATCCTTTCTCGTTGATATGTTGCTTATAACCTTTGCCCTTTGATTTTTTTTCTCGTATGTATCCTACACAGCATTTGCTTCTTCCATACTAGGGATTCTTGAGAAAGTCAATATTTTGTGTAATTGGTACAGTGAATCGGCTTAAAGACATCAACATGTTTATGGGTTTCAAGGCCAATGAGTTTTTATGCCAATAAAGTCGCTTGTCAACATCAACGATGGCCCTTGGTGACAGGTAGTTGCAGACAGGTCTGCTTGACGCAGTAAATCTCTGCCATCTGTATATATCTGTTTGTAACAGTTAAAGGAGTGGACAAAATGACAGTCAGCAAGATATGGGAGAATAACATTCTCATGCATGTACTGTTGTTTTTTTATGTTTAAAATTCCTCTTCTCTATTTTACGCATAAATGATGCATGCATGTATGCACTAGTTGTGTAACCTCTCTTCCCTCAGTATGTATGGATGCCACTTGTCTATGCCATTAGTCTAGACTATAGTATTTATGATCCCAGTGCTGGTATTGGATCTGTTGCTTCTCAAAGAGACAGGAATGTTGAGAGTAGTTGCAGAATGATCTTCAAAACAACAGGGGATGTATACGCACCTGGTAAACCCGATGATTGTTTCAGTTGAAAATTTAGGTCAATGATTCAGTTTGCAAAGGATATTGGCTGTCAACTTCAACAAGTAGTTGATACCCAGCCTCGGTCGAATCAAATGTTGAAGGAAAACATGAAGCGGAAAGAGAGTTGAAAGACTCTCACATGATTAAGAAAGCTTATTATTTGAAATATGGAGTGCAATCACACAAAGTTATCAGAAAATAGCATGTCTGCCAAAGAACAAGAGAACCCAAAATGATAAAGAGATGCTAACAGACCTAAACCAGATAAAATGGGCCAGAAAGATGTCCATCAATACGCTGTTATTCAATCTCCACTTTACTAACATATTTAATGATAGGAGGGAGGATAACATGAACCCCCACTTAAACATTTGAATATGCTAGGACACAAGTTACGACCAGTGAACCTTGGGCAAATTTTAACATTACAAGATTCAAAGCAATTTATCTTTCAGACTTCCTCCCCTATAAGAGCATTGATATTGCAGTGAATCAAGGACACCACCTATGGGCACTTACTTCAGCAAAGGAAGACTAAACTTGCTTCGACTAAAGACATTTCCTTCTGAAAAAATGAGTGACATTGCTGAAAAAGAAATTGATGATGGTGCTTGACAGAAAGTAGGTAATCTGAAGTAAACACACATAGAAGCAGCAGAAAGATGCATCAAAATTATGATAGGGCACTGACGTACAAGAACTGGACAGTGTCAGCATGAAAGTAACATACCATAGAGAAGAGAAGCACGATATTTGCAGTGTGTTTGGGTTTAGTCACCATACAGAGTTATCAATGATGAGTAGGTTTCAAAGAAATGAAGCCTAATAGAATCATCATATTGTAAACTTGCATCTTCATAATGAACAAGAGCATCCATGACTCGAGGTGCATCTTAACTGTTGATATCAAGATTATGCAATTATTTTACTCAGGATCATATTTAGATTGGGAAATGAAAGAAACTGGTTGGGGAGGAGTTGAAGTTCCACCTCGTTAGATCCATAATCTCTTGACAGCTGAAACATGCACATCATATTTGTCGTAAACTGTTGTTTAGTCAGTCGTTCTGGTCCAACGGTTATGATGTCAACATTGCATACACCATGTTTTGCTTAGATTTTAGATTTGTATGCAGTGTAAAGCTTGTGTAAAGTTGTTTTGTGTGATTATCTTTGCAAGTGTTGAAAAAATGTAATAAATATGGGGTACACCCACTGCAGTGAGACATACAAATACATGCCCATCCTGGCACAAGGGAGTTAAAGATTGTCAGCATGGGGCAAAGATTGTATAATATTGGAGACTTATATGAAGATAACCGTAGAAGATACAAGAAATGGCATGCCTTTCATTAAAATTGAAGAGAAACCAGAGATAGAAGGTTCACGAGGAAAGTCTCTGAAATCAAGAAAACAGACAAATCTTGTAATAAACAAACACACAAAACACCTTGCTCTAAGTAGAATCTGATAATGCTGTCAGCAATCAACTTGTGGTTAGATTCTATCTATATGAGAGCATATTTCCAAATCAAAGCTCCAAACTGAAAATGGCAGCTAGAGCTCTTCATGATCCCGTTGGACAATTAGTGGCCATTGTAGAAACGGTCACCCCGGAAAGACATTAGTGTAGTAGAGAAGGAAGACAATATTGATGATTTGGTTAGACAGAAAAATAGATGGGGGTTTTCCATAAGTTCTGCTTTAGTATGTGCATTGTCACTCCTCAATTAGAAGGCAAACTTTCTTTATGTCTACATGGAAAGGGAAATAAAAGCTTCAACACCGGGCATTATCTACTTCTAAGGACTTGGGCATCTTGAGTTACGAATATCACAAAACAAAGACTTGCTTTGTGTGCCATATGCATTATGCCGTTTGAAGGCAACAACATGGAAAATCCTTGTAACAAATTAACAATGTTCCATGGGGACGCACCCCCACCCCCCCCCAAAAAAAAAATCCCCACGTTTTTGGGATGGGGACGTCCCCAAGACGTGGGGACATCAGGAGGACAGCCCCCTGCTGCCCCTCCACCGCCGCCGTCCCCAGGACATTTCCCTCTAAGAGGGGATGTCTTTGGGGCATCCCTTCACGATGGGGACGTCTGGGGGACTCTGGGATGCCTAGACGTCCCTCCACCCCCCAAGAAACGCACAGGCACCCCCCACGCTGATGGATGCCAAAAAAACTTTTTGATGGACGCCAAAAAGACTTTTTTTTTAATTTAAATAAGTTTTTGGTTTTTGAGCCCTTTACACTAACCTTAATTGCTAATGGGTCCCACTCCCATCCACACCGCCAAGGCCTCCCAAAAACTTATAAAAAACCCTATTCCAAATCACACAAAAACTTCATTGAGTGAAGTAGAGAGCTGAAAGTAGAGGCATCAAACTAAGAGGGAGAAGTTTGCAAGAGTGAGAGAACATTAGGAGAGGGAAAGTGAGATCAAGAAGAGGATAGAGAAGCCAAGACTCAAGACTCTTCAAGTTCATCATTTGAGCCACAAGGTAGGCCCTATCACTATGCATTTGATTATTTGAATTTCTAATTTTTTGTTTCATTGTAAATTGTATTGTTCTTTGATTCATGATTCATTGAATCATTTCTAAATTGAAATTTTTTAATTGTTATAATTATTTGTGATTTATTCAAATAATTAAATTTTTAAATCTTCATTCAAATCAAATGCTTAAATTTCAAATCTCCATTCAAATCTGAAGTAAGAAAAATAAAAGTGAAATCCTTGTTTGACAAAGGTTAAGAACAAGGATTCCTATTTGTGTATCCTTTGCTTCTGTGCTTCGTGCGCCCTGAAGTAAGAAAAACAAAAAGAATCTTTGTATCTTAATCCCTTGCATTATGCATGGTTTGAATTTTAATTTTTAAATTATAAACTTACAAAATAAAAAAAATTATCATTTCTTGCAGTGTCATAAGTTCTCATAGCATGAGTGAGGACGAGGGTCAACCTCAAAGGTTTGAGGTTGAAGTTGAATGTGATAATGATTCTGATTATGCACCTGATGATCCTAGTTTAGAAGCAAGGAGGGGTGACCGTGAAAATCAAACTAGTTCTGTTGGGAGTCCAAATTATTGTTGCCCTTCACAAACCCTACAACAATATGCTAAGAGTCCCTTTGATTTGAAGAAACCTTTAAAACAATTTGTAAGAAAGGTACCAACAAACCCTGGGACATTTGGAGGCACTAGGAAATGGAAGTGCAACATATATGACCTTGAATGGTTTTGGCAGCATGACTAGAACAAATGCTCACCTCCTTATCTGAGGCAAAGGTGTAGATGTATGTG
The DNA here is from genome assembly GCA_037957365.1 of Torreya grandis. Classification (NCBI taxonomy): domain Eukaryota; kingdom Viridiplantae; phylum Streptophyta; class Pinopsida; order Cupressales; family Taxaceae; genus Torreya; species Torreya grandis. Next base: position 4,714,682 of record JARHVA010000462.1, read on the forward strand.
AAAAGGTGGAAAAAAACCTGAAATTTAGGGCTGAAATATGATAATTATGGGGTTTTAATCATAGTTACCAGGTTCGGAAATCCGGATGCGTTCGGGAAGCGGAAAAAATGCGGAATGCGGAATTTTTGAAAAAATCCAGTAAAATCCGGTTCAGAAAATAAAATTATATATATATATATGCAAAATATTTCAATCTACTAAAGAATGAACATTAATTTAACACTTGCAAAAATGAGAAATGCATAAGAATTTCAAACTTGAATTACATTAAAAGATTGCAAAATATTCATAGTTTAGAGCCTAAGCTCAAAATTGATATAGAACTTAAGTTTCAAACATTTGCAACATCAAACCCAGCTTCAAAATCAAAACTAGCACTAGCACCATCATTCATTTATTCATTCATTACTTCAAAGACAAAATGTACATTCAAATCTAGAATAAATCATCTCGATTGCCCACCAAATCATGAATGCCACTCCCATTATTTTTCAACTTTATAATTTACTGACACTTTCTCTCACAAGGGCTCATTGGTGCATTGAATCTCACAGAGTGCATGCCTTAAGGGGTGCACTGGGAATGGGGTGGGATCGGCTTGTGGCACTTTGCAAGAGATATTCTCATACTATTCTATCACGCATACATCCCTTCATGCAGCCTTCATACCTTCTATGATGTCTCCTTGAAATCTTGAAACCCTGAAATATGGCTAAGTTTGAAACCCTGAAACCCTGGAATCTGACTAACTCTGAAATATGATAGGATCCTCCAAAACCTAGAATTTGCATTATAGCTCCTAGCGGTCCGAAACCCCTCTCAAACACCCTGAAAGTATATAAATAAAATAAACATTCAAGTATAAGAAACTAGATGTCCATTATAAATGTAAAATTATACTTGAATGTTTATTTTATTTATATACTATTGGGTTCGGACGACTAGATTTACATTTTCTAAATTTTTTTGTTGACTTCCATTGTTTCTCCCTAGCGAACCGAATTTATTAATCCGGAAGCCCGCAAAAAATGCGGAACGTTCTAGATTTCGGCCAGATGCGGCCGAATCTGGTAACTATGGTTTTAATGAAGAAGATGCATCTACATCTGTTACTTTGCCACTGAGGGGGAGGGGTCATCAGAGATAGTGTTCTACTTCTAGTACTTTCGAGAGGCCAATGAATCCATCTAGTTTAGGGGCAGCAAGGCCTAAGGGGAAATGCAAGGTGACCAATGATGCTTCAAATCCATTGGCATAATTATTCAACGTGCAAGAAAAGGATGAGGCAGATGATGCCATTAGCAAATTCTTCTTTGCCGATGGAATTCCATTCCATGTGGCTCGCTCTCCTTATTATAAGGAGGTTGTGGCAAAAATAATAAAAGCATGAATATCATATGTGCCACTAGGGAAGACTAAATTGAGGACAACAATCTGAGATAAGAACCATTCCAAGATTAAAATTTTAATGAAGAAAAAGAAGAATACCTGGGTCACAAGTGGATGCAGCATCGTCATGGATGGGTGGACGGACATTAGGCATCGTCCACTCATCAATATCATGGTTACAAGTACAGCTAGCCCTTACTTCCTTAGGGTTATTGATTGTTCAGGGCATCGTAAGGATGTTGATTTTCAGTTCCAAATCCTCAAAGACGCTATAGAGGAGGCTGGGCCACAGAATGTGGTGCAAGTAGTGACACATGTAGCCCATGTGTGCAAAGCTACAAGGAAGTTAACTGAGGCAGCTTGTAGACATATTTGGTGGACTCCTTGTTGTGTGCATAACATGAATAATGCACTCAAGGACATGGAAAAAATCAGTTGGATCAAAGCAGTTGTTAGTGATGCTAGAGATGTGCAAATGTTTATATGCAACCACCACACTTCACATGCACTCTTCAGGACCTTCTCCAAGAAGGAATTCTTGAAACTTGTAGAGACTAGGTATGCATCATACTTTATTCTCTTGGAGAGGATGCTTGAGTTGTAAAAGACATTGCAACTAATGGTTATGACAGTAGAATGGAATCGGTGGCCTGAGTCAAAAATAGAACAGGGGAAGAAGGTGAAGGAGGTGGTGAAGAGTGGTGTTTTTTGGGCTAATGCCAAATATATTGTCTCCATCATTACTCTAGTCTTCACAGTGATTAGATATGGGGATGCTAATGCACCTACCCTTAGAGAGGTGTATGAGTGCGTTGATACTATGCTTGATCAAATGAAGGTTGTTGTATGAGAGAAGAACCCCACATTGCAATTCTACACAGAACATATTCAGTTCATCATTCATCACAGATGGGAAAAGCTCAACACTCCCTTGCACATGGTTGCCTATGCATTGAACCTGAAGTGGTATGTGCAAAGGCCTAGTAGACTTACACCTATACAAGATGCTGAGGTGAAGGCAGGTTTCATGAAGGCCATTCAAAAAATGTACGATTGCCACTCTTAGGGGACATTCACAGGAGGCCAAAATAAATAGGGACACAATGGCACAAGAGGAACCAATTTTGTCGTGGACTTTGCATGGGCTTGCTTCTTTGACTACCGATCTAGCCATTAGTTTGTTGTCTCAAGTTTCTGGATCTTCTGCTGCTAAGAGGAACTGGCCTACTTATAGTTTCATCCACTCCGTTAAGAGAAACATGCTTACCTTTAGGAGGGCAGAGAAGCTTGTGGTTGTACATTGTGCCGTGCGTCTCATTGACCGCAACGCACTTACGTACAAGGAGAGTCCAGCAACCAGATGGGATGTAGAGCCAAAGGGGCCAAGACAGATTGATGATGATGCTACACAGACAGGGCTGGTTGGTATTGGTTTGGAGGAACTTGAGCATGTGGAATTTAGCAATTCTAGTGATGAGGAGTTTGGCAAGAACTTTGGGGATGATTAGTCATTGAATCAATAGTATTTAGTATTTCACTATTTTGTTTTTGAACATTGTTGATACTTGATTATAATCATGAATCATAACTATGAAATTTTGAAAATTCTGAATTCGATATTTTGATTTTGATTATCGATGTTCAATGTTCATTGGTTCAATGGTTCAAACTTGAAACTTCATTGTTAAAAAAATAAAACTTAAATGTTAAATTGTTGATGTTCAATGCAATATACTTATTCCTTATATGTCTTTTTATTACTAATTTTTCAAGTACTATATGTATTTGCACCCCACGCCACCCTCCATCCCCTGCCACCACCGTCCCCCTACCATCCCCAAGCTTAGGCCCCTCATCCCCCCATCCTGGAAACACCATGGAACTATGCAAATTAGCATTATAGAAGGAATGTTGCATGGAAAGAAAGCCTGGAAAGGGTTGCAATTACATGCCATTCCTTTTCTACTAGTTGGTTAAATGCACGGTACATCTTTTGTTTCAGAGCATATAGAAAGTATGAGAATCATTTGACCATCTCGAGTGGAATGGAAATCACTTTCAATTTGGCATCTCTTTCAATGACCACTCTGTGTGATGAATACTAGTTCTTCCATAAAGCATTAATCCTTCAGAAGATACGCCATGGTTTTGCTTGTATCTTTTGAAAGTGAATAAGTACAATTTGGGAGATAGATTCTTCTAGTGTGCATGAATAACTTGAGAAGAACTGAAACAGAAATTTCAATTGTGCAATCTTGAGCACATCCTTGAAGAAAAAATCAAATCTTCATTCCTGATAGCCTCGATTTCATGTGAAAATTATATTTACAACTTGATGGCTGTGGGATTGTGTATGGAATTGTTCCAATCCCATAATCAGATTGCTATAGTCCAAAATGCTTAGCTACCAATATAATTCAAAATAATTGCAGTCTTTTTGTATATTACTCTTTCATGCTGGGAAAAAGGCATCAAAGATGAGAACCAAAATTCAGTCCAGTTCAATTTATTACTTAGGATAACATCTTAGCCATGTTATTTGAATTCATGTCCTGTTAGCAGTGTGACATTCTTTGATGTTTCAGTAGAGCTCTTTCTGCCATCATAATTAAAACCTTAAGACAACGTTGATAAAGTACTCTCATTCTCTAAATCATCCAAGCTGTGAAATTGATTTTCATGGTCCTCGACATGAATTGTGTTCTTGTTTCCATTTGGTATCATGATCTCTTTTTGCATCTGAATTTGAATTTTATGTCCAACTAGGTTTTGATCTCCATTGTGCACTATCTTTGTATGAAATGTTGGAGTCTCTAAATCTGACTTGTGTTTCCATTGAAGGAAAATGCAATTGAGTCTCTAAAATATCTTCTGCGATGCCCTTCCAAAAAGTTGGTGTTCACCCACGAGGCCCAGAAGGTGCTCCTGATACCACTGTTACAGTCCAAAAGGTTTTGATAGCACTGTTATGTTCCCAACTAAAAACTGAAACTGAAACTCAACAGAAATCTGAACTTAAATCTAGAAATCTGTTTTTTATTCTTCTGGACATCTGAAATTTGTGGAAGAGATGTAGCATGTGAACAGCAAATGATACCCCCGAGAAATTTTAAAACAAACTAAATAGAACTTTATGTTATTTCGAAAAACAATTCAAGAAAGTAAATGCAATTAAGAAACTCTCCTCAGAAGGCATGGAAAATTAGCTGAAGACCAAAATATTCAAGGGCAGTATGAGCATTGCACCTGGCTAACAAAAATGGTCTCCCATAGACTACCTTTAGGCCTTAGCACAGATTCTCCGTAAAGCTTCTCTTTCAATCCTTGGTACTAAATTACTAATGTGTTGATACAGAATTCTGTCCCTCCAATATTAGATTGTGGGAAAAGTGGTCAGACCAGAATGACAACAAAGGTCGACAAACCTTATCATTTTATTAAAGTAAAGGGCTCATCAACCTTTCCTTGAAAATGGTGGCTCATAGACACCATACAAGGAAATAATCTCCTCAACCACCTAGAATCTAACAATGACCATAACAACATGTTAACACCAATTAATCAGTTGATATAGATCCTAAGATATCCTTAAGCTCCAACACAAAATAAAACATATTTGGATGATAGGTAATAGGGCCAACAATTCCCTATTTGTTCCGATAAGTATTAAGGGACCAATGAGTACTGAAGCAAATGAAGCACCGTGAAAGATAACTTGTGCCCTGTGAGACATATTGAATCGCTACCTGATACCTCCTGAAACTGTTTTCTGGTAATCTCCGCAAAGTGGTAGTCATGGCCCAAATCACATGAGCTATACCACCTGTAAGGCTGTAACCTGTAAAAACCTGAAGTTGAATCATCATGGTATGAAACATGCGCAATCCTGCCTAAAAATTGTAGCAAGCAAAGGATGCTCAAAAACCTGTACCCTAATCCATTGACATCTAAGTGTGAAAAAAATCACCATCATCTGAAAAAATTGTACTTTTATGTTATCTCATTAAAAAAAACCATAAAAGTGTTTGGGGCATGTCCAAACATACTCCATCCATGATGGCTACTGCCCAAATCAGACTGTCATCCCAAGCCTATATCCACATGATGACTTTTGATTGACATGCCCTGTCAATCTTGTAAAGTCCTGTGTGTCTGTGAATAATCCATGTGAAAAAATGGATAACCACCACAAAACAAAGTACTACAGACAAAAATTCCTAAAAAGAGAAATGATCCAAGTTATATTTCTAGAAAATCTGAGTCACTTATCCATAATCCTCTAAAACCAAAAAAGCACGTTATCATCTTTATCCTTGTGAAGTCAAGGACCATCTTAATGTCCAAAACATGCTCTAACTGAACCTCAAGGTTGCATCAATCTCGAGACCAAACCATGCACTCTTCCCCCTTTCACAAAAGAGATTGAAGCATCCAAACCAAATGATTGTATGTAACTTGTCAGCTTTGTACAACAGGATCGTCCTCCGATGGCAAAGATCCTCACTGTTGTACAACTTATATCAATATCTGCAATCAATGCTTGAAAGCTAACCTATACTACCCCCATACTAAAAATGAAAAGAGGTTGTTGATTCTTATGATCCAAATTGTAATAACCCTTACCCAATCTGTCATGAATTTTTCAGTTTGTGTTGTTTGACATTTTGTCAAACACTTTGCATGCAATCTGATTTGTTTGAGTTGGTTCGTGTTTGCTTGTTTGTTTCAATGGCAATCCAAGTATAATTGCATAGAAATGAAAGATAAATGTTTGCATAAAGTACACAACATAAACCCAAAGATTATGGCACCTTATTTGATAAGTAAATAGGTCTGATTACAATTATTGCAGGTCTGATATAAACGTTTCAGACTGAAAAGGTACTCAAAATTTACATAGAATGAGCCAAATGAAGTCCGATTTACATAACACACATACCCGATATTGAAGACACCTCATATTAGCTGTAAGAAGAGGTCAATTCAGATTTGAATAGACTGGGGGAAGGCTGCAAACTCCTCTGATCAGGTCTGATTTTGAATCTGATTGTAAACTGAAAATGATGGCAACCAATAATGCAGTCCAAACCCCTTCAAAAGTTGGCGACTAGGTCAGGGTAGGAAATGATGAAACCCTTGACCATCAAACATGCATAATATAACCTCCAAACCCTTAAATAAATTTCTGATCTGAGAAAGATGAAGTCTGAAACTGAAAAATCAGAATTTATCCTCCAACTCTAGGCGTCCAAATATATAAAAATTCATATAAAATCATGGACTTCACCCAAAATTTGAAACCATCACCAAAATGCTCCAAATGATGTTCCAAACAGGTCGCCCAAGCTAGAAAAATTAAATAAAATGTCTAGGGCACAAAATCTGCAATGTCCCTTCAAAATAGGGTCTGAAACCCTAGCGGCCAGCAAGTAAAAATTTTGTCCAACAGTGTAGAAACCCTAGCTGTCCCAAATATCATCAAAATATGGCTCAATAAATCCAAATCTGCAGTATATAATCTTCAACCTGCAATAAATCTGCAAACCCTAGCTGGTTGAAGCTCCAAAAATGTAGCAAAATGCACCAATAAGCCCAATGATGAATTCTGAAATGAATCCACCTCTCATGTAGTGTTGGGTTTTTGTCCAACCTACAAAATCCAAGGGTTTTCGTCCTCAGATTATGCTGCAACTGAAATCCTCAATTGAAGATGAAGAAATATCAAAGTGATCAAATCCAAAGTATTCTAAAAAAAAAACCAAATCCAAGATTGATAATGATCCTTCCTTTCTTCTATTTTCCCTTCTTATAAAAAGCTTTTTCCACTTGAAAAACCTAAAAGTAATTTAAAATTACTTTTTAAATTCTATTTTCCAATTGACCCTCAAAAAATAATTAATAATTACTTTTTATTTTATTTTTCACTTGGCCTTTCAATTAATACATGCTTTATGGCCACATTCCCTCTTAGAACACTCCCCTTTAGCCTACGGGAATGAAAATAGACTACGGGTCTTCTCCGTTTGCGTTAACTCGAGAAATGGGACAGTACACAAATTCTATTTAGTTGGTCGTTAATTGTTAGTGTCATGTATGGGGCATGCATCTCCTACTAAGACACCCCCTTAGAGTTAATAAAGCCTATTAGACATTAGTTACTTATGTTAATAATGTTAATGTGGGTAAACTGAGTCACGGGCAGTTGGACCCTTTAGGTAGTCAGAAATGCTTGCTAAAGCTTGTATGAAAAAAAAAAATTGTAACCGAGCATACCCAAACATTTTACTTTGTATAAGATTTTATCTGATCAATAAACATGTAGCTTTTCCTATTTACCTGTGTTAAAATTTGTATCAATGGTATCAGAGCTTAATGGTGATGATCTGCAAGGAAGAATTTGTCGAGAAGAAAGCCATAGATGAACCATGAGGAAGATAACAGGAGTGTTTGAAACAAAGTTTTTTTGGGTGAGTGCCTGAAAAAAAGATGATATTTTTTTAGTTTCCGTTACTTATCTTGGTGAGCATGAGCATCTGCCTAGAGGAAGGCATTTTTTAATGCAGAATAGCGTGATTATCTGAAGGAGGCAGGCTAAACTTAATAAAGTGATTATTTGTGCTTATATAAACTACATTTATTATTTATGCTAGGAAATGCCTTTCTGCCTGAAAGGGAATGCAATTTTTTATTATTTGTATCTGAAAATGTATGAATACACTGCAAAAGCGTTGAAGATGTTTTTTTGCATAAAAATCTATGTTGTTTGGATATGGGTACGTGTACGACTCGGGTACGTGGATACGCCATTTTTCTAGAACCTTGATTTCAATATGCCGTGAGTACGTCTATATATATAAACAATGCATATCACTCATTTTTTTTTGGAAAAAACTTGAAAATGCTTCAAAATGTTTACTAAGTTCTTAGCAGCGTGGTCTTATGAGGAAGGCGGGGGCTTATTTTATAAGTTCTTAGTAGTGTTTTAGGCTAAGTCACAAGGTTCGAGTTCGAATACGAATTCGACGAGGTTAAAATATGGTTTGAATTCGAGTTCAAATAAAAATTGAAAAAAAATCACCACTAAATTCAAACGTCAGAAAAAAATAAAAACATAAAATATTAAAAAAATATAATATTTTTTTAAAAATACATATATAAAAAAATTAATAAATCATATAAATAAATTTAAAAAATTATAAATTATTAAAAATATATATAAAATAAAATAAATTTAAAAAAAATAAAAAACTTAACAAGTCAATAAATAAGTCATAAAACTAAATTAAATAAATTATAAATATAAAACATAAAACAAAATTATAAATCATTAAAAAAAAACATATAATAACAAATAAAAATTTATAAAGAAAATTAAAAAAATAAATAAAACAAATCCCCCTACTAACGTATATTTTTTAACATTTTAATAGATTATGAATAAAATACTGAATAAAAAAATAACACACAAATTAGAATAGATTATGAAAATTAAAGATGTCCATCAACTATGTTTTATCCCCTCCTAGAAACCCTCGGGCATACCCAAAGGCGTCCCCCCCTCCCCGACGTCTCCTATCTAGAGATGTTTCCGGCACTGTCACGGACACCTCCGGGCGTGCCGGAAATCTGCAAATCCAAGGATATGTGTGGCACGGTTGGGTTTCAAATTGTAGAATGACATTTGTATTTTTATTAATGCTAGAATGTGTACATCATATTGCTGGAAATAATTTTTTCTAAAAATTAATGTGATGGAAAGGTGAATTTCTACCTGGGGCATGATATTTCTATTTTCTTAGTTTCCCAAAAGTGAAGTTTGCTTGGCGAGGGTGCCATCTTTGAAAGCTGAATTTGTCTGTAGCATCCTGTGAAAAACATGTTGGAAGCTTCATAGAATATCAAATTTTAGCTGTGACATGTTGATTCGTGTGCTGATACAATTTATGGCATGATTTTTGACGTCGGTTTGTTTTCTGGCCTGAAATGGTGCTCTAAAATTTCTAGCATTCTGAGAAAATATTGTTCTACATTATTTTTTTTTGATAAATATTGCCAGAGGCGTTGGAAAGCTAGTTGTCTGTTACTCTCATTTGTCAGAAATCACACTTTCAAAAGCTGAGACAAACCATTGAAAGCTGCACCAAAGGCATCGGAAGGAAGGATTAAACCAATTGAGAGCTACAACCAAGGCGTGTGTGCATCTACAGGGCATTGACACTAAATGCCAAAGCATGGGAGCATCAGAGCGTTACAACTATTCAAAGCTCTTCGATAATTTAAAGATATTTAATCAGTAGTGGGTCCCAGTCAAGCACAGCATATTGCTGTTCATGTACTTTCCAAGTAAAACATTTACCATGCATATTTTTCTATTGTTTTGAAGTTTAAAAAAATCAATTGTCAAGTTATGTAGAAGTTTGGCATTTTGTATCTCAATAAGGAGCATGGATGCCTTGGTGTTGTTGATGTGGGAAGACATTCAACAGTCTATGGTTGCTTATTCAAATCTCACTGCCTCTTAGTTTTACTTAGGAGTTCAAGTTTTCAAAGGACATACATGCTTGGTAAAGACTTACTTACAAGAGAGGTCACAAGTTCAAGTCTTTCTAATTTCAAAAAGTTTATTCTCTTGATTTTTACATGAAGTGTAATTTTACATGTAAATGTTAGCATATTTAGGTCAAAAATATTATTTCTCAAGTATAGTAAAGAGGAGTTGGTCAAACAAAGTGTTTTCTAAGACTTGCATGTAGGAGGTTATGAGTTCTATTTCCACAAAGCGAAAAGACATTCTTTAAAATTCCTGCAATCTTTAGTGTTATAGCCTATAATCACTCTATTTTTTGTGTTTTTGTCTTTTCACAAAGAGGTAGGCATGTAACCACTTGATTTGAAGTTTTTCCCTAATCTAAATCCATCGAAATAGTCAGTTTGTTGGTTTGGCATCTCCCTTTTAAAGTTTATTAGAAAAATATATTTAAAAGTGGAGAAATGAAACTTTTTAATGTAAAACAGATACATTTTTTATGGTATTTGACACCTTGTTTGTGTGCTGAATTTGAGAAAGGGAACTTTTTGCGTAGTGAAAATAGATGTAATCCCATACCATCCTATAGGTAGTACTATCAGAGTTCACAACATAGTATCTTGTAAGCGACAAGTGAAATATCCTTTTTCCGACCAAAACAAAGAAATCTGGAATTTACAGCAAACCCTAACAAAATTTGCAAAAATCTGAAATTGATTAAACAAGCATAAAATGAATTTTTAAATCTTATAGAAACCCTCATAAAAATTATGGAACTTCGATATATTTATTTGGCACCACAAATCTGAGTTTTTGGATAAATTGCAGTCCTGAAAATTATAATAAAATATCACTGAATGAATGAGGGCAGAAGCTGAATTTTATACCAACTGAACAATGCCCAAACTGAATGGCAAACCCTCTAGGCCAGTCGCCCCTCTCCAAGAGGCCTATGACTGCTGCATTCACCTTCCGGAAGCTGCCCTACTGCTGCGCTGAGCCTCCCAAGGCTTCCCAATTGATTCACCCCACTCCCAAGGCTTCCAAAACTGACTCGCCACCTTCAAAGGTGATCCCTATCCTGAAAGATGAATTTATGCCCAAACGTGACCCCTAAATGGAGTCACCAGCTGAGTATTGAGGGCTTTCATCCTCGAATATTGAATGCCAATGAGGGTTTCTGTCCCCAAATGCTGAAGGTGCAAGCAAACATGCTTCATATCAAAGAAATCAATAGTTAGATGATAATGCCCGAAAATAGACCTCTCCACCTTCCTTTATACCCCCTTTTCCTTTCAATCCAACTCCCAAGTGGGGTGCTCCAAGAGGGAGGGAAAATCAAATATTCAAAAAGCCATCCATTATAATTTCTAATTAAGGGCTGACTTACATCAAATTAGTAAAGTCCAATTAATTAAAAATCAAAATAGAAATAAGTTGCCGACATGTTCACTTTTTGGCAACTTAAACAAAAGAACCAAGTTTCCCTTTCTTCTCCTTCCCTTAACCAATGGGAAACCAAAAGAGTTGGCTAAGGGTCCCAACCAAACTAAATTCGAGAAGGGGTCATTACAACATATCCATCAGGTTCAATCAAGTTGACAAATCCAGGGATTCGCCCACCTTGAGTTCGCTGCTAAGTCTAAGATACAAAAAGTGATGTTGAGGTAATTTTGGTTTTGCCAGTTTGTATGAGTTTTTGTGTGTTAGTAGATTTTCTCATTGTTTTTGAGATTTTTAGTGATGTGAAGCAGGGTGGTGATCCATGACTACATGGACTTCTCACCTTTCGACAATGAGGGGAGGAGTGTTTAGCTCAGTCTTCGAGGTTATTCGACAGTACAAACTAACAAGGGTTGTAAGCACTAGTAGTCTTTACAAAGTAATCAGGATTGTTGGGACATAAGTAGAAAATGTTCCATACATGAGGTACATAAGAATCATTGAGACAAAGATCGATGACTGGGGGCAAAACCAATTTGTATTAAGTGTTGGTTTCACCCGCAATGAATGCAAAAATAAAGTAACTGCCTACAATGATGAATTGTCAGTTGCAGAACATTTTCAAGATGCCTAGGAGTTCGAGGAGGCATTCCAAGACTCAAGGAAATTTGAGAAGATCCGAATCAATTACATGGGAGTAGCTTCAAGAGAGAATAGGGAGAGATTTGGAAGAGTTAGCTCTCTAAGAATAGAATTGAGAGAGGAGAGTGGTGTGTATGTTCATTGCAGAACTGAGATTGTATCAAGTCCATTTAGGGACTGTGTCTAAGATGTAATATTCTTAAGGTTGTACTTCAATAAGTAAGGCATGTGTGTGTGTGTGTGTGTAATCTTTGCAACATTGTCATATGAATGCAATTGAGAGTAAGTTTTGGTCTCAAGTCTGATTGTGTGGTATCAAGTATATGTCCATGGTTGACAAATGGTCCTTCATTGGACCCCCTTACCCTGCCTGCATCAAACAAAATCTTCAATTTTGGTCATCATTTGCTATGAACCTTTGATTTGTTGTATGCTAATAACAACATAACTATTAGGTAATGGGCCCAACCCAATTTTTCCATGTCATGGGCAGACCACTTTTGGGCTGATAGAGTAAGTCCCCTAACCCACCTTTTCAGTCAATGTGTCTAGGTTTGTAGGATTTCAAAAAGTAATTGTCAATTCTCTGATCTTGAACTCCACACATCTGTCTCAAGCATGGTCTTCAAATTTCCAAATAATCCATGAAAGCTTGGCCTTCCAATGTTTATTAGATGTGCTGTTTGAAGCATCGGAAAGCTTATTTAAAAGGCTATCTAATAGACTAGAGAAGAGCAGGGCCAGGAATCAAATCTGATTAAAGATTAACCAGCACGTTCAAGGAAGAACTAGCTCTAGCCCTCAGTAAACCAGAAAATCAGGGGTTCTACTGCTCTCCACAGTAGGGGTGTGGTCCCAAGTCAGAGCTACTGTTAGCCCCAAATTCTGCCCTTGGAAAAACATGGGACTAACTCCCATTTGCACTCCTTTTTGGACACAAATGGGTCCATATATGCAGTGTCACTATTCAACTTAAGAGCGCACACATGTGATATCTATGGTCTAAAGTGCAAGTCATGGAGCAAGATGATGTTATGTAATAAGATCACGTGCCCTAGATCCTTTTATCATGAAATTATGTAATCTCTTGTCATATATTAGTGTTCCCAAAGTGCAAGCATTAGAAGTTACATGTCAGATTTGATCATTCGTAAAAGAGCAAGGTGAAATGATGAATGTCACCTATGAATTAATTGAGTAGGTAAAAGAGCAAGGTGAAATTATGAATGTCACCTATAAATTAATTGAATAGGTAAAGAGCAAACATTGATCATGTAAGACAAAAATGTCACTGACTAGAAGAGACAAGGAGTTATTTGGTAGTTATGAACTGATTGTATAACTACCACTTGATTTGGCATCGTATAAAAGAGAGAAGAAATGAATTAAACAAGGTTCCTTCTTTTGGCCTGTGCAAATTATATTCTTGTAATGGTTTACACAGCTTTTATTTTTGGTAGATGGAGATGATGCACTTCAACGTCTGTCAAACTACACTTTGGGATTAGCTTGCACACTTAAATGCTCTTCATTCATGGAATGTTAGTTGAGGATGAATATTTTTTAATACACAGAATAATACTAGTGTATTTCTCAGACTCCTGCCTTGCAAATTGGCTTTACACAACTTGTTTCCAGATAAATCAATGTGGTATTAGACATGCAAATCGGATTTTCACTAAACTTTGGGTCTCAAGTGTTCTATGTGAACTAGGTGTCATGCATGTCAAGTGAATATTGGTTGGGAAGAATTTTGTGTCTTTGAGTCTCTCTTAATCTTCTGGTCGAGCTGTAGCCTTGACAAAGAAAGGTTTCAATTATGTTTGCTGTACAATATCATATTTTCACACTTTCTTTTTTTCCACTTGCCAAAAGGATTCACAAGTTCATTCCCAGTCTGTCTGGCTTCAGGGTTACTGTTTTTTTGCAAGTTTAGCATTATTTAAATTTTTTAACCTACTGCCTTTCTCAATTTCCAAAAAGAAGTGAATAAAAACCCCAAATTATCAAATCATACGAGGGTGCCACCCCTCTCAACTGCCGAGGGAAACCATTAGTCTCTGTTTCCTGTCAGTTAGCCTGTTTTCTGTTTATTTTCCATAGGGCAAGTGTCATATATTCATAGAGGTTTAGAAGTGACAGAAATCCATGCTAACATCGCCTAATAGAATGGAAATCATCCAAGAAACTATGGTTCTCTTAGCTCCATCATGATGTCCTGCACCATCAAATTGATCATGGATTTGACCCAGCACTGATTTGGCATTCTTAGTATGAATTGAGGCAGCAACAAGGTTGGTCTTTCCAATTCTCTTGCATCTGCTCAGGTGACAAGTTCACACAAAAATAATTGCTTTGGGGTCAAAACATACCTTACTTCCATTTCTATTCACCGTTCTTATTTGTTTCACCAGATATTTTGCTCTCTTTGGAATATGGGAAATTAAGATGGCTACCTGTATTGGTGTTTCTACATATAAAACTTAATTAATCAAGTACCATAGGAGTGCTTCTCTTCTCACCTCCTCCAGCTCTTTTGGTGCTCATTTTGGAGACATGATTACTTCTTTGAATTACACAATTACAATTCTTTTGTCTTCTTCTCCTGCATTTTCCTGATAGCCTCTTGTACTTCCCTCACTCTGCTCTTTTTCATGGCAAGATGGGGTGCCTAAACTCTTATTTTCTTGCAGATTTGAGCTGTAAATTCCCCATGACCCATACTCATGAGATTTACTACCATGTGATGTGGGCAACTGTGGTCATCAGTATCATCCATACCACAATTTTGGCACAACTTGTTCCATTGTTCATGAAATTTTTTCAGCTTATCATTTCCTGCACTTGTATCATTGTCATTATACATATTATTTTGTTCTTTTCAAGTGCTCATTTATGTACAATCACTTCCTGGTCTGAGTTACTTTTATTTTAACTGTTTTACAGACACTCCAAGGTGTTGTGATAAAAAGAATTGCAAATGTAACAGTACTTGCAATTACAATCGGGATGGTTGGTATTTGTGGCCTTCCTACATACAACTGCTGCGTTGTCATTTCCTGCTCGTCCTTTTTTATTTGTGCCCATTCATCAATTTTGCCATATCTTGGAAGACTTCCACAACAGATAGTGCATCATCATTTCTGGTGAGTTATCACAGTTGTTCAGTTCCCACTTTGCTCTAAATGCCGAGTTTTATGTTCACTTCTTTTTGGTATGTGTTAAAGGGTATCACCTTCAATTTCTTCTGCACTTTAATAAGACTCGCTCAAGAAACCATCTCTTCTAAGCAACTTCAGTGACATCTTTGGGCATTATCTTCACAAGGGATTTTAGTTTTAATTATATGATCTGACACTTTGACCTCTATCTTGGTTTAAATTGTAAATTTCATGGATGAATTAATTTATTGTCCTTGAGAACCCTGATACTTTTTCAAATTCCTTCTGAGATCATTCCATCTTTTGACGTAATTGTGGTGGACATATTTATATTAGAAATTGCAGTATGTCATAATGTGGGAGGAAACATCATCACCTAATGATTCTGATTAATTTTGATCATTTGCAATCTATATGGTCTCAAAAATGTTGCAATGCCTTGTTAGATCCTCACTTCAACTCCCATTGAATGCAGGAAGCTTTTTCTTATCATCAAGTTCCATATTTTCTGCTTGGGTGCTAGTACTTCATGTGATGTTCACTATGTGCTCTTGTAAGCACTTCCGTCCTCCTCCCAGCTATCCACACTGCCTTATTGTTTGAACTCTTGTATACCCTTTAAATATTTCCTAGTTAAAATTCACTTCTTACAGCATCTGCTCTGCTCAAATTCCTTCTGAGATCATTCCATCTTTTGACGTAATTGTGGTGGAAATATTTATATTAGAAATTGCAGTATGTCATGATGTGGGAGGAAACATCATCACCTAATGATTCTGATTAGTTTTGATCATTTGCAATCTATATGGTCTCAAAAATGTTGCAATGCCTTGTTAGATCCTCACTTCAACTCCCATTGAATGCAGGAAGCTTTTTCTTATCATCAAGTTCCATATTTTCTGCTTGGGTGCTAGTACTTCATGTGATGTTCACTATGTGCTCTTGTAAGCACTTCCGTCCTCCTCCCAGCTATCCACACTGCCTTATCGTTTGAACTCTTGTATACCCTTTAAATATTTCCTAGTTAAAATTCACTTCTAACAGCATCTGCTCTGCTCTAGTGCATTTCCTCATGAGCTTTCAGATATACGAGAACTTCATCTTCCTTGCTTTGCTCAAGTGATGGAACGAAGACCCAATTTAGAAGTGAAGTCACTCTCCAAGCTTCCCAAATCTTCATGCTGACATGACTGCGCCCCCTAAACCACAGGGGCAGACTCACATTACAAGTTTCTTTTGTATTACGGGAAGTACATCGGCCTTGGATGTTAGGGGAGATTCTAGAGGAAGTGTTTTGCCTCCCCCTAGGATCTCCCAACCTGAACCCTCCAACATTGGAAACTCCCCAACGAGCACTAACAGATCTTCTCACAGTGATTGATGATGCATTAGACAGCTCCTCCACTTCAAGCACAAACGTAGATTTTCGATGAGGTCCTCCATTCTTCATCAACACATGCTTTGGGGGCTCTTGTTTGCCCTCCATTGCTATTTGTATTGGTTCCATTATCACCTTTGTTAGTGGCACACTGGTCTACTTTGTCTTATGTACTTGTATTCCTTTTTTTTCCTTTTTTTCCCCTTCGTGGATTCTCTTTTCCTTGAACTTTCTATTGTTAATTGTTGTATCCTTGAGTCCCATTGAACTACTTTTGGTCATTTGTGGACATTTATAAACATTCACCATTTAGGCTGGCCAAGGGTTTCCCGAAACTTCATCAGTGAAGGACTCCATTTGTTTCTGTAACTCAGAAAATGGATCATCAACGACAGGAATCTTGCCTCCCTGCTTCATAGCAAGTTTCCCATACCTCGAAAGCCTTTGCACACTTACTTTTTGTTTCTGTTGTTAAGATCCTTGCACGATTGCAGAATATTACTTGCGCTGCCATCATTTCTGCAAATGATCACTACACTTAAGAATAAATCCAAAAAAAATAGCAAGAATTTTTTGAGTTCAAGTTTAATAGAACATAAAATTGGAGCACAAGGGAAGCAACAGGAATCACCATGAACGTGATCATATTATTAAATGTCCTGCCACTCTATTGATATAAGTAATGTGAACGCAGAGAGTGAAGGTTGGCTCCCAAAGTGGGGTGCAATTCCCAGATTGTGATATTCCTAATTATGATCATGACTTCAATTTTGATAGGCGGCCTCCTTATGAATTGGATTTTATGGTTGTTCCAAAATGCTTTTTTGACTGGTTTCATGTCCTGAAAATCTGCATGGCTAAGACGTGAAAATGCAATTCTTTCAAATCGCCTCTATTTTATTCCAACTATTATTTTACAGATTCATTATTCACATACTTTTTCTAACAACTATAACTGTGTCTACATTCAAGGCGACAATGATATCAATTCAATTCCCAGGTGAAGTTTAATTTTAGTCTTTTAATTCCTTGTGCCTGGAAAGTTAACCCCTTTATAGCAGTTTACTCTAATTGCATATGAATTTTGAAGTTATTGCAAACATCTGCATCCCTTTCACTTTATATGCTCTTCGACATGTATGTCCACATAATTCCGAATCTAACTCACTTTTTATGGCACATTATGGTTTCTGAGCTTTGGCAAGAGTCATCCTTTTTGCTGAAACAAGACTTGCCTCCCATCAATTGGGTCGCCATTGTTCCGTGTTATTAATCCCGCATCAAAGTATCCATGTCAAAATTCTCGTTACAATAACCCCATGCCAACTAATTGTAATGTGACACTGACTTTTTGCAATACACATTCTTGCCTCACAACATGAATTTCCCCAAAAGCTTTGAATACTCTGAAGTGGCTAAGCATCATAGTGCTTTTGGAATTCTTCTAGGTCGCAACTTATCTTGCTCCCTTGAGTTGTTGTGGCTTCCAAATCCTACACTAAGGCAATTTCCCAACATTTGGTGGCCTAGCGCTCTAAAATGATGTTCCCAGCATTTCTCATTTTGAAGCTGCTGTTGTTATGTACATTCCCATATTCTGTCAAAATGTGCATTAGATTATTGAACTTGACACTTGTCGGTACAAAACGGATAAGCTCACTTGGCACTTCAATAGTAAGGCCCTATACACTAACCTCAATACAATAGTTTTTCATCTTCAAATGATGATACAAATATGGAAGCTAATTCTTAACACAATTTGTGTTTGCATAGGGTTTGGCAATGTAATTTTCTAAACTAAATGCATACAAATAATCACACCTAGAAAGTCTCTAGCAATATAAATTTTAATTATTTTCATGAAACACATACATGCAAATAGAGAGCAACTAAACAAATACAACTCACTGGGAAAATACCCAGCATACAGTTCTGAACTCTGAAATGTCCTTAACACACATGCAGCCATGCAATTATTTGTTTTGTTGATCCTTGAATCTTTGTGCAAATCTGAAATGTCCTACACCATGTATTCCCCTGAGGGTTGTCATCCCCAAGAGGATTAGGTTCACACCTGAAGGATTTCGTCCTCAAGCACCAAGCAAGCTGTTGTAGCAGCATCACCTTCCTGTAGCTGAAGTCGAGTTTTGTTAATATTCCAAAAGATATTTTCTTTCTACCTTACATATTGTTTTATAGCCCAGCTCCTAGTGATCCTAAATCTTAGGAAGTCAGTCCATAAAGGGTGGCAACTATCTGATAATTACTTTTCCCAAACGTAGGCAACTAATTGATAATTAGCTTCCTCAAATGCAGGCAGCTAACTGAACAACTCCTCCCTCTAATTGTGATGCTAACTGACTGAGACAAACTATTTATTTCTGCCTTATTTTATGGATAAATCTCCCAACTAATTTTATTTTAATACTAAGCTGCTTTATTCTAATTGAAAGACTCAATCTTTTATTCTAAATGCAGCAAAGCACTTACTCAGTGTTGCGGGTTTAAAGGGGGCATTACAAATCTGCCCTTCCCAGAATTGCTTGCCCATAAGCAATGCGGTGTTGGATGTTGAATATCTCTGGCCCCTCCCACATAGCATCCTCAGCAAGTAGGTTCTTCCAACAGACCAAGTACTTTGTGGCAGTCTTGTCCCTCAATTTCTTCTTTTGTATGTCAATGATGGCCTCTGGAACCAATATGAGTTTCCCTTCATCATCCAAGGGTGGCAAATCAACTGATGGTGAAATATGTTGGCCAAGTGCCTTTTTCTATTTCCTCTTTGTATATCCGTGGATGGTGAAAGGGGGTTGTCATGACGAGCTTAGAACCCTCCAACTCTATGATGCACTGGAATCCCCTATTCGGTGGTAGACCTAGAAGCATATCACTAAACACAATATCATGCTTATCCAAAATAGTTTGAATGTCAACATGATAAGTGTGGTGATTACCTGAAGGCAAAGTAGTAGGCTTGCCTTTTATCACAAAGCAACTGGCTGCCCATGAGACCCATCCCTTGCAGAAAGTCCTTTTCATACTCTTAGTTGTGACCACCCAAGGTGGCCCATCAGAGATGCCCCTAAGTACCATGTCCTTCCCTTGAGATTGGAACTTTAGCTCTATGGACTGATAATTTTGGGAGAATTCCCCAAGGGAATGCAACCACTGTATACTTAGAACCATTTGTGCTTCCCCTAGTTCCACAATATAGAAATCATCACATACATTATAATCTCCAAAGGATAACTTCAGCTGTTGAATTACCTTGGTGCATGGGATAGTGAAACTATCAGCGATAGTGACATTGAACCCTAAGAAGTTCTCCACCTTCAATCTCCTCTTAGCCACAAGGCCTTCATCAATAAAATTGTGAGGGGCCCCACTATCAAAAAGCACAGTAATCTGTTGTCTGAATAACTCCCCACGAATTCAGAATGGGTGATACCACGGTGCTCCCGAAAGCGCTGTAAGTGCCCCTTCTTTAGTGCCAATATCATCCCCTGCCAACTGTTCAAGCTCATTCCCTACAATAAGTTCTTTTGTTGCGTGTTGTTGTTCTAATTTATCGATCTCATAACCAACCTCCTCTTCTTCAGAAATTACTTCAATGTAATGGACTTGGCCCTTGCCCAGACATCTATGACCGGGCTCCCAAGGCTCTTTGCATGAAAAACACAACTTCTTCCATCTGGGCTCATTTCTAGTTTGCTCATCAATATTTTTTGCTGCAATGGGCTGAGGTGTAGCTTTTTCAGGGTATGAGTTAAATCCTCTCTTCTCAAAACAATCCTCTTGTTGTCCCGTGGTAGGTGCTTTAGGCTGATATGAAAATTTACTCCTTAAGTATAGATGGCTTAAGTGTCAAAGCCCTCCTAAAAGCCTCTTGCAATGATGGGGGTGCAAAGGCCTTAACTAAACCTTTGAGGAGCTCGAACAAACCTCGATAAAGAGAAAAGTGATTTTCTTTTCTGATACATTAGGTACCATAACTGCAACTTGCTGAAATTTGGCAACATATAAATCCACTGAGGTTTGTTGTCTGATTCTAGCAAGCTCCCTGAAGTACTCGTCCTCATCCTTTCACTCAAAGCGATCCAACAATCTCTGACTAAAATCATCAAAATTATTTACATGACTATGCCCTTGTGTGACCAAATCATGGCGCCACGAGTCATAGGCAACACCCTCCAAATGCAATGTGGCGAATTGAAAGGCGTCTTCCTCCACCATAGGGCTGAGTGTAACGTAGGTCTGCAAGTTTTACAACTATGCCCGGGCAGATATTTTATTGCTGCCATCAATGGGAGAAGCATCTAATTTGTTCAATGTTTGTTGCAAGTCCCTCCTTTCATCATTCCAGTTGCTACTATGGGCTCTGCCACCCTAAGCTTTTTTCCCGAATGTCTCCAAATAGTTAACAAAAGTTATTGTAGCCAACTCCACAAAAAGTGTCCAACTCCCCTGGAGTAATTGTCTCAGCAGTTGTTTTTCATTTTTCTGTATAAACATGGGTTTAGTAGGTTTTTGAAGGAGACTCATTTGACTGTCCGTTGGTCGGTCATGTGAAGCTGAACTTCCCTCTCTAAGATGTCTTAGTATGATCTAGATTTTGCATGTTATTTCGGAAGTGTAACATTTGTGCCATTAGTTTTGCCATTCTTTCTTGTCCCTACTCAATTTCTATCAGGGTATCTTGAAATAGATCTGCCTTTTCATCTTCCTCTCTCTATCCTTGTGTGCCATTTTCTACTTCCTTTGTTCCCTTTGTTGATATCTCGTTTCCCTATCACTCTCTAACATGTAGTTCAGTTTTTTTTTCCCACAAGTTGGCAAAATAACAACTTTGATACCATTGTAATATCCTAAACTAAATGCATACAAATAATCAGACCTAGAAAGCCTCTAACAATAGAGATTTTTAATTATTTTCATGAAACTGTAATGTCCCCTTTTCTAAATTAAAATAATATTTTAATTAAAATAAAAAGTATTTTAAATACTTAAAGTAAAATTAATAATATTACTAAGTGGCCAAAAATAACGGCAACTTAAGTTTTATTATTAAAAAAATAAAGTGGGATTTTTAGTGGGAAGGATATAAGAGGAGATGGGGGAGCTCATTTGAGGTTATACATGATTTGATAATTGAATTCTTTTGAGTCTAAGCATGAAAATGCTTAACTTATCCAGTAAGGACGAAACCCTTCAATGGTAGTTGGAGTAAAGATGAAAACCCTTACATTCAACTAGGACATCCTCATTCAGGGGTTGTATTGAGCTTCATTGGTATGATTTTTACAAAATCTTTATCACATTTTGGGCAATAACTTCATCTCTATTTTTTGGGTTGGCGACTAGGATTTGGCACCCAGAAATTAGGGCAGTGACCAAAAAAACAGGGAAGCAACTGGTTTAGAGGGACAACGTAGGGTTTTGCGGGTTGTGGATTGCTTTTAGAGGGTTGTGCTTGGTACCCTAGGGCAGCAAACTGCCTATGACAATCGGGTGACCTCTTTTGAGGTCAAATTTGAGGGTTTGAAGGGTTGTTTCAAGCCAAAACTACAGTTCTAAATATTTAATCACTTTTTGCTATCTTTATTGGTATTTTCCAGCTATTATTCATTAGAAAAATTCAAAAAACAAGGTATTTATTTTGGTAATAATATTCAGAATTTATTGGTGAATATTCGAGGGTTAATTATTGCTTTGCACTTGGAAAATTGCATTTCTAGCATTCTGTAATTTTTATCTAGGGTTTGAAGTGAAAAAATCAAAAAAATCATAATTGTTGATTAGGGTTTGAAATTTGAATTAGAATTTGCACATGTGGTGTTAGCATTTTGTTGGGAAACCCCTTTGATCTAATTTCAGCCCTAAAAGGGACATTTCAATGGTATTAGAGACAAGATTTTGGCAACCTGTGAAGGGATTCTAGATCTTGCTAACCTACAGGGGTAAGAGTCAGAGCATTTGTTTTTTTCCAACTAGTGAATCTGACAAAATATCATGGGTTTCATAGAGGAAAAAGAAAGGCAACAACAAATCAAACTTGATCATGAGGCCTACTGTGAAGATTATTACAAGCTTCATCTAAAAACTCAAGCCATGTTGACACTTCGAGAATTCTCTGATTTAAGGAGGAGATATAATCCAAGAAGAAAAGAAACACAACATACAAAATCATGTAAGCGAGCTACCCACATATGTCAAAGA
Organism: Torreya grandis; assembly: GCA_037957365.1. NCBI lineage: Eukaryota > Viridiplantae > Streptophyta > Pinopsida > Cupressales > Taxaceae > Torreya > Torreya grandis. The sequence goes on from JARHVA010000462.1 coordinate 4,737,438, forward strand.
ATTGGAATTTATATTTGAAGAGTTCTTGAAGATGCTTGAAGAAGGTAGAAGTAGAAAATTAAAGGAGGAAGAAGAGCAGCTAAAACCAAAACCTCAAAAGATTGCTAAGGAGGAGATCAATGAGCAAGAACCCAAAAAAAGCTTCCCTGAAACAAGAGGAATCCTAAGAAGGTCTTGTTGGAAAGTATGCACATGGAGGGTCCTCACAAGCTTCATATGATGATCTTCCACTTGCTGGGATTTTCAGACCAACATATAAAAGTAAGCAATTTAATTATCTTCGTAGCAAGGATTTGTTGTATCACTATCATACTATGTCCTTACAATTTTTTGATCATCGTGACGATCATGCTAACAATGGGGTAAAATGAAGGGCACTAAATGGAGGAAGGAATTTATCCAAGAAGACTCAAGGATGGGGAGTTGCAAATTTTCAATGTTGATGTAGGATCCAGGTGAAAATTATAGGCTTAGTGTTGTTGTCATACAAATTCTGAGTTCACTTGCACCCATACAAGTGGGTTGTCAAGCCTTTTTAATCATGGGAAGAAGCAAGTTTCCGTTGGTGACTGTTGGAAAAGGATTCTCAGCCTTTCTTGAAGTGATTTTAGTCACTACAATGCTCCCAATTCATGTTTTTGCACGAAGGTTTCAACCATGCAACTGTTGTTCCATTTTTAGGTTGCTAACCTTGGAAAAATCAGATTATAAATTGTCATTTTCAGACTTGAATAACTGCAAACTTGATCATTTTAAAGTCATTGAATAATTGGGAAATGCAAGTGAATGGTTCAAGCTGAAGAAAATGAAGACTTCAGCCAACATAGTTTAGAATGGGGTGGAGAATTAGGGAATTCATGGCTGCCCTAAGTTGTTTCCAGCTTGCATACAAACTGATTGTGTCCTTCCTTGGAAGGAATGGAGTACAAGATGATCAATAGAGATAATCTCACAAAGGTCGGTGCACAAGTGATGACTAAATTGTTTTCTGAACCGCCAATAGAAATCTTTCTTGATAAGGTTGAGAGCTATTCTTGCTGGTCCAAATTGTTCCCTCTATCCGATAAGGGGCTAGAACTTGAGGGTTGGATAGAAATTTTCAGACCATGGGAAAAGGCTGCAAATTCTGAGTTGGGTCAGCCACTACAGCATGCGGGAATTCACCCCACTCCATAATTGGTAAGTATCACAAATTCTGAATTTCTTTTTTGGGACAGCCCCTCCATTTTGTGGAAACTCAGCTCATCCCAAGAGTTAAAAATTATGAGAGGGAACAGCCACTCCAATATGTGGGAACTCAGCCCACTTCAAGTACCAAAAACTCTAAAAAATCTGAGTGGAAGCAGCCACTCAAAAGTGTGGGAACTCAGCCCATTTTGAGTGCCATTAAATCTGGAAATTCTGTGTGGAAACAACCACTTCAAAAGGTGAAAACTCAGCTCACTCTAAGCATGGTAAAAGATGATATGAAGAGGTCACAAAACCACTCCATAGTGAAAGGAAGGATGGGCAAATTGAGGGCAGCCCAAGGTGTGAAAGTGTCCCTAATTTGTTGTGCACTCACATGCCATCTAGGGTGTATGATTGTAAGGGGCTGCATATGTATGGAAGGGAACACTTGGCAAGATTGGTATTTTTTGTGCATCATGGCAAGGCTGCCTTCTTTTGGGGCAACCAAATGAATATGGAGATGCAAGGAAAGTCACTTGGAGTGTCAAAATCAGTCGGGACTCCTTCATTCCGGGCTTTGAAGATATCCCATGGAAATTTGGAAGATAGGCACTCAAGAGAATTGCAAAAAAGATATGGTTTCAATTATGTTCAAGTTTACTTATTTCAGAAAAAATTGTGAACCCTATCATAGGCTTAAAGGGAGAGCCCTAAGGATCATTGGAGGTCATAATGGGTGCTTTTGTAATACCCTAAAAGAGCACTTCTCAAAAATGCGAGGGAGTCTTGGCTGGAAATGGAGTTTCCGGCAAGTAAAAATGGAGGATTCCACCAAGGAGGGAGGATGGCACATCTCTAAGTGCATGTATAGTTAAGAATGGTCAAGGGAACCATGGAGGGCAGTAACTGTACTTTTTTTTCCATGCTGCCCACAACAGTACCAGCTCATTTGGTATGACCTTGAGGGTCATCAAGTCCATGTTGAAGGTATGTTGTAAACGGAAACTTCCAAAGGGTGAGTTTTTGTCAAAAAATCTCATTAATGTGGATGATAAGAAGGCTGTTATGCATGATTACAGTCCACTAACCACCAGAGACATGATTGTGTATGTAATCTCTTTTGCCGAAGTGAAAAATTGCATGTTGATGGGAAATAAGGAGTTGATTTCAGTCATTTTGGGAGCGCTTCCAGCCCATGGAATAGGTGCAATTCTGAGTTTAGGGGCAAGTTTTGAGCATGATGGCAGTTATTCTATGCTGGGTGCTATTTGGTGTAGCATAGGCGCCCCTTGATGCCTTCTTGAGCAATCATAAACATGTTTCCAGCTGCCAATTGGGAAGGGAGAGTGGTTAAGGGTGCAAACAAGGAAGGAGATTTGAACCAAACTCCTATATGGCTTGGAAGGAGTAAAAAAGGGAGGTGGAGAACCTTGGTTTTAACTAACATGTTTGCTTCTTGTGCAAAAAGTACAATAGAGACACACATAACCCAAATTTCCAGCAAGTACCTTGCTGTAACAAACATCTTCAGCCCTCATGATGCCACTTTGGAATATGTTTTAGCTTATCAAGTTGCTGATTATTAGTCAATTCCTTGCTCTAGGGCTGAAGTTACAGCAGCTTGAAGGGTTTTTAGTGCAGCTGAATATATGAAGAATAAATTTGTTGATGTTGATTTTGAAGGGGAAAATGAAGATGACAAGCCTAAGGTAATAACTGATCTTTGCTTCAAGGAAGTTTGTAAACTTCACAGGCTGCCAAAGAACATCATTAGGAAGAAGGACAACAGATATATGAGCTTGTTTTGGCAAGAGTTCTCTCATTTAACAGGTATAGGATCTCGATTATTGGAGCATTATAGCATATTTCTTCGCTTTGGTATGATGGTACTTGGGCATGAGAGCTTGCATTTCATTGGGGGCAAGCAAATTTGAGAAGGGCAGACTGTAATGTTCCCTTTTCTAAATTAGAATAATATTCTAATTAGAATAAAAAGTATTTTTAAATACTTAAAAGTAAAATTAATAATATTATTGAGTGGCCAAAAATGTCAGCAACTTATGTTTTATCATTAAAAAATAAAGTGGGGTTTTGAGTGGGAAGGATATAAAAGGAGATGGGGGAGCTCATTTGGGGTTATGCATGATTTGATAATTGAATTCTTTGAGTCTAAGCATAAGAACGCTTAACTTATCCATTGAGGACGAAACCCTTCAATGGTAGTTGGAGTAAATACGAAAACCCTTACATTCAACTATGGCATCCTCATTCAGGGGTTGTATTGAGCTTTATTGGTCTGATTTTTATAGAATCTTCATCATATATTGGGCAATAACTTCATCTCCATTTTTAACGCTGTCAATTAGGGTTTGGAGCACAAAAATTGGGGCAGCACCTAGAAAAGCAGGGCAGCAACTGGTTTGGAGGGGCAGCGTAAGGTTTTGCGAGCTATAAATTGCTTTTAGAGGGTTGTACTTGGTCCCCTAGGGCAGCGAATTGCCTATGACTGTTGGGCGACCTCTTTTGGAGTCAAAATTGAGGGTTTCAAGGGTTGTTTCAAGCCAAAACTGCAGTTCTAAAGATTTAATCATTTTTTGCTATTTTTATTGGTATTTTCCAGCTATTATTCATTATGAAAATTCAGAAAACAAGGTATTTATTTTGGTAAAAATATTCAGAATTTATTGGTAAATATTCAAGGGTTCATTATTGCTTTGCACTTAGAAATTTTCATTTCCAGCATTCTATAATTTTTATTTAGGGTTTGAAGTGGAAAAATCAGAAAATCATAATTGTTGATTAGAGTTTGATATTTGAATTAGAATTTGCACATGTGGTAGTGTTAAGGTTTTGTTGGGAAATCCTTCTGATCTAATTTCAGCCCTAAAAGGAACATTTTAGAAACACATATATGCGAATAGAGAGCAACTACACTAATACAACTTACTAGGAAAATACCCAGCATACAGTTCTGAAATCTGAAATATCCTTAACACACATGCAGCCATGCAATTGTTCGCTCTGCTGATCCTTGAGTCTTTGTGCAAATCTAAAATGGCCTGCACCACATATTCTCCTATGGGTTGTCGTCCCCAAGAGGATCAAGTTCACACCTGATGGGTTTTGTCTTTGAGCACCAAGCAAGTTGTTGTAGCAGCATCACCTTCCTATAGCTGAAATTAAGTTATGTTAACATTCCAAAATATATTTTCTCTCTATCTTATGCACTGTTTTATAGCCCAGCTCCCAGTGATCCTAAATCATAGGAAGTCGGTCCATAAAGGGTGGCAGCGAACTGATAATTACTTCCCCCAAACATAGGCAGCTAACTAATAATTAACTTCCTCAAACCTAGGCAACTAATTGAACAGCTCTTCCCCCTAGTTGTGATGCTAACCAACATAGGCAACTAGCTGAATAACAACTCCCTCTCATTGTGATGCTAACCGACTGAGACAGATAGTTTCTTTCTGCTTTATTTTATGAAGTAATCTTCCAAAAAAGTTTATTCTAACTGCAAACAAACTAAGTTGCTTTATTCTAATTGAAAGACTCAATCTTTTATTTTAACTACGGACAAAGCACTTACTCAGTGCTGTGGGTTAAAAGGGGACATTACAGGCAATGCTCCCATCTCTGGATGGTAAACCTGTTGCTGGCTTCTAGGTGGTGCACCAGAGTTTACCACCATGGGAGCAATTTGTCCTCCATGTGAACAGCCACCATGATTTTGATCTTGAAAAGATAGGGAAGTCACAAATTGTATGCAAGAGCAATCGCCCAAACACCCGTAAGTAGCATATAGTTGTTTAAACATCACTTTTATATACTTCCTATTCAGATCAATTTCCTCCTAACACTCGTCTATCAGTAATAAATTTAAATCAGTGTTACTGGAAAAATGATGTTAGGTTATGGGTAATTGCAGTGTAAGATTTAAGATTGCACATCATAAGAAATTATCTAGATTCTCCTTTTAGTTCTGCAAGCTCCTTTGACTTCCTACTTCAGACCATCAAAAAGTGAATTGAAGTGCATTCCGTATAAAGATCTCACTCAATATTGTGATGATGCAGCAGATAACCAAAATAAAGAACAATCAAGTTGAATAACAGAAAACATCTATCATATTAATCACAATTATATGTGTTGTGTACAAGGCATATAAAAATGAAATATACATGTTGTAATACTTTGTTTCTATCCATTAGTAGTTAAAAGGCTTTATTTAAAGGGCTTTAACTTTTAAGTAGCCTTTGAGCACAAGAAACAACAGTAATTTAATCTCAATTCTGCTTGCATATATGTGTAGTTATATATTATCTTTAGAGTTTTGTTCACATAAAGCCAATAATATCTTTAGTTCTATCAAAATCTTCTTAATAGGGTATGTTCCAAATATGATATACAAAGGAAATGTATGAACATATCTAGACCCTATAAGTTGCATCATTCTGATGAATAGTGAGGTTCAAAAAAGTGCTTCCATAAGTACCTGCTCTTTTTGTTCCTTTAGAAGCTGGTCAAAAATAGGGATAATCCAATCTTCAAATTTGCAATAATTATCATTCGGCACCAACAGATTGCCAATTCGATTTAATCCTTGTGATCTGAGTTGAGCACCAGGTAGGGAAAAATCACCGGTAAAGGTGGGTGCGAGGCATTTGATGAGGTCTTCTTCAATTCCACCCGCTGTAGTGACGACAACATGGACCTGTACACATTTATCTGCCACCATGAATTCAACCTTTGTTACTAGACCCCATGGCCAAGCTTCTGATTAGACAACCTCAATGGAAAATGCATTATTGCTACACTTGAATGCAAAGTAAAAACGACATAGCTAATACTTATATCAATATACGATTATAAGAAATTGCAGAAACCTTTTTTTCGTGAGGTAGAAACTGAATTGTATTCAGTGTGACCGAAATGGTAAAGATGTTTTAAAATGATTCTTTTCGTACTCATTTTTTTATTGTTTAAGGTCCGTAGAAAATTTTTAAAAAATGAAGATGCACCCCAAAACCCGCATTGATCAATCAAAAAAACCAATGAAGATGCACGAAGAGGGGTCTTTGTGTTACCATGTGATGTTGTAGCAAGAAGCGAATTGTGTCTCGCACACCAGACGATATGAGGTTGGAAGTAAACCCTAGGAATATTTTACACTTGACACTTTCTCTGAAAGCTTGGTCACTCTCTTCCTCTTCGCCAAGCGGTTCGTGAGTGAGGTTCCAGTCGAGCATGTTATTAACAAGGTCGATGGCCTGGGCGAGATGAGAAGCCTGAAATCCTGTTGTGAGCATTGACTGAAAAAGCTCTTCGTAGTTAAGGCCTTTATTAAAATCGTACCCTTTCACTTCCATGCATTTTCCGCCCAAACTTTCGGACGATTTCAGTGCTGAGGCGTACGCAGAGTGTGGAAATTCTTCCATTTTTTGGGCACCACTTTTAACTGCTTCTGAGCCCATTCTATTCTACTCGATAAGTCACAAATGTACAGTACTCCTAACAATAATTTTTGTTCGATCTACAGGCACCTATTTCATTTGATCCTGTTTTCTCCCGGTTTCGAATCCTATTTTATCTGTTTCGAATCAGAATACGACGCTTTTTTATCTCCGCAAAATTATCTTTCAAGGAGCAAGGAGCATATTGACAAATCCTCTATTTTATCATTGCAAAGATCGAATAACAAAAAGGGAGGATAGAAAGGGGCCAATGGTGCACACCACTCGGATCCTTTGCCCCTTTGCCTTTTATATGGAAAAGCACAAGCTCATAATAAAAAGGGGATGCTTTCGAGGTTGCAAACAGAGCGTAGAGAAAGAGGACAGAAGAATAAATATGTAAAGGTTTATACTTCTTCAGACACAGTTCCCAATCATGCACGGTCAAACTAATGTTACATCACCAGAGGCAGAGTCGAGTCGAGCCATGAGTTTCAGAGGCAGCACACACAAGTGCGCATGAGGCAGAGAAACGCAGCACAAAAACGATAGGGTATCAACCCTAAATGCAAAGCCGAGCCGTGAGTGTCAGAGGTACAGAAACGCAGACAGGCAGAGAAATGCAGGCAGAAAAACACATAAACGCAGGCAAAAATGCAAGCAACAGAAACTCAGCACGACCACGCACAGTAGCGGCGGGAACGGTAAAAGTCAGGCTAAAGGCAGAGGTTAAGGAGAACACAGAGCGCCGGCAGAACGCTGGAATCTCGGGAACGACAGAGAAGGCATCGATACCGACCCCCGAGGGCACAGGGTAAGACACGGGTTCCACCACACACCGTTTGCAGGGACGAGTAGCGAGAAAAGATGAACACGTCACAGCCCGTCCAAGGGACCTGAACCGTTTCAAAAATATAATTGCAAAATAGTCCGTTATGGAATGAATGAAAGAAAGTTTTTAATAACATTAGGGAGGCCAATCAGTGTATGGGATTGCATTTTTGTGGGAGAGTTTTTTACGGTCTCTCACTCTTAGCGATAAAATTGGAACAACTTCAGGGTATGGGTATTATGTAGTGAAGTTGAACCTCTAGGGTTTTTAATGAAGTTAGCTCTTCATATGCTTCACTTCAACGAATCTCACACACCAAAACTTATTATTGACCCAAAAAAAGGGAGAAAAAAGTAACATAAAAAGGGAAAACTAAACTAAGAAAGATGATGCACCAAATAGATAGTGACCCACATAAGCATGAAATAAACACAAATTCAGCATAAAATAATTATGCTTACACAACCTCACAACCGGTTAATTTACATCAGTTTTTCATAAACTAGGCTCACTAAGCCATATATGAAGCAGAGAGGAATTTTGAAATTCGCACCAAACGTCCATTAATGATAGAAAGAGCTCAAGTTCAGATCTGCAACTAACCTAAAAATAACTAAAAATAGGTAAGAAGAGAGGACAAGGGACATGGAAGAACACTTCTTCACAAGGCCATCATGCACAAACTTGCTAAACACGATTTTTAGACAAGAGATAAGTAAAAATAATCTTTATTGCTTCAAAAGGTCTTTCTAACAAATTTTTGACAGGTTTCTTCCCTATCAAAATGAGGATATCTTATTTTTAAAAGAATCGAGACATATATAGAAAAGGGGAAGACCCAAAGAGAAGAGGCGAGAAAACAAAAATCAATAAATGAGACCTAACCACTCTCCATGAATTCTCACCCACACTTGGGTTAATTATAACTAATCCTTCTCCAATGAAATAACTGCCATTAGCTCCAAAAGTCTTCCAGCCCTCTCATTGGTCGAGAAACGCACTACAAGACAAAACTCGCTGAGGACGATGATGTCATGGTCCACTAAGAAGGAAAAGTCCAAGAACATCTTAAATTCATGAGCTATCTTTTTTAATTACTTGATCGTTATCTTTCATCTCCATGCCATCCTCCACTTGTCTGCTTACGTATGAAGACAAAAATTCTTACACCTATAACCCTGACTAACCCATGTTGCTTATACATTTGTCAGTTGTTGGTCAGAGATGATGGCCATGTCGAAGGATGAGGACTACCCATTAACTTCATTTACTAGCTCTTACCTTGAAACCCAGACCAGATCTTCCCTATAGATGGAAAACCAATCTAAGGACGTTGCTTTTCTCGAATTTATCTTATTTATGTCAGTGCGAGTCCATAGGTTGTGCAACTCCTTCTAGTCTTTTAAACGCCAACGATGACTTACAAGGGCTCAAACTTGATGTTTGCGGGCCCGTCATCAATTTTTTTGGACTTTCATTTTGGGTATTATCTTCGACATCCTTTCGGGCTCTTTTTTCTTGGGTTTTTGCAAGGTACCCTTCAGGTTTTTTGAAAAAGACTTTCTCGAAGGGCAAGAGACCCTTTGGGCTTTGTCAATGACACCTCCCAAAGGGTAACATACCCTTCAGACTTTTTGCTTTAGACCTTCGAAAATATTGCAATGGTCCTCTGGAAAAATGAGCAAGCCCTTAAGCAATGGACTCAGACTTTTGTAAGTGCCCCCACTACTGATGATAATTTCCCCGGGTAGAATGGAAATGTCCCTTTGAAAGGGGTAGTGACCCTTTGAAAGACCTAAAATGATCCTTCAGAGTTTTTGTTTTGGCCACTTCGCTTTAAAATATATCTTTCAGAACTTTTGCTTGGAACAGTTCTTTCAAAACAATTTTCTCGAAGATTTTTTGACACTTGAACGAAGGAAACTGAGACAAAACTCCTAAAGAGATAACACTTAGCTGAAAGGAGAAAGAATTCCTTCCACGAAATTGTCCACACAATTTTCTCGAAAGGAAAATGAAACCAAAATGGGCTCGAAAGAAATCACCTTTCACTTGTTCTCTAAAAGAATGAACAACTAAAAGACTTAACTGAAAAAGAGATTTTTCATTTAGCTTTTGGCTTACAGGGTTATTCTCGAACACTGTTGTCGGATCCATTTCTAAGCCTTTGACCCAATGTTTCATCAAACCATGCAAGAGCTTCATATGTGGGCCAAAAATGGCCAACACTCACATTGCTACTTCAGTATTTTCTCGATTTTTTTTTGCTAAGCTTGGATCTTTTGTTATGAATTATAGTTGAGTAGTTTGTTGTTTTTGCTATCTTTTCCTCTTCAAACAAAGTTGTAAGTGCTTCACCTTGTAGGATATCAACGTAAACACTTGTTCTCATATGTTATACACTCCATGATGAAATGACATTCCGTTTCCACTGATCCAGACTTGCAAAACTGACAAACCCTCTCCGACCATTCCTCCTTTATAGAAAAAATTGAATTTTAAATGACACTTTTTAAATAAATGACATAAAAAAGGTTCCTTTATAAAATAGCCGCTCAATGACAAGTTGGTTGGATGTCACTAATCGAATCAATGATAGCTATATAGCTAGATAGATTTGAAATTTGAAAAAAAAAACAAAAAATGATGATGTAAATTTTATACCTTTAGGTATGTTTAAAACACGTAATTCAGTGAATTGGTGACAACGAGGTAGTGACGTCGATAGCCCTTAAGAATATGGTTGAAGGCACCTTAGGCCCACCTCTATTAGGGATTGCAACGGGGTTATTTTTCAGTGAGAAATTGAATGATATTATTTGGAAATCAAATATGAAGTTTGGTTTGATTATGCACCAACTTGTTGAAATGGACATATTCAATATTCAATTTAGTCTCGAAGTATGAATCAAATAATCAACTTGATTAAGAAAAAATTTAAAAATATATTTTATTTATTTTATAATATTATATTTATTTTAATTTTTTTCATTAAATAGATATAAATTATAAGAAAGTGGATTCCATATGTCGTCTTAAGAAGGATAAAAGACAACTATCACTTACTGATGTATTTCGTACCCTCGAGATTCTAATCAATAATGTCATTCTTGAAATAAAGACTTTGATATTCATTTACATGAAGAAAACTATAAATCAAATGGAGAACAAATTCATGAAGAAGAATAAGCATCAAAGAAACATAAAAGAACATTCAAGTCCAAATAAAAAAAGATTTTCATGGCCTTGTGTTGTAAAAGAATACAATGGTGTTGAAAGGATAAAATGTTATTGGTGTTTAAAATATAAGAGAAAAACTCTATTTGATAAAGATGGGAGTACTGCCCTTAAAGTTAACAGTCTAAAAATTCATGCAAAATTAGAGCCTCATAAATTTGTTTTACAACTTTTGGAAGGAGAAAGCAAATGAAGTAGTATTTCAATTATCAAACATGTAGAACTAATGGTAGACATTGAGAATAAGATAATCATATCAGTGATTGAATATATGTATTTTGTTGTCACACATGATTTATCTTTAGAACTCTATAAGCTAATTTGTGAATTGAATAGTTATAAAGACACTCCACACATGCCTCTAACAAATGAATACTCTGCATATATAAATACCACATCTAGAAAAGAGCTTCTACAAACTGTGAAGGAGGTATATTAGAAAAAGTTAAAAGATGAGATTTTTTATAGTCTATTTTACTCAATTTTAGTTGATGATAGAGTTGATCGAACTATGGAACAACATTTAATAGCTTACATTACATATTTGATAAATGAAGGAAGAGGTAAATGTGTTACAAAATTTATACGCCTCCTTCAAATAAAGGATGGAACAACTCAATCTATATATGATGTCGTAATAACTCTTTTAGTAGAGATGAATTTATCTTTGATGAAGTTGGTTGGATGTGGATCTGATGGGGCTTCTGCTATGAGGGGTATCTATGATGGTTTATCTACTAAACTTCGTCGAGATGCTTATCCATTATTAGATATTCATTGCATAACTCATCAAGAAACATTAGCAGAAAATGATGTTTCATCTTATTTTCTAGAGCTACAATTTGTTGACAAATTTGCAAACAAAATTTATTAATGGCTTGGAAACTCTACTAAAAGATATGGAGCATTAAGAGAGTTAATGGAGTCATTTCAAATCAGTAGGTTGAAGGTGTTGCAAATTCATCAAATTAGGTGGTTCTCTAGAGTAAAGGTCATGGAAAGGTTTGTCAAACTCGTGCCTACTTTATTGAAAGAATGGGAGTTAGAGGAGGAAAAAATATGATTTAGAAATAATTTTTCAAGTACAATTTTGCATCAATTTTACTTGCAGACGTGTTTATGAGATAAATAAGTCGAATAAAAAGTTTCAAGAGGATCATGTTGACATTACTTCCATTGGCACTACTTTATATATTGTTATTGACATGCTTCGTGAGCAATTTCAAAGATACATACTTGGGGCAGGTACTAAATATATTTCATCTTTTTTAAATAGAGCACAAGGAGGAACTCTTGAGTTTACAAATGGAGTAGGTAAAATACATATACATCCATTGAGATTTGAGAGCTTGTCTGACTCAAAGAGACGAGGGACACTAGATGATTGCATTGTATTGGAAAAAAGTTGTATAGTGAAGGTTGTTAACTCTCTAGATTCAAGGTTCACAAATTTACCTATATTTAATGTTTATTAAGTTTTTCAATCATCATAATTATTATGATGAAATGGATGATAGAGACCATCAAACAAAAAGATGGTTGACATGTTTATGTAAAAAAACCAACCTTGCGAATTCATCTATTGTAGATACTATCAAATGTTTAGGTGATATAGATGAATTTGTTTGTACTATTTATAAATTGTACCCAAAAAAATATATGTTTAGAGCATGCAATCTATGTGGGGATGAACTTGAATGGTTTGAAGGGTTTATATGTTTAATGTAGCTATGGTAAGCTAATCTTGTTATTCTAGTGAGCACAATAGTATGTGAAAGAGGTTTCTCAAAGTTAAATAGAATAAAAATTGATGATTGATATGGACTTTCTTTGAACACATTGGATATGTTAATGTTTCTCTCCCTTTGTGCACCTCATGCTCTAAATGCGCTAGATTATAATGTTAATTATGATCCATGGAAGATTAATAAAAGTGTGAAAGCATATTTCACTAGACCAATAGTTCCATTAGTACAACAATTTGGAATATAAGAATAAAAGAAAATAAAAACATAACAACAATTGTAGTCTTAAAAGGAAAATTTTGAATAGAAGTTTGTAACCACCTATATAAGTTAAATGAATATGTTATTTTTTTTTTGTGTTTGAATATTTTTCCACTAAATTGTTATTGAAGTTTCTATATTTCCAACAAATCAGTATCAAAGCATACTATGTTTGAATTTATTACCAACTAATTTGCATTAGAGTTGTTGTTGTTCATCTCAGGTTTTCACGAATAATAACAACTCTAATGGAAACATATTGTTCATCGTAAAACATACTATTTTCATTTTATTACCAACATATTATGGTCTCATCAACAAACAATAATGGATTCCATACAAAATCAGCTTCATAGTTGATATAAAAATAACTCTCGAGTCACACATTTAATGACAAAGTTCATACTTTTAGTGACATGTGTACTTAATTTACGTTTGTTAATCAAAGTGCAACTATTTCTTACAATTTTTCCTCACCAAAGTGTTGGATGAATAAATACCCTTTAACTTGAAATTAAGGCCAGACCTTCAAATTTTATCATGTGTAACGAGGTTTATAAAACCTTTACAAATGTTTTGCATAGTTATTTGTTATAATGTTGCCCAAAAAAAATGTGATAAAGTTTGTTAGCTAAGGTAGCAATGTCAAATCAAATATGTATGTTTTTAATGGGTAGGCTATCTTTATGAGATAACAAGGTCAATTAGGGTGCTTCATTCTAAGTAGCAAGGATTAGGATCAGGGTTTGAAGATGTCGAGGTTCAAAGCAATATTCTAGAGGTTCTTGTTATAAAACAAGAAGGAAAAGTATTATAGTAATATCTTAAAGGGTAGGGGTATCAAATGTTATTAATAAATTTGTAACATAGTAGTGGTAGGGAAGAAAGGTGTTAGGACACATGCATAAAATTTGGTAGGGTTAAAAATGGTTATTGTAGAGGAAGATGTTCCATTAAAAAATAACATTCCAGAGGTGCAACAACTATTGTTATTGGTGATCAAAGAACCTCAGGTCTCACCTTTTGGGAACATGGCCCAATCATAAATAACTATAACACAAATAGGAACAACAAAACATCCCTTGGTTCACACATGTGTATAAACAAACCCTATCAATGGAGGGAATACTAGAGCATACGGGGTTAATGGATCATAAGCATTTGTATATCCAATGAAGATAGGGTTCCCTCATATTACCAACTCATCATCACAACCAACTACAACACCCACACGAGTAATATCAAAACTAATATATATGAATGTAAAATAATATTTGGTGATATTAAGACACTTACAAGCTCGAACAAGGGAAGCAACTATATAAAATCATAAAAAAATAATAAAAATAAGGGAGACAACCACATAAGCAAACACAAACTAATCGTAAATAGTATACATTGGCCTTACATATTTTGGAACAAAAAGCTCAACCAAAACCATGAGTGGGTCAAGAGAAAGAAGTGAAAGATGATTAAATAAAGAAAGTCATGATAGGAAGCAAGGAAACACATAACATTAAGGGTAGTGATCGCCAAGAAGAGATCTAAGACAACAAAGAAACTTATAACCCTACAATGACTCCACTCATTTAGTCACCAAAGCTCTATGTGAAAGAGCTAATGAGTTTGAAAGAGAGACTATAAAATATGGAAGCAAGGGAGTAAATAAAAAATATTGAAATTAAAGAGGTGTTAAGCACCAAACAAAGATTATAAGAGGATAACAATATGCTTAAAGCACAAGTGGCAACTTCAAACTCTTGTGAATGTTGGACAATATGAACGGCAAGACTTCAAGTAAATTAGTCACACTCCAATAAGTAACATGGTAAGGGAGATAAAGACAAAAGTAACTACAAATACAAGAAGTTCAAGAGGCCCTTAACAACATGGAAATGAGATAGAATAAACTAAGAAATAAATTGGAAGAGGCTAAAACATGGGCACAAGTAGTTAAAGAACCAAGGGGCAAGCAAAAGGAGTTCATAAAAAGGTAAGGTAAGAATCAAATGATTACAAAAAGAACGTCATGATTAATTATCAAAAGACTAAAAGACTATGGAGGATAGGAGGATACAAGCTCCTTAACAAGGGAATTCCTTTTAGACTAGTTACAATGGAAGGGCCAGATTAGACAAACAAGTAAAATTGGTAAGTTGAGAGAAGGAGGAAGAGAGAGGCATGTCCAGGTCACACTAGTTAAATTTGAGAATGAGCCAAAAATACTAAGAAATATAGGCATGTTAAGATTCTCACACTATTTCATAGATGAAGAACAACTAAAAGAGAGAAACAAGGAGTGGAAAAGGTTGAAGGCAACAAGGAACGATGGGAAATGGACATTTCTAAATAATGGGAAAGCCTATATCATAGCTCGACAAACCCAAATCAAATAGGGAATATGGCCTGCCTAGTAACATCTCACAATGGTATACTAGAATTGTAGATACAACCCTTGGATAAGAGGACTCGAGTTAGGGCCCATAACCAAGGACAAAGATACAATCATTTTGACCGAAACACATGAGCATGATTGGTGCATATCATGATATTTTGAAGAGTACAAGAAGGCAATAGTATGGAATAAAGCAATAGAGAGTGGCAAAGGGTATGGAGGCACAATGGTGTTAATAAAGGAATCATGGGGAAAAAGTATAAAATAAATAGTACACGTGGATGAGAATCATATAAAATGACACAAACATTATCATAAATGCATGCTATTTTACACCCAAGAATTCAAAATTCTATAAGTAACACGATTAGACTGTGAAGACCCATACTCATCTCTAAAAAGGAAGATTTTAGCCTACATTAAGATTGGAGAGATTTTGTTAATAGGGGACTTCAATGTTAGGACAACAAACAAGCAATCTAATGTCTTATGTAGTAATGTGGGTCTAGACAAGAATTATATTTGGATGGTAGAAGAATAAAATCAACAATGGAACATGACTTCAGAGGATAGACATGAGGCTATCATGCACTTTGGAGAAGAACTACTAGGTTTTCTTAAAAAAATTAAAAAAGGGGTAAAAACTTTATTAAACTTAAAACATCATATTACAAAAGCATCCAAACAGCCCACAAGATAAGCAAACCAAAAACAACAGCCTCAAACCTCAACTCCACCAATATCTCCAGCAAGAATGAGTTCCAGTTCTTGACGTAAATTGCCAGGCAGCTGCTCCCATTCATCCGCCTTGTTGCCTTCTCCCTCTTTCGATGCCCATTTCGCTAAACAATTAGCCACCTTATTCCACTCCCGTAGAATGTGGGCATATGATACCAACTCCATGCAAGAACTCACCTGTAAAATCTGCTGCACTATCGTGGCCAACTGCCAACTCACATCAAAAAAAATTCTTTCCAAAATCAAGTTAATCAGGACCTAAGAATCAGCTTTGCAGATCACCCTCCTCCAACCCAAAGCATAAGCTCTCCTCAAAGCATATAGGATAGCCAAACCTTCCATATTATTAACCGTCTGCATTCCCTGATATGTCGAGAAAATAAAAACCACATATCCCAAAAAATCCATAGCAATCCCACCAATCCCAGCTGCCCTTGGGTTGCCCCTGGACGACCCATTCATATTAACTTTCAAAAGCCCAGCAGGTGGAGGCGTCCACTTTCCCAACTGTTGAACTTTTTGATGCCCCTGTGTACCACGTCTGACACAAGCTGAGATCAGAGATAACTCACTTATGCCAAATCATTATAGCACCTCAGCGTCCCCTTTCTTCAATGGCAGCATAACCTTGCTCTTCGCTTTAATAGATTCCTGGATCATTCCCTTAATCTACCCCAGACCTATTGAGTTGCCAATTTTTTCCCCTTAAAAATCCTCTGGTTTCTTTCCAGCCAAACTTGCCAGAGCAGGAAAATAGGGCCAGCGTACCATGCATCCTGCAAGAAGGAAGTCGAAGAAGGGGGATGGCCCATTCTAGACCAAAAATCTACCAAAGAGATAGCGTGGATGCACTAACACCGCCATGTGTCCCACCAGAAGTTCCACAGTTGAAGAGTGAAGGGACAATGAAAGAAAATGTGAGAGGAGTCTTCATCCTCTCTATTGTAGAGCACACACCTCGAAGGACCAGCAAATCCCCGCTTCTGAATATTGTCCCATGTCAAACATCTGTTCCATACTAAAGTCCATGTAAAATAGTTACACTTTGGCCACGTGAAACCATTCCAAACTTTCTTCCACCAATGAACTTCCCCTCTATCCTCATATTGCTGGAAAATCAACTCCTGATAGCCATAGAACACCATATACTTCTCCTTGGGGTTCGAGGACCAAGTTAACACATCGCTGTCCATAAATGCATTACAACTACGTTGGGATAGAATATTTTGCAGGTTTGCACACTCTGCCTCCAAACCAAGAATCGACCACTCTTCCAAGGACTTCCATCTGGCAACCGCCACCTACCCCTAAAAGAAAAGGGATTTAAAGTCGCACACCCTTTTCCAGCCAACTTCACAAAACCTCTGGGCTAGAGTACTTCGCTGAGGATATTCACTAATTATAGGAGTGAAACCATCCCATGAGTCATGCCAAAACTGGACCTCCAGCCCACTCTTGCATATCCAAAAAAGACCCCTCTTAATCAGTGTGGCTCCTTTCTTGAGAGTTTCCCAAATCATCGAGCCTTTACCAACCAAATCATACTGTGGAATATCACTTCTGGGAATCCCAAAAAAATACTTGTGAGACAACACTGTAGCCCACAACGGATCTTGCTCCACACACCAACGGCAGTATAGTTTAGCAGTCAAAGCAGTACCAGATAGCACAGATTGTCGTAATCCCAGCCTGCCAAACCTCTTTGGGCTGCAAATCGTCTCCCACTTAATTAGGCTCCACTTGGTTGAAGATAAATTCCCAGCCCATAAAAACTGTCTTGTTAAGGAGTCCAAGTCCTTAACAAAGCTCATCGGTGCCACCTAGATCATACACCTATAGATAGGAAGAGCCTGCACCACTGATTGAATCAGTTGAACCTGACCTGCAAAGGATAACCAACGGTGGGTCCAATGATTCACCTTGTCCCAAAATTTGTCTAGAATCACCCACCATGACTCCTTAGCTAGCTGGCCAACATAGATAGGAATCTCGAGATAAAGCAATGGGAGACTCCCAATTTGGAACCCAAGGATAAGAGCCACTCTTCGTTGTATGGCCGGAGGAGTGTTAAAGAAAAAAATAGATGATTTGCCCTCATTAATTACCTATCTAAAAGTAGCAAGGTAAACATCTAGGCTCTTGTGTATGTTAGACACCTCCCTAATAGTAGCCTTGCCCATCAAAGCCACATCGTCCACAAACTGGAGATGGGATTGTATAGGGATTTCCTCTCCCCACTGCCAACCCTGAATAGCACCATCACCCACATTTCTTTTAATCAATCGACCCAAGCCTTTCGCCAACAAAAAAAATAAGTAAGGAGAAAGAGGGTTGCCTTGCCTCAATCCACGAGAAGCCCCAAACAGATTAGAGTGCTCACCATTAATCATAATTGAAAAGGAGGTCGAGTTCACACAACTCAAAACTCAACGAATCCAATCCTCTACAAAACCAAAGGCACCCAAGACCTTCTGGAGGAAAGACCACCGAACTCTATCATAGGCCTTTGACATATCTAGCTTGATAAACATTGCCTTCTCATTAGACTGGGTCATGGAATGTATAGTCTTGGTAGCCATCACCACCCCATCCAAAATTTGTCGGCCCTCTACAAAGCCACCTTGCTCGTCTGAGATAAGTGCAGGCAGCCACTTTTTTAACCTCTCAGCGATCAGCTTAGAAATAATTTTATAAGTGACATTGCAGAGAGAAATGGGCCTAAAAAGACTCAGCCTATTAGCCCCTGCACCCTTAGGAATGAGTGCCAGGAAGGTAGAGTTCAATGCTCAAAGCAATTGCTTGTTCCTCTGGGATTCTTGAACAACAACCAGGAGGTCAAATTCAATAATTTCCCAAAATTCCTAGAAGAACTCAATCGGGAAGCCATCTGAAACAAGCGCATTTCCTTTCTACATCATAAAGACTATCCTCCTTAACTCCTACAAGGATATATCCTTCATCAAATGCTCATTCATATCCCTGGTCACCAAAGAGGGAATACAAGACAGGATCTGGACCTCTTCAGCCGAGTCCCCCTACGCTTCCTCCTTGAATAACAAAGCAAAATACTGCACTACCTCATTAATGATACCTTATGTAGAAGAAACAGTCTCCCTGTTGTCCAACACTAAAGAAGTAATCCCCATGCCATGTTGTCTAGCCCGAACCGAATTGAAGAAGAAGGTTGTGTTCTTATCCCCTTCTCTAAGCCATTCGATCCGAGCCTTTTATTTCCAAAAGATTTCCTCCCTTAGTTCCCATTCCTCCAAAGCTTTTAAGGCCCTGGCTTCTTCCCTCAACAAAACCTTACTCATTCCCTCGTCTCGAATGGTTCTGATAATGACATTTAGCTCCATATGCGCCTCATTTTTCTTTTGGAAAATGTTCCCAAAACTTTGTCGGTTCCACTTTTTGAGCTGGTACTTGACGAATTGGAGAAGCTTAACAAAAGTATACGTTGTTGTTTCTACAGCAAGCTTGCCCCTCCACCAATCTGCCACTCGTCCAAACAGGTTCAGGTCCCTAAACCACATAAGCTGAAACTTGAAAGGCGCCTTCAGAGGCTCATAGGTAGAAGAAATGCCCAGTTTTATTGGCCAATGGTCCGAGCCCCTCCAATCAAGGATCTCAAGGCAGAAAGACCACAAACCCCCCACCCAATAATAAGAGGTCATGAATCTATCTATACGCTCCGCAATGCACCTGTCCCCCACTTTTCGATTGTTCTAGGTAAAGCATCCATTAACCGGCTTGATATCCACTAAATTGAGTGCCTCAATATTATCCCGAAGCAGGAGAGAAGAAGGTTCCAACCATGCATTACCTCCTCTCTTCTCCGTTAAATCAAGAATAGCATTAAAGTCTCTCGCCACAATCCAAGGCAAATAGGGAAATAATTGATGAAGAAAGTGGATGTTTTTCCAAACAAGAAGTTTACCTTGGAAATTTGTAGGAGAATAAACATTGAAAAAAGGATTGATTCACCCGACTCAATACATGAAGCCACCATAGATAAAGAGGATTTAAAGAAAATCTAGAACATAGGTTGGATCTTACACGAATTCTAGAAACAAGCCACGCCCCTCGAAGATCCATGAGCTCCAATGCACTGCCATGAACCATACCTCCATAACTTAGGTGCAATATTCCTCATATCATCCACAAAAACTTTTATTTCTTGAAGAAAGGGAATATCAGGTACTTGACATCTAACTAATTCCCTAACAGCCTTTTGTCTGGGACCACTGTTCAGTCCCCTTACATTCCACGAGATAATGATCATTTCAGAGGAGTTAAGAAGTGCGAGTCTATGGTCTTAACTGCACCAGACTCCACCAAGGTCTCCCCAATCATCTTGAGTCTATTCGTGTCCTTCTTGCGCCCCACTTTAGCACTTTTTCTGACGTCCCCTTCTTTCCCTCCCTTTGGAGAATACCCAGGTGAGGAGAAGATTTTTCTTTCTTATCTATTTCTATCCCCACAACCCTTGCCAAAGGGTACAGGTCCTCTCCATTCTGTTCTAGGTCCCTATCTGTCGCCTCACCCCCCAATTCCTCTGTCTGCCCCTTAATAGCCATGGGTAAGGCCGACTCTTCCTGAAGAATCATCAAAAGATTGGTTGAATTAATATCTGGTGTTGAACCTCCCACAAACTACTCCACACTCATTAATCTCAAAATTACTTCTTGCTGGCCCAATCCGTCCAAGATTTCAAACATGTTGAAAGAGTCATCATCCTGCCTCTCCCTAAGGGTCCTCTTCTGGCCCTTATTATGGCTTCGAGCTTTCACCTGTATAAAACCTTCAGCATCCCTGCTCTCCCCAACCCCCGATTTCTTCTCTTTATCGGCGTTGGGAATGCTGTTAGGTGGCAGTTGGGGATGTTGCTTCATTGGCTTAGCCTTCAGACATCTGCGCACCAGGTGTCCATACTCATGGCAAAGGCGACACCTAAAGGGAAGGGTCTCATAGTCCAATTGTTTCACCTAGGAGTATGAACCCACACTCATCTCCAACGCATCAAACAATGGTTTGCTCAAATCAATTTCCACACAAATTCGAGCAAAAGTCATGACTTTCTTACCTCAAGTCTGAGTTGAAGACCCCATCGGCTTTCCAAGCATTGAAGCTAACATCAAGAGAACGTCCTCATGACAGCATTCAATAAGAAGTCTGGGGAGCCTAACCCATACTGGAACCCGAGTTGGTAATTCCTCAGAAGGATTAAACCCAGCATGCCAAGGTTTAACAAAAAGTCTGTCCTGATTGTAAAAGTACAGCCCTCCCTCAAAAACCCTGTTGCAGTCAGCCATGCATGCAAATGTGACCATGAAGTAGTTATTTGCCAATAATGTGACCTTCATTTCTCCCTTTGGCTCCCACACTCTCCTGGCCCAACCCTCCAAAAATTAAAGGGAAACTTTTAGACCCAAAAACTTGCAATACAAAGAATGCTTGGAATAATATTCCACATCCTCAAAAATCATATCGAAAGGAATTACCAATTTAGGTCATTCCTTGCATTTCTCCAGGCAACCATTAATCTTCATAATCTTGGATCCCTCAGGCAAGCTCCATTCCATTGCTCCTAGATTATGGGAAAAAAACTCTTGACCTACTGTTTTACCTTGCTGCTCCTGCATGTTCATGCCCACAGCAACACTAATTTTTTTTCCAAGCACGATTTTTAAAGGCTCTTATTTAGCCATGATCACGCCCTCCTTGGTCCAGCGTGACCCTACGACGCCTCTGCTCGACGCCTCAGCCCTTCGCCACTCCCTCTCTCCCCCAAACTACACCTATGCACACCAACCCACCACTTTGAACAGGCTAGGGCACGACTACCCTAGCTCGGTCGTGACCTGCACACCCTGCAACCCATCATTCTCCTCCATTCAATCATCCCAGATAAGAACTACTAGGTTTATGTAGCATATATAACTTAATTATTTGTAATGGCACGAATAAATGGGAAAAATTAGAAAAATTACACATGTAAGACACACAAATGGCATAGTGTAATAATTTATGCTATATGCTCACAAAAATATATACCTAAAGTTGACGAGTTAGAACTAAAAGATTCTCTCATGGACCTTAAATCATATCACAACCCATTTTTTATGAAACTCCAATTACAAAGAGACAATTAACATGATGAACACATTGAGGTCAACCATAGCATGTTGTCACTTAAAAGAAACATTCTCTTGAGAAGGGAATATTAGGAAGATTTTAGGGTGGCACTGGATAACAAAATATAGGAAAGGGAAAATCAAGAAGATTTTAGGGTGGCACTGGATAACAAAATGTAGGAAAGGGAAAATAAGGGAATGAATGACAATGGTATGGAGTACACAAAAAGTGAGAGGCTAATGAGCACCATTCAAAATGCACTAAAAACATGCAAGAGAGCTATAACTAAAAATAAGGAAATAAATGATTTCTAGCAAACCTGTGTTATGATGAAGAATGCAAGATAATGTTGATATCTCTAAAAGAATCGACAAGTAGATCAATGGCAAACATGAAATCATATGAGTAAATGGTAATGGAAAAAAAGACAAAAACTCAGAGGAAATGGTTGATTTACTTAGGAAAACATGAACAAAAAATATTTCAAAGGGAACCTCTTAAGGAACAAAAGAATCTGAGAAAACATAACAACAAAATAATGGTTAGAGTACTCAAAATAGTTGTATGAGAATGAAAGAGTGGACAACTAGCTTAACCATACCCTATTTAAAAGTGGAGATGTAAATAACTCCTCAAATTACCAAACTATCATGGTCAATCCACTTTTTCCAATCCTATTTAGGATTATGATAGAACACATAATTAGTGGTTGGACAGAGGAAAAAGGAAAGAGGGTAAAGAGGCAAGCAAGCTTTAGGCCCAAACTATCTATTATTGATC
The DNA here is from genome assembly GCA_037957365.1 of Torreya grandis. NCBI lineage: Eukaryota > Viridiplantae > Streptophyta > Pinopsida > Cupressales > Taxaceae > Torreya > Torreya grandis. Next base: position 4,760,184 of record JARHVA010000462.1, read on the forward strand.
GATGTGTCACACTTAGATACCTGGTTGAAAAGGTGTGGGATAAAAAAAAGGTTACGTATTGTTGCTTTGTAAACTTCAAAGAGGCATTTGACACAATGCTAAGGAGCAAAATGGAAGAGCCAAGGGTCCCAACGCACTATAGGGTAACGATTCACAAATTCTATGAATGACTCAAGGCTAAAATCATAACACATGTATGGTTGTCTAAATGCTTCAAGAGCGATATAGGCATCAAATAAGGTTGCCCTCTATCTCAAACTTTATTTGGGTTATACATTGATAATCTAGAAGATTGGATAAAAAATTCAATGAGGAGGGGTCCACTTGGCCAATTATGTGGTGAAACTTCTACTTTATGCCAATAGACAAATTTTAATGGAAGAGACAATCCAATATTTAAGAGACGGTCTCCTGGATCTAAAGATCTTTTGTAAAGAACTAGGGATGTAGGTACACATTGACAAAACCAAAATTATGATTTTATCAGTGAAAATGAAGGACAAACACCCTAATTTTAAGTTTACAGAAGGGTTTCATGAAGTGTTGTCACAATACAAATATATCATCATCGACTTTCATATCAAACTCAGATGGGATACTTGCATAATGAAAATAATACAAAATGACTACAGAACTTTCTATGTGCTTCAAAATAGATGCATGAATGTTGAGTTATGAAATTGGAATACCACCAAAGTTTTATTCGAGTTACTTGTTGCACTTGTGGTATTATATGGTTATGAGGTTTGGGCTAGTGGAATAATAATTTTGAAATGGATCCAAATAAAAAAGATTTAGAAGTGTTTAATCACAGATAATTTTAAAATTAAGGACTAAGAGACATATGAAATCATTCTTACTGAAGCATGTACTTTCCCTTTAGAGGGAACCACTATGACCATGTTATTATGTTACTTGAAATAAACAAAAAACATGAAGATCAACAAATGGCCTAGGGCTTCAAGAGAAGAAAAGTTGCATAGTAGTAAGAACATTTGGATGAAGTATAACCACAAGTGGATGAATAGATGGGATATTTTAATTTTTTAATATTTTGATTTTTCTCCTTAAATGATAATTGAAACCCTAGGTAAATACCCAATACAAAAATACACAAAATGGGAAAAGTCAAAGTGAATATTTTTATTTAAAACTACTAATTACTATTGACTGAATCAAATCCTAAGTGAAAATTCACAAATAATAATGAATTTAACAAATAAACACCACACACAATCCACCAAAATAAAGTACAATAGTGATGGATGCCCTAATGGGTGACATCTAGGTTTGAAAATATATACTATAAATCCAAAAACACTGAATAGGGTGACACCTAGGTCCAACTATGAATAGTGACATGAATAGTAATGTCATTATTGGTTATGCACAAGTACATATGTAATCCATCTTCAAACCCTATGCCATAGCTAAAAGTACGATGCCCTTACTAAATGAGCCTCTAAAACTGATTTTCCTCTGAAATCGATATTACAAACATGATTCCTAGGTGGAATCCTGAACTAGGTATGAGGGGTTTCATCCTCCTACCTATAAATCTGAGGGTTTTCATCCTTGAATGTAGAGTTAAAGCTACAAGTTTTTTCTTTGGAAAAATGGTGTTGGTTTTTGTTTAGGTGTTTGAATAATCCTTTCTTTTTCACCCAATTCTTTTATTATTCACTTTTCAATTTCAACCCTAAAAGAAAATAATAATTCTTTTAATTGAATATTCACCTTTTTCCAACTTATGAGTATTAATTAGTTTTTGGCCATGTATATAATATTTACTTTTGGCCTCATTTGATCATAATAAATCAAGTGTCATTTTTCAAAGTTATAAATTAAAGTACCTTTTTAGACAACTTAATAAAATATTAATAGGTTATTTCCCTTTTAAATCTCCACCCTTAATCTACGATAAATAAAGATAGGATACGAGTCCTCTGATTTCATTAATTCAGTAAAGGGAACTTTACAATCCACCCTTCCCATAATTGCTTGCCCACAAGTAATTTTAAACTAGGATGCTCAAGAAATTTTGCACCCTCCCAAGTAACATCCTTTGTTGGTAGATCCTTTCAATGCACTAGATACTTTGTGATAGTTATGTTCCTTATTTTTTCTGCTCTAACATCCAATATAGCTTTAGGAACCAAGATGAGTTTGCCTTCATCATCTAAGGGAGGCAACTCGATGGAAGGAAGAACATGCTTCCCCAATCCCTTTTTGAGGCATGATACATGGAAAACATTATGTATTTTGTTACGCTATGGTAACTCAAGTTCATAGGCAACCTCCTCAATCCTTCTAATGACATTGTATGGCCTATAAAAATTAGGTTTGAACTTCTCAACTTTGCTCTTCTTGATAAAAGACTGTCTATATGGCTTCAACCTTGAGAAAACCATGTCTCCCACCTGAAAACTTCTCTATGTGCAGTGCTGATATGCATATAATTTCTACTAGTTTTGAGCATGCTGGAGGTTTTCTTTAAGCATACCCAATATGTCTTGGCTTTGAGAAACCAATTTTCGTGCCCCTGGCACTCTACTATCAGCAATAACCAAATCAACAAAGGAAAGAGCAGAAAACCCATACAGAGCTTTGAAAGGTGACATACCAATGGACATGTGGTAAGTGGTATTGTGGCAATGCTCTCCAATGCAAAGCCATTTTATCCAAGCTAATTGTTACCCCACCACATAATTTCTCAAGTAACCTTAAAGACATTTATTAACAATTTTAGTTTGCCTATCTAGGTGCTAGCTGGTGCTTGGTGTCAATTATGTCCTTACCAAGTGAAATAGTTCCTACCAAAACAAACAAAGGAACAAGTTATCCCTATCACTCACAATGTTCTTGGGCAAACCATGTTGCATGAACACTTATCTAAAAAATAAATCTATTACTTGAGGATCCATAAACTCAGTAAGAATGGTACTAAGGAGTAATCATAACAGGTTCAGAACACTTCTAAGGAGGATCCTTTAACACTTCTCCAATAAATCCTTGATTATCTTTTCAATTTCCTATTTGAAAGCTCTAGGATGGTAGTAATGAGTAATCATAACAGGTTAGAACCTATTTCCAATTCTATAATATGTTGAAAATGTCCATTAGGTGGCAACCTTGAAGGTAAATTACTGAATATTGTACCATGGCTATTCAAAATGGATTGGATATCCACATGTTAAGACATCTTATCACTGGATGTGGATGCATTATTCATAAATTAATGGGCTTCCCACTTTATTTTTACCTTAAATAAATCTTTCTCTATGCTTTTAGTTGTAACTGATGTTAACTCTTTGCCTTTCGATTAAAATTTTAGATCCATGGTTTTGTAATTTTGTGTGAATTCTCCAAGGGAATGGAGCCATTGTACACCTAAAACCAGATTTTTCTCTCCTATACCAACTACATGTCATGTCCCTCTTTTGATAGGGACATCATTGAAAACCCTTAGCCTTAACTAATTCTCGGGGGCTAAAGGACAAGAAGGGAAAGAAAATTAAGTAATTTTGATTTAATATATGTAAAAGGTACTTTTTGAAATTTACTTTATGTTTTAAGAATCACTTAATTTGGGGCCCTTTAAGGGTCACGAGCATTTTTAAAAAGGTAATCTTCCTTATGATTTAAATTTATATTTCCCTCCCAATTGGGTGTGCCCCTTGGAGAAAATGGTATCAAAAGGAAAGGAGGATTTCAATTGAAGGTATGTTATTATTGATATTCAAATATTTGTCATTAATCATGAAACATTAAAGGCATTACCTTGAAGATGAAAACATTCAAACAAGGAAGGAGTGGGGATGCCAATCCCCATTTCTCAACTAGGGTAACTTCACCTTGAGGTTGTACTTGTGCATAATATTCATAAAATACAATATATTGCATTTGGAGTGGGGCAACTAGGGTTTGGAGTCTTATGAGCTATTTGAAAATGATGAAGACCCTTTATTGGAGGGTTGCATGGATTATGGTTCTGGAATTGATTATTTCCAGCTAGGGCTAATTGACTTGAGAGCTGGATTGTAGGGTTTGAGAGGGTTTTGAGGCCTATTTTGGGTAAAAACATATTATGATTCTATTACAATATTATCTACAGTGTGATGACTCATTTTATGAGGTATTAAGAGATATTTTGAGGGTCAACTTGCCCAAAAAATATTCACTAAATATTGTTTCTATTTTTCCAACTTTTATGATTTAAATTGAGGGGCTTGTGGCTCTAAATACATTCTGATTTTCATCATAAATCATGCCTATTAATTCTATAATTTTTATGCAAATTTATGAGGGTTTCATTGGAATAATTTATCTATAAATTTCTATTAAATTCCAACTTGGAGGCATCTAGGTTTTGAGGGTTGTTTCATATTTTTGGAAGGATAAGACTGCTTGATTTGATTAGCCAATTATTACTTAGGGTTTAACATAATTTTATGTTATTTTTGGAAGTATTTAGCAGCTAGGGTTTGTTGGAAATAAAAATTATATTTGACTCTTTACCTTGGGTTTTTCAAAAAAAAAAAAAATTCAAAGGATATCCCTTATTTTGGGACATTACAGTGGTATCAAAGCTAATTTCTTGGCTAGCTATGGAGTGTGAGTGACTTTAATGGATTGACAACCTAGGTTTTTGCCAAAAGAGGAATACAAAGATCCCATTTAAAAGTTAGGTATGAAGAAGAGGACAATGGATAAAGCCATGGATGATTTGTTGCAAGCCATGGAGACTTATTAGAGGGAACTAAAGTGATGCCATCCTACATGCACACACACCTCCTCTAAACCTTGCTTCTTAGGTTCAAATGCCTTACTAATGAAAAACAACTTATTTATATGATATAACCTCTTTGAGACATTAAATATACCTTAACACATCCATATAGACCCACTAAGATCATTCATTATTTCGTAGAATTTTCAAAACTCTCAAGTTACCTGTTAGCTGAGCTATGCTCCTTATAGCCCTTTTTCTCTATTTATTGGCCATATATTTCCATACTTTAGATTAAACATGAAATTAATCATAATTTTTGATACCAATTATTCTCTTATAGAACATGCCTGAGAATCAGATGAGGTTCCTTTGTACAGAATCATACTTCTCTTTACAAGCCCTGCTCTAATTAACCCTCTTTTTGTGCAAAGCTCCTTATCATGGTCATTTCAAAGACTTTCTCACCAATCCAATCACGTTTACAAATACCCATTAAGCCCTTATATGTGGATAAATCATTTATTATACCTCTCCTTTGGACAAATCCACTTTTCTCAAATAAGTCTATTCTCTTTTGCATGCATTCACTCGAGACTCACTTGCAATGGAATATTTTTGTACTTACCCATACTATACCATCCTAATACCACCTTAAATAGTTTTATGACATCTAAAAGGTTTATATTACAAAATTTCAAGCATTTTCATCAATTGAAACTCATTTTAGAGACCAAGCCCTAGATATAGGGTTTCCCAAGCCTACATAAGGTCGAGAGCAAGCATAATGCAATTGTGAGTGTTTTTGAGTGTTTAAAGGGTTTAAATTTGATTTTTATGGTTTAAATAAATTTCATTCATCTTTATCAATCATCAATCAAGACACATTAGACCTCTATCCCTTCTAAACATGGAGATCTAACTTGCGTAGACTGTGTTTCTTAATAGTGAGTAGAGTTCCTTAGGTTTTCTTCATAATTCCTTTGTTTAATAACCTCTCAAGGTGATTTTCAAGCCTTTTAAAAATAAAAATATCCTTATTGTTCATTTACTCTTTATATAGGATCTCTATCCAACCAATGGTTTCATAAAACATGTAAAATCCTTACTACCTGCCTGCACTCTATCTCCTATAGGCCCGAGAGCAAGCTCTTGTGATCTTAAGGCATCTAAAGGGTTTTATGTGTTAATTTATCATCATATAGGACCTCATTGATCTCACATACCTATACTTATGTTTAGTTAAATTCCATGCATTCACTTTCATGTTAATCTAACGTGGCAACAATGTACTGTGTGTATGCCTGAGTACCCTATTCATTCATTCTCACGACATTTCACCCATTCTAGACTTCGTGCAACCAGACACAAGTCTTGGATTATTTATAAAAATAATGGTTAAATTTTCCTCATTCCTATTCTTATTCAAATAGATATTCATTACTCCTTATGCTCAAAAGAAACACACACAGGTCTGCATACTGTGTAAGCCATACCTCTTATACATGAGAGCACTATTTGCATACAATAACATGAAAATAAAATATTGTCTTCTTAATAAATCAAGAATAATTACAATATATAGGTTAAAATATCCCATGCTCAATGTTCAATGGCTTCTCAAAGCCTTATTAGACACTTCATGTCTTCTCCTTTTCTTCACATGCAATCTCCACTTTCTTCCTTACATTCATGCTTTGATCTCTTGGTTCACCTCTCTATCTCTCTTTCTTTTAATGAGAGGTCCTCTCTCTCTCTATCTCTCCTCTTCTCTTATATTACTCTCTCTTGGATGAGAATGAGACATTATACATATAATATTCTTGATGAATAGTCTCCTCTCTCCTACGCCCAACTTGGGCTCTAAGACAAACAAACAAGATTTTTAATCTAACCAACATACTAATTTGGATGAGATTTTCTAAACCAACATCTATGGTTGAAATAATTCAACAATCTCCTATAATTTCTCAAGTAGCTAATATTGAATTCCAACATGGGAGATCCTTTCTTAACTAACTTTCACCTTTTTCACTTTTCACCCTTTTTACTTTTACATTTTTCACAATTACATTTACTCCTCCGAGGTAAAGGTTTGGAAACTTGTTAAGATAACATTTTGGAGGGAATCAATAATTTGAATTTGAATCCAAACATGATTAGAACTTTTCATGCTTGTGAAAAGGATGATTTCCACTTGTCCATGTCCTCCATGAAGGTGTTTAAAAATGCTCCTGCATCATAAAGGCAATAAGTCCCAAGGTTTTGGCAAAGTCTATGGGGTCAAGCCCCAGACCTTAAAAGTATATCTTAGAAGAAGAGAATATTGAAATACAAGTGAATGATGAGCTTCAACAATTAGAAAATTTGGGGTAGCCAAGTAGTGAAATTTCTTTGTTTCACAATACAGAGATTTTTGAGCAATAAGAAAAGTTGTTTTAGCTAAGTAAAGGGCAACCAATGATTGAATATTCTAAGCCACAAGAACTATAAATTCAAGGGCATCCTAGTGAGGGTTTCCAACAAGTTATGGGACAGCCAATGGGGTTGCAAATAATAGACACTAAGATGGGAGTAAAAGAAAAATCAGAACTTCTTAAGCTGAAATAAAAAGAAGTTGTTCAACAACTTCATGAACCATCACAAGAATAAGATAAAGAGGAATAAATCAATGAACATGAACTAGAGGAAGTGCAAGTTAAATATATTTTATTAGTAGAACATGTCTATTTATCTACTAATGATTGTATGCATGACAATTAAGTCATAGAAGATGAAAACAAGGAGATTGAGCTAAAGAAAGATGAAATTGAAGTAAAAAGGGCACCACTTGTTGTATACAAAGGGTTCAATCTTAAAGAAATTGCACTAACCTTTGAATATCCATTGATTGATTTTCAGAACAACCCTATAAAGAGTCATGTGATCGAAGAAAATGTTGGAAATCTTGAAGATATAAAGGTTGGAGGTATCTCCTCAAACTCCACTTCATCAAGGGAGAACAAGTTTTTCATCACTCCAAGTTATGCGAAGGTTGGTGACACTTTAGATTTATTGCTTCATGCTATGCCATTTTAGTTATGTTGTCCTCACATGAAGCATGCAAGAAAAGGTGATAAAATGAAGGTTATTGTTCATAATTTGAGGCATGAGGACTCCTTGATTCAAGTTCAAAATTATTAACACCAAAAGGTATGTGATCCTAGTATTTTTTTGAGTTTTACAAAAGTTTTCAATTTTGATTTTAAATTCTTTATGGTTGATTCCATGGGAATAATGAAAAAAATATAACTGTTTAGGGTATGCAGGAATATAGACATACACTGGTTGACATTGGAAGGTTGGCATACAAAAAGAAGCTTATTATTTGAAAACCATGGTATTCATAAGGTTGGGGGTGTGGAGGACCTCTCAAAACATGCCTATTTAGTAAAAAATGATGAGCATTATGATGGTAGCCAAAGGTATGCAAATAGTTCAAATTTATGGCTTCCACTTATGTCACCACTGTATTTTTGTCATCTTGGACAACATGCACATGTTTTGGTGATTGGATATGACTTCCCTTTAGTCAAGTTCTAAGGTATGTTGGATGGGACTGCAACACTCTCCTTTCACATTGGTTTTGGTTTAGCTGATATGCATACTCATGAAAGAAGAAAAGTGAGTTATAGGGATGAATAGGTCATGTTGGCAAAGGGAGATAAGCATGATAATCATAATCTAAGGTATGGAGGTCCTCTATATTTGTTTTTATCACTAAATTATGGTCATCATGGGCAACATGCCAAGATGGATGTTAGAGGCCTTAATTTCAATTTGGTTGATAAGTTCTTCATCCTATACATCCAAATAAATTTCACAAGGGATCTTACATGGAGTGTATTGAATTTTAACAATTTTGTGAAGGGCCAATACACATAAATCATGAATCACTCATTGGAGCCAATTTATAAGCTTGTTGCCATGCAAGTAGTTGTAGTCATTAAGGTGATAAATTTTTAGCTTGAAGCTACTTTTAAGTGATTTCCAATCACATGGTGTGAAGAGAAGTTCTAGGGCCAACATCCAAAAGGATGGACAGCATGATTCATGAAGTAATTCTAAGAGGGGAATCAAGGCAAGTTATTTTTCCTAAGTTGGAACAACCAACTCTCATGGATAAAATCGGTCACATATATGGCTTGTTGAGTAGAGCAAAGATGGAAAAGAATTACCCTCACAGAGAAAGCAATAAATTAGTCATAAGTCATCCTTTCTGGTATGTAAAAATCTATCAAATTTGTTTTTGCATGAGCTGGTTTCTAAGGCATAAGGGAAGATCTAAAATTTGCATAAAAAACCAATTTAAAGGATGCAAATAAAAATCAATTTTGGCTACAAAATTTTAGTATTTTGGGTTATAAGAATGGCGATTTTGGAGGGACAAATCAGTTGACTATTGAGGGTCAAAAATTTACTTTTTTTTAGCACCTTACATCCCCTAACCCATTTTTAAAATGTCATTACAAAATCTAAATGTTGGTACTCAAAAAATTCTAAGTGGTTAGGGCAAGTCCAACCACCTTATGAGGACAAAAATGTTGATTTTTTTAGCATGCTACAACCCATGGCGAGTTTCAAAAAATTATACTCAAGGTCTAAATTCTATTACTTAGAATTTTTTGAGTTTATGAAGACAATTTAACCACCTACAAAAGGTAAAAAGGTTGAAAATTGGGGTAAACTAGAGCCTCTAGCAAGAAGGAGAAACCTACATTGGCATGTAAGAGTGATCAAGGGTTTGTTGACAGGAGACCATGCTAGTTTGCATACCAAGAATGAAGGACAAAGGGACTTTTCCATGTGGGGCAGCGAGTTATCATTTTCCAAATGTTTTTATTTTGGCAAATTTAGTTCCTTTTATATGAAGTTTGTGCTTTTAAGGACATCCTCCAAGTTCATGGATAACAATGAGTTCAATTTGGGCTACAAGAAGGCAATCTCCTTGATGAAGGGACTTTGGACTTTGGTGATAATTTGAGAGGTTCCAACCCTTAGGGGATATGTTTTAGGAAGCTTGAAGCATGTTTGGGAGAGTTAGGGGCATGGTCATGAAGATTGTATGATAGGACACGAGAAAACAAAGAGGAAAGGAAGCTATAACATATCTTCTTATCATAGTTACTATGACAAATTCAACTCATCTGTGGTAAGACATGACTCTAATGTTGTTTCCCTTAGAATTGCATACATGTCTGGCACACCAAGGGGCAAGGGGAAAGTGAGGAATGGAATTTCCAAGGATCTAGTCATCATACATAGATTCCCTTGTAAATCACCCCATTCCAAAAGCTAAGGATCTAGGGGCATAAGGACCAAGGAGTTGATAATCATCTTGTGGGAAGGATTTCAAACCCATAAAAGACACCATGAAACACCATGGGGAGATTTGTTTTTGACCAATGTGTTTGATTTTTGTGTAGGTAATGGCATAAACGCAAGCAAGGCCCAAATATTGAAGATCGCATGGTTGTGATGCATTTTTCCAGGCACTTTGGTAATGTTGATTATAAAATTTTCATTGTTTTCATCATTTTATGGGCAATTTTGAAGCATGTGGGCTCTATGGCAAGAGGGAAAAGGATATGGTGTTGTTGTTTTTTTAAATTTAGTTTGCATAAACAATAAATAATCATCATGAACAACAGTAGAAGGCTTCTTCAAGAGGGTTCTTTCCCATGGTATAGACCAAGGTTCGAATTATGCACAAAATCTATGGTGGGGACAACCCTATGGGTGCTTTAATTGATTGAAGACAAACAATTTTCGACAAGGAGGATTGTCATGTCCCTCTTTTGATAGGGACATCATTGAAGACCCTTAGCCTTAACCAATTCTTGAGGGCTAAGGGACAAGTAAGAAGGGAAAGAGAATTAAGTGATTTTGATTGAATATATGTAAAAGTTACTTTTTGAAAGTTACTTTATGTTCTAAGAATCACTTGAGTTGGGGCCCTTTAAAGGTCATGTGCATTTAAAAAAAAGGTAATCTTCCATATGATTTGAATTTGTATTTCCCTCACAATTGGGTGTGCCCTTGGGGAAAGTGGTATAAAAAGGAATAGATGATTTCAATTGAAGGTATGAAATTATTGATATTTAAATATTGGTCATTAAGCATGAAACACTCGAGTCATTACCTTGAAGATAAAAACCTTTAAGTAAGGAAGGAGTGGGGATGTTAATCCTCGTTTCTCAACTAAGGCAACTTTAGCTTAAGGTTGTACTTGCACATAATATTCAAAAAATACAAAATTTTACATTTTGAGTGGGATGACTAGGGTTTGGAACCTTGGGAGCTATTTTAAAAGGATGAAGACCCCTCATTGGAGGGTTACATGGATTGTGGTAATGGAATTGATTATTTCCAACCAGGGCAAATTGACTTGAGAGCTGGTTTGTAGGGTTTGAGAGGTTTTTGAGATCTATTTTGGGTCAAAACATATTTTGATTTTATTACAATTTTTTGTAGTGTGGTAACTTGTTTTATGAGGTATTTCAAAATATTTTGATGGTCATCTTTCCCTAAAAATACTCAATAATATTATATCTATTTTTACAGCTTTGGCGATTTAATTTGAGGGGTTTGTGGCTCTAAATACATTTAGATTTTCATCATCAATTCTACCTATTAATTATATATTTTTTATGCAAATTTATGAGGGTTTCATTGGAATAACTTAGCTACAAATTGCTATTAAATTCTAGTTTAGAGGCATCTAGGGTTTGAGGGTTTTTTCATGCTTTAGGAAGGATAAAATTGCTTGATTTGATCAACCAATTGTTGCTTAGGGTTTAGCATAATTTTGTGTTATTTTTAGAAGAATTTGGCAGAAAGGGTTTCCTAGAAATAAAAATCAAATTTGACTCTTGACCTAGGGTTTTGCAAAAAAATTAGATTTCAAATGATATCCCTCATTTGGAGACATTACACTACACAAAAACCATTAGTAACTGTGATCTTAACAAAAGTAATGTCCAAGCACTTAACTCTCTTGGTGCATGGTATAGTAAAACCATCTACTACAGTGACATTAAATCCTTGAAAGACCTTTGTTGGTAGCCCTCTCTATTTTACCAAAATATCATCAATGAAGTCGTGGATTGCCCCACTATTAATTAAAATTGTCACTTTGTGTCCTTTTAACCCTCCATAGACCCTGAATGGATGATAAAGTGCAGCAAAGGTACTATAAAAACATTTATCCTCCACTATTAGTTCTCCCTCTTCTATTACTTCCTCCTATTCCTCTAATTTCTCTTCTTCGACAGAGATCACCTCAATGTAATGTACTTGACCCCTTAGAGGACACCTATGGCCTGGTTCCCATGGATCCTTATAGGTAAAGCAATGCTTATTTCTAGTTTCAATTTCCTTGATGGTCTTATGAAATTATTGTTATGAACTCTACTAGAATGACTTCTTTTGATGTCCAAAAGAAGTGTTTTTTGGCTTCCCATAATTATTTGTCCTTGGCTACCCATAAGGGACCGTTTTTGCTACCCATAGGGTGTTTATCTTTATTGTCTTATAGGCTAGAATCTTCTTCTAGGGGATATAGTTTCAGGATCCAAAGCCTTTTTAATGTCTTCTTATAGAGAAGTAGAGTTGAAATCCTTCACTAAGCCTCTAAGTGGTTCAACTAGACCCTATATGAATAAAAACACGAGCCTCCTTTCAGTCACATCAGGCACCATAACTGAAAGCTTTTGAAAATCAACAACAAAGTCATCTACTGAATTGGTTTGTTTAAGTTAAGTTAACTATCAAAAATTGATTTAAGGATCAATATTATAAAATCTCTCTATTAACCTAGTACTAAACTCCACGTATGAGTGGATGTGATTTTGCCCTTGTGTGATCAACCAATGGTACCGCCATTCATGTGTTACACCTTCCAGATGAAGGGTGGCAAACTAGATGGCTTCCTCTTCCATCATTGGCCTCAATGATAAGAATGTATCCAATTTTTATATCTAGGAGTGTGTTGTACACTTACTAGAGTCATATGTTGGAAGTGTAATCTTCCCTATTGCCTATTGGAGGTCTCACTGATTTGTTGGTGGCCTTGTTTCAACTCTTTGACCACCCTTGTATTTCTTTAAATATATGAAATTAGTGAGAGAGATAGACTCCCTAATTTCATTTATTAGAACCCTTTACTCCTCATAATTGGCTATAATACTATCCCTTATGAAGGGTTGAGCTTCCTCCTCTGCAACCACCTCTTACCTATAAATGAATTTGGGTTGGAAGGGCCTGACCATAAAACCAATAACTATCCTCTAAATAGGTAGATTATTATTTACCCCTTAATAACTGACTTCACAATTATGAGGCCTTTGTATGTTATTATTCTACATAGTATGGTAAATGTTCCTAGCCTTGTACAAGTCTTTCAATACAATTTTCATCTTCATCTCCGTTGTTGTGACCCATAACTTTCTCTTTTTCCAAGCAAGTGATTATGGATCTTGTTGCCCTAACCTTTCTTCTAGCTGTTATAAACCCTTTTTCCTTTCTCACTGGTAAAACTTGACTTTTTGTCACTACCTTGCATGAAGTTGGTGCTACAAAGTAATTCCTTCCCACAAATTGGCAAGAAATATGGCTAAAATACCACTAAAATATCCCTTTTTAGGATTTTGTAGTATTTTATTATTTTTTATTTTTTTGAATATGACAATCAAAACCTTAGGTAAATACCAAATGCAAAATTACTTGAAATAGGAAAATTCCAACAGAAGATTTTTATTTAAAACCATTAATTACTAATGATTGAATCAAATCCCAACTAAAAATTCACAAATAATAATGAATTCAACAAATAAATACCACACATAGTCCACCAAAATGAAGTACAATAATGATGGATGAAATGATGGGTGACACATAGGTCTAGAAATGAATACTAGCAACCCAACAACTCTGAATAAGGTAATGCTCAGTTACAACTATGAATAGTTATGTGAATAGTGATGTCATTGTTGGTTATGCACAAAAACCTGTGTAATCCCTCTTCAAACCCATATTCCCTAACTAAAATTATGACACCCTACTGAATGGGCTTCTAAAACTAATTTTTATTTGAAACTAGTAGCACAAACATGATTCCTAGGTGGAATCCTCAATTAGGTATGAGGGGTTTCATCCTACTATCTGTAAATTTTAGGGTTTTCATCCTTGGATGTAGAGCTGAAGTTATAAGTTTTTCTCTGGAAAAGGGTATTAATTTTTGTTCAGATGTTTGAATAATCCTTTTCTTTTCACTTAATTATTTTATTATTCACTTTACAATTCCAACCATAAAAGAAATTAATATTACTTTTAATTGAATATTCACCTTTTTCAGACTTATGAATATTAATTACTTTTTAGCCATATATCCAATATTTACTTTTGGCCCCATTCAATAATAATAAATTGTCATTTTCCAAAGTTATAACTTAAAGTACATTTTTGGACAACTTAATAAATTATTATTCGATTATTTCCTTTTTAAATCCTCTCTTTAGCCTACGGGAAATAAAGATATGTTACGGGTCCTCTAATTTCATTAATTTGAGAAAGAGGACATTATAGATATCAGCTTGACCTAATGTCAAAACTGTAACAAAGATGTACAAAATTATGTGAAAGAAAAATTCAAAAGGGTGATGTGGAGGTAGGGGACAAGCAAGAAAAAGAAATACTATATTTCAATGTTCAACTTGACTTATGAACACAAGGAAAAAGACATACATAGGGGATGGAATTAGATGGAGGGAAAATATCCTCGTTGCTTAACTAAGAACTAGCTCTCATAGACTCTAATGTGAGATAGGGACGTGAGACAAGGAGATGGACGAATCTCAAGGAACATTGGGGCAAGAGGTTTTATGTTTTTTGTTCCACATGGGCGATCAAAATGGAGGAGCACTTCATCTTAGAATGTCCTCGATACACGAACATATGAGCCAAATTTGTGGAAACTTTAAGAATCAAATACATGGCATATACATTTGATAAAACAAGAATAAAAAGATTGGGGAAAATGCTAACTCAAAACAACAAAATTTAAAGCAACCTTCTAAAATATACCTCATATCATAGAAATCTTTGAATAATCAATGTAATTGGTGGTCCCATAGGTTGTTCAGTCTTATAAACATAATTAAAACCATTTCAATGAATGAGAGAAAGAAATATATTAATAATGTCTATATGACCAAGCATTGTATGGAACCAAAAACATTAACAATAGTGTTTTGTGTTATTATGACCTTTAAAACAAGAGCTAGTCACTCAGGGGAGAGAAGTGAATCATTATGCATGGACCAATAGATTGGAAGGTATTTTGAACTCAAGTACCATTAATTATCTACATAGTTCTTAGTGGATGTCACTTTCACATCAAAAATTTGAATAAAAAGTAGCCATTACAAAAATTATATTCAAATAACTAGCAAATCAGATGATGTCACATGGGTGAACACTAAAAATATGAATTATTCCTTAAGTAATGGTCCACCTTAATTTTATTTGTATTTTATATTACCTCATTTAAATACCCTAAAATTTTTCCTTCCACTTAATTTTTAAATGCCCAAAACAAATTTGGTGAAATAAAAGAACATAATCTATTACGAAAGAGGAGCTAGTGGTTGTGCATGAACCAATAGATTGGAAGGTACTTGTGAAGTAAAGCACCATTAATTATTTAAATTGTATTGAGTAGATGCCACTTTCAAAACTAAAATTAAATAAAAAGTATCCATCCCAAGAAGTCAAATCAAACAACTATCCAATCAAATGATGCTACATAAGTTAACATTAAATACATGACTTAATCCTCAATCAATGGCCCACCTTAATTTCATTTGCATTTTAATTCAGTTGATTTAAATATCTAAAAAATATATCTTCCACATTATTTAAATGCCCAAAAAGAAATTGGTGAAATAAAAAATCACAATATATTAAAGGGTATGTTTCCTAATAATCACGTGGAACTTACATCATTGTAGATAACCCTTGACTTGGGGTACACAACTACTCGCTCTTCTCCTTTAAAGCGTTTCTTTGTTATATAATTATGTGGAACCTATGTCATTGTACACATCCATTAACTTGGGGTGCATAGCTTCTTTCTTCACTCCCTCTGTCTTGTAAAATGTTCATTATTATTTTTATGTTGGATCTTTTATTAAGGATCTTGATCAAAAAAATTGTTATTTTTTCTAGCCTTTATCTCCTCAAACAAGGCATGAAATCGAAAGGGTTGTAGTCCAACTAGTGAGGATGATGGTTGCTTATATCCATCCACTGAGGTACAAGTCCCTCTTGATACTCACCACAAAGAGTTAAGTGTTTAAGACTAGGATCGTCCCCAGGGTAATTTTGACGACATGGATACTAGTTACTCGTGTATGTTTAGCCAAAGGAGCTCACTGATTTAGATGTAGGCTTACTCATCATTATAAATATACTATATGTTTATTTCCAAAATATGGAAAAGATGTTGACATTCTATGTAATTCAATGATTCCATGTAATGCCTTCAAGCACATAAAAAAAATAAGGCATGTAGGTTTCTACTTTCAAGTTGTCATCATACTTGATTCAAATATTACTACGTGTTGCATAGTCCATGATGTAGTGTCATTTCATTTCCACCCACCCCCACACCCCTGTTACAAAATAGGGATGTTTTCTTTTACCATTCTTATTTAGGTGTTGTCCACTTATTGGTTTCATTCCTAAAATAACACGAGTTAGTCCTTAATTAAACCATCAACATATTCACCTTCCACTTGAATTTTACTACTACGTAAGCTTTTTTGTCAAGATCCTATGTGGGATTGAATTCTTTGATATAGTAGTCTTTCTTCCATCCCCAAGTTACTTTGTCCACATGGATATCCTAAATTTATCTATCATGCACTTTTTTATTTTATCATTGGTGTCTAGGCACTCTTGAATGCTAATGTCCTATTTACTCATCCATCTATTGTTATGTTTAATCCATGCATTTTTCCTCCTACTTAGCTCTTCCTCTACTACCATTCTGGGTCACTGATGAATCTTGATATTTTGTGTCTTCTTTAAATGACTTAACATCTGAGACATCATTATTTCCTCCAATGGGAAAGCACCTACTTTAGCTAATAGAATTTCATACAAAAGTCATGTTTTAGTTTTGAGGCCGTTTGAGAGAACAAATAAAAACTATTGAAGTGTGAATATATTTTTAACAAAAAATTCAAAAAATGACATTTTAGTCAATGATTGTGATTTTGAACATTAGTTAATGGCATGGATGCAAGTCAACATGGATGTTGTGCCCTAAAACAAACCATTCACTCACCGAAAAGAATTGTGAATACAACAAACATAAAAGAATTACAAAGGGCACTAAAAAACATGGAAGTAAAAGAGGAGGACCTAAGAAATCAATTACAACAAACTAAGACATGGGCATATACAATGAAAGAACCAAAAGATAAATACTAAGTGTTGATAGAAAAACAAGTCAAGAGCCAATGATACAAGGAAGAGAATGATATGTCATGTCAAAAAATATAGTCATCAACGAAATGAAAGATTATGGAGAAAAGGAGGACACAACCAACTTGTCAAGGGACTTTCTTAGATACCAACTACAATGGAAAAGTTAGATTCAGAAAGTAAGTAGAATTGGAAAATTAAGGAAATGAGTAAAATATAGACATATTCGTGTCTTTATGATGAACTTTGAAGAAAAAACATGAGCACTAAAAAATAGATGTTTGCTGAGAGGCTTGCAATTCTACTTAGATGAAGGCATAACCCTGTTGCAACAAGAAAAATAAGTAAGGAATGGGCCAAAGTAAAGACAATGAGGAGTGAAGGAAGATCGGCATACCTAGATAATGAGAAAGCCCATATCACTAATCAAGCATCTCAAAACAAATATAAAGTAGGGGCCCCATAGGAAAATCTTACGTTTATGTTGAAACTATAAAGGTTAGCTTTGGAGAAGAGGCCTTGGGTTAGGGATCATAACTAGAAACAAAGACATAATCATACTTATTGAAACACATGAGCCCAAGGGATGCAAGACTCCATATTTTAAAGTGCACAAGAAAGCAATGACATGGAATAAGGCAATAGAAAATAACAAAGGGCATGAGGGAATAATGTTTTTAGTCCAAAAACCCTAGGGCATGTTAATAAAATTATGTTGTTAGTACTCACATTAGTATCATTAGTAAATATAGTTATATTAGTATGAGTTATTTATGTATTGTACGTGAGTTAACAACTCATTAATAGGGATTGTGATAAGGGGAATACTACTCATCCTCAAGAGATCTCTTGCCTATAAATTTGTAATATATGTTATTTAATAGAATAACTAAAGATGTTATTGTGTTTATTTTGTCTAAATCACTAACCAAATTTTCATTTGGTATCAGAGCATATGCGATCTTGTTCTGAGATGAGAAAGTAATATATTATAAAGAAGTAGCCATATTACCTCTTTGTTTCCCCATTGTTGAGAGCTATATCTAGTTTTTCATGCTTTAGTTTTAAAGAGTAAAGTATGAAGCATTTTATATGAAGTGTTTATTAGCATAGTTTAAGATCTTGTTACGACAGTCCTCTATTTCTCATCTGTGTAAGGCATTTGTATCAACTTTAGATTTGTCATATATCGAGGATGCTCGCTCTATGTTTTCCGGATCCTTTTGACATCTTCTGCAATCATACTATAAGTTGCACATGTTTGGTAGTGGTTGAACAAGTGATACAGGTCTCCACTATAAAATTTAAAGAACCATACAAGGAGAAGCAAATAAAATTAGTTATTGTAGCATCAATGCTCAATGCAAAATTAGTTATTTCTATGTTAATCATATTTCTATGGTCAAATTATATCAGCATGATGTACAAGCATGATCTGTTGTTATTTGCTCCATTGTTTCAGTTCCCCTATGTTCCTTATGCATATATGCACTCAATCTTATTTCCATCTCTCAGCTTACAATTATGTCATTTGGAGATCATTCCATATTCCACGTTTCCCTTGCACATCTGATGCCACTTAGATTTGTTGTTTTGTATCATAGAACTCATCCATTTACCATCATTCATATATCCACATGAAGATTCTAACAAATCTATGTCGGGTAATACCATGTAAACATTTTTCTTTGCTCAATGTTCATGAGTGCCATGTGTCTTAGAAAGCCATAAGTGTCGGTATATGATGATTGAAATCTTTTAATAATGTCCTCGAGATCGAGTAGTCTATGTGACCAAGGGCTCTAATAGAACATAAATTTAGTTTAAATTATGTTAATTTGTTTATGAAGCATTAATAATTTATTTGTTATAGGTGTACATATTTAAGTATTGGTTTTATTATGAGTTTTTTTAATAATGACACATTTTAAACTAGTTTGTCATTTAGTATTTTAAATTAATACTAAAGTCTATTAATAGAGTCAATATTTTTTCAAGTGTTGGTCGCTTCAATAAATAATGTATGTCATGTTTTTAGTGTCAAGTTAAAAATATCTTTGTAATTGTAATACATGGCCAAATTTATTGTTTATAGTTGTAGTTATCCTATTTTGTGTCAATGATTGTATTTAGTATTAAAAATCAAAGTCACTAAAAGCCATGTTAAAGTCAGTGTTATATATTGTAAATGTCTATAGTCAATTTAGTATGTCCATGTGTGTCATCAATCTAAATAAAACATGATTGATGATTTTCACTCTATAATGGATACATTATCGATTGAAACTGACATCTAATTGATATAATAACAACCAATTATGCCAAATTGGTTAAAGATAAGGGTAATATCTAGTGGAAATGGAGATTGACTATGTTTTTCATGATTGAGATTCGGACTTAACCAACATACACTACCAACATAGTGCATGCATCACTCCCTCGAACCCACCACTGTCAATCTATGCTTTGGTGGTCATCACCAATTTGGCCCCCCTCATCAAATAAACTGTTAAACACTCACTATCGGCTAACCCAACCATGCCTAATGCCTTCGTTGCTAACCTTATAGGCACATTAACCATCACCATGACTGCCAACACCAACTCATCACGCCTTTGATCACTAACAACCAACTGCCAACTCACATTTATCATTTCCAATTCAACGTTGATTGGAGCCACACCACCACTATGAACCATCATCGACATCGCATGTTATTTCCTGAGATGATTTCAAATTTTGCATTCATAGGAATCACCCAATTCTAAAAATTGTATACCCATACCCATCTAGATGAATTTTGAACCATATACCCATACATTCAGAGGATTTTGGGATTAGAGGTAGTTGGAAGGGATTTCGTATCAGATCTCTAACCAACTCTTTGAGTCCACTCAAGAGTTAACCATGATCGAGTTTGACATGGGCAATTAAGAGTTAAGACATTATGATCACTTAAGACATGTCAAAAGACTACGTTTGACCCCTCTTATAAGGATCAAAATAGGGTACATAGAAGTTGATAAAGGAAACTCCTACAAACTCCCTTGACAATTAAAAAACCTCAAAATTCTTGGTATTGGCTAGAAAAATAGTTTCTGACCTCAATGGATAAAATTGAAAAGTCTAAGTATTGGAGCACCACTTTTTTGACCTAATAAGACATTTTATAGCTAAATAAAACCAAAATTTTCAAAACAAACCACAATTCAAGCTATGTTCCTACATTGTGGACACAATATAGGCTTCTAGAGAACTCTTGATGGTGAAGGGTTAGAGTTTCATTTTAATGACATGAACCTAGAAAAACTTTCCAAGTTGAAGTTTGCATTTGAGTTTGTTGTGAATTTAAAATAACTATTGTCTGCTATTTTCCTATTATTTGTTGAATTTTTCTTGTAGACAATTAATTTTATGAATCATAATGTGTATGGCTTCAAGATTGAAGATTTCAATGAAATCATGCAATGTAGGTGAAACTTCTTAGCCCATTATCCTATGGCCAATGAAGGACTACCATGTGAAGGAATCACATACCCCATTGGAAGATAGAAAGATGGTGATGCATAGGGAATTCCATTATTTCATTGTTATGTGGCCAACTAATCAGTTTCTCATGCCCTTCAGCACAATATTTGAGTGTCATGGTAACCATTAATTTGGAATTAGTTTCTTCAGTTCATAGACAAGGTTTAATGTTGTAAACCATATTCTAAACTAAAATACATGCATAATGTTGTATGTTTCTAAATAATACTATGATTGTTCAATGGTCTATATTTATGATGGTTGGTATGGAAGGAAATAATTTCCTACAATAAATTTTAGCTGAGACCAAACATATTGTATGCAATTTCAGTTATTACCCTCGCACGTGAATTTTTTAGTTTAAGTGTTATTTGTTGATGCTAATCTCTTATCACATCGATTTATTTTGGATAAATAAATTAGTATATAGTCGTTATTGTGGGCATGCCTTGAGTTTAGACCCCTTATTAGCTTGTCAAAAATCATAATAAGGTTTCACATTGTACATTTGCCAGTAGGGGTGGGATTCCCAATGGGCCTAGATAACCATTTCATGGCTACTAATATCCTATTGGGGAATATTGGTACACATTCCATTCTTTTGTTATTTTAGATGCAAATGAGGGGACAACACATGTACTTTCAATGATTTTTCGTGAAATGGACATGCTAAAATTATTATTCTCTTTCCATATGTATAATACTCAATCTTTGCTAACTTTGCATCCACATTATGATTTTTTATGTCATGTTTAATATTGTAGCATGAGGGGAGAGAGAAGAGCCAAGTCGACGAGGGTGTTCATGAAACATCCAATGACTTCATCTCACAAGATGTAGGAGAAGCTTTGGCCAAACTTAATCTTCATTTTCTATGTTGGTTTAATGTATGTTAGGTAGAGGGGGTGGAGCAGAGCCATGGTGATGAGGTAGATAATGACTTTCATGATGACTTTGTCCCTACATAAATGTGTATTGGTTGTACTCATTCTTCTTTCCTCCATCATAGTCATACATGTATGTTGTTCCATTTATGTTTGGAGAGACATATTTTTATTGACCATTGATGCAGGAAGAGGAGGAGGAAGAGTTAGAGAAGGTTGATGAGGACATCGATGACATTATTGATGATGATGATGCTAATGATTGGGTTTTAGACGCCTCTAAATCTTATGCAGAGGAGGTCAAATCGAACTGTGTAAGAACAATTTTATCTTTGAGGATGTTTCGTTTACTTTTTGATTTATGCATATAACCTAAAATTGATTCTTTTTTGAATGACAATTTGAAGGTGAGTATAGGTTTGTGAATATGGGTATTACAAAATGGGATTTTCATTGTTCTTGTTGGTGTGAATGGATTTATTTCCCATCTAGTTCCATTGTCAGGTGTGAATAGGGTTATCTCCCTAACTAGCTCCATTGGTTGACTTCATTCACACCTTATTTAATTAGGTTTACTTAGGTGTTTTAAAAGCTTGCCTCACCTCACAGGTCATGACACTTGTCACAATCCTATGAAGGGTTGGTGAGATGTATTTAGTATAAATAATCCCTATGCAAGCTTATTTTATTGAATCAATTGAATGAAGGAATTCATGCATTTGCTTTGCACATGAGTTTAACATTCAAATAAGAATACAGTCTATTTTTTATCATTGTTATACCCTAGCCTAAGTGCTTCCCATAGGATTGTTAGATTATAGCCTAATCTCACATAGTACCAAAATTGGTTAAAGTACCTAGGGTAGCCTAGTAGGGTCATCAATCTATTAATTTTTCCTACTGTTAAGTATGTTCTTCTCTTGCATTCATATGATGGTCTTGAAAATCAAAAAGACAAGAGAGGAATAACCATATTCTAGGGGGGCTTCCATTGAGTGTTTAGTTGTAGGTTCTCTTCTTAGAGCTTGTTGAATTTAGCACATTTGAAGTCCCCACCAATAGATCGTCTCATAACACTTCCGGTTTGTTCTAGTTGAACATTAGAGGTTCTATCAATAGGTGGTCTTTACAACAATTTTGCATACATTTGGAGAAGCGTTGAGCAATTTTAAAGGTTTTTTATTTAAAAATATGTTTTTTTACCTTCAACCTCAAATTGTAGTTTTTTCAAAACTCCTCCATTCTCACTTCTCACAAATCTAGTTTTACCGGTCTCTTTATATTTTTAGTATTTTTTTGGGTAAAAAAATATTATTGTCAAAAATACTAAAAATTAAAAAAGTTGTGTTTTGATATTTACAAAAAAAGACATTTTTATATATATAAAAAACTCATTAAAAAAAGAGTTTTTTATCAAAAAAAGAAAGCTTTTTTGAAAAACAATTATTAAATTTTTTTTTGTTTTTTATTGAAATCAAAACAACTTCTAAAAAAAAGAAGTTACAAGTTGTAGGCTTGCAACCTTTAGCCCAAGATCTTTGGGAAGGGGCTCAACGCTCAAACCTACACTGTCAAGCTCTTGGGTGGGGCTTTGCCCCAACCCCCAGGTGTCGGTTGTGGGTGGGAGGCTCAACTTCCTTCCCAACCATTCAACCTTTTAAAAAAAAAAACTATAACATTTTTTACATTTTTTTAACCAAAAAAAACTAAAACATTATTTATGTTTTTTTTCCCAAAAAAACATCACAAAACCATCATAACATTGCTAAATTTTTGTCAAAATTGGGTTGGATAAATTACTTGGTTTCTTCAATTTGGGTCTGTTGATTCTCAAAAACATCAAGGATTATTTTTCAAATAAAACAACAAATCACATTTTTCATGAGCAAGCACCTTGGTCCAATCTAGTTGCTGGTCCAATTTGACTAAGTTTTTATCCCACACATGGGAAATGCAAGTTTTTTAAATTTTTTTGGTCAAAAATGGTAGCTCTACCAAACTATTCAACATCCATCTAAACTTGGTAGTAGTTCTACTAGCTTTGGCAGGTTTCTAACTTTAACAATAGTTTCACTAAATCTGGTGGACTTGTGGATGACCCCCTCTCCAATGCGTATAGTGATTTGGCAACCTCACTTCATCAATAAATATCTTGAGCTCTAAACTTCTAAATGACAATAATTTTTTTAATTTTGGCTTTTTTACCACCCTCTTCATGATGTCATAGACTATTTTTTCCATTGATCAGTGTTTTTTCTAAATTTGGTACTTTATCACAAGCTTTGCAGGGGTGTTAGCTATGTTGGACCTCTCGGGACTCTGTTTGGGATCATCTAGAACCCATTTTGAGTGCATTTTTTTAAAGTGCATGTTTTTTCATGTACATTGCATTGGTATTATCATTTTGTATCATTACCTCAAAATATTGTAACTTACAAAACATCGCCTCTTTTGGCCAATTGTAACAATTGTACTCAATACCACTTCACCATTTTTACAAGTGGAATTTTTAACGACACTAATTATAAAGTGCCAAAATCATTTTTACTTGGGGGAAGGTCTTCATTTAGTGGATTATGGGGGGGTTGTGTTTGTGTAATTATCTCCACATTTTGTGTGTGTTTGTGTTTCTCTAACCATGGATAATCCAAATTTTTTTTTGTTAACCTCGTATAACTACAACACGTGGAAATCACATACATGGAGTGCACTAATGGGAAAAAGATACACCCACTATATAGAGGGTACATTTTTAGAACCTACTGATCATAAGGAAAAGAATGCATGGTTGATTGAACACACCAAAACACTTGGCTATTTTTGCACACTCATTTCCCTAGATATATTGTTCCACATTGATCAGTGTAAAACTCCTAAGAAAGCATGGGACATCCTTAAGAAACTATATGGTAAAATGGATGAGGTTAGGGGGTATCAAATTGATAAATGAACTATCTAATCTTGATCCATCTTGTTTTGATAATATTCATGACTATGTCACAAAAATAAATGAACTCCATGCACGACTCAAAGAATGTGGACTTGATAAAAAGGATGTTCAAGTAATTTTTAATGTGCTTGGAAAACTTCCTTCTAATTATCTAGATTTCATACTCATCAACTGACAATGGGCAAAGCTTATGTTATGCCCAAATTTGAGTCCTTTACTAAAATACTAATGATTGAGCAAACCAAGTTGTTCACTATGGGTCTTCTTAATCCATCTAAGTCACAAGCATTGATGGTAGGACCTCCTCAACATTCAAGAGGTCCTAAGCAATAGAAAAAATAATTGCCCAAGCCAGGGAAGGCACCTCCATAGTCTTCACATCCTACACCAATAACATAAAAATCCTATAAAAAGCACAAGGATTTTCAAAAGAAGGGATGACCAACTTGCTCATATTGTAAGAAAAATAATCATGATAAACATCAATGTCAAACTAAGCGAATTGATGAATTGGAGCATTTGCTCAAGAAGAAGAACATCAAAGAGTCCTCTGCATCTTCATATTCACAATCAAAGAAAGGGAAAGGTCAAGCACTTGTCACAACAAGCAAGTCTTCTCAATAATATATACTTTATTCTAGGGCCACACATCATATGGGCTCTAATCAAGAATAGTTTTCTTCATTGGAACCTTTTTCATCACCTCACATTCTCACAAGAGATGATATATTGGTGGAAGTTACTAGAAATGGATCAGTTGTAATGCAAGAAGGAACTTTTTTGGATGTACTCTATGTTCCAAATTTATGTACCAACTTTCTATCAGTCTACCAGATCACACATCTTGGGAATGAAATGAAATTTAAGTTCTTCCCCGATTCAATATAAATTTAGTATCTTGAGGATGGTGCCTTAGCTGCAATGGGCAAAGTTGATCATGAGTCTCGGCTATATGCATTCTCTTATTTTATACCTCATTCCCCTTCTACTGCTTTACTCACTCATATAGATTCAGTGAGTAGACTATGGCATGAGCGGTTTGGCCATCTCAACTACCACTATCTTCAACAATTTAGCTCAAAGGATATGGTAAAAGGACTCCCTCTCATTTGGTTTTCCAATGGCATATGTTCAGGCTATATAATCAACAACCATTCAGAGGAGAAGTTTGATAAAGTGTCATCTTAGAGGGCTTCATAAGCCATTGAATTAGTTTGCAGTGATCTTATGGGTCCATTCCCCACATTATCTTTTAGCATATGTCCTCACCTTCATTGATGACTATTCACGATTTACATGGGTCTACTTCCTTTGTCAAAAGAATGAAGTCTTCAACTAGTTTCTAGACTTCAAGGCTCATGCTAAAAAATAATTTTAAAAATCTATCAAAATTCTCTGCATAGATAATGCCCAAGAATATGTGAATCATCACCTTGAACAATTCTATGCACCTGAAGGTATCAACCTTCAACATTCTATTGTTTAAGCACCCTAGAAAAATGGTGTTGTTGAATGGAAGAATTGTACCCAGAAGGAAATGGTAACTTTCATGATACATGCTCACTCTCTTAGTCTAGAATTTTGGGTTGAAGCTATTAATTGTATCACTCACATTCAAAACTGCATTCCTTATTAAACCTTGAAAGGTGTGACTCCTATTGAATCTTGGTGTGGTCAAAAACCTATTGTAGGACATTTTTTACTCTTTGGCTCCCCTGTATTGGCATGCAATCCTTGAGAGAAATATTAAGCTTTACAACAACAAAGTTGACATTGACCTTTTATTGGCTATCCTGATGGTATCAAGGTACATCAGTTTTTGGATCCACAAACAAATGAGTTTTTCATTACTAGGAGTGTTAAGTTTGAAGATATAGTTTCTCCCTTGGCCTCTAATACTCCATCTCCTCCATCCACAATGGAATCAGATGATAGTGACTCAGACGATGCATCTTCACTTCCACCAGGGCCATCTTTAGTAGCTACTGCAACCCCATCTTTGTTATCACCTTGATGGGTCTAACATACTCTTTAGTCAACAGGCACATTTGTTGGGGATCCTTCAGATAGTTAGAGGACTCAGTCATATCATCATCATCTTCCACATGTATACATTGCCCTTGCTTCTTATCCATAATTTTTTTGTTATGCATTTGGTCATGCTGAGTAACACTCAAAAATGGAGGAAGAATATAGTTCCTTGATGAGGAACAACACTTGGTATTTAGTTCCCCTTCCAAAGGGAAGGAAAATGGTTCATTGTAAGTGGATCTACCAAACCAAACATGTAGTGGATGGAATAGTTGATAAGTTCAAAACATGCCTTGTTACCAAAGGTTTTTCACAAGTTATTAGTGTTGACTACACTCAAAACTTTGAGCCTATTTCTAATATAAACTCCATTCACTTGACTCTTCATATTGTTGTAACTCATGGTTGAATTGTACATCAGGTGGATGTGAAGAGTGCATTTCTTCATAGAGATATTCAAAAACAAATCTAGATAAAACAACCACAAGGGTTTTTTGAGGGCTCTTCTCTGATTTGTCACTTATGAAAGTCTCTTTATGGCCTTAAATAGGCCCCTCAGGCTTGGTATTCCAAGATGGACTCATTTATTCTATTGTATTTATTTTCACATTGTCACTCAAATCCCACTATCTACATTCTAAGACGTAACAACTCCCATTTACTATCAGTCCTCTACATTCATAACTTAATTATTACTGGGAGTTCTTCATCCATCATTGACATAGTCAAATTTGCTTTGCATGAACACTTTGTTATGACTAACTTGGGTCTTTTGTACTACTTTTTCAATCTCGATATCACTCGGTCTTCTTCTGGGATCACTCTTGCAAAGTCCAAGTATGCTCTTGATCTACTTGCTTGATTTAATATGGTTGATTATATGCCTACAGTGATTCCATTCTTGTTTGGAGTTAAGTTTGAGGTGAAGTGTTCCACTCCACTAGTTGATGCCACTTTGTATCATCAACTTGTTGGAAGTCTCATCTATTTGACACACATTCACCCTGACATTTATTTTGTAGTTGGCATGGTCTCTCACTTTATGCAAAAGCCACATGAACTTCATTGGAAAGCAACCA
Organism: Torreya grandis; assembly: GCA_037957365.1. NCBI lineage: Eukaryota > Viridiplantae > Streptophyta > Pinopsida > Cupressales > Taxaceae > Torreya > Torreya grandis. The sequence continues at coordinate 4,787,913 of JARHVA010000462.1, forward strand.
AATGTATCTTACATTACATCCAACACACTGCTTAACATGAGATACACTATGCAACAAAGATTAGTTTAGACTTGCTTAGATATACAGATTATGATTGGGTTAGTGATTCAAAGGATCATAAGTCTACATCCAACTATAGCTTTCACCTTGGTTCTAACCCCATTAGCTGAAGAACATGTTATTGATCCATCTCTAACTGAAGCTAAATACTATGGGGCTATTAATGCCACTTGTTATCACTTATATTTTTACCTTTTGAGGAGATGCAATGCATTCCTCATCTAAGTGGCATAATAGAATCATCTCTAGGCTTGTGGGAAGCTTAAGGAATGAGGTGAGTCTGTAGATAGGTCTAGGTCCCTTGATGTGGCAATTAGGATTGCAAATACTACTAACTTTGGGGGATGAAAATGGAGAGAGATAACTAAAAGAAAACTATTCTAAGGGAGGTGATACACAAAATTGACTGATGACATCCAACCATATGCATATTATACTTGGAATCAAGGGACAACTAAACATACACTCTTCAATCTTTGTCTTCTTGCATCAATGTTACATTGTGGGGTTATGGATGAATGTGCAAAGCTAGGAGGACTAGAAAAGAGGCCCTGAATATCACCATGAATAGATTAAATCACTTAATCTTTGACATTTCCTGTAATGCATCACATGCCCTGCAAGAAGCTACAAATAAGTGATAGAATGTGATAACTTGCTAGGGAATCCATAGTCTTCACTAAGAAAATTCAACATTAAAGTAAATCAAACAATGAATAGTCATGGAAGAGGTAACACTAAGTAATTTTATTGATAAAAAGGTAAACAAATGAGCAGGTCTACCATACTTAAGGTGAAGCATCCAATACAATGCCAAAATGGCTAGTTCTTATATAACTTGTGAGAGAGAGAAGAAGAGAGAAGACCAAGGGTTGTAAGGACACTTGAAAATCTGATCCAAGGAGTTACTTGTCCATGTGGAGAGGGTATGGGATGAACCATGAAAGTTTCGGAGCTACAAGTGTCAATTTAAGTCACAAACTTCATGAAAAGTGGCATAAAACTCCTCGTTTTACATAGAAAAATTGCCTTCATGATTGCCTCTATTTGAACATCTAATAACTAATTAGGACCAAGTCTGATGATTGGAATGTATGTTAGGGACATTATAAATTCTTCTCCATGAATTGGTTGAATTCTTGGTCTTCTAGAATCACTCAGAGAGGAGCAATCATCATCTATTATCCAAAAAATTGCCCTTCCATGTACCCTGCACACTTAGCCTCAAAATTGGCATCACTTGTCCATGAAAATACGTGGGGGAGTGAGTGACAATTTATAAGTCCCTCCATGGAGCTAAAATAATTAGGTACACCTTCAAATGAGTTTACTTGAAGTTTTCCATCTTCTTCACTAGCTTGTCCAATAGGCCAATTTTGAATTGCTAAGTTGAATCATCTGATTAGGGAACTTAGAAGTTGTTTTAGGTCATTAAATTAATGTTATGAGTTAGTGTAAGTCTCAATATTCTCCCCAAACTTTGTTTCATCTATTGACTCCTCTTGTAGCCTACAAAACACATAAAATATTGAGAAAAAACCATGTTTATGCCCCCATATGTACAAGTTCATACAACTAATTTGCGTATGAGGGATCCTAAGAGAGTCTTCTATAAATTTTAATAGGTGTCATGAGAAATTTTTTCCATTATATTGCATCACAAACTCCATTTCTCTGAACTAGTATTGGTAAGGGTTTAACAAGGGTTTTAGAGCAGTCTGACCACTTATGCATTGTTCATAAAATTAGAATGTTGGATTTGTAGAAAAATCTCACAAAATTTATCTTCAATAACCCTATTAACATCTCTAAAAACCTTTATCACCCATGCACATCCTCCAAAAAGACATGAACATTTAAACATCCTCTATCAAGTTCTTCCTTCCACTTGCACAAGCCAGATTTTGGTCCCAAAACCAAATTGGGTTCCCCTATAACCTCATTTCTCTCCAAAGGATTAAACACATCTAATAGGGTCCTATAAACATGTCTCTATAGGCTATAATGATTACACTCATGTGAAAATGTAATAGACCCCAATTTAGGCATTAGGCCTAATGTTGCTTAGTAGGTCTGTCTGCACTCTTGAGCTCAACATGGCCTTCAATGGTTTTACCTACTTACTAATGATTTACAAAACTCTATATATTTTCCATACACATGCTCCAATAGTGTAGAAAGAACTCCTAGGTATAAAAGTGAAATTGGCATATTGTTTGAGCTCTAGGCCAAAACTTTGTGCAAGTGTCATGACTACAACTTTGGAGGCTTGGAGCACCCAATTTGTTTTCACCTTCATATTCTTGGTTATAAATGTTTGTATGGATGTGCCTACACTTTATAAACCATCTTAGAGTGTCTATATAGGTCCCAACCCATTCTTTCATCAGTTTCTCTAAAACTATTAGGGCTTATTTACTCCTTACGAGTGCTCTACCTCTGAGATAGAACAGAAGGGTGTTACTCTCTTAAACAAGGAAAAAGGAAGATTTTTAAAATTTTAATAGGTCTTAATGATGTTCTTTTCCAAAGGGAAATGTTAGACTCCCTCATTTAGGTACTTAACTAACTCGAGTTGTCCAAAAAAAGGGCTTTAAAAGGATAGTTTCATACATACTCCCCTTCTCCCCAATAATGGCTTCTCAAGGCTAACTACAAGAGTCTTTGGCCTTCCAAACATATTAATCATATCAAAATCATGATAATTAATCTTATAATTCACCCCAAAACATCTTTCCCTTTTGAATTCTTCAAATTCACCTATTGGGTAAAGAGTTCTTCTAGCCCTTTGTATGGATTGTTGTCCTTTTGCTAAGTAGAGAAAGTACATGAGCATCTTCGCAGCGTCTTGGGATTATTAAGACACCTATTGTCATATTATGAACATCTTAAACTGATTTTAATCTTTTCCCTCTTCCCTAGACAAGCCATGTCTCACTTGACCTTCATTATCTTAAACCCTACTGTGACTGTGTACAAAGTCTTAGGACCCTGTGTAGGCTTTGTTTTCCTTTTGGGAATGTCTCATGATGCCACTAACATATCACTTGAAGTTATAATTCACTGTCTAAATAAATATTGAGTTCCCATTAACCATACTAATTCACCTTTTACCCCAAAACTGAGTTCTTGCTTGACTAGACTAAGACATTTCTCTTTTTACCCTACCTGTAAGGTACTTACCTCATTTAGGGCTGGTCATGACTGTGGAAAGATTTTTCATGAACCCCATTTAGGTCACATAACCTAAATACGCATATTATATTCATTTACATGCTCTTAACAAACACAAACTATGTTCTCTCTCTTATACTAGGATACTCAACTTGCCCCTACCTGTGTCATTTATTGTAGGTGCACTTTTGTGTGAATTAGGTTTTCCATGCAATGTTTGTAATATTCATTCAAGCATCCATGGTCAGTATACCATGATGGAACTTATTTATTTATGTTTGAACCATGCCAACACCTAGAAACTTCACCTCATTCCTCATTGCCAACCTGGTCAATCATCATGGCTGTAGATGCATTTCTTGTGTACAGACTGAAATGATGCAAAAGGGGTCTAAACATAGCCTATACCTATTTTTGGTAATATTTTAGCCATTAATGATCATTTGAGTCATTTGGAACCATACTTATATAGGCACAATCTTTATTTGCAACTTGAATAAAAAAGGTCCCTATTTGGTCTCAGACCTGTAGGATAATACTGGTTGTTTTCAATGGTTTCTAAGGCAACTTTGGGGCTTCAAATCTCATCTTGCGCTGACATTCTGACCCTCATATTTTGTATAGGTCTTGTCATATATTAGTAATATAGGATTCATCAAGTAAGATGTCTGAAGACTTTTTACACCGTGTCATACACCATATTAAAAAAGCTCATGGGCTTCTGTTTTATTTTTTTAGGGATTGTAGGCCTGAAATTCAGTCTTTTGTTTCCTTAAGTTGGTTTAACACCTCTTTTACTCTTTAGACACTTCCTATGAGTCTTTTAAGGCTTTCTTGCTATCTTAAGACCTCAATGAGGTGTCACATTATTCTAACCCTCTATACAACTCTTCAATCCCCTGCTTAGCCACCTATAGGTGGGTGTTTTAAGCAAATTTTGTAGGTAGGACATGGAGGGAGCAAGAATGTGTAAGGGTAAAAGCTTCCAAAACCACTCAAATGTAATGTCAATCTTCAAATACATGATTCCCATTCTTTACACCTTGAAACCAATTCCAAGCTATCCCTTTTAACATGGAAAAAATCACTTGTAACATGTGGAAAGAACACACAGGGGTCTCCAGAATGACTAGTTCATGTGATGAATGGGCTTGCAACCATGAGAATCAAGGAAGCTTGGATGAAAGGTGGAAAGGGGGTATATGAGACTTTTGAAAACATGTATATGAATCTAACACAACCCTTTGAATCCATTGATAAAGCATGAAACTGCTAGAAATGGTCAGAACTGCCCATAACTTAGAAAATTGTATTTTTTGCAAATTGAGATGATTAGCATGTAAAAACCTCATGAAACATGAAATCAAGTGTGGGGATAATTGGAGAAGAAAGTCAACATGATCTGGAAGTAATATCAATAACTAGATTGTATGAACTTCTTCAAACCAAGGGAAAACCTAAAGGGTGCATAGATTAATAGGCAGATTTACATAGTCAACTTCAAATGAATGGTTCATAAAGCACAATTGATCATTCTCAAACTTATTGCTATGAAAATGAAGGTCTCTGAGTTTAAAACAACCTCCCAAAACCAATCTACCTGAAACTCTTTCTAGTAGTCATACCAAGTACAAAATTGCAAGTCACTTTTGTGTATATCAGATTAGGGAAGATAAATATTCACATTTCCACCTTTTTCAAGTGGCACATTTCCCAAAGAGGTCATACAAGTGCCATTTTCTCTTTTTTTGCTGAGAAAACTACCTTTTCTCTAAACAACCTGCCATATTTTTAGTAATGTCAATTATCTAAGACTTCTAATGAAACATGGGACATGACATCACATTTTGACACATGCACATTTCCTAAGAAACCCGTACAAAGCATTAAATACACCTTTTTGACCCCTCAAATGACCCAAAAATGATATAAAGACATAAAAACTAATTGACCAAAGCTAATATAACATTAGTTGACATCAATTAACCTATAAAACACCTCATGACAATAAATCATACCCCCTTATAGACCTAAAAAGCCAATTTTTTTACTAGGAGTGCCCGAATTTGACTTAAAAGTCAAATTTGGTCAATGCCACTATTGAGGCTATTTGGCTTCAAAATATTTTATCTGAGCTCAACATCACTATTCCATGACCATTTATCATTCTTTATGATAATCAGAGTACCATTCAGATCTCAAAGAACTCAGTTCATCATCAGAGGACCAAACACATCGAGAACCATATGCACTACATTAGGGAGTTGATTCAGGAGCAAGTCATTGATCTACGCCATTATCCTACGACAAATAAAGTTGTGCATATAGTCACCAAACATTTCATTGAGAGTAAGTTACATCACTTGTGAACTCTTTTAAGGGTGTGGGACACTGCTTATGGGGGGGTCACTTGACCTTCCTACATCATCCTCTCATTGGGGGGAGTTTTTCCTATGGGTTTTCTCCTTCTCTTATGTTTTGAGGGGATTAGTGTGTATATGGGTTTCTCATTAGGGCTTGTTGTCAGGACCCATTTCTTATATTTGCATGATTGAATAAACCTCTAAATTACACTTAAGGGGTGGTGTTGGTGTAAACAGGGTTATTTCCTTTCTAGTTCCACTATCAAGTGTGAGTAGGGTTATCTCCCTAACCAATTCCACTGGTTGATTCCATTCACACCTTATTTAGTTAGGTTTACTTAGGTGTTTTGAAATATTGTCTCACCTCACAGGATCATGATACTTGTCACAATCTTGTGAAGGGTTGGTGAGAGATATTTAGTATAAATACCCCCTATGTAAGCTTAATTTGTTGAATGAATTGAATGAAAGAATTCATGCATTTACTTTGCACATGAGTTCAACATTCAAATAAGAATACAGTCTATTCTTATCATTCTTATTCCCTAGCCAAATTGCTTCTCATAAAACTAATAGATTCTAGCCTAATCTCACAGTTATTTAAAATGATGACATAAGCACAAGTATAAAATAAATAATTTTACGTTGCAATGTTTCATAAAATGTATGTTCTTTAATGAAGCATTGACAACACACCCCAAGGAAAGTTTTGTTACTAACATGTTATCTTCCATACTTTATATCATTTTTTGTAGTATGTTATGTGGTTTTAAATTTAATTGAATATTGTTAGTGACTTAACTGTGTAATTTACAGATGATCTAATAATAAAGATGAAAATGAAACCCCCTGAATGCCCAAGGCTATGGACAAACTTATTACACATATGAGGTATGAGGATGTGTTAGCAATGAAGGATCATCTCCATTTGAATCTATCACTGGTGCTCCTCAATGAAGAATCACTAAAAATGGAAAACATGTTATTATCTGAGCTTCTTGAAAGTGCAAGGACAATTATTACAAAGTTAGAAACCACACTGGCTAAGAAGAACAAGTGGTTGAGGATTTGCATGACATAGTTTTCACATTGAGTGCTGAGAAGATGGAACTTCAAAAAAACTATCTCAATTTAGAAGCTGTAAATACATTCACACAACCACTCTATGATTTTAGGGGTAATACTACGAAGGCCATGTAAATGAAGTATGAAGGAACGATTTCCATATATGTGCATGAGCTGTAGCTTTTGAGGGCAGAGTATAAGATCATGTTTTCTCAAGATCATGGGATAAGTGAAAATACATGGGATAAGGAAAAGTAATCACAATAAAATCTAAGCAACTGCTTGTGTAAAATTTGTATTCAGCTATTTTATCCTTGTTTATTCAAATTTTATAACAACATTGAAGGCAAGATGAAATACTATTAATCTATGAGTTTTGCATTTGTATGTTACTACCTAAAATGTATGGTAAATATACAAAATAAACCACAAAATAAATAATCAAAATTTATATGTTTATAAAACATATCCAGTCATATCATTTTTGGAATTTACAGTCTTTATTTTTGTTCATGTCATATAGTTGAGTAACTTGGGCTTCGATTTGAAGTTGGATAATAATTTATAGACTCATAGATTTTTAAATATTATTACATCCATTTCTTAAAAATAAATATATAGACATCCCAGGATTTGTATATATGGATGATTTTTATTGTTTATATAATATCAGGGAGATCTTGGCAATAAATTATTACACATTCTAAAACATTTTTAGACAGAACCATTGTTTTAGCTATGAGGACTTATTACTATTATTTTAGCTATAAATATCCCTATGATATCTCAAAACCCTCATTCAATGATCCTTACAATGATCTCCATGCCTAATTAGTACTCAAACACTCATGAGTTGATAATATTTTATCATAACAACTCAATTTTAGACCTCATACAAGGTCTTGCAGTACACAGTCACATGAAATTTATTCATAAAGACCTTTCAAGGGATGAAGACAACTGAATCCTATCAAGACACCCTTTTAAGACATGTGGTCTGATTTTCATGAGTTTTGCTTCACTACCCTAAGAGATGTTCAAGTTATTGTTCCTCTAAAACCTTGACTTTCTTGCTTTGACAGGTCTGAGGAACACACTTAGTATTTATGGACATTTGAAGACACCTAGGAGACTAAAATAAATTAAAATGTGTATGTATGGTCTTGGAGAATATAATCATAAACTTTCAGAGTTTTTGAGTGGTTGGTTGCAAAGTCAAAGCATTATTTGTGTGAAAACCTCTGTTATAGGGTTTACGCCATGTTTTGGAACTTGAGAAGAAAGAAAAAGCCAAATCTTTGAATTTTGAGACTTTGAATATGTCTTACCCATTTCAAAACGTGCCATAAACCTTCTCCTTTCTCTATTCAATGGTTTCCAAGCTTAGATCATCAAAAAACACATCCAACTTCTTCAATCTCCAAAGCACTCAACCACACATTATCACTTCTTGAACACAATGTTATGAGAGTCTTCTATTTATTATTCATTCAAACTTCTTTAGTCATGAGGAAATTTAATGCTACAACCCAAATGATAACTTAACTTTCAAATAGGCATGTCAGAATCAGTTCTGCCTTTTAAGGTTTGCAACTAATCTTCAAGGTGAAAAAATTCTCTTTTGAAAAGTCTAAATTGGTAAACCACAACACATACACTTCTGTAGAGGATCAAGACTTCAACTCCCAAGCAACATAGTCCTAAATCTCTTTATTCTATATATTCAAGATTATCACCTACAAGAGTCATGCGTATAGTCATCTTTATTTGAAAATTCAAGGAAAATTTTGGTCAAGGATAATTTAGATACATTAAAACATTAATAATGGACTTATAGTGGTCTTACACAAGTTCAAACATCTACCATATCATTAAGGAAAAAGAAACTTGGATTGACCTTCAAGTCTGCTACAAAACCAAGAATAAGCTCACTTTATCTTGGAAGAGTATCAATACACTAAATCACCTATATGACTCCTTGATTACCTTCCCTGATTATTCTAAACCAATTCAGTATTGAGAAACCAATTCCTTCTATAGGTTTCTCACATAATTAACCTCAATAGTGACTTTATTCTTTTAGGCATGTTCTGGCCTAATCTAACTTCTTTAAAGGACTATGTCTCAATATAGTATTTGATGGATTAGATAACTTATCAATATGTTTATAGTGACCATCAAATGAGAATAAACCTTCATGAAGAGTTAAGAACCCAACAACAAGTTTACACAACCAACTTTCACTTTCTCAGTCCTTTTTGGTAACAACCTATAGGAAACACATAACACAGTCCTCTAAAAAAAGAACCAAAAGATGAGATTTCACTTTAAACCAATTACAAAACCTTCATAACCTTATTTTGAAACTTTCCTCAAGATTTTAATTAGTTTGACTTATTATTTTTCAAGTTTGAGATCTTTTTGTATCAAAACCCCTGTGTTAGGGATTGGTTGTGTGTACAGAAGCTGAGAGCTTCAAATCAATTATTCATAAAGGATGTAGAGTTTTTAATAAAACTAACACATATAATGGGACCTAAAAAACATCCTCTAGTGTATCTAATCACCAACTATGATTCATACAAATATTTTTACGTGAAACAATATCTCTGTATGTGTGACTGTGAGTAGGAACAAGTGTTTAAGAAGGTTTTTAGCAACAACAACTTTAAATGAGTGAAAAAATAATTAAAAATTCATTTAATATCATTCAATAACATAAGAATAATATAAATACAACAATATAATCAATAAAAATCCTTCCTATTCACAAGAAATCACACTTTTTTCATGCATATACCCCCATTTTTACATGATCTGAGTGTCACACTGTCCTAACAAAGTATCAAATCATTACAATCATGAATTTATTTTCATTTTTATGCTTGTTTTTAATTTTAATATATCCTCCTTTATAGGTTTGTTTCATATCATTTCTCAACATAGGTTGAGGGTAAGTTAAAAGACCAAATCTTTCTCAACCAATTGCCTCACAACTTAGCATTTGACAAATTTTGTCTTCTCCAATGCATAGTCATATTATATAGAGGTGATTAGGTGGAATTTAATTCTTAAATGAATATAAATAACATTTAATAAACTTATAAAACCCTTAGAAGTGGTTCACACCACTTACAATTGGCCATAAGGGCTTGTAGGTTTTCAAATGATAATTTCAATATTCAAATATAAGTTTTGCAGGGAAAATCTGACTAATAGACTAGAAAAATGAATAACAAAGCTATAACTACTTATAATCCTTTATATCATCAAGTCAAGTCTCCTTAATCTATATAAACCTATAATACCATTCACCATTGCGTAATGTAGCATGGCATTGCTTCTACACCTACTTACCTTGGCTCTTTAGCTCACTTAACATACTATTTACAAAAAAATTACATTGATGGATTGATCTTCCTTCATCATTCAGTATACATTTATATAATTGATTTGACCCATATGATCCTTCAAATAAAGACCCTGATCCTTAACCCATATCAAAACCCTTCAAACTTGTGGATCTTTTTATAATTGATAGTGTTTTTACAAACATGTAGGTAGTCATTGAAAAAGGTCTAGAAAGTGGAAGTTGACTATATTGGCCTTGATATTTGGGTCTAAAACTTATGTGAAAGTTTTTCATGATTGATATACCATTTTTAAACAATTTATTTAAGTGATTCGAATCAATTTATAGTTGAATGAAGCCAACATCCTTCAATGTAGGTAAAATAGGCCATCTACACCTAAAGACTAGAGTTGCCATTGAAGTCCAATTATTGAGAAACCAATAAATTAAATTGGTTTCTCATCTTTATATTTAGTCTAAAAACATATTTAGAGAGTATTGAAGACGTTATTAAAGTAAGTCAAAGAGAATAATACATTTTCAAGAACAAACTAGGCTTGTACAAAATTTTGTAGTAGAGTTAGTACAAAATGTAGTTTATTGGTCAATTTGGTAACCTTAATGTATTGTTTGCATGTTTTCATAGAGGATATTTTGTAGGTATAAGTTTGATATAGGACATGAAATATCCAAATTGGTAGTGTACAAGTATGCAATGCATGGTTGGATGTCTTCATGAATTTGACAACTTGATGATAGTTGCTGGCAAGATGCACTAAATTTGAAAATTAGGTATGTACATTATATGGTGTTCAAATCACATGCTAATACTCTACCAATGACAAAATTTACACATAAATATTTCATAAGACTTTACTGTGAATCTAATAATTTGCATGAAGATAATATGATGATTGTGTACGAAAATGGAAGTTGTTAGAGTTGTTATAGGTGATGGATGAAACTACTACCCACATAGTTAGATACATGAGTTTAAAACATAGTGTCTAGAAGCAATATATAAATATATATATATATATAACAAAACACATGTGAGTAGCTTCAGTACAATTTGACAGCAAACAACACATAATGTGATGGGAAGCACATAGGATATAAATCACTAAGTAAGTTTACATTATAGATAAACCTCATAAATGAGATCAATATCATGAGTATATATGATAGGTAGTAATGAATAACTATGCATGGTGGAGACCAATATCACCCAAAAACTTTAAAAGCATAAATTCAAAAACAAAAACAAAAAAAAACTTAAAATTTGTTAAACTATCTTGATAACTTTAAATAATGTTTACGATTTTTTTCCTTCATTCATATTATAAAATCCATTGAATTTGATATATAAATTATGCACATGAAATAATAGTTTTCTAATACCAAATATTAAATTTGTCCTAAGCTCATTCATGGTCAAAGGTTGTTTTTAATTACACAAAAATCTGCACTTATTCCTTTATCCCTATCAATCACCTTATAAGCATCATATTACAAAAGGTATGTAAAAATTTGGTTCTTTTCAAGACTTTATAACCACAACCCTATATTTCACTTTTATAGACCTCAATATTATTCGAAAAAAGATAATACCTAATAAATTTTGACATTAAAGAGCATGGATATCAATAAAAGAACCTTTAATAAGTTTATTACAAAGGAAGAAGCTTCAAATATGCAACTTCGAATATACACGAAATAGAGTGATCCTAATATTCATAAAAAATGAAATCTAGATACTTTTCATAATTTACGTAAATGTTAGATATATTATGCTCTTTTGACAAGTTCCATTACCACATCTTAATCATTATCCATGTCTTCGGAGTCACATGATAAAGAGTAATTCTTGTCATTATCACAATATTTTATAGGTGTGTAGATTATCAAAGTGGAGTTTTTTGGGATCGTTTACCATGTATGGATAAGTGGAAACTCAACCTCATGGGAAAGGGTGAACTATTTCCACAATGCTTTGATGGGTTAAGCATGACACATTCTTACTGCATCACAATGGTGATCCTAAACACCAAACAATTTCAATTGCACCCTAAACTAAAACTTCATTTTGATGAAAATATTTCTCACCTTATCAGGTTATACATTAACATCAGGATTATTGTATATCTTGGTAGGCATGAATTTCTATAGGTATGACCTTATGTAAGGTGATATGGCCCTAGGAGTGTTCCACATATCGAGCAACACTACATCTGCCTCTGGACATTCATAAAACCATTACATGACAAAGTCCACTACATGCCTTTCCATCAATGTGAAAAACTTGAATGCTATAAATAGTATGTGGTAAGTTAGATAGTTAGTAAGGTAACACAACATAACATTCAACCATCTCATACAATTGGGTTTTACATGTAAGACCTCACCAATTAAGGGCACTAGCTACCACATATTATTTATTACTCATTATATTCTATTTATTAGTGAGTGAATCAATAATAAATGCCTTCTTCCTATGTGGCAGTGGATTTCCTCTCTTGTCTCTGTCACTCTTTGCATAAGGAACATCCATGTTGTCCAATAGAGAAAAATGTTAGTGATGACTTCCAAAATTTACATGTGTTGCTATAGAAACTATTTTTCAAATCAATTTAATAAAACATTAAAATTCAACTACATCATTTGTTAGGGATAAATTGATAAAGGATCATCAGAATATCCAAGTGGATAAAAACTTTATATACCATGTGTTATGTGCATTATAGTTATTTATAGTTGTATAAAATACATGTAATAGAATGCATGAGTCTAATTCAAGGTTTGGAGAGGTTGAAGGAGTTAATTAAGGTCTTTTTACAAGTGTTAATAAGTTTAGAAATCCTTTATACTTTATGAATGATGACTAATAAGATCTTGAGTTAGGAGTAAACTGTGAAACCCTATGAATGAGTAAAAGCCCTTTATCTTCTAAATGATCTAGTGAAATCCTTTAAAATTATTGTAAATAGTTACTAAAAGGTGTTATACAAATGAGTCAAGTGTTTTTTTTATTGGAGGACCTGTAACTTTATTTATGCTTGATTGTGCAGAAGTTTCTCTATGGATGATTATCTAGAAGGTCAGAGAAAAGAGTTTGAAAGTGAATTGTCTTTATTATTTAGCACTCAAACTTTTTATAGATTTAGTAGAAAGTTTTCAAGAGGCAATAAAGGTGTCCTTAATCATAAATACTCTATACAAGACAAAATATGATAGACTGTGTTGTTGATTACATATAAAAATAGAGTTTATAAGAAGTTTTTGAGTTATATCTTCATTAAGAGTCTTTCAAATGCTACAAGCTTCATTGTATGAAGGTGTAATGGAGTCTTAATAATGATGTGAGAATGAACTAAGCCTTGGTAAATCAAAACAAGCCTAAGTTCCTCATTAAGGCAAAGTGAATCCTGCACAAACCTAAAAAGCAAACATTGCTATTGAGACTTCTTTTAAAAACTAATAAAATCATTGGTTTCTAATCATATTATATAATCAATAATAGTTGAGGAGATCATTCAATAGGAGGTCATTGAACTTATCGAAGGGTATTGTAGTAAAAACCTTGGATTTGATATCTTAAGCCACTATTGATGGTCACATAATTATAAGATATTATTGGAATAAGTAAATAGAGGAAAACACCAATACAAATCCTAAAAGTGGAGTTTGGTTCTTTAGAGAAAAACAAGATTTACTAGACTGACTTAACACTCACCATCTAAAGATTCACGGTCGACAACCCATTCTAAGGAGGTCCCTAGGATGTACTGGTAGTGGGAAAAGGAAGTTGTGGGGAAGAGTATACATAAAAAGACAAATAGAATGCAAGTCAATAGACTGACTCTTAAAAACAGAGCATCAATGAGAGAGTTAGGCTGTAAAGATCATGGATGGTGAGGGACAATGTCTCCCAATCATATGATCTTAATGAGATAGCCTTGAAGGCTATTAATGCCTAGATCATTGCATACAATACAAGTGAAAACTTGAAATGAAGAAGGCAAGCTTACATAAGGTAGAGAACCTACTATCGAGAAATAAAACAAGAAAGACAATGGGTGTAGTAAGGGCAAGGTGCAAGAAACAATGGATGTTAGGTTGGACTACAATTTGTTGAATGGTTTGCATGAATTAAAATTTAAGTTATTTTTAGTCTTTACAATATTAAATTATATATTTTTGCACAAATCACCACTCAAAATTCAAAAAGATGACCTTCAGACCCATTCTAGTGATGACAATCACATTACTTTGAGGGACTACCTTTCATGAAAAGGTATCAGGATTTATCGATGGACCCTAAAAATAGAAATTTGTCATGCGATATGCCTCACGTATGTAAAGTGAATGACTATGTCCAAATAAATTGTTGTTATACTTATATTTTTCACCAATGTTGATCCAATATTCCTTATTGTTCTTTTGTAGAGTGATGATACAAAACAAGCATGAGACCCCCAAGTTATTATTTTATTGAGTGATGATACTATAAATGATGACTGATTTGGATGGAGATGAGGTGACACTATCCAAATCATTATGAGCCATTTCTTGGAGGTTTAATTTTTCACATATTATTTAGCAAACCAATAGGTTTTTTATTCATGTTCGTGTGTTATTATTGCTTTTCATCAAGATTTATAACCTTGACAATTTGAAATGAAGGTCTCTTCATGGGAGGGAGACATATGCATATACTTGCATTCATTGATTATCCACTTCCAATTTTTTATCCTTGACATGAGGTTCTATGGCCATGCCATGAACATGGATATTGGTTTCTAGATACTATCTTAGACATGATTATTTATATATGTACATATGGACATGGCATGTATGACGTGTAAGGATACATATTATTTAGATATCACATTTCAATACCAATGTTGGCTATGAAGTGTTTCATTTATATATGATTTAATTAACGCTTTGGTGGTTAATATTACATTTACTATTGTATTACATGACAATGCTTGGTTAAATTTTGTGATGATGTTCACATGTACTCATGTAACCATGCACATATGTATGATATGTAATGATGTTGACAAGTAATCTATCGTGTTCACATGTTTACCTTTTTTAGTTTTTTATTGTTACAAATGTTAGTGATCAAGTGCACATATTTGCATGTCAATATAGCATTTTGTGTATGAGTTATCTCTTTTCCTCCAATCATCTCTTTTTGTGTATTTATTTATGTAAGCAACTTACACAACACTCGAGAGAATGTTTACGAACCATGGTTCAAGGAAGAAGAAGAGGGGTGATGAGGAATGTAACTTTAAAAGATCATAACAATAATGTTAGAGGTACAAATTTATGCTCCATGAATAGATTAAGTTTTTTTAAAGTTTCAAATGCCCATTTATTTACACATTAATTTTCCTTGAGAATGTGATTACAGTAACTAGTATGCATATATAGTAAAATTTTAATATTGTGTTTTAACAGTAACTTATGTGCGTGAATAACTAGAAGGCTTACAATAATATTAAGAGGTTATTAGACACAAAATAATTAATAATGTGTTAAAGAATCCCAATATTGAAAATGAAGAGGTGATATGTTGAAGAGATAATAGAATAACACTCAAGTAACCCTAAGAATTTAGAATTATATTGTATTCCTCTTAAGGAGGATGGTAGATTAATATTTTCCATTGAATCCCTTTTAATGCATCATTAATATATTGATTGTGGTAGATTATGTTCACTAAAATCTTCATTAAAAAGATTATAACATTGCAAAGGTTGTTTATAATGCTGATTAAATTTGATTTTGATTGAATGTCCATATTGACTTGGCTGTGCATTTTATAGAGGTCTCGACAAATGAAGATCTCAATGCAATGATCCATGTGCATGACGAGATGGAAAAAATTATGGCAAGGATGAGATGAGAGATCATCATGTTAGTTAAAGATAATCTTACTTTCAAGTTATCTCTAATGTTGCTACAAAAAGAATCTCTCACAAGAGAATCAATTTTTGTCTGAGCTTTTTGAAAGTAGGACAATCATTAAGAAGTTGGAAACCACAATCACTAATAAGAACAAAGTGGTTGAAGAGTTGCATTATACCATATTCGCATTGAGGGGTGATAAGATGGAAATTGAAAATAAATGTGCCAACCTAGAAGATTCCCATGCCTACACAAAATCACTCAGTGACTTCAGGGGAGAGACTACTAAGGCCATGCAAATAAAGCATGAAGAAACCATTGTCATATATGAACATGAACTATAGATTTTGAAGGTAGAGTACAAGATCATGTTTGGGCAAGTTTCACGGGACGTGACAAGTTCACAAAGACAAATAATGAAAATTAGTTATGTGCATTTAGTAATGGATGGTATGTATTGTATGTTCTTAATTTATGTAACTGTTCATTGAACTAAGAGATCTAATTACAAGTGTACAAAAAATGAATCATTCTACTGAATATTTGGGCCCTATTGATGAATGAGAAAGAAAAGTAAAATATTTCATAGATATTGATGATGTAGAGAATGCAAAATTAAGATGAATTCCTTATTTATCCACACATGGTTGTCAAAGATGAAATCCCAACTTTCCCTACTTCTATTTTTTATGAGATAGATCATTTTGGTGGGTCTATTTGGTATGAAATGGGCAATGTCATACACCTTAAGTATGGTTTGTTAGTTTTAATCAATGAAATGGATATGTATAAAATGTTCAAAGAGGAATGTGTTTATTTGTTTGGTAGTTGCCTATTTTATGAAAATGAAGGGAATAAATGGTGCCCATGTTGATTTAAAGTGGAGGGTTACAATGAGATTTAATGGTGGGATGATGAGTGACTATAAAGTGGAGTTGATCAATGATGGAATGTATGAGTTCAATGTTGAGTTTCATAGACCTCCAAATAGTATGTTGACATCCCTGCTAGTGTTTATGGTTCTTGCATCCATGTTTGTGATATTTTTATATTTCTAGTCTACAAATTCGTGCAATCAAAATACATGTCCTTCCTTCCTTGTACCTTCTATGATTTTACCATTTATAATACTTGGAATTATTTATGTGATTAATTAAGGAGCAAATTTTTTATTTGACATGTAATAAATTAGAATACACGAGTTCAATGTTGAGTTTCATGGCCCCCTAAATAGTATGTTAACATCCCTAATATTGTTTGTGGTTCCTACATCCATGTTTGTGATATTTTTATATTTTCATGCTAGGCATTTGTGATGTCAATTTACATGCCCTTCCTTCCTTATGCCTTCTCTGCTTTTACCATTTAAAATTCTTGGAAGTATTTATGCAATTAATTAATGAGCAAATTTTATTTTTCTTTAACATGTAATAAATTGGGGAGCATATTATGGCATGCCTTTTTAGTAAAATTACCTAAGAAGGATAATATATATTTTCTTAATTTCAATATTTTCAGGTATTATAGTCACGATGACCATAGTCTAAACGATAGATCAGTGTAAAATTGCAAAATAAAATCACAACTGATTAATTATTTTGTTTAGACCCATTAAGGAAAACTTGCATTATTTTTTATGAATAATGACCATTGGACAAATTGCTTGTGTTTTGTTTTGGCTTTTAGCATATGTTAATGGGCAAAGAGAGGGTCAGATGTTGGTAATGCCCTTCTAAATTGGGGACACCATAGCCAAGGAAAAATCCCAATTGGAACACACTAAATATCTTCCATTGTTGGACACTTTGACTAAATTTGAATTGGTAAACAAAACTCTATAGGCCAATTTTATTGTTTTAAACTCCAATGGTCAGTAGTACCCTAGATGTATAAAAATATCTTGTTCAAACAATGAAGGACTTAGGGCTGGAAAGGTACTATTAAGTTTGATAACTTTTTTTTAAAATGATCCTTACCTACCCATATAGCAAATTCAATTCTTATGAAGGCTAAACCCAATATAATCTATGGAAATGGGAGATCTAAGAGATTAGCATTTGTAATGGATGAACAATCCAAATGCACCCAATTTTTTATTTTATCATTTGTTCAAAAGATTAGTAAGGATAAGTAAATACTTATTATGCAATATCAACCTAATTATGTTATTACCTCCCAAACTCCCCTAAAAGATAATTAACTCAGGGCATCGAATTATGGATGGAAAGATATATGCGTTCACAAAATTTATGGGAGAAATGTTAATTGATAATGGTCGAGGAGATTTGCCTATGGTTATTGTTCATCCAAGTGTTATTGAGAGCACTTATTCTAATCCCTTCCCTAGGTGGATGAAAGGTAATATGTTTGAATATTGAATATGATTTTGTGTTCTGTTAAAGTCATTTAAAGTAAGGATAAATTACATAATTTGTGGCCTGAATATAGAATGATGTATTTGATCATTTTATACTATGGTAAAGGTCAGCGTTGTGGCTTTTTGACTAACCCTAATGACATTCTGGATGTAGTATGCATTGTATACAAGTTATTATATTTATTTATGTAGTTCCCTTTCTAAATTTAATCAAAGTGTCATTTTAGGTTAGTTATAGATAGATTAGATTAATGTATAATGTTGGGGTTTTTCCTTGCTTCAATATGTACTAGCAAACATGGTTTTAAATGCAACATTAGCAACCATTTTAAAACATACATGGAAGTCTGGTCATAATGTTTATTAAGTGTTTTTTCTATTGCAAATCCATTGATGTTTGGAGAGCTTGTTCGGCTAGTGACTTGACATTTTAAAACCTACCCATATGTGGATAGTAAAGGAAAACTAGTTATGATTAAGAAACTTTAGTTGTTTGGAGATGTAGATGATTTTTATACTCATATGTGGTGTCATTTATCAAACATGCTACCAAATATAAGTGTCATTCAGATCAACATTAAAACTTTTCTAATTTCATCAACTTAACTCATATTGTCACTGGTATCATCATCCTACAGAAGGGAAGCAATGGATCTTCACATTCTAAAATGATATTAGAGAAGCATAAAAGGACATATGTAAAATCCATATAACATGCCAAGTACTTGGTTAACATCTACATGCCATACACATTTTATCAAGGATGACTTACATTTATTTTTTCTAACTAATCACCCTTCAAAAAATTGGCTGTATAAGATAATTATATCAAAGTCTAGACAATACTTGGAACCTCTAAGTAAGAATAATTCATATAACCATATTTGCTTGAAAGTTTTTGTTCCTACAAACTAGATGGGAATGGTAGCAAAGGATGTGTGGTTTTTATGTATACCATATATTAGAGCAACATTATGTTTCAATTCAGTTAATACATTAAATAGTCCATCATACTTGCAACTAACCATCAATAAATGACATGAAATTACCACCATATTCTTTGTATCTTTTAATCAAAATTTTTGGAATAAAAATAAATTGATTCCAAATGAGAAAGGCATCAAAAGTCAATTTTCCCTTATCTAGAGATAGTAAATTTTACTAAAGAGAGTAGTTTAGGATATGTTTTGATATGAGTAGAATATAGAGGTTGAAACTCAACCTATAAATTTATAGAAACAATAAATATATATATTATTCTAGAAAATAAAAATAAAGGGAAGAACTACAACCAATTGGAGGAAGCCATGCACAAATGGAGCATATTGAGCTTCAAATAATCAATAATACAAGTGTGTGTGTGTGTGTGTGTGTGTGTAATTTTAGGCAATTCCAACACTTCCTCCTGTCTGGGAAAGAAAACATTCTACACAAAAAGATAATAGTTAGGAGTGCTGCTACTGGTTGGATTCACAACAATACCGTTTTGTAACTTATTTTAGTCCCAAATATTTAACCACTAGAATGGGTGGGGTATTAATATAGCATGTTTTGTTTTTTGTTTTATTTAAACTGATTATATGTCTTATTCATTGAGCAGGTTTGATTTGGTTCATATAGTTGTATGCTCCCATAGTATTGTGACTCCCAAATTCAACTGACATAAAACTAGGCAATTATAATGCAATATGAAAGTAATATAATTCAAAGCAAAGAATTATGCAGTCTAATATTGAAAGTTATCAGAGTTTATTATCTTCAAAAAATTTATAGAAAACAATGATTCCAAATTTTAACATAACATATGGATGGAATTCAGGAAATCAAAATTATAATGTACTTCATGGATCTAAAAGTAACATGGGAAGATTAAGTGTACTTCATGAATAAAAATAGGGTAAACATATCCCAGAACATAAATTATATAGCTCTGTTACTCTCATTATCATTGTTACTATCAAAATCTACAAATTCACTCAAGGGAGAGTAAATTTCATCATTGTCAATACCTTCGATTGGTGGGTAGATGTACAAAGTGTCTGTTCACAAAATCCTTTATCCAGTTTTCATAAATGGAAAATTAGTGCAATGGCTTATTGTAAATATTTTCCATAATGCTCCAAAGAGCTGAGTTGGATGGATTTTTACTGCATCATAATGATGATTTCAAACATTCAATAGTTCAAAATGAATTTTAAAAGGAAGCTTCAATCCAATTAATATATTTCTCACTCATCTAGGTGTATACGAACATCAAGATTATTAGATGCCTTTGTAGTTATGAAATTTTCTAGGAATGGTCTTATGTAGGGTGGAATGGCACCAAGAGTATCCCAGATATCAGGTAAGATTGCATTCCCCTCAGGCCATTCAAAAGACCATTATGATCCAAATCATATAATCATCAAGTGCTTATCATTTACATTATATTTCTATCATTCTTGGATCACTTTGGTAGCATTGTTAATGTTATGCATTTTTTGTTTATTGACTTATAATTTATTCGAATACTTTAATGAGTCTCAAAAATCAAATTGGAAATTGATAACCTTATTTATGAGGCCTTCCAAACTAAACCTTTATCAATCTCTATTTTTCAAGTTTTGCTCTTTTTGGAGAGTTAGAAGTTAAAGTACATGAAATTAGGGCAAAAGGTAACAATTTGAAAGAAAGTGAAAAGACCTAGAAAATTATTTTAATACAAATTACATGCCTTCACTAGGACTGCCCATATGCTCTTGACACTAACCATGATAGTACAGAGAGTCATCCCATTATAGGTTCAGGTTCACTAAGCAACTAATTTAGGTAATGGTAAATTTAGACAAACACTTTTAGATTATGAGGACAAGCTCATAAACAACTCAAAAGTGATATTTAACTAGAGTGATATTTTTAAATAAATGTAATATCCCCTTGTATCCCTTTCTGTTTAATTTATCACTAATTAGGCATTGTTTTACATATTTATGATGCTTAATTTGAGGTAAGCATATTTATATGCATACATATTGATGAACCTAAACTTTTGTACACCTATATTAGTGTTTCTAGAATTATCTGTAATGCATATTATTGAAGATGTACTTGTTATTTATTATTGAAGATATACATGGATTATGGTCATACTCTATAATTGTCTAGAAAAACCAAATGTGGGACCTCCATTACCACATATGGAACCATGCATTATATTATAGGTGGTAAAAACCTTACATGTATTTGAGTGATACTTACTAAAATGGAGACTTTATTAGTTACCCCCAGTAGTTAGCTCAACTAGTTGGGGACCTTGTTGTTCATAGTATGGTCATTGTTTGAGCTCCTTTTTTGGCAATTACAACCCTTTCCTTAAGAGGGGAAGAATCCCTCTCCATATACATAATTCAATAATAAAAAAATACTTTATCTATGGATCAAATTACATATACAATTTGGATCATGCCATAATTTTACTAAGGTACAACCAACAAGATATTCCTTTAGACACAACTAAAAATTTGAGTATTTTAAAAAATAATATAAAGGAATGGTTTTGAACTTAATAAGTAAAGTATGAATGATACTTATACTATGGACACATTTACCTTTTACATGATCCATTTTAAAAACTACAAATATTATGAATGCTCGTGATATGAATTGAAAACTATGATGTATATGATCAAATTTAGAGAAAGCTAGAGCTATATCTCGAAAAAAATTGTGATGCTACATTTTGTTAAGTCTACTATATAAACTAATGTAAAGTTCAAATTTCTGCAAAACCTAGTGGAAATTATATAACTTGTGTTTGAACTTTATTAATATGTAATGTCTTTAAATACTTATCATAGAACAAGTGGGGGTGGGGGTGGCTAGGCTTAGGTCCCCTATAGATAGTCAACCACACCATAAAATTATTAGTCAATCACTGAAACTATATATACTTCATAGAAAGATATATAGGTCAGTTGTATCATGCATATAATAGATGGTCCTATCCATACATGGTGTTTGAAATGACCCATCTATTTATATATGGTGCTCGACTCCCTTTGTCTAGACTTTGGCCCTATCCATATATAGGGCTCGATGTGAATCTGTCAAATTACACTTCATAAAACTTTTAGCCTAATTGTGTACAATTATTTAATAGGGCTTATTTGGTATGAGTAAGTTATAAAACAATTATAAACATTGATGTGGTAGATATTCTATGTGGTCATGCTAAAAATCACATAGAAATTCCCCACCTCTTGTTTTAACTTTGGAATTATGTAATGTCTCTAAGTAAAAATTATGGAAAAAAATATATGAATTAGTTAAGTTTGCACTTTGTGAATCTTTTGGCCTAATTGCATATAAATATTAAATAGGGCTTGTGTTGGTGTTAGCGAGTTATAACACAATTCTTGATACTAGTGTCATATCTATTCTATGGGGTTGCTCAAAATTTCCATGTGCTTACTACCTACAAATGGACTTAGTCTTTGAACTTAGAAAAGTTTCTCATTTTTTTAACATTGATTATAATTTAAGATTGATGGAACCAAAACAATGACATCAATACCAGTTTATTGGTTTTAATACCAAGGTATTACAATAGTATTATAGGCATGTCATGCTAAGTGTTTTATTCATAAAAAAAGGGGATAAGGATTGAATTTGTTGCTCATTATAACCCTTAAATCACTTTATATCATTTTGATAAAAGCAAGGATTTGTGAATTTTTACAATTAAGATGTCATATCAATTATGACATTATGATTCCTAATTTGTTTCCTACTTTTTAACTTGTGTCACAATTAAAGACTTCAAAATAAATTAATTTATTGAACTCATATAACGATAAATTAAATTTCAAGAGATATTTTTCACAAGCTACATATGATAACAATCTGATCCTTAATGCAGACTATACTAATTCCTGTAAGAATGAATATTATATATTTATGAGTACCTAGCCTCAAAAACACACCTCTTCTATCCATAAATAAAACGTCATTCTCATCTCCATTATTAATTAAGGAATAAAAGACAACTTATATCCAATAAATTTTTACAAAGGAATCACTATGCTTGCTTGCACACCCTCCTCCTCACATAGTTATGAAATTCACATATTGGATCATCCTAATGGGTGGGTATAACCTTGTTTGAAATGGTGGGATTAACACACTCATCAACTAGAATATTAGTTGACACTCTAAAACTCGATGTAACCTCATTATCTTATGAAGAGTCTTCAACTAGCTAGTCATACTCCAATGTAAAATAGTGCTATCCCAATGATAGTTAGAATAAAATGTCAATAATGATGGCTAAAATTTGAAGATTACTATGAATTTGTATTATAATTCAATCACTCCAAACGACTGAACTTGAACACAATCTCCAAAACCTAAAACATCTAAAGATGCATGCCCAAAACATAAAGTAAGTCACTGGAAACTCATCATTGAAAAAGTTATAAGTGATTATGAATTGCACACAAAGTTGATCATTTATATCTCGTTGAAATGACAAAGAAGTAATAATGATGGTAAAATGTTGAACCAACTATGGATCATACAATAAGTCAACTGATGTAGGAGCATCCAGGTTTATGCCTAACTTGTATCAACCAAAAACATTAATATTTAGTTAATAATAAAATGTGGTGAAGTATTTTGTCATTCTAATAGTCTATTGCATATTTTCAAGCATAATGATTCTTATTTGAATTATTGTGAGTTATGGTTATTAAAGCAAGTCATGTAATGAATTGTAAGTATAGCCTATTTTAAAGTGCAATATCATTCTTAGTAGGCATAATGATCTTGATGCAAAGGTTTTCATGGGAAATGGTGGTTGTAAATTCCTACGATCTCATGTAACTTTATTTGTTTCTATGTTTTGTTATGGAAGGATTCATTGTTGAGTTTTGATATTTAAATCCAAAAGTCATGGATTTAAATCCAAAAGTCATGGAATTTGATAAACATTCATTTAATAATTTTTGTGATCTACTATACGCTAACTATTTTTGTGCCTTGTAAATGTGGAGATATTTAATATTTATGGTGCACTAAGGTGTTTTAGGAATTTTGCATATTTAATGATTGTAGTACATCTTGATGTGTCAAGAAAATTTACTATTTGTGGCCTTAGTGGGTTATTGAAAGCAATCAATGTAAATGGGTGGGTTCTATATCTATATAAACACATCCTTTTCATTTGAAAAGGCATTCAATTCTAGATAGTAAAATATTTCATGAGTGGTTGCAAGGAGTAATACAATAGAGATCTATGTGTAAATCTAGGAGGGACTATTGGAGTTGAGTCACTTGACTAACACTATGTTCTTAATCTGTTGTTTGTAATTTTTTAGGCATTAGTGGGATTGTACTACATGAAATATTGTATCATTGAGATTGGTTTGATTTTGTAACCTCTATTTGAAGTAATAAAATTATGTTATTGTTGTATTATTTTTGTAGTGTAATTGTGGGTTGTGTAATAGAAGACATCTCTTATTTAGGACCTATAACCATGATTGAATCATTTTGTATCAGAGCAAGGAAAATAACTCTAAGATTAAGAGATCAAGGTTGTTGTTCTCCATTCTTTGTGAAGGTGGTTAGAGAACAAGAGGAGTGCAAAAGAAAGATCTACATAGGGTTACAAGAAGCACAATAGTAGATACTGAGGTGATAAATTGGTATGATCTATGTAGGTTTGAAAGTGATGTAACAACAAATCTAGTGATCTGGGCAACAATTCGGGTGATGGGTCCACCCCAATTGATGATGGAACTTCTGGGAGCCATAACTTTTTCACCATAGTTCCAATTAACTCGCTGTTTGAACCGTTGGAAAGCCAATAATGAGGGGAACATCATGATATGGCATGGAACTTTACTCAATGATGTTTGACCACTGAAAACCCAATGAAAGTGCCCAAACTTTCAATTTTAGTAGTGTAGTCTAAAAATAGTAAGTTTCTAAAAATAGTAATTCCTTGAATTATGTATTGTTGTAAATCATGGAAGTCGAACCACTCGATCTCCCTCGAGATTGGTGACCTTACACATCCTCATCCCACCTTCAAAACATGTATAAATTAAGATGTAACCTGAAATGGAAATCAGACATCTCTTCTCAGAGATAGGCATATGTTTGGGTCTGTAAATTTGATCAATAAAACATCTCTTCTTAGAGATAGCATTATTTGAATTGTGTTCTTATTTCTTCAATTATCTTTCAACCAAAGCTTTTGAGTTTTGTATCAGTGGTATCAGAGCAATTTGTCTTTAGAGTGTATGATCTTGTGGATGAGGTCAGATTACAAGAAGCTTGGGTGGAAAATAGAACTAGTAGACTATCCACCTATTCACTCCAAATGACTTCAAATGGCAGACAACACTGAGACATCTGATCCTTTCAAGGAAATGGTGAATGAAGCCCTCCAATAGTAGCAAGTGCAGATTCTAGAACAATTCATTCAAATTCTCCAATAAATCTTGATGGGAAATTTTGGCTCCTCATCTACACCCCCACATCCGTTCAATGCCCCAACACCCTTCAAGGTTCAGGTAAATTTTGACATCCCTACATTTGAAGGCAAAATAAATGATGATGTAGTGCAAAATTGGTTGGATCAATTGTCATCTTATTTTTCTGTAAATAAATTCACCAATAAAGAGAATATCACTTTTGCTCTTTTGAAAGCATCATTCCCTGTCAAAAATTGGTGGGAAATATACAAAAAGCGATTCAGTGCAGATGATATTGGCCTTGAGGTGGAACCTACATGGGATGATTTCATAGAAGCTATAAAGGAAGAATACTAACCCATTGGAGCATATGACGATCTGTATATAGAGTGGCAACAACTTCACCAAGGTAAGGAACAATGTGTTCAAGATTACACTGACATTTTTCATTCTCTATCTATGAGATTAGGCATCCAATAAAGTGAGAAACACAAGGTTCTAAAATATCATGGTAGACTACAGTGGTACATACAAGGAGAAATGGAACTCTTCAATTTGGAAACCCTTGGTGAGGCGTACAAGTTCACAGTGAAGATTGAACAGAAGTATGGAAGAATGAATATGAAGAGTCAGCCTTCAAAATGGAAAAGTGACAAATAAGGTCAAACATGAGGCCAAAATTGGAAGCAAAAGGAAGGAAAGATTGGGAAGTGGTGTGATTATCACAAATCTGGAACTCACTCCAAAGAAGAATGTCGAGCCATCAAGTCCCTACTTTTTGAGTCATAATCCTCAACATCCACTATTCTGCCTCATACAGATTCTACAGTTGAAGAGGTTGAAGAAGAGATTATAGATGCTGAGCCCAAAGCCATTGTTGCTTCATCACAGACCCACAAGGAGAGGCTAGACGACAAGGAAAGGTTGTTTCACTCTAAATTATGGGTGAAAGGTAACTCTCTACATTTCATTCTCGATAGTGGAAGTCAAAAGAATTTAATCTCTGATAATGTTGTAAAAACCCTAAATCTATCCATGAAGCCTCACCTAAAGCCATACAGTATTGGATGGTTGAGTCCAGGGAGAACCTCCGTGTCACCCACCAGTGTCTTCTCTCATATGCAATAAAACCTTTCCAAGATGAGGTTCTAATGTGATGTGGTCAATCTAGATGTTTGTGATATACTCTTTGGTTAGCCATTCATGTATGATTGACATGGCATCTATGGATCAAGAACTCGAAGTATCACTCTCACTCTTAGAACATGGTGCTACAGGGTACCAGAGGTACCACCTTCTACATTCGTCTCTCTGATTAGAGCCAAGAAATTTGTTCTCATGGTGGTCAAGCCACAAGAATCTAAAAGGGTTGATGTTGCAGCCCTAACTATGTAAACAACACAACAACAGAAGCAAATGGATACCAAGCTAAAGAAGTTCACGGCCTTCCATCCACAGACTGATGGTCAAATAAAAATGGTGAATAGTCAAGCCCTACACAGTTCCATAAAGCACGGTCCATTTCAAGTATGCATCAGGAATCAAATCAAAATAAAATTGCCACACTTGATGACAAATCTTGATGCAATGGGGACCATTGATTCTCAAGGAGAGAGGAATGATCCGAGCAACAATTCGGGTGATGGGTCCACCCCAATTGATGATGGAACTTTTGGGAGCCATAACTTTTGCATCGTAGATCCAATCGACTTGATGTTTGAACCGTTGGAAAGATAATAATGAGGAAAACATTATGAGATGGCATATAGCTTTGCTTGATGAAGTTTAACCCCCAAAAACCCAATGTAAGTGCCCAAAATTTCAATCTTAGTAGTGTAGTCTAAAAATAATAAGTTTCTCAAAATAGTAATTCCTTGAATTTTATATTGTTATAAATTGTGGAAGTCAAACCACTCGATATCCCTTGATATTGGTGACCTTCCACATCCTTCTCCCACCTTCAAAACATGTATAAATTAATATTTAACTTGAAACGAAAATCAGACATCTCTTTTCAGAGATAGGGATATGTTTGGGTCTGCAAATTTGATCAATAAAACATCTCTTCTCAAAGATAGCATTATTTGAATTGTGTTGTTCTTGTTTCTTCAATTATCTTTCAACCAAATATTTTGAGTTTTGGATCATTTAGAGTGTTGTGTTCTCCATATTATTGTGAGGATAGATAATTTTAAGTTAATAAAAGTAACCTGCATAGGTTTGTAAGGGGTTTAACAGTGGGTTTGAGGCATGCACAAGAGATCAAAAAGGAATGTGTAACCTTGATG
The DNA here is from genome assembly GCA_037957365.1 of Torreya grandis. Classification (NCBI taxonomy): domain Eukaryota; kingdom Viridiplantae; phylum Streptophyta; class Pinopsida; order Cupressales; family Taxaceae; genus Torreya; species Torreya grandis. The sequence continues at coordinate 4,815,971 of JARHVA010000462.1, forward strand.
GTTGGGCTAAATATTGTGTTATAATCTTAGGTTGAACATAACAAGAAAGAAGAGAGAAAACATGTGTAGATCACACTACATGTTACAAATATGAAGAGATGGAAGGCTCCCTAGAACAAGTTAACCTTAGAGTGGATCGAGGAAGCTCCTGCAGAGGAGAGGACATGTAATTTGAAATACATGGAGGTGGAAATAGAATATGTATGATGAAATACACCTAATGTGGATGTAGAAGATCAATATCTTCTATTTATGGAAGACGTGGTAGATATGGAACACACTGATGAAGTGGTTTCAATGGTAGATTATGAAGATCCCATTTTTGACCAAGGAGAATATGAAGACCATTTCTTAATCTCATAAGAGAAAAAGGTGACTGAGTGGATGTTTGACCACTTTGATATAGATAGTGGTTGGATGTATAAAATGAAGAGGTGGATGAAATTTTTGAAGTCATTATCAGAATTGAAATAATGAAATTAGAGGCTTTTGTAGTGGAAGTGGTAGATTTATTTTAGTTTGTGATGAGAGCAACATAATAGAATGACATGAGAATCATTCCATAATTTGTAGTGGAGAGAATGGGTAATGTCTATGATGCCCATAGTTGTGGTCAAACCTTTGGCTTACAAGCTAAATAGGAAAGGTTTAAATAAAAAGTGGAAGAAGTAGGAGATCAAATATTACTTAAGAAGGAAGTGTGTATGATCATGAAAGTGTTGGAATGTGTTTTTGAGTGAAATGCATTTTTGAGAGGTGCATAGAAATATAGTAAGATTTGGCATAGAAAATCGTTAATAAAGAGAGAAGAAAGAGGAGTGGCATGGAGTCACATATTCTAGCAATGGACTAGAGAAATAGAAAGAGATGTGCTCAATCGAGGTGGACACATTTTTCTTATGCAATTGGTAAAGGGCAGATGAGCAAAGAGTAGTGTGTGATAGAAGGTAAGGGATAATATGGTGTAGTTTTGCACATAGATGTTTTGCAAAAGAGTAATATTGAGGGTGCACACTAAATTCCTTTGGTCATGTGTAGTAACAAGGAGCACTTGTAGGAGTCAAAGTGTATGAAGATGTAGAATAGCACCACATAGAGTAAAGAAAGTGATAATGTATAGAAAAAGAGTATTATCACACAAAGGAAGGTGAACAAGAGTTCAAACCATAAATACGTGAATGTTTTAGTTGGTAGTGTCGCAACAAAGGATTAACAGAGTGAATTACATATCATAAAATAGAGAGGTTGACCCGAGGAGAGTAGAAGCTAGTGAAAAAGTGAGATGAAAGGATTTTGGATGAGGAGGTTAGTTTTTAACCTAATTCATTAGCCAAACAAACTAGAAGGTGAAAGGCATCTTGTATAGTGCACAAGTGTGCTAATACCTTTGAACATGATTAAAAATGTGGGTTTCCCACTCAGCCCTAAGTGTGTGAGCACCATGCTCAAACTTTTCTTATTTGGGGTAAATGATGATGGATCATCCATATCCACATGTAATATTTTATCAACCAAAAACATGAGTAGTTAGTATATTAGGATAAATTTGAAATCAAGATTCAAACATCAATGAGAATAAACAACATGCCAAATGATGGAAAATCAACTTTAAATTCACACTAAACACTTGATTGGGCAAAGAAATCAGATTGAATGTAAACTATAATTGAAATGAGAATAATATTACTTAAATCTCACAAATAATCTACCTCCAAAAAATAATAGATGTTCCCCAATTTGGCAAGATAATTGCTCTTGAAATGGCTGGAATGTTGGATTGCAATGGTGAGCTCGAGACCTGGATGGATATAGAGATTGATAGTAATAAGGACAACAAGGAAGCATGCAAATATTGATCATGGTTTGTGCATGGTGGGAAGTTATTTAAATATATGGTGGTGGAGGGAGTGGATGTTTGGATGCGAACCTTGTAGGAGGCAAGATGGAGGGCTAAGAATTTTCCAAGTAATTTTTAATTACTTGGAAAATCCTAAAAGTTAATTAAGGATGGGCTGTAGGAGTTTTAGGGGATTCTAGGTCCCATTAGACTTGATAAGAGTGATTAACGGGGATATTTGTAGGAGAGGTAGGTGGGGTAGTTGAATTTTGGAATTTAAAATTCCAAAATAGGTGCAATGAAAGGTTAGTATGTCATTAAGAGTGTAATAAGGATGTAAGAATGTGATTAATTGGCATATGGGAAAAGATAAGGCTAGTGAATGGTTGTAGAATGTAGGGCAAATTATACTAATGACTTATACGGGGGAATAATGAGATATTAGGATAAATAATGGATTAATATAATTAATAGATGATGTTAAATGATATTAGTATGATGTTAGATGAGATAATAGAGTGAGCATAATTAGATGTTTACAATTACTTAAAAATAAAATGTGGTGAAGTCTTTTATTGTTCTAATACATTATGGCATATTTTCAAGCAATAAAATTCTTATTCGAGTTACCGTGAGTTTTGGTTCTTTGTTGGCAAGTGGTTGGGTCTTCATTGCAGGTCATATGATTAATTGTAAGTAAAACCTTCAATAAAGCACAATATCATTCATAGGTGAACATAAGGATCATGATGCAAGGGTTTTGATGGTAAATGGTGGCTTTGAAGTCTTATGATCTCATGTGAATTTCACGTGAATTTTTTGTGTTACATTATGGAATGAATTCTTGATGATTATTTGATACTTAAATCCTAAAGTCATGGAAACTAATAAGGGTTAATTTAATAATGTTCATGATCTATAATGTGCAAACGCATTTCTATGCCTTAGAAATGTGGAAATATTTGATATATATGTTGTACAAAGGTGTGTAGGGACTTGTGTGTATTTAATTATCATAGTGCATCTTGATGTGTTAATAACATTTACTATTTGTGGCCTTAGTTGGTTATTGAAAACATTAAATGTAAATGGGTGGGTTGTGTATCTATATAAACAAATCCTCTTCATTTGAAAAGGCATTCAATTTTAGATTGGAGAATAGTTCAAGAAAAGTTGTAAAGAGTACTATGATAGAGATTTGTATGTAGATCTAGGAGGGGCTATTGGAGTTGAGCCACTTTACTAACATTACAATGTTGATATGTTGTTTGTAAGCTCATGAGAATTAGTGGGATTTTATTATGTGAAATATTGTATCATTGGTAATCAGTATGATGTTGTAATCTTTGTTTGAAGCAATAAAATTTTGTTATTATTGTTGTATTTCCATTGTGTAATTGTGGGTTGTGTGGTAGAAGACATATCTTAATTCAAACCTCTAATTGTGACGACAACATCAACTAATGAATATCTCATGCAACACCAAAGAGGTGATAATGATGACCAACATTGTGGACTTAATTTTGAATGGGATAATAAGTCAATCACTATATACTCTATATAATGTGCATATGTTCCCAAAAAAACAATCTGAAATAATGGACCCAAATTATACCATCAATAAATTTGATGATTTTCAATCCTATTATGATTTGCACACCATCCCTGATGAGCCATGTGCACAAGTTCCTAAAACCTGCACAATCTACATGATCATGCTAAAGAACTAAAGGTAAGCACCAAAATAACAACCACACAAATATATTATGGGACCCTAGATATGGGCCTTATAACCTCAAAATAATTACCAAGGATCTAAAATTTCATCCATGGTATTTGTCATGGGACCCTAGGTTTATACTTTACAACCTTGAAATCATCGCCAAGGCACCAAAATTCCATGCACAAGATCTACCAATGAGACTGTGTTTTTGGCCTAATAACCTATCTTGATGAAAATTATAGAATAATCAAGAGACACTATATTAATCATTGAAAACTAATGTGAGATTAAAATATAAATAAAATCTAACAATATAACAACATAAAAAAATTAAATTCAATAAAAATGGGAATTAATTTACTTGGGATTGATAAGGAGAGTTCTTAGAGGAATAGTAGATTTTGACTTACTTGTGCATTGCTGGAGGATGAAACAGAGTGAAAAAAACATCCAAACGTAGTCCTCAAGCTAACCTAAAAAATTTGGTGTACATTAAAGTAATGTAGAAAAACAACCAAAATTAAACTGTTCAATTTTGATTTTGACTAAAATTATATATTTGATCTTGGCAACCTAAGGTTAAATTTCAGTCACATAATTTGATTATTGTTAGATGATGTCAAATTCTATATAATTTTTATGAGCATCTTGGTCGATCCTTTCTAATTATAAACCTCTCCCATATTTTCAAATTAAGATGAATATCTTCTATAATTCCTTATCCTTTCTCCAAACCTCAATCCATTCTAAGAGACCTTGTAATAACATAACAAATGGGTGTAGTTTTCAAGGGCATGCATCAATTAGACCCATATTATTATATAGTTTGGAAATCAACACCCATGTAATCCTACAAGTAGTCTAGTGTAATACAAATATCCCAACCTTTATACATATGTATGACATGCAAGAAACTAGTAGATCATATACGCTCTTTCACTAATTCTTATACTTTTGGTTCAAGGGGCGCATACACTTAAATAAATAACATTATTAAAAAAAAAACAGTAATAAGAAAATGGGTGGATCCTTGGATATAAATTCCAATCATTGGTCTCATCCTTAGAAAATACCCCTTATTCTATATCCATTGTCATGTTAGTGTATATATAATTATTGAATTCAAATTAAGATCTATTGGTGCACAAGATGATAATAAAAAAGGTGAGAAACTCAAAAAAACATGCATAAAAGACCAAAAAAATTAGGAGTATAGATGATAGGACCCATAAGGAATAATGATGTGGATCAAACAACTCAATCTCAATAGGCTAACATAATATCCCAAATTTCTAATTTGGACATTTCAAAAGCACTTTATGTTATATGAACGTATATAAATAGTTGTTATGTAAGTTTTCAAGCATTTTTTATTGAATGTTTATTTTTTCATAGACCCAAATTGAAGTGAAAGTAATTTTTTAAAGATGATGCAAATCAAAGGAAGGAAAATGGGGCCCAACATAAGAGAACACATACCAATAAGAGTATAATTTGAATGAGTGATCCATATGCAAAAAAACACACTAATAATATGGCATATAAATAGTCACGTAATGAAATTATGTGTTTACAAAACCCTGAAAGTAATTACTAAGCCAACATAAGTCAACACTCTTCAAATAAATGGCCTCCAAAATACTCCTAAACTAACTCACAAAAGTAAAGATGAAATCAACATAATAATGTTGACCCTATGGGCACTCAATCAGATGGATTGCATAAAAAATGCCACTCATACCTCAACGATGAGTTCCAAATTCCCTCATCCAAAACAATGGCATCATCGCAACTAAAATCAATGTTTTTTAGATAAACCAAGATAAATTAAGATGCCTCCAAATATAAATAAACCGAGTACCACTACAAAGAGCTCTAAAAATTATTTTCAATAGTTAGAAATGGGCTAAATTAGAGTTTGCATGAAAAATATGTTTGCTAGAAGAGAAAATCCCTATTACAGTAAAATAAATTATTAGAATTCATTCATATCAATTATTTGTATCTAAATAATATTACATAGATGGTTATAATAAAAACTATACTAGTTGATATTCATGACCCAGTTTTCATGCCAACACAAAACATGGCTCATAACAACATAGAATAAATGTCAGTTAAACATAACAATACAATCACATGATTAAAAAACATATCTTAAGGTAAGTGGAACAAAAAACAACACCAAATGGGTGTGGAGGAAAATCATTTTTAGGAGGCTAAATATCCCAAGAAGATGGTTCTTTTGAAATAGGATCATTAGCCACCCACCCAACCTGTGTGGTTTCAAAAGGAGCCAATGAAACAATAATTCCCCAACTAGGAGGTAGAGGCACATAATATCTAACCAGATCACCACCCTACATAGAGGTTCACTAAGGTAGGCCAACAAAAGTATTTCTACATAGCCATGGGATCCATCCCCTTGTTGAGTAGGAATGGTGAAGTGGCTACAGGAGTGGCTCTACCGATAGCTAGGCACTGATGGAAGGGTTTTTTGTAATGGCTAGTTAAGAGAAACTTAGCTCATAGTACAAGGAGCAATCCCCCAGTGGTTTATTAGCTCTTAGATATGTTGGAATTCTAGAACCACTTAATTTGATTGAATTTGAACCTATAGAAGTACCAAAAGAGATTTTTTTATCATTAACATAAAACTAAAGAGAAATTTCTTCATTATTAAAGATGAATTTATAAACTACCACAGTTAAAATAAAAATATAGATCTAAAAAAATCCATATAAAAATAATTTATGTTAGACACTAAGAATTATCCCAAAATAAATCCATTCTCCAATTGATAGGCTTTGGGTGATAATCTTGTAATACACTATGATTCCATTGCTAAGTTTTTTGAGCTCTTTGGAAAGTCTAGAATAAGTGTTGAAAAGACACAATTCTAGAACAAGCATGGTATTTTAGATTTAGTATTCCAATTTACTTGAGAAGTTCCCAAAGCAGTAGTACATAGTAGATGAAACATAAAAGAAAGTGAGGAAGTTTGGGTTATAGCTTAGTATTCCATGTCCTGTTGAGTTTGGAAAACCATGTTCTCAGAGAGGAGTTTAAGCTCTGTCACTTGTTATTCTTTTCCAGAGATGAGAAAAATGGATGAGTAATCTGATATAGGAGACTAGGAGAGTAATTTATGAAGGCAATGTCACAATTCCATTGTCCACCAAGCAACTAGAGGTTGTAGACTCATCTTATAGAGCATGACATCTGACATCAACTATTGAATACATAGAATAAAAAAGGTAAGTCTAATATGAGTAGATTGAACTTTTTTTGTAAGGTAGGCCACGGGATCCAAACTCTAGGTGAAAAAGGATCTCTAACAATGGCAATACCCTTTTTGAAAAGCCAAAGGGCCTTTATACCTAACATTTTTGCAAAAGGAAATATAGTACTTTTCATGATAGGGGACCACCATAGATTATGGTCATTAAAAGAAAGATTGATTATGAACCCATCACCAAATCATTTGAAATGAGGCTTAACAGCTTTGAAGGTTTTCCAAATACTCTTAGCAACAAATGACTCTTCAATTTTGACAGTGATGGTTGAGATAAAAAGAGTGTGGAAACTTATGTTTGTTCAAAAATTATTGCCATAGGGAGAGCCTAAAAAAATGCAATGCTTTAGAAGTATTTTCCAAGTTCATTCCCCTTAATATCCCTCAAAATCCACTTAGCACATAGAGCAATGCTTTGTCTATTAATATCAATAATGCCCATGCCTCCTCTATAACTAGGAAAACAATAAATATGCTAGGCCATTTTGTTAAATCCTCAAGTCTTCTTAACATTTGCTCAAATGAATCTCTAAGTATTTTTGTTAATTTTTCATATGACACTTTAGAAAAAGTCCAATAGGAAGAGTAGTATACATGAGTTGTTGCAAGTAATTTTTGTATAAACCTGAAATTTGTCTGCAAGAGAAAGAGACTAGTAATCTAGTATGAGATCTTTTTCTCCACTCTATCAATCACACGTATCCTAGATATGGGCATGTGATTTTTTTGTTTTTGCTTGTTTCAAAATTCTTATTTGCCAAAAATAGAAATTTTACAATGATTTACAAATTAAAATTTGAGGAAAATAAATTATGTTAAGAAGGAAAGGAAAATACCCCCTTTTTTACAATTTTTGGAAAAAAAAATTGCCCCCTATTTGCTTTCACAAATATTTTTTTCAAAAAATAAATCTAGTCCCATTTTTGACTTTTTCCTATTTTGTCTTTTTGGAAAAGTACAAAATTGGACTAAATGCTAGTCTTTATAATTGAATTTTAGGCCTCTTATGGCTGAGTTTTAGCCAAAAAATGCACTATCAAACCCTTGATGCATCACATTAAATGCATGAAAGTCAAAATTTCTATTTAAAGGCTAAAAAAAGCCAATTCGAAGCAAAACCATACCTATTTCTCAATACCATGGGTTTCACCAAAAATGATTTTGAGGGGAAGGTGTAGCAAAGGAATTAAATGTAGTTTTGATAATAATAAAGATGATTTGGTGTAGGAGAGGTGATTTTCACTGTGTATGGTGTCTTAGACCAACTTCCACACCTCTATTAAGACTATAATTATGTTCTTAGGCCGAAATAACCTTTTGTAAGATGAATTTATTGTTAAGGATGGTGGTTTTTCTATGTTGGAGTGTGGTATTTGCTAAGAATGATGCCAAAACTAAAATTTGATCTTCAAACTTCTAGTATGGCACCGTAGTTGAATGGAATGCCATTCTCGCCATTTTCATAAATAGTCGTCTCGTCTCATCAAAACTTCTTTTCTCTTTGTATCGTATTTGTTTTCCAGGATTAATTAAAGCAGTGCTCATTTACTTGATCTGCTCTTCTTTTAATTGAAAAATTGTGGAACGAAATCAGGTAATTGTATTCGCCTTAGCGCTGAAAATAAAAATCAATAAAAGCAAAACTAAAAAACTCTTTGGTAATCTTTTTCCGCAAAAACAAGTAGCGACAATGAAGCAAATCCAGAATACAATCAGCTCGTCAAGGAAATATAACCGCGAGCGGATTCGAAACGGAAACAGATCAGTTACAAATACTCACACAAAATCTTGGGAGGAGAAGAAAATTTAAAAAGGGAGAGAACCAAGATTTACACCACTTCGAAGCTGTACCAGATTGACGGTCCACAACGAATGGGAGGATGAATAGATAGGCAAGAGTCAATGATCAATAAATTGACCTAATAATATAGGTGCCTTGTGTCATGTTACAAACATTTATTTGTTAAAGTTTGATGTTTTTAACATATTTTTTAAAATTTTAATGTATATGTAGATGTAAATATCCCTTTCATGTGTTACTAATTTAAATTAATGTTGTTATTAATAATATTTCGATAAAATGAGTTTTTTAATTTATAAGATATAATTTGACAATTTAATTTTTTATATTTAATATTTTTTTAATTTATTTTTTATTGATATTAATTTCATTTTTTAAAAATTTATATATTTTCTTATATAAACTTTTGTATTTATTTGTAGAGTTTTTATTTTATTCTTATCTATTTTATTCTTATCAAAGATTTGTAATGTCATTAGAAGGTAAAATTTATCTTTTGAATAATATAAAGAATTGAATGTCTTTTTTATACAGTGTTATGGTGTTTGATGGTATGGAATTATTTGTTTCTTTTAAGTAGAGTTCTCTGAGTAATTTATGAATCTTTTTATAGTTTATGTAAAAATATGTTGTAAGTTTGAAATATAGTGTTGTTTTGATAGTTCGATGTGTATGGATTAAATATTGGGAATGTAATCATTGTTATAGACAATAAGCTCAAATCAGTGTCTCTATATGAATGCAAAAAGAATTTTTTGTTTGTTTTGATTTGATTGATATTATTTTTAAATTAATACATTGATATTATTTGAGGGTCAAAGACCATTCTAACTCCTTTGAGTCCATCTTGGTGAATGAGGATGGTTGATATGTTGAATCAATATGCCAATCCATGTTCAACCATTAAAATGAATGAAATTACAAACAAAAGCAATGGTTTGGATGCCAAAAATGTTTTAGTGTACTGATAAAAATGTTTCAACACATCCTCTAATACATTGAGCATTCACTACACACAAGTGTATAAGTTTAAGTAATGAAGATCTGAATGTAGCCAGATGCAGTGCTTGAAATGAACATAATCAAGCAATAAAATGCTCAAAATTAAAGCCTAGTTTGCTACAACATAATGAAAGTTTGGAGAGTGAGGTTGCATGGGCTCATCCTCTATTGATATCTCCCTCAATACTATCTTATATCTCATGTTTAAATATGTACAATGTTTTGATACCAAATCTTAAGCTTGAACAATAATTTATTCAACTAACTTAATAAACATTACAATGGTTTATTTATATGAGTTTATGTGCTCATAATAGGAGATCAACCAACAACAAAGAATCCCTGGATAATATGTTCACAACCATATGCAAGTCGTAAGTAACCAAATACATATCCTACTACCTAAATACGATGTGAGTCATTTTATAGTTTCTCATAGTTACAATCTATTATGTCTATGATGAATTATTCACCAAATAATATTCTAACAAACACATGTCATGTTGGCAATTACATACCATCACACTGACTGTTATTTTGATATCTTGAAAACCCACAAAACAACATTTTAAATATAAATATATATTATGGCCTTATAAATTGTGTTGATAATTATATATTATAATAACTATAATATTGTTATTAATATATAACATATTATATATTAGTAATAATATATTATTGTTACAATTATAATGTATATAGAGTAAATTAATTTTGTGTGTATATATACAATTAATTTTTTTGGGTATATTAACAAGGGTTATGAGAACCCTTTCCCATTAATTCCAAATAAATCAAATAGAATGGGGAATGATTACAACTTGAGTGAGACACTGGATCAAAATCTAGACAAAACACAATAAACCTCATGGGAGAGAAAGCTTGATTTAAAATAAAGGAATCTTATCCTAAATACTATCTAAGTCAGGCCAAGCAAGGAAAGAGTTGTCCATTATGAGCTTGAATTGGTGTTCAACTCCATTGTTATCCAAGAAATCAGCCACTTTGTTGACTTTCATATAGCAATGGTGAGCCTCCAAAACACTTAAAGTGTCAAAGAGCGACTAACATTTACCAATAATGTTGTCAAATTTCAAATAAAGGATTTATTTTTCTTCAAAGTTGAGATCATCACCATATAATCGCTTTCAATGATTATATTGCTAATCCCATAGTCTCGCGTAACATAGAGACCCAATAATAGTGTTTGGGCTTTTGATTCATTGTTTATTCTGATAGGTAAATGAAAAAGAGATAGTTCTAATTAAATAACCTGAAGAATCATGAATTACGTACCTAAATTTATATGTCCCTAGATTACTTCATGATGCATCGTCAATATTAATCCTGAAGAGGCCAGGTGTAAGAGGCAAACATGTATAAAAATTTAACGTTTGTCTTCTTTTAAAACTGTCTTCCCAAAAGATGAACTTGAGTTCAAAGAAGAAATGAGTGGCCAATAATTGAACAACTCAATGTCCCATGTGGGTAGAGGAATTAAAGACCCAATCATACTATTGTAGATCACCTTTGAGACTAATATTTTGATTTTGTTTAGAATTGATTTCACCGAGCTTGACTCACCTCTAAACAGTCTTTTGCTACATTCCCACCAAATATTACAAATGATAATAGAAGGACCACCAATCCATATGGCAGCAAAACAAACTTTAGGGTGAAGCAGAAGTTGGGATTAAAAATCATGACAGAGGGAGGAAGAATCTGACCAATAGTAATTAACAATAGTGCAAAACTATTCCTATCACCGTCATGTGAAGGGGCAATGAAGGAGCAAGTGATCAGTCATCTCTTCATCATAAAGGCACAAGAAACATCTCTTGGAACTAATAAAACCCAATCTTTGCCTACAATCCTAAGTAAGGCTCTTTCTAGGGAATGTCAACCATGAGAAAACCTCTACCTTAGGAAGGGAGGCCTTGGCCCAACACATGGATTATAAATCCACCAAGGGAACCTCTGAGTGGGAAATGATAGTATAGTCACATTTGATAAAGTATTTATCTGATTTCAACATGAACCACCTGGTAACTTCTGATTCTTGACATGAGTGGATGGTCCTCCTCAAGCAAATTTGTGACCCTAGAAATTTGATCTTGTGGAGCAAACTTATCTTTGAAGTTTTTCCATATTATTTTCAAATAACTTGATTTAATTCTTACTTTTCCATGTTTAATACTATGTTATATCTCATGTTTAAATATGTCCTTTTTAATTCTTACTTTTTCAGCAAATATGTTCTGAAAATGTGTCATGTTCCAATCCTTTATATATGATTTAATATGAACTGGGTTTTTTGTGAAAATAAACATTTTAGAGCAGCATAACTTACTAGTAACCCACTAGGATTTCATCAAATCAGGTTGCCCCAGGTCCTAAAGCCACATAAGCTCAAACTTAAATGGGAATCAATCAAAAGCAGATTCACAAACTAAGGACAAAAAAACTATATAATGATCCAATCTAGAAGAAGGAAGCATAAAGGATTCATAGTGTGAATCTGCACTCATCCATTGTGGGTTAATTAAAAAGTGGTCAAGCCTCTTAGAGATGTTGTTTAAGTCCACCCTATAGTTTTTATAGGTATATCAATCATTCTTGGGGTCTAGGTTGATTAGTAAAGAAAATGCCAATAATTATTTGAAATTAAGAGAGATTTATTGGCAAAATTCCTCCTCCACACTTGTCCTTCTCAAACAACACAACATTGAAATCACCTCTCAGAACAATGCATGATTGAGCATGAACCTGGAGTTTTGTTGTGAGTTTGTGCCATAGAATCTTCCTCAACATAATGTTGGAAGGCACATAAACATTGAAAAGGAGGAACTAAATGTTAAAAGAGCAATCACAAACCTTGCAAAGTTGCCAATTAGTGGATTGATTGATAATTTCACATGAGACCTTGTTGAAATTCCAGTTAATGCCCAATCCTCCTAAAGCTCTAGCTGAATTCACAAAAGATCCTATCTAACCCATCCAGTTCTTAGTCCATATCTTGTAAGATTCTTCCATAGCCAATTTGGTTTTTGAATAAAAAATGTCTGCATCCTGAGATAGAACAAAATGCCTAATCAGGCATTGCTTTTTAGGAGCATGCAGGCCCATAACATTCCAAGAGATGCACTTCATGGTTGGGAAGAGGGGAATTCCACCCCCCACTTTTTAGATATGAAGAAAGAATCAATGAGGTCATGAGTGCTTACTTCCACCTCAACCAACACTTTTTTAGCTTTAGATTTTCAACCTCGCTTGACCTTATTCTGATAATTTGGATCCTTGAGAAAACTTGGAGAAAGATGGAGGCCCAATACAAGAGCGTTTCTAACATCTTATTCATCATTTAATGGAAGAGGGGAATAGAACCAACTTAGTCAATGCCCATCTCATGCTTTCCATTTAAAAAAGTTTGGTGATGTTGGGAGATAATATTTGTAGATTATTATAATATGTATTCCAATTCTTTGAGCACATATCTAGTAGTCATTTGATTGAAAGGATAAGATTGGGGAGAATTAATCTAAAGGATTGGTTCATCCAGGAAGTTGGGAGGTGGTGCCATGATGGGAGAGGGAAACTTGAGCCCCTTATGCCTCAAAAAAGACTTTAAGGGACCCATAGGCTTAGGGCCCCACGCTATGAGCTTGGTAGAGCTTGCTTAATTAGGGTAACTCTTGGATTAGTGACCCATTTACTTTTAGGATAAGCAAGAAGAAAAATAATTCTCTACTTTTACTCTTTGCCACCATCTACCACCCATATATTGGCTGTTAATGGAGAGTGATAATAGTTTTTATGGATCGACCTAAGTTCAAATCCTAATGAAAGAGGCAACAATCCCCAAAGGATTTTGATTGTTGATGTGCACCACCTTTCTAATATAGTTTCCAATGAGGATCAAGAGGCTTTTGTTGCAAAAGTCAATGGGCAAAGCATATAGCCTAATCTATTTAGGTTGAGGCAAAAAGTCAAAATTTAGGGCATCAAAGTTTTGAAGTCCAGGTTGGAAGATAGAGCCTAGATATCTCCAAAAGCTGATTAGGGTCTCTTAAAACCTCTTGACAAAGCTTGGTCAAGCTAAAAATCACCATGAATAACCCCTTGGGAGGAAAATGAAGAGCCAAACCCATCACCCAATTTTTTACATACTAAAATTCAATGTCCCCTTTTTGGACCATTCACCTAATAATTTTTTAACGAGGTACATGTCCTTAAAGTGCTTGATTTTCTTAGAAAGATATGCACCATTTAGATCTAATAATATTTTTAGGGCTTCTTCCATAGATGAGTTAGCATTAGCAAAAAAAAGAACCACCTCTGGAAGGAATGCATTAGGTTTTGCCAAGACATTGCTTCCATGTACCTGGGAGACTCTACCCTCTCCTTGATTATGGTTACCATCCTCATGCCTTGGCTTTTGATGAGTTATATCGCTCCCGAGCTCTTGTATCCTTGTGGTTATACGGTCCAGATTGTGCATTCTTCTCCTTGCCATTAATATTATATACAATTAATATTATATATAATTAATTATTATATATTAATAAAATATTATTTTATTTATATAATCTATTTTTGGGATAGATATTAGGGTTGGCAGAACACTTGCCTAAGAAAAAAGAAAATATTAAAGATTATTGGCCTGGCTTGATGCAATAATTCCATCAAGGCATATGACCAAGACACTGAAGCCAAACAATAGTACCAAAACTTAACCATATTGATTATATTAGTTAAGATCTAATGTATTTTACACATTAGGTTGCCAAAAACTAATTTTACTAGTTATGCATATCGCTAAAACCATTAACTATATAAAAAACAAAATAGACCAAGATCTGTACTACAAATTAATCCAACAACACTAGAGACTTACCACCCTAGTTTAGGCTTATCACTTCACTATCCAATAGAGCACTCCCATTCTCCATCAAAGTCAACTTCTTATTCTCAGTCACTTGATCCATAGTATCACTAGATAGACCCACCATAGCCACCTCTAAGCCCTTAGCAACACTACCTAGTTAGCCAACTCCATCCAACCCACCTTGACCACTGAAGCCTCTTTCAGTTGATGCTTTCCCACCCACCTTGAAACTAGGAGTAAACCCCTACAAAGGCCCTGATTCAAGAATTTCACATCAATTATTATCTTAGAAGACCCACTTATAGTTTGTCATGCCTTCAACTCAAGGAAAGGGGCTTTGAGTGCGGCCAAATATATGAGAACCACATGACACTCGCACTCTGACTCCATATTACAAGAGCACAACCAATCTAGTTCTTCTGCCAGGTTTAGTAGGAAATCTAGCCTCCATAGCCTTGAATAATGATAAGGGAATGAAATTGAGACCATCTTTACCTGAAAAGGGAAGATATTTAAATGGCCTATAATCAACCTTTTCCAACTCTAACAATAAATTCACCCTATACTCTAGGAAAATGAAGAACTCCACCATCTCTACCACTAGGACTTATCAAAGACCAACAAAAGTAAATTACTTTCAAACAAAGCAACAAACTTAGAATCCAGTTTCATCCATAAACTTTGCTCAAGGATATCCTCTCCAAAAAATTGCTTAATCACCTATGCAATCTCTGACAATGGTGCTCAGAAAACATGCTTCAAACTGCACATAAACACGTTTCCTATGAATCCCATCTCTTTCTTCACACTACTTCAAAACACCAACAACCACACTAATGATTCCACCAATGCTTACTCCATGACCAGACCCTTTTAGCTCCAACTTGGATAGTGCAACCAGAAGGTCTTAAATAACACACTCACCCTCAAATAATGTCACTACCCCTTCACACCAATTAAACCTTTATTCAGTGCAATTACATTTCCCCACATCGGGTAATAATAACTAAAATCTTTAATCGCTCTCCAACCTCCACACACAATCCTAAGCCAATGAAACTCACATCAAGTCTATATACACAATCCCTGCATAATCATTCCACCTTTATTTGTAATTATAACTCCTTATATCCTCCATTTGATCAATTCCTACATTGGCCAAAAAATTAGCCACCATGTTAGACTCTTGAAAGCAATGGCTATCATTCCACTCTTGGAAATTACTCAAAATCAACCATGCTTTAGCGAGAATATTATTAATATTTTAGGTTTTAGCATTTTGAGTATTCAAAGCCTGTATCACAAATAGAGTATCCCCTTCAATTTTTAGATATTCCACTCTACAAGCTACCACTATTTCCATCCCAACTACTAAAGCTCGTGTTTTTGCATCATTATTATGATTGTCCTTTAATTTATAAAAGCCACTCTAATTAATGAACCATTGCAATCCTTCACCACACATCTTGCCCTAGTTGCACTAGGATTACCTCTATAGGGACCATAAAAAATTAGCTTAAACCAACCAAGTCTAGGGGGTTCCCACACGACACTAGACCTACTACTCCTCTTTGACTCTAATATCAAAGGCCTATTAATGGGGGTTATATACATTTTTATTAATACATTATTATATTAATATAATTAATACATTATAAATATATAATGTATTATATATGTATATTATGTATTTATGATATAATATATATTGTTATTGATCATCGCTATTTTACTAGAGCTACGAACCAATGTGGGACACATACAAGGGATTAGATTCCTAGATGACTACTAGATCAATAGCTAATAGGCTTTGAGTACACCATATATAGCCATGACCAACCTCACGATTACCATATCTACAACCACCATGTCTCGAATACACCATAAACAACTAGCTTCACATGCCTAACAAGATTCAAACTCGGGTGGAATCAAACACAAGCAAATTACTTTACCAACTCACCCACATCACATTAGCATATACAATATAATATATTATATTATTATGTATTTTTTATGGATAAATACTAGGGTTGATGGGTCCCTTGCCCATTATATTTAAACAAAAAATTTATACAATGATACATGTCCATCAAAAATTCAAAAACAAACTAAGGGCCAAAGAGGAACAAAGCTGTCAAGATGGCTACAAAAAATAGTGAAAAGCACCAAGAAAACTAATAGGATGATAGAACTAAACAAAAATTACAAAATACCAGCCGACTGCATACCACACTGCCACTAGACTCAGACACCCACCTCCTCTTCCATCTTAACTTTGGGAGCCACTACATTTTTAACGCTTGCCACCCCCTGACGAGGCCTTCTTTTCTTCCCACCAACAGACAATGTTTCTCTATTACTCGTAAGGTGGCCACGTAGTCACAGCATGATGAGGGATGCAGATGAGCCATGGAGGAACAACATGCCTAAGTTTGTCCACCAATTCACATAAAAACAACACCACCTCTACTCTTCCTCAACACTTACTAGCTTCCTTCCATAGTTCAAGACCAAAAATGGAACACTAAATCTTTTCCCATGGAGGAAAGGAAATGGTTTGCTCTCTAGCCAGCGAAGGATGATAGAGCTTGTTCTCGAGATTCTTGACAAACCCCATCAGAGAAACAAACTTAATTTCTAGGTCCCTAAAAATATAAATTAGAAGGAACCCAAATCCATTATTCCCTTAAAATGGAAGCTCTTGGAACAAACCTACATTGAAATCTACCAAATTCTCAGCCAAACCCTTTCAGTGCATTAGAGCCATGAAAATTTTCAAAACCTTGGCAACCAAATTTGTATCCTACACCATGACCAATATGTTTGAGACAAATAGAGCAACTACATCAGAGGTTACTCTGCTCAACACACTTTCCATAAGAAATTCTTCACCCAAAGTAAATATTATTGCCTGCAAGGTTTCTTTAGTGGGGGCCAAAATGATTTTCTTTAGGTGTGCTCTGGATGCACCACCACAAAATGTTATTTCCCTGACAGTTCTACCCCCTCAAACTGTAGGTAACTTGAGGGTAAATGTGATATTATGGTCCATACCCACCTTATTTGCAATAGAAAATCTCAAAACCTGAACGCATCATAGAAATGGAGAATTAGGCTTTGAAATAATGCAAGAGAAGACTCTCGAGCATATGACATCATTAATGCAAATCATTCCTCTAAACACTTATTACGCCACCACCTTCACTTCACACATAGGAGAGCCAGCTATAAGGAGCTAATTATGATTGATTAAGAACCAAGTATTATATTAGATAGGCCTTCAAAATCCTCCCATACCCCTCTATGATTATCGATAATAAAAGGGGTGTTTTTATCAACACCATAATTTGTGAGAAAATTCATTGTGACATTAGCTTCTGTGAAACAATGAAATCCTTCCCATGCATCAAACTCCTGAATATTTTCCCAAGCTTTAGAAAGAATGTTTTCTAGGTTCCAAGAAGATGTTGAAGACTTCCTTAGAGATTAAATAATGATTTACAAATCCCCCTCCACTTGGAGTTTCCCAATGCCACATTGAGAAGTTAGTTCCAAGTCAAGCACCAAGACTTGAGCTTCTACTTCATTATTTGTACCATCCTTTAATTTCTTTGAGACAACCTTGATAAGGGAACTGTTACAGTCTTTGATGATGCAACCAACCCCGGAGGCCCCATCAAAATTCATTTTAAACCACCCAGGGGGGGCACCAATCAACCTTCTTGTTTCAATTTTCTTTTTCTATTATTATAATAGACCCGTTAATAGGATATATTATTAATATATTAATTAATATATAATTATATATATTATTATATAATAAATAATATACATAATATTTTATATAAAATATATAATAAATATTAGATATAATATATAATGTTATATTAATATATAATATTATATTATTGTATAATTTATATTACTCATGGTATTATATATCATTATATATACTAATAATATATTATATATTAATTATATTGTATATATAAATAATATAATACATTTATATTATTATTAAATAATTATATAAATATGATATATATATATATATATATATATTTTTTTTTTATAAATAAAAATTGTATTAAATAGAAAGTTTCTAAGTTACATCTTACAAATAATCAAAGATTCCTTTTTCCTAAAAAACAAGCAATTGTTTTTCCTATCATAACAAGTTTTTATTTTTGCATGCATGCAAAGATCCACAAGCATCTTTAATTGCACACAACTCTAAAAACTTACATGCATGCCTATTTTATGGTATAACATGCATGCATCTTTTTAACATAATATGTATGCATGTTCTTCACAATTAAATTGAAAATAAGTAAATTACTAAATTAACCAGTACTAATGGAATTTCTTTTTTCCCTCCAAACTTGTTGGGATGATTCGAAGTTGTACATATTGTCCCTCTTTTGGGTTTGAGGTTCAATTAATTTTATTATGAGAAGGACTTCTCTGATCTTTTTTGCTCTTCATTGTTGGTTTTTAACTTTTTTCTAGGGGAAACTCTATTTTGCCATCCATGTTGTTCATAGTGATCACAATGATCTCCATTTCATGTGGACTTTGTGATTCTTCTACTTTTTCCAAGGGAGCTTCTGGTAACACTCATTCCTCATATTCTTTCTTTTGATCAATAGCTTCAATCGATGTGTGGTCTAGTGGGGCTCCCTTCCATCAAGTATCTTTATATTTTCTCTTTCTTTGAACCACTTGGAAAACATTATCTCTTGAGATCATATTCTTATCTAATGGATTTTGACTTGGATCTTGTAGACATGGACATGCAACATCTAGATGGCCATATTCAAAACATTACCTACATTTGAAAGTAATGTTTTCATAATCTACCTTATAGGTTCTAGTTGATCCACCCCAAAACAACAAAATATCAGTAGGGGATCCCTTGCTCAAGTACACAAACACATAAATATGGGCAGATGTTGATTTGAATCTTTCTTATGTTGAGGATTCTTGGCTACAAAAAACACCTATAGCATCTCCAATCTATTTTAGGGTTGATAGGGTCCAAAAATACAAAGACAAATTTGGTAGCCTCACCTAAACTGGAACATGGGAGATGTTTTCAGGAAATGGGTCAAGGTTTGGAAACCAAGGCTTCATTAACAATCTCACCCCCTTATGAAACTAGGGCCCCTTTTGTAAAATATCATCCCATTCTAATAGGTCTGAATATAATGCCATGAAGAAACCTCCTGCACAAGGAAAGATTTCCACCTCTTTTATTATGATAGGAGCCCAATGTTAGCTTATCCACTCATGTAGATTAGGAAGAGTAGGCTTGAATCTATTAATTATATAAATTAATCCTCTTTCACTAAGCATATTTATAAAATTAGACTTCTCATTATTTGGGCAATTTATGAGGGGTGTAACTGATTTATCAATAATAAAAACTTGCTTAAGATAAGGAAGGGGAACAATACCCAGATCGTGATTTTATTTATAGCTACCGCTTATCCTTGTTTTTGTAGATCATATTCTTTATATTTTTCATATGAGTGGGATTCAAAATAACCTCTTTGAATGAGGCTTTTCCACGAGTCTTTTTTTCACTAGATCTCCTGCTTGCACTCTAGGAAGTTGTCTTAGGTTCTTTGTCTGGGTGATCCTCCTCTAGAATATTTGGAACTCTTTTGCTCTTGCATGCATTCTTAGGGATAGGTTTTGGGTTTATAGCAAGTGGATCATTCTTAAAAAGGGAAGAAACATCTCTAGAACTCTTGCATGCATCATTAGCTTTTGCTCTTTAGGATTTCCCCATCTCTTATCCTCTCTCTAAACTCGATATATGACATAAACATAATATAATTAAATTATATGTTTTTTCATATTATTAAATCAAATATAATATTTATATAATATATTAAATTTATATATAAATAATATTTATTATTAAAATATATTTATAATATAGTCATATGTATTGTAATAATATTTTTTTATAGATACTTGAGGGTTTAAGGGTCCCTCACCCCCAATAAAGATCAATACAAAATATCATTCGTTTGCCTTAGATGAAAATCCACGAGGGAATGAAAAAATCAAAACCTGACCAAACTAGCCTAGACCCACCAAGGGGAGAACAAAAATCCTCAACGAACATCAAAACCCTTAGAAAAACCTTATAAAAAATGGGATCAGGCCAATTCATGCAAAACCAAAACTAGTACATGAGCGAGCACCATAGAAACAAGAATAATGGAGAAAGAGAAAGCTTAGGGGGCAAGCCTAGAACACTACCCCTGAACTTGAACCAATGATTTCCTAGCATCCAATGATTTAATATCTCTAACATCCCACACATCTCGGTCACCATGTTCATCCACCACCTCAGCCACTCGAACACCACCTAGACACAAAGCCCTTAAAATAGAGTCCAAACATGCCTACAAAGCATCAATAATAGCCCACCTTGGAGGAACCTCAACATTGAAACCAGTCACAAAGAACTATGCAAGGGGAAGCATTAATTGGCCACCCCCATAAACCTTACACAATAAATGTAGTGCATCTATAACTCAAGATGAACATCACATACCCAAGATAACAATGAGGGAGGGGAAAGGAGCCCACAGAGAAATCATGTCCAACCGTGCCACCATACTTCCACCCACCACAAGAGACTGAAGGAGACCCTAAATTTTTTTCATGAAAGATAGAACCACACACAACTATTCTTCAAGCTCACAAAAGACTAAAAGTGTAATTAACCTAAAATTTTCCACACTAGAGAGAGGTAGAGAGGTATTGCTCTTGGATGGGAAACCATCAATGGCCTCAATCCACCTGACCCTGTATTGTGGCTTAATCAAACTTTCTACCACCTCTTTGACCAAACCCTTGCCATCCATGGCCAAGAGGACATTAGAAATAAAAAGGGAGGTGATATCATAATTCACTTTAACTTAGAAGGGGGTCTCAAAGAAAACCATTTCGCTAATTTCTTTGACTGCATCTAAAACTTTTCCTGATTGGATGAAGAACACTTTCTTGATTCTAGCCTCACTCACACTTCCCTAAAATGCCATATCCCTTTTATTTGATCCCACCTTGATCAAAGGCTCACTAATAGCCAGTATCATAATGTTCTTCATTTGAGACTCAATCGTAGCTCTAATGTATGGTGCCAACAACAAGGAAAGAAGTGAATGCAATCAACATAGAGACCACAATTCATTAAAACCAACTCTAAGCCAATTCATCGGCATGTGTAGTAGGCCAAACATTAAAAGAAAGCATGCCAAAAAATGATTATATCACCACCATCACCAAAACCTTAATCATTCAAACCAAACTATCGAAAGAGGCTTGAAGATTATAAAAGCAATGCGGGGAGGCTTCGACCAAGCTTCCCATAAATTGGCAATTATGATTTCCTTGGGCTGTGAGATGCTTTGGTTGGCCAATAAATCCATAATTGAATTATCCTCTTTATAACAATGAGAAGCTTCCTAGGAAGAAAAATAATCAAGGGTATCTCAAGCATGGCTAAGGATATTCTCAATGTGTTAAGCACATGCCCTCCTATTCCATAGGGTCTGGATCAAAAACATGCAATCACCTTTAAATATCACATTCTCGATGTCGCATTGGTCAACCAATTCCACCCCCAAGGAAAGGGCTTGAGCCTCAACTTTATTATTGGTCCCATCGACTAATTTAAAAGAAATGGATCAAATAAGGGACCCTGCACAATATTTGATGAAACACCTTGCCCTAGAGGTGCCAAGATTCCCCCTTGTGGGCCCATCAAAATTGAGTTTGAAGAAGCCCGATGGAGGAGGGATCCACATCAAATACACCTTCCTCATAGCCCTTTTACTAGAAATGCTAGACCCATTAACAAGGGATATATTATAATAATAGTATTAATATATAATATAAAAATATATGATATCTATATATAATTTTAATAGTGTATTATATTATTATAATATATTAATATTAATATTATTATAATTATCATTGATAATCACTTTTGATCGGAGCTACAAACTAGTTTGGGCCATAACAAGGGCCAAGATCCCAAGGTGACTAACCACCAGAATACCACCAACAACCATAATCAACCTTGAGAATACTATCAACTAAAATTGACCTCGATAATAATACTAACGACCACAACTAGCCTTGAAAATACCACCAACGACCATAACCAATCATGAAAATAGAACCAAAGGCTACAATCAATCTCACATGCCTAACGAGATTTAAACATGGGTGGGGCTAGAAATAACCAAGCCACTTTACCCACTCATTGACTTCTCATCGAAAATATTAATATTATAATATTATATTAATATACTATTATAATTATAATATTATGAGTATGTAATGGGAGAATGAGCTCTGCTAGGGTTAAAAGATAATTCTTTCCATGTTTTTAGTATTTTTCATATTGATCAAAATAGAATAAGATCCTGATTGTTTGGCAGATTTCTTGATGAATCCTTTAGGGGGATTCCTTATCCCCCAAAAAACATCTTTTAGACAAATAGTGGTTATAGAAAATAACTCAGTTTCAGAGAGAAATATTAACACCTTAAAGAAGGTGGCGGGCAAAAAGAAGATTCAAGATCCTGAAAATGGAGGCAGAAGAACATGCATGTAAGTGGATAAAGAAAACTTGATTGCCTTGTTATGTAAGTAGAAATCAAGAAGAATACAATGGGACTACATGGATGAAGCATGATCTATAAATTTTTGAGAGTGCAACTAGCTTTGGAGGAATTACATGGATAAATTAGAAGAATCTGGAAGATGAATGAAGAATATGAGTTAAAACCTTGTGTAAAAGGGTAGTTCATAGGAATATTTTTTAATAAATTGGACATAGATAAAGTGTTTGGAGGAGGGCCATAATTTTTCAAAAATGATGGTCTTTTCATGACGCACTGACATACAACCTTCAAGCTGAAAGATGAATTCCCAACCATAGGACTAGTCTAGATCCATATGTATGCCCTACCACAAGACTTTTGGTCCAAGTATGTCTTTCAAACCATTATCAATACTATTGGTAAACCTGTTAATATTTCAAAACCATACCATGGTAAGGATCTTTCCAACTATGTCAAAATCTATGTGGATCTAGACCTCATCCAACCCTTCCCAAACAATATCACATTAAAAGCAAGAAAAATGGAGTGGGTGCAATATCAAAACTATGAGAGCATTCCATTTTGATGTAGAAGTTGTCATGAATACAAACATTTCATCAGATAATGCCTAATACTACATAAAATTAGTATCATAAAGAAAGTCCTTGAAACAACTGATAAAGATCTGGTTGGATTTATTAAAAACAGAGTGCACAATAAAAAATATGAAATAAATGGTAAAGAAATATGAGCCAAAAGATAATAAAACATCCATGAATAAAAAATCCACCGTAATAAAAGCAACATAATCTATTCCAAAAACTCAACCTCAAGAAAAATGAAATAATATGGAGGTTGAAGCTATTACAATGAATTATGGATTCAAGGAGGACTTGGAAAATCTCCTTAAAGAAAAAAATATAAGAAACTTAAATCAACTAAATGTCATTGGTTTTTGAGGTAAGGAGACAAAAGGAAGAATCATAACAGAAGGATTAAAACACAAGGAAAATTGGACAAGTCAAGATGAGGAAGACGAATCAGATTCAGAAATAGGAGAGGACAACATGGGAATTATGCAAACTCCAAACTTGAACTCCAAAGGAAACTTCATAAAGAGAAATAGAGGGTGACCTATCAAAAGGAAAAAAATACAAGATGAATCAATGGAAGCCATTAGATTAGGGACACAAATCCAAGTAGATACCCTCTTAGTGAGCACCCAGTGAAATAATCTTCCTTGATGTATATAATCTCTTAGAACACAAGTAATCTCAATGCCCCCCTAAAAGGAGGTAATTGAAGTAATTTATTACTCATTATAACCCTAATGTATTGATGCTTTAATAAATACAATAGGAACATATGTTAAAATATATCAAAGGTATTTCCATAAGTCTCATAAGAGAAATGGTGGGGAGTGATGCCATAGGTATAGTTGGAGGTATGACATTTCTATGGGATCCTAGTCAGACCACCTTAAAAATATTTAGATTCACAACCAGTGTCTCATGTGAACATTAGTGTCTCTTATGTTATAGTTTAGATTAATCCTGATTAGTATTTATGGTTCATAGAATAAGGGAGAAAAAGAACAAGTATGGATACAGATAGAGGCCCAAATAAAATCATATTTGAATTCATATCAGATCATCGGGGGTGACTTCAATTCTAGAATGGATGCTTCTAAAAAGAAGAGAGGAAATATGAGAGACAAAGATAATTTGAGCCTCCATAACTTTGTGGAAAAGGTGGAATTATGAGACCTAAAAACCAAACAAGGGTGGTTCATATGGAATAACATAAGAAAAGGAAAGGATCTTATCTTGGAGAGACTTGATAGCTTCTTGGCCTCTAATAATTCAATCAAAGACATCAACATCCTAGAAATTGAGGTTCTCAAATCTTTAGGCTATGATCAATGCCAATATCCCTTCATATTACGCAATATGAGTGATCCATACCATGGGGCCCAGGACTAAGTGTGTAGGGGACAATCGAGTTTTAGTTGTGCAAAGTGAATGGGAAATTTAATTTATAAAGAAACAACTAAACACATTCAATTAAGTGGAAGTCTTGCAGAAATGCAACTTAAATTCATTAATAGAGAATAGGAAAAATTGGTACAATGTGTTACAACTAAAAACCAAACAAGGGTGGTTCATATGGAGTAACATAAGAAAAGGAAAGGATCTTATCCTGGAGAGACTTGATAGCTTCTTGGCCTCTAATAATTCAATCAAAGACATCAACATCCTAGAAATTGAGGTTCTCAAATCTTCAGGCTCTGATCAATGGCCAATATCCCTTCATATTATGCAATATGAGTGATCCATACCATGGGGCCTAGGACCAAGTGTGTAGGGGACAATCGAGTTTTAGTTGTGTAGAGTGAATGGGAAATTTAATTTAGAAAGAAACAACTAAACACATTCAATTAAGTGGAAGTCTTGCAGTAAATGAAACTTAAATTCATTAATAGAGAATAGCAAAAAATGGTACAAAATGTTACAGTGCATGTTTTATAGAGTAGATATGCAAAACATGTTATCTATGTTATGACTATGTGTAGCATCCACCTTCAACTGGTTATGTATATTACATACTTATACAAATAGAATACAAGAGTGGTTACAAACATTGTTAGTTACCAAAAAGATGGTTGTATCAGTTCATCTTCTAAGCTGGATAACAGTTGGTAAACCCCTTGGAGGACATGGCCAATGCAAGATGATACATAGATGTGATGTGAAAGCCAATAAGTTGGATAGGCACACAAAACTATAAGCTATGGTACATGAATATGAGATGCACGAGTCTATGAGCTGATGCAAAACTTGTGTGGTACGTGAACCAATGAGGCATGCAGGTTTATGAGTTGTGAAGTGTGTAATAAGTTGTGTGTAGTGTGGAGTGCGTAGGGGTCAATACACAAGGATCAGTGCACATAATTCTATGATATGGTATAAGACTTATGTGTATGACTCAAAGCAAACTTTGAATAAGGAGTGCATAATATTGGGTGAGAGGTGTGTGTCTTGTATAGTAGAGCAAAAGAGGAGTAAGCTTAGCTATGTGGGAACTGTGCATAAATCATTTGACCTTTCTTGAAGATCAATGGTCTCTATTGCATTGGTGCACAATCATGAGAACTACTCATGAAGTTACTATGAAGTGTTTCACTTTGTTTGATCAACTTATTGCCCAACCTTAACCACTCAGGAAAGTTGATGTGTGACATGGTGGGTGAGTGTGTCTATCACTTTGATGATCTGGTCCTTCACTTCAGGAAATAAGTGTTTAGGATCTAAATTAGAAAGATGTTGTATCACTACTAGCTCAAGAAGTGGTAGAGCATAAGGCTTGAGAAGTTTCACATTGAAGACTAAGTCCATGCCCATGTACTGAGGTAGATCAAGAATGAATGCATTCTCACCAGTTGCACACAAAGTAATGTAAAGACCATAGCGTAGAGGTTTTATCTTTCGATGTGGACCTTTGAAGTGCTCTTGAAGTTACAAGTAAACTTTATCACCAACTCATAACGATTAAGGTGTGTGATGTGCATCATGGCATTCCTTGTACTTAGCATGAGTGTGAGAGAGAATGTGCTGAACTTATGGGTGAACAAACTAGATGTGGCACATAAACTTCTCAGCTTTATCCACTTCCCATTCATGTGTGTGTGATTCATTTCCTGAGGGTGCACAGTAGGAGATGTCTAGAGATGTCAAAGATTGAAACCCAAGACATGTTTGGAATGGACTATGGCCAGTGGAGTTGTGAAGAGCCCTGTTATAAGTATGTTGAATGTATAAGAGATTGTCATCTTAGGTGCGAGCATGTGTACGGTTGTACATTTATAGAATATGAATAAGTGTGTGATTGACCACTTCAGTTTTCCCATCCATTTGAGGATGAAAATCCATCAAATGATATAGATACACACCCATTTATTCCCATAATGCTTGCCAAAACTGACTCACAAAGCATGGATCATGGTTGGAGATGATGGATGTTGGTAACCCAAAATGAACCCAAACTGGTTGAAGAATGCATATGCAGTGCTAGATACATCAATGTCATTTCAACATGTGACCATGATGGCCATCTTAGAAAACCAATCCACTACAACAAACACAACACTATGTTGTCATCTTATTACAGGCAATCCAACCATGAAATCCATGCTGATAGATTTCCATGGTTTGGATGGAACATGTAGAGGTGTGTAAAGTCCCAAATTATTATTCATGGGATTGGTGATGTAACAAGGAATATAATACTTGATGTAGCACTCCATGTGCATATGTATGACTAATAGAAGTGTGGTTGCAATGCAGCTAGTGTATTTGTCACATCAACGTGTCTCGAGGTTTTGGCATAGTGAGCCTCCTAGATGAGTCATTGGTGAGGGGCACCAGAGGGAACTGTTGACCATTTTGGTCTTACAAGGCAAAAATTGATCTTCTTCTTCCCCTGTTGTTTTGAGCCATCAGTCGTGAATTTGGTTTGCACAAGCCTTTCGGCAAAGAGATGGACCAGTTTAAAGAATGCAAGGCTTTTATAAAGCTCTGAGGACAAAGTGCCCGAAAGAATTCCTTCAGACATTTTGTCTAAAGAAATTCACTAGGAAAGAGACCAAAACTTGAAGGCACATTTCCTAAAAATTGGAAAAAAGTGGTTCAATGTCGGGGTTCAATGATATGAAATGAACTACACAGACCGACTAATAGTCACATGATCTTTCCAGAAACTTTGAACTTTGAGATATTGAAATATTAAACCGTTGAACCATTGAACTCCGCTATGTAGGTTTAAGCAGTAGGTTCAACCAGTATGTTCAATGACACATTAAATTCACAAGGGAACTGAGTAAACATGACTCTTTGCAAAACATAGAGTATTGAACTATTAAACTGTTGAACCATTGAACTCTGAAAAAGGGTTAAAGTTCAATCGAAAGGTTCAAAGTCATAATTGAAAAACCTGAAATGGCCTAAGCAATTCGTAAAAAAGGCAATAGAATTCCTTTAGAGGGCACTTTGGTTGGGAAGGACCAAATCAGAAGTTTCGAAGGGGCATTTCAAGACCCAAAGGGCCCTCACAGAAGGCAGTGTGCAGATTCATCAAAGTGAGCAAGGCAAAGAATTCCTTCAAACTTTTGTCTAAAGGAAATCCATGACAAATAAAGGCAAAAATTCCTTCAAAAAATACAAGGTAAAGGACAAAGGATTTCTTCGAACATTTTGTCCGAAAAAAATCTAAGGGAAAATCCAAAGGCACATTTCCTTTGGACATTTTGTCTGAAGGAATTCAAGAAGAGAAAGGGTCGAGACTCCAAAGAAAAGATTCTTTCAGGCAAAATGTCTGAAGGAATTCCTTCAAACATTTTGTCTGAAGGAATTGAGAACTAAAGAAGCCCGAAGGGTAGGTGCCCTTGTGGGGTACTCTCGGCGGACCAAGAAGGGACCTTTTTCCAAGGTCGAAGGGACACCTTCCCTTCGAGAAGGATCAAATGCAAAAGACTGAAGGAATTATAAAAGGCTAAAGAAATTTCCAAAGGGGTGACGGGCTTGAGAATATCAATTTTAGCGTGGTGAAATAGCCGTTGGAGGTTCAAACGTTTGATGATGGGTGCACGAATGCCAAATTCAAGGCAGTGAAATAGCCATTGGCTTTTAAATGGCGATGGGTGCGAATGTCAAATTTACGGTGATAAGATAGTCATTGATCTTGAAATGCTTAAGGATGGGCCCGCGCATGGAAACTTAGTGACCCACTGAAAAGAGAGCCCAAAATCCCAAATTGCCAACAAAAGATGAGAGATAGCCCCTAGAGCTCAGATTGCTCAAAGAGCCAAGCATAGACACTAATTAGATCAGCCTAGGTGGTAAAATAAAGCGTCGATAGAGGAGTTATTACTGTGAGTGAAATAGTCCTTAAGAAATGGTCATCAAAGGGTGCAAACATTCAATGGCATGGCCTATTTTTCTTCATTTAAGCATGAGTGAGCGGACAATCGCGTAAGTTTCATAAAGAGGGGTGGCCTTGTCATTTAAATAATCAAGCAACCCATGCTTTTACAATGATATTTAATATGATTTAAATGCCTAATTCAAGACTTGGACTGCCGCAACATGGGCCACTCATTCTGAAAAGCACCTAAGTCTTCCTTTTGCATGATATATATTGTAATCTCTCAAGGGGAGAAAGATATCTCTCATATTGTAAGGCAAAGCCCTACCAAATTTCACCTCGAATCAATAAGAAAATATTTTACCTCTATCTGACTGGTTATGCTTTTGAGTTTGTATGTGTATCAATTCTTTGTTCAGTCATTTTAGCTGGATGCTTTCATAAGACTAACACCAACACACCTAGTGTAGCCAAAGACAGTTATGTAGGTTAACTGGAAGTGCTTTAACTAGAGCACAGAGGCAGAAAAGGGTTATCAGATAGTGTGTTTTTTATAGTGCCTATGGTAAGTTCATTTTCTATGTATCTCTATTAAGCTTCCCTATTAAAACCCCTACAATATGCTCTTTTTGCTAGATAAAGTGTATGTTTGCCCCTTTTCTGGTTTAAAGTGTGAATAGCTGAGTGAATCAAACTTGTTTAGTGCATCACCGTTTAAATAGGTTTTATTTTGGTTGTATGCTTCTCCCTTTTCACCCCCCCAATTATTAGCAGTAGGAAATCCAAGACCTCAGAGATGCATCAAAGGGAGATAGCCCTTATCTAGAGATTCTCCCCTCAGTTTTTGCTAGACCCACAACAAGAGGGGAGTCTCCATTGTGCCACATGGAAGAGAGAAGCTCAACCTTCTTTCAAAGGTGCAATCCATAGCGTCAACAATTTTTGGCATGCTCAGTGGAACCAATTTTAATGCTCAAAAAAGTTCTAGGATTGGTGTTGGTCTTGTTACAGCAAGAATGAATCACTAGTTCAACATCTAACGACTCCATTTTGTAGAACATCAGTCTCTGGTCAGAGATTAGCCTGACATCCTATGCCTAAGGTCATCACATGATCTGCTACCAAAGGTGTCCCTTTTGAATTCGTTGAACTACCATTAAACTCAACAAGGTGATTGAGATTTGCAAGGACCCATCTCTATACAGCAAGGCATTTTTCCAGACCCACTATAAAATATACTCACACAATAAGACCCCGACAGAACCCTGTTATCACCATGGCTTTACCTTTTGTGGCCTTTCATGGTTAGAGCCCTTTGAACCTTCTGCATTATGACCCAATCTTAGGGACAAACCTTAAGAGTGTTCCTCATTTTAATGGAGAGGGACCTATTACTGCCATTGAGCACATCATAAATATTGTCAATCTCATTAATATTCACAATGTTACTGAAGAGAACATTGCTATCAGGTTGCTAGCACTGTCTTTTAAGGGTAAGGTTCTGGACTGGTATGGGACTTTGCCTATGAATTCAATTAGTACATGGAACGAATTAGGCACCCTTCTAACAAACAAATTTAGGGAGAAAAGTGATCACCTCTCACTTGCTGAATAGCTAACCACCATGAAAAGAACTCCACATGAATTCATGTAGGATTTCAATACCCAGTTTCAAAAGACACGGGATAGAATCCCCATTTTGGTAAGGCCAACCCCAAGCTATGCCTTCCTCTATTATTTAAAATCTTTGAACAGTGACATTGCTATCACGATACAGTCCATGGGAGGACAAGTGCTACCAGCTGCCTATGAAATAGCCATAGCCGCTAAAAATTGCCTGGTGTAAGCGGGAAAGATATTCCCTAGACCTCACATGCCACTCTTTCTTGAGTTACCACCCCCAGTCCAGACTGTTACACCTACCTTAGCTCTTATACCTGGCATATAAAAATTGACTGCTACTTCACCCAATGACCTCCATGAAGTTAAGAGCTTGCTGCAAAACGTAGCCAATGAACTAGTGGCTCTCAAGAGACAACAAGCTCAAAAATACTGGCCAAATCAAGGATACCAATAGTTTGAACAAGAAAATAGACTCCCTTTTTAGAATTATAATCAAGGACAGGGTCAGTTTGCATAGGCCAGACCATACCAAGGCTATAATCTAGGCGCTCCTTCATCATTTAAAGCTCTTGTGCTCACTCAAAATAATCTAATATAAGAATAGCCAAATTGCTCACCCCTAGGATATGGTCAAGATCAGGCTACTTATACAAATGAGATGTCAAGTCAATTTATGAATGCACAAGACAAACAAGCTGCCCAATTACCAAGCTTTGAGACGTCAATACAACCTGACATGGGCAGGAGTCAAGCTCAGCCTGATTCCACTCTCATGAATCACATGGAAGGTGAATTTTGTGCAATCAAATATGTGGGCAGTATGAACAACCAAGGTGATTATGTTATAGCCAATGCAAGGTCCAAAAGGAGAGCTGTGGAGGAAGCTCAGGTGGCTTCCCAAATGTCCACAACATCTTCTTCATCACATATGAACCGAAAAATTCCAAATTTTAGGCTGTCAATTGCGCCCTTAGCACCTCGGTCTACACCTCAGGCTACAAGGATCTCTAAAGAAAATTGAAAGGGCAGCAACCCTTAGATCAATGTGGTAGACTAGATGAAGAAGCTACACATGAATTTATCCTTATGGGATTCATTGGCAATACTGGGATAAAAGGACATACTCTAGAAGGAGTTGCATGAGCTATTTAAACCAGTTGTCCCAATAAAAGCTGATAACATTTTGATCATGAATGGGCACCCCTCCACAGCAAGCCAGGTAAATAAAGAAGAAAGGTTCCCCCTTTCTATCTATCCTTGGTCATCAGAGATTTCCTGGCGTACAATTGTATTATTGACAGTGGGGCAAGCACCTTAGTAATGCCAAAATGTATTGCATATAAGCTGTGGCTTAAATACAAAGAAATGACCAAGGGAGTCCTACAGCTAGATGGATCACCAGCTAAGACACTAGGAGTAGTACAAGGCCTGAATATAACACTACATGCTTGTCCCACTTTCTTAGTTCCCCATGATGTGGTGGTGGCAGATGTTCCTCCCTACTTTGCCATTTGCTTGTCTAGGGATTTCACATCCAAAATAGGTGGGTACCTAGTAGCAAACTGGTCTTACATGGTTTTTATAACCAAATATGGGACTAAGGTCAAGATTGAGTCAGAGCCAATCCATAGAGATCATCCAGATCCATACTCACTCAAAGCGATGAATGTCAACTACGCCATTATTGATGATGAAAAAATCCAAGTGGATCAATTCGAATCTGCCCTTTACCCTTGAAGGAGTTCCTGACCTACTATTAGATGAATGGAGAAGTGACAACTTCAAACATGACCCATACAAGTTCATAGAAGAGGCAAGTCTTAGAATTTATTGCATGCATGAGGAGGATACTCTCATGCCAAATTTGATGAAGACAAGCCAAGAGAGTTCGAGTTTATGGCAACTCTTCTTTGATGGCTCAAGAAGTAAATTGGGAGCTGGTGGTGGAGTGGTGTTAATTTCCCCCTCATAGGAGAAATATTTCTCAACTTTCAGGTTCTAATTTTCTTTTACTTGCAATGTTGCAGAGTATGAATCTCCCATATATTATTTGGAGTGGGCAAGGAAAAGAGGAATCAAAGAGCTGTAGGTTTTTGGGGACAGTGAGTTGATCATAAATCAGGTGAAAGGCCTAAATCTGACCAACAATTCCTTGCTTAAGTATTATGAGCACAGGGTATGGGATTTAGTGGAGAGTTTCCTTTCTTTCAATGTTACTTCCATTCCAAAAGAGCAGAACAAGCAAGCTGATAGACTAGCAATAGTTGGTGCTCAGTTTGATGTCCTAAAGGAGATAGGTCAAGATAATAGTCCACACCATTTAAAAGTGGTAATCAAACTCTCTGTGCCTGATAACATCACCAACTAGTAGGTGTTTGATATTGATCAGTAGATAGCGCTCTTTGTCATGTCCCCTTTTTCATGGACATTGACAGGCTTGATGATTAGCCTATTATGCGACCTTCGTAGGCTGATTGGATGGATAGAAGGTCATGATGGAGATTGGCTTGGCTTTGATTTACAGAATTCCTATAGTCGGCTCTCATTCAGGTTATTTCAGACACATTGGCCCTGAGCTCCTATTATTTAGGGATATTTGACATACAGCAGAGCACCCTTGTTTTGATATGGTCATGTGCAGAATCACTCCCTGGTTCACCAGCTTCAGACGGTTTGAGGATCCGACATGTATTGAGGGAGATATTAATATTTGATTGATTTAATCAAATATTAATTATTTGGTCTAATTTTAAATTAGATATTAATTAATTATTAATTAATTATTTGGTCTAATTTTAAATTAGATATTAATTAATTATTAATTAATTGGTCTAATTTTAAGACCCAAGTTCTAATTTGAGGGATTCTAATTTTAGAACCCCAATTTCTAATTTGAGAAAATCTAATTTTAGCCAGCACACCTTTGGAAGGGTATAAGAGTTCTCATGGGAGAGAGTTTGAAGGTATGCATCGATTATTGATTATTGATATTGAAGAAATTCATCTGTGAAGACTGAGCCAAGGGTTCCAGGATTCCATTGCAGTGGAGAACGTCAACTCTTCATTGTGTGTGATTTAGAGGCTGTGAGATATCAGTTGATTTATTGCCAAATTGAGAGATAGCTTCATACAGAAGTTATTACAGGGGTACAGATTTGAGAGATAACTTCACATAGAAGTTATCACAGTGTTTCAGGTATTTTGAGAGATAACTTCACACAGAAGTTATCACAGTAATTCAGGTATTTATTTTATTAGTTTTTATTCAATAAATTATACAGATAGAGGTATTCTGTATTAGAATAGTATATCTTCAGATTAGGGGTGAAGACAGATAGGTTGTGCTTATTCGACGGCCGTACAAAGTCCGTACAGGTCAGTACAGATCCAGGCAGAGACCGACCATGATAGAAAGAGAGTCCCAGTGATCGACATCGACCGAATGGAGACCGACGTCGGCAATGAAGCGCCGACAGAGACCGACACCGGCAGTATATCGATCGACATCGGCGACTGTGTGTTCGACATAGCAAGCCGAGACATACAGATTCAAGCTCAGTTGCCATATTTGCAAAAGTTAATCAGGGTTTTAAGGCCGTATCTGAATATTTCTTTTATGCATGACGGTGGACATCTATTGTAACCATTTGGACAATAATAAAATTAGTGATTTGACAGTTAAGAGATTTACTGTGGTTTCTTGTTATTCAAATTTATTCTACAAATTTGTATCTTTGTTCAGAGTTTTGTGTTGCTATATTTCCTGTTTGGAGGAGATATCACACTCTTCTTGCAAGAGAAGGATGAGTTTGCCTCTAGAAATCAAGCCAAGTTATAGCAGCAATATGGCAGCCAGATAGTTTAGCTAAAGAAAAACAAACTTCCCAAAGGCTTGGTCACTCTCAAAAGTATCTTCAACAAGGATGACCAATTGAAAAATGACAAAGCAAGCATCACAATGAAGAAAGAAAACTATGAAAAGGTTAAGATATTCAAGAATAGGTTGCTTGCACTTGGGAAGGTATGTACAGATCATGAAACGCATGCTTTCATCTTATTGTGCCAGGAATTTGCTAATGTCTTCACTTGGGAGCATAGCAACTTGAAGGGTTTTGACCCAAGTTTGGCCCAACATACCATTGAGCTGGAGAAAGGCGCCAATCCCATCAAATAGAAATAAAGGCTTGTCAACCCGAAGATTGAGCCTCTCATGTAGAAGGAACTCACCAAGCTGATTGAGTCCAGAATCATATTTCCGATCAAACACTCTTCTTGGCTGGCCAACCTTGTCCTTGTCTGGCAAAAGAATGGGGAGATCAGACTGTGTGTGCACTTCAAAGACCTTAATAGAGTCTCATTGAAAGACCACTATCCTCTCCCAAGTATGGAGCAAATCCTCCAAATGGTGACGGGCAGTGAACATTTTCCCCTCTTAGATGGGTATTTAGGGTATAATAAGATCTTAGTGCAATACTGTGATCAATATAAGATATCCTTCACTACCGAGTGGGGAACATTTGCTTACCAAAAAATGCCATTTGGACTGTCCAATGCTATGCCACTTTTCAATGAGCTATGGACATGGCTTTTCAAGGCCTGATAAATAATATTGTACTGGTATATCTTGATGATGTGATAGTATTTTCTAATGAAGTAGACCAACATATAAGACACCTTAAGCAAATCTTTGAGAGCTGTAAAAAGTTTGGTATCTCTCTCAACCCAAAGAAATGCATGTTCGTTGTCCATGAAGGTAAACTCCTTGGCCATGTTGTTTTGAAAGAGGGCTTGACCATTGATCCAGAAAGAGTTTGCTCCATCCTAGAGATATCCTTGCCTAAGCATAAGAAAGGTCTGTAAAGCTTCTTTGGCAAAATAAATTTCATTAGGAGATTTATCACAAATTTTGTCGAGATAGTAAATCCACTGACCTTTATGTTGAAGAAAGATGAGAAATTCGTGTGGACAATGCAAAGAAAGGATAGTTTTGAAGGGATCAAGCAAGCTATCACCCAAGATCCTACCTTGATCAGTCCTGACTTCACCAAGGATTTCAACCTCTACACCTTCAAAAATGAAGAGGTAATCTCTGCTATGCTTACCCAAGAAATAACAAGAACCTTGAATAGTTGGTTGCATTTTTTAGCCAAGGTCTAGAAGGTTTTGAGATCAGGCATACATATGTGGAGAAGCAAGTCCTTACGGTCATACAAAGCCTGAAGAAATTTAGACATATGCTATCTAACAGTAGGGTTCATCTCATGGTGCCACATTCCATCATCAAAGATTTCTTGATCAACCGTGATCTAAATGAAAAGAGAGCGGGATGGATCACCAAAGTAATAGAATATGACGTGGACATCAAAACCACCAAGCTGGTAAGGGGAAAAGGCCTGTGTGAATACCTTGTTGCAAACTTTAAATCACAAAAAGAGGACATTTTGCTAATCCATGATGAAGCTACAATAGAAGAACCAACAATCACGAAGGATTAGGCATCAGACATGAAATGTTTCCTTCTCACTGGTGAGTGCCCACAGGGACTAGATAAGACCAAGAGTAGATATTTCAGACTCCAATCTCTCCCTTATGTCCTGATTGATGGGGTGTTGTTTAGAAAAAAAAATTGGGAGTACTCTTGAGGTGCATAGACCCAGGTCAAGTTGATAGGGTGCAGTCTGAGTTCCATGATGGGCCAGCTGGTAGTCACTTTGCTCTTAAGCTTACAGCTGCAAGGATTATGAGAGTTGGTTACTTCTGGCCCACTCTAGTTAGAGACACCCATGTCTGGGTACGAAAGTGCCAAAAGTGTGCTCTCTTTGATGGAAAACAACCACTGGCTGTAATGCCTCTACAACCTATTCAGGTAGAACAACCATTCATGCAATGGGGCCTCGACTTCATAGGGATGATTAACCCTCCTTCTAGTGCTAGCCACAAATGGGTCTTGACCGCTATAGACTACTTCATGAGATGGGTAGAAGTTGTTGCTTTGAAGGAGGCCAATGAATGTGCAGTCCTAGATTTTTATGAAGGCCTGGTGACAAGGTTTGGAGTCCTAGCTACCATCATTTCAGACAACACATTAGCTTTCTTGGGAACCAAAATGAGTGAGTGGGTGTTGGGATACGACATCTACCTCAACACTTCTTCTAACTACTACCCACAAGGGAACGGGTTGGCTGAGTCCACCAACAAGAATTTGATTAGAATTATCATAAGGATAATAGAGGAGAATCAAAGAAATTGGCATGCTAAGTTGAAAACAGCCCTGTGGGCAGATAGGGTCACTCCAAAGAGGGTAGTTGGCAATTCACCATACATGCTTGTGTATGAAAGGGAGGCTAGACTTCTTATTTCTCTTGAATTGCCAGATTTGGATCTTGCTCACTAGCTGCAATTAGAATAAGGCAACAACATGGAGGTTAGGCTGTGTGAATTGATGAAACTTCAGGAGATAAGGGACCAAGCCATGGTTTCTATGACCAATTGTCAGCAACAAACGAAGAAACTCTTTGACAAGAAATCCTCATCAAAAGGTTTCTCTGAAGGTGACATCATCTTAAAATGGGATAAAGACCAAGCTAAACCTGGAATGCACACAAAGTTTGATGCCTTATGGAGTGGTCCATATGTCATCACTCAGTTGAAGCAACATAATGTATTCCAACTCTCTAGGTTGGATGGTGAAGAACTACATATCCCAGTTAATGGGATATATCTTAAGCATTGTCACTAAGCCTTCTCTCATCATGTATATATTTTCTTTATTTTTCCCTATTTTCCCTAAGTGCTTTTGCACATGTTCATAGTTTTTTAACCTTGTGTGTGTTTTGTTTACCTTTTGGGGTAAAAGCTTCATGATTGAATGTTGGATCTCTCAAGGTTATTGTCAAGCTTTTAGGTTGAGTTTTGACTCCGTGCCCAATGAACTTGCAAGTCACTGGTTTCTTTAGTGTGGCAAGCATGATTCCCTTGGGAATCACCAATTTGTTGACCATTTTGGTCCTACAGGGCAAAAATTGGTCTCCTTCTTCCCCTGATGTTCTGAGCCATCAGTCATGAATTTGGTTTGCACAAGCCTTTAGACAAAGAGATGGACTAGTTCAAAGAATGCAAGGCTTTTATAAAGCTCTGAGGATGAAGTGCCTGAAGGAATTCCTTTGAACATTTTGCCTGAGGAAATTCACAAGGAAAGAGACCAAAAATTGAAGGCACATTTCCAAAAAATTATAAAAAGTGGTTCAATGTCGAGGTTCAATGATATGAAATGAACTACACAGACCAACCAATAGTCACATGATCTTTTCAAGAACTTTGAACTTTGAACTTTGATATATTGAAATATTGAACCGTTGAACCATTGAACTCCACTATGTAGGTTCAAGCGGTAGGTTCAATGATACATTAAATTCATAAGGGAACTAAGTGAACATGACTCTTTGCAGAACATAGAGTATTGAACTATTAAACTATTGAACCATTAAACTTTGAAAAAGGGTTCAACTTCAATTGAAAGGTTTAAATTCATAATTGAAAAACCCGAAATGGCCTAAGCAATTCCCAAAAAAGGTAATAGAATTCTTTTGGAGGGCACTTTGGTTAGGAAGGACCAAATTATAAGTTTTAAAGGGGCATTTCAAGACCTAAAGGACCCTCGTAAAAGGCAATGAGTAGACTTATCAAAGTGAGCAAGGCAAAGAATTCCTTTAGAGAAAAGTCTGAAGGAAATCCATGGCAAACAAAGGCAAAAATTCCTTCAGAAAATACAGGGTAAAGGACAAAGGATTTCTTCGGACATTTTGTCCGAAGAAAATCTAAGGGAAAATCCAAAGGCACATTTCCTTCAGACATTTTTTCTAAAGGAATTCAAGAAGGGAAAGGGCTAAGACTCCAAAGAAAAGATTCCTTCAGGCAAAATGTCTAAAGGAATTGAGAACTAAAGGAGCCCGAAGGGCACGTGCCCTTGTGGGGGACTCTCGATGGACCAATAAGGGACCTTTTCTAGGCCTGAAGGGACACCTTCCCTTCGGGAAGGATCAAATTCAAAAGGCCGAAGGAATTATTAAAGGGCAAAGAAATTGCCAAAGGGGTGACGGGCCTAAGAACATCAATTTTAGCATGGCAAACTAGCCGTTGGAGGTTCAAACATCTGGTGATGGGTGCATGAACATCAAATTTAAGGCGGTGAAATAGTCGTTGGCTTTCAAATGGTGATAGGTGCACGAACATCAACTTTACAGTGATAAGATAGTCGTTGATCTTGAAATGCTTAAGGATGGGCTTGCGCATGGAAACTTAGTGACCCACTGAGAAGAGAGATAGAGAGCTCAAATTGCCAACAAAAGATGAGAAGATAGCCCCTAGAGCTCAGATTGCTCGATGAGCCAATTACATACACTAATCAAATCAGCCCAAGTGGTAAAAGAAAGTGTTAGTAGAGGAGTTATTACTGTAGGTGAAATAGTCCTTAACAAATGGTCATCAAAGGATGCAAGCATTCAATGGCGTGACCTATTTTTCTTCGTTTGAGCATGGGTGAGCATACAGTCACGTAAGTTTCATAAAGAGGGGCGGCCTTGTCATTCAAATGATCAAGTAACCCATGCTTTTACAATGATATTTAATATGATTTAAATGCTAAAGTCAAGACTTGGACTGCTGCAACATGGGCCACTCATTCTAAAAAGTGCCTAAGTCTTCCTTTTTCATGTTATATATTGTAATATCTTAAGGGGACAAAGATATATCTCATATCATAAGGCAAAGCCCTGCCAAATTTCACCTTGAATCAATAAGAATGTGTTTTACCTCTATCTAACAGGTTATGCTTTTGAGTTTGTATGTGTATCAATTCTGTATTCAGTCATTTTAGTTGGATGCTTTCACAAGACTGACACTAACACACCTAATGTAGCCAAAGATAGTTATGTAGGTTAACTGGAAGTACTTCAGCTGGAGCACAAAGGTAGAAAAGGGTTATCAGATAGTGTGTTTTCTACAACCCCTGTGGTAAGTTCATTTTCTATGTGTCTCCATTAAGCCTCCATGTTAAAACCCCTACAGTCTGCTCTTTTTGCCATATAATGCGTATGTTCACCCCCTTTCTGGTTTAAAGTGTGAATAGCTGAGTAGATCAAACTTGTTTGGTGCATCACCATTTAGATAGGTTTTATTTCAGTTGTATCCTTCTCCCTTTTCACCCCCCCCATTATTAGCAGTAGGAAATCTAGGACCTCAGAGATGCATCAAAGGGAGCTAGCCCTTATCTAGATATTCTCCCCTCAGTTTTTGCCAGACCCACAGCAAGAGGGGAGTCTCCATTATGCTGCGTGAAAGAGAGAAGCTTAGCCTTCTTTCGAGGGTGCAATCCACAGTGTCAATAGGAACATAAAGATGTCTGAGCTTGTAGAGAAGTTGGGTAGACAAGTATAACTCCTACACTTATTTACCTTGCACAAGGTTGGTGTAAGTTGATGCAAAGTCTTGATATGCTAAGTAGAGGGATATCTGATCTACGAAGTTATGGCTACATGCATCTAGAACCATGATGAACACTTGAATTGATAATTGGCTAAGGTAATCTACAACCTTGTCTTCCCTCCCTTTTTTATGCTTGATCATGGGATGAAACTACTGCTAGTAAGTCATCCATTTCATATGGTGCATGTTTTCCAACTTATTTTATGACTATAGGAACTAAAGTGGTTTATGGTTCGAATGAACAACTATTTTCTTTCCAATAATGTAGTGTCACCATTGCTTAATTTCTTGCACAGTAGCATATAATTCATTCTCATAGGTGGAGTACCTTTACATCATATCACTAAACATCCTTGAGTGGTATGTGACTAGATGTCCATGTTGTATGAGTAGTACACCAAGTGCATGGTCAGATGCATCAATGTAAATTTCAAATGTTTACATAATGTTAGGTATTGAAAGAAT
This sequence comes from Torreya grandis, assembly GCA_037957365.1. Classification (NCBI taxonomy): domain Eukaryota; kingdom Viridiplantae; phylum Streptophyta; class Pinopsida; order Cupressales; family Taxaceae; genus Torreya; species Torreya grandis. Next base: position 4,856,643 of record JARHVA010000462.1, read on the forward strand.
AGTCATTACGCAAGGTATTACTTGATTGCCTCAAAAGTGTAATTTTGTGCATGTGTCTAGTTAAACTTGACTTTGGCACGTGTAAGCTGGTTGAGATCCCAAGAGATGTGTGAGAAACTAAGGATGAACATGCATTAGAAGTTAGTAAGTCCAAGAAAACTCCTTAATTATATGAGATTGTGAGAATTAAGCCAATATTGGATCACTTTGATCTTCTCTAAATCTACTCTGATGTCAGTGTGATCAATGATGTAGCCCAAGTATTGGATATGTATTGTGCCAAATATAAACTTCACTAAGTTGTATTATAACTTATGTTGGCCCAAAGTATCTAAGACACATGAGATGTGCTCCATATGCTCCTCCCAAGTCTTGTTGAAGAGGAGAATGTTATTTAGGTAGATGATGGTGAAGGAGTTTAGGAAAGGCCTAAGTAGATCATCCATTAAGCGCATGAAAGTGGTTGGTGCATTGGTGAGGCTGAAAGTCATGACCAACTATTTATGCAATCCTTCCCAAGTCTTAAACTTTATTTTCCAAATGTCTTCAAGATGAACTAGAACCTGATGGTTATATGACTTCAAGTCAATCTTGGTGAATTATTATGCACCTCAGAGCTGGTCTAGAAGGTCATCAATGTGTGATAGTACATATTGATTCTTCGCTATGATTTTGTTGAGTGTGTGATAGTTTATACAAAGTTGCTAGGACCCATCCTTCTTGGTTGTGAGGACTATCAAACTCCCACAAGGTGAAGTGTTGTGCCTGATCTTGTGCAGATCAAAAAGCTCTTAAATTTGGCATCAAACTTCATCATTCTCCCAAACTGATCTATGATAGAGGGGGATATTTAAGAGATGGGATATAGGGACAAAATCAATGTGGTGTTTTAATACATAGAGTGTTGAAAGGGCTTTAGGTTCTATGAAGACTTCATTACTTTATTCCAGTAACTTATCGAGTTGTTGTTGTTGCAATGTTGTGCGAGTGTTATGTGCTGCCAGGGTGTGCTTCAATTTTAACTACATAGGTGTATCAAAGTGGACCACGAGTAACATGAACTTATATGCATGTGTGATGAGCCTACGACATTTCTTGGTAGAGACCGAGGTGACTTTGATCACAAGCACTAACTCAAAAAGGTTATGGAAGTGTTATTACACATGAATAGTCCATTGATGTGTCTTGGCTTGATATTTAGCTTCATAGTTATACAAGTACAATCTCCCTAGTAAGACGTTATAAACCACTAGAGGTGCGATGTCACAAGTAACATTATCCTCCATAGGCTTACCTTTATACTAAAAAGTGCATTATCATCATACCTGTATATATATCCCCTATTGAATCCACCCTAAAGAGTATGTCTTTGGATGTGCAATAGTGGCAATACCGAGGCACTAAGTTATGGATAATGTGGTGTTGTTCTTTTGGCTTCCACTATTGATGATGACATGGAGAGGCCAACCCTTCACCCAAAACATGGTATGGAAGAGATATTCATACTCTTCAAAAATGTCGATCCTAGTGCTGTTGGTGCTCAGACAAGAGGCATCTGGATCATCATCCATCGATGTGTGTTCTAATCTAGATTATGCAATCAGGGATTGATATGCATAACATTCAAAATCATCATGAGTGGATGAGAGATGGTAATGACACCACTTATCACTGGACTTCTTCTTGCCTTTTGTTTGAAGTAAAAGTTATTGAAACCTTTAAAGGTTGAGCAGTCTTTTGGTGCTGCTCTCCTTTGTGAGAAGTGTGGTGTTACTTCTACATAAAAGGTTGTGGCATGGAGTTGTGTGAAGGCTAGGCCTTATGCATTGTGTTGGATGAAGAGGTGACACATTGCTTCATCTTTACCTTGGATTCAATATTTACAACACTACAATATGCTTGCCCCAAAGTGTAAGAAGTCAAGAACTCCATTTTCACATTGATATAAGGTGATATTTCACTGATGTACTTCATCACCTTATATTTTTTGCTCAAGTTCTCATGCAGATGCACACAATAGTCATGGAAAATGTTGGTGTAGAATTCCATAAACTGATCTTTATGTTGATGTAGCTGTTGAAAATTGATGTATTCATATTCAAATTGGCATAGAGGGTAGTATTCCTCCTTCAACACATCAATAAAAGTCTTATAGGATTCAATTAGAACACACTCTTATGTGCATTGTGCACTGAATCTCTCCCACTAATGAACAATCATTATGGACATCTTCAGTACTACGAAGGTGATCTTCTCAACATCAGTAAAAGAATTGATTGAGAAGTATAGCTATCAAATCCATATATCTAAAGTTTTGGCATCGATCTTACATTTGAGCATCGATCTTACATTTGAGCAGAGGGATCTTAAGATTGAATTGAACCTTAAAGGGGGTTTGTTTCTTAAATTATTAGTGAGTGAACTGTGGAGGTGTGGCAAAAGGTGTTGGATTGAGCTATACCATCAATTTATAAAAGTGGCCAAAAAGTTTGGTGCATTATGGCTTCAGTGCATTGAAAATGAGCTTTCATACCTTGAAGGATACCTTAGGTTGCTTCTAAGCATCAGCCATCTTAATTTTGCTATGATGTTCATCTAGATATTCTAAAATATAACTAATTGATAAACCTTCCTTCTCGAGTTACGCTCATGTGTTTATAGACATAAAAATGAATAAAGCTTTCTAGCTCTAATACCAATGATCCACACCATAGAGCCCAAGACCAAGTGTGTAGGGGACAACCAAGTTTTGGTTATGCAGAATGAATGGGTAAAGCTAATTTAGAAAGAAATAATTAAAGACATTCAATGGAGCGAAAGTCTCTCTTGCAGGAAATGCAACTTCTATTCATTAATGGTGAATAGGGAAAACTAGTACAATGTGTTACAATACATGTTTTATAAATTAGATATGCAAAGCATGTTATCTATGTTATGACTGTGTGTAGCATCCACCTTCAACTAGATATTTATGTTACATACTTATACAAATAAATTACAAGTACAGTTACAGCCACTATCGATTACCAAAAAGATGGTTGTGTCGATTCATCTTCTAGGATAGATGATGCTTGGTAAACCCCTTAGAGCACATGGTTGATGCAAGTTGACACGTAGATTCATTGAAGGAGTCAAGAAGTTGGATAGGCACAGAAAACTATAAGTTATGGCACAATGAGGTGCACATGTTTGTTAGCTGTAGAGTGCATAAAAATTAGTGAGTTGGTATGGAACTTGTCTAGTGCATGGGCTAATGAGGCATGTGGGTCTTTGAGTTGTGAAGTGCATAGTAAGGAGTGTGTAGTGTGGAGTGTGCATGGGTCAATGCATAAAAGTATATGGTATGGCATGGGAATTGTGCATCTGACTTTAAGCAAACTTTGGGCAAGGAGTGCACAAGATTGGGTGAGAGGTGCATGCCCTGTGAAGTAGAGTGAATGAGAAGTAAGATCAGTTGTGCAGGAACTACACATAGCTCAACAAATATCCAATTAAAGCTCTATTTAGGTTTGAAAAAATGTGGCTTAAACATTCTAAGTTTGAAGATTTTATTACCCAACAATAGAAATCTCCTAGTAACATATATGGGATTAAGATGTATCTATTCTGCCAAAAGCTTAAAGATATCAAAAATGATTTAAAGAAATTGAACCACCTTATATTTCAAAATATATTTCAGGCCAAAAATGACTTAGAGAAGAGAAGTGGGGAGATCCATGAGTTGAGAATGGATGATCATAATTCCATGGATCTATTGGAAGAAGAAGAAGATATTGCACGTAAACTGGAAAAAAATTACAAATAAGAGGACATTTACTGGAAGCAAAAGTCTAGGGTATAATGGTTGATAGAGGGATATAGGATACCAATTTTTCTCATATTTCATGTAAAATAAGAGGACAAAGAAACCATATTCATAAGCTAAAAACTATAAAAGGCACTAGCTTGGAAAAACCTAAGGAAATTAAAAATTATATGGTGAGATAGTGGGAAGATTCTCTCAAGCAAGATAGCTTGGAGAATCAAGAAAATCAATAAATTTTATGGAGATAAATTCCCCAACTAGTCAATCAGACAGATAATAAAAACTTGATAGACTAATGCTCAATTGAAGAAGTCAAGAATACGATCTTCGAGATGGTAAGAGATTGCTCACCTAGTATGGATGGGTTCCCTGATATCTTCTTCCAACACTTTTAAGATCTCATCAAAGAAGAAATCAGGGAAGTAACTGTTAGGATTGTGGAGCTAAAAGCTTCACTGATGCAAACAGGAGAGGAGGTTGCTGAAGGTTGCTGAGTTGCAGAGAAGTTGGGGTCGGTCTGATCAGCCGACGTCGGCGGGAGAGCATAGAGAAGCAACCGACGTCGGTCATATATCGGCCGACGTCAGTCACCTCCAGGCAGACAGGGACCAACATCGGTCGCCTGTGTGGTTCGACTGCGAGCTAATTACGGGCAGTTAGCTAACGAACCAAGTGTTTGCATGATGAGTGCTAATTTTAGACTCATAGCTGCGGATCTAATTATTGTAATTAGATGTCTAATTATTGTTTGGATGAGATCTATATAATAGACTCATGGTTGTATTGGAAAAGTGTGCTAGGGAGTAAGAGAGCATAATTATAAGCTCCTTCTGTGTGTGAGGTAGAGCAATGGTGCGTTCCTCCTAGTGCCTCGGTACCAGGTGTGTTGGTGCTGGATTGGAGAGCCATGTGTGTAAGGTCGAGGTTCACAGGTGAGCAGAACCGTTGTTTGATTTGCAGGTGTGCAAGGTCATATAGACAGCAACACAACAGGGAGCAGTATCAGGCAGGATCTACTTGGAGTACAGGTGTGTACTCAGATAGAGCAAGAGGAAGGCAAGGGAGTTCCTTCCATAAGTATGGTCTGTTGAATTGCAGGTTGTTGCAGATTCATGGGAGATCTACTTGAAGTACCTTGAGTACTTGTGGAGCACGTGGAGTGCTTGTGGAGTGCGTGGAGCACTTGTGTTGTGCGTGGAGCACGGGAGGTGAACACCAACTCTGTATTTTGAGTTGGGTGTTGGGACCTGAGAGGGAGAGCTTTGGGGAGAAGAATTACTATTCACTTGAGGTGTGGGAAACCTCTGAAGAGGTGGTGGAGAAGAAGTGGCATCTTCTTTATTATATTCTTTTCTGTATAAAGTGTTAATACAATTTGTGTATTGTCTCTCATATCATGTGTTATTCTGAATTCTAGTTACTTGGTGAATCTGGTTAATTTCCGCATATTAAGTTGCTTGGTTTGGTAATCAAATTGTGTGCTTCCGGTTTATCTCCCAACAAGTGGTATCAGAGCTAAGGTTGGAGGAAGCAGGTTTTGTGTTTGGTTACAGGGCACTCTCAGGGGTTTCTGATCGAGTGGGAGTAGAGCAACAGCAGATCAAAGTAAGCTAAGAATGGAGGAGTTGAAAAGCACAGATGGTCACTCACGGTCCTATGGAAAGAAAGAGCAGGTAAAAGATTATTGTTGGTTGGTAGCAGATCAGCATGAAGAAACTGAAGAAGCAGATGTTGCAGGTGTTATTGCACAGGATGTTCTTGGAGGTTTCTTGGATAAAGTTGAATCTTGGATAAAAGATTCAGTTGCCTCTTTCCATGCAGTTCCAGGTAGAGGAGCTGGTAAGCCTTGCCAAAGAATTGGCAAAGGGGAAGTGAAGCTGAAATTGCAGGCGGCCAACACACAGGTGTTGATGAAGGTCATGCAGGTCCCAGGTTTGGAGATATGGCTAATTTCTTCAGAAAGATTGGGTGATGAGAGATGCACAAGAACTCTCACAGCGGATGCACTTGAATTAGCTGGTGGTAAGAAAACAGGTATCCTTTATCTACTTGTTTATATTACTGATTCTTCTTTTGTTGTGGAGACGTGGCTTCGTAGGCTTGGTCACATGAGCAGGAAGGAGATGCATGTTCTTAAGCGGAAGACAGATATATTTGACAGGCTTAAGAACTGGAAAGCCTTGGTGTTTATGGAGGAGATGGCGGATAGAACCCAGTGGATGTGGCTGGATACTTCTGAGCAGGGCAGTTTGGACATGGGTTTTGATTCAAAGAAGCTCGCGGGTAAAAAGTCATCACTCACAGGCGAACACAGGTACCGATGTCGGTCAGGAGGAACCGGCGTCGAATAGACAGGTGCCGATGTCGGTCATGTGCAGACCGAAGCTGGCGATGTCGGGCAGAGTAAGACCGACGTCGGTCAAGGGACCGACGTCGGTAGTATGTAAGACCGATGTCGGTCAGAGGACCGACGTCGACAGAAGGGACACCAGCGCTGGCAGGTTGGTAGTCAGGTACAGACGCATGGAACCGACGTCGGTCGGATGTAGACTATGGAGTGACCGAGGTCGGTCACTGTAATGAATTTTGGGTGGACAGCATGTTGTCAAGGAGTCTCAAACACCCATACGGAGGACTGAAGGCATAAGTAGGCCCTCAAATTCGTGTTCCTCTTCTTCATACTTGTTGCTGATTTTATAGCAGGAAGGATCCAGGAAACAGGTGTGAGCTTGGCATGGATGAGGATGTGATTCCTTGGAGGAGAACCAAACAGGTGTGTTTTGGTAGGGTTGCCAGCAGGTATGAAAGCACAGAGACGAATGGATACCTTAGTAGAAGAATAGAGAGAATGGATACGTGAGACGGAAGACCAGGTATATGGTCTTGTGGAGCTGCAGGACAGTGGTACAGGTTTTGACAGGTGGAGAACGGAGCATGGCTTCAGTCAATGTCAGGGTAACTACTGTGATTTGACTTACCATGGGGATGGTGATTGCAACATCATTCTGTTTCTATATGTGGATGGTATATTTGCTAGCTAGCAGGTTAGTACATACAGGGTTTTGCTGAGCTAAGGGTAAGATTAGTTCAGTGGCATGTCATGAGGAGTTTGGAGCAGCGGAATTCTTTGACATGGGAGACATGGAGATCACAGGTTGATTTTGTCTCGAGTGGGAGCTGATGTGAATCAGGTGTTGGCAAGGTTCAGGATGCAGAATCAGATCACACTAAGGGCTGGACAAGTACAGTGTCCGAAATCACATGAGGTCTGGTATAGACCTGAGTATTCCCATGCAGTGGGAGCTGTCAGAGAGTTAGGAGCCAATTCGGGGAAGTGGGTTCTCAGGTTTTCTGAGAGGGACCAGCATGCTAATTTTAGACTCATAGCTGCGGATCTAATTATTGTAATTAGATGTCTAATTATTGTTTGGATGAGATCTATATAATAGACTCATGGTTGTATTGGAAAAGTGTGCTAGGGAGTAAGAGAGCATAATTATAAGCTCCTTCTGTGTGTGAGGTAGAGCAATGGTGCGTTCCTCCTAGTGCCTCAGTACCAGGTGTGTTGGTGCTGGATTGGAGAGCCAGCTGGGTTCTTCAGGAGTGTAGGATCTTGGTCACAGTTGCATGGCCTATATAGGAGATCTACATGGTAAGTAAGATCGTTGATCTGCAGGTGTATGTGTGTGCAAGGTCAAGGTTCACAGGTGAGCAGAACCGTTGTTTGATTTGCAGGTGTGCAAGGTCATATAGACAGCAACACAACAGGGAGCAGTATCAGGCAGGATCTACTTGGAGTACAGGTGTGTACTCGGACAGAGCAAGAGGAAGGCAAGGGAGTTCCTTCCATAAGTATGGTCTGTTGAATTGCAGGTTGTTGCAGATTCATGGGAGATCTACTTGAAGTACCTTGAGTACTTGTGGAGCACGTGGAGTGCTTGTGGAGTGCGTGGAGCACTTGTGGTGTGCGTGGAGCACGGGAGGTGAACACCAACTCTGTATTTTGAGTTGGGTGTTGGGACCTGAGAGGGAGAGCTTTGGGGAGAAGAATTACTGTTCACTTGAGGTGTGGGAAACCTCTGTAAGGTGGTGGAGAAGAAGTGGCATCTTCTTTATTGTATTCTTTTCTGTATAAAGTGTTAATACAATTTGTGTATTGTCTCTCATATCTTGTGTTATTCTGAATTCTAGTTACTTGGTGAATCTGGTTAATTTCCGCATATTAAGTTGCTTGGTTTGGTAATCAAATTGTGTGCTTCCGGTTTATTTCCCAACAGTAACATAGGTATCAAATTAATCTCAAGGGATGTTAAAAGCATTTAACTCTACTTTCCTTGTTCTCGTTCTGAAGAAATAAAAAAAAGAACTCCAAAGGATTTTTGCCTGATTTCTCTTTGTAATACCATCTAAAAAATAATCTCCAAAATCATAGCTAACATGCTTCAAAAAATACTTCCTAAATTCATCTCAGAGGAAAATGGAGGTTTTGTGAATGGAAGACAAATTAAAGATGGTATTTTCATTTCTCATGAAATCTTTCACTCCTTGTATGCTAGTAAAAGACAATGTATGTTGATTAAGTTAGACATGTCGAAGACTTACGATAAAGTCAAATGGTCATTTCTAGATGGAGCGCTCCAAATATTTGGGTTTAGTAAATAATGGAGAAAATGGATAAAAATTTGGCACTCCTCTTCCAATTTCTCGGTCATGATTAATGGATCCTTGAAAGGATTCTTCCCTTCCAATATGGATCTTAGACAAGGTGATCCTCTCTCTCCTTATCTTTTGATCCTCATGTTGGACGCCCTTAAAAGACATAAAGTTTATAAAAGAAGAAAATAGAATCAAATGAATATAAGTTAATACAGAAGGTATAAGTCATTCTCACCTTTAATTTATGGATGATACCACACCATTTGCCTTTCCAACTTACTAGGAGTTCAGGGAAACAAGGGATTTGTGTAACTATGAAAAAGCCTCAAGACAATCAATAAAAAAAATTAAATCTAATATTTTATTTATCAATGTCACACCCAATATCAATTTTTCCTTAGTATAAAATTGTGTTTCGAAAAGGCCTCTCTTCCAAACAATTACCTTGGTTCCCCCTATTCAAGGGCAATGGTAAAAAAAATATCTTTAACAAAATTATTGATAAGATGTAGAGAAAGCTAAGTAACTGGAAAGGCAAACATTTGACTTATTTAATTTGAATCATACTTATAAAGATGGTGTTATAAGCCATTGCCATATACTAGTCTCTCTTATGAAGGATCCTTTAGGAATTATCATCGAGATGAGTAAAATCCTTCAAAATTTTCTTTGGCAAGGAATGGAGGACAAAGCTAAATTACCTCTCCTCACGTGGAACAAAGTATGCAAACCAATCACTCATAACGAATCAGGGATAAGGAACCTCAAAAATGTCAACTTGGCTCTCATTGTCAAAATCATATGGAGAATTGGATCTAATCCTCAAAAAAATGGAATGAAATCTTTAAAGATAAATATCTCGACGAGGGGAATTCATAAAGAATCTTCATAGTGAACTTCCATTGTAATCTGATATTTGGAATAACACAAGGGAAGGTAGAGAGATAATCTTAAAAGGGTTATTTCAACAAGTTTAAAATGAGGGAATAATATATTTCCAAGAAGATTAATGTGTCACCCAAAAACCCTTCAAATTGGGACCTATTTTTGATCACATTAGAGAGGAAAGCATAAGATGATGGGGGCATAAAGTGAAATATTATTGGATCAAAAATGAAGAACAAGGTCATAGTACTTTCACTTGGAAAACTTTCCAAATTCTGATGGTACTCATGATGAATCCTAAAAGATATTAAATGGTATCCTTTAAGGTTTTTGGGCTCCCTAGAGCTCGAAAAAAGACTCTTTGAATTGGAACAGTAGTGGCACAAGGGTTTATTTAATAAAAGAAGGATATGAAGCTCAGATGTAATCCAACCCTAATGCCTTCGAAAGGTCTTTATTGAGAAACATATGGAATTCAAAATTATGGATGAAGTCTAAAGCTTCCTTTGGTTGGTCACGCATGAAAATATTTTAACAATGGAAAACTTAAAGAAGAAAGGTTTCCAGGGACCTTCGAGATGTGTCTTGTGTTACAAAAATGAAGAAAATGTCTCCTTATTCTCCATTGTAAGTATACCTTGAGGAAATGGGAAATGTGACCAAGTATTTTAGTTTGGAAAGTCTGGATCGAAAGGAATGCTAAAATATTTGAGGATAATAGACAACACAAACTCAAAGAACAACTTTGGAAAGAAATAGAAGGCACCATTAATAATATTGTCTTCTCTTATGAGCATATGAAAAACAAGGAGGCTAACTCGAAGGAACTAAAAATCCTTCAAATTTTGGGATCGATCAAAAAGCACTTCAAAGCCATGAAGCCAAGCAATAGGAAAAATAAAAAGATAATAATAAGAAGCATCAAATGGCCCCATCTAGAACAAGGTTGCAAAAAAAATAACTTTGACAAGGTGTCGAAACATAACACCAGAGAGTCAGGAGTAGGATCCATAATTAGGATGATAAGTGTCAAGTAATCATTTATAACTTTTGCCTATACTTGAACTAATACAAACAACATAGTGGAAGCAAAGGGTCTCATTTTGGGGATGAAGCTGGTGCTAGAAAGCGAAATCAAGAATATCATCATTAAAAGGGATTCACTCATGATTATCAAAGCCATGGAAAATCATGAAAACCATAACTAGAGAATTAAACAAATAAATGAAGGTAGAAGACTTTAGAGCCTTTTCGAGGGAGTGAAACTCAATCATATACCAAGAGAAGGCAATCAAGAGGTGGATTGGTTGACTAATTATGGTCTTCAATCCCACTCCAATAATAATAAAGGAAAAATGATAAATATCATCTCGTGCAAGGAGATGGAAGAACTCAAGGATATTATTAAAAAATAATCTTAAGTCTCCTAAATGGATATCCTAGGACTTAGTATTTTTAAACAACTATTATCAAATAGCATGTGCAAACATCTTGCATGCAAGTTCATTTTAGAAAGCTTGATTAGTAGGTAAACTTGCATGCAAAATGCACAAACATGCTAAAAAAATGCTGGTTCTTTTCAGAAAGTATGCGTGGATTACTTTCTCAAGGTGCGAGATTATAAATTTAGCTTTTTATGAAAGTCGGCTTCTTATTGTATTAGAAAGTTATCATTTTGGTAATTCTTGACATCAATAAAAAAATATAAGTTATAAAAAAAATTAAAGTATAATATTATTATTAATAATAATTCTAATACATACATAACTATATATAATTATATAATTATTATTAAAATATAACATATATTAATTTATAAACAATATAACAATGTTTATGTAATATATTATTATAATTTTCCCCCATGGTTATACCTCAATCGTAAGGTGTTACAATGGTGACCACTAGGTCACGGGTTCGAACCCTGATTGAACCATGAGCGTCTAGTGGGGCACTAGCATAAGCCCAAGGGATTAGTCCATTGGAATTGTCTTACGATAGTGTGCCTAAGTGTGTGCCAAGGCCTTGGGTTCAACATGGTGATAATACCATGCCAAAAAAGTTGTGGGACACCCTTGGTTACCAAAAAAATATATATTACTATAATTTTAACATTTATTATATTATATTATAGTAATAAAATTTACTATTATATCAATCTATAATTATATATAATATATAGTGATATGTTATAAATTATATTATATTAAATATTAATAATCTCACGCTTAAACATTGTTCATTTCTATCCCATATAAAGGAACACACCATCTCTTTTCCCATTGTCACCTCCATTATAAAAATACGATTATTATTGTTTAATGTTGTGTGCACAAAAGGTGAAACAAGGTCAGTAATAATGGGTCTTAATCAGGGTACAATAACTGATTTATACTCTTTCAGTTTACAAAACCTCATTTCATCAAAACAACAAGTCACACCCCTCCCTAATTTGTTTAAATGTCGCTATTTCTCCGAAAGAAATGGGGGCATGTTGGGGACCAAAAAAACTATTTTATACATTAATACACACAATTACTTGACATTGCGTGCACAAGAGGTGACATGAGGTCAATAGAGATGACGTGCAAATTAACTATGACAGTCAATTTACACTCTTTCTCTTTAACAACCCGTTTTACCAAAATATCAAGTCACATCCAACTACGCATAACTTGCACCTTTCGAGAAATGACTAATATATATATTTTTTATATTGAAACTCATCTACCTCACAACCATTTAATTGATCGTAATGGTAGATTAGATTCTTTGACCATTATCCATTTTAATGGTTGTGAGGTGGATAAGTTTCACTATAAATAACACATTTTTTTTTGCTAGAGGCGTCTTTATTAGCAATACCTCACCATGGATTCACCTCCAAAAGCAAATATTCCTTAGATACAACATGTTCTATAAAAGTTTTTTCCTCGATTCATATACTCAAGCATGTGCATTATTTTAGCAATCAACTAATCAAATGATTTTGAGGTTTATTTGTAGGCTCAATACAGTAGTTGCCACTAGGTAAGGAACAAACGCCATAAATATCATATAACACTTTGTGAATGGAGTCATACTACTAGTTGGAGTATCGAGTTATGTGACTTGGTAAAGATGAGTAAGATTTACAAGTTACTCTTGATTGGAAATAAATTCTTCTACATCAATTGAGTAGTGTCTAAAAACTTCAAAAAGGCTTGAAATTTTTTTCCTCCAACCTATTTAATGAGGACTTATCCTAATATTTTTCCATGAGGCCTACTTCAAACATGTTTTGAAAAACATACGACCAATTCACCTATAAAAATATTATATGGCAAGACCCAAAGAAAATGATTGTATGACAAGACCCGAAGAAAATGATTAATGATATTTATTAAATGAAATGAAATAACTCACCAAAATCAGATGGTTAGAAGTAAAACTTGATCCATTGGAAGTGAAAAGGGTAACATATGCAGTGGAAGAAGTGATGCATGAGCATCATGATCCACGCGTAATCTTGCATCAACCAAAAACATGAATAACTAGTTAATAATAAATTACAGTGACCTCTTTTATTATTTTGATAGTCTATGACATATTTTTTAAGCATCAAGATTCTTATTTGAGTTATTAAAAGTTATAGTTCTTCATGTGTAGGTCATGTGATTGTTGGTGCTTTTATTTGCTTTATTGCATTTACTTGTATTTATTATTTAGATTGGTGCACTAATTACTTATTGTAATCAGTTTATTATGTTTATTAATAATTTGCAATAGATAGGATAAGCTTGCTTAGTTAGTAGTCAACTTGGACACCTATCTTGTTACAATGGAGTTCCACTCCACTATTCAAGGTAAGATAGGATAAGATTGCTTAACTAATAGTCAACTTGTGTTGATCATTTACACAAATTGGGCAACTATCTTGTTAGTGTGGAGTTGCTCTCCACTATTCATGTAGTCAAATATCAGTTGAATTACATGTGTTATGTGAATTCCCTAATATTTATCTTGCATGCCTTGCTCTATCTAAGCAATGGCTATTTGTGTATTATATATTAGATTAATATTGAATTATCAGAGTAATTCATCATATTTGAATTATTTATTCATTTATGTTATTATCTCAGATATATAATTATTGTTTATTACTATTACTATTTTATTTCTTGTTCATGCTTTTGATTAGATTCATTAGATACTGTACTTAAATCTAACATGGTACTGGAGCTATCTTGAATTTGTAGATTGCTAAATATTCAAGAGAAAAATATCTAGATATAAGATCAGTATTTTGATTTTGTAAACAAGCACAAATTAGAGCTTTGTGAAGAATTTCTAAGCTCACCATTGAGTTCAAAGTGCCTGAGATAGTCAAACTTGTCTACAATTTTGTCCAAATTGGGCAGAGGCAAAATTGGCAAGGGTTTGATTCAAAGGAACCATGCCCAAATCTGATAGGTACCTTTAAATTGAAGCAGTTTTGAGCAAAATAGACCTCACAATTACGTTCAGAAGGCATCAAAACCTACAGATCCATATAAAATTTGTCAATTTGGACACAGTCACCTGGAAGGCAAAATTTGTTTTGCTTCTAGGGACGGCCGTACAGACCGTGTAAGCAATTTTTTTTTAATAGCAAGCCTCATGGATCAAAAGGTAGATTTGATAGGACAACTTTGAAAGCCTGTCATTTGAACACTAGGAGGTATTTTTGAGCAATTTTTTTTTTGAAATAGCTTAAAATTTCATGCTCTTCATTGTTGTACTTTTAGTTTTTTCTAGATTTGTCCATTTTTTTTAGAATTCAAGTTTTTCTACAATAACTCTTGTCGATCTTTATCTTTGCAACTTCAAAGGCTCATAACTTTCACATGCAACTTTGTATTGAGGTCCCATTTTTTTTTTTTGAAAGTCAATATTTTTTCGAGTATAATGCATTGGTGTAGAAATTTTTGTAATAAAATGCATATTTTTTACACTTTTAGACTAGAGGGGCAAATTGAGCTTTTTATAAACTTGAACAATTATAATTCAGCCTTGTAAATGCACTCAATTATAAAGTGCCAAAAAATACTTACTGGGTGGGATAAAACTAAGTAATTCAGGGGGGTTTTGTGGTTTGCTATGTACTTTGATTTATGCTTCATGACAATTTATGTTCAATTACATTGTGAGAAATATGAAGTTCCCACGATTAACAACATACACCTATAACACATGGAAATAAAATGCTTGGAATACATTAACGATGCTAGAATATACGCCTTACATAACAACTCTTCTTACTCCACCTATTGATGCAAAAGAGTTACAACACTTTCTCTTTGAAACTACTAAGGTAATTGGATGCATTCGGTCTTACATGCCTTTAGATTTCAATTTCCATCTTGACAAATGTACAACTCTAAAAGAGGCTTGGGATAAATTAGCATCATTATTTGACAAAATATATGAGGTTTGTGGTTGCTAAATTGACAACAAACTCATTAGTTTGGATCCTAAAAATTATGCTACAATATAAGACTACATCACTAAAGTCATAGATAGAACTTAGAGCACAACTTTTTGAATGTAAAGTTGATAAAAAGGATATTTAGTTGATTTTCAATGCCTTGCACAAATTAGGTCTTGAATATTCATCCCTTGTCTCTAGCTTTTAGACTCATCGGCTCACATTGGGCACATCTTATCAAATGCTTCGAATACATTAACGATGCTAGAATATACGCCTTACATAACAACTCTTCTTACTCCACCTATTGATGCAAAAGAGTTACAACACTTTCTCTTTGAAACTACTAAGGTAATTGGATGCATTCGGTCTTATATGCCTTTAGATTTCAATTTCCATCTTGACAAATGTACAACTCTAAAAGAGGCTTGGGATAAATTAGCATCATTGTTTGACAAAATATATGAGGTTTGTGGTTAATAAATTGACAATAAACTCATTAGGTTGGATCCTAAAAATTATGCTACAATACAAGACTACATCACTAAAGTCATAGATAGATCTTAGAGCACAACTTTTTGAATGTAAAATTGATAAAAAGGATATTTAGTTGATTTTCAATGCCTTGCACAAATTAGGTCTTGAATATTCATCCCTTGTCTCTAGCTTTCAGACTCATCGGCTCACATTGGGCACATCTTGTCAAATGCCCACCTTTGAGGTATTCTCAGAGATTCTAATGGCTGAAGAAGAAAATTTAATAGCTATGGGTCTAATCAAGTCATCCAAATCTCAAGCTCTAGTTGTAAGTCAATCTCAGTATAAGCAAGTTTCAACATCAACATCAAATACATGTTCAAGTAAAAAGAAGCTGAATAGTCAGAACAAGTCACATAAAGATAAGAATAAAGGGCAATAATCTTTCTCACAAGGAGATTATAAATCCACTAATAAGAAAGGTGATTCACAAAAAAGGACTGGCACTCCTTGCCCTTATTGCAAAAAAGGGTTTCATAGTAAACAATATTGCTGGAAGAAAGAGATTGATGACCTTAAGGGTCTTCTCGAAAATAAAAACATCAATCAATCATCTTCAAAGGATTCTTCCACTCCTTCAAATTCAGGGAAAGGGAAAGCTACGGCACTAGTTGCACTGAAAAATTCTCCTAAGTCATGGGTAATTGACTCAGGTGCTTCACACCATATGGGTTCTGATCAAGAATAATTTTCTAGATTACAACCAAGTTCATTACCTCATATTCTCATAGGTGATGATTCTAAGGTAGATGTTATAGGAAAAGGTACAATCGATGTTAATAGTGGTGTATTTTAGGATGTCCTCTATGTGCCAGAATTATCAATTAACCTTCTCTTTATCTACCAAATCACTCACTTTGATATTGGTAGGAAAGTTGAGGTCACACCCGATTCTATTTCAATAAAAAAATTAGAGGATAATGCCTTAGTTGCAATGGGAAAAGTCGACAATAATACTCAACTTTATTCATTCTCCCACTTTATGCCTCAGACTTCCTCTATAGATTTACTCTCACACATTGATTCAGTGAGCAAACTATGGCATGAGAAGTTTGGTCATTTGAACTACCGTATTTACAACAACTTAGTCAGTAGAAGATGGTTACAAGTCTTCCACATATTCAATTTTCAGGGGGTGCATGTCATGGTTGTGCCATAGGCAAAAATCTAGAGGATAAGTTTGATAAAGGGAAGGCTTGGAGGGATACACAAGTCTTTGAACTTATTCATAATGATTTAGTAGGTCCATTACCTACTTTGTCTTTTAGTAAAACCCACTATATTCTCATATTTATTGATGACTATTCCAGATATACTTGGGTTTATTTTCTGAAACTCAAGAGTGAAGTATTTGATAGATTTCTAGAGTTTAAAGCTCTAGCAGAGAAATAATCTGGGAAGTATGTCAAGATCCTCCACACATATAATGAGAGGGAATAGGTAAACAACAAGTTTGAATAATTATGTGCTCTTGAAGGAATTAATCTTCAACATTCAGTTGCATACACACCTCAATAGAATGGTGTAGCAAATAGGAAAAATAGATTCTTACAAGAGATGTCAAGTTGTATGATTCATGCAAAATCATTAGTACTTGAGTACTGGGTGGAAGCGATTAATTATGTTGCATATATACATAATAGAGTTCCTCATAAAGCTTTAAAGGGGATAACATCTCTTGAATTTTGGTGTAACATGAAGCTAGATATGCATTATTTCAGAGTCTTCGGCAGTCCAACATGTGCTCACATACCTTCAAACAAGCGTCACACTTTAGAACGGAAAAGTTAGACTTGCATATTTGTGGGATATCTTGATGGTGTTAAGGGATATCAGTTTATTGATCCAGATTCACATGAGCTTGTTATAATGACAAGTGTTTACTTTGAAGAAAGTCCTTCAGACTTATCTTTTAACATTTCTCATTCTTCTTCCTTAGAAGAATAAGATGACAATGATTATGATACTCTTGCTTCATCTACTCATAGGGATGATGAGGTAATATTTCTCCAGCAGGGTTTAGTAGGTCATGTTCCCCCTCCTCTTCCTCCAAATTCTCACCCATTGATGCCTTTGTGGGCTAGACAAACTTTGGTGGATGCATACCCTCTTGTTAGGGATCTATTAGATAGAAGGAGAACATAGTCACGTCATGATCTTCCACATTCCTACATTGCCACAACTTCCAATCCATAGCCTTTTCAGGAAGCCACAGGGACAGTTGAGTGGGATTCAACGATGGAAGAAAAATATGACTCATTGATTAGGAACAACACTTGTGATCTTGTTCTTCTTCCTAAGGGAAGAAAATTAGTACGATGTAGGTGGATATATCAGACTAAGTTTACAGCAGATGGAAATATTGATAATTATAAAACACGCTTAGTGGCCAAAGGTTTTCCCCAAGTAGAAGGCATTGACTATATAGAAACCTTTGTGCCTGTTGCTAAAATGAATTCCATTCGATCGATACTGACTATTGGTGCAACTCATGGTTGGGTTGTACATCATATGGGTGTGAAGAGCACATTTATTCATGAGGAGATATATATGGAACAACCACAACGATTCATTTAGGATTCTTCATTGACGTACCACTTGTAGAAGTCTCTCTACGGTCTAAAACAAGTTCTCAGGGCTTGGTATTCCAAGATGGACACATTTTTTCTTTCAGTTGGGTTCTCGAGATGTCATTTCAATCCAGATGTCTATATTCTATGGTAGGAGGATTCACTATTGTACTTAGTTCTCTATGTTGATGATCTCATTGTTATAGGGAGCACAATATCCATCATCAGTAGTGTTAATATTGCACTTCATGACATGTTTTCTATGACATACATGGGCCTATTGCACTATTTTCTTAGGATTTAGATAGCACAATATTTTTTTGGGATTACACTTTCACAACCCAAGTATGCATGGACTTGTTACCTTAGTTTCACATGGTTGATTGTAGGCCTGCACTGACTCCTTTCTTATCTGGAGTTAGACTCGAGGTTCATTATTCCACTCGGTTGATGTTACATTATATCACCAACTTGTAGGCAGCCTCATCTATTTGACTCATACACAGCCTGACATTTCATATGTAGTTGGCATGGTTTTACATTTTATGTAGACACCACATGAGCTTGATTAGAGAGCTACCAAGTGCATTTTGAGCTACATTCAGGACACTATTAGATACAAGATTCACTATAAAGTAGGTACAAGTTTAGACTTGGTGGGATACATAGAATCTGATTAGGCTGGTGATTATGATGATTGTAAGCCCGCTTCTGGTTACAGCTTTTGCTTCAGATCTGACCCCATTTGTTGGTAGAGCAAAAAGTAAAATGTTATTGCTCTTTCATCTATAGAGGCTAAGTATGATGGCGCTATTAATACTACTACTGAGGCTATTTGGCTTTAGAATATTCTCACTAAGCTTGGTGTTCCATTTCGAAAGCCATCAGTCATCTATTATGACAACGAGAGCACTATCCAAATCTCAAAGAATCTGGTTCATCATCAGAGAACCAAACACATAGAGATCCATATGCACTTTATCAGGAAGCTGATTCAGGTGGAGATCATTGATCTTCAATATTATTCTATGGAGGAGCAGATTGCAGATATTTTCACCGAACCTTTCACTAAGAGCAAGTATCTTCACTTACGATCTCTTTTGGGGGTACGGGACATCAGTTCTTCAAGGAGGTCTCCTAGACCTTCATTTTGAGGAGTTGTTTTCCTCCGGGTTTTCTCCTTTCCTCATCTATTTGTATATAGTACCTAATATGGTTACACATTACCAAAATTCTTATCTGCATAACCCTACCTAAGCTTCCTTATGGGGGGTTGTTGGTGCATTTATTTGCTTTATTACATTTACTTTATTCATTATTTAGATTGGTGCACTAATTACTTATTGTAATTAGTTTATTATGTTTATTAATAATTTGCACCATATAAGATAAGCTTGCTTAGCTAGTAGTCAATTTAGACTCCTATCTTGTTACAATGGAGTTCCACTCCACTATTCAGGGCAAGATAAGATAAGATTACTTAACTAGTAGTCAACTTGTGTTGATTATTTACATAAGTTGGACACCTATCTTGTTAGTGTGGAGTTGCACTCCACTATTAATGTAATTAGATATGAGTTGAACTACATGTGTTGTGTGAGTTTCGTGATATTTATCTTACATGTCTTGCTCTATATAAGCAATGGTTATTTGTGTATTATATATCAGATTAATATTGAATCATCAGAGTGATTCATCATATTTGAGTTATTTATTCGTTTATGTTATTATCTCAGATATATAGTTATTGTTTATTACTATTACTGTTTTATCTCTTGTTCATACTTTCTATTAGATTCATTAGATCCTATAACTAATTCTAACAATGATGAATAACAATTCATTTAAAAAGCCCACGATAAAATACTTTATCATTCTTGAAATGATATAAGAATCATGGTACAAATGTTTTCATCGTAAATGGTGGCTGTGAAGTTATGTGATCTAGTGTGATTTTCATGTGACTTTCTTTATTTCTATGATGTGCTATGGAAGACATCGTTGTTAACTATTTGATATTTAATTCTGAAATTCATGGAAGTTGTAATGATTCATTTAATAATGTTTGTGATCTACTTTGTGACACGTTAAGCTTTAATGTGTTACTATGCCGTGGAAATGTGGAACATTTAATATTTTTGACCTTAGTGGGTTGTTGAAAATAATTAATGTAAATAGGTGGATTGTGTATCTATATAAACATATATTTTTGATTTGAAAGGTATTCAATTCTAGATTGGGAAATAGTTAAAAGAGCAGTTTCAAAGAGTATTGAAATAGAGATCTATGTGTAAATCTAGAAAGGGCTATTAGAGTTAAGTCTCTCAACTAACACTACAGTTTTAATCTGTTATTTGTAAACATGTGGGCTATGTTTATGGTTGTGTTTTTAATCATTATAACACTGTATTGTTGGCGATCAATTTGAAGTTGTGTAATCTCTCTTTAAAATAGTAAAAACTCTATTATTATTATTATTATTATTATTATTATTATTATTATTATTATTATTATTATTATTATTATTATTATTGTATTTAAAATGTGTAGTTCTGGTTTGTGTGGTATAAGATATCTCTTAATTGAGACCTCTAACTATGATTGCATCAAGAAGTCTCCCTTGGATTAAAACACTAGTTCCTAAGAAAAACATTCTCGTCCTCCAAAACTTTATTTTTTACTTGCAATAATGAATTTACCTTTCTTGATTCGTAGTTTTATGGTATTGTTTGGAGGACATTAGATTGAGCGCTATAACAACCTAAATAACATAAATCACAATGGATATCAGTATAGTGTAATGAACATGACAATATTATGCAACACATTTGATGACGAACTAGACCACCCAATATTTTTATAAAATATAATTGAGCAACACCATTTGCAGACCACATGACAACATTCATGACTGCACTCTTAGTAGATTAATCGTGATGAGATAAACCATTGTATATTTTATATCACATGACTTCACCTTCATTTTAGATTTGTTGACACTTGCCTTCTAATGTGTCATCTTGATGTTCATTGTGAAGTTGTAGCTATTAAAAGGTTAATTAACACCTCAACTCAAACTTATTTAATAGGTATGACAATGAGACAATCGATTCATCAATAATCAAGCCTGCTATTTATGGTTGCCATGTTGATAATCGATTAATAGTATATATATAATTTATTAATTAATTATCTATTTTATATTACGTACAATGCATAATATTATATTAAATAGTTATATATTTTAATATATAATTAGATATTTTGTAAATTATGAATTGTAAATTGTAATGGCCTTCGAGGGAAAAATGTGTAATTAATAAATGTGGTTCAGACTTGACGTGCGATGACCTTATATAAAATATATTTTATATAATAAATTATAAAATAGTATATTAAATACTATTTGTATGTAATATTTAATATTATGTATAATAATAAATCAATAATATATGCAACAACTCTGCCATTTTGCGGTCTCTTATAGAAACTAAAATTGAAAGTCTTTAGTATCATTGTTGCAACATCCACAAAGGAAGTTGTGATTGTCAGGGTGGTCCCTGATTTTAGATACATTAGACCACCATAACACTTGGAAAAAGTATGCAGATATTGGTAGAATTTGAACCCATGTCCAACAAACTAGTCAAAATTGGTAGTGCTTGTGTTCTTGGTGTGATTTTTGCCTTTCCTCCATTCAAAACATAAAGAGAAACTATCACTATTGTTACGAATAAACTAGTTTTTGTTAGTGCTACTAAGAATGAGAATGAGAATGGAAAAGTTTAGAAATATTTGTATCCATATCTATTTGCACACGGCATTATGCATCAATTGATTAGATTATATATGATGCATTTTTTTATTGAGGAAACCTTTCCATTTTTAATCTAATTGATTTGAGAGTTGTTTAATTTAATTTTATATAATTAAAACAATCAACATGTCTATCTAATAAATTTTAGACTCATCTAAATCAACACATGGTGCATTCTCTACATTTTTAGAGGAGAACACATGTTTTCATCGAGATGACACTTCATTCAATAATGTATTGGATAACTGAAATAGTTCGGTGGAAGCTATAGATTGCATTGATAGAAATGACATGTCACTTAAATTTGCACGTGTATCTATAAAGCTTTCTTTGAGTCTATCACTTAAAATACCCTATCATTGGCTCTCATTATTACTGTCCAAACTCACCTTCGATCATTTACTGCTTCATGTTCTATATGTCATTGCCCTTTCTCATTATTTCGTCATTATTCAATCTCATTGTGAAACGAAATGTTTCCTCGCCACAAAACTCATCGCCATATCGTATAAAGGAACATACAACTTCATTTTTCACCGCCACCTCCACCCAATAAATTATATCATTATTTCTTAATGCTTTGTACACAAAAGGTAAGATAGAATCGACAATCATAAGTTTCAAATGAGATACGACTACGGCTTTACACTCTTTCACTTTACAAAAATTTACATCTTTGGAGGTAATAACTATTTTTTTTGGTGCTCGTTTCAACAGACAACATTCACATAGAATAACTGAATTATATAAAATATCAACAACCCATATTCGAAAATAAATATATAATAGATTACAATAACAAATAAACGTACATCTAAATTAATAAGCTCTTTCGACTAAACAACTACGAATAAAAGATATCCACAATCCTTACCTTAAATGTTTAAATCAAATACCTAAATATATTTATAACTTGATGGATACTTAAACAACCATCATCGTCACCTCCAAAGTTTTCAATTGTTCCATAATCAATTCTCTTCCAAACCCAAAAATAAATTCTTGAGTGCATTTTCGTGGAAAATGTTAAACGGCTCAAGATCGACGTAAAGTTCACTTTATTTTCGACATTGCTTAGTGATTGAAAATTATGGAGAGAGTGAAAAAACATTTGACTTCACATTTCGAAGAGAGAGTAAAGAATGTATGTATAAGCCCTGTTCAATCAGGATCACCTAGTTTTTACGACTGTTTTACCATTCATGGCCTCCAAATACAGAAGCTTCAGCCCGGTCACGTCTTATGCACTTGGAAAGTACCCGCCCGATTGATTGTAAGCCCTTTTCTAAAAAATTCATTGCAATGATTCTTAAATTCCTTCAAAGCTTTTGGATGTATGTTATGATACCATTCTCGCAAATCTCCTACAAGCCCTCAAAACCCTCGTACCCTTAATGGATAAACTAGGCCAAACATTAAGGACAGCAGGCATTGAGGAAACCCTAGAAATACTTAGATTTATCAAATTTGTTCCATTTCCTGAAATTTGACACTAGTTTCCAGCCATCCATGAAACTCATTACTTTGTCCTTGAAAATTGGCGTATCTTAGGAAATATGGTTTAACTCCTTCACATGAAACAATGCAACGTCTTTGCAGGATGCATCCGGGGCATTGCATGCTGGGGTCATTGCGACTATTGTTGACGATATAGGATCTGTTGCCTCTCTTTCTGATAGTCAGCCTGCAAAACTTTCTGTTGATATGAATATTTCTTACATCTCTACCGTCAAGCTTAATGTAAGACGAATCATTTTCCATATTCTGTTATTTGAAGTTTTATATAACAAAAGTGAATGTAAATACGAGGTCATATTTGTAAAATCTCATTTGGTACTTACATGGATATGAACGTTTTGTACTTGTCTGCTGCAAAGAATCCTTTGCTGGAAATATATTTTTCATATTGATATACAAGTAGGTGCAATTCAGCCAAAAGGCCTGAATGTCTAAAAGCTGATAGCAGGATCCCTGAACCATAAGAAAGAAATAATGAGGCTATTAAGGAACCCTGTCATTTGTTTACCAATTCTATCAGTTATCAACTATAGAAAGCACTTGCCTTACTTAAACAGATGGAACTACTGTATACCAAAACTTAAAGGGTCTTTTTAAACATATCAACTTCAGAACACAGGGAAAACCATTGACAGTTTTACAAACCCAACTGTATGAACCATGGACAAGAACAAAAGAATACCGCAGACAAAAATGAAAGGAACAGAACAGAGACGCATAATATTGACACTGCAAAGTCTGCCACAAGCTGGGGGTATATTCTCAATCAACTGAGAGAAATCATGCTTCATTACTTATTTCTTTTTTGCAGTCACTCCAATCCTTTCCATGTACACGGACTGTCTCCTCCAACCTGTTCGTCTTCACCTCATCTCAGGAACTTTTAGCTGGTAAGCCTGGGCGAAGCATTGATCTGACCTTCCATTTCCCGTGGCTATCATCTCTTGAAGCATTTCCCCATAGTCTTGTTGAAAACCTTCAATTCATGGCGAATTGCAGAGCACAACCTTTACTGCAGCATACATGTCAGGGAAACGCTCATCTGCGCTGTCTATAATTTCTTCATCTCTTCTCTCCCATCTCTAGCCAATTTGGATTGTCTCTTCTTTGACCTTCTTGCCACTTCTGTTTCAGTGTCATCCGTAAGAAGTTTTTTCAGAGGTTTGTTGCCATCAATCTCTGGCTGCTTTCCCTTGGCTCCCTACTCCTGTGCCTTTCTAACCTCTCAACTTATACAAGCAGGATGAACCTCTGTTATTCCTGCTTTGCAGCCTCACTTGTCTCATTCCACACTGACAAACAAAGGGGGCGGATATTGATATGGTCATACTCTCATAATTATTAATCTTTCATCCATTGTGCTGTGACACTATCTCCCATGATTTCGTACATCCTGCTAAGGTGCGTATTGAATTTAAACTTTGCTGCTTTATTTGCTAATAAATCTGATAACTTGTCATCACTCCCTTGACGTTCTAGTTATACTAAATTGAGACTAATCCCAGTAAAATGTCTTTGCTTCTTGTTATCATGCCTTTTGACTCACCAAATCAAGTAGTTCGACACTAATTTTAATAACGTCTTTGCCTCTTTGAGAGTAACTTCCAAGTAGTGTTTTTCCAAGTATTTGAATTCAAATCCATAACTAATAGTGAAACCCGTATTGCAATTATTTTCACATTTTTATGAGAGACATAAGTCCCAACACTTTGAGTGAAGCTAATGAATTCAGCTTTGTTATTGGAGGCAAACCCAACCACCCTGTAATTGCAAGGGTTAGGTTTGCCTCTTAAAATTATCTGTCTTGCATCTACACTGCCTGGATTACCCTTTTTTTGCAATTCAAAAAGTTAAATCAATCCAGGAGTTATCATCCTATCTGCTTCTTTCTTGGATATGCTGCTGCAGTTTTGGCCCTGACATCTGTCTCCTTGCTGGATTGGATTCATCCAGGAATAAAATCATATAAATCTAATTTATCTCTTCTCCATGCCTCTCTTTCTTGTCACATTAGAATTTGCATTGATTTTTCTGTTCTCATGTTGATCCCAAAAACTAAACGTTGCCCACGAGTTAATGGCTTATTTGCTCCTTATAATCATACCTTTTGACATGCTGAATCAAGTAATTTAGCACTAATTCTAATGGTGCGTTTGTATTTTCCCATACATGAGATAAATTCCAATTTTTTTTACCCGTGAACTTACAGTGAAGCAATAACTAATGTCCCAATTTTAAGGAATATCAATTCCCAAGACCTTGTACTAGCTTAGCCTTCAAATGTAAGGATAGCTTAGCCTCTTTGTATGGTCTATTGTGCACCTACACAGCCTAGATCAATTACTTGGCTTCCAACAGCATTTGCTGCACAAGTTAATGTAAGATGAATATGCATTTTTTTGGATTAGCTTGCAATTTTTTTTTTAATAAGAACTTGACATGCTGCCTGTGTTTCAGGATGAAATTGAGATTGATGCAAGGGTATTGGGACACAAAGGGGGGTTTTCTCTGACATATGTCAACTTAAGAAACAAAGTTACAGATGAAGTCATAGCTGAAGGTCGGCATTCATTGTACAGCAGCCAGACAAGCAAACTCTGATGTAGACCTTCTATGAATTTGTGAGATATGTTTTTCTTGGTGGGTTCTCTAGTGTTCATACAATTGGCAAATATATATGTATTTTTGATGGTTATGTCAAAGCACAAAGTAAAATTGGATCCAATGAACTGCTTGGCAAGCCATTTCTATGATTTAAATTTTAGATAAATACATCATCTGTTGTAGTGCATCATGGGTTGATCAGGCATCCATATAATGTCATTCATTCATTTGGATGCTAGTCTTGAACTCTGAAGGACGAATGTTCTGCTATGCATGTTGACAGATTTTGTATATAAAATCTCAAGTGCATACTTTTTGGTTTAAATGTAGTTTCGGTAATTTTTGCCCCCCTTTCAATTAAAGAAGGTTGTGTGAATTTTGCAATACGTGTTGGACACTTCTTTAGCAGCCATTACCCTTAAAGAAGGCCATAGAAATGCTGGACTTGACGAGCCACTTCTGTTATCCAAGGCCTTGCATATGTTCCAATTTCTTGATAATGCCATCTTTATTGATTATAGATAATTGAAAGTCTTTCCAAATTCTTCTAGTTATTGACAATGGTTTAGAAGTCACCCAAAATGATGGAGAACATCACAAGTTGTAGCACCCTCCTCGTGCCACTGTTTAAAGCTTCCTAAATATTCTCCTAGGGAGAATTATGAACTAAATTTATCTTCAAATAACATACTTTAATATCACATAACGTGTGCATGAGTTTACACTGTGTGTCAATGTTGGATTGACAATAAGGATCTAACGACTCGACTTACATCTAACTCCCCAAGTCCCTTTACTAATTCACCGATTACCATGAAAAGTTTATTCCTTGAAGGTGAATAATTCAATCCCCCCAAAAGTTCCTTAGATCACCAATAATCAAATTCATAATGCGACTTCAATAAATAGATTTAAAGTCTTGGACATTACCAAAACCCATAACACAAAGGCTCTGATTACTCACAAGTTCTAACACCATCATTGGAGTATGAATATCTCTTTAAGGTTTGATAACCACAAAAGGGCGAAGCTGTGTAATATATGTGCTAGGTAGCTGAGGGCTTCCACAAGCAATTTAATTAGATTTTTAATTTTTGTGAGATTTATCATCCGAGTTTCGGAACCAATAGGTAGCTATGTTATCTTACTTAGTCGACTATTCTCATTGTATGAGAATGTAACTTGAAGAACTTGAAATCAGCTTTCTATCACTTTTTATCAGTTGGTTACATTGATTAGCCATTGACTGGGTGGAACATAGGAACATTGGATAACGTCGGGGTTGTGAACATGAAAAAAGGGGAAAAATGGAAGCCGCAGCTGCAGTCGTTTCAGCCACTGGGGAAACTGAACAGATCACCAAGTCTCACTCTAAGGTACACAAGCTTCATCAGAACAGTGACAATGTGTAGAAACCCCTGTTTCCCTGATTTCTGAAACTGAATGTTTTTTTTGACTATTTTTGTGTATTCTGATTTTTTTGTGTTTTTTTTTTGCACAAATAAAAAATGCATTTTTGCTAGATAAATTCAAATAAATAAATAAATAGCAGTATACTCTTTTAACAAGCTAATCTCTGATCTTATTATTCATTCCAAATGATTACAATAAATGTTCTCTTGCATGCATACAAAATAGTATAAAATATTGTTAAAAACCTGATTTTTTCCAGCAAACCCTAGATCTGGTACAGCCGGTACGGCTGCAATAAATACTCCGTTCTCCGTGCTTTTGAAGGTACAAAAAGATGATAGAAGTGTAGGTGCTCAAAAGGGTATCTTCAATTTTTCCAAAAAGGTGTTTTGCCCTAGGAGAGAGAAAATGCTTCTGCTGTAATTGTACGGCCTGGTACAATACCGTACGAATTCCATATGGCGGCAGAAAAAAATACTACAGCCTGGTAACGGCTGTACTCCAGAACCCTAAAAAATTGTGCCACAACTGATAATCTTGTTCTGGATAATTTTCGGATCAAAACCCTGATGAAATAAATCTTTGTGAAGCTCTGTGTGAAATTATCTCTCTTGGCAATAGATCAGCTGATATTTCACAACCTCTGAATCGCACACACTGAAGATTGCACGTTCTCCAATGCAAAAGAATACTAGAAACCCTTGGCTCACTCTTATCAGAAAATACTTAGCAAAAATTTTGTCTTCAACATCAATTATGGCGCTACTCCCAATGAGAAACCCTTATAATCCTCATAAAGGTGTGCTTGCCTTAATTAGGGTTTCATAATTAGAAATTAGGGTTTTTTTTTCTTTTAATTTTTCCAAAGTCTAAGACAATTTCAATTATAAAATATAATTAAAATGGCCCCCTTCATAATGAGCGCCCCCTTGGGCCAAAACGCCTAAGTCATAATTACGCTAAATAATTAATATTTAATTAAATCAATTAAATATTATTATCTCTCTCGATACATCTCCGATTCTTGATCCGTCTAAAGCTGGCAAACAAGGGAGTGATTCCGCACATGACCATACCAAAACAGGGGTGCTCCGCTGCGTGTCAGATATCTCTAAAAAATAGGAGCTTAGGCAAACGTGTTCGAAAAAGCCCGAAGGAACGCTAACTGGGAGAATTCTGCTAGTCGAAGCCAAGCCAAGCTCTATCATGACCCTCTATCCATCTTATCAGCCTACGAGGGTCGCATAATAGGCTAATCATCAACTCTGAAAGATGTCAATTGAAAAGGGGACATGACAGTCCGCCCCTCCTGAAATTGCTTGTTCCCCAAGCAATCGCTGAACAATAAACCAATCAATCCACCTGGATCCCAAATGTAGTCATGGTCTATACTGCTGTCAATCAACGCAAGCTCCTGCAATATCCTCCGAAATATAACCAAGAGAAATCCATAATCAAACTGGGGAATACAACTCACCCAAACTCCAAAATCACAAATACCATGTACACATTCCACCATGCTATGCAGAAGGCACACTTCAACTCTGCAACAACTCCCAAATGGAACTACGCCAAGTGTGGAGAATCCACACACTGTACCTCTACTGTGATCAACATATCTCTGAATAATGTGAACCATACCCACTGACTTCACGCACCTGTCTCCTGTACCCACTACAATCTCTGAATTCGGAGTGTGAATGCTAGACATACTCATATCATCATCAACATGTGACCTGACTGTAAAAAAAAGCTGAGTCCCTGCCACATGCGCTAACTCCTGAACTGAACTCCCCTCAAGACAAAGCTCGTCCACATGTCTCTCCTGTATTGGTGCCAATGTGCACTCGGCAACCCACTCTACCATGTCGTGTCGTATGAGCCTCTCCATCCGATGAAAAAACATATTTTTGATGTTGCTGCCCCATATTGCCTTAAGAATATGTGTCTTCCCATCAACATCAAAACGAACCTCCATGTCCTTGAGACGAAGAGTGACTTCCTGAAGGGAATGAAGCCACTTCATGCCCAAGACCAAATCTATATCCCCCATGTTCACCACATAATAATCAGCCTTGAACTCATAGTTGTTCAAGCGCAATGGGAGGTCTCTAATCATCCGCTCACACCTAAGAGTGTAACCATCGACTACCTTAACTCTAATGCCCTCGAAATCCTCGGTAGTGAGTCCACGCTTCTCCACAAATCTAGCATTTATAAAATTATGGGTGGCTCCTGTGTCAAGAAGGGTTATGATCCTTTGTCCTGCCAAAACTCCACGGAGTCTGAATGAACCATCCGGCTGAATGCTGGATAGGCGTGCCTCCTGTATCTGAAGCTCTGAATCTGCCTCTGCCTTAGGCTCTGAAGCCTCTGCCTCTGACTCCTCAGAACCCTCCTGCTGTTCGGAATCTTTTGATTCCGAATCCTCATAATAAGCCCACATCACTTGATTTGCCTTGCTCTTAGGCCTCAAAAGACAATCGTGATTGGCATCATAGGGACCTTTGCAGTAGAAGCAAAGCTTCTTCCTGCGTAGATCGTTAAGAGCCTCTCGATCCAAAGGTGGTGCTGCTGGATTGGCCTTTGAATCATTCTTAACACCTGATTTATCTTTGTTGAAATCTGACCTCTCTCTATCTTCGTTGAAGCCCTTATTGTCCCTGAATGAAGAAGTACCTCTGGAGTTAAATTTACTGGATGGCGTTGCCATCTCCATACTACGCGCCTTCTTCATAGCTTCTTGTAACGAAGGAGGATCAAAGCCTTTGATCCAACCTCTCAATGGTTCTGTCAATCCCTCCATGAAGAGTACTACACGTCGCCTCTCTGAAACGTCAGGAACCATAACTGATAACTTCTGGAAGTCACCAATGTAAGACTCTAGACTGCCACTCTGGCGCAACTGAGCCAACTCTCTGAAATAGGATTCCGGATCCTTCCTGTCAAATCGTTCCACCAGCCTATCAACAAACTCCTGATAAGATGTGATCCGATCATGCTGGAGTGTCACCATCCCGTGGTGCCACCAATCGTGAGCTACTCCCTCAAGATGCAGTGTCGCATATTTGATAGCATCTCTCTCAGCCATCGGACGCAATGTGAGAAATGTGTCTAGCTTACTAATCCAGGCTTGTGCTGTGACCTTGCCACTACCGTTGAACATTGCTAGTGTGAGCCTGCTTGTAGCATGCTTCAGATCATTATTTTGGTGTCTAGGTCTCCAATCCTGTTGACCTCTATTATGTTCTCTCCTCTGTGTGATGAATCGGTCAAAAGAAATCCTCTCTCTGACCTCAGGTGATAATAACTCCCACTCATCATTCGCTGCCATAAGTGTCTGCAAACAACTCCTCATGCTCCTCCACTGCTATCACCTCATCGGCCTCCTGCTTACAAAAATAGGCCTAGTAGGCCTGTTTGCTGTCCGGGAAGCAGTCCTAAGTGCTCTCTGTGATCCTGCATCACTCCTGTCATCGTCACGATGTGGTGACAGTCTCCTCGGAGTACCCAATCTCTGCAGTGCTTTTGCCAACTGCTGTAATACTTTGTTAGACTGCCTTTGCCCTGCTCGTAGATCTCTGAGAGCAAGTAAAACCTCTGCGTCGTCTTGATCCCTAGCATTATGAGGAATACGGGACCTGTCAATATTGTCAGCGATGTCTTTCGGCTGCCCGCTCAAACCCTGTTGCCTATCAACCAAGGCTCTCCTGCGAGTATAATACCTGGGTGATCCAAACTCTTGTGGCTGCATAAGATTTCTAAACCCTTAGGATTGCAGGATTTAGCTCTGATACCACTGTAGAAACCCCTGTTTCCTTGATTTCTGAAACTGAATGTTTTTTTGACTATTTTTGTGTATTATGATTTTTTTGTGTTGTTTTTTGCACAAATAAAAAATGCGTTTTTGCCAGATAAATTCAAATAAATAAATAAATAGCAGTATACTCTTTTAACTAGCTAATCTCTGATCTTATTATTCATTCCAGATGATTACAATAAAGGTTCTCTTGCATGCATACAAAATAATATAAAATATTGTTAAAACCCTGATTTTTTCAGCAAACCCTAGATCTGGTACCGCTGGTATGGCTGCAATAAATACTCCGTTCTCCGCACTTTTGAAGGTACAAAAAGATGATAGAAGTGTAGGCGCTCAAAAGGGTATCTTCAGTTTTTTCAAAAAGAAGGCATTTTGCCCTAGGAGAGAGAAAACGCCTCTGCTATAACTGTACGGCATGGTACAGTACCGTACGGATTTCGTACGGCGGCAAAAAAATAGTACGGCCTGGTACGGCTGTACTCCAAAACCCTAAAAAATTGTGCCACAACTGATAATCTTGTTCTGGATAATCTATAGATAGATAGATAGATATCTAGACTATCTAGTAGTTATATCCCCCCAGAGGGGGGATATAACTAACACCTATATTAGATTGGATAGAGAGATATCTATCTATCTATCTAGAGAGATAGATATCTATCTAGATAGAGAGATAGAGAGATAGATATCTATCTATCTAGAGAGATAGAGAGATAGATAGATAGATATCTATCTATCTAGATAGAGAGATAGATATATATCTATATATCTAGATAGATAGAGAGAGATATCTATCTATCTATCTAGATAGAGAGATAGAGAGATATCTATCTATCTAGATAGAGAGATAGAGAGAGAGATATCTAGAGAGATAGATAGTAAACCTCTCTAAACTCTACTCAACTCTACTTAACTCTATAGTCTAGATAGACAACTCTATCTATCTAGACAACTCTCCTAAACTCTACTATAGAGTAGAGAGATAAAGAGATAGATATCTATCTATCTAGATATCTAGAGAGATAGATAGATATCTATCTAGAGAGATAGAGAGATATCTATCTAGATATCTAGAGAGATAGATATAAATCTATCTATCTAGAGAGATAGAGAGATATCTCTCTAGATAGATAGTAGAATTATAACCCCCCTACCCCCTGGGAGGGATGCAGCTCCCTTCCGTCGCGGGGGCCTCTCTTTGGGTTGGGGCCTCTAGCTTGCTTTTAGGAGAGGGGAGGGGCCTCTAGCTAGATATCTAGATAGATAGATAGATATATAGTTACTGGCCCCCTCCACTCCATCTAGATATCTAGATAGATAGATAGTTACTGGCCCCTTCTAACTATATATATCTATCTATCTATCTAGATAGATAGTAGTTTATAGAGGAGATATTAGTTTCTAGAGGAGATATCTTTAGTCCCCCCTAACCTAACCCCCCGGAGGGGGGGATATAAACTAAACCGAGAGTGCCTCTACTCTCTAAACTAACACCTAAACCTCTCTAAACTATTAAGATAGAGAGATAGATAGAGAGAGAGAGATAGATAGACTCTACTCTACTCTACCAATACAAAGAAAGAGGGGCCTCTCCCAAGAGGGGTCTCTCTTTTAGAGGGGCCTCTCTTTGGGGCCTCTCCCTATCTAAACTCAACTATAGAGATAGAGAGGAGAGTGCCTCTACTCTCTAAACTAACACCTAAAACTAGATGAACTCAACTAAACTCAACTCAATTTCATGTGATGTATATAATCTTTTTGGTACAGTACAATACAGTACAGAGAGGTCTAAAGGAAAGATTATAATAGAATAGAAGAGAGGCCTAGGCCTAGTCTCACTCTATACAGTACAAAGAAGGAAAGGAAATAAGGTACAGAGTTTAGAAGAGTTTCTAAGCAGTTTAGAGCTCTAAAGGGGAAGGGACAATCATCAATTTTGATGAAACTGTCCAACTGTCCAAAATATGGGCCGTTTTTGACAGAAATAGGAGGGGACCCCTCGGAAAGTCGAAACACGTTTTTTTCGTTTCTAAGTTTCTTCTAATCTAAGAATAATTATAGTTTAGTTTATCTTAACAACACAGTAGTCTAGTAGCTGATTGGCTGGTTGCCCCCATAGATCTAAACCTAAACCTCTATCTAAATCTTTGGTTTGGGGCTGGGGTTCGAATCCCCGGTTTTCAGAAGTAGGCATGGAGGGAACGCGACTCCAAGGTAGGTACCGGGCGGAAATGCCCTCTGATTCCTCCCTCCGAGAATATAACCAACCGAGCAGGTTAGGTTCTCTGGAGGGAGTCACTCCCCAGAGAGGTTTCAGAGGAACCAGCTTTTCCTTGCCGGTAACAAGGACTGATTCCTCCTCTATAGATACAACTATAGAGGAGTCACTTCCCAGAAAGGTTTCAGTCCCTTTGTTCAGAAAGAACTACCGAGGGATAGTTCCATGCCGAGGCTCCACCGGGCTATCGTTTGTCAGGTGGACAACTCTGCTATACTCAGAACTGAGGTGCTGGCTATTAACTAGACGGTACGGTATACGGAATGAAGGGACCCACGATCACAGAAACCCACTCTTATCTAGAGTAGAGTAGAGTAGAGCCCTCTTTACTTTATTAGATTATTATCTTCTATTCTATTATCTAATCTAAAGTTATTCTATTCTATTCTATTTCATTCTATTATATAGGCTCTAGATAAGAGGACCTCTAGAGTAGTTCCTCTCCCAGATATTTTCAACTTATAGGAGAGGAGTAACTCTAGAGTTAATTCACTGACCAAGCGGCGAAGTATTGTACTGTATCCTCCGGTTATAGTCGCTACTAAGAACACACTTTTCCAAAGATTGGATTGGCAAACTTACTTCGGGAGGGACTTATTAGCTCTAAGAACGGAGGCCACGGGGTAGGGTAGGGACCGGTTTTGTTTTGTTTTGAGAGGGAGGAAGCCAATCCTCTCCTTCCTCTCAATCAAGGGAGGCGCCTTTATAGAGGATAGGTTTCTTTCTTTCTCTTTAAGCTTTATAGTAGAGAGTTTTCTTTCTATTTAAGCCTTTAGAGTAGATAGTTTTCTTTCTATTTAAGCCTTTTTCCGGTTCCGGACCCCTACTACCGGACGGTTGGCGACCTATTTTTCTCAAACTAGGCCTAGGCCCACTGAGTCTCCGGGCTCAGGATAGGGAATAGGTACACTAGTTTCAGTTTAGATCGGGTTTCCAGCTGATTGGGCTCATGCTTGCAATACTTGGTTGTTTGGTAAGACGCTCTCTAAGCTCTAGACTCTACCTCTATTTTCTTTGGTAGATAGGAGGGAGAGGGGCTTGTCTAGCTTGTCTAGGAGGGAGAGGGGCTTGCTTGTCTAGGAGGGAGAGGGGCTTGTCTTTCTTTCTTTAGTTTCTAGCTTGGATAGTATAGGAGGGAGAGGGGCTTAGTCCAACTGACTCTTTCCTTCCCTCCCCTCCCCTCCCCTCCCTCGGAGCTCTATGGCCCTGCCCTCCCTCCCTCCTTTATATAGATAGAGGAGTCCCTCCCTCCCTAGAGGAGAGGAGTCCCTCCCTCCAAAGAGGAGGCAACTAGGCTTTCCTTTAGGGCTTAGGACAGCGTCAGTGAAAGGGCACTCTGCAGTCGGGGGGTGACCGGCACCTATACTCAGGAATTGGGGCAGCTAGTGGACAGGCCTAAAGCCGGCCCTAGTTGAGTTTAGGAGAGGGATAGTAAGGTTTAGGAGAGGGATAGTAGAGGGAAGGTATAGATAGGAGAGGTCTAGGTAAGGGATAGTAAGGAGAGGGAGAGGGATAGTATGGTTTAGGTAAGGTCTAGAGAGGTGGGGTTACTCAGTCCTACAGAGAAGCTCAACTACTATCTATCTATTAGATAGTTATATCCCCCCTTGGGGGGATATAACTAACCACCTATCTAAACTAACTACTATCTATCTATTAGTTTAGATAGGAGTTAGTGATACTAACTCCTATCTAAACGAAGATAGACTAACTACTATCTATTAGATTAGTTATCTCCCCCCCTACGGGGGGAGATAACTAACACCTATCTACTATCTATCTATTAGATTAGTTATCTCCCCCCCTACGGGGGGAGATAACTAACACCTAGATACAACTCTACTAACTCCTATAAGGAACTCCCCCTCTCTACGAATAGATAGATAACTCTATAACTCCTATAAGGTAAGGAACTCCCCCTCTCTACGAATAGCATACCCTAAGGAACTCCCCCTCTCTACGAATAGCATACCCCCTCCCCCTCTATACGAATATCTAGATAAACTGTACTAACTCCTATAAGGTAAGGTACTCCCCCTCTATATGAATATAGACCCCCTCCCCCTCTCTACGAATCTATACCCCCACCCCCTCTCTACGAATAGAGTATTATAACCCCCCTACCCCTCGGGGGGGGGAGCTCCCTTCTGTCGCGGGTGCCTCTACTCTCTAAACTAAACTACAACTACAATTGTAAGTAGGTAGAGCGGGGCCCTTCTATCTAAGTAGAGGGGGGCCCCTCTATCTTATCTAAGTAGGTAGAGTATAGTAGAGTAGAGGGGGCCCCTCTAAGTCTCTAAGTAGAGGGGGCCCCTCTAAGTCTCTAAGTAGAGGGGGCCCCTCTATCTTATCTAAGTAGGTAGAGTATAGGGGGGCCCTCTATCTTATCTAAGTAGGTAGAGTAGAGTAGAGGGGGGCCCCTCTATCTTATCTAAGTAGGTAGAGGGGGGCCCCTCTAAGTAGAGTAGAGGTCCCTCCCCTCTAAACCCCACCTCTCTATACCTTCCCTAAACTCAACTCAACTCTACTAATAGATAGATAGGAGAGGTAAGGGATTGTAAGGAGAGGGAGAGGGAAGGGATAGTAAGGTTTAGTAGAGGGAAGGGATAGAGAGGAGAGGGATAGGTAAGGTACCTCTCTAAACTAAACCTATAAACAACCTCTCTAAACTCTACTCAACTCTATAGTCTATTTAGACAACTCTATCTATCTATCTAGACAACTCTATCTAGATAGACAACTCTCCTAAACTCTACTATAGAGAGATAGAGAGATATATATCTATCTCTCTAGATAGATAGAGAGATATCTATCTAGATATCTAGAGACTGTAGAAACCCCTGTTTCCCTGATCTTTGAAACTGAATATTTTTTCGATTGTTTTGTGTATTTTGATTTTTTTGTGTTTTTGGCATGAAATAAAGAATGCGAAATTTGCAAGATAATTTCGTATACAATTCAAATAAATATTGAAGCAGTAAACAATTCTTCTGGGTAAACTATATTATTATTTTTCCCAGATGATTACAATATAATTTCTCTATCATACATATAAAAATAATACAAATATTGTTAAAAACTTGATTTTTCCAGCAAACCCTAGATATGTTACAGCCGGTACGGCTGCAATAAATACTTCGTTCTCTGCGCTTTTGAAGGTACAAAAAGATGATAGAAGTGTAGGCGCTCAAAAGGGTATCTTCAGTTTTTCCAAAAAGAAGGCGTTTTGCCTTAGGAGAGAGAAAATGCCTCTGCTGTAACTGTACGGCCTGGTACAATACCATACGGATTTCGTACGGCGGCAGAAAAAATAGTATGGCTTGGTACGATTGTACTCCAGAACCCTAAAAAATTGTGCCACAACTGATAATCTTGTTCTAGATAATTTTCGGATCAAAACCTTGATGAAATAAATCTCTGTGAAGCTCTGTGATAATCTCTGTGTGAAATTATCTCTCTTGGCAATAGATCAGCTGATATTTCACAACCTCTGAATCGCACACACTGAAGATTGCACGTTCTCCAATGCAAAAGAATATTGGAAACCCTTGGCTTAGTCTTATCAGAAAATACTTAGCAAAAATTTTGTCTTCAACATCAATTATGGCGCTCCTCCCAATGAGAAACCCTTATAATCCTCAAAAAGGTGCGCTTGCCCTAATTAAGGTTTCATAATTAGAAATTAGGGTTTCTTTTTCTTTTAATTTTTCCAAAGTCTAAGACAATTTTACTTATAAAATATAATTAAAATGGCCCCCTTCATAATGAGCGTCCCCTTGGGTCAAAACGCCTAAGTCATAATTACGCCAAATAATTAATATTTAATTAAATCAATTAAATATTAATATCTCCCTCGATACATCTCCGATTCTCGATCCGTCTGAAGCTGGCGAACAAGGGAGTGATTCCGCACATGACCATACCAAAACAGGGGTGCTCCGCTACGTGTCAAATATCCCTAAAAAATAGGAGCTCAGGGAAACGTGTCCGAAAAAGCCCAAATGAACGCTAACTAGGAGAATTCTGCTAGTCGAAGCCAAGCCAAGCTCCATCATGATCCTCTATCCATCCTATCAGCCTACGAGGGTCGCATAATAGGCTAATCATCAACTCTGAAAGATGTCAACTGAAAAGGGGACATGACACAATGAGAAGGAAGGATTTATTTTGATGGTTTCTCGCTATCTCAGTGGAGAAGAGGAGAAGACAGAATGGGAGAAGATAAAGACTCCTATCGACGAAATGGAGGATCCCCTTGATGATTTGGCTCCAGTAGGAGAATATACCAAGAATCTCCTTGCCAAGCTCGATGCACAGAAGTTAAACAGTGTTCTAGGAACATCCATACTTCCTGGGACTGTTTTGGTGGATCTGCAGGTGAAATCTGGGAAGGTAGAGGAAGTCTGCAAATTGTTCGACAAAATGATTGTGCGGAATTTGACCCTGACGAATAAGGCAATTCCCATGGCAAAGGTAAGGCAATCTAAGCAGAATGGGACTGCCACAAAGGATGTTATTGCTGCCTCAACTGAGTCCGAGCAAAGCGGTGTGAGAGTGCCCACAAAGGGCTTTAACATCAGCCAATCCCATTGTGTAGTTGTTTCTCAATTTCAGATTCATAGCTCTGTGGATGTCCATCAACTATTTGACAACAGGTTGGCTTGCAACAGGAATGGTTTGACATTAGAACAAGATGATCTAAAAGGTCAACCAAAATACTCTAAGTCGAAGATCAGTGGTATTGCTCACTTTCAAATAATGGTGAAGATAGTTGAGGGGCTGATCATCACACTCCTAACAAATTCATCGGATTCCATTGTAATGATTAGATTTATGATTCAGCACAAAGGGGCGATTCCAATGGACAATCTCTGTCTTATCTATGAGGGCAAACCATTGGAGGACTCAACACGATTGAATGCATATAATATCAGTAAGGATTCTCTCATTTTTTCAGTGCTGCATCTGTGTGGAGGAGCAGTGGGATTTGGCAGGCCTTTGACTTCAAAGTTGGTTTCATAAAAGGATGCAACTTGTTCCAAGGTATACACTCAATCAACGCTCCTTGCTGACAAACCAAGTCCTTACATAGTTGAGAGATCGGATGTCGTGCCAATAGTGGAGGTAATACATCTTGAGGTCAAAGGACTTTTCAATTCTCTTAAATCTGAGTCCATTATATGTTGATTTAATGGCTTTTGGCCTCGCTTTGAGGAGCTGCATCAATGGATTGACACAAACTGGGCCAATTAGTGTGAGATTTTCTTGTGCTCTAAAGGTTTCTTTAGAGTACAACTCTTTAATATTGAAGACTATCAAAAAATATTTGGAGAAGGCCCTTGGTTCTAGGGAAGAGCAAGCTTATTTATTACCCCTTGGTTTCCATAATTTGATCCTAGCACTTTGGTTGTTTCCAAAATGCCTATATGGGTTTGGCTACCAAATTTGCCTCTTCCTTTTTGGCATACGACAATGACCAGTGCTATTGGGAATGCTTTGGGCAAATATTTAAAAGATGATTTAGATTGAATATGTCAAGGTCTATTTACTTATGCTCGTATTTGTGTTGAGATTGATCTAAGTCAAGGATTACTTGAAAGAATAATACTAACACATGGAGATTTGACTTGGAGCCAAAGCCTAGACTATGAAAATACAACCTTTAGGTGTCGAATTTGCCATCAAATAGGGCATCTACAGGATTCTTGTTCACAATTTCCAGGACACTCGAAAGAAAAGAGAGGGTATACTTCCAAACTAAAAAGTTGGCAGCATTATGATCCAAAATCTAAAGAGGATGAAGAAGAGAAGAGCATAACAGAACCACGCTCAACAGAGGATGAGAAAGATATAACTAAAGGAAAAGAAGACAATATTAATGTTTCAAATTGGCCATCGGGGACTCTTGAAGAAGGAGAGAAGGATGGGGAACCTTTCTCTCGAGGATCAATTAATTTTGAAACTCTAGTTGGAGGAATTAAGAGAATACATGAGTTGGATAATTCCGAATCTGATAAGGAATTGTCTATGGATGGTGTCTCTGTAACAAATCATCTGGACCTACAAATGGGGGTGGCAGGGACTCCACCTGGGGGTTGGATTGACGTGAAAAAGAAGGGGAAAAAAGGAGGACAAAGATATGGGATATATCTCCCATTATCTCTTGTCTTCTCTTTCCTTGTCTATTGTTCATTTTTGTTTGTTTGTTTTTGCTTGGCTTTGCATTGTCTCATTCCTGCCTTGTCGGGAGGCCTGTTTTTCTGCTTGGAAGGCTTCCTCCCCTTTGCTTGGGATTTTTTCCTTTGGAATGTTGTTGCATCTATAGAATGTAATTTCCAATTTTAATTAATATGAAGTTATGAATTTTTTTCGGGGGGAAAAAAATATTGACAGGGTTGAAGAAGAATAGATAGGTTGTGGTGAAAAGGCTAAAACAATATGAAGAATTCATCAAAGGTACTTTTTGATTACATATTTGGTTTCCTCTTGAAAAGTTATGCAATTTCAAAAAATGGCATGTCAATCCGAGTTTGTATGCAAAAGTTATGGCCTTTGGAAGTTGCATTTTAATCACGGTTTTAGGAAAACCCATGGTGCTACCTAGCGTTATCAGAAAAAGGTGCGGTGTCGCCGCATGTTTTAGTTACAATAAGTTGAAGGGACAAGGGAGATATTTTGTCTTCATTTTTTGACGTTCGGGCTTCTCATGTGAGCTTGTTTAGTGATGAATTGTGTAAATGTACATGGAGAGGGTCATTGTAATCAATCAATCGGAATTGGATTAAATTGTAATTCATTCATCCTATGGGATTTGAGTCTTGAAGAGGGGATGGAAAGAAAGTTTAGTTGGGTGCAGTAGTACAACTCAGATGTGATATCCCTCCATGAAATGGATGGAGTTGAATTCACCTAGGTGCTGGAGTGCATCTCAATTGTAGAGACCCATCCCCCATGAGGTGTAATTTCTCATTGTTCTCATAGCAATTCTTCTTGATTGTATGTGTTTTGAAATTGGGAGTGTGTAAGGAAAGTGCAAGTGAGCAACTTGCAAAGCATGTATGGGTGTTTGGGAATGTTGCAAATGTAATGAGTGTCCATAAAGGCCTAGAGAAGGCAGTAAACCTGTAATTGTAGAATGAGATAGTGGCAAGAGGAGGAGATCCCTCGCTCTTTTGGAGTTTTTCCCAAATTGGGTTTCTCCAGGGTAATCTTTTGTCTCTTTTCAATTATGTTCTTGTGTGTTTCCTTGCTCCATTTTTACATTCAGTTTTCCTTTCAAGTATGTAGAATTTTCAATTCATGTATTGTTCACATTTATCGACTATTTTAAAACAATTACATGTGCTAACGACAAGCTAATCAATCAAGGAATTTTTAGGAGTTTAATAGGATTCGTATTGATGAATTGTGTGGAATACCACCATATTACCAATCAATTTAACTCGTGTGTGTTTAAGTCATCTCAATATAAAAATCTAATATATATGTGTGTGTGTGTTTTCTATTGTAAAACAAGAGAAATAGTTCTTAAGAAATTGGTCATTGGAATGCCTAATCGCTTATTCAGAGATTGGTAAGGGAGTTGATGTTTAAATCAACAAATGGGAAAAATCACTGATTTGTTGTTTGCCGTTCTCTTCTAGTGTCTAGTTTTGAATCGATGAATCACTGATTTGCTGCTTGAATTCGAACCCATGTCCTTCGATCGATGAATTGCTGCCACAAAAGGGCTATTGGTCACATTGTAAGTTTTCAACTATCCTTTTTAACTATCTCTTTGAATTGGCAAATGCCCAATTTACTCCATGTTCGAAACATTAGCCTTGTGCAGGCCTCGCAATTCAACCTTTGCTCAACAAAAGTGTCCAATGCTTGGACAACACATGTAGCCCTTCAGATTTTCAAATACTCATTGAGTTCACTGACAACAATGTGAGATAAATGGATAAAATATTTTAGCACAACACTTTGCCGGTTTGGCGATTGAGACAAGTAGTCTAAACAGTAATGGCTGAAGGCTGATAATCAACAATTCAGCGATTAGGACCGCATACAAGGGACAAAATCATCGAAGAGCCAATGAGTATTGTAAAATGTCGAGGCTGAGGCTAACGTATTTGCACATAAATGCAATTTTTCCTTGGTAAGGGGGTTGAGCAGGGTCAATCCTACATATTTTCTTATATGAATTCTATGGTGAATTTATTCGTATTGGCCACCCATGAATTCATTTCAGAGACATTTGTCCTGTGAGTTCATAGTGCAGAGTTTTATTCTTCAGCACATGATAAGACACCAAGGATTTATTGACAAGCCCAATTTGCATTACAAGTGATAACTACATTCACCCCTGCTCTTCAATTGAAAAGGTCTTTTCCTGATTCGCTATGTTTCCGGCATAGAATAGCCCCGGCTTAGACATCATGATTGTAGATAACCTAATATCTGACAAGAGGTGGAGGCATATTTTACGCAGCTTCAACAATTTCCCATGCCTCTATGGGGTCTAATTTTGGGGCTCTATTATATCAGCCCAGCCTTCAAGCCACTCGATTTTAGCATTCCTTTTGATACAATACAATGTTTTTTGATCTGTAAGAGAGATTTTCAATAAGAAGCTTCTTGTCTTAGATTAGATTTTAATCGTCAGTATCCCTTTCATGCAGGGAAGGAAAATAGATTTTAGGCTGCTAGACCCCTGTTTTATGTTCCTATTTCTAAATCTATAGGAAAGGATCTTGTTGCAATGCCTGTAACACTCATCAATTTTTTTAAAATTTGATTAAATCCTTTTTAGTAAAATGCTAAACAAGGTATTGGCAAGAATTGTCGGTTTAAAAGAATGGTTCAACCATAGGTGAATATATTGCAGCCTCCGACTTCACTAGAAATCCAAGGGTGCTTAAGTACACCATGATATGTATCAACATAAATCTAGAGAAGCCTTTTCCAGACTGCCTCATCCTTGAAATAGGACGACTCAAAGGGGAGCAACTTCTGGACTATGAAAACATTCCTTTTAGGTGTAGGGTTTTTCATGAGCATGGGCATCCAGCCAGAGTTTTTTGAGAACAAAAATCTGATGGAAATCCATCAAGGAGACCAAAATACTCCAAACTCTTTTAACAAAGGAGAGATCAAGAATAGAATCAGAAGGGAGTTGCAATAGGGGGACAACAAATTTTAGAAAGCATACTCAAGTAAACCCAAGGAGAGCAACACTCAGCCAGGGCAAAAAGAAATACAGTTGGATGACCCCTTTGTGATGTTGTTAGATCAGGATAAAAACTAGGAAGAAAGAGGCCACTCTCAATACCCAGTCCAAGATGCAACTCAAATTAAGTTCAACAAAATAACAAGAGAAACATGGTAATTCCCTGAATCCCATCAGATTTCAGCTCAGCCAACTGAATCACATGATTCAGGACATAATAAAAAGTCCAGCCCCGCAGATCTGCGTCCTCGAGATCTCATTCCCATAGATATTGGAGTATGCGAAACACTGCAGAAATCAGACCCCAAGGGGAAGCACGATTATTTGCTGGATATAATTAACATATTTGAAAATTGCAAGGAACTCACAGCTGATCAGCACATTCAAATATAGGTACCTAAAGCATAAAGCTCAGATGAATGCATGGAGACAAGCATCTCCTCTGAAGAGTAGTTATAATCATGCAGATTCTTTCTTGGAATGTTTGAGGTCTGGGCGTGCCTAACAAAGGCCTTTTTTTAAGAAATTAAATTAAGAATGAGGGTATATATCTTCTCTGCCTTCAGGAAATAGGAAGATCTGGTCTTAAAAAATCTCGTCCTTCATTAGGATTATGCAGTGCAAGGAATATGTTCAATTTCCTTCGAATAAATTGATTGTTCACTAGGAGCTTCCAGGGTATGTTTGTCTGTCCTCTAGTATTATCACATGGGGACTTGTTGCTGTTTTCTTTTCTCAGGAAATGCATTTGCAATTTACCATTGTGAATATTTATATGCCTCCCATTAGAAACTGAAGATTTTTTCTGTTTGCACAATTATTGGATTGGATTGTAAACCATAGGCCTATCAATCTGATCTTAATGGGACTTTTTAAGACTATTATTAATAGAATCTAAAAAAAGGAGGGTCTGGTTTCAATAGCAGAACAACAGAGGCCCTGCTAGATATTTGACGAGAACTCTATGGTTGACATAGATTACTCGCAAGGCAAGTATACCTGGTGCAACAGGCACAAAGGTATGAATTATATTGCTGAAACAATTGATATAATTATGATGTTTGATCAATGGATGCACCCCAAATTTCAAATATCAGCAAAAGTAACCAATGCCACCTTATCTCATCACTGGCCCATATATTTGTCTGTATTGGTTAATCAAAAGAAATCAGTTCGTTCTCAATTTAAATTCAAAGAAATGTTGCTCACTCATCTGGATTTGAGCATGAATAGATCCAAATGGTGGGCAGAGGTATATTACATTCAAGCATATGCGATGTATAAATCCGTGGGTAAGTTAAAGGCTCTAAAATAGAAACTGAAATTCTGGAATAAAGAGGTATTTAAAAAAAAAACAATTTATACAAAAATTAGACAAGCTACAAAAACAAATCAGCGAGTAGGAATATACACAGGAAATGGCCAAGAAAGAACAACTTTTAATCCACCAATTAGCTCAAATGCAACAACAAGAACAACATTGGTGGCAGAAATCAAGAGAGCAATGGGGATTCTAATACCAACTTTTTTCATAAACCGGTTTTGAATAGAGAGATACAAAACTCAGTCACTCAACTGCGAAAGACTGATTGTTCCACTATATCCAATCACAATGAGATTATTAAGTGTGTCGCAACATTTATAAAAGATCCTGATAGAGGAGAATATCATGGATAAGAAAATACAAATATAGCAAGGACTACCTCAAAATATCCCAAAAAGCATTGGTTTCTATTCTAGAGAAAGAATTGAAGAAAATTGTATTCTCTTTTCATCTGGACAAGGCACAGGACCTGATGGATTCCTTGCATTTTTATACCAACAATTTTGAGAAATTATTAAAACAGACTGCCAAATGCAGCGGAGGAATCACAAAGAAATAGGAAAATGATCAGACACTTAAATGCAACAAAATCGATCATCATACAAAGAAAACAAAATCTTAGCAAGTGGATCATTATAGACCCATTGCGTTATGCAATATGGTATAAAAAACCATTGCAAAGCTTATAGCCAACAGACTGAAACCTCTACTTCAGAAGATTCTCTCCCCTAGTTAGTCAGCTTTTGTGCCAGGAAGAAGAATGGAGTATGGCATTAGCTTATTATAGGAGATCATTCATTTCATATATAGTCAGTGCAAGTCTGGTATCATCAGGCTTGACATTTCTAAAGCTTTTGATCCTTGCAATTGCGGATCGATATCATCTACTCTTCTGACAGAAGAATAGCATGGATGAGAAAATACAAATGCATCAAAGGCTACTTCAAAATATCCCAAAAAACATTACAAACAAAGAAAAGGAG
This sequence comes from Torreya grandis, assembly GCA_037957365.1. Classification (NCBI taxonomy): domain Eukaryota; kingdom Viridiplantae; phylum Streptophyta; class Pinopsida; order Cupressales; family Taxaceae; genus Torreya; species Torreya grandis. The sequence continues at coordinate 4,901,516 of JARHVA010000462.1, forward strand.
GAGTTGATGGCTCCCATGCTAGAGGAAGAATTGAAGAAAATTGTATTCCCTCTTCATTTGGACAAGGTCACAGGACCCGATGGATTTCCTGCTTTTTTCTATGATTAGTATCAGGATATTATTAAAAGCAGATTGCCAAATGCGGTGGAGTAATCACAAATAAATAGGAGAATGCTTAAACACTTTATTGCAACAAAATTGGTTGTTATACCCAAAAGAACAAAAACTGTGTAATTGGGTTGTTATAGACCCATTTCATTATGCATTATGGTATGCAAAATCATTGCAAAGCATAAAGCCAACAAACTGAAACCTCTAATTCTGAAGATAATCCCCCCTTCTTAGGTGGCCTTTGTGCCAGGAAGAAGAATGGAGGGCAACATTAGCTCACTACAGGAGGTCATTCATTTCTTGAACAGTCAATGCAAGTTTGGTATCCTCATCAAGCTAGACATTTCTAAAGCTTTTTATTGCTGCAGTTGGGGAATGATTTTATATACTGTCCAGGATTTTGGGTTTGGAGAATATTTCATTGATTAGATTACTAGCTGCATCACTATTCCTTCGTACACAATCACTTTGAATGGAGACATTGGAAAGAAGTTTATACCCTCCAGAGGGTTGTGTCAAGGGAATCCTCTTAGCCCTTACCTATTTGGTATCATGGGAAAACTTCTCAACAGGGGAATCGGTAATTTAAAAGAGAGAGGCAAAATCCATAGACTACAATCAAGCACAAACAGTTCAAGGTATGCAAATTTTCACTTTGCAGATGACACTTCTATGTTCAACAAGTTTTCAAGAGATAAAGCAATTTGAGGAGTTGCTAAAGGGCTATAAAAGAACCATAGGACAAAAAATCAACCATATCAAATCACTTGTTATTTATATACGTGTAAGAATCCATGGAAGCAGGCCATAATCAGGACCCTACACTTTAGGGAGGGATTTCTTCCTATGGAATACTTGGGAATCCCTCTTCACTTTTCACAAAAAGCATGAGTTATGGGATGATTGGTACAATGAATGCATAATAAGTAAGCAAAATGAACAAGCAAATGACTCTCCTTTGTAGGTCTTATACGACTCATAAAAGTTGTTTTGCAATCTGTTGCATAGCAATTCCATAAGTTTTTATCATTACAAAAACATGTTGACAATGGTCTTGTTAAAATTCAGTGAAACTTTCAATTGAGGCCCGAGGGGAGTGAATGCCCAGTCAATGTATCCGCTGATTTCATGGGATAAGATCTATACAAGAAAGAATCAAAGTGGCCTTAACTTCAAACAATTGAGTCATTTCAGTCAAGCCGTTGCTATGAAGACAACATGGAGATTATGGAAAGATCTCCATACCATTTGGTCTCACATATTTCCAACCATGTATTAATCTGATCATGCAAAGAACTTGCTAACAACATCATAGAGTAGACCGTTGTTTGAGACAGCTAAGTTGATCCAAACAGGTTGTCAGCTTATTCTTGAAAACCTCACTTGAAAAATAGTCAAAGGAAACCGGGTCAAATTTTGCAAAGGATAACCACCTCTATCCTCAATAGGTCTTTCGTAGTTGCAAAACTCTCAACAATAAAAGGGATTCTTCCTTTCAGTTAATATGGGATACAAATAAAATCAAGGAAGCGGGGCAAGATCATCCAATTCAATTGAATCGGTTATTAAATATCCTACAGAAAAGAATGTTTTTTAGCTCAATTTGTGAGAAAGTATGCTTTGGCCCCATCATCATTTTGGAGAATGTATGGTGTCCACAAAATACAAAGCAATTATAGAAATAGAATAGGACCAAGATTGGAAATGGAGTGTAATTTGGTCACCATACATGTGGCCCAAAATTAAAATCTTCTTGTGGCTACTTCTTCACAAAGCACTGCTTACTACAAGCACTTTGCAGAAAAAGGGATGAATAGGTCCCAATATGTATTCCAACTGTTGTCGGCAATTGGATACATTGGAACACCTCTTCTTCCAATGTCCATTGACTGCTTCTATTTGGAGCAAGGTGTCTGTTATGTTGGGTTCCACCAAAATAAAAAAGGGACATTGACGAATCCAATTCTAAGCTGGACTGGAAAAGATGTGGACTTTGATATAATTCAGTTGGGAAGTTTGATAACCAACCATTAGTTAGTGTTTAACTAACAATTAATCAATAAATTTAATTCCTTCCCTTAATGACTAAGTCGGACACTACTACTAGTTTGTCTTGAAATTTTACAAATAGAGCAGGACCAAAGAGTGTAATCATCACATTTACAGACTACTCTTTAGATATCAACTTGAAATCTGCAGTCCTTTGATTTTGCTATTGTACAATGTAGGAGTTTCGGTGTAGACAAAAATCGAAAAGGATAGCCAATAGCAAAATAAAGATCCGGTTGTGTGGGCATAAGATATATCAAGCTGTCCATCAATTCTCTGTAGGGTGATTAATTGATTGTTGATGAATCATCATTGGCTGATAACTTCAGCCTGACCTCTATAGTTTTGAATCAAGAATCTTGGCAATGCTGATAAAAAAAATATACCAAGCTTGTGGACCCTACTTAAGTTTGTATAGGGACTTAATCAACTTGCAAACTAGATGATCACTGCTAGGTACTTGAAAAGCTTCAAATTGCAACAAGTAGAGCTCCTCCTCTAAAACTTCGTTCAAGAAACCAATTTGAGTTGCTATGGAGAGAAGCAACCGAAGTGTGACCATCTTCACAGTAGGAGTAAAAACCAACTTTGCAGTAGGAACTTTGTCCACCTATTTTCATCGATTGGGTTATTTAACTAATAATTCAGGTACCATAAAAAGGCCAAAATCAAGAGCAAAATGACCATGTTCTATTGAATTAACAATCTTGTTTCCGATCTTGTAAGCTAGTTCCTTTGATTGTGGCATTTCATGCTCCCGCATAACTACTTGTGCATTTGATTGAGGGATTGCATCCTCCTGCACATTTTTTATAGTAGATATTCTGTCCACTATTAGTGCATGTAAGTTGATTGGAGTAGGCTCAACAAGCCTACGAGGAATGTCATCCTCCAACACATCCTATATGGTGGAGTCTCCTTGAACATGTGCATTTATGTTTCTTGTGGCAGGGTCAACAAGCTTATACAAACCATCTTACACAATACCTAGGGTAATTACTCTGTCTTGTTTTACATTAGACACAATACATTGTTTTCCAAAGAAATGTATAAGTTAGATTTTTTTGTTAATTGACAAATAAACGAGAATTTTATTCTTGCTAGGAATATACCTAACATTTCTTACTATTTTTTTCTACCATTATTCAACACCATGAAATTATCTCGTACCCCCTCTATTGCATGTGAGTGACCGTAAATCATCAGAAAAGTTTATACTTGTAGTAAATTTGACATACCGGTCCTTACAACACGTGAAATGTCTAGATGCACCGGAATCAATGAACCAACAATTGGTAGCACTATCGTTTGAGTATAATGCCACGAGGGTGTATTCTTCCTCATAATTCCATTCTTCAACTACTGTCATATTTGTTGCCCGACTACTTTGTTGGGAAAGTGTATACCTTCACTTTTGGAAATATTTTTTGATATGCACAATCTTATGACAGTAAAAGCACTTCACTCGGTACTTGGAAGATGAATCGACAAGGATGTGTTTCCACTTCCCCTTTGACTAAGTAGCAAATGCACTCTCTGTTTGTCCAACATTGGACTCATTTGCCTATGTCTATCTGTATTCCTTCTACATCAAATAAGAACTAACCTAATCAAATTTAGTGTCTGGATTTTTGCCATCAAGTGTAAAGCCTCCACGAAAGATTCATATGTGGGTGTCAAGCTATTTAGAACAAAAACAACCAAGTTGCCATCATCCATATTTTTGTTAATGGATGTGAGTTGGTCTCGAAGATCTTTCATCCAAAGAAGACGTTCTAACAAGGATCTATTTTTAGTCATCTCATTTGAAAATAATAGATTCTTCAAGGTACATGATACAACTTTTCTCCAAATTTTGATACTTTTTTTTAGACTGGTCCAAAGCACACTTGCTTCAATAGAATTTTGGACCTCAAGAATCATATCGTTTGACACAAATAACTTCAACAATAGCAAGCCCTCCTTATGACGCTCACCATAATTAGGAAAAATTATAGTAGGTATTGCTTCAATGTCGAGAATGATTTTATCACAATCATGATATAACACAATTGTTAAAATATTATGATTCTAGACATTGTAATTATGACCAGTTAATTTTTGTGCTTCCGGTAGAACTAAATTCTGAATATTGGCCATAGTACACACTTCTGACCTGTAAAACAATGCAATAGGGAAATGCAAAATCTATAATTTGAATTGGCTTTTAATTTGAATGTCAAAATACTTAAAATCTGACTGCACTTCGAATATATTGTTGTGAAATCCGCACTGATATTCCTTCAAAGCATTTGACTACATAATATTCAGGTTTGCTGTTCTTCCTTCTTACTTTAAATCGTGTATGGGTATTTTTCTATGCAACGTTTTCTACTCAGGTGTTTAGATATTGATTAGCAAAGCAAAAATGTCAACCCTTTTGATTTATCCATATAAAAAATGTCAACATTGGACTGTATATTCTATAGAACTTGGAATTGTACATGAAAATCACAAAACTTGGACTGTATATTTGTGCCCTAGCATGTGTTTTGGTTTGCATATTTTGGCTTGTACTTTGTTCTTAGAATCGCGTGGCTCATTTCTACTGCCATGACTACTAGAAATCGTGACTTTTCTTTTGCTGCGACTTCATCTACCCATGATTCTTCCTCGACGTTTGCAAATCCATGGTTGCTTCCTTTAGTCATGCCCTATGCCTTCTACAAGCTTGCACTTTTGTTCTTTTGCTTTGCTATTCACAATTTTATTTTGTCTTCTCACATTCTGCCACTGATTTTTAAAAATCACGACCTTTTGCTCTGCTCATGTGAATACCTTTTGTTATTCTTATGTGAATCCTTCTGTCATTGTCCTTCACATTTGTTGTGTCTGGTCTGCACGATTGCGACCTTTTGTGCAAATATTTGTCCGCAAATCGATCGTGACATTGTATTTTTTGTATTTGTTCTTCATATACAAATCCTAAGTCCTCGACATCACATCCTCTTTTTGCGTTGACGTCCTCTCTTTCCCTAGTTCCTGCTTTCTTGAAATCTTTCTTTGATTTTTGTCTCCCTTCTTTGCAAATCTTGAATGGAAATCACATTTTGTGTAACTTGGGCTGTGACCACGCTTGGATTTCATCTCTGCCCCTGTTTTATAGTTTGTACCCTACTAATGATCCTATTGTTTGTCTTGTCCATAGTTCGTACCAAAATATGGCTTCCTCAATCTCTTGCAACTTGTTGTTTGTACCCTTCTCTTAGGGCTTCCTCATACAATGGCTCTGATACCATTGTTAGCTCCGATACCATTGTTAGTAGATATAAACGCTGAAAGAATGAAGATAAATGGAAGGCATACAACACACTTATACACTTGTGTGTACGTCTTTTATTAAGCACAAAATAAATTACATCAGTTGAGAAGGTAGATAATTGGTTTATAACTAACTACTAATTAATAACTTTAACAAGTGCAAGGAATAGGGAATGGGAAAGGTGAAAATTTCATAAAAGCTATGAAAAAATGGTAGAAGTTCACACAAGAAACATTAGTATAATCGATCATAGGAAAGAAAATGGCTATATAATTAGTGCTAATTGGATACCATGCAAATCCCAAAATGAAGATCTTTTTGTACTGGATCTACATGGCGGGATATTAAACTTGGTAGAGGGACAAAACTTGATAAAGGACACTCCAATGTTTTGAGCCACAAAGCAAGGTTCATTGTATGCGTCATGAAGATCACTAATTCATCCACAACTATTAAATTTCTGGCTGTAGTACAAATAATAGAAATAGGCGATATGGAGCTAGAGTCATATCAAACCTTGAATCAGAAAATAATTATAAAAATAAGGAGAGGCTAGATCGATTCAAAAAGTTATAAATATTCATCTAAGAAGAGGGCCTCCAGAGAAAATTAAATATTTGAGTGTTTATCATGAGAAAGGAGCAATTCTCTCTCTCCTAAGGCATCTAATTCTTTGCCTTCTGCTTTTGAAGGCAAAATAATAATTTGCATAGAGTAAAAAATAATGGACCATTAGGATAGTGATGAAAGCATGCTAAGGACGATGCAATGTTCCCTTTGTACCGTTTTACCACGTGTGAGACCCATGAGCCCATTTCCGTACTTTGTGATGGGCGAGGGGTGATTGTTTGAGAAGTATATACATGTGAGGATTGGTTTTGTTCATTTATCCCTGGTATTTTATGAGTTTTGGACCATTTCCTATTTTTAGGGGAATTTCCTAAATTTTAGGTCAGTTGGAGGTAGGACCTTTACCATTAGTCCCCTCATGGGGGATTTATCCTAAGGGGGCCTTTTTATTATTGACATTCTTCATGCCTTTGGAGATTAATAAGTGTACGTGTCAGTTATATGTGCCCTGGAGAAAACTTGTTCCTATTTCTTAGGGTCATTTGGAGGGCTATAGGAATAGGACCATGTCATGCAGCGTATCGTTGGATATGGGTGTGACTCAGTTGTTCATAATGCTTTATCTCAAATCTTTTTGGCGAGTGGTTCTGAAGCTATGGTTGAGTTATTGATGAGAGGTCAAGGTTTATTGACTACTTGTGCATTTTAATGTTATTACACTAGCGTCATGTTATGTGGTACTTGATTATTAAGTGATAGTCATATCAAATAAAAATAATATTTATTATTTGACATTATGGCCAGGTGCCTAGGTTCTGGAGCATGTCAATGAATAAATAGAGGTTGCCCAACCTTGAAAGGATCATTCTATGCTCATTTCACACCTAAAGTGGGTGTCTATAGCAGGCAGAGCTCATCTATAGATTTAGGGACAAAAACCCTTTGATCTAGAGATTAGAGGACGAAACCTTTATGGTTTCTTATGGGGAATCTCATCTAGATATTGCATTGGACTGAAAGCATTCTTTTTTTTATTGGCAATCTGATTTGTGGTGCAGCTGGAAAAAAATTATACAACATCAATTCTGTTTCGAAAAAGGTCTTCCAAGTGCTTGATTTCAGATTAGTTCCTCACTATTATTATTTCTCTATTGATGTATTCTGACAGATTTCATCAATAACGTACAACTCTAGTGTTATTATTAGGATTCACTTTGTTTATGCAGTACATTGTTCTTTGTTTCTTGGGATCATTAGATATATATATAATTTGATAGAGGTCATAATAGGCGAGATCTCCACCTGTCAGATCCAGGACTCAAGCGAGTAATACATTTTTTGCACAACCTCATTTTGCTACCCTATGAAAACAATATGCAGTATCCTCTTAATCCTCAACTTAATCATAAGTTCTGGGCTCAAATAAAAATTCGAGGAACATCAAATTTTTTAAGTCCTAGGAAAATCTCTAATACAAATCCCATTGGGTATGGTTTGATTTTCCATAATAATAGGCCCCATCCTTCTCTGATCAATCCCAATGGGAACCTCATTCACTCTGCTTTTCTTCCCATCAAAGTGGACTCTTGCAAAATCCAGTTTCATTTACTGTAAAAACAAACTGATCTGAGATTGCAAAGATCAAAGATTTCAGATTCATTTCACAGATAAAAGATATTGTGTATCTTCTTCTGGATGAGACTGCATATAAGTTTTATATCCGATGTTTCGAGTCCTAAAGTTTCTTCTCCCTGAATACTGGACCCATCATCAGGGAGAAGAAGCTTTAGGACTCAAAACGTCAGATATAAAACTTATACGCAGTCTCATCTAGAAGAAAATACACAATTGCAAAGATCTGTCAGGACTTAGTCCATGTTGTCCAAAGGCTAGAGGGTGGTTTAGAATTGCTTGGCATTAAATTAGGAGATCAAGGTGACCCACTCCTATGCTATCAAGTTGTATAGTGAGGCTAACCTCTTTGAGCTTACAACAAAATGAAGTCATCATTGTCTCTAAACAAACTGCTGAGATGATGAATAACAGAGTGCATGATTTGGAGGAAAGAGCTTCGAGTTTCCTTGTCTGTAGCACCTGAGGCAACTTCTCAGTCACACTTCCAGAATGAAATGAGCACATGAAGAAGGCCTTACAACAACACCACATCTAGCTCAACAAAAGTTGATACAACTGCTTGTAATATGTTTGAACATGATATCATGCTCTCAAGGATTTGATCACCCCATGAAGGATGTTGGCTTCTCTCATGGCGCACTTTCCAATCATCACTTGAAATGAGGAATTTGTCTATCATTAGGAACCTCCTATCTCTGTTGGTCGTATGAATTGTACGATTTATGTCTTTGCGAAAATACTGCACTGCCCGTCTTTCCTAGTAAGTTGGTCTGGTTATGTATGGGCTGGCTGCTGTTCAACTTTATATAGCCTACTTTTTGTATGTTGGCTTAGAAATATTTTAGTCTCCTGTTCGAAAAGCACGTCATGAATGGTCTAATTCTCCAATCATAAGACCTCGGTCTGTTTTGTAATCTTCTTCCTATTCAATATAAATATGTATGTTTATATCAAAAAAAATTCTTGTCAAAGAATCAGGGAGAAAATATATGCACCAGCAATTGGATGGGTGTTTTGTCCATCTATCTTCATTCCATACCAAGGTTGAGAAGAGTGGTGTTGTTTATACCCCCGGCCACCCCTGCAGCAGGTGCAGGGGTCAATAAGAATTAAAGAGGAAATCTCTGTTCTCTGTTGTCCACTCAATTTTCTCTCCCCTCTGATGTTCAAACATTTCTTCCCTTTTACTCGGATCCATGCTTAAAAATTATTGCCTTTCTATGCGCATTCTTACCAAGTCATTACCCTTCTCTGTACATCTTTCGCAACTTATCTCATTGGTCAAGGATCAAGTAAATTCAGATAAAACATCATCCTCTGCATGGGCAATGTAACATGAAGTGCAGTAGACAATAAATCACAGAGTTTTCCCCCAAATAAAATATCAACATTCAAGTTTTCACAACAAAACTCAAACCTTCACATAAGGATGACTAAATCTTAGAAGCTCTCACAAATGGAATATTAGAACTTACAAGCTCAAGCCGAAATGCAAATGTGCACAACCCAATAGAAATAATGAGAGAGCAATCAAATAATAGGGCAGCCCCAGGCCAAAACCTAGTGGAATGCAAAAGGAAGATTCTTCACAAAAATCGGAATAAGACAAACATCAGATCAAAGTCTACTTGCTGATGCTAGCATTGTTCTTACCCCCTCAATAGTCTGTCATCCCACCGCCCTGGATTGAATTCTTATCCCATCAGGCAACGCAGATAAATAAATAAAACAAAAGGTGTTGTTAGCATGGATTTTCCTACTCCCAGAACTAATACCCAAATACATTGGACCAAGTTTTTTACCCCCTCACTGTCAACATAGTGGAGGCCTCTAAGATTTATAGCTTTGAAACAACTTCTAGCATGCAGCGTATGTACTTGGGAATAAGCTTCTTTCCTTTTCTTTTCCCACTCCTCCATAGAAAAGAGCGGAAAACAAAGCAAAGATAGGAAGAGAAGTGAATATGCAATACAATCAGTGTAAGACACTCTTCTTCCTCAAGCATAGAAAAAAAACGTCAAAATGTCTAAATTACCGGCAAAGAAAATGAAACCACCATGGGCTCGGTCTTATGGGGATAATCTTTGAATATTTCATGCCCAAAACCATTATTCTGAACTTGTGATTTTCTTCTTTAATCTCATCCCTACTTCCACAATTTGTATACAACATCCAAAGCAAAAAAAATCTCCCCCATCAAAAATATTCTAATCTGATTTTGTTAATTTTCCAAGGATGGCTTTTGGATCCTTGCAAATTCCAATTAATCAAAAGATGGCATCCCAATGCAGCTCCGTCTGTCCTATGATACGGGCTATGTTCCTTCATAAAATGTTCACCGACTTCCTCTTTTTCAAACTTTAGTACTCTTCATAAAACGATTACCAACTTCCTCTTTTTCAAACTTTTCTTGTTAAACTTTATTGCTATTATCTTTCCATGTGATGTTCATTCCTTTTGTTTTGTTATCCTTTCATCATTCTATGAAATGATATCCAATCCTTTGACATGGTTCGCTTATGTATAACAGGATTTCACCCCTTGGTAATTTATAACAATCTTTTTAGATCTTTTTCTAGTACTTTCAAAAATTGAGCCAAAGCCCTTCACCTTACATTATTAAAATAGAACTTTGATCCTTTTATATACCATCACAGTACTATTTGTTGTGTTGTGTCAGCCAACCTTAACTAAATTAGTATTGTCTCTGATGCTAGAGTTGCCTTACTGTTGGGTTGATTCAATTATCTTCTTATGGAACCTTGCACTCCCTCTTTCACCCTTATTGGTATTGGTATGGACCCTGTAACTTGCATATAAACCGGATCAGATCATGGTACCTAAATGGTATGGCATAGTATAGGAAATCTTAACAAACATATGATAATTTAGATCATCTTTCAAAATGAAATAGTTAGATTACGCTTATTTAATCAGTGCCTTATCAAGATAGTGTAATAGCTGAAATTAATTAAGTCCATGAACATAACATAACTCGACGTGCTCAAATTTCAAAAAGGCACTATGCAACTTAGTGAAATCAAAATACATAAGTTCTGAGGAGTCAAAATATGAATGCGGTAATCTAAGGATGTCCCACTTAGGTCTACAAAATGGTTTCCCTACTGTGGGGCTCTACAAAAGTCTTTTAAATCTCCTTTGTATTAGTTTTATGAATTGAAATCAGAAAATAAACTTAATAATGGATCTTGACTTTTGTCCCTTTTTTCATATTTTTTATTTGTCATTTATTATGTAAGAAGAATTTCAGGATTCATGGTTGTCTAGGATGGAACATTCAGGTAGGCTTCCTTTCTGTAACAACTTGAGATGAAATTGACACAAGTTATTGCATTTGTTAAACTGATTAATCCAGAAGCTTTGTTAAGGTGATGGTATGCATCACAAACACAAAGGATATATTGGTTTGCTTAAAGTTTATCTTGTTGTGAGCCATGTTACAGGGAACTTCTATATGTGCATTACAGGAATAAGGTGTAGACACCAACAAGTATGCACACAAAATAATCAAGGTGCCTCTTAGATAATCTTATGCTGCTTGTGGTATTGGGCAATTCTTAGAATTGATTTAAGGTTGTAGAACTCCTTTGGTGCCTTGGCAAGGGGATTATAATGTAAAAATTCATCAAGCATGATTGAATCTGCTTCTTTTAGTTGCAATGCATTTTTTTTATTTTCATTTATATGCCCTCTTTCATCCTTCTTGTAGTGTTCTCTGACACTCTGATTCAGCTTCTATTTGTTTTGAAATTCAGAACACCCACAAAATGATACTGGCTTGACACACAAAATGAACTTGATGTTCTTTCTTGGACCAAAAAATAGAAGTATCTATTCAATATAATATATTCCCTTTTTGAAATCAACCGGGTTTCTAATCCCCAAAAAATGTCTCTTCAACCTCTAATGCAAATCCTAAGGAGGCTTTCTCTTTGTTGTGATTGGATTCTATACGTCCTTGGAATTGCCTTTTGGTTATTGTTTGCAAGTTAGTGTGACTTTGGGGGCTTTGACAACATCCTCAATTTTATGTTGACTAGACCGCATTTACACCTGAGATTTTGATAGATAAACAAAAAGTTGAAAAATAAGCACCATTGGCAAGTCTATCACTCGAAATACCCTATCATTGGCTCTCACTATTACCGCCCAACTCACCTTCAAATTTTTTACTGCTCCATGTTTTGTTTGTCCTTAGCCTTCTCCGCTAATTTGCCATTGCTCAAGCTCACTGTGAAACGAAATGTTTTCACCCCACACAACTCATTGTCACGTCGTATGAAGGAACACATTCACCTCATTTTCCACCGTCACCTTCACCTAAAAAATCATATTATTGTTTCTTAACGCTTCGTGCACAAAATGTGAAATGGGGTCAGCATTCATGGGTTTCAAGTGAGGTACGACTACCGTTTTACACTTTTCGCTTTATAAAATCCCGCTTCACCAAAACATCAAGTCACATCCCTTCTGCCATAACTTGCACCTTTTGAGCAGTAACTAATTTTTATTCGTTCCATAACAATTTTTCTTCCAAAACCAAAAAAATAAAAATAAAAAAAATTCTTCAGTGCATTTTTTGTGAAAAATGTCAAACCTCCTAAGAATCACGAAAAGTTCAATTTATATCCTGACATTGCTTAGCGATTGAAAATTATGGAGAGAGTGAAAAATCATTTTACTTCACATTTCGAAGGCAAAGTAAAGAATCTATGTATAAACCCTCTTCAATCAAGTTCACCCAGTTTTTAGGACTGTTTTACCATTCATGGCTTCCAAATTCAGAAGCTTCAGTCACTTATGCATTTGGAAAGTACCTGCCCGATTGACTGTAAGTCCTTTCTTAACCTTCATTGCAATGATTCTTAAATTCTGTCAAATCTTTTGGATGTATGTTATAATACAATTCTTGCAAAACTCCTGCAAGCCGTCAAAACCCTCGGACCCTTAATGGATAAGTAGGCCAAACATTAAGAACACTAGGCATTGAGGAAACCCTAGAAATACTAGATTTGTCAAATTTGTTCCATTTCCTGAGATTTGACACTCATTTCTAGCCATCCATGAAGTTCATTACTTTGTCCTTGAAATTTGGCGTATGTTAGGAAATATAGTTTAACTCCTTCACATGAAACAAGCACCGTCTCTGTAGGATGCATCCGGAGCATTGCATGCTGGGGTTATTGCAACTATTGTTGACGATATAGGATCTGCTGCCTCTGTTTCTGATAGTCAGCCTGCAAAACTATTTGTTGATATGAACATTTCTTATATTTCTACTCTCAAACTTAATGTAAGATGAATCATTTTCCATCATGTTATTTGAAGTTTTATACAATATAAGTGGATGTAAATGCGAAGTCATTTTTGTGAGATCTCATCTGGTACTAACATGGATATGAACGTTTTGTACTTGTCTGCTGCAAAAAATCCTACGTTTGAAATATATTTTTCGTATTAATATACAACTAGGTGCAATTCAGCCAAAAGCCCTGAATGCCTAAACGCTGATAGCAGGATGCCTGAACCATAAGAAAGGGATAATGAGGCTATTAAAGAACCCTGTCATTTCTTAACCAATTCTATCAGTTGTTAACTATAGAAAGCACTTAACTTATTTAAACAGATGGAACTACTGTATACCAAAACTTAAAGGGTCTTTATAAACATATAAACTTCAAAACACGGAAAACCATTGACAGTTTTACCACCCCAAATGTGTGAACCATGGACAAGAACAAAAGAATACCGCAGGCAAAAATGAAATGAATAGAACAGAGAGACATGAATAATAATGACACTGTAAAATCTGCCACAAGCTGGGGGTATATTCTCAATCAACTGAGAGAAGTCATGCTTCATTACCTATTTCGTTTTTGCAGTCACTCCAATCCTTTCCATGTACATGGACTGTCTCCTCCAACCTATTCGGCTTCACCTCATCTCAGGAACTTTTAGCTGGGAAGCCTGGGCGAAGCATCGATCTGACCTTCCATTTCCAATGGCCATCATCTCTTGAAGCATTTCCCCATTGTCTTGTTGAAAGCCTTCAATTCATGGCGAATTGCAGAGCACATCCTCTACTGCAGCATAGATGTCGGGGAAATGCTCATCTGCACTGTCTAGAATTTCTTCATCTCCTCTCCTATCTCTAGCCAGTTTGGATTGTTTCTTCTTTGACCTTCTTGCCACTTTTGTTTCAGTGTCGTCTGTAAGAAGTTTCTTCAGAGGTTTGTTGCCATTAATCTCTTGCTTCTTTCCCTTGGCTCCCTATTCATGTTCCTTTCTAACCTCTCAACTTATAGAAGTAGGATGACATGTTATCTATGCTCATTTTACCTCTGTTATTCCTGCTTTGCAGCATCACTTGTCTCATTCCATACTGACAAACAAAGGGGGTGGATATTGTTATGGTCATACTCCTGTCGTTATTAATCTTTCAGCCATTTGCTGTGACACTATCTCCCATGATTTGGTACATCTTGGTAAAGTGTGTATTGAATTTAAACTTTACCGCATTTGCTAATAAATCTGCTAACTTGTCATCTCTCCCTTGTGTTCTAGTTATACTAAATTGAGACTAATCCCAATTAAATGCCTTCGCTTCTTGTTATCGTGCCTTCTGACACACCAAGTCATGTAGTTTGACACTAATTCTAATAATGCTTTTGCCTCCTTGCAAGTAACTTCCAATTTGTGTTTTTCCAAGTATTTGAAATCAAATCCATAACTAATAGTGAAACCCCTATTGCATTTTTTTTCACGATTTTAAGGGAGACATAAATCCCAACACTTTGAGTGAAGCTAATGAATTCAGCTTTGTTATTGGAGGCAAACCCAACCACCCTGTAATTGCAAGGGTTAGGTTTGCCTCTTCTTGCTACTCAAAAAGTTAAAATCAATCCAGAAATTATCATCCTATCTGCTTCTTTCTTGGACATGTTGCTGCAGTTTTGGCCCTGACATGTCTTCTTGCTGGATTGGATTCATTCAGTAATAAAATCATATAAATCTAATTATCTCTTCTCCGTCTCTCTTTCTAGTCAAGTTAGAATTTGCATTGATTTTTCTGTTCTCATGTTGATCCCCAAAACTAAATGTGCCACACGAGTTAATGGCTTGTTAGTATTTGCTCCTTATGATCATACCTGTTGACATGCGAAATCAAGTAATCTGTCACTAATTCTAATGGTGCCTTTGTATTTTCCCATACATGAGATATATTCCAATATTTTTTACCCGTGAACTTACAATGAAGCAATAACTAATGTCCTAATTTTAAGGAAAATCAAATCCTAAGACCTTGTACTAGGGCAATTAATTCTGCTTCTAAACTGGCAACAATTCCAACCCCCCTCAAATGTAAGGATAACTTAGCCACTTTGTATGGTCTTTTCCTCACTTACTCAGCCTTAATTATTTGTCTTCCAACAGCATTTGCTGCACAAGTTTATGTAAAATGAATATGCTTTTTTTGAATTAGCTTGCAAGAAAAAATTATAAGAACTTGACATACTGCCTTGGTTTCAGGATGAATTGAGATTGATGCAAGGGTATTGGGACACGGGTTTTCTATAACATATGTCAACTTAAGAAACAAAGCTACAGGTGAAGTCATAGCTGAAGGTCGGCATTCATTGTACAGCAGTCAGACAAGCAAACTCTGATGAAGCCCTTCCATGAATTTGTGAGAAATGTTTTTCTTGGCGGGTTCTTTAGTGTTCATTCAATAGGTAAATATATATGTTTTTTTGATGGTTATGTTGAAGCACAATGTAAAAATGGATCCAATGAACTGCTTGGCAAGCCATTTCTATGATCTAAATTTTAAGATTAATATATCTTCTGTTGTATTGCATATGGGCTGATCAGGCATACAGATAATGTCATTCATTCATTTGGAAGCTAGTCTAGACTCCGAAGGACAAATGTTCTGTTCTGAATGTTGACAGATTTTGTATATAAAATCTCAATCACATGTTATTTAGTTTAAATGTACTTTTGGTACTTCCCCCCTTCCCTGTCCCCCCATCAATTAAAGAAGGTTGTGTGAATTTTGCAATACATGTTGGACACTTCTTTAGCAACCATTATTCTTATAGAAGGCCATACAAATGCTGGACTTGACGAGCCAATTCTGTTATCCCAGGCCTTGCAAATGTTCCAATTTCTTGAGAATGGCATCTTTATTGATTTTAGATAATTGAGGGTCTTCTATTTATTGACAATGGTTTTGAAGTCACCCAAACTTATCCAGAACATCACAAGTTGTAGCACCCTCCTTGTGCCATTGTTTAAAACTTCCTATTTATCTGCTTGGGGAGAATTATGAACTAAATTTCTCTTCAAATAACATACTTTAAACTCACAACATGTGTGCATGAGTTTACACTATTTGTCAACGTTGCCTTGACAATAAGGATCTAACGACCCGACTTACTTTTAACTCCCTAAGTCCCTTTACTAATCCACTGATTACCATGAGAGGTTTATTCCTTGAATCCCTCCAAACGTTCCTTAGATCACTAATAATCAAATTCATAATGCGACTTCAATATATAGATTAAAAGTCTTGGACATTACCAAAACCCATGACACAAAGGCTCTCAGTACTCACAAGTTCTAACATAATCATTGGAGTATGAATCTCTTAAAGGTTTGATAACAACGAAAGGGTGAAGCCATGCAATATGTTTGCTAGGGAGTTGAGGGCTTCCACAAGCAATTTAATTAGATTGCTAATTTTTGTGGGATTTATGATCTGAATTTTGTATCCAATATGTTAGCTTTGTTATCTTAGTCCACTATTCTCATTGTATAAGAATGTAACTTGAAGCACTTGAAATTTGTTTTCTATCACTTTTTATCAATTGGTTATGTTGATTAAACATTGAGAGGGTTCAAGAAGATGTTGAACCATGGTATGACTTCAAAAATAGATAGGTCATGGTGCGAAGGCTATAATAGCATGAAAAATCCATCAAAGGTAGTTTTTGATTACATATTTGGATTCCTCTAGAAGAGTTCTGCAAGTTTTTTAAAAAAGGCATGTCAATCTGAGTTTGTTTGCAAAAACTATGGCCTCTAGAAGTTGCAGAATTTTTTTTGAGGTATTAGGAAAACCCATGGTGCTACCTCGCGTTAATAGAAAAAAGGTGTGGCACTACTTTACCTTTAAGTTACAAGAAATTGACATAACATGGGAGATGTTTTGTCTTCATTTTGTGACTTTTGGGCTTCTCATGAAAGCTTGTTTTAGTGTCGACTTATGTAAATGTACACAAAGAGGGTCATTGTAATCAATCAATCAGAATTGGATTAAATTGGAATTCATTCATCCAATGTGGTTTGAGTCTTGAAGAGGGGATGGAAGGAAAGTTCACTTGGGTGCAGTAGTGCAACTCATATATGATGTCCCTCCATCAAAAGGACGGAGTTGAATTCACCTGGGTGCATCTCAATTGTAGAGACACATTCCCCACGAGGCATAATTTCTCACTGTTCTCTTAGCAGTTCTTCTTGATTGTATGTGTTCTGGAATTGGAAGTGTGCAAGGAAAGTGCAAGTGAGCAACTTGCAAAGCATGTATGGGTGTTTGGGCATGTTGCAAATGTAACGAGTGTCCATGAAGGTCTAGAGAAGGCAATAAACCTATAATTGCACAATGAAATTATTTTTTCACAAATTGGGTCTCTCTAGGGTAATCTTGCGTCTCTTTTCAATTCTATTCTTATGTGTTTCCTTGCTCCATTTTTACATTCAGTTTTCCTTTCTTGTATGCAACATTTTCAATTCATGTATTGTTCACATTTCTCGACTATTTTAAATCAATTACATGTGCAAACATCAAGCTAATCAATCAAGAAATTATTAGGAGTGTAATAGGATTCATATTGATGATTTGTGTGTGGAATATCCACCAAATTAATGATCAATATAACTTGTTTGTGTTTAAGTCATTTCAATATATATATGTTTTCAATTATAGAACAAGAAATCAAATTCTTAAGAAATTGGTCATTGGAAGGCCTAATCGTTTATTCGGAGATTGGGTAAGAGAGTTAATGTTTAAATTTGTGAATGGGAGGAATTGCTGATTTCTTTTTCGCTCTTCGCTTCTAGCTGATAGTTTTGACTCGATGAATTGCTGATTTTTTGCTTGAATTCGCACCCACATCCTTTGATCGACAAATTGCTGCCACAAAAGGACTATGTCCAAGTTGCCAGTGTTCTATTAGCCTTGCTAACTATCTCTTTGAATCGGTGAATGCTCGATTTACTCCATGTTCAAAACATTATCATTGCATGCGTCTCACACTTCATTCGTTGCTCAGCGAAAGTATCCAAGGCTTGAACAACACATTTAGCAAGCCTTCATATTTTCAAACACTCAGTCAGCTAATTAGACCATTAGAAACTAAAGATTTTTATGTTTGCACAATTGTCGATAATCCCCAATTTAATGATTAGTACTGCATACAAGGGACAAGATCATCAAAGAGCCAACAAGTATGACTATTGTAAAATGTTGATGCTGAGGTTAACATATTTGTGCATAAATGCATTCTTGCCTCGGCTAAGGGGGTTGAGTGAGGTCAATCCTACATATTTTCTTATGCGAATTCTATGGTGAATTTCTTTGTATTGGCCACCCATGACTTTTCTTTCATTTCTGAGACATTCATCTCATGAGTTCATAGATGCAGAGTTCTATTCTTATTGACAAACCCAATTTGCATTACAGGGGATAACTAGTCACCCCTACTCTTTGATTGAAAAATGTCTTTTCTTGATTCAGTATGTTTCTCTCATAGAATAGCCATGGCTTAGACATCATGATTGTACATAACCTAGTATCTGACAAGAGGTGGAGGCATATTTTACCTCGCTTCAACTATTTTCCATGCATCTAAGGGGTTTGATTTTTTGGGATCTATTATATAAGCCCAGTCTTCAAGCAACTTGAGTTCAACATTCCTTTTGATACAAGACAATGCATTTTTACCTATAAGAGAGATTTTTTTAAAGAAACTTCTTGTCTTAGATTAGATTTTAACTGTCTATATGCCTTTCGTGCAGGGTAGGAAAATATATTTCATGTTGCTAGACCCCTATTTTATGTTCCTATTTCCAAATGTATAGGAAATGATCTTGTTGCAATGCCCATAGCACTCATTAGATTTTTTAACTTTGATCAAATCCTTTTTAGTAATATGCTAATTGGCAAGAATCGTCGATTTAAAAGATTGGTTCAGCCACAGATGAATCTATTGCAGCGTCTGAGTTCACTAGAAATCCAAGGGTGCTTAACTCCACCACGATATGTATCAACATAGATATGGAGAAGCCTTTTCCCAAACTGCCTCATCCTTGAAATAGGAAGACCCAAAGGGGAACAATGTCCGGACTACAAAAACATTCCTTTTAGGTGCAGGGTTTTCCACGAGCATGGGTACCTGCCATAGTTTTTCGACAACAAAAAACCCATGGAATACATCAAGGAGACCAAAAGACTCAAAACTTTCTCAACAAAGAAGAGATTGAAAATAGAATCGCAATGGAGTTGCAATAGGGGGACAAAAATTTCAGAAAGGATACTCAAGAATACCCAAGGAGAGCAATACTCAATCGGAGCAAAAAGGAATACAGTTGGATGACCCCTTTGTGATGTTGTCAGATTAGGATAAAGATGAGAGGAAGAAAGAGGCCACTCGCAGTGCCCAGTCCAAGATGCAACCCAAATTTAGTTCAACAAAACAAGAGAAACAAGGTAAATCCCTTAATCCCATCAAATTTCAACTCTGCCAACAGAAACACATTGAGTAGATAAGAACACAAATGTAAAAGCTTTGTGGTGAAGCTGATTTTGTATTTGTGTTTTTGGAAGAATATAAGCAAGTAAAGAGTGTATCTGTCACATAGACAAAATAAATTTCACTCCAGTTGATTGACTAGAAATCTCAAATGTAAGAGGCCTTGGATGAAATAAATGATGTTATGACAAAGGATAACACATCGAAAGCAGTGATGGAGGATCAAGCATTAGTGGTTGAAATGAATATTGCCCTCTAGAACTCATTGCTTTACATGGACGTTGTAATGATCTAGTTGAGATATTTAGAGTTGGAAATTTGGGAAGCACATTTACAGGGGTCCAAACATAACATTGTGTGGATCAAATGGAAAAAATAACAAAGGATATCTATAACAAATTTGTAACCCATCAACTAATCAATGGAGCTATGAGCGATAAGGATGTTCAATGGATTATGCGAAGCCAAGATCAACTCTGAATGCTCTTCAACATTACAATGGATGCACTAAAAAATTGGACTACCTACAAAACATATTTGACCAATATATTAAGTTTGGTCTAGGATTTACAAAATGAACCAAAGTGTGTTTCCCTGATAGATCTCGTCAAGACATTGCAAGCCAAGGAGAGGGATACAAGAGCCGCAATAGCTTCCTCCCACTTATCCAACCCATCAGTAAGACTTGGGAGCATAAATTTATGCAACATCTTCCTTTGAAACATTGATAAGTTGAGCATAGATTACATAGGCAACACATGTGGCAACAAATCTTGTGATGCCACCTTTGTGGTAAGGTAATGTGACCCCACAGTTTGGCTTAATTTTGATTTCGACAATAGTTACAATCAAGCTTTGCGAGAAGGACTAGAGAGGTTGAAAACCCAAAAAAAGGTGGCCTCTTGGTTATGCTATCATATTTAAACGCTGTACAAGGTGGTAGGCTAGTACGTTACTTAGTTGAAAACAAAAAAGGGTGGAAAAGTAATACACATAAGTGAAAATTGGTAAATGACAATGTGAGCGGAATTGCAACCATATTGTCTTTGTACTTCTCAGGAAATGTAACTTATGGAAACTCCACTAGTATAATTTAGTTTCAAAGCCTATATACTCCATTTGTAGTTTTGTCTCGGGATGAGATAATTACTTAAGTCTGAAGTACATATCACAAGTATTTTTCAAAATTTGTACATGTTAGATGCACAATTTTTATAGTTTTTACAATGTAAGTCCATGCAACAAATATAATTTTGAACATTTACCTTAGTTTGAATACAACAAGAAGCAAAAGGTCAAGAAGGTGAAGAGTCACGTTGTCTTTGAATCCTATATGTATTTAGCAGGTGTAAAAGTATATGGTTATCTATCCAATATAAACCATTGAATTTATGAGTATTTGACTTCTCTGTGTTTTTAGTACATCTTCTTTGCGAAGTGATGTATCATCATTCAATATTTTACTATAATTTTACACCATTGTAATAAATGATCTGATTTTGTATGGAATAAAGATAAATACAATAGTATGTGCGATGTTATGGCTATAGTTGTTTTGAACTAAGTTTTGTGTATGACAATAAGAGTTATCTATATGATTCATGTAATTAACATCTTAAGAGCCCTGTTGCAACTTAGAAGACCACAACATCTAGCATGCCCTGATGAGGAAATCCAGGGACTGGTGCTAACAATTCTAACACAAATTATGATTGTGATAAACATCAAGGGCATGCTATATTTTGTTTTTTACTTTGTGACATGTATAATTAAATATTTAATTGATACAAATACAAATATAAAAGTGACAACTAAAACATATACTCATAATGAGGAAACAACTAATACTAAAAATACCCACTTGGTAGAAAAACCAAAGCACAACATTGTGCCTATGGATTAAGAACAACATTCACTTGATGGATGTGTTGGAGTGACCAATTCAATCAGGAAGAAAGAAACACATATTTAAATTTGTGTTCATTGAAGAAGATATGCCACATGATAATTCATATATAGCACCAATATTTATACAAGCATTTGTAGAAGAAGAAATGAAATATGAAATAATGATTTAAAATGGATGAATCTTTAAACTATGCACTAAGCAATTTGTTTTTATCCATGGCCTAATTTGGATGAATTGGCTTATTCTTCTACAATTATTTCAGCATGTGGAGGTATTGGAAAAGAACCTCTTGGTTATGTTATTTTTAAATCGGAGCAAAAATAAATCAAACTCTATTTTATGTGGTGTAGACTATTGGATCATACAGTGTTTTTTTTCTCTTGGATATACATCAAATAAAAGCAATACTATCTATAGTGCACCAATGTTTAAAATTTTGACATCAAGAAGAAATAGTTACAAATAGAAGAGATATAAAATTTGCAAATAAACCAACAAATGATGAAGGGAAACATATAGAAACATTGAAAGAACCATTACAACATATACATAAAGAAAAGACATGCATAATGTAAAATGACACAAATAAATTCTAAAAAGGGTGTGATCATCACATGGTATATCTATAAGACATAATAAAAATCATAATGATGTGAGACATTTATTCCATATCGACTCATAGTACAAATAAATTGTTTGATGATAAAATCTTGTCTTTAGACTCATTAGTCCTTGGACATGCCACTATTAGTAATTATGTTTAATCTATTATATCTTATAATGACTATTCAAGACTTGTTGGTGTTATTGGTTAGTTTTTATTACTTTTGAAACCAAACTTTCTCCATTTTTATGTATTTATTTTAGTTGTATATATTCTTTTCCATTTTCCTTATATGTTAAATGTATTATTTTTATCCATTGCCATATGCTATTGTTCATTATTTAACTCTACAATTGTTTTGTCCAAATAAATAGAGATGAAAGAACATTTTACAATTTGTCCGACTACTTTACTTAGTAACCTTTTGTAATTATATTTTTTTGTTAATATAATGTAAAGCGTTCCAATTGTAAAATGTCAAATATGAAATATATTAGATAGATCACATGTTACATATGCACACTCGTGGGTATGGGACTGATATAAATCATGGTTAAGGTGGAGGAGAATAATATTCTCACATAGATTTGTAGATATGTGAGGCCACCGATGCAGTGAACATATCTTTCATAATATGTGTTTCCCACCTTGACCTATATCACATTCTATCCCATTAGTGTATCCTCACATTCTTTGCCACTAGCTAAGAATACTTCTTTTTTAGCTCTACATACTAATAAAAGAGAGTTTGTGTGTTATTATTTTGGTACTGGGTGGCATCAATACTCCCCTTCCCTATCTTGATCTCTTCTCTCATGATGCTAGTTGAGACTTGGGATGAACTATCTGATACTTTGTTCCATTTGTGGTGCATGTGCCTACGTGTTATATGCACTCACATCCTCCTCTTTCAACAACATCTAGGTATGCTTCTTGGTCTTATTGAAAAGATCGAGAATGTATAGGCATACTTTCTTGCTTTGAAATCGGCGCATTCGAGCATCCCTAGGATATTTTCTAGAATGACTTTAGTCAATCTCCTAACTATAACATCAATCATAGTGATATAGTCATCAATGACCATCGTTTCACATTAAAAAGTATTAATCAATAAAAGTTCCAAAAATATTAATAAAATATTAAAAAATGAAGCATTTGACTTTTTTTATTTGGATTTGCCTATTGCCAACATGCGTCCCTAGTTACCTAGAGAGTTAATTAACCATTAGTGGATGCTCTCTATCCCCTCATCATCTTGCTCTACATTCATATAGGGTTCCCTTCATAGTTCCTCCTCGACCTTGCAGCTCTCCTGTCTTCCATTTTCTTCATTTCCCCTATCTCACAATTCCTAGTGAAAATGTGGCATTAGATGAACCCCAACCCACAATGTCTATCAGTGCTTTGTGGCCCTACATCATTGTCTTATAGGTCAAGATGCTCCTCCCATCAGTGTGCTCCATCTCCTGTCTATTAGGTGGTTTCCTCTCCATTCCTATGGGGAAATTTTTGTCACCTCTAGATAATGTTGGTTAGGAATGTGTACTATACTCTATTATACTATCTTTGTATAAGCTCATACTGGAACCTCTCTATGGTACCTCCATATTGGCCCTAGTACCATCCAGTCACCCTAATTTGTTATATATGGATGACATCTTTAGCCTATTCTAGATGACCTTTATATGGTTTCCAGGTTATGCCTCTCTCTTGGATGGCATCTATTGCTCTCCTATAGTGAACGGTGTCCTCCTCGCTTTACCTCTTTGGTCGTAGTGTGACGTGTCTCCCTACATATGGTATTTCTCTATTATCTATGGAAAAAAATTATGCTGTTAGGGCTAACCATTACTAGGTGCTCATACATGCCTACACCTATAGTAGTGTGTTGCCCATTAGTCTCTGTCTCATGTCTTATTAGTGAAACTTATATATCTTTGTGTAGGTTATTAGCATGCTCTACCACCAAGCATATATTTTCATTTCCACATCCATGCTTTCCATTGCTTCTTAGAGCCCATAAGTGCATGATACTCCTCATGTGTCCACATTGATAAAGGCGATCACCGACATGATCATATTTTGGTAGTTTCAGTGCATCTCTCTTCACTATGTCTCCCTATAGGACTCCCCCTCCAACACCCTCTCCCCTTGTGGCCCCACCCATTGGTACATGTGGCATCTCTCCTTGTCTGACTATGCAAGTCCATCTAATGTGACTTGCATTGATCTAAGAGGTGTCTTTAATATCCTCGAAACATCCTCTAATGTGATGTCATCTCACTAGTTGGTAGCTAGAAAGCACAGTGTCATTCTTCCACTACTCTACTAATGTGGTCAACACAACTAAGTCATATCACATATAGGAAGCCCTGAAACATGGCCTAAGCATACTATATCTAAATGCTCTAAGTCAACCTCCTCTAACCCTAGATTTTATATGCTCTAGAATACATGTCAATGTGAGAACTCCCTCATGTGTATGGAGGCATGTGTCATAGTTATTCAAGATAAAATCAAGCATTTTCATTGAAAATTTATATGTTTTAACAATATTTATCATTTTTCCTAGAAGTATTTTTCAATACCAATAACTATTATATATATTTTAATCTAACCTAGAACCATGTAGATAATGCCAAAAAAATTATAGTTCTCATCCAAAACTGTACTATCCCAAAATGCTTCTTTCTCTATTTTATCACTTTTAATTTTTAATAAATCAATTAAAAACAACAAAATTTGTCTTCATATTACTCACTAGGGATGCAATGTTGCGTAGTGTAGTGATAATTAAGGCCTTATCTGTAATTGTTGGTATCAAATCTCATCTATCATGCATGATTTATGTTAGTCTATGTTAAATTGTTAAGGTTGTAGAGAAGGAAATTAGTTCCCTAAAGATTTACACTCAATTTTACATTCATCCAGTAATTTTAAATCAAAACAAGAATTTATATTAAGAACTACAAAGCAAGCCCATGCTGCTATTAGGATTTTGAACTTCAATTTATATATAATTTTAAGAGAAAATTCAAGCTTAGACAAAAAATTTATCCTTATCGAATAATGTTAAAACCCGTTTTCATTTGACTCCAAAAAATAATGAATATTTGAATAATTTGTGGACGAGACGTATTTCATTTTCAAATTGGATGTCACATTCTCTTTCAAATAAGTTAGGCAAAAATAAGTTTGTGAACATTATTTATTTTCCACAAGAAAAGTTCGTTTGTCTTTCATGGCCCCTACTCTCCAAAAGACTCTGACTCCAAAAGTGTCCAGTGACTGACAAAGTATAAAAACACAGGGCACTGACAGAACATGTGTTGTTTACCCTCTTAAAATTATGTTGTAGAGGGCATCATTTTCCTAAGCTAAAAGACACACACACTTTGGACATCAAGTAGAGACGTACACAAAGGTCAATGGAGAATAGGTTTTTTTTTTCAATATTTATAATTTATTATAGACTTCTTTTTAAATAAAATATTTAATATAATTGTATTGTTTTTGAATCCTTACAAATTAAGTCTTTATGTTTATGTAGGTATTTAATATTTTTAAATTTATTTAGTAAATAAAAAGTGATTTAAAAAAAATAAAATAAATTATTTAATATAATTCTAATCATTTAAATATTTAAAAATTAAGTTCTTATGTTCATGTAGGCATTTAATATTTTTAAATTTACTCAATGAATAAGAAATTAAAAAATTAATTATACAATACACATTTTAATTAATTGGATGAAAAATTAAAAAAAATAAAATAAAATATATAAAAAGAACATAAATAAAATGTTAATAAAATTAATGAAAGAGAACATGATTACAATTATGTAGCATATTACAACTTGTATGCTTAAAAAGATATCATCATCATCATCATCATCATCATCATCATCATTACAACTTGTGTGTTTAAGAAAGATATCATCATTCAAGGAATAGTTTTCTCGGGAGTTCTATTCCTCCTCCTTTAGAAATTCATATGATATGTTGTATGAGATGGGTCACAAGGAGAGATCTTCATCCTCTATATCTTTTTTGTAGTCTTTGTCCTCCATGTTGTCATTGTATTTCTCACAACTTGGCTTTTCGGCCTATTATTATACTAGGTCTAATTCTCTATTGGATTTTTTTTTCCTCCTCGTTTTCTACTTCCATTTGTTTTATGCAAACAATGATTCTACAAAAATTAGGGACGCTTTACAAAATAACTATTAATTTAAGAGACTTAAGTAAGTGGTAGTTTTTTAAACTTTGGATTGGTTTAAATATAAATGATTATTATTGAGACTTGCCAAAATGTAATTAAGTTCACCTATAAAGTAAAATATTTCCATATCATGATATTCAACCTAATTGAAATTCTTGGAACACTAAGCTTGTTGATTGACCCATACTATTGATTCATGCAGTGGCATTAGTGACAAACATACTATACTTGAAGGATTTCCGATTTAGGGTTTAAATTAATTAGCCCTAATCCACTTGAAAATTTCACCTACCAAATAAAATATATTATGTATCGAGACATATAGCCATAATCAAGATTCTTACAATGACCTTCTTTACAAACCCAACATACTAATGGAATTGACTAGATCTTGCAGTGACCTTGCAATGTAGTCATAATTGAGATTCTTGCAATGATCTTGCTGAGACTCCTAATTAATCTACATAAAGATTTGTGAGGGTTGAAGTAATCTACCTATCTATAAAAGTAAATTTGAATATTTTATATTTATAGAAGGCAAAAGAGAACAATGAATTTGGGATGAGAAAGAATTATTACAATTGTTAAGCTTTCCATCAGTTACTTTTCATTTAATTAGTTACAGTTCTATAAATTATGCTTTTGTGCTTCCTTTCATACTAGAAAAAAGAGGAAGGTTCAAAAGGGTGAAGCATTTGCATCCATAGTTTACCTTGGACCAAAGAGAGAGTTGAGATTATTACCATCTTCCATCATGCAAAACATATATAGAATCGGTAGTATAGGGGAAAACATTTCAGCAAACTTTTCTTCTCACTTCCAAAGCTTACAAAACTGTGGTTTTAACTTTATACATGAGTTGTCATGTGTGGCCAAGGTAATTTCTACTGGTAGCATTCTCACCTCAAGAAAATTCAATGGCTAACTTCTATACTTTATTAGTGAGGACCAATTTCATTATAAATATTTTAAAAAAGTGTGTTTAGTTTGTTTTGAATAAGGTGAATGACCTCTTTGGTAGTTCATTGCATATTCCCATCCAAAGGAAAATAGAGACTAGTTATATTGACTTTTATAAAGAAGTACAAAGATAAGTAGCTGCTGAGGAAATAAAAATTTGAATATAATAAATTTGAAGTGTTTGCATACATAGTTATAAATCTTAATTTATCGACATTAGTTTTATTTATCTAAAATTTATATTTAAATGTGTAATGTTATAATTTAAAAAATTAAGTTTAATAATATTATACTAAATGTAGAGAATAAACATCCTTAAAGTGAGTATAAACATGGTAGTACATTATACATTTTGGCAAACATAATTCATGAAAATTAGAAACTGTAAATAAAATAATATTTGAAAAATATTAAAAAAATTATAAAAATTTGTAAAAAATCACTATATATCATAGAAACATGTCTTTTTTCATTACCATAAATTAAATTAGATTTCTACATTTTTAAGGCCACCTTAAAGTGTGCATAACAAATTATACATATTTTACACATATATATTAAATATAAAATTACACATCCTAATGATATATATTAAATATAAAATTATTAATAAATAAAATATAGATGAAAAAATTACAAGAATGACTTGGTACAATTATTCCTAACACAGAAAACATGTGAAAACCTATCCTATATAATATTAATGTTTTTATATTTCTAAAATATGTGTAAAATAACCATTAATCATAAATTTATAGGAAAGGACATGGGTGAAGGCACAAAGTTGGGGGATATAAAAGAGGTAATTTCTAGGATTTTTTTTTCATTTTTAACAAAGGGCTAGTGCCCTTTTTGAAAAGACACACTCCCTTTTAAAAAAAATACCAACACATATAAATGGGTTTGTAACAACCCTAAATGGCGTACGCCCTTTATAGACTTCAAAAGAATACATAAAAAGACAAAACCTCACATTTTATTCTCATTTCACATTATCAATAATATAATTCAAAGTGACAATAGTTAGGGATTATCATTAATATTTTTTGTAACTCTTAACAAAGTAACACATATAATTCACTTATCTATACATTATAATCTATTTATGAATTGTCACTTCGCAACTCGATGTAATGCTACATCAAAGAGAGGTATTGAAACATTATTATTCTAATAAATTGTCATATGAGGATATTAAAACTAAAAATTAATAATTATATGTTATGTTTCATATGCCTAGAACCACCGAACCACTACCAATGAGTCATAGACACATTAGCATTGATTGGTGTATTCATGCACAGTTTTAAATATTTTTTTAGGATAGATGGTGGATGGTGTTGGATAATCCTCCGTGCATTAACACTGAGATTCCATTATATTTTTTGAGAAAACTTTATTGTGAATTTCTTCTACAATAAATGTTTTTTTTATGTGAAGGCATCCCAATGTAGTGGAATCAAGACCTCCGTCAAAACCAACCACAAAGAAATAAAAGGAAAATAACACATACTTCCATCCCCAAAGTCTCGCATCATAGTACATAGATGGAACCCTCGAGGCAGTTAGTAGTCTCACATAGGTCATGATTGACCATGGGAGGTATACATTGACAATTTGTACACATGACATAGGTGATGGCATATCTAGTAGTGTCGTTCTCGTAATTGCTGCTTCACGTGGTGGCACAACTAGAAGGAATCATACATTTCTTATACATTATTTCACATCATGTAGGAGCAAGTGCACTGGATCACCTGTTCAAGTTAATTTTACACGGGTTACATTTGTAAATCCAATAGGCACACCCACAAATGATATACACACACATATATAAGACACAAGTACACAATAATATATGCTATCTACAGTGTCCTTAGCACCTTCAAATATTAATAAGCAATAGTATATTCCATCTTTATTTGTTTTAAAATCCTAGGACACTAGTACACAATAGTATATGCCATTTTCAATTACTTCAGCACCTCAAGTCAACACACAACTAGATATGCAAGACTTATCTGCTTCATCATATATAATCACATGAGTAATTAATTATAATTTGTTTATATATGTAAATTAATATCAAATTTATATTTTAATATGTTTACTTGATTAATATTTGACATCTTTAATTTTTTATTTTTCGAGATGATAATTGCTATTATGGGTATCCCACATGGTTTGGATTTTGTTGTTGAGGCTCCAATTAGCAATGCAATACCCTACACTCAAGTTGTGAAAGTAATTTGTCATTGCTATATTTTTTTAATATTTTATATACACCATAGTTTTAGTGTGTTTTCTTATTGCCCTGAACCTCCTCTTGCAAGAGATAGGGATATAGGAAGATATAAGGAGAGAAAAAGAGAACATTGCGCTCTCTCTCTCTCTCTCTCTCTCTCTCTCTCTCTCTCTCTCTCTCTCTCTCTCTCTCTCACACACACACACACACACACACACACACACCCCTCTCATTACCACTATTTTTATCTCTTTATATCCCTATCTCACTCTCTCTTTCTATAGAAGGAATAATTTTAATTTATCTTAAATAGGCTATGTAATTTTTTTATTTCATTTTTTGTTTGTATATATGATGGCAGACGCTATTAGTACTATGTCTAGACTACATTAATATGATGATAACATTGCAGTTAACATTATGATTCCTACTACTATCTATTTTTCTTTATGTAGAAGGAATAATTTAAATTTATCTTAAAATAGGTTTAATTTTAATTGATTCATAATTTATCTCTTTCATTTTTTGCTTGTACAATTGATGAGGGATGCTATGGGTACCCTGCTTGAATCACAACCACCTCTGACTGACGTTGTAGTTATTTTTCGAGATCTAGTATCACCTCATCACCTCTTGATTCATACATAGAGAGTGGGAGAACACATAGTTAAATTGTCTTTTTTAACTTCAAGTAATAATACTCTACATCATATCCATCGGGTTGTGGTGTAGTGGTAAAAAGGAATGCATGCAATATAGGCAACCCTAGTTCAAATCTCATTCCATGATAAACGACAACCCACCTCTTGATGGATTCCTTTGCTCAAGGGGTGCCATGATAATGTTGTCTTTAAGTCATGGACACTTAGTGCTTGAGTACTGATAATGGTCCCATGTTTGGCCTAGGGCTTGGTGATGTCACAGTTACCCTAAAAAAATGATTGTCTACGTCATATTTATATTTGTATGCACATCTCTAACCCTATATGTATGCTCCATAGGATTTTCCATCACTAATATTTTTGAGGTTAAACAACCCTAATGTCATGTCCCTTCTTTAGCTCGGTCTAGTAGAGACATGTGAGTCAGCTTATTATGGGGTCTTGTAGGTTGACATTGTTGGATAGAGACCCAGTATGGCTATACAGTGTTGGGGACTTGGTGTTTTAGCTGTCGCTGATCAGTTTGGAGACGTTCCTATTTTTTAGGAGACAGTTCCTAAAATTATGGGGGTTACCCCTAATTTTTAAGAGGATATGATCATACCCAGGGGTGGGTCTCCATGAGATCATTTCTTGAGTTCAGTTTCAGAGGATTTGGGTTTGTTTCCTAGTTTCTAGGAGCATCCCTAGATTTTAGGGATGAGACTACCAGTGAATCCTTGATTTTTGACTTCAGTCACAGACAGGTGGCAGGGTGACTTTCTGGTTTTTGGAGTCATTGGTACATTTTGTTGCTACTTGGGTTATATTTTTAATATTTCCTAAGTTTCCGTCTTTTAATTAAATAAGGCTAAGTTTATAGCCATTTTGGAGCAATAAGGGATTTTTGGCCTCATCTGGATGTGTATCCCATGGTGTAATAGCTCGTTGGAAAGATCTTGGACTTTTCTAAATATTTCTCTCTTGACTCACATCCTTTCGGTGGACGGATCTCTCTTTATGTTTAAAAAGGGTCAATTTCTATGTACTTGACCACTTAAAAAGGGAAATATAACATGTTATGACTTAAACACCCCATGGGTTGGTTTTAGGGTTCGAACTAATTGGAAAGGGTTACAAGGAGGTCAAAACAAGATTATGATTCATTATTGACATTATATATTTTGGATTTGCACTTTGGCTCTGGAAGAGCTTCTAGCATTTGGGACGCCAAACCCCAATGCTTGCCTGTTTGGGACGTAGCCCCCAATTTAGTGGATTGTTGATTGTTCAGTTGCATCTGGAGATTGCTCAATGTTTCTTCTGGTAGGCGTAGGGACTGTGACAGGGTTCAACAGACATTCAAGGGTTATTTTAGAGTGTGAGGGTTTTGCAGTAGTACCACTGTACCTGGTAGTCCTTGCAGCTATATGGCTGTACCTGGCAGCCAACCTCCTTTCCACGACAGCGCATTAACAGGGTTGGAGTCTTGCCGCAACCTTCTTCTGGTGTGTAATTCGTCTTCAGCATTTCAGGTTGGGTCTATTTGTAATTGCAATCTCCCTGAATTATTGAAAATCTATATCTGGTTCCCTATTTGATTTAATATCCAAAATTTTGCCCATAAGTAATTTGTTTTGGCTGTACTTGGTTTTTAATTTCAGAAGTTATTTATGTTCTTGTACTTCATTATTTACTTGCTGCAAAATCATCAAAACACAAAAATAATCAAACCCTTCTGCAACTTTCATCTATTTCAGAAAGAAACATTCATAAACAGGAAAACCCAATTTAAAAATACAAAATTACAGCAAATCAGCTGAAGGGATCCATCCGGGATCTTTCAGTGGTATCAGAGCTTTGACCTGTCAGCCTGTGGGGTTCAGAGAATTGTTTTCTATGCATCTGGGAAGAGTTGATATAAATAGATATTATACACGTAGAAGAGCTCACTATGAGCGGGAGTTTGAAACAGAACAGGAACCTATTATGGTAGAAGAATAGGTGGATGCTCGGAGAAATCAGGATGAGGAAGAGAGAGATGGTGAGGACTCTCATCACTACTCAGCCCAAGATGGTTCAGGCTTTAGACCGATTACAGAATACCTTAGAGCGGTTGGAGATGGATAGACACAGAGGCAGGCAGAGTAGATCAGTTTCAGTAGCAGGTGGTCAGCATAGCCATCAATCCCATTCTTCAGTTGGGAGCTCCCTTCATTCCTCTAGGTGGAATCACCATCATACACATACTCCAAATAGACCATTGCTTCCGCAGTTTGTACTAGGTGAACAGTCAGCACAGGTGGATCCACTAGAGATTGGGTTCCAAGAGTCCATTTTGGCAGCCACAGCGGAGTGGAGAGCTTTACCCCTAGAGGTTAGGGATGTTTTCCCTCTTCCCTAGTATTGTGCGCAGTGTAGATATACAGCTAGATTCAGGGGAGATCGTGGTCATAGACCACCCCAGCAACAGAACTATGACCTCAATAGAGCTATTGGGAAGATCACATTGGCTACATATGATGGCTTGAATGATACGAGTGCACGAGCCTGGGTGCACAAGCTAGACATATATCTATCCTTGCGGCCCATGCCTGAGTGTGAGGCTATTCAGTTTGCTGTGTTGCATTTAGGGGGAATTGCATATGATTGGTGGCATCATGGATTGGTCACCTAAGATTACGCCTTGGTACGTTCCTATGTCGAGTTCACTGAGCGACTCATTACACAGTTTGATTGTAAGGACACAGAGCTCTACTATAGAGAGCTGGCTCATCTTAGATAGACTGGTCATGCAGAAGCTTATATTAATGAGTTCTAGCGTATTGCAGTTATGGTACCTGATATGCCCCAGAGATGGAGTGTGATGTTATTCATTGAGGGATTACATGATAGACTTAAGGGTCTGGTACGTGCTTTCCAACCAGCCACTCTTAAGGAGGCCATTGATGTGACATTGAGACTGGATATTGTTCCCACTTCTTATCAGGCAGATAAGAAACCATTCAGGGACTCTCGACCTGCACAGAAGGCCAACACGCCAAAAAATAAAGAAGGGTCATCTTCTATAACCCCTTGGATGAATCGGGAGACGAGGAACGAATTGAGAAGGAAAAAGTTATGCTTTTCTTGCAAAGAACCTTGGGAACCCAGACACTGCTGTATGGGTAAAGGAAAGGTTTATTTGATTGAGGTGACATCTGAGTTAGGGGATGAGGAGGTACCCGACACTGATATTGAAGATAGCATGGAGGATGTTGAGTAGGTACAAATACAGTGGCGTTAGCGAAAGTAACTATGGCTACCCTCTCCAGTTATCCTAACTTTCATGCCTTTCAGTTGAAAGGTACACTTAAGGGCAAGTGGGTCGTGAGCTTGGTAGACACAGGTGCTACGCATAACTTTATTGACCAGAAGTTAGTGGAAAGGCGTGGATTACAGTATGAGGAGTTTGGTGGTTTTGGAGTAAAGGTGGCAGATGGTGCAGTTTTGGGTTGTATCAAACGAATTTCACAGCTTAGTATTCAAATGGGGGATTATACTCTGACTGATGATTTTTATGTGCTTCCCTTAGAGGATTATGATGTGGTCTTGGGCATGCAGTGGTTACAGGGTATTGGGTGTTACATTATTGATCACCACCGTATGCAGTTAGAGTTCCTTTCTGGGGGAAAAAAGACTATCTTGAGGGCAGTGTTAGATGATGGACCTAAGGAGGTGTCGTATCACAGGATGGAGGCTCATTTTATGAATGATGAGGTAAATGATTCTATGTGTTGCATGACATTTTCACTCCCAATTATGAGTCATCATCCTTATGGGGATTTGGAGAGCATGATAATCAGAGTAGCGCAGCGGTCTTCTGCAAAGACTAAGGTATGTGATGGTGAGTTTGTTAATTACATATTGAGAATTATTGCACTACTCTCTAGGAGAAATAAGGAGGATTTATTCACAGATATGTTGCGGCATAGTGTTTCAGATAGTAGAGTTTACAAATTTTTGAGAATGATATGGGATCCTGGAAGCAGGGTGTTTCGAGAGTATTTGGTACGTTGGAGAGATCTTCCCATAGAGGATGCCACTTGGGAGGGTGAGAGCATTTTACAACATCCAGCTTTATTACAGTTGCTTGTGGGCAAGCATCTCTAAGAGGGGAGGACTGTCATGTCCCCTCTTTAGCTCGATCTAGCAGAGACATGTGAGTCAGCTTATTATGGGGTCTTGTAGGTTGACATTGTTGGATAGAGACCCAGTATGACTATACAGTGTTGGGGACTTGGTGTTCTGGCCGTCGTTGATCAGTTTGGAGACGTTCCTATTTTTTAGGGGGCAGTGCCTAAAATTATGGGGGTTACCCCTACTTTTTAGGAGGATATGATCATACCCAGGGGTGGGTCTCCATGAGATCATTCCTTGAGTTCAGTTTCAGAGGATTTGGGTTTGTTTCCTAGTTTCTAGGAGCATCCCTAGATTTTAGGGATGAGACTGCCAGTGAATCCTTGATTTTCGACTTCAGTCACAGACAGGTGGCAGGGTGACTTTCTAGTTTCTGGAGTCATTGGTACATTTTGTTGCTACTTGGATTATATTTTTAATATTTCCTAAGTTTTCGTCTTTTAATTAAATAAGGCTAAGTTTATAGCCATTTTGGAGCAATAAGGGGTTTTTGGCCTCATCTGGATGCGTATCCCATGGTGTAATAGCTCGTTGGAAAGGTCTTGGACTTTTTTAAATATTTCTCTCTTGACTCAGATCCTTTCGGTGGATGGATCTCTCTTTATGTGGAAAAAGGGTCAATTTCTATGTACTTGACCACTTAAAAAGGGAAATATAACATGTTATGACTTAAATGCCCCATGGGTTACTTTTAGGGTTCGAACTAATTGGAAAGGGTTATAAGGAGGTCAAAACAAGATTATGATTCATTATTGACATTATATATTTTGGATTTGCGCTTTGGCTCTGGAAGAGCTTCTAGCATTTGGGACGCCAAACCCCAGTGCTTGCTTGTTTGGGACGTAGCCCCCAATTCAGTGGATTGTTGATTGTTCAGTTGCATCTGGAGATTGCTCAATGTTTCTTCTGGTAGGCGCAGGGATTGTGACAGGGTTTAGCAGACATTCAAGGGTTATTTCAGAGTGTGAGGGTTTTGTAGTAGTATGGCTATACCTGGCAGTGCTTGCAGCTGCACAGTTGTACCTGACAGCCAGCGTCCTTTCCATGACAGCGCATTAACAGGGTTGGAGTCTTGCTACGGCCTTATTCTGGTGTGTAATTCCCCTTCAGCGTTTCAGGTTGGGTCTATTTGTAATTGTAATCTCCCTGAATTATTGAAAATCTGTATCTGGTTCCCTATTTGATTTAATATCCAGAATTCTGCCCATAAGCAATTTGTTTTGGCTGTACTTGGTTTTTAATTTCAGAAGTTATTTATGTTCTTGTACTTCATTATTTACTTGCTGCAAAATCATCAAAACACAAAAACAATCAAACCCTTCTGCAACTTCCATCTATTTCGGAAAGAAACATTCATAAACAGGAAAACCCAATTTAAAAATACAAAATTACAGCAGATCAGCCGAAGGGATTCATCCGAGATCTTTCACCTACACACCACTTTAGGTGGCATGCGGTGAGTCCAAAATCAATTTGTTGATTTTTTTTCTTGGAAATTCTATCATTTTCCATATGCCATTTTAACACATTATTTTCTATTTTTTATGTTGTGTAGTCACAACAATTTTTTAAGGTTGTGTGATAGACATTTAATCCTTAATAAGCTAAGAGGAGAGTTTCTAATCATAATGAGACATCTAGCACCCCATGTTATACATCAATGGCAACGAGGAACAATTTATTTATAGGCACTAAGTAGTAGGAGAGCCAATTATAATGCTAGGGGCAGTTGTAGGTGCACTTATTTTATATACTGATATGAACATTTTTGTATGCTTATATGGTCCATTTTATCTGCTTATGTGGCCCACTTTATATCCCTAAATGGATATTTTTTATATCTATATTGTATGCCGATGTGACCCATTTTATATGTCATTATGGTATAATTTGGAAACACATACATATTATCTAACATCTCTATGACTCATACATTGTTATAATTTGTATTTACAAATTTATTTTTTATATATCATTATTATTATGATTTTTTGTTGTTGTTGTTGTTGTTGTTGTTGTTGCAGTACATTACCATTCTTGGAACTATTCATAAATGAATAAGTTGTCATAGCATAGTT
Source organism: Torreya grandis (assembly GCA_037957365.1). Classification (NCBI taxonomy): domain Eukaryota; kingdom Viridiplantae; phylum Streptophyta; class Pinopsida; order Cupressales; family Taxaceae; genus Torreya; species Torreya grandis. The sequence continues at coordinate 4,937,853 of JARHVA010000462.1, forward strand.
ATGCCATTGAATAGATAACTAATGTTTAACTTTCATGATTATTGTTTAGAAACTATGTCTAGAAAAATAGTATAATTATAACATACTTCAATCAACTTGAGAAGTATTTTATGATGGTATTTGTGACATGTATCTTGAAAACTTAATAACTTTGGAACATGGTTTAAAACCATATAGACAAATCATAAGCTCCTAAAGTTTTATGTGAAAGTCTTTTAAGCACAACCTAGAAGTTTATCTTCCTTTGAACCCCTTGAATCAATGTTTCATGTGAGCTATATTAGTTTAATAAAATTATATTATGTCATATGTGTGTGTAACATTTTACGAGAGTTGTTTTGCAACTCATTATTGACAGAGATAGATAATAAATTATAAGGATTTGGTTGGGATTTGATAAGGCACAAGTCTCTTCTTATAGGAGATGTCATTGCATATATATATTTTTAATTATTATGTTAAACAATGTATTGAATTATTTTGTGTGTTTATTGGTTTTAACCTAATTGAATTATTTCATTTGGAATCAAGCATATTATAATGGAAAATACTTCTGTATGGAGAGGCAACTACATTTTTTTCTCCCTTGTGCATGAGATTGATTAACATATGAAAGGTCATTTAGTTTATTGTATATATAGAAATTATTTTGTCTTATGTTAAGGATTATTTGTGAGAGAATCATTTTGAGTGCGTTGTTAGTTTGGGACAATGTATTTGTTTTCTACGTTGATATTTACTAAATATAAATCCGTTGCAATTTCTGTCAGACCTACAAATTCTGTCATCACCATTGCCATTTACCTCAATATTGATTCACTATAACACAACTTTTAAAATTCACACCCAAACGATGAAAATTATTCAAGGACCTATTTGAAAAGGTGTATAAATTAAATAATGACTTTTTTCTTCCATCTGTCGACACTCGGACTCAAATTACAGGAGGTTGGATGCATTCTTGAAGAGAAACTTGTCATTTTTAAGGAGGAAAATGGAACAATCTTTGTGCACTCGTTACAGTGAAACCATGAGGGATAGAGATGAACTGTAAGCTCCTAAAATTATGAGGGTGATTCATATAATAATCTCCTAGAGGATTATCTTCTATTCTCAACAAGGAATAAATGTGAACATGTTTTCTCTCATGGTGACATCTTGCTTTGTTAGTATAATACGTAAATTTTGAACTGCATACCCAATCGACAAACTGTCATCAAGGACATTCAAATGGGTGTATGATTTCAATAATGACCTTCATCTAGCCTCTATTGACGCCTGCACTACAAATTTTCAAAAGGCAAGACACAATCCTAAAGAGAAACTTTTTATTTATTTATTTGTCTCCAATGTCTCTAATATTGTCTCAAAACATTCCCCTTTGTTATAATGACGGTATTTGTGTCAACCTGAATTTGTCCTTCTGTTGTATAAATTGCCACTACATGTATTTTTCCCCATAGGCATATTTTGGACAACACTCATTTGTAACAACATCAACAGAGTCACTCCAAGAGGGACCTGTGATGATCATACAATCATCCTCTACATGTTCCTTTGTTTGCTCAAAGTGAACTTCCCACTATTGTTGGGCATGGAGTTTGGCTTTCAACAAAGCAAACATTATTTATTTAAACTAGCAAACGTGTTTACAAAAAAAGATGACTCTAATTTTGTGATCCAATTTTCAAGGGAATCTACTTCTATTTTACCTTCAAACATTGGGATATCAAAATTTACTTGTACCTTAAAGGGTGTTGATCCTTGGAAAGGTCTCCTTTCTTGAGCTATTGACATGCTTCTTAACATTTTCTAGAGAATCTATATGAATTTGGTCATCATTTTAGTTCTTTGCTTTCCCAGATCCTCCTTGAGGATTGCCTTATTAGGTCCAATTTTTTCCCCCTCTTTATATGCCCATATGTGGTTACTTGTGTCTATTAGGAAGATAGTCATATGGATATCTTGTCTACAAGCTAAACTTATGATAGCTTGACCTCATTCGATGAAACATACGTGATCTAACTTGATTTAAGACCACCGATCTAGATCACTTATTCAATCTAGGGTAAAACACACCAGCTACTAAGGATTAGTATGTTATAATAAATTCAAATTCTTCTATATTGAATTGACACATATTTTTATCAGTAATAAACAAAGTTTTATTATAAGTTAAAAAGAAAGTTTCTAAAAAGCAAGCAATCTCTGTAGAAGAGATACAAGTTGTCCACTCTAAGTTATAATAATAAGGTAAGTCCTTGTTTTATAAGTAAAAAAAACTAATAATAATATTCTACTTTAAAGATGACTAAAGCTAATAACAAAACTAATAATATCATTTCCACATGTATGGGCATGCAAATAGATCAACTCCTAAAAATCTACTCAAAGAAGAATTGCTAATAATAGTTACACAAGGTGGGTCACTTTGCCAAGGTTAACTTGTTAGATATTATTTGATTTTCTATTATTATTTGTATCAAGAAAGCTTGGCTTGCCATAAAGACATTTGCATTGTTCTAGCAATGTTGCAATATTTTTTTAGCTCTAAAAAATTCTTTGTAAGCCTCCCAAAACTGCGATTTATGTTGTGCTGAAAATTCTTGTAAAATATTAACTTTTTTGAAAATAAACCATTACTCTTATCAAATGATTTTGAGTCTTTATCAAGATTAAAGAGAATCTCAAAAAAATTTATTACACTTATCCTTAAAAATCAAAACCTCCACTTGACGTTGATCTCATTGACAATGCCAAAGAAATTTACATTATATAATAGACAAGGACATCTACATGTACATCAATACTCAATAAAGAAATTTTGGAATAGGGTTGAGAAAACGGCTTGCAAATTTGATATTTTGAAATATGTGTATCAAAAGTCTAACTGTAGGTTGTTGGAAGATTTTTAGAGACATGTTCATATCTGCATATTTTGATTAGATTCTTCCCTTTGTTATTTTTAGAATATTGATTGTTATTTTTATCCTTAGTTTTATGACAAATCTCTCTTCTATGATCAAAATTACCACACAGATTGCAATTTCCATTAAACTTAGATTTATGATTCTTATTCCTAGATTTTTTGTTCTCGTTTGAGTCAAAAGTAGATTAGGGTTAGATTTCTAGTTTTTAATGTTATTAAAAATATTATTTAAGATGGGAAGTGTCTGAGTAGTATTATCTTTTGAATCAAAATCAGTCATAACTTGAATCAAAAGAGCATATAATGTGGTAAGATCAACAATATCTTGCTCAATTTAATACTTAAAATCCAAAACTGAAATAAAATTTATAAACTAAATGATAAAATAAAGTAATTGATCCTGAATCAAATTACAATTATATCCATCTAATTGACCTTTAATGTTTTTAATTTTAGCAAGAAAATTCATAACTTTTTCATCACTTTTTATAAGTGTAGTTAGAAATTCAAGGATTAACTTAATACTTTTCGAGAAACAAGTGCCCTTGTACATGGATTCAAATAGTTGCCAAGCATCACTAGGAGACTCTTGATTCTCAATGTGGAGAACAAAATCATCCTTCACACTTCACAAGATAATGGACATAGTTTCATTTGATTTCTATTGAAATGGATTGGTAAGCTCAGGGGTCACATGTCATTCAAAAGGATTTTTTTAGTTCCAATGACAACATTCCACAACTTGTGGGCCATAAATTCAACGTTAACACAAATCTCACATATTAAAGTTATTTCCATTAAGCATTTTAGATTTATCTAAGAAAAAGTGAAGCAAAACCATAACTTCTCTTTAAATAGGATAGTAAACAAATGCTTAAAATAAAACTTTTTAGTATGAATTTTTATTTAATTTGATAGTAAAATAAATTTGAAAGTGTATATACATAATAATTGTTCAATTTAATGTTAGACAATGTAATTTTTTTTGAAAGATTACAATAAAATAGGTTGTCGCAAGTATCACAAAAATATACTAATGTTAAAAACAATTTTAAGAAAAATAATCCTTTTTAAGGAGTTTTTATATTTCTATTGTAAAATAAAGTAAATTACAAGTGCAACTATACTTAAACATACAGTTTAAATACCAAATAATGCAAAAAACTGATTTAAAATTGCACAAAATTAAATGTCAAAAGAGTGGTACTCAAAATGACCATCTAAACACTATTATTTTAAAAAAATAAAAATTAATAGGTGGTTTCAAAACACAAAATAAACTACGTAAATGTATTTGAAAAGTGCCAAAACCTAAAGATCAATTAATTACATAATTATACTTATCTAAATTTTGACTAGGTCAAATATCGTAACAAAGCCGATAATTTAACGAAGTTTTAAACGCATGATACTTAACACACAAATAAAAAAAATCCTAAATTTAAATATTTTGACCCAAAAAATAAATTTGACTCAACCCAAAAAAAAAAAACTAATGGATTTTGAACACTAGACCCTTTTCTTACAAGATTACTAGCAAAGGGATGGTAGCCAACTCTTTTATACTAGAGTTTGAAAGATTACATGCACAAAATTATTTATAAACTTTATTTTTTATTGATTTTAAAATTATGTGTATATATATAAACGTGCATTTAAAAAATTATTTATAAACTTTATTTTTTATTGATTTTAAAAATTATGTGTATATATATAAACGTGCATGTAAATTTTTGTTTGTAAATAAATCTTGTAGATTTTTTGGTAATAATAATGATGATGATGGGGGCCACCTTGTTTATTGCATGGAATAATTAAAATAAGTAAAAGTATTTATTAAATATATTAACAAATTATATACTCAACTTATAATCTCCCTATGGCATGAATGGCATTGGAAGAGTATAAGGGAGTAATACCCAGGGTGAAAGAGGCCACCAAAGGCGTTGAAAATTTGTGATTCTTTTTTAAATGCCAACCAACATTTTATAGGAAAAATTTTGAACCAAAAATTGATTTTTCAGCTTGTCAGGGACACAATGGTGCCCCTGTAGAGTTTTTGAATTGCACAGTAAATTATATAGATCACTATAAGCTTCAAAAATTTGCTACCTTGTTAATTTTTGCCTCTTGATGTCAAAGATGTCTTCGAAATCCTATTTGCATTGAAAAATGGTTTTTTTTTTTTCAAGGCAAAAACCCAATGCCTTATGGTAACACTCAGGGAGCATTTTGAAAGTTCATAGTACTCAAATCAGACCACCAAACACCTTGAAAATTTTGCCAATGCTCTTAAAATGCTAAAACTTAGGCAGTAAAATCTTCAAAATTCAATTTTTGCTGAAGAAATCATATTTTTCACTCACCCAAGGCAACTATGGTGCCCCTCATTGCTTGGTAAAATTTTTGGCACTGAATGAGTGCTTCTCAAGCTTTAAAAAAAATCTAAGAGAGCTTAAATATGAACAAGATAATCTTTTAGCAACAACCGACCAGAAACAGAGTTAAAATGATTATTTTAGAATTTCTTCATTCACCTAGGCCGTACAAGTGCTCAAGCTCTAAATATATATATTTTTTAATAAATTAAAATATTAATTATTGATATTTTTCTCAACACAATATGTTTGTTGATCAAATCCTCTCCATTGGCTCTGATACCATGATAAATTTTATATAAACATATAAACACAATAGATCTAGAGTAAATTGATAAATTAAAGCACACATGACAATTATACACAACACAAAAATTAGTTGGTATAACCTCCAATGGAGGTAAAAGAATCCACAATGATTATTTAATGTTGAAACTAATCCCCCAATACATAAAATCTTCTCAATCTCACTTTTTCAGAGAATGGCTTTCACAAAAACCTTATTCACCCAAATATATATCGAGTTGAAATGAATTTTTAATAGGGGTGAGAGTCTATTTATAATATTCAAGAAGGGAGGTAACCGTTGTCAAATCACAGGACCATTCAACCCGATAACTCATTTAATTAAATTTGATAATTATTAAATAAACATAACTTTATTATTTATTTTCACGAGGCTTTTACCTCCTCATTATTCTCATTATTATTATTATTATTATTAAACTATTTTACAAAGACTAATGCATAGCGAGCCCACTTAGAATTAAATGTTCTAACAGAAAGTAGCAATCCCATGACCATAGATATCTAAGAACCCCTGGTGCATTACATCACAACCTCATCTAAGCATTATTATGAGCCCATCAATCTTAACCATAAAATAGCACTACGGTCATGACTATCAGATCTTTTATAAACCTATACATTTGTTTGTATGGCCATCATATTGCTATAGGCATAGTTGCCTAGCTCAAAGGAATCCCCCGTTAGATGCTGATCACTTTGATGCTAGAATTATTTATTTATGTAATAGATGAGCACATCTTGCTACACTATAATAATCAACACTTGATGTTTGGAATCAGTTTGAGGAAAAGGCAATGTCGAGCTCCAAATACAACTTACCATAAAATATATCAATTTGCTAGGATTTTTATTGTAGGCATCCATGGGATATGCCATTCATATCTAGCCAAATTATGTAGATGGAATCTTTCATTGTAGATGGATTTAGATAAGTTTTATAGACCTCATCCCTGTAACTAGTTCGTTGTGGGGCCCGTGGCTTGCTGTTTCTGTTTTCCGCGTTACTGGCTTCTGCTGGATTTGCTGTTCTGCTGTAGATCCCTTACTGCCCATCCTCCTACGTGCCCGTGCTCCTCCATGCCGCCGAAGTTCGTGTGTTGTTCTGTAACTAGTCTGCTGTCTAACTAGTCGCTCAGTCCGCTGGGGAAGTGAATGGAAGTGCCATTTTCAGAGAACATTGAAAAAGAGTAAATTAACCCTTTGATGGCTGGAATTTCCCATGGATGGAGAAACCTTGTCGACAATAACAGTCCTAAAAATTTGACGAAATCTTGAATTGTTTGATGTTGGTATTATTTTCCCACAATTCATATTCTGTAAAGCTGAGGGTGCAGTTTTTGTAGATAGCCAGCGTGAGAGCATGCAAACGTGCAACACTAATTACCGTATCTAAACCTAATCATTCTTATGTTTTATTCGTTACTTGAGCTCAATCATACTGGCTCCACTTGAGTGCAAAATAACTAAGTTACGTCTGCCAACAGGCTCAGATTTAGTGGCAGGTTGTATGACAGCTTGACAGGGTGTCGTTTTCTCTTAGATCAACAAAATATAGGCATATCCTGCATTCCCATAAATCTCTAAGACCCTAATTTTCTATCGTATAATTTCCATTCCATGTATTTACTTCTATTTGCAATAATCCAAAGGCATGTCATGTATCACTAGAAAATTATAAGAATGTACGTATAAATGGTGTAATCTGAATCGATGTTTTTGTTTCTAATTGCAATTTTGCGGTAGGTTTCCGTCAAGCTCTTCTGTTTACACTATGATATTAGATGGTTGTTCCCGAGCTACCAAGTAAGTCTCGGTAGATACTAATAGGGGCCTGTTATGTATTATTGGAAATACCTCTTGCAATCTATATTGCAATGGTGTATAATTCATCTTATATTATCAAATTCTTGGGCCATACAATAGCCACGTGTGCATACCAGAAAAAGAGCACTGAAATATATACTATGCATTGAAACTACAAAAGAATTATACATTTGTAGAAATGGGAAAATATTATGGAATCCTTACTATTGCTAAAATTTCTCAATCTTCTAATCCTGAGTGACTTGCTGAACTTTCAAACATTGGAGAACTTTAGTTCGACAATTAACGTTATTCCAAACCTTTTTTTCTTTTGGTTTGAAAGATTCAACTACTAGCAATTCTAAAGGAGCAACAGCGTTTAGACACGGCTTAAACTTCTAAACAGCAATCTGCTGTTTCTCATGCCATGAAACAACTTCTTTGTAAGGCAAGCTTCCACCAAATAAATCGAGAGCACTACCCACTGTCACATCAACAGACCCAGCGCCCGCTACTCTGATGCGATCCAGGTCTGCAATACTTGTTGCCCCACCGGCATATGTAACTGGTATCTGAAAAATAAATAAAAACAAATGACAAAAATAATATAGGAAAATAGAACAAAACAAAAGACTACTTAGTGATTTTGACTCGATGTCAAACTTTGTGATAAAGTCTTAATTTCAACAAGCAAAAAGATCTGCATAGTTGTCAATGTTGGTTGGCAAACTTCATACTTACGGGAGACCACCTGCCAAGAAGGCCTACAAGTTCTTCATCAATTCCTAGCCTGCAGAATGACAACAATGAAAACACCGGCATAAGAATTGTACCTCACTGGAAATGAAAAGGCAGATATATCAATTCACCATTAAACTTCATAAAAGTTTCTATAGAATGGATATGTAAGGATCCTGTATATTCAAATACCCCAAGATGAAGGGGCAAACCGTTTACAATTTGAAAATGATTGATATTAACATATTGGGTCATGCACCTATTCCTCAGCAGCCCCATATGATACAGACAGAAACACCACAAATTTGACATTTATATTTTCGGGAAATAATAGACGACTTGGATTGCAATATATTAGTTTCAATTCTGTATGTTGCAGACATAATGACAGTAAAATAGATAGCAACATAAGCATTCCATTCTAACATGCTTTTGAGGCTTTTGTTCACTCCTCATTGCTATTTGTATTGGTTTCTTTGCCACTTGTGTTAGTGGCACACTGTTCTATTTTGTCTTCAGTACTTTATTTCTTTGGTTCGCCTAAAGGGTTCTCGCTTCTTAGAACTTTCTATTGCTAATGGTTGTATCCTTCAGTCCCGTTGACCTACTTTTGGTCATCTGTGGACATTAATATAATTTCTTTCAAACAGAAGATCATAAAAGATACAATAGCCATTTGATAATGGGAATGAATGATTCTGTCAGCTTTCTAGAAAAGGCATCTTGTTCGTCAACTTACAAACAGATATACTTTTTGTGCCTTTTCAAAAATGGTAAAATGGTGCAATTTTCAATGTGTCACATGGTTAAGGTTCATTCTCCTGTTTTGAGAAAAAATGTTCATTTTGTTTCTAATTCGCTAGCACATATGAATGATTTGTTTCTGGCATAGTTATTGGTTGAAAGCATTTGCTCTTAACTACCAGAGATCAATCGCCCTTGTTTAAGACCATCTAATCTCCATGTATGAAAGATTATTTTCATCTCATATTGAGATCATTTGAATCATAGTTTCTCGAAGCTTGTTTGGTGTATGATAATTAGCAGGCCATAGCATATAAGTTTCTTTTCTCTTAGCTCAGTAATATACAGCTCTAGCTAAAAAAATATTAGATGAATGCGAAATCCATTTTTCAGGATGGTCATTCCAACGTCTAGAGTGCCTCTGTGATTAGAATAGAAAAGCAGCACGCACAAAATCCCAGCAAAATATAGTGAAAGATGTTCATGAAAATGCACTTGTATATTATATCAAACTCAGAATTTACATTAAGTCAATATGGACCGGGCTCTACCTTAAATTTAATCTACACCTGAAAATTTAAAGCAACAAAGTAGTTACCAAGTCTGGAAATCCACCGATAGCCACCAGTGTATAATGTAATTGTCATTTTGGTGAGATGCATAGTTACCAAGTCTGGAAATCCAGATCTGTTCAGGAGGGCAGAAAAATCTGAAAATTTTGGAATTTTTGAAAAAGTTCAGAAAAGGTCCGGAATATATACATTATGTACTTGAGCATAGTTTTATAAATATGAAAAATTGACAAATACAATGTAATAATGTAATATAAAATGTTAATATTATATAATATATAAGGTTGTTGGGTGTCTTTTTTTGTTGAAAACTTATTAAAAAAGAATTGAAAAAAAAAACACACCGGACTTGGACCAAAATTATCTAGGCCAACCAAAAGATCTAGATCCGGCCAGATTTTGTGCATATCCATCCAGATTTGGTAACTGTGGTGAGATGTACCCTGTCCATCAATAACAATTAACATATATAATACAAGGTCATCAACATATAGACTCATTTATTCTTGTACGTAAGATAAGATAGGATGACTTTTAATGCCCTGAATTTCTCATAATTTCCTCCCTGCTTAGAGGAAATTGTCCAAGATTTGGGAACAACTCTACAAAAGCTGACTAAGAGAACTACTCAGTCTGTGTTGGTAAATTCGCTTTTCATCTGGCAAGGTAAATAGTGGTTTACCCCTTATGATTGCTGCACATTGAGCAAAGTCTTTTAAGCCAATGGTAGTTTAAATTATAGAATGGTAGCCTCATGTGAGTGACAGAAATCTCCTCCAAGGGAGATGACTCTTAGAACTTGCGCTCGCACACATTAACAACATCATGGATGGCAAGTAAGTTAGAAGATCTAGGCAAAAAGGCATTAGGCATGACTGCTTACAGAATAGTGTAAGGCCCATATCTGATGGACTTCAACTTGTAGTTGTTTGTTTTGAACCCTCTATTTATCCAAATCAATCCAAACAAGCTCACCAACTTCAAAATAATGAGGTGCCCGATGTCGGTCATAAATTACCTTGAATTTGGTTTGAGTTTTTTGTAGAATGTCCTAAACGTTTGTGTGAAGCTTGGCCAAATTTTGCACAAACAAAGAAGGTTTGGCTTGCCCCTCCTATTGATGGGATGTATCTCAAACTACAAGAGCAATCTGAATCTCATAAGGTGCCAAACTTTGGAAGCCATAATAGACTTACGAAGGATAATGCTTTGTAGAAATTTCGGTATCCCAGTTGTAGCTATGACAAGGAGATAGTTGTCCCATTGGCTACTCCTTTGATGAGAAATGTGGACAACATGGACTAAGGTGCAATTCACAGCCTCAATCTGGCTATCAGGGTGAAGATATCTGATGAAAAGAAGTGGAGAAGAACAATTGACAACAAAGAAGCTTTCATAATGCTTGCCAAAAGTGACTAAAAACTGTGAGTTGTGAACTGAAATGATAGTTATTGGATGCCTGAAACTGCTCCAAGAATGCTTACAGAAAAAGTCTGTAGTTTGTGTAGCATCAACTGTCTTGGTGCACAACATCAAGTTTTCCATTTTCGAAAGCTGGTAGACAACTACAAGGACGAAGCCATGTTGGCGTTGAGTGTGGTTAAGACCACTAATGAAGTCCATGGAAATGAATTCCCATGGCTGAAAAGGTATCGGTAATGGTTGGTTTGATCCAAACTTTCGATTGGAAGGCTTAGACTGACTGGAAGAAGAGCACTGATAGATGTAATCCTCAATTTGCTTCCACATAGAAGACCAACAAAAGCAAAATTAAAGGTGTTGCAGAGTCTTCTGATGCAGGAGCATCCTTGGCATAGTGCAATCCTCCATCACCCAAAAAGAAAGTTGTCCTTTTCAATACAACGTCCCATTGTGGTGTGCGTCAAGCGCGCCAGGTGAATTTTGAAGAATTGCAAAAGATTCACAGTGCATATGGTAATCAACAATGGTTTGATACGCTCCAGAAATAGTCACAAGGTTCGCCGAATTTTTACCTTAAAATTCGAAATTCGGCGATTTTTTTATGGAGACCAAAAATTCGGGTAAAAACGTCTGGTTTGACGAATTTAATGGTGGAATCTAAAAACCTAAAAAAAACCCGAGCGGGAAAAATGTTGAGCTCGAAAAACCCTTGAGTGCGGGAAGAAAATGCAGGGATCGGGAGTTTTATGATTTTCATGGTATCTAGGGCACGCAACACATTTTCAATCCATGACAACATTGCCAGGTGATGGTAGAACGTGAAAAGACCAAACCGACGGGATAAAGTCATGACAAATTATACGGATGAGCAGGGCATGACAAGACCAAAACGTATATGTAGAACAGGATTGAAAATTGAAACGTATTTGTATAAATTAACACAAACAGAATCTAAAGCTAGGGCACAGGAGAAAATCTGCAGACATCAAGGCACAAGAGGATTTAACGGACGAAAAGTGCAGAACACTAAGCAAGATGTCGACCAAGGTCTGCACAACTGCGCAGCAACATCGACTCTTTTTACGACTTCTTAAAAAATATATTTATTAAACTTGTATAATAAAACATTAAACAAGAAACTTTGGTTTTAGATTTTTTTTTATTTTTATATAACTTTTTTAATTCCTTTTCTTTCGTTTTTTACTTTTTTTCTAAATTTTTTCATTACTCTTTTTTTTTCATTTTTTTAATGTATAATAAAATTATTTAATTTAATTTTATATCCATTTTAGTTGATTTTTAATTTTTTTTCGAATATATATATTTTTTAGTTTATTTAAATAGTTTTATTTTTATAAAATGTTTATTAAAAAAGTATATATTATTTATTATTTATTTTTATATTTTTTTTTAGTGTTTGAATTTGATGGCGATTTTTTTTCGAACTGAATTTTATCCTTGTCGAACTCAAACTCGAACTCGAACCTTGTGACTATGGCCCCAGACAAAATGAGGTTGTCGCACAAAGCACGTAGACATGGCTACTTGCAACATTTGACCAAGTGAGGGAGACCATCATGCAGGACCATAAGATGTGCAGACACGCCAAAAGGACTGGCAATTGGATAGGGATGTTTGACCATTGACTCCAAGGTCTTCGAGATTGATCTTGGACATGCGTCGTGCATCCCGACTCGAGTGGGAGACACACAACCCTCTTTGGACACATGGTAGCCTATGGAAATCTGTGTGATTCTCAATAGACACGTGACATTGAAAGGAAACCTAAAAAGGGCAAATCAAGCCGGAAAGAAAGGGGAGAGAACAAAGAGAGAGAACAAGGAAAGAAGGAAGGGATTTGGTGAATTAAATGTTTCATAGAAAACCCTAATGGTTAAGGAAGTCTTCTCCACCAACATTCCAGAAGAAATTGAGTGTGAGAGAGGGAATGAGTCTGCAGTGACTCCATTGTAGACCCTGTAAAGTTCATGGTAGTAGTGCAATCTGTAGTTGATGCCATAGGGAACTTTTGTAATATGTTTGTTTGCATTAATATAAAATGAACCTTTGTGTTCAGATCACAGTGTGAGGGCATTTTCTTGTCATTGGGTTGTGGCTTTCCCTCATAGGAAATCCCATCCTTGTGATTGCACCATCTTCTAAGGCCATAATGTCCACCATAGGACGATGAGTGAGCCTCCTTTATAAAACGTTGAAGAGAAGGGCCTGTGGGAATGCAAATCTGAGTGAACTTGTACAACCACCCTTCTTGTAAATTGTAGTCAAGGAAAGGTGTATGGTTCACCATTGTGGGTTGCTACAAAGCATTGACAAATTGGACCAAACTAAGTTTTTGCAGAGTAGAGACCATTCCACTCATCATAAGCTGTGCACGAAGTCCCCAAAATGGTAAGGACATAAGAGGACAAATAAGATCCGCCACATTGATGATGACGTTCTTCTTATACTTGATCACCAAATGAATTTGTTAAATGTAAGATGCCCGCTTTGAGAGTTGATATTCTTGAACCTTAGATTGAGAGCTCAAGAATTGAAGTAATCGGTGATCAGTATGCATAATGACCCTACTGAGAAGATAATGTCTCCATTGTTTGAGTGCTTGGACCCGGGCATAAAACTCCTTTTTGAGGGTAATATAATTAATCTTGGATTGGGACAAGGACACTGAATGATAAGCCATTGGATGTCCTCCCTGCTTAAGTACCACACATATGGCATATTGAGAAGTGTCGGTGTCAAGCTCAAATGCATACTGCAAATTAAAGGAGACAAAGCAATGGGGCAAGGCAAAAAGCCTAATTCAAATGATTAAATGCTTAAGCAGCATATATGGGTTCCACTTAAGATCCTCCTAACCAGTTAGTTAATGAAGAGGGTGGGAAACATGTCAATAGTTGCAAATGAACTTTTTATATTAGTTCATACCTCCTAGAATTTTGTTTTCATATCTAAAATGTTGGATGGAGCAGGTTAATCACTAAGGACTTCACTTTAACTAGATTCGCATGTACTCCATTCCCGTCAATGAGGAGACCCAAGTAATTAACTAAGGTTTTCCCAAAGAATGTTTTTCTTCATCTTGTTCGGTCGGTTGATCCAAAACATGCATTGATGTTGTTAGTGTTTTATTAGTATTTTAGCTTGATATTTGAAATAAATGTATTTGGGGCATTAGCATTAGATTAGGAATATGTTAGTAATTTGTTAGCAAGTTGGTTTCATGGGTGGTCGAACCCATTGGACCCATTAGTAAACCTCCAGGAAGCTTACGAAAGCTTTCTTGGAAGGTAAATAGAATATATGGTTTACTATTGAATATATTGTTTCAGTTTTAGTTATGTTCATCCTCCATTAATGGCTCTAGCAGTGGTATCAGAGCTCAATTGAGGAGGAGGGAAAGCGTAGTTGCAACCTTAAAAAAAAATCAAACATACCTGCTGTTGTTTGGCCTGATACAGCATGTAGCACGGCATAGGGAGAGGAAATGGCACAGGAAAGCATTGAAATGTATTGAAATCAGTTAACATACCATTCAAAACAAAAAATAATACATTTGTTTGCTGTTTCAAAGCATCCACATCAGATTTTTGGAGTAAAACAACACCTGTACAGTTCCTTGGCGTCCCAGGTTGGAGAAAAACGTTGCAGGCTGAAAACAATTAGTTTGCTGGAAAAATCGGATATTTCATTGCTGTTTTAGTGTTTATAAAGCACTTCTACTTGTTCTGGGCCCACAATCAACAAAATGAATTTTGCAACCTGTAAGTGAATTAAAATTACCATGCATATATTTATTTTTTATTGGCTGCACAGAAAATTAGGTGTTCAAATAGAATATTTTGTTCTCATACTTTGTAAAGTGTTGTAGAGGAGTTGGAAAAGAACATTTCGCAAGACACAAACAAAGAAAAGGTTCCAAGTTCAAAACCCACCAAGCCTTATTTTTTAGTCAAACTTTTTTTTTGGTCAAAATCAACTTGTAATAGAATTTTTTTTGGCATTTTTAATTGTCTTGTAAAGAGAAAAGGAGTGACTAAGTGTTATTTTGGAGATAAAGGTGAGGTGTTTTTGCGACTTTTGCATATAAAGTTCAGTAGGTCTCAGGGTCTAAATTATTGTATAAAGAATCTACTAGAGGGTAAAGGCAAAGCCCCGAATAGCATTCTTATTCTTTTGTTGCAATATTTTGTGTGATTATTGTTAAAATTGTAAGCCTTAATTATGAAACTGGGTAACCAACTCCTAAAAATTACAACGAATGGAACATGAATATGGAAAACACAATAATTTTTAACAACTTATGGCAAATAGTCAAAAAACAAACTACACTACGTACAAAGGCTGCCAAACTACTTGCCTTTAAAAAACACGAAAAGTGTGCACTTGCATTGCTTAAATATTCTTGTTCTACACAAGTCATTATTTATGTAGAGGATATTATAACCGAAGCATGAAAAGCACTAAAAGACTTGTATGATAAACAACCCGTATACAAGAAAATTGATCTCCTCATGCAACTATTAAATAATAAACTAAAAGATGATGAAGATGTATGCGAATACATTTCATGAATGAACACTTTGAAACAAGAGTATTGTACCATCGGCGGCAAAATAGATGATGATATACTCATTTCAATCACTTTGAATGGACTCAGTTCAACCTATACAAATTTTGTCGAAATGTTGTAGCTTAGTGACAAGCTCAATAATGCAACATTTGATTCCATTTGTAAATTGCTCATTTAACAGAAGAGACAATTCACAAAGAAGAAAAGTCAACATACAAAAGATGCATACTTCACAAAAGCAGGGAAACATCAAATACAAAAAAAACATGAACAAAGACGTTTTTGGAAACATTCTCTGTAGCATTCTCATTAACATTTTTCACGACATTCTCTAGAGCCCTCAAAACACAAACATCGACATCGACATAAGCATTCTTCTAGGTCTAGTGGTTGCTCAAGTGATTCCTCATCTTTTGGTTCTCACAAACATACAAAAAGAACCAAGATGTTATAAATGTGGTGGTATTGGTCACCTTGTTGATGTATGTCCTTCTATAAAGCCAATATCTAAATATATAAAGAAGGCCAACACAAATTATGTTGGTCATTCTAATGGAGATTCTTTCGGTTACTCTAGCTACTCTAGCTATTATGCAACTTCATTTGACTAGGAGGCATCCTACATGGCCAAGGTCTATGGTCCTGATAGACCTGACGATCTGTTCTAAGTACACAAAGATTCACTCATCTTGAGTGAGCTGCTAACTCAAAGATATGATTTTGCTATAATGGTAATTTTGGCTTCGATTTTGTTGCTTACAGTTCGATTTTGATTTTCTTCAGTTCATTGATATTCCTGATGAGGAGCAAACGTTGTTTGAATTGGTTTTTTTATTGCATACTTCCCACTTCTTCCATGATAGGGGGTTGATATTGCATGACCTTCAATCAATCATCAGTGGTTATATCGACGGGTTTCTGTGTGAGACCTTATGTGGATCGATGCAGTTGACCTTGATCGTGTTCCACTGCAGTATAGTACAAAATAGTTAGAGGGGATGGGCATGTCAACAACATGTTCATCATTCATGCCACAACTTGCAGGGTATGGTACAATGTGTCAGTTTGTAGATGCAACAAAGACTTTTGATGACTTCATAGTCATTGCTCCAAATCATCTTCTTCTATACCCCTTTGGATCAAGAAGGGGTTTGTTGGGTCGGTTGATCAAAGCATGTATTGTTGTTGTTAGTGTTTTATTAGTACTTTAGCTTGACATTTGAAGAAATGTATTCGGGGCATGCTTCAATTTATGCATAGTCACTGTATTCGGCGAACTCCAAGGATTTAGTTCGGAATTCGCCGAACTTTATAAAATCATTTGAAATTCGTTGAAATTCGCGTACAAATTCGTCACAAATTTTTATGGCGAATTCAAACTGATCAAAATCATATAAAATCGTTGCAATTTGCCTAAAATCGTTTAAATTCATTTTTTTGGGGGATGGTATATAGAAAACATGTTTTAGGGTGAATGTTATTACGCTGCATTCTACATTTCCACCATGTTCTACACTTCCGCCGCATTCTAATCTTCCATCACGACTCTTCCACCATTCACGGTGATTCTACATAAATTTTATATTACTGTATTTGTGCATCGAACGATTCTGCATAAGGTTTAGAGTTTAGACTCTGCAGTGTGCGACTCTTGATAATTTCGTACACATATTTTTTAAACCTGCATACTACGACTGTATATTTTTTTTTTTATAATACAATAACATATATTTATAGTTATTAGAATATAAAATATAATTATTTTTATAGTTTATAACCTTATAATATAATATTATGATATAGAATACCAAAATTATGTATAATATATATATAATTATTTTTATAATTTATATTATTATATTATAATATAGAATATAAAAATATTACATATAATATATTTATAGTTATATTTTATAATTTATAATTTTATATTTCGAGAAATAAGTATATTTCTATTAGTCGAATTTAATCACGAATTTTATCTCCAAATTTTTCGTTCTGAATTTTTTCCGATTTTTTTCCTTTGCGAATTCAAACACGAATTCGAATGCGGTGACTATGACTTTATGTGACACCCCCTTTTTAGTGAATTAGTGCTAGTTTAGTAATATGTTAGTGAGTTGGTTTCACGAGTGGTTGAACATGTTGGAGCCATTATTAAACCTCATGAAAGCTTATAAAAGCTTTCTTGGAAGGTAAATAGAATGTATGGTTTACTATTGAATATATTGTTTTGGTTATATTTATGTTCATCCTCCATTAATGGTCCTAACACATCTTGGCTTTTAGATGATGTTGCAAAACAATTTCCAAAACTGCATACACATTCACATAGTGGTCATCAAAGGTACTGCTGTATACCAAGATGTCATCTAGATAGACGACAACAAACCAATCAAAATTAATATTGGAAAACAATTTCTAAACTAGCTTTTAAAATGAAATTGTTTTATGCCACTAATTTATCTTTCACAATTTATTTCTTTTTTTTAATGTTTTATATACCAAGATGGTGCCAAGAAAACATCATTGATGATGCACATGAATGTTTCAGTTGCATTGCTGAGGCCAACAAGCATGATCAGCCACTCGCAGAGTCCAAACTTTGTCTGTAAAGCTATCTTCCACACATGTGGCTCCATGTGGACTTGGCGATCTCTAGTAGTCAGGACAGCTTAGTGAAGTACCGGGCACCCTGTTGTTGGTCCTGAGATCATCAATCCTACAAAGTTGGTAGCAAATCTTCACAATAATTTTATTAAGAACATGATAATTTGTGACTAGCCACCACTCATTATGTTCCTTCTTTGGCATGACATACGCATGAGATCCACAAGGAGAAGTGTTGGATTGTATCTTTCCCTCTTTGAGTAAATTCTTGATTTCAGGCACTATCTCAACACTCTAGATGGGTGCAGTTCGGTAAGGTTAGCAGATTGGGCAATTGAGAACCTAACACAAGTTCAATAGAATATTGAAAGGGCCTCATAGGAGGAAGTCCATCAAACTACTCAAAAACA
Source organism: Torreya grandis (assembly GCA_037957365.1). Taxonomy (NCBI): domain Eukaryota; kingdom Viridiplantae; phylum Streptophyta; class Pinopsida; order Cupressales; family Taxaceae; genus Torreya; species Torreya grandis. The sequence goes on from JARHVA010000462.1 coordinate 4,956,359, forward strand.
TCATAAAATAAATAAACAAATTATGTGACTGCTTCGTGAGAGAGCTTGTTAGATTATCTACCTTTTCTTATCGAATGATACAAAGCAAAAGAAACTTATGTAGATTGACTTGTTGGTTGCAGGCCTACAAGAGAGCAAAGTGGTAACAAAAGAAGTGAGTTTATGCATTTTACCATTCTTATGCAATTGCTTAGTCTTGTGGAAGCCCTCAAACACAACCTTGTGGTTCTACTCATAAGGTGCACCAAGTATCAAATTACAACAATCAAGTGAAGTGACATCACAGTCAACTGTATTATAAAATGGCTCAATAAAAATGTGATGGAACATTTGCGAGTGACAAGTGTGGAATGTTCCTGCCTTTTAACTCACCCCAAGTGGTTTGTGTGTGAATGCATTGCATTTGGAAAATGAAGAAAATTTACCAACTTATGTGAAATCAAGTTCATGTGGCTGCCATTGTCAAAGATAAACTCTACCAATCTATTCTTGATTTCATAGTTATGTGTGAACAAAGCTTCACTATTGTTGACTAGAATGGTCATTTACCATGAGAATGAGTTGGCCAGAAGTGGGGATTGAGTACCTAAATCTCTAAATGTCCAAGTTGTGAAGTCTGCTCAACAAGAAGCGCCTTCACCTCCTTTGATTGTGGGATACATAATTAATTTGGTAGGAATTGAACACTTGTCAAATCCATTTAGTGAAGAATACCTATTCCTTAATGATAAGTGGGCAATATGAGAGGAGCAGATAGGTAACTCTGTCTATAAAAAAGAAATTGACCAGGCTCTGGCAGTCCTTTTGTTGCTTAGCTTCTATCTTTAAAGCAAGAAGGAAAGGATGCTCTTAAGGAAGTAATAGTGAAGAGCTCTAATTTGTTTTGGAGATGAGAAAACAACCTTGAGACAAATGCAATGTGGAGGACCTCATCAATGTCATGTAGCCTTAGTTTGATAGAGAACTGACAGAACATCTCGATGTATGGTTGGAGAGATTGGCTAGATGTTTGGGGAAGATGGAGTCATCGTGCCAATAGCTATTCTTTCTAGCTGATGGGATAAATTAGCACCTCAATAGTTGCTTTGAAAGATGTCCAAGTATCAAATTCCGGTTGCTATGTCACCTCTAGAAGTTGGATATAAGACTGCCACTGAGGAACTGATTATTTGTATGGACCTCAGCTATCATGATTTGTTGTCGCTCAGTGAGATTTGAATGTCTTGAAATATGCTTCCAGATTGTGAATCCAAGCATCCAACTTGTCCCCATCAATTGTGCCATCAAAATGTTGAATAAATATCTTGGTGTCCAACTAGAAAGCAAGTTTGGCAATTGGGTCAATCTAGGGAACAAAATTGGTGGTTGTCCTGTGAGTTGTTGGAACATGCATTTCATCCACCGCATAAGTTGCAGTTAAAATGCATTATGTTGTCATTGATTGTTGTTGGCAGGATTCTTCATCTAAGTGTTACAAGCATTCTTGTATCCCACCACGACATCAGCAATGGTGACAAATAGACAAAACAGAGAAACATAAACTTCAGCCTTGTGTGGCATCGTTCGAAGCTTTGCAACATAATCTAATCACTTGGGTGAAGAGAAGATATGACTAAAGGTCATGTCTATTTGAGATGTAATGAGTGGGACATTATATATGCCGCTGCACTGTAAACGTAAATGTACCATAGGAGAAGAGATGGTTGAGAAGCAAGTAGAAGATATTGAGGATATAGTCATGTGGAAGAATGTAATGAAATTTGTTACTAAATAAAGATAGGTGGTTTGAATAGGAAATACTAGTTTTAAGAGTTATACATGTCATGTGAAATCATAGACCCTCTTCATTAATTTAAGTGCATTTAAGGAATTAACTAGTTGAAGTCACAGTTCAAAAACTTGGTGAGTACTTGGCTGAGTCACAAGTACTCACAAGTCAAAATACAGGCGAGTAACTTGCCTATAACTCGTCTGCTTATTTTTGGGCAAATACTTGCTGAAAAGCTTGGTAAGTACTCGTGAATCTGATAGAAAAACAAACAAACTGTGAAGAAGGGCAAAAAAATGGGTTGCAAGAGCAAATTTTGGTTTTTTTGGTCATTTTTCTACTTTGTTCAGCTCTGTTCAACCCTACAAACACACTTTAAAAAAAAAACAAAAAAAAAACTTAGGTTTAAAGCGATGTCCTTATCATTAATAAAATAACACCTAGAATATTCAAAAGAATGTTCGAATTTTGATAAAAGATGAGAACTTCACGATGTTTTTTCATTTATCACCTTCCACAAAGAGGGTAATAAAGGACATGAAGAACAATAGAAAATTGGCACAAAATCGTCTTCAACGGAAATGAAGTTCGGCCAGGTGACCATCCATTGCTTTGTTATATATTTAATGCATGAGTTGAGAGCATGCCACCATCAGCAAAGAACACACATAAGAAATAATCCACCAGTGAAGATGGCAAAATGATCTACACTATTTCCTGCAGCAAATCCGATCTGATCTATCAAGAACTTATTAACTCATAATCTGACATCTGATAAATAGGCATATTAATGTGCATGTTGGCTGTAACAAGAGGGCAGTGTGCACAGTAGATAATTACCACTGTTACAGAGGAACTCATCCCCCAGATTTTGCTGACGTCCCGAACGCCCCGAACATTTCGGGGTCTTGGGGACTTGGAGGGGACTTCCCCAATTTTTTTTAAAAAATTTGATGCCTTTACTTTAAAACAGAACCCCCCACCCCAAAACACGTCGTTATTTTCATTTAAAAAATTGAACCCGAATCCTGAATGTACCCTAAAAAAACATTAAATAAAGTTTAAACCCCCTAAATTTCATTGAATAAAGTTAAAATATTTAAATATTGATTTTTATGTATTATTTTAATAGGCATCATCCTGCCGTCCCAGAAACCCCATCCTCGAGACTTAGGTAATTTTGCTAATAAGTGGGTAAAAATATGAAATTCCTGAAATCAGCCTAAGAAAAATTTCAGACATGGAATCAATAATTTGAGTGCAGATTTTTGGAATCAGAGTTCTGTAAAGCAAGAGATATGACGTGTCGAATACACAATAGAAGATAAAAGGCTGAAGGGCAGAGTCAACACCCACACTGAGGAAAGATGGTAAAAACCCCAATATGCAAAACGGGCCTGATCATCATGCTCTAATACCAACTAATATTATTTTACTTCTTGACAAATATTTACATAAGAAAAACTTATATTTTTAGGCTAAAAGTCTTACATGGATATTTAATGTTTTCGACTATCAATTTCCAAATCTTCACATCCTTTTTAATTTATTTCTATCCACCCATTTGTCTGAATAATTCCACTACCCCACTTGCATATAGTTTTGACTAATTTATAGCTAAACAAATATATGAGAGAGTATTTTCACAATCAAAAAAACTCAAACATAGTTCTATCCAGAAGCATTTTTTCTACAAAAATATAGTAAACATACGAACTATAATTCATATCCTCATCAATTATAGGGTAAGTTATTTTTCTAGATTCGACATTCAGGATTTTGGTTTTATCAAAATTTACCATCAAACAGTACTACTTGTAGAAGATGTGAACTCTTAATGTTTTTTTGTTGCAAGGTGTTTGGCGAGTAGGTCCAGTAGTTAAGATTGTCCCAACATATCAAAAAATATCAAACGCAGTTTTATCCCAAAGCATTTTTCTAAAAATATATAGTTATCATACCAACTATATAGGGTAAGTTATTTTTCCAGATGCAACAGTCATGATTTTGGTTTTATCAAAATTTACCGTCCAACCATACTTCTTGCAGAAGATGTGAGCTCTTTTTTGTGTGTGTGTGTTTCGCAAGTATGTCCAGTAGTTAAGATTGTCCCAACATATCATACCTCTTCTAGATATTTTTCTAACCTATCTATGCATATCCAAAAGAGGGTAGGGAATAGAAGACAATCTTGTCTAGCTCCTATATTTCAATGTATTTCCTGTGAACAGCCTTGGTTGGTTTTGAGTTTGTCAACAACTCATTTATATAATCTTTATATCACTATTTTTCAAAGATTTTGTCCCGTGACAGTGTCAGACTTTTCTGAAATCAATGAAGCAAGCAAAGAGATATTTTTTGTCACAATATCGTTCAGCAATACTCCTAAGTATGAGAATATGACCAGCTGTAAGATGCCGCTTCTAAAGCCAGATTGACATGTAGCTCTTTAGTTTATTGTCATCCAACATTTCGTTAATATTATTTTCTAAAATGGTTCCAAAATGTTTGGGGAGCGAAGGGCAAATCATTAAATTCTATAATTAAAGGGATTGTTTTACCATTTGCTTTGTACATAGGCATGATGGAGCTTTCTGCTCATTGCTTGGGAAACACTTGTTTGAGTGCAGTGTTGATGAGGGTATAAGTATTACCTATTTTACCATGCTACCGAATGGTCCAAGTTGCATAAAGAAGATAGATTGACTATCTTTAAGGCAATTTTCAGATGTTTCAAGTGTTGACGGGTGTTGAGGTCTGAATATAACTGGACGTTCTCGCTTAGGCAGGGACTTTAGATTGTGTCCATTCCATCTATTTGCATCATAGTTGACTAGTTCTTGGCCAAAAGTGTTCAGAGATTTTTACAAAAATAATTGGGTTCAGTTTAACTCTTCATCAAGCACTAGTGGATTAAACTTTGTATTGCTTTCAAAAATAGTAGTTTTTTTTTAATACATAAATCGAGGGTTTCTATATGGGCTCTCACCCTCACAGAAATGCAGCAAAAGTACATTACATAGAGTGGAAGAATAGAGATAAATATAGAGGAGACATGAATAGAAAATAGATAGATATTAGAGAATAAAAGAAAGGTAATTATGCCCCCGATATCTACTTATACTATTACATACATGCGTTTGGAAGTAGAGTGGCTAGCTCCCACAATTTGAAATTTCCACATATTTGCAAACACTGCAGTAAAATGCATACAAAAATCTATAGAGAAGTCTACTAGGGCAGAGAGAAAATTAGAGCAAAAACAACACCACCTTTCTTTTTGGGGAGAGGGTTGTGCATGACAACCAAGGTGAACTTGGGGGACACAAACTTAGCCAGAAACTTATCACGATGGTAAACAAATTCAGGAGTAGTCTTCCACGCTGCCAGAATGAAACAGATGTCTGTAGCTAAAGAAACACTCATACCGAATGTGATAGATTGTGCAAGTGTTCTAATAGGCCCTGCAAAAATGTATTTCATGTCTAGCTTACCCAAGGGCTTACCCTTGTGCTTAATCATACATTCTTCAACTGACACACTGCTTAAGGCCTTGTTCCTTTTTCCTGGTCTGGATTTCAAATCAGGGGTGGCCATGCCTCGTGGAGCAATTGGAAAAGGAGCAGCTCTTGTAGATTGCTTGAGCTTCCTCTTACGGCGCCTGGTTGTGGATGTAACAAAGGCTGTCTGAAATTGAGAATTCCAATGTCAAACCCTCTTCTCAAGAGCCAATATCATGTTCTCCAATGAAGATGAGCTATCCTATGCTGGACTTTTGCCTTTCACGTCAGGGGAGGTCTCCAATGTTGGCATTCCTCTTCCAATGCTGCAGGTTGCAGGAAACTAATGTCTTTCTCAAGCTCTGAGAGGACCGCCACAAGTTTGAAGATTTTCCACGTAACCTTCAGTTCCTCTACTGTAGGAAAGATCGAGAGGGGAAAACCAGACTTAACTAGAAATTGGAATGTACAAAACACAAGAGATAATATTTTGTCACAAATTGTGGTAATTGAGCGTTTTACACCTGGTAAATTAGCTGTCCCTCCAACCATAGATATGGCAGACAAAGTCTTCTGCCATACCATCCACGTTAAAGCACAACCAAAAACGAGCTTCAGACATAGGTCTTCCTTCTGTCTCATCCACATATGTAGGACCAACGGACCAGCACTGTGCGCCTTGGGAGGATTAGAGTGCAAGTAAGTGGAAGCAGCAGCACAGAGTGAGGCAGATAGAATGGTGTGGGAAACTGAATTTAAAGTGTATGTGGACGAGAGGGTGAGAGGACATGAAGCGTGTGAAAATACCTTAAGGCCTGTGCAGTGGCAAATCCAATGAGATTTTCCACGCATTTCCAAGTGCCCTTTGCTTGAAGATAAATGCAATAATGGTGTCATGATAGCGGCCGATGATGTGGCAAAGTGGGCATGGGAAATGGCAGATTTTGAACATTCGTTTCACTTTGATGATAGAACTTTGTCCCTACTTTTTTTTTTATGGGACCAAAATAAAATTATGGTTCGAATCAAGAACCAGCAAGTCATCCAGACCCGCCCATTCTGAGGATAAAGAGCCTTCCACCTTTTTAAATACCCCTAGATTTATCCCCACATTTGCCAAGAGATCTGCAGGTTGATTAGCTTCTTGGTAGCAATAAGACCCATAAAGAGGGGAAAAGAATGTAAAAGCTCCAGAGCTGGTCAGACAAAGTGGTGGAGCTTCCAATTCGGAGTATTAATTTTAGTTAAGTGTTGATGACTAACTGAGAATCTCCTTCCATCACTAGATTGGTGATGCCTTGAGCTTTGGCAAGTCGGAGGCCTGCGATAAGAGCTTGTATTTCTGCCTCGTTCGTGGCTCAAGATAGGCATGAGGAAGAGGCCACAATAAGGGATTGTGTATGTGTTCGAAGAACGCAACCCAAACCAGCAATTCTTGGATTGCCTTATGAGGCCCCATCAAAATTTAATTTGGACCAGCCTTCTCGAGGCACCTTCCTTTTAATGTTTTGTCCATCAATACCTTGAACTCTTACCCCATGGACAAGAGTTCAGAAATTGTAGCTTGTTTTCATGTTATTTGAGCATTAAAAACACCAAGCAAAATTATTTTGTGTTTTGTAACTTGTTGATGCCATTAGGTTAACAAAGGGGTATTTGCCAGAGCCCTTTTGGATAAATTGCATAGAAAGGTGTTCCTGAAAAAATCTTCATTCTAAAGGGGAAATTTCTTATCTATTTCATTTTTCTTGCAGGATGTGGAGTTACGAGGAACAAAGTATCAGATGGGGAAAATATTGTTTTGTCCGTATCTTTTAATTCAAACCACATAAATTGGTTGCTAGGATAAGTTTTTATCACATTGAAACAACTAATCAGACTTGATTTGAAATAATAAGCAATTTCACCAAATCCTCCACTCCAAAATATTTTGTTCCCAATGGAGATCAAATTGAACCCTTTAATATTAGAAATTTGACTTTCATCATATTCCCAAGTTTCAAAGATAAAAAAATATATATCGGCTGGTACCAAGCTTAGTTGAAGACCCTTTTCCAATGAAGAGCCTTGACAATTCGATGTTAGGATCCTCACTTTTGATTGTAATTCTTCTTGTCTAGAATAACAACTTTACTATTTCTAACGCATACCCATTTGCCATCCTTTCAGGCTTCTTTCACTTTTTGTACTTCTTTACATAATTCAGTTTGATCCTCCAGTTTTAGATCTTTGTTGACGAACATCCTTGTGCCTTTTAGTTAAGAAGCTCTAGGAAAGAGGCTAGACCTAAAGGTTGGGGTTGAAAAATTAAATTGCGCCAACCTTTATGCATCGTTTAAATTTTATAACTCTTTATGTTTCAACCTTGTAACAAAGTGTGCGCGTGTGTATAATTGATGACTTGCGAGTACATGCTTATTTTAAGATGAACCCCCCAACATCACCCTCCAGCCAAGATAGTCTAATCTCAACAAATAATCCCAACAAAAACAAACAAATGCATCACTGGATACACCAAAGACACAAATCTATCACCCTGCAATGCAAAATACATTTTACAATTCAGTTTCTCCATCATTTATTATCGTTTCAGGTCCCCAGCCTGAAATTTTTTTTTGACTCAATCTTTTTTGCAAATACATTCAGGAAAACATCATAAACCTTTACGAAATTGATTAAGAAATATGAGGAAATATACAACAAAATATATAGATGAAAAGGGACTTTAGTCATCGATCTTCAAATAGGCTCTATGAGGCTGACGATCTTCAATCTGGAGGTGGTCATAGGACCTAGGAATTGTCCATTGTCCTTAACATGATGGTGTTAAAGAGCCACAGATTTTTTACAGCTGCTAAAATTTTCAAATGTTGATGCTGCGTCTGAAAAACAGTGCATTAAAAAAACAATGGCCATAATTCAAAACAAAAAGAGTGAGCACCAATTTGACTAGGACTTAAGGAATCTCTGCTCTCTTGGAAGATATAATCAACTCTTGAAAATGGTTAATGGTTACAAATCTGTGAAGGGTTAAAGGATGCACTGTCGTAATAGCAGCATTAAAGTAGAGTGCACAACAATGTCAGTAACTTAAGTATAATGCCCCTTTCTTTAATATTTATCTTGAATATGCTGACTAACACCGAAAGATAATTGCAAATTAGGTCCAAGAAAACCCATGTGATAGCTTATGTTTATCCACAGAATAAACAGTAATCACCAAGATAGGAAAGCGAAAAAAAAGATTAAATCCTTGAATCCAAAATTAAATGTTTCAGAGCCGAATGTATGCATATTATTGAGACCAGAGTGTGAGAACAGGGTTGCTAACTTGCTGGAATATGCATGAATGATTGTTCTAATCTCAAAATAAAATTAATGCATATAAAATCACTACAAACAATAGGTCAGCTGTCTTTTGCAATTGCTGTTGTATATGCGCTTACTGTGTGTTATCTCTGATCCTTTTGATCATTATGTTGATTAAAACAGATTAAGACTATGGTGTCAACAGAAATTTTATACTTACCAGATGACTCAGATATTTACATTACATCTTCAACAGGTAACCATGACACCAGAGACATGGCAAGAAACTTTAAAAACCCTTTTAGAATATAACATTAGACATGTACTTCTTTTATAGAACAAAACATGATTTAATTGTAATAGCTTAATGAACATGACTTATAGCTATGAATAAAAAGGAACTAGTGTTTCAGAATAAAAACAGCACACATGCTGGATATATTGAATTTGGATTTTCCATACATTCCACCTGTACCACTTTAACTAACAAAAACACAAACAGCAAATGGCCAGTTTGGCCTTCAAATACTAGCCGTTGCTAAAGCAAACTATCACCTACTGCATGACCACCCTATTACTAAACACGCTAACCCACCCTACTACTACCTAAGCTGGAATACTGGCCAGCATATAAGCAAAAACATGCTAGCCTTGATTTTTCATTACAACTTCCTGAAACAAAATGAAGCTAGCCCGAACAAAGATAGACAAAGGTTAATTTAGCCAGGTGCACCTATGGGGTGCCTTGACCCTCCAGCTTAAGGGGTACAATCCGCTCCATATACAAGTGCCTTTCCATGTGAAGAGCCATCCCCCCGCCAAAATGCAGGTCCAGCATGCATATCACCTGCTCTCCACCTCCTAGATAGCACACATCTTAAACACCTCCAACATTTTGTTTTCCTGCTCCTCTGTCAGGATGTAATGGAGAGCTAGCTCCTCTCTAGACAAAATGGGGCCCTTATATGTTGTAGAGATGTCATCTCCCAGCACAATTCTGGCACCTCGATTCCCCATCACCAACTCAAACTCCATTGCACTTGCCCATTTAGGAGATGAAGGCATTTGCTTCCACACAAGAACGCCTCTAGAACTGAGCAAGATTTGCCTTTCTACCACCTCCAACACACGCATGTCTCTCATGTATTGTGTCAATTGTCCTGTATAGAGGCATAAACTCATGCTTTCCTGCAGTCAATGACATCTCCAGCTGAAGCATAGTTTAAAAACTTGTACTCAAAAATTACCCGACCGCCCAAAATTTTGATCTATACTCGGGAATCGGTGAATCCTCCACAATTACTCGGCAACTTTATTGCTACTTTAAAAAAATATATAAATTCATAAAATGAAATGACATAACATGTAAACAATAGAACACAAAAAATGAAATGAATGTAGACTATAAAATCATAAACTACAAAATATAACTATAAATATATTATATTATATTTTATAGTTATTGTAAAAACTATTTAATCTTATCTATTTATAATAAACCCAAAAGGAGGAGGGAGCGAACCAGGAGAGATGGGAAAATCCTCAAGATCAAAAGCCAAGGATGCATGCAAGAGTTCTGGAGAGGTTTCTTCCCTATTGAAGGAGGATCCACTGGTAATAAGTCCCAAGTCTATTCTTGATAATGCATGCAAGAGCAAAGAAGGATATTCAAAGACACTGCAGGAGGATCACCCAGAAGAACCAAAGACAACCCCCCAGTGTGCAAGCAGAAGATTTGGAGAAGAAAAGACTCATGGAAACGCCTCATTCAAAGATCTACAAAAAGAACATGCATTAGCTACAAACAAATATCACAGACTCAATAATGTTCCCTTCCTTCTCTTGAGCAAGGCCTTAATGTTAATAAATCAGCTACACCCCTCACGATTTGCCCAGGTAATGAGGAGACGTCTAATTTTGCATCTATGCTCAACAAAAGAGGGTTAATCTATAGGTTTAATCGATTTTGGCCTACTCTTCCTAATCTACATGAGTGGATAAGTCAACTTTAGACTCCTATCATATTAGTAGTGGTGGAAATCTTCCCTTGTGCAGAAGGGTTCTTCATTGCATTGTTTTCAAACTAGTCGAAATGAGATGATATTTTCAAAAAAGGGCCCTGGTTTCATAAGGGGGCGGGATTGTTCATGAAGCCTTGGTTTCCAAACTTTGACCCCTTGATTGAAAACCTCTCCCACGTTCCAGTTTGGGTGAGGCTACCAAATTTGCCTTTGGATTTTTGGACCCTACCAACTCTGAAATAGATCGAAGATGCTATAGATGTTTTCTATAGCCAGGACTCCTCAACTAAGGAAAGATTCAAACCAACGTGTGCCCGAATTTGTGTGTTTGTGGATTTGAGCAAAGAACTCCCTGTTGATTTTTCCTTAGTTTGGGGTGGTTCAATAAGAATCCAAAAATTTGACTATGAAAATATTGCTTTTAGATGTAGGCAATGTTTTAAAAATGGCCATCTAGTTGTTGCATTTTTGTGTCTTCAGGCTCCAAGTCAAAATCCATTGATAAGAATACTATTTCAAGCCACAATGGTTTCCAAGTAGTTCAAAGAAAGAGAAAACATACAGCTACTTGGTGGAAAGGAGACACATTGGACCACACATCAGTGGAAGCAAGTGATCAAAAGAACGAACCTCGAGGAGTGCTATCAGATACTCCCTTGAAAAAAGCAGAAGAATCACAAAGTCCACAACAAATGGAGATCAGTGTGATTCACATGAATGGAAAAACAGAATTTTCCCTAGAAAAAAGACAAAAATCAACAATGAAGAGGAAAAAGGATCACAAAAACCCTTCTCCAAATGAAATTTAAAGAACCTCAAATTGAGAAGAGGGACAAGATTTTCAGCTCCAAATCATTCCAACAGGTTCAAAGGGAAAAAAATACGACGTTAATGATTTATTTCAATATTTTTCTTATTTTTAGATTAATTGTGAAAAACAAGCATGCATGTTCTGTAGAAAGGGTGCATGCAGGTTCTACCAAAAAATAGGCATGCATGCAAGATGTTGGAGTTGCATGCATGCAAGGATGCTTGTGTTTCTTTGCATGCATGCAAAAAGCAAGAAAAATCAAAACTTGCTATGATAGGAAACTTGCTTTCTAGGAAAGAGGAAACTTTGAGTTCTTGTCAGACGCAACTAAGAAAATTTTCGTTTAATACAATTTTTAATTATAAAAAAAATATTATTGTATTATATTATATATATTTTTAATATTTTATAAACTATAAATAATAAATATGTTTCATTGTGGCTATTGAATGGGTATATCAGGAAAATCATAATAAACCTCAAAATATTAATGCCCGATAACAATGAGGCAGGTCCACATTATTGAACAAGTTAAAACAGAAACATGATAAATTTTTGAGTTTATCGCCAACAACCCCTGGGAAATTTATTGGCGGGCACCAATTCAGATACAAGCTGGCAAGTGTGATCGGCAAACAAGGGTGGTTTCATGGCCAACTTTTAAATCACCGACAAGTTTAGCAGTTAGCAACTTCCTTCAACCCAACACAACTTCAAACAATAGTAGGTGGCGAATTAAATCATGAATTATAACGATCTTTTTTGGATTTTCTATTAAAATTGTGGGCACCCTTGGCATCAAACCTGCAAGCCAAAATCATGACCAAAACGATGGATGCAAGTTGTGATTCATGTTATCAGACAACGATGATATAATCTCTAGAAAAATGTTCAAAGCAGAAAATCGCGATATAAAAATTGCAGGATGACATTTTTTTACCCTAATGGATATATCATTCCACTTACCAAGTTGATGTTGGGTCGATACCCATTAACAATGGTTTTTAGCGAGTAACCGTAGTTAGTTGCCAAAAACTGTGGCTAGCTAGTTACTTGCCAAAAACTGTTGTTAACAAGTGTCGACCTAGCCTGCAGTAAGTTGGGTGGTTTCCCGTTTGGAAAAAAAATCCAGTTACCTGCAAAAATTGGTCGGGTACCTGTACGTTTTAATACAGAAACCTGAATTGTGGTTAATTCCTCTTAAGCCCTGGTTTCTCTACTTATCGAGGCTGCAAATCACTCCGAAAGGATAATTCATTGGCTTTGGAGACTCAATCAAGAATCCAATAGAAAACCATCTCATCATGCACCAGAGTAGCTAAATTTTTGACAAAAATTTACCTTGATAAAGGCTCAGGTTATCTTCTTTCTCGTGTTGGCATTGCCCTCCTATCCCCAAAAAGCATTCACCATTGACACAGTGACAAGATATTATGATGTGGGAGCATCCGGGTCCACAAGCAATCTTGCATCAATCAAAAATATGTTAGTTTAGGAAATTTGGCTTTGTTTTGTGCCACTTTTTTCAATGCATAACTGTTATGTGTGGTTTTGTGCAACGTGCAAGCATGCATATGTTTATTGTTTGTTCCGTGCGTTTGTTGTGTGCAGTTGTAATTGTTGTTCATTTGAATAAGCTTGCGGAATTTTGCGCAGCAAGTGGTGCTGGTCTTTTGTGCATGTGCAACCTTGCAATAAATATGTGGTAGGATATGAAGATCATTGTGCAAAGGTTTTTCCGACACATTTGTTGGTTATGAAGTCTTGCGACTTAGCCTTGCAAGGTTGCAAGTTTAGTGCGACTTGTCTTACGCGCAGTTGAGTTTGGGCACACATGTTCATGTGGCGTGTTATGCGATAGAACTTTTTCATTTAATTCTTTGAATCATGGGAAGCTCGTCAGGATTCATTTAATATTGCATGTGAGGTAGAATGTCGTGATGCGTTAAGTTGTAACATGTTATGGTGTCTTGGAATTGTATTAGACATTTAATATTTGTGTTGCACTAAGGTGTATTGAAAGATGTTAGTGAGTTGTTTGAGCAATCAATGTAAAATGGATGGATTGTGTGTCTATATAAACAGATTCCCATAGACTTGAAAAGGCATTGGATTCCAATTTGGGAAAGGTAGTCTATAGTGTGGTTGCGAGGAGTATTGCAAGATGATTTGTGGGTAAGTTTGAGAGAGACCATAGGGATCAAGTCATTTGGAACTACATCGCGGTGTTGGATTGATTTTCTAAGCCTGCGGGCATTTGTTAGGTTGCGTGTTTGAGTTGTAAGGTTGTATTGTTGGCGATCGGTTAAGTGTTTGTAGATCTCTGTTTGAAGCAATAAAATAAGTTGTGTTGTGTGTATTTTTGTTGTGTACTTGTGGGCTGCAGGGTAGAAAACTTCTCTTAACTGAGACCCCTAACCGCAGCTGCATCATCTTCTATCCAAAATACATTCTTCAAACTACTCCCAAATATGGCATAACTCTTTTCTCCTTGCCACCACCTTGCATCCTTCCACACTCAAGTCATAGGAAAAGAATCCACAGATTCAGGCTTCCCAAAAACATTGTCATTATCAAAAGCAGAAAAACTAACCTGGGAAAAAATATTGCCTAAAAGGGGATAGTTAATTATCCACCGATTAGATAGACAAAGGTATGTCCTTCACCTGATCAATTTGGTGGGCATAACACACCTCAAATGAAAGCAGTGAAATGATTTTCCAGGCAGCCATTTAGTCTTGTGTACTTCTCTTTTAATGATAACAATAATTAAATGTTAACAAAGACTGCATTTGTTAATTTCACCATTTAGTTCATCCCAATGGCAAAGCCTCTTGACCTACCCTATCACCGATGCACTTAGCATATCTTTCAGCAAGTAAGCCTGCAAACTTGTCCGCTCATCTGAAGCAATACTCATCACATTTCTAAGAGGGTATTGGCTAAGCACCAGCATTCGGTAAGAAATCTGCTAGTACATTGAACTCTCTTAAACAATGTTGGAATTTTATAGATGCAAACTTGGGAAGGGTATCCCTCGCTTCTTTCAAAATTCTTTCCAATTTCCAACTGGGAGTTGAACCTGTCATCATAGAACTGATAACAAGTTGTGTGTCACCTTCGAGAACAAAATTCCAATGTCCTTGAGCTATTGCCAATTTCAACCCTTACAACCAAGACTAATGCTTTCCCTTCATTGTTCATACCATCAGGGATAAATATAGATGACACAGCTTAAAAATGCCATTATGGTCTCAGAGAATGCACCCAGCCCCAGCCAATCTAGGATTTCCTTTAGAAACGCCATCAAAATTAAGCTTGATTATGCCAACTGGGGAAGCCACCCCCAGAGCCTTCTTATGAATAGACTTATTGTCTCTTAACCTATGAACAGGTAGATCATAACAAACACTTTTATCAAATTATTGATCTTAAGCATTGGCATTCTTGGAAAGGCATCTTCTTGAAACGTGATAATGCCACAACTAAGTGGCACAATTACAATAAAATGTGACAAAGGCAGTTTTCATATCATATCCATTGTGCAAAATCTTCACGAGAAAACATCGTATAGCAATACCCACATATACTTGAATTTCCTGCCTACTGAAATAATAGTGTTTTATAATGCCTTATCTCTTCATTTGATGATTTTCATTCTAGGTGTTCCTTGGATATTTGTTAGGGACTAGAGAATCATTGAATCATTCTTGCATCCTTAGAAGCTTTGTGATCCATAAGTAGCATTAGAAGTTATAATTTCTACTTCAAATGCTTCATTTACATTACATCTGTATTTACCATTTATATTGCAAAATGCTACTTTGATATTCATGGGGATGAAGAAACAAATGATGAGATATATGTGATTGATAATGAGATTTACCTATTGAGGGATTAGACACAATTCAATAGTCTTATTCATTCTTTAATCTTCTCGGATAATTCCCAGAGACATGATAAACCTTATTGTGTTGGCCTGTGGAACGGTCCAATGTCCTTAATAGTTAAGAAGATGAATAGTTTGTCAAGCTATTATAAATTCCATCAAATTTCCTATTTTATTATATTTTTTCTGTATTTATCAAAAGATCAACTATTAAAGACATCATATTGTGCATTCAACTATAGTCTCACATCAAGGTCATAAACAAGCTGTAGCGATCCCTAGAACTAGTGTAATGACCCAAAAAGACAAAAAAAAGTATTTTTGAAAAAATAGTAAAAAAATATTTGGTTGCATTGTAGATGAATTACATTAGCACAAAAGCTGAAAAAATAATCATTAAAATTCAATGGAAAAGAATCTATAATGGAGAAAGCAATCAAGACCCAAAAAAATTCCCTAAAGCTGATTCGTTTGGCTTAAAATTGTTTAAATAAGAAGCAAGTTACGCAGAAATCACCTTTTCCCTTCAACATCAACTCCATGTACCAAAAATTCATCAGCATATGATGAAAGGGTATCCAATGTCTCCTTGTCTAGCACCAAATTACTGAACTTCTGCCATCTATCTGTCACAACAGTATACTTTCCATCCTGCCAATAACAAGTGATATCACTTATGATCAGACAAAATTCTTGCAGTGTGAAAATTTCAACCCCATATGACCTGTGAAAGTAAAAATTTCAGTTAATGGTCAAAAGTTTATAGAGCATTCAAACACAGTCTTTTCCAAGTAACCAGAGGAAACACGACTGAATGTTCGAAAAAGTGGCATTTGGTTCCCAAATTTTGCAATTACATATCTGATAAGATTATCTTGCATCCTGTGAAACGTATGATGCAACACAGAAGAAAATTTCACAGACCACTGATCTGGCTTTTCCATCTTTTGCAATCCCATTCCCTCTGCGTCCAGAATTAAATATCTAACTTGAGAGTTCATGGTAATCCATCAGTAAAGTTTTATATTACTACTCCATGTCAATGCACCAGCAAAAGTAAAAATAACATATCAAAATCAACCTTGATAAGAATTACAGAGACTGGTAACAAAACAGTTTCCTTGGCACGTATAGATTCAACAAAACACAAAAGCAATCTTAGGTGAAAGTTCCATCAAACTTGTGGATAAACTAATGGCCATTGCCTGATTAATATTCAAAATTCCCAGTCTACGTGCCATCAATTACAAAGTTCGGGGTATAGAATCCAAATAAAAGTGCTTACAGTGATGGCTATGAAATCAAGTAAACCGCCTATTCACCCATTGGGAATTGAACATCACAAAAACTACTAAAAGTCACCTGACTAAAATCCGAACTCCAACTCCATCATGGCCTTGTGCTGTCATACAACATTGAATTCTGAAGGCATATGGAGATGTTCAATTTATGACTTTCAGGACCATAACATAGGAAACACCTTCAGGCAATAGCTTTTATCCAATGTGGCATCCCAGAAAAACTATGTTGCAGGAAGAATATAGAAAAATCCCTCAATCTAATAATATAGTAATATTTCATTGGCTAAAATTGATAGAAGTTAACGAACATTTTAAAATACTTAGAATATTTAATGTTAATGTACTTAGAAGTAGATGGTAAATGTAACCTACCCAAGACTAAGAATCATTTATGACTAGTTAAAGTGTCCTTCGATGTTGTCAGAACAGCTGCATTACAGAAGCCATATCAGCTAGAATATACAAATATTTGCAACTCTTATAATTCATGGCTATCAAGTCAATCAACACCGGAAAAAATAAAAAATAAAAAATCTTTCGTGTTTTTTGCTTCTTTAATTTTATATGGTATAAAAGAGGGGCTATGCGGTCTAACACAAGGCCATTTGAGTTAAAATTTAGAGCAATTATGGAGGAAGAAGAAATTCCAGAAGTTTATGAAAAAATGGATCGTCCACGTGTTATAGGCTAACCAAAAATCAAAAACATGAATTAGAGACCAAGAATAAGGTGATCATCATGTCCATAACCGAGCAAACATCATCCCATGATTGACATATGATCTGAGCACTGAAGAAATGTTGAAGATCAATCAATTAAAATGATGAGTCCAAATTTCTTTTGTTTCATCCAGACTGCACAAAATCAATAAGCCACACAGTAGGTGAACATGAATAGAATACCAGTGTTTCTTAAGGAATCCTTGCCGAATGCTTGAAGAATATACATGGGTGTAAGTCATAAGATCAGAAACGCTATGTTGGTGACAGATGTGACACCAGTATGAATATCAAAAAGATAAATAAATTCATTCAAAGTGCCACATTCAAGGATCGGTACAGTTGCAGAAGAGAAAGAAGAGGACATGGTATCATGGATGTTGAAGATGCGCATGAAGCCTGCAAAAGACTTACGCAGTTGTATACCATCAATGCACCAAGAATTATAAGATGTAAGAGCAAATTACTCTGAAATGGTTGATGCAGACTTAGAAATTGATCATCTAATAAAATTAAAGGAGATTAGTATTAGACAATTGTTGTTAATGAAAAAATGGAAGATAAGGAATTAGTTGCTATAATGCTAAATAGTTTGCAAGAAACACACCAAGCATTTGTGACCAAGTTCACCATTTCAATAATAGACAGAAAATATATTTTGAAGAACTTCTAGTATTTGCTACTACAGGAAGCACAGATAAATTTAAGATAGAAAGATGAGGAAGCTTTCAATGAAGTATTTCCAATTTTCAAAAGATACAAAAGTAAATATAAGCAGTCAATGAAACAACAAAAAGAAAAAGAGGAAATCAGTGAAACCGATAAACCATATTTGTCTAAGAAATAAGCAATTACTTGTAGATTCATAAATGGTAATTAATGTGCACATGGAATATAAGACATAACAGATAGCACAACCTAAGCTCTCTGATGCATCTTGTGGTTTTCGATTCAGAGCAACAGTGAAGAAGCTACACCTCCGGAAGGTGACCTACTAGCTTTTCAATATTTTTTCAAAATTTTGTCCCAAACTGCTACCAACATCAGTCATCCCTCCTTGAAAAGCGATGGGCCCCATTGCTTCCAGCTCTTGGACCAAATGAGGGAATTTTGTTGAATCTAGTTTCTGGTGAACAACGTCCCTCAATGAGCAAACATACTTTCCTTGACAACCCAATAGAGTGGAATCTGTAGACTTCGAATCACTTTTATTTGTGCATGAACTATCTAATATGTTATAGCTAGTGACCCGCAATTAGGGTTCAGCAATGTGAGCATTAACTATTACACAACATCAACCGTGTCCAAAAAAGGTAAGTACAACTTGAGAAGTTCCACATTGAAAAGACGGTGCAAACCAAATAGGTTCAAGGGTTAAGTTTATCTCTACACAACACTGCTACTAAGGTACCCCAACACACTACCTCTTGACAACGCGGATCCGCCCTTACTCGATGTCATAGATTTGCTCCTCTGCATTGTAGATCTACTCCTTGACAACCGATTTTCGGGTTGCAGGGACAAGCATACATTATGAGTTTCTTCGTTGCCATGGGAGTTTCTTCGGCCTTGGATGTTAGGAGGGATTCTAGGGGGCGCACTCTACTTCCTCCTAGGATTACCCAACCTAGCCCCCTCATCCCTAGACACTCCCTGATGAGCATTATTAGATTCTACATTGGTCCTTCCACAATTATAGATGATGATACAAATGATTCCTTTGTCTTGGGCACGGTATGAGATGTTTGATGGGACTGCCATCCAGTCTTTCCGACTTTCATCAGCCCATGCTCTTCTGGAGATCCTGCTCCACTAAGATGGCTATTTGTATTGGTACCCCAACCAAATGAGTTGGAGCTTTATTGTGTTAGGTTTACCCCTTGTTTATTTTGAATGCTTTTGTTCTTCTTTTATTTAGTTAGTCGTTGATGCTAAACACATGAGTTGAAGGCTTTATTTCTTGGGGCTTACCCCTCATTTATTTCCAATGCTTTTGTTGTTCTTTTATTTGGTTAGTTATTGGTCCTAGGGTCTTTTTACCCTAGCACTTTCTTTTGTAATTGGTTGTATTCTCGAGTCCCATTGACCTATTTTTGGTAGTTTGTGGAAATTAATTTAATTTCTTTATTTCTTCTTCGTTAGACCCTTTGAGTCTCTCTTTTTGGATATGCAAATACACACTGTCACCAACTTGATACTAATGAGGTACCCAATGCTCCTGCTAGTCATGATGTTGCTTGTACTTAGCACTGGTCTTCTGCAAAATGTTATTTACTTGTTGAACATGCCAAATCAAGTCCATAAATTTTCCTGCAGTGTTTGAATATTTTTGTGCATTGGGAAAGTCTTCTAGCAAGGCCAAAGGCAGAACTATGTCAATTGGAGCCAATAGTTGAAACTCAAGACATACCTAAAGGGGTTGCGTCTAGTTGAATTGCAAAGGGCTTAGTCATATCTGTCTTGAATGTATGGCTAACTCTTGTTCAATCCTTTGAATATCTTTTTTTGCATATGCAAACATACATTGTTACCATCTTGATACTAATGTGGTACCCAATGCTCCTACTAATCTATTAAAAATGACAACATAGCTTATGGATCTTTAGCATAGACACTATCAGCATAAAGTATTCAAACAAGAGAAAGATTCACCAATAAAGATACATTGTATTAACTATGTGTAATATACAATGTATGTGTGCAACCAGCAATGGTTGCACTATAACAGGACTAACTAGAATATCACATCTCCACTAGCTCAGGGGATGACTCTAAGCTCCGTTACATTCCACAAGAACACAAAGGATTCTTATATAAGAAAAGTAAGATGTGAGTGAGAAATTATTATTGGTGGAATAAAAGGCGAGATCATTCCCCAATTAAACCTAATTCTTCTCACACATTGTAGATACTAAAATCTGATTGATATAGCATCTTAGTTGTGTATACTCGATAAATACATATCAGGGCTCTACCCTTCAGTTCTACACCTTCCTGCAGCCAAAAGGCTCGCATTCACCATCTTATTGTGCCTAATGTTTATCTTATGGTCCGACCCTATCATCTCTGATGATCCAGATCCCCTGCACTGTACATAAAGCTTAAAACCTAATAAATATCCTTCACTATCATTTTCAGATGCTCAACAGCTTTCCAACATGTTGGACACTTGTGTCCCACACAAGGACGCTTGCGGCGATGCAAGTGTCCAAATTCTTATCAAGTGTCAAGTCCTCAAAAGTAATCTAATTTGAAAATCTTTCGAACCTTATGGGTCGTCCCATTTGTTTTATTTAACCCTTCTGTGAGATATTTTTAAAAGGTGTGGTATAAATACAATCTAAGCCCACTCATTATCCATCTAACAAAATACCAAGCAAGCACCAATTCAAGCTCAATCAATCAATTGCACAACTAAGTTCTACTACCCTATTTTTCTCTATTTTCATATCAGTCATAGGAGCAATCATGCTACAAGTCTGAAGCACTCAAATAACAGTCCATAAGCAGTATTTGTCAAATTACAAGCTAGATCATTGCATGCCCTTGTATATAGTATAATGCACCCTTGTGCATACACGAACCAACACCTAGAGGAGAACTACATAAGTCTGAGGCTTCCTTGGAGTATTGGCTATATAGGCAGCGCTTATTGATAGATGGGTCTTTGAGATCAACTCGACACCATGAGCATGCTAAGCCATTTTTGGCAAGGTACAAAGACCTAAGGTGAAAAGCTAGGGTTTGATCCATATACAATCATTGACAACCTATACACGCAAATAAAAGACATCAACAAAAAGGCACTAAAAAATCTGTAACGCTCTAGGTGGTCGCTTCACAATACAGTAAATATTTTGTACAAAATAGTTGCATCGAGATTCAAACAGAAGCATCAACGCAAGTGTCCACAAGTCGATGCAAGTGTCCCAGCCTCCAAAAACAATATTTCTAGAATATGACGACTAGGTCTTGATCTTGTCCCTGCTTGTTTCCAATTTTTTACTTCTCAAATCTGCTTGCACATTTGCAGATAAGCTAAGTATTGTCTAATCTTCGTGTTTATGCAATCAAACTATTGTTTTGAGTTTACTTTTTATATTTAGCATAGCTTTGCACTTTAATTCAAAATATTCATTTATCTGAGTTTTCAATTAATTGGCCTACTCTAGAATAGTTTTATTCATCCTTGTGCATAGGTTATTCTACCCCTTTAACCCTAAACCATATAATCCTAAAAAAGGGTTAAACATTTGGTGAATCCAACCTCTGTGTCTCCTTGTGTAAACCCCAGTTTGATTTAGGGTTTTCTTGATTTCTGATTTTTGAATTGTAAATATCTTAAAAAACAGATTTGCATTTATTCCAAAAGAGTCAAATTGTGCCCAATATGGATGTATGTAATCGGTATTTCATTGATCCATATATAATGGTTGTCGTTGCTTAATGTTTTCCATCCATTGCTAAATTGATAAAAGGCATAATCAAATGGTTTAAACATTGGTCAAATCAAAGAGAGTGACTTATAACAAAATAAAAGTCCTATTTCTCTTTACAACTCCTTTTGCAATAATATAGAACTAGTATCCAGGCATCAATGTGCGTGCTTTCAACCCTTTGTTCCTCCTAGATCTTATTCGAGTGACAACTACCATCCCGCTTCCATTATTAGCACTCGGCTTATATCAAATTTTGTGGTCTGCACTATTACTACACGAAAAGGTAAGGGTGTCCAACCTGTCCTGCCACCTGTTAATATACAATAGGTCACTCCTAAGCCTAAACTGGTTATCAAATTTATAAGGGTATGATCTTGTCGACCAATTGAACAATACACATACTAATATTTCAATCCTCGAGCTCTTAAACCAATCAACTATCTACAAGGACATCTTATATGAAGCCTTGCGTGAAACCCAAGTACCAAGTGATATAGAACCAACTTACTTTGCAAATATTATGCAAGACCTCAAAAACAATGCAAATCTCATCACTTTTGATCCAAAAGATTTACCATCAAAAGATATTATTAACCAAGACTTGTCTCTATTCATACAAGTCAGTATGCATAACAAAGGAATCAAAAGAGTGCTAGTCGATAATGGATCTAGCCTAAACATTTGTAGCACAGAATTATTAACAACAATAGGCATTATCACCAATCTTCTTCAAAAATCAAATATGTATATCAAAGGGTTTGATAATTCATGTAGCCCACAAATTAATCAAATCATATTAGATGTGACATTGGGACCAAAAATGATACCAACTACATTCCAAGTAATGTCTCACGCTCAGCCATTGCGTTGTGACTTACTCTTGGGTAGACCTTGGACACACATAATGGAAGTTGTCCCATCTACATTACATTGATGTGTCAAATTCATACATGATGGGACCTTATGGAGAATACCTGTCGATGATGAGCCCTTCAAATTTTTCAAAATGATACGTTCTGATATAGAGGCTATTCCTAAACTGATACCACCAAAACAATATATTCCATTTGAAAATATACCATCTTATGAGTTGGGTGAATCAAGCAAAATAACTCATTCACCTCAAGATACTCATAAGGCATTAACCACTGAGGTGCACATGGATGCACATCCAGAACAAAAACCATTACAAAAGGAACCAATGATATCAAAACAACAAGAAGATCAAACATTTGAGCTACCTTTATTGGTCAATACTAAACAACAAGATGGCAAAGTTTCAAATTATAATGATAGTGATGATGCTATACCTCATGATATGATAGATGAACACTAAGTTTTGATCCACTTGAATATCCTTCACACAACCTATTCACACCTACAGGGCCTAGTACATATGAGTTAACTCCATCTCCATAAGATACAAAACCAAATAAAGATAAGGTTAAGGCAAAAGTAAATGAAGAACATGTCAATGTTTGTCATTCAATCCATCCCTCTTGATCAAAAGCTTTAAGCCAACCTTATAAGGGACAAATGCAAATGCATCATGTTAATAATGTTGAATCTTCACATAAGTCTCCAAAATAGATTTTACAAATCAAAGTAAAACAAGACGCTCCTGCATACAATACTTTTTATGTTACTTGAGCATAACATGATATCTTTACCTCCTAATAGATACATGTCAGGGAGTAAACTTGTCCTTATAGAAGGATCAAAATGCTGCAATTAGTATAGAATCATAGACCATGTTATGGATCATTGTGAGGCAGTAAAAAAGCAAATTCATAAGTACAAAAATGAAGGGCATATACAGATCATGCTAGAAAAATGACAAATATCATTAATTTTGAAAAATTCACAAGTGCAAAGTACAAATGGGTATAATAGAAAGTGCCCACAATAAGAGGATCTAACCATTATTGCAAATATTAATGGGGCCTATTATGAGCATCTCGAGGTTGATATCAATAACTGGGACACAGTTTGTAGCATTTATTGTTTACAACAGCTCGGACATACTACAAAGGATTTATAGCACTGTCCACTTTTTCCAAAATCTTGTGGATACATTCAGTTACCTATTGCATGTGGACCAAAAGTGTCTCCTACAAGTATATGGGTACTAGACTATGAACCGCATTTGACATTTTGCTTTGGGCAGCATTGGTTGGCCGATATGAATGCAATAGTGGATACTACTGATATGTGCCTTACTTTTCCTTTTGAGGATAAAGAAGTTTGCATCCAACATGGCAGATAGGGTAATAAACCAATGTCAATTATTTCAGGCGAACAAATGCAAGCAAACAACGAAGAGGTAACAATCAGTATAAATATCAGTGTCAAGAAAAAGGCTTATTAGGTGGTCCCATTCTCTTTGAGGATGAGGACTTCTTAATTATACAATCAAAAAATTCATAAAATCAAATATTCAAGAAAATACAAAAACATTCAAATAATGAAAGAATACAAAAATATTCAACATACACATGTTTACTAGCTCCTTGACATCTATGTTATATACTTTATGTTAGTAGATAACATATCTTTTTTTTTTATATTCAAATGTTTCATACGTACTTGAGTGTAATACAGGCATACAACAAACCCATGATACTTGCACATATATATGTTGGACCTTTCCTCCGCCATGTGGCACATTACGCTGGGGGCATCTGCTTCCTTGATCATGATTGATATAGGTTATATTACTTTATGATCATTTCTACATTATCATGGTGAGTTTATATACTAACACTTACACATGCCTATATTCATATTTACATCTTTCACAGTGTACTTGATATGTTATGTGACATAACATTTTGGCTAACACAACCATGTAGGGACTGGTATGATATGCTTATGTCGGTTGCCTATACTTCATTTATTCACATTGTCACTTCTTTGAGTGTCTTTTTCTTGCTTGTTATTGTCTTGCTTGTGGAACATTTGAATATGTTCCCTACTTGTTGGCCTCTGTGCCACTATATGTTGCTTTTTTTTGCTAATTGGACATTTTAATATGTCATTCCTTTGAGTGTGTGGCAGTTGAGTATGCCCCTTTTTTGCGATCTCCTTAGACCCTTTTGCGTCATATTGGGTGATCTTGTATATATGTTTAATTGTTTGTTGAACGTATACTATTACTTTCTAGACGTTGTTATGATACATATCATGCATCTTAGGGCTTGTTGTAATCACATACTATGAGCTTCATTGATATATCTACTTCGACATGCTAACTCCCATATGCTACGTGATTCATACACAGATTATATAGTTATCTTATCCTTTTGAGGTAAGTTAACTACCAAATTCCACTTCCTTCACCTCAAAAGGGGGACATATTAGTAGGGGCATGTAATAAAGACACGACCTCTACACTTACACAATACTCAAAATATTCAGACTTTCATTACAGTTTACATGATTCAAAAATACACTTGGGTCAGAATCCTATATATTGCACCATTTTTACAAATTTGAGATAGAGTTCTTTAGATTTGTGACATATATTACACACGTTACAAAGCAGAGGTTACATTTTGATAGATCCTTCAACTTGAGACACATTAGACGTGCATATGCCATGCAAGTGCACCAAAAATTGAAAATACATATTCAAATTTATTCAAATATGTTTACCAAGAAGCACTAATACTTTACCAAGCATCACTGTTTTCAACAAGAAGCATTGTTTTGAGCCTTTTCTGTCTACAGCAATTGGCTCCGTTTAGTAGTGTGGTTGAGATTCAACGCCCTCAATGGCCTAACACTAATTCTATTTTTCAAGTTGAGTTGGTTATACCACTTAACTTGGCTTTTATTGTAATGTCACTTGAGTTGTGTGATTGAGATTCAATGCTCTCAATGGTCATGTCACAACTCACCTTTGCATCGGATTGGGGGCATACTTATCTTCCAATCTTCCTTTTCAAATCCCCAAGGTTCAGTTTTGCCCTCTCTCAGCTCCAATGCTTTCTAAGAAAGCGTCTTTACCAAGTCAAAGCAAGAAGGGGCAACATGGTTTCATCAACACACAGGTGTACTCCATCCTTGCTCTCTTTCTTTTTAAGCATTTCAATTATTTCAAATTTCAAATTATATGGACTGATTTATACTATAACATGCTCTTGGTTACAGGTCATACACTAACAAAACACTCAAAGTGAACTCAAGCAAAGGCAATGTGTGTTATACACACTCACATTCATATTTATTTCCCTTAAACTAGTAATTTCATCCTTATGCATTACTAGATTAAAAGGGAGGCAAATATAAATACTAAAATCTGATTATATAGCATTTCGGTCTTGTATATTTGACAAATACCTATCAGAGCAACATGGTTGCATCGACACACAAGTGTACTCCTTCCTTGCTCTCTTTCTTTTCAAGCACTTCAATTATTTCAAATTTCAAATTATATGCACTGATTTATATTGTAACATACTTTTGGTTACAGGTCATACACCAGCAAAACACTCAAAGTGAACTAAAACAAAGGCAAGGTGTGTTATACACATCCAAGTACACATTTCTTTCCTTTAAACTAGTAATTTCATCATTATGCATTACTAAATTAAAAGGGAGGCAAATGTAGATACTAAAATCTGATTTATATAGTAGCTCAGTGTTGTATACTTGACAAATACCTATCAAGGCTATACTCTTTAGTTCTAAACCTTCATGTTGCCAAAAGGCTTGCATTCGCCATCTCATTGTGCCTACTTGTGTATCTTAAGGTACAACCCTATTATTTTATATGAGCCATATCTCTCGCATTGTACAGAAAGCTTAAAATTTGATAAATATCCTTCACTATCATTTTCAAATGCTCAACAACGTCTTAACCTGCCAGACACTTGTGTCCCACACAGAGACACTTGCGTCAACGCAAGTGTCTAGAGTCTTATCAAGTGTCATGTCCTCAAAAGTAATTTAATTTGCAAATCTTTTGAATTCTATGAGTCAACCCATTTGTTTTATTTAACCTTTCCGTGAGATATTTTTAAAAAGCGTGGTATAAATGCAAATCTAAACCTACTCATTATTCATCTATCAAAATACCAAGCAAACACCCATTCAAGCTCATTCAATCAATTGCACAACTGAGTTCTACTACCTTATTCTTCTCTATTTTCATATTAGTCATAAGAGCAATCATATTACAAGTCTGAGATACTCAAAGAACAACCCATGAATAGTATTTGTCAAGTTACAAGCTAGATCATTGCATGTCCTTGCATATAGAATATTGCACCTTTGTGCACACACAAGCCAATACTCAGAGGATAACTATATAAGTTTGAGGCCCTCCTTGGAGTACTAGTTATGTAGGCAGCACTCATTGATAGAAGGGTCTTTGAGGTCAGCTTGACACCGTGAGCCCACTAACACATTTTTGTCAAGGTACAAAGACCTAAAGTGAAGAGCTAGAGTTTGATCCACATATGATCATCGACAGTCTATACATGCAAATAAAATACATCAACAAAAAAGCGATAGAAAACCCAGAAGGCTCCAAGTGGTCGCTTCACAATACAGTGAATATTATGTACATGAGAATTGCGTCGAGATACAGACAAAAGCATTGATGCGAGTGTCCACAAGTCAATGCAAGTGTCCAAGCCTCCAGAAACAATATTTCCAAAATTTGACGACTGGATCCTGATCTTGTCCCTATTTGTTTTCACTTTTGTACCCAGATTTGCCTGCACATTTACAGATAAGTATTCTCTTATTTTTATTTATACAATCAAACTATTGATTCGAGTGTACTTTTTATATTGAGCATAACTCAGCGCTTTAATACAAGATATTCATTTATCTAAGTTTTTAGTTAATTCCCCTATTCTAAAATAGTTTTATTCGTTCTTGTGCATAGGGTATTCTACCCCTTTAACCCTAAACCACATAATCCTAAAAAATGTTTAAACATATGCAGATGGCTACAACATGAATTGTGCATTTAATAATTGTGTGCTCATAATGAATCATACCTTGGTAACACATCGACCTAAAGTAGATTTCACATCAAGTGCGAAAATAAGACACTCCAACATTCCTAAGGGTCAACAAAGGTGATGTGGTAAAAAATAAAAGTATTAAGCTCATAAGTATGGGTCCCAACAACTAGGCCTAATAAGGTACCCATGTATAATGAAATAGCAAAAAGAACAATGGAGCTCCTAAAGTAAATGTTTGTCGAATTTGATAAAACCTTCAATAGAATGAGTTCAAAGCAGTTTCCAAGAATATGGATATGTGAACATGAGCGACTATTGGTACATGTTCCATCTGAACGAAATGTATGGTTAAATGATTGCAAATATAGTGCTATGGAGCTCCTCCAAGAAATAACCAAATTGCAAATGGAGTGTTATGGAGATCATCCAAAAAACAACCAGCCTTTGCATCTACTAGGAACAATCACTAGGTACATCACATACTCGAACAACCAAGGAAGCATTAGCAGTACACAACTACTCCCTCCCCCAACCTTGATGCTGAGTAGGGAGTGAAGACAAAGCAACTCAATATCTCCAAAAGTGTCAATGCAATAGGCGTGAAAAAAAAGCACTACAAATCCTCAAGAGTGCCCAATATGCCACATAAAGAAAAATGCAAGGTGAAAAAAATACCTTCCAAACCTAGATCTAATATGTAGCCAAAAATAGAAGCTAACAATAAGTTATGATGTACTACAAAAACTCAAAATATGGATTTGAAAAACATACCAAATTAGCTGAAAAGGCCATTTTCCTTCCCGTTAGATCATTCTTACCCCTACAGATTCTCCAGACCTGTGCAAAAAACGATCTACATGGCTTGAAAAATGAGCTCACAGTGTCAGATTCAAGTGAAATGAAATTCAAAACTTTCTCTGGCACTCTGAACATAATGGAAATGTCTAATACACGACAAAAACACTCAAATGAAAATTCGTTGAAAATCTCTTCCATGGAACTCCTCCATATGTAGATCTGCAACTGATACATGAATCCAAACAAAGGAATGAACCAGATCTGAACAAAAGAGATGGGACATGCAACGAACTTCTCATTGAAGTTGATGAACAGAGAAATATTTATCCTTGTTGCTTGAAGCTTGCTAAGGATTGAAGCTTTGGAGTACCTCATGCTCCTCTACTCTTTCTCCTCTTGATCTTTCTAACAACCGAGCTTTGAGAGTGATATGGATCTCCTCTCAAAAACTCTCGTTGATTTTCTCAAAAAAGCTTGCTCTGATACCATATTAAAAATGACAACATAGCCCATGCATCTCCAACATAGACACCATCAACATAAAGTATTCAAACAATAGAGAGATTCCTCAATAAAGACACATCGAACTAACTATGTAATATACAATGTATGTGTGCAATATAACAGGACTATCTAAAAGACTACATCTCCACTAGCTCAGGAGATGACTCTAAGCTCCATCACATTGCACGAGAACACAAAAGGTTCTTATATAGGAAAAATAAGATGTGAGTGAGATTATTATTGGAGTAAAAAGCTGGATCATTCTCCAAGTTACACCTAACCCTTCACACACATATGAAGATAACTACCATATTAATTATGCATTCAATAATTGTGTCTCCAAATTACACCTAACCCTTTACACACATATGAAGATAACTACCACATTAATTGTAATTGTGCATTTAATAATTGCTTGCACATAATAAATCACACCTTGGTAACACATCTACCTAAGGTAGACTTCACATCAAGTGTGAATATAACAGGCTCCAACATAGTCATGACGTTGCTTGTACTTAGCACTGGTCTTCTACAAAATGTTGTGTACTTGTTGAACATGCCAAATATAGTGCATAAATTTTCTTGCATTGTTTGAATCTTTTCACGCGTTGGGAGAGTCTTCTAGCAAGGCTAGGCCAAAGGCAAAGCTATGTCAATTGGTGCCAATGGTTGAAACTCAAGACACACCTAAAAGGGGTTGTGTCCAGTTGAGTTGCAAAGAGCTTAGTTATAGTTGTTTTGAATGTATGGTTGGCTCTTGTTCCATGTGTGTGAATGTTTTCAACGGTACATCTTGAGGACGTGTATGATCATGCATTTGACTACCTTTGTCTACAAATGAAAGGTAGCCGACTTGCTCAATTTAGTATCTATCATGGCCTAGAGAGTGGACTATAAGATGCTCAATGACATGTTGCCCCTATCAAACACAATGGTTTGTGGCGACCTGAAGCATGCTCGATGAAGAGCTTGGCAGTGCCTTTTGCTTTCTACAAGGTTTCATCATTGTCATCTTGGAGAATTTATTCACCACCGCATAGCATACTTGTGACCACGATTTGTTGTGTGCAATCTTGACACGAAATCTATTAAGACTAACTATCAAGGTTTGCCGGGTATACTTGGCATTGGTCTTCTACAGAATGTTGTGTCCCTAAAATTAAATATGTTGAATGCATTCAACAAACATTCCTACTTTGTCTATTTATAATTTTGCATGGGGAGAGTCTTCTAAAGGCAAGCCTACATTAGTTGGAGCTTGAACTCGAACCACTACTTTTAGGGGTTGTGTCTAGTCAAGTTCTAGAGGGCAACTTTATAGTTGTGTTGAATGTATGGCAAAATCCCATCCCATGTGTATCATGTCCCCTAACTCTCATATGCCTACCAAACCATCTTCTGATGTTACCCTAACAAAATGTGTAAATGTCCCAAATGACACACAAGCTCGTTCTACCGATGAAAATCAAAAACATATTTACTGCAACCAATCCCTAATGTGTCAGTGATATTTGGGTCACTATCATACTACTGGCATCATGTTTGTAGGAATCCATGGCCATTATCAATATTGTGAATGGAGATAGACTAAGACTAATGGCAACCTAATTGGCACTTTCCTTTTTTGTACTTGATATTGAGGTGGAATTGTTGTAGGTGGGTGGACCATTTTTGATGGCGATTGTTCTACAATTTACCATGGTTCTAAATGAATTGAAGAGGTTTGTGATTTGTGTAATTGATTGTCTTGTTCCCCAAAACGTAGTGCTTCAATTTTTGACAAGCTCAAAGAATGGCATGAGCTCTTTGTCATGTATTGAGTATTTGCAAATTGTCGCAATAAATGTCTCATTGTGATAGGCTACCTAGCACCCATGCGAAGTGAGGACAACATCAAGCACATAAACAAAACCATCTTTCTTGATCTCGAATGGTTACTATTGAATCGAAAGAGTGAGAACTAGTGTTGAGTGGAGTAAACACTTCATCTCATCAAATGCTTCCAAATGAACTTTGCCTTCACCCCTCTTTTCATCACCTAATTCAAGGGCCATCCAAAGTGAGAGAAGCCCAACACAAACCTATAGTATAGATTCGCTATATACATGAATTTGTGAAGCTCTGCAAGGGTTCTCGGTGTGGACCAATCTCAGATTCCTTGTATCTTTTTTGGATCCGTGTGTACTCTATCCCCATCAACAATGCAGCCCAAATATTGAATCTTAAGTCCTAATTGGGTAACAAGCATTTGAAGTCGATTTTTAATCATGATGTTGAAAAAAAGGTAAGCCAAGTTTTCTGTCAGTCAAAAAAAGTATTTAACGAAAATCAAGAGTTGAATCAAATTTGAAATTGCATCCAATGTTGAGTTAGAAAGCCTAAGTAAGCGAAAAGTTGATTGTGTTTTTTTTAAGTTGTATTATATTAAATGTATCAACAAATTCAAAATGTCACAAATATAAAAGTTGTAATGTTTTTGCATTTAATGGTCAAATATGTCAAGTCAATGATTAAGTTGAAATAGATTGATTTAAGGTTTAAAGTTATGTTTTGTGCAGTCCAATTGTAGTGGTGCATGTCCTACATGTCTGGAGTACACGAGCAAGAAAAGAGTCCAATCTATTTGATATACTCAATGGTGGACTTGGATAGTCTTGCTATTGGTGGAGTACGAGAGAGGGAGGCGGATCTAAGTCTAAGTAAAAATTTGTGTCACTCGTTGAGTTGGCAAAAAGTTGAGCCAAAGTTCAAAAAATTGAGTAATCCAAAGGTTGTTTATATTAGTCAAGTTTGCTGAGTTTCTTAAATGTTGAATTTATGTTTTCAAATGGTGCATAAGAATAGGACCCACTAGTTGAAACTTCAAATGGTGATGCAAATGTAGATTCTTGATAAGAAATGAGAGGATTCTTGAGAAGTTGGAACAAGTTGGGTTTGAGATGGATGTGTGTGTGTGTTTTCAATCAATACTCGGCAAATATTTATTCATTCTTGAAGGATATTTATACAATAGCTTTGTCCTATTTTCTAGGACATATTTTTATCATTTACGCTAATCACTCAACCTATTTTAATCTCTACGTGATTGTCTATAGCAACCACCCAGCTAGCACACTATAATAGAATTAAATACTTTAAACCTATTTACTAGCTTAACAATCTAACTTAATCAAACTATAAAATATAATGGGTATTATAACCCATACACTATGGTGTAATACCTAAATTCCTACATTTCCCCCTTTTATTACAACATAGTTTACAAACTAGGAGAGAATACATAGTTGTATGTAAGCTCAGACATACACACATTATGAAATACTTTCAATCAGTAGTGGTAATGGCCTCACGACACCTCTTCAGTCGAATATGGCCTCATTTATCAATACAAACAAATGCAGCCATACTATACCATTCGCTACGCACAATTGTGGGAATTGGCCTCGCAACACTTATATGAACAAAGACACTCAACTGTCCATAAAAACACAATATGCGAATAGGGATACTCAACTATTCATCTATAAATAGTAGTGAGCCTAGGATTCACTACGTTTCCTCAATGGGATTTGACCTCATTGCAACATTAGTAGTGGGAATTGGCCACACTACATCCTTGGGTGGGATTGGGCCTCACCTAAATTACTCCCCAGTTGGACTGTGCCTCACATGAGCAACATTGTTCTCATCCAGTGGGCAACAAAAGTATGGTATTTATCATCACTTTCACTGGTGATCATCGTCTTCAGCGTTATGATCTTTTTCGTATTGGTTTGCCACGAAGGCAATCATCCAATCTTCAAGCTAACAATGAACTCAAGACTGGTAGTCATCCTCCATCCTCTTGTGCTCCTCCATCCTCTTCTAGAACTTGGCTCAATCAGCCAGGTTGATCCTAATGATCATGTGGACCACATACTGCTATATGAAGCTCTATGATGGTTTTGGCAATGTTTTTCCATGTGTTTGTTTCTTCCAAGGAATAGACTTCCCACCTCAATCAAAATGCTTGTAAGGGTGTCAAGTACTACTGACAATGCAACCATATACAAAAAAAATAATTTTAAAATACAATTTTACACAAACTGAAATATTGCTATCAAAATCCGCTTCACAGAATAAAGGATATAGAACTAATATTACTTTTCAAAGTTGTCATATACACAAATTCCAACTGATTTTTTCATGAAAAACTCGCATTAAGCTATCAAATCACTTGCAATAAGTAAACTACTACAAAAAATAAAACACATTGTTGTCAGTTGATGTTGTAGCCAACATTAAGTACTAGGTTGCAAACATCACAAGTTCATTTTAACCTTGCCCGTCTAAGGTGTACCCATTAAATCTATGTTCAAGTAGTCTCGTCTATCTAGCAAATGTTGTAGTATAATTTAAACACTAAGAGATAGTCTCCATCCTAGAATAAATTTCTCATGTTTAAATTATACTTTTTAAAAACTCTGCTAGATACACTAGACTAGTTGCACGTATATCTATGGGGCAAACCTTAAACAAACAAGGTCAAAATGAATTTGTGATTTCTACAACCTAGTTTAGCTGTAACATCAACTGGAAACAATGTGTTTTACTTTCTATAGTGGTTTACTTATTGCAAGTGATTTGATAGCTTAATGCGAGTTTTTCAAGAAAATTTTCAGTTAGATTTCTTGGGTATATGACATCAGAGCCTAGGATTCCGCCCTAGGGATCTCAAGGGAGGCATGACCTAACTCTAGCTTTGTGCATCTCAATATGGTGAGAACACGTAGTGAAAGGGATTGGGTTGGATGCAAACAAGTGGGAAATAATAGAGCATTAAGGGTTGGAAGAGGGCCCACTAGAAAATAGGAACAACCCACTTCTCGAAAAAGGGGAATGATAATGCAAATAACAATGAAAATGGTGTTCCTCCTCGGTGTGATGAGCTGCTTACCAATGGCCTTGGCTGCATCACTTCCTTTCCTTGAATGAATTGGTGTATTAAGGCAAATGTCACTTGCCTACCATTGACTTGTATGAGCTGGTTAATGAAGAGCATTTGACAAGGTATCGCTCCTAGTATTGAGGGCATGTGACAAGTATCTCTTGCTGGCTTGTATGGGAAAATCAGCATGGGGTATTTGAGCATATTGTCACTTGTGTGTTTGAGGAGGATGATTCAAATTGACTCAAAACGTAAAATACTAGTTTAAGTGCAAACTATTGACCTATATGAGAAAGTCAATGAAGCACAAGTATTCTTGCATGCAAGAAGCACAGGTAAGTCATCATGCCATAAGGCACATATGGTTATTATGCAAGAAAACATGGGAGTGTTAGTGTGCCACAAAACCTGAGTGGATACCATGTTGTAAGCACGGATGTGCATTATTTTAAGGACATAGAGTGTTATTGTGCGTTAAGGCACAAACGGTTCTTGAGTAGACTATTTACTTGTATGGACAAGTCAATAGGGTACAAGTACTATTATGTGCTGAAAGCACAAAGGGTTATCATGTGGTGAAGCGTGAGATTTTATTGTGATGGAGAACACAGCTTGCATTCAGTGGAACAGAGTTGTGTTCGGTAAATAATAAAATACAGTTTGTGTTCGCTGGAACAAAGTTGTGTTTGGTAAATAAGAGAGCACGGGTTGCCCTTAGGAAAAAAGTGAGGAATTGTTGTAACAAGGAAAAAGGTAAGATTTGGGTTAAATAATCTTGGTGCCATTTGCTACTTTGTGTCCCCTTAGATGGTCGGCTCAAATGAGGAAGCCCTGATTATGCTTGGAGTGCATGCAGAAAACCAAGAGGGTTGCATGTAAATGCCCTTAGATGGCTTCTCCTATGAGCAATAGGATTGGTGCAGGACGCTGCACTAACGTCTGGGGTGCAATTAATAACAAGGCGACCATGACAATAGAGGTCTACTGCAATGTTTTGGCATTCATAACTAGATGTATGATATAGTATTCTCATAAAAGCAATAGGGTTAGTTGTGACTATTACACTAATGTCAAGACTGCAGTTAAGTATCAAAGATAAATTGGACATCAAATGTCAGCTGCAAGATTCTCGTAGGCATGTCTGGATATATCTTTCTACAACAATGGGGTTAGTGGCATGGTTTTGCTCTGATTCCCCGAGCAAAACCATGGGTTAGTCGTAAAACCAAAAGTTCTTGAGATCTTGATGTTAGCTTCTAGTACATTGTAGTGTGGTTTGGGGTCATGACTTGGCCCTATCAATGCTATTTTTTGTAGAGGAAGATCATAGGTAGTTGAGGTTGGTGATCAAGTTCTAATGGAGGAGGATCATGGATTTGTGAGAGTAGGGTTCCACAAAGCTGTAGTGGCACAAATTTGAGCTGATACAAGTTCACTTGAAGCATTCAATGGTATGTGTTTCATAGTTTGAGGCAAGCAGCTGTTCAAAGGGAAATGATTGTAGAAAATAAACACTAGGGTATTCTTGGAGAAGTAACATTTATTTGATAAAGGTCTAATGTTTAGATAATGATAATATTGGGATAGTCACAAACTAAGAAATGAATGGAAGGAAATGTGAAAAGATGCAAGGTGCATGTCAAAATGTGTCCCATGAAGTTAATGTACTTTGGGACATTTCTCTTTGCTCAGGAGAAAAGGGTAAATGGAGAGCGCTTGACCTTCAGTTCAAAGAGTGAGATCAAGCAAACCTGTGATCTATCAAACAGCTTACTAAAGGTCCTTGACCTCCTAATGTCATTTGAATCAAAGAATGCCCTCAATCTATCTCTTGAGTACCGTCCTCAACCTATCCATCGAGTGCTGCCCTCGACCTCTAAATGTCAGCCAAATGCCTGAAGACCCTCAAATCATAGTATTGAACATTAATGCAATTGTTTTAGGTTCCATAAATTCTCTCCCCATCATCTATGCGCTGAATTTTCTTCTGCACCGTTGATTATTTGATAGTTTGTAACTCAAAATCTGTTACAAACTTAGAAGACATGAATTTAAATAACCTGTAACTTATTGGACTAACAAAAGAAACTTTCCATGAGTGATAAAGTTTCTGTCTGCACTAATATCCATTAAATATATTGATTGGTAAGAAGGTAGCATTGGGATCCTAGTGCAGGAAACCAGTGAGTTGACATGCTAACTTCTTATAGGATACTACCAAGCAAGATTGGATAGCCCTCTGGTGAATTTTGAAGAAAGGTTAGCTAATAGTCAACAGCAGCTGTCTTAATTATTAAAGGTAATTTCTTCCAAGAGTTGTGGCAGTTGGCACCATCAGTTGAAATCGGTTAAGTTAGCAATTAGTAAAAAATACCAAAGATGTAGGTGTAGGTGGATATCATGTTCAGTCAGCAGATTTTCCAAAAAGTAGAGTCGATGGTTCAACAAAATAGAAATTTCAAACCTATATATATATATATATATATATATATATATATAGGTTAAGAACTTAAAACAAATTATGATGATAAACAATGCAACCTTGTGTAACATAATTCAAAAAAAAAAGGAGTTTCTTGAGGATTCTATAAACATAAATTAGACTTAAGGCATCATGTTTTAGGTTTGTGTATTTGATTTTTTATTTTATTTTTCTTTTCTTTTTTTAGTTGTTAACTAATCCATTCACATGCAATACCTGCAATCTGGAAGTGGATAGTATCTGTTTCAAAACCATTTGGTCACAAGAATGAATCAAGATCTCGATTCAATGCAAGTCCATGTTGGATCTTTGGATTCAAAGCTTAACAAGACCGGATTTTCCAACTGGGTTTTCTAAATTTGATAACTCTTGCAAAAAGGAGTAGTTAGTTAATTTGCATGTGAATTATAAACAGTGTGGCAAGGAGCTATTACACTGACAACCATTCAAAATTTCAAGTATCCTGTTATACTTTATCAGGTAGCTCCATTTTCTGATCTAATATATGATGCTTCCAAACAAAAGAGTAAATTGGAATGTTTTATTTAAGTATCATAAAAATATTGGACATCGCATGCAGTTCAGCAACAAATCAGAATTTCAGCTAACTACATGGTGCAGAGTTCCACCCTCGCTATCAGGGATGGTTGAGATTAGGCAGACTACCATGTGACTGTGTGTGCCTCTAAGCTTGGTTATTATTGTACTTAATACACTTAAATGCCTCAGAAATATCTTTAAAAAAAGGTAGCGTAAAATTTTAGTATACTTCTACCATCAGAATACCATGTCATATAAATGAAGGAAACATATGACCGTCTCTTAAATCCAAAGCTGACCAGAACCAGATTTCGCAGCTGGATTTTGCTAGATTTGGTAGCAGTGCCAATTAGAATTAGTTGGTAACTTCGTTGTCTTACAAGTGAATTTTAGGAAACTAGCAAATCGATTCACAACCTTTAAACTTTACAAGCATATTCTTTATCATTTATCATGAAACTCTGTTTTCTGATGTTATATAAGTCGAACATTTTCCAAGAAAAAAAGAAGTGTGTGCCACAATCAAAGAGGGAATGAAATTTGCCATCTAAGTACATAAAACAATAGCATTTTTATAGCAGAACACCATGTCATATAAGAAGGAGGTCAAATGATCAAATCATATCCCCTTTGAAACAACAGATAAGGTTTTACAAAGTTTGAAACTTCCATTATTGAACACCAGACCAAAAAAAGATGGTGCCCATAAGAAGCATACTAAAAAGGTGAAGCTATATTACATGAAGTTCCCAACTATATATGTCGAATAAAAAAGGAAAATGCAAAGAAAAAGTTCCTAATGCAATATTTGAGAACTCATTCTCCAGCATGGCAATTGATACTGTTCTCCTCAGGATTCTTTCCTACAATTTTTGTCACGGACAAACTTCTTTCTTGAGAAGTTTCCTCATGCAGTGAGTAGTCGCAAAGTAGACTCTTTGAATCTTCTTGTATTGGTTATAGAGAACAAGTCTAAGCATCAAAATATCAACAAACTTTGCCTTGCTTGAATGAAAAATATAACAACTCTTTCCCCATTTCTTCATCTTTTCAGTTTTCCAACTTCACAATGAATTTGGTTAAATTTATCCTCAACAGTGAACCTAGTGTGTGCTTGTCCTTAACTGCATTATCTGTTGCTATTCTGACAAGGATTTACTTTCAGAACACACTCACAAACACAAACGAACCCTCGCATCATATAAATCCTATGACTATTAGAAAAGCAGGTCAGCTAGAGATTATAAGCATCATAATGAGAGGGAGTTTCAGCAAACTTTTGAATATATTCTGAGTGCTTTCAAGAATGTGTCACAAGCTAATGTTGAAATCAATTAGATATGTGAGCCCATATACAACCTTGTGAGATACAGTGGAGGATTGGAAGCTATCAGGAAAATTGAAATGATTACGTCAGAAAAAAGACCAGCTTCTAATTAAATTAAAATTCCAAAATGCATCCATAAGACATAAATACATAGGGATGTCAGGATTTGGTCATTTTCAATTTCAAAATGACCTTAAAAGAAGAAGAACACAACTAGTTATGTGCTGAAAATGTGGAAAATTCTGTGCTAGCTTTGATCAATCACAACTCTTTCAATTCCAGTCCAAATATGGGCTATAAGCTTATAACCACAGGAAAAAAATCAGCTTCACTTGAATCTTAACCTGGAACAAACAGTGACATATTATAGCTAAAAAATACTAATTATGCACTTCCGAAGAAAGATTCAGGAAATGCAGACAGGCAAGGAGCCATATGATGTTAGCTTAACTTCTTGACACCCTAAGGTTTCAATATGCATTATCATTTATATTTATCAATTTTTAGTTTACACTTGATCTATAAACTTTCCGTTATGCATATCGTGAGCCATGGGGAATCAGCCCTAAGGGCGGTAATTATTGAATTGTTGTTATGCCCTAATTGTCTGGACCTTGGCAGTTATGCCCTAATTGTTTGGGAGTTACAAGTACTAACTAATTTAGATGATATGATGCTTTTATTTTAATTAAGGCCCAAGGTATCAAGTAACCATAAACTCGACTCAAAGACTTTTGAGTTCTCTATTGCGGTCCTTAGCTCTCTAGAATATGTAGGCATGGTCCTCTATTGCAACCCTTATGCCCAAAAGGAAGTCAACCTATTCTAGTCCTTGTTACCAGAAGGTTCTTAGGGCTTGATACTTGTTTCCAGAAGGCTTTGTAGGCAGGGACACTTACCCACTAAAACATGACGAAGCGTGCAGCCACGAAGTGGAGAGCCTTACTACCAACATGGGAACAACAACGAATGTCACATT
Source organism: Torreya grandis (assembly GCA_037957365.1). NCBI lineage: Eukaryota > Viridiplantae > Streptophyta > Pinopsida > Cupressales > Taxaceae > Torreya > Torreya grandis. Next base: position 4,995,654 of record JARHVA010000462.1, read on the forward strand.
GCTCCTCCCCATTGGAGGACTAAAACCAACTTAATAATCACATACTCATGACGTTTAAGTAGATATGAATATGAATTTAAGTAGGTAAGAAAACTTTATTTCCTGCATGCATGTATGCAACATAGGAAGTGCTCCATACTTCACATATACACACAGAAACTCGTAGATCTGGAATATACAAGATGCAATGAAATAAGAATGTGAAAAACCAAAAATATTGAGAAGGAAAAAAATTTAGATATAGAGCATGTAATAGTAAAACAATTGAGAAATGGTGAACAATGTATGGCATTAATGTGTTAGTAGGGTCGAGACCTTGAGAGGGTCATGAAGAGCACTGCTCTTCAATAACAGATTTGGGAGAGCCATTACTTTAGGAGCACTGTGAGAGTTGCTACCATAAAAACATGTCAAACTCTCCATGCATGAGAAGAAGAATATATAGGAACACAAACAACTAACCAAGATCTACGTATGTCACATAATATATCACCATTTATTACCAGAAAGCCATAACAAAAATAGTTTAGAAAACTCATTTTCACTTATTGAGGTCCTTCAAGAGACATGTTGGAAGCATCTTTAACGAATAAGATATTCAAGTAACCTGTAGACAAAAGATGCTCCGATATACTATGAACATTGTTAAAATGCAACTGCTTTTAGTTATCTTCAGACCTTATAGTGAAAAATATAAGAGTTCTGCATTGATAGACAGATGGAATGGCATTGGTAAATAAATAGAATAAACTATCATATGGTATTAACTCAAAAATGGCCATGGTCACAGATCATTAAATACTACATGTAACTGAAGATAGTGTTCAAAAAAATGATAAAACAAAAATAACAAGAAACAATGAATATTGAAAAACATGATGCATACCAATGCAGAGTGTAGGGGCATAGATCTAAGGGGATCCAATACAGGGAAGTGACTTCTGGTGCACTGTTCTAGTCAATTTTTCTACAGGGTATTGAAACAATGTTGAAAAACTCCAGAGAAAATCATGTCAACCTCTACAAGACTAAAAACTGATAACATTGTGTGGCATCATGTAGATTAGTGCAAGTACATACCAAATTGACAAAGCTAATGTCTGCTAAGCAATGTCCAAGGGAGAAACATAGGGAAGTCTAGCTTTGAGATCATTTCATACATAACAAAGCTACTTACAAATACTTCTTAAATCATGTATAGAAGAAATTTTCAATATATAACTTGCTACATCAGTTAAAGAAATTAAAATCAATGATTTCAATACCTTTCTTCTACAACTCAGATCCAAGACCAACCTTGATTTTCCAATAAGTTGCATCAAATCCCTAAGCCTCTCCATATCCACTTTACCATTGTTAAATACATACTGCAAAACCAAAACCAAAAAGCTATACTTAGAAAAAAACATTTTGTGATTTTCCATTAAATCAAAGACCATTGTAACATCCTTAAATTTCAATGCATAGGGGTGTTTCTATTATTAGAACACATTAAACTTAAAGGAGGAATAGAGGATAAATCCTCGTGTAAGGGCATAAAACATTTATGATCCTTGAGCATATCACAGCATGAGCTTTAGTATCTATTTGTATAGATAAAACTATGATTTTCTATTTGTATAGATGATCATGAAACTATGTTTGTGAGTTTTTCATGTATAATAATTTGTTAGATGCTAGGTTTGACAAATGCCTACACTCTGCTTAATTTCTGTATTGGTTTGGTACTGTAAGATGCCTGGCATATTACTTTTGTGGAAAGAATAGCTCCTACATATTTGAGATATAACTGCAGAAAATCCTATGCGAAGTGAGAGAAAAGGGGAGCGTGTGTAGACTACCCAGACAAAGGGCTTTATAGAAGAATATTTCAATATTGTGAAGGCATTGAGATTTGGTTGAAGTTCATCCTTTTAGTTTTAGTTAAACAACCTCCTGTTGTCGTTTTATGATGTTTGTTTTATTGGTGAAAAATTGAAGTTCTCTGTATTTCCAAAATTTTGTTTTGCCCTCCTTTTTCTAGGTCAATGACTGCCAATTACTGCCATATTAATTGTCTACATCACCATCCTTTTCTACAACACCGTCAATGACTGCCACACCATCCAAGCCTCCTGTTAGGAGATTCCAAGTTGCTACATCAGGCTCCACATAGAATGATTGTTCACCTAGACAAGAGTTGGGGCATTACTACCTTGTTTAAAAATAAAGTTGAGATAGATACTGCTCCATCAAGACTTCTTCCAACTTTTTGCTCTCCATCCTCATCTAGACCTGGCACTTGGATAAGAGGGACACATGTCAGTCTAATTTAATTGTTAAAATAATTTGGATCCAACCAACCTACCATTTTTTAAGAACTTAAGACTAGCCTCCAAAATGATGACAACACACTCAAGGTGGGAAGATGTTTTGAAGAATGTACAGACAGAAATTTAGAAGGACAGGGAATACAAACTTGTGGAGTTTGTGGACAAGTGTTTCAATCATAGAATAAAGAAAGTTGTATGTATTTATACAATAAATCCCACACGTAGGCGCTTAATATCCCTATGCCTCAACAAGGTAAATGGAGAAGAAAAGCTACAGCAGACTATTACATATAGAAGTCAATAAATCAGCTAGAAAATTCAGAAATGGAGGCGCACAGATTTTCAAGCTCTACATGGGTGCAAAGAGGAAGTTACATTAGGAGGCAATCACATCACAATTAAACAAGCTTTGGCACAAGAAAGAACATAGAGAATAGAGGAGAGAATAAATTCCTTGGAAACTCAAGGAAGTAGATAAGATAAGATAAGATAAATATATTAATGTCCATCAAATGACCACAAAATTAGGTCAAAGGGACAGCAGATTAAAAAAGTGTCAGGAACAAGCGAGAAACCCTAGAGGTTTCCAAAAACGAAAAAGAATAAAGCTGGAAGAAAATGGTACAAAACAGGGCAAAGAGCAAGAATACTCAGAGCCAAAGAGAGAAACGGAAATGAGCAACCCACGAAAACCCCTAAGCATCGGGAAAGCGGGGATGAACAATGAGAAGGAAGAACCACGAGGGGGTCCATCAAGAGTTGGATCCAACTCTCCTAGCATCCAAGGCCGACAAGAAGCACCTAATAGAGAGATGACCTGAAGAAGAGGAGGTCAGATGTCTGGTATGTCCATGTCGTTGCCTAGAGGGAAAAGTCCTCTGCAAAGATTTGGGGTCTCCTGGTGCCGGACCGGAAATGGTTATGTTGGTGAAATTTCGAGGATCTGTGGATAGTCTCTCTCAATCGCACTTATCTAGAATGTGAGGTTGTACTAGTGTTAATATGGCACTTAGTGCCTCTCCTCAATGGTAGCACCGTGAAAAAGGAAGTGATCCCTTGGGTAGAATATGGTCTAGTAGGTCTCTGAATAGAATGATCATGAAGCTTAAGAGCTTCTTGTATATATAAAGCTAAACATTTTTGGTCCTCATATCTGAAGAAACTAGAAAGACTTTGGGTCCTCCTAAATAGGCAATGAAACCTCCCCCTGATCTTGTAGTATAGGGGACAACGGAAGATGAAGTGTTCCTCGGTCTCAATCCCCTGAATGATGCATAACCGACAAACCCAATCTGCCCAGTTTATTTGGTGATCTATCTCAATCCTAAGCCTGTGAGAGCCCACTCTAAACTGTCCTAATGTGATGCAAAGAGCATGCATCCAGTGACGGAGTGTATACTGCAGGGGGATAATAAGCCCACCTTTCAGCTCCAAAAAGTGTTCTGCGTAGAATGCCATCTTTGGGCGTAGTCCCCCATGAGGGTTTACCCAAGTAGTATGAATAAACTGTCTGTAAATATCTTCCCGAATAATCCGGTTCAGCGTTTGTCTGGTGGGTAGAAAATGCGTTGGTGCATCCAAGGAGTACCTAAATGGAGGGAGGCAGTCCCATCCTAATCCCTACAAACCCTAAAAGGTCAAAAACCCCTGTATACCAACAATGAACACAGGTCGGGGGAGCCGAGAGGGTAATAGTCTCTGAAGAACAATAAGCTAAGTATGGATATCTGTCACGCCCACTCATTGAATCAGCAAAGCTCCGAATGCGATGTAAGAAAGAAATCATATCAAACATAGTCTCCAAGCAAAAGGGCTGGGCTCCAAATTCTGCAAGGGTAATGTGCTGGGGAACCATCTGCTTACACCTAATAATGTAGCAGAGGAGAAGTGTCTGGACCCTCTTGGCAACAGCCCAATCACCCTCAAGCAAAGAAGGCCCCCGAACCACAAATCCATAAAGAACAGTAGGTCTGATAAGTGTATCCATGAGGGACATCTTGGATGAGATGCCCTGAAAGTGATGTCAAAAACACTGTCGCTCAAGAAGGGCTAAACAACCATATCCCTTGTTGATCCTAGGCTGAAGGGCCTGCCTCAAGCTGAAACATGGCCCAAAAAATTGCACTCCCAAATAAGTATAGGAAGTGGTGATCTAAACCTTCTTTCCCCTAAAGAAGAAATGGAGGTGAGAAGTCTTCAACCCGTTAAAAACCATAACCTTGGTTTTCCCCAGGTTAACCGTCAACTGTCGGAGATCACAGAAGAGAGCCAAGGCATCCAACTGCCGCTCCTGAAAGTAGAGAAGAAACAGTTCGAGAAAGTAGCTCCTGCAAAATGTCAGAACTTGGATGAGTAAATGCCAAAGAATAAGAGCAAATGAATGTTATGTTAGAAAGAGAGGCATGTACACTCAAAGAGTAGTTGGAGGCTGAAAGGATTAGTGTAGATAAAGATGACAGCATAACAAGAAGAGGGTATAACCCAATGGATAAACAACTGACAGTGATTTCATTGTATAAGCGAGAACCTTTTCCTCAACACCTCATTCCACATCCACACAGGCAGAACCAGCCTCCTCAACTCCCAATCTCCATGATGCACTAGGTTTTGCAATGTCAGTCCCCACTCTTTCTACTTTTTGGACAGCTCATCCAACTACCACCACTTTTGGTACTATTTATCTAGTGCCTGCTTCTTCTCCTTTGAGCTTTGACTACTTCCATATAAACATCATCAGTAACTTCTATTTTTGGGCTACCTGTTTCCACTTTCTACCGTCATAAGTGTGGCTATCAATAAAGTCATCATATCTAGTGAGGACCAAACCAATGTGATGCTTCCCACTTTTACAAAATCTCGACTTGTACTCTTGCAGTTATACTTCTACTCCTGCAGGCCCAGCTTCAGATTTTGCACCTTCTACATCTGCAGCATTCATTGTTCCAATTTTGAGTGCTTTATCTTTAGCTACAACACCGGCTGCATTCAATTGTGAAGACAGTGTCTAAGACAGTCTTGACCTTGAACAGAAAACTCAAGAATGAACGGAACGGATGGATGTATCCTATAATTTAATCTGTCATAGTTTTATTCTTTTGTTAGGAAGATTCATTGAAACAAGTCCCCTAAGGAACTACATGAATAACCATGCTTCCTTTCAACTTAGATGCCAGTATGAGGGGTTCCCGCTCCACAAGAATACACTCCTACCAGAGTCATCCCTTTTTACACATTTCCGAACCAAGTCTTCTGCTGCAATGGAACCTTTGGTGAGCTGTATATAATATACCATCCTTGTCAACTCACAAATGGACCGCACCCAATTGACAATAGTCATAAATTTGATATTTGGTTGACCCCACACTATTAATTTAATAATTGGTAACAACCTTTTACACGTTTACTTTGACCAGGACAACCCCGCACTTTCTGTTTACCAAATGGAAGCCACCGTATATACACTTTGACTAGGACTTTAGCATCAGCATAAAGAGCTCATGTTTTTTCTTCTCTCCAGTTAGTTAGGAAAATTAAAAAAGCAATGCTACTGACAATCAACCAACAGCCAACATTGTTAAAAGTCATAATTCAGAAATAAATCATCTTCCATATCTAGTTCCTTTATCTTTGATTTGTAGGTTTCGCGCTCATCTAACAAGTTCCAATGTTGGATTTCCTTATGTGTTTTCAAAAATTAAAAACAACAAATTGTTCACTTTTCTCATGTTTGTGTTATACCATGATGTTTGTCAAAGTAGATTATATGTACTCCCATTATCATTGCATTATGACAGATAAATGTGAACGCATTATTATGTCTTATGACATTCATATCTATGTGATAGTATTTAGATCAGACATGGAAGAGCATATTATGGGGTACTAATGCCAAGTCAATGCATGTGAATGTGAAAGACACGATGTGAGGAAAATTTGCACGCTCTTGTTTCCTATACTCAAGGAATTTATAGGGATATACGGTCATGATCATGGTCATCATTCACCAAGCCAAATGTCAATAGTCATTATTGTACCACTTTGTCAGATGGTGGTCTAGCCTTATTCTACTTGGTTTAATAAGTGCATATTTATTTCCTAGATTCAAGTACTTAGTTCCTCTATGCTACATTTGAGGAGCCATTGGTAGGACTAGGAAAAAACTTGTAGGATAATGACCACCTAGAAGTCAAGAAAGTAAAGAACACCATATCCCAAACAACTCTGCTGCACCTTAGGCCTTTGTGAGAGGAAGATTTAGTATATAACCAATTCTAAATACCTATTAGAAAAAGTGTTGGTCACTTTTGGTGTAGTTGTGGCATGCATGTCATGTTTCCTATCTTCTAAATTCTTCTTACAGTTACTAATATAGACCTAGGTATAAATCCCACCAAAGAAATTTTCCTTTTGAGACCTCTATTTCTATATATTTCTGTGTTTGTGCAAAAACTTATATCAATACTATACACATAAAAAATTGTATCGGTAGCCTTCTATTGTGAAACATTATCTAATATTTTGACCACCATAGACTTCAGAAAGGTATTAAAGTCATTCATCTTGAAATATTCACAATGCAAATAAATTTGAGCTTGAGTAAAGAATAATATGTTTATTTTAGTTTTGACTCTTGTTTGTTCGCAGTGTGAAAATGAGGAGAGTTCCTCTGGCTTCATCTGCGTAAAATTGTTATTGTCAAGAAGATTATATTATGTATCAAATTTCAATCACAAAACAGCACTTTGGAGATTATTTACCAGAAAAAACTAGTTCATATTTTTTCCTCAACCACGCATAAAGACATTTTTATACACATGAAACATGTCCTGTACACAAAAACACACAAACAAATTCGCATTCATACATACAAGTACATATAACACAAATTCCCCCTTATTACATTCTGGCTGCATAAAAGGACCTCACAATAACTCATAAATTTCTATATTTGCTTCTATTAAAGGGAATTCTCTGCGGTTGTGCATAAAACAATGTAAGCCCATAGAAAGCTCACAAAGAATAATAAAGAAATTGAAATTCACTTACAGAGGTAACAATCACATGACTTGCTCCTGCTTCAAGATACATGCAAGCATTGTCTCCATTAATCCCACCCCCAACTTGCAGACCACCTAAGAAAATATGCATATTTGAAACTTGAGTTTGTATGTAAAATCACGTAGATGAAACAAATCAGACAAAGGTCCACCAAAAGGAGATTATATAAGTATTATATTTATGTTGGAATAACATACACAATTTATTTTTTTGTTTTTTAGATCAGGTTTACCTAGCCAACAAGACATCAGTGTGCAGCAAACTGGTCTCATCTTCATACAACTTTGTTCTGAATGCGAATCATCTAGACGCTCATTGAAAATGTAGTACAGTTGTAACGATTGGTTTTTCGTAGACACAACTGGCTATTTTTTTTGCTATTTCACAAAATGTTGATGTGTGACTGGAAAATGAACCCTAATAAGGCTTATGACAGGGATTGAATGAGACTTTGTTTTGAACATGTTGAACTGGCTTCGCTATGCTTCAGTTTTTATAATACTGCAATAACTCTCTATCCACATGGTTCTGCAAGGGTTTGAGTACACAGAGTTCATCCTGAACCAATTCACTTGCAGAGGTCCATCAAACAGGGCTTTCATCTATCACCATACCTTTATGTGATTGTCATAGTTGCTCTTGGATATTGACTAGACTTAACTAGAGTACATGAAGAAATTAAAGGAATCTTCTTACCAGGATAAAGTCAGTCAAATTACACTTTGTAAACAACTTAACTTTGAGCAAATTTGACTAAGTAGCATGTTGCTGGCACCATGCTTTGTTTGGACACCTCTGCCCAAGCATCTATGAAAATGGGGAGGAAAAGACATGTCTTTCTTATTGGCCAAGACGATCCACCAGATTGGCTGAATAAAAACTGGAAACTTGCAAAGCCAAGTGAAAGCATTTAGTACTTATAGGCATGAAATAAGACATTTTGTTATGCCATTCATAAATAAATATATAAGTTGCAGAAAATACCCGCTACGCTTCCGAAGTGAAGCAAGGAACCGAAAGCACCAGCAACATCTGGATACCTGTTGGAAACACCCCAGAAATGGCACGGCCATTTCTGCAGTGTTTCTGGCAGTTTTTAGGCATTTCTGGCAGGTTTTTGGGCATTGCCGGCAGGTTTCTGGACAACTCCGGTACCTTTTCTTTAAAATACTAAAATAAAAACTTGGAAAATAAAAAAGGGATACCATATTTTTTACGTGTTTTATTTTTATATATAAATTTATATTTTTTAATAATTTATTATATGGATGTTTCCTTGCTTTTTCGTTACCAAGGGGTCTTGGAAAATTGGTGTTTCCACATTTTGTATCCATTTCTATTTTCGTTCCCTTTTCTTGGTAACTTAAAAGGATATGAATAAGATATATGGCATTGCATTTTGGGTCTATAACTAATTTTTTTGTAATGTACAAATGACCACATTTATTTCTATGTTATAAATGAAGTTGCCTATAGGAAGTCCAGGTAGTTTTTGCCAATCGGAACACCCATTTTGGCCAGAACTATATGAGTATTTTCTGATGAAGCTTGAGAAAGCTCTCTTGTATTCTCTTTATATGGTATTGCCATGCATTATGGAGACATTCTACGTCACAAATGATCTTAACAAAAATCAATAACATTTCTAAATATCTTGTGTTTCATTTATATCCATGTTCCACTAATATGAATGATGACATGATGTGTTCCGAATATGATGTATATTACTTTGTGCTTAGAATAGTTCTCTTGATGTTTCATATACTACATTTTTTGTGTTATTGTAACTTGGGCTTGGGTCCATAGATGTCAAAGCCATCCACTCACAAGTTATTTGGTGGAGAATTCTGGATACTGGCTACATGAGTTCATTGCACATTCGCTCTCTCACCTTCATTTTTTCAATTGCTTAGGGATGAAAGTCTATTCTTTTGCTAATCCTACACCACTACAGGTGCCCGTTTGGTGCCAAGGAGTTTAAGAATTTGCAAAAAAGAGCATTGCTGATTAAAGTTAACTCTTTTTGTGGTTTTTTTGGTGGATTTTTAATAGTTTTTTACTTTGTACCTTGTTTTCAATTTTTTTTGTTATTTTCATAAACATTCTTTCAACAAATGTCAAATAGGTTTCTTTTCCCCTTGGGCCTTAATAGTAATATGGTGTTTTATTTTTTTTAACCAGGTAGCTAAAGGGATTTGCTAGAATGGCTGCAAGTGCTAGTTTTATGATCCACGGGGCAACCTTCAAAACCTATCCTTTCTTGCCCATTTGGATGTATGTCGCAATGTTAGAACAAGTTCTAGGTGGAGGGAGTTGTATTTGGATTTGCACAGAGTGTAATGTTAAATATAAGAGCTCACACAATCAGGTGGAAGCCAATTCCAAGGAATGCAAGCTTGTGTTGGGCCAAATGTAAAGGTGTTGCCAACCTAAAAGATCCTTGAACACATCAAAGAGCAAGAAGGGGATGCAGTTGTTGCCCTAAAATCGAAGCATCATTTGCCAAAGAAAGGATCTAAATCTAGCAAGCCACCTGCTAGCCCATCTTGTATCAATGTCATGACTACTTCACACCCATTTTTTCCTACATCTCCTATAGAGGAAGAGGATTCACCTCTTACTTGCAAGAGAACAAAAGGTGCAAGCCCATTCAAAAGGGCATTCCAAAATGAATCCAGGGACATAACCAAGCAACACATTGGGCATTGTATTTATGCATGTGAGCTGTTATTTAATGTTGTTAGATCACCATACGAGTAGGACATGGTGAAGCTATCAATGAATCCCCTAAAGAATTCCCTAGTGCAAGGTATGAAAATGTCATGTCCCTTTCTCAAAATATTTAATTATTGAAATAATTTATTAATAATATTTTATGTTGTCCAAAGTCACTTTATTTTATAACATAGCAAAATTACACTTATGTATTATTATTATTATTATTATTATTATTATTAACAGAGCCAAAATTAATATTTACTAAATGGGTCAAAAAGTTAATATTTATTAAATGGGCCAAAAAGTAATATTTTATTAAAAGTGTTTTAAAACGCTTTTAGGGTTTTGGGAATGAAAAGTGAAATTATTAAAAAAGGAGTTGGGCTCAAAAGTGATTATTCATTATTCACTTTTCATTACTCACGATTGAAATCAAAATTGATTCAACTTCTACTTTTGAGAACAGAAACCCTCCACTGCACTTCAGATCTGAGGACGAAAACCCTCCCATATTCTGTGATAGATCCATTCAGGGACTATATTTGAGCTTCATTTTAGTTTAACAGAGTGACGGGGCAACATTTGTAATTGTGGATCAATCACATCAGCTAGGGTATCACCTTCCAGGAGGATTTCAGGGTTGTTTGAGGGCTGATGTCACTAGTTTAGGCTCTGCTGCCATCATTGGGAGGTTTTGCACCCTGACATACAACAAGGGTTACCTTCTATGGTTTGGAAAAGTTGAAATCTGCTTGGGACGTCAACATCAGCGTGTTGGATCTGCGTTTTCTAGCAATTGTTCCATTTGCACGATCAACTGTAATTAGTTAATTTGCAGCATAGAAATAAATAAATAAAATTGGTATTTGAGTTGTATTTGATCTCCACATTCAATAAAAATAAGATTGTCATTTTCAGAGGGTTTACCAGTGATTTTCAGACTCTGTGGTTATTTTCTACGAGTATTTATTGCAAAACATAATATTTATTTAATTTTGCCATAAGGAAAAAATTTAATATAAAGGTTTTATTACAAAAATCTGAATTTTGTTAATTATGCCCTAAAGAGACATTACAGTGGTATCAAAGCCATGATCCTGCCAGACTGCAAGTTAAGAGATGGAATGGACAAGCATTTAGAAGATTATCAGAATACCCTGTCAAATTTGGTGGCATCAATTAAAATACAGCTGGACAGAAAAGAGTCAGAAGAAAAAGAATGGCAGCAACAACTCAGAATTGATTATGAAGCCTGCTGTGAAGAATATTATAATATAAGCCTAAAAGTTCAAGCTGACCTGACCCTCCAAGATTTTTGTGAATTAAAAAGGAGGCATGAGCCAAGAAGAAGACGCAGATGGATCACTCAAAGTCGTCTAAGCAAGCTTCCCACATATGATATGAAGAGTTTGACTTTACCTTTGAAGAATTCTTGAAAATGCTTGAAGAAGGTAGAAGTAGAAAGTTAAAGGAGATCAAGGAGCAAGAACCCAAGAATGCATTATAAGGACTAAAAAGAATGAAGATGATACTTCAAGGGATGACCTATCATGGCTTGATTCTTGTGTACCTCTGCACCCCATACTTAGACATGATTCTCGTAATGCATTTTATGATGCTTTTAGCACTCATGACTATTATCAGTTAGCCTCTACATTGCCAAATATGCCCCTACAGGCCCAAGAAACACCGGGGAAATGCTCCCAAGTATGGAAGTGCGAGGGGAGCGCAGGGGAAACGCCCAGATATGTCTGGGGGACGTATCCTGGCATTTCCCCAATGCAGGGTTTCCACCGCGCTCCCTAGATTAAAAAATATTTTTTCCCCAATTTCACCCAATGAAAAGTCAAGCATGGACTTCAAAATACAATTAAAAACAAACTAAAGTGGATTCCCAACCTTAAAAGTTGCATTCACACTCATTTTATCAAAAGTTGCATGAAATTTTTGCAACCCCCCACGTGTCGAATGGCTTGTCGTACCACAAATAATATTGCCAAGGGGATTACAAGACATCACACTATTATAATTGTTGGAGGTATGGATATTCAATTTAGCTCCTAACACATTGCACATTTTTTCGCTTTTGTTCACTGTTGGACTTCAAAATACATTGTAACATTTGCAAATGCACTATGTACCTATTATAAAACTAATCTAAGTTCGACCATTGAATATTATGATATTTGGCATTGAATTATGAGTATGTTTTGTGCTTATTTAACTTATTTTGTTTCCTCTATGCATATTATGTGGTTAATTTTGCTTATATGGCTATATTTTTTATTTTATATATATATTTTTGTACGGCCATATCCAAACCCTCAAAAACATCCCGTATCCTCATATCCGATTCTTGTACTTGTATCCATATCAACAACGTAGGTTAGCCTTGTTCATGCTCGTTACCTATTATGAAATGTTATGCTATGAATTGTTTTCTTTGCCATTTATTATTTTTCTTTATTTGCCATTTATTATTTTTCTTTCTTTGCCATTTATTATTTTTCTGTTTTGATTGAAAGATTGTCTACCTTCTGATTGTATAAGACCACACATTTCACATTCAAGCAACACACATACATATAGATGAAGGCACATATTCATTTCTTTTTCATATAAGGTATTGATAATAATGGCAAGACAAATGCAAATTTTTCAGCAAATTGGAAGTTCATTATGGCAGCGTCATACTGGGCATGAGGCTATTCTATGTTTGCTTGGGAGCAATGCGATGCATGTCCATACTTCATCAGAAGTTATTCTTTCATTTGTATGTACTATTTCTATGCTTTCCATGCTTATGTCTATGATGTCTATACATGTATCTCCCTATGGCGCCATGATCATGTCACGTCAATCTTGTGTCTTACTCTGTTTACTACCCTATCGAATGATTCCTTATGTCTCTAACATGCGCACATACCTGATTGGATTTGCATGTGTCTTTCATGTTCTTTCTTATAATTATATTGCTTCTATGTCCTATATGATTTCATTGCTTGACATGCTTCCACTACCTTATGTGCTTCCTTGTGCCTGATGTATTTTCTATGTCTTAATGTCTTTGATATGTTTGATATGTCTTCTATATGTCTGATGTGTCTTCCAGTGTCAAACATACTTTATGCATTCATTTCCATGCATGAAGTGTTTGTTTCATAACTTATCATCTACCTGACATGTCATTTATCATGTTTTCCTTACAAGTCTGACATGTCTAGATACTAAATCTGAATTATATAGCACCTCAATCTTGTACACTTGAAAAATACCTATAACGATTGTGTCTTTCATCTCTAAGACCTTCCCACTACCGAAAGGCTCGCGCTCACTATCTCTTTGTGTCAAATTATTATCTTTTAGTCTGACCATATGTTATTTCGGATAACCATACCTTCTATGTTGTGCAAAATGCTCTAAACATGATCATTATCCTTCTCTACCAGTTTTGGACTTGTCCCTGTTCTCTAGCTTCCCGAACACTTCCATACTAGCGAGATAACTACAATGACACAAGTGTCCCTTCTCCGACTGTCCAGTGCCCAAAAGTCATCCAATTTGCAAATGTAACGTGTCCTTATAGTCGGCCTAAGTGCTTTCGTGCAAGATATTTTCCCAAAAGATTGATATATATACAAGATCAATCCTCATTCATAACTCACCTAGTAAAATTCATACCTCTACATATAGAACAACAAAGGAACTATCAATCGAGAATTCAAGTGAGCAAAGTTGCCCTATTCATTCCTACTTCTAAAGCTAGGATATTATATGTACTTGATTATCACATATTGCACCTTTGTACACACACAAGCCAACACGTAGAGAACTACATACATCTGAGACCTTCTTTGGAGTATTGACTATGTAAGCAGCGCCCATTGACAGAGGGATCCTTGGGCCAACTTGACACCATGAGCCCACTAACCCATTTTTCTCACAGTCATTCCAAGGGTGAGGAAGCTAGGGTTTGATCATTTGACAAAGAGTGACAACCTGCGTGCACGATCTGTATACATCAAAAAAATATGACAAAAAACCCAGAAGGCTCCAATTGATTGCATCTAGATCCAATCAATATTCCGTACATGACACCTTTGTCTAAATTAGACGTTTGCGTCAATGCAACTGTCCAAATTTGACGCAAGCATCTGAGGCCACAGAATGCAAAATTCCAAGATCTGACAACTGTTCTAGGATCCTAATCCTGTCCACTTTCAGCCTGTTTCAATCTAGATCTACATGCGCACAGTAACCAGCTAAGTATTCTTGTTTCTAATTTATCACAATATCAATCAATATTTGTACTTTTTATTTTTGCCATATCTCAGTGTTTAAATTTAAAATATTGTTTATCTGAGTTTACAAATTAATTGGTCTGCTATAAATCTATTTATCATACTGTGTTTAATCATTTCTATATTCTTAACTTTATTTATCCTTGTATCATCAATTTAGGGTTAAATATTTGGTGAACCCAACCTTTATGTCTTTGTATGCAAACCCCAATTTGGTTTATGGTTACCTGTTTTTTTTTATTGCAGTAATTTGTTTCAAATTCTAAATTTTTAATTTATCGGCAATGGAAAATGTTAATCAAAAAACTTGTTTTCAAATGGAAGATAAAGCATTAGCCACTTATCTCAATAACAAGGGCTTATTGGATGCATTTTTGTATGTTACAAGAGATGAAATTAGTAAGCCTGTTAAGGCTAAGGCGTGCTCACTTAGTGATGGTGAATCCTTAGGTGATACTACAACTGATTCCATACCAATAACCCTCCCCTTGAGCACATCATCGCTTCATGCTTCTAATAAGGGCATGGGTTATGTGTTTATTGTTGTCAACCTGGAGCTGCGCCCTGATTCGAGGACGTGCGTGAAACTACTAGTCCTCTATCCAACTGAAACAATGGGATCTTCTCACGAGGGTGGGTGCCTCAATAGTGAGAAGAACCTCCAGAGAAGGTTGGTTCCTGTATGATGTATCAATGAAGATTCCTACTCTACACTGCTGACTACCGTGGAAAAGAGAGAAAGAAACCTTAAAGGGGAAATCCTACCTAAAAGGGGGTGATACACCAGAATTTTGATCCTACTCAACTTGGAGCCTCAAACACTGAACAAACAAGGGAGAAGGAAGACCTTAGACTTCAATTAATCACTTATGCATAAGTATTTCATGCAAAGGTTCGATCTAATAACTAAAACTTGAGGGAAAACGATGCAGAGGTCTAATAAAAGACACTTTGCTGCCACCTAACATCCACTTACAATTTCAGCAAAAGACAATAAAGAACACTTTAACATGACTTGCACAAAGATAATATAGCAACTAGGTATGAAACAGAATTTGGGAAGGGAGATAACTCTACCACTTATGCAAATTGGTGAAGAAATATACACTATGCCAACGCTTGAAATCTGAAAGTATAGTCCTTCTATTGATCGAAAAGGTTACACAACTCACCAATGGCAGAGTTTGGTCTAACCAAGAGAGATTGGATTTTTTTTTTTCTAATCAAGTCTAAAAGCCATTATATAGAGAGAATTACAAAAAGACAAAGATTGGAGTAGAACTTGAAGAGAAAGATTCACTTTTTGTTAACTCCAAGCTTTACTTGGCCTTTCAATAAAATATATTTTCCCTTTTGTCCTTGCTGAAGCTTCTTCGTTTGATGAAGCGAAGTTATCTTTGTCATGAGCCGCCCACCTCTTTTTTGCATGAAAATCCACGCAGATGTCAATTTTAGAACTCCATGTGAGCTGCTTGATACCGAGTTGTAGCGTTTGAAAACTGAGTTAACCGTTTAATAAGCTGAGGTGGACAAAGAGATCATTCTCCTTCGCATGGAAAGCTTCTAGTGAAGCAGCGTTTTAATCAATTAGTTAACTTCGAATTTGAAATAGTCAACTCGTCGTTCGAATTCGGAACACCTGTTGAAGCTGATTTAGACTTTCAGATGCATGAGCTGGCTGGAGATGAACATGACTTTAATAATCAGTCAACTGAAGCTTTGACCGTTTATTCGAAAATAGCTCTTATGTTCGAAAATAGCTCTTGCTTGCATGTATTCTATTCTAATTTTGATCGTGTCTATATCTCGCAAGATTCCGTATTCAACTCCTTCGTCGAATTATCTATTTTCTATTCTCTTTTGCACAGTCGGCCTCCATTTATTTCGGATTTCCTGCTATCTATTTAGTTTCAACAATTACTTCCCGCGGTCAAAAATTGACGGCTTGCGGGACGTCACCAGAAGTTGTCGTATTTCCTTCCGCTATATTTCTTCGGGTTTATTTCTGCCATTTTTCCTTTACTCTTATTTGTTCGGGCTTTTTCCCGCGGTCTTTTGCTCTGTCGGCCTTTTGTATTGAACGCTAATTCATATTCTCGTGGACTTCTTTTGATTGTCTTTGCCTCTTTCCCGCGGGTTTATTTTCCTCCGGGCTATTTGTCCGAATTTCTTCGGACTTTTTGTCCGAGGGAATTCCTTCGGACAAAAAGTCCGAAGGTTGCTCTTTGCTTTCTGTCGAATTAACTTCTCCGAAGCTCCGTGGAATTTTTTTTATCGTTGGCGTTCTTTCTTTCGGCTTTGTAATCTATCTGAATTCCTTCGGACTTTTTGTCCTAAGGAATTCCTTCGGACAAAAGTCCGAAGGATATCTTCCTTCGCTTCTCCCTTTGGCCAACGAAAAGTGCCCTTCGGCTTTTGAAATGTGTCCCTCGGAAATTTGCCATGGTCCCGTCCGCCGACCAATTGCCCTCCGCAAGGGCTATTTAGCTTCCCCCCGTGCCCTTCAGAAAAATTGGAGGGCACCCAGGCTTTTTGCAAAGGTTCTTCTTTTTGGTCTTGAGCTTTCCCGAAGGTTAGGTGCCCTTCGGGAATATTGAAAGTGTCCCTTCCGAAGGGTACCCTACCCTTCGGAACTTTTGAAATGGACTTTTCCTTGCTTTTTTGCAACTTTTCCAAAAAATTTCCGACTTTGTCATCGGCTCTTTCTGTCTTTTCTGCCCTCCGCAAGGGCTGTTTGACCTCTAAAAATTGCCTAAGTGTCGAGAGAGTCCGTAGAAATTCCCTGATTAAGACCGTAGAAATTTTCTACTTAAGTCCGTAGAAAATTTCCCGAGTCCGTAGAAAATTTCCTGAGTGAGTCCGTAGAAAATCTGATTTGTGGAAGATTTGTCAACATTTACACCTTTGTTATCCGAAAGAAATTCTATTATTGCTACATCCTCCATGGGAAACATTGGCCCTTCAACCCAATTACCGATTTCAATGTCTATATATCCTCAAACTATGGGTACACCTCCTTTGGGAACTCATCAAACTTCAAACCTTAGTGATCAAAATGTGCAAGATCTTGTCCAAACTATACAAATTTTGCAAGCTAAGGTTACAAATATCGAACAAAATTCTATGAAGTCACCTTATGCTATTGATTCACAAGAGGTGTCGCATAACCCTCTTGCACCTCAAATATTTTTGCACACTTGCCAACTGGTTTTGTTGCACCTACGTTCACCTTTTATAATGGTAAAGGTAATCCTGAACAACATCTTCGATCTTTCTATGCAGCATGCCTTAATTATGCCTCGAATGGTAAACTTTTGACCAAATTATTTCCAAGGAGCCTTAAGGACTATGCTCTAAGATGGTTCTATTATTTACCAATCCAATCAGTAAAAGCATTCAAACCTCTTGCAGATCAAATTTTGGCACACTTCTCTATCAACATCATCGAAAAGGTTTCCTATGCCCAAATTGCAAAGATCAAACAAGGAACCAATGAACCTCTCAATGAATATGTCTTGAGGTACAAGACAATGTTGGCTAAAATGACCAATACAATGGTAGATAATGAGCTTCAAGACATCCTCAAGCAAAGTTTGCTTGCCCCATTACATGAGTCTATTGTTTTCAAAAAAATCAAACCTTTTGATGACTTATGCCATATTGTTTACGACTATGAAATGAAACTTGTTTCATTGAACAAATTTAAGTATGTAACAAATGCATCAACTACATCCAATACCAAGTTTACTATTTAACCAAGTTACAAAGTGAAACCTACTAAACCTAAAAAGGAAACAACTACTACGGTTAATACAGTGTCATAACAACCTAATCGGCTTGTCTTATACAATGCACCAAGGAGACAATTTTCTCGCTTACATAAGTATCCAGCTTTGTTACTTCTGAAGCTTGTGGAGTGTGACCTTATCTCTCCCTCCTCATATAGAGATTGATATGAGTCGACCTCTACCCAAAGGATATGATGCAAATGTTTATTGTGACTATCACTAAGGCCTTGGGCATTCTACAAACAGATGTTTTACCTTCAAGCATAAGATCTAAGATCTCATTGATGACCAAAAAATTACGTTTGATGATCCTCTAAAGGAATCAAGTTCACAACCTAGTGATCACCAAAATCAGAAGATGTTTAACAATCCTTTGCAAAACCACTCTAAGAAGGATCCAAAACTGCAAATGGCATATAATGCACATCCTCCATCACATTATAGGAACCCATTAGATGAAATTATTGATACTTATACACAACATATACCTCCCATGGTTCAGAGACCTTATATTGCTTTCAATGACAGTGAGATTGTGCATGATGATTCAAATCTTCATTCATTATTTATTCGAGCATACCTTGATCACTTGCTTATAAAGTGTTATGATTGATAATGGTGCTAGCAAGAATGTTTGTACCATAACTTTACTTACGCATTTGGATTATACACATGATGATTTAGACCCTTCAACAAAATCAATTAGAGCATTCAATGGGACATCACAACATGCTCTTGGCGAGATTGACCTACCTTTACAAGTGGGTTCAATACATGTGGTTAAAACCTTTTCACTTATACCTTACACGAGAGTCTTTGATATGTTGTTGGGACGGCCTTGGATACATACACTCTGCGCAATACCTTCTACAATGCATGGGTGTGTTAAATACATTCATGCCTACAAGATAATTACAGTTTCTGGAATTCCATATGAACATTCACTTGAACAAGAAAAGTTTATACCCAAGCATTTAATTATCAAACCTACTAAGGTTAATCCTTCGCAAAAGGGTAAGCAAGAGACAATCCCCTTTTTTAGATGACCAATACTTCAGAAACCATTGCATCATAGATACACAGTGGATTCCATAAAATCCTCATCTACTACTACACAGCATATTCAGTTACCTAGCATATTCAGTTACCTAGAGCAACCAAATATATTCCTATTTCTGCTATTCCAAAGAAACCACAGAGCACTCAATGATGTGTTCCACGAACTCTCATTCCTTCGATTGTTTCATCATGACTATAGAGTCCTAGTATACATACGCAAAGCATCACAGATTCTACAGTGCTAGATATTACACTTATATATGCTCCTTGGTAGTACCGTCAGTTTGTTGCACCAAGTTCTAAGTGGGGAGATACCTATATGCATCACTTGGATGAGATCATAGGATAGTCTTTTCTTTTCAAATATTCCGACAAATACTCAAAAAAATCAAAAAAATATTTAACATTTTCACATTTTATTAGCTCCTTGGCATTTATGTTGTTGGTTCTATGTTGGTAGATAGCATATTATTTCTTTATATATACACACATTTCACGGATCTTTTGAGTGTGATACAAGCATACACAAACACATAATATATGCATATATGGATGTTGGGCCTTCCATCTACTCACATCATCAGTATGTTGGGGACATCCACTTCTTTGATCATGAGACACCCAACTTATATTATTTTATGATCACTTTTCATTATCGTGTTTGAGCTTATGTACTTATATGCATATATGGATGTTGGGTCTTCCATTTACTCACGTCATCAGTATGTTGGGGGCATCCACTTCTTTGATCATGATATACCCAACTTATATTATTTTATGATCACTTTCCATTATCGTGTTTGAGCTTATGTACTTACACATGCATTTATCCATGCTTCTATATTTCGCAATGTACTTACTATGCTATGTACTTAATATTTTTTGCTAACACATATCCAGAGACTAGTATGATATGCTTATGTTGGTTGCTTATGATTACATGTTTTTCTTTATGCACTTCCTTGAGTGCCTTGCCTTGTTTGCTCTTGTATTGCTTGTTTGAGCATTTAAATATGCTCCATTACTTGCGGCCCTTGTGCCTTTGCCTATTGTGACATTCGAACATGTCATAGTTTGTTGTATATGGACATTTGAATATGTCATTATATGCTTTGTGGACATTTGATTAAGTCATGTCCCTTTGATTGTACGACATTTGAACATGCCCCTTGTATGAGATTTCCTTGAACCATTTCCTTTTGTTTTGCTTTTGAGTGCTCTTGCGTGTGTGCTTGATTGCTTGTTGAGCTTGTACTTTACTCTCTAAACGTGGCCATGATCTATATCATGCATCTTAGGACTTGATGTGATCACATTCTGTGTGTTTCAATGATATATCTACCTAGACATATTCCTCCTATATGTTACATGATCCATTCACAACTTATGCAATTATCTTATCCTTTTGTGGTAAAGTAACTCCTAGATTCTACTTCCCTCACCTCAAAAGGGGGAGCATATCAATGGGAGCATGTCATAGAGGCATGACCTCCACATTTTTTATAGTTTCAGATTACAATGGAAGCATGTTATGGAAACATGTTCTCCACATTTACACCAGTTCTCAAATTCTCTAGATTCAATGGAGGCATGTCATGGAAACATGTCCTCCACACTTGCACAAAAATTCAATTGACCAAATTTCACAATTATATGATTTAGATAGATATTTGTGGCAACATTTTATACATTGGTACCATTATTATACCTAAATTTCAGCTTGAGACATATATGAGGTGCATATGCCATGCAAAATGGCACGTTCAATTGCAAAAACAACCCAGTTTTCAGATTTCAAATACTACTATGGATTGTTATCATATCCAAGATGGACTTTTACGGACTTTTATTGAGCCAATGTACTACAGTAGTTGATTCACCTTTTGAAGGTTAAGAGGATTAAATCACTCAATCTTACCAAGTTTAAAAGTTAGACTTGATTAAATCATTTAACTTCACTAGATTTATACGATGGAGTGATTAAATTATTCACCCTCACTAGATATATAGTGTGATCTGATTGGATCACTCACACTCGCCAAGCTATAAGCATGATTGGGTTGCACAATTGAGATAAACTCAATGGTCGTGTGGCAACTCACATTTTTGCCAAGGTTGGGGGCATGTTGTCCTCCAATCTCTATATATGCATGCACTTGCAGATTTCAAAATTGTCCTAATCTCAACTCCAATGCTTCATAATGGAACATCTCTTCAAATCAAATTGCCAAAAGGCAAGATGGTTGCACCGACACACAAGTGTACTCCTAACCTTGCTCTCTTTACTTTCAAACATTTCAAATGCTTTCAATTTCAACTTGAATGCACTGATCATACACCGTAACATGCTCTTGGTTGCAGGTCAGTCACTAGCAAAGCACTCAAGTTGGGCTCATGCAAAGGAAAGGTGTTTTATACACACCCACGTACGCATTTATTTTCCTTTAAACTAACAATTTCATTACTATATTAAAGGGGGCAAATGTAGATCCTAAATCTAAATTGTATAGCACTTCAATCTTGTACACTTGGCAAATACCTATCATGGTTGTACCCTTCATCTCTAATACATTCCCGTTGCCTAAAGGCTCGCGTTTACAATCTCTTTATACCAAATTGCTTATCTCTTAGTTCGACCATATGTTATTGTGATGACTAGGCCTTCTACACTGTGCAAAATGCTCTAAATCTAATCATTATGCTTCTCTATCACTTTTGGTCCTGCACCTGTTTTCTAGCTTCTCGAACACTTACATCCCAACCAGACGCCTACGTCGACGCATATATCCCTTCTCAAACTAAGTGTCCAGTGCCCAAAAGTCATCTAATTTGCAAATGTAATGCGTCCTTATGGTTGGCCTAAGTGCTTTAGTGCAAAATATTTTCCCAAATGATTGGTATATATACAAGATCAATCCTCATTCATGACTCACCTAGCAAATTTCATACCTCTCACATACAGAGCAACAAAGAAATTATCAATCGAGCATTCA
Organism: Torreya grandis; assembly: GCA_037957365.1. Classification (NCBI taxonomy): domain Eukaryota; kingdom Viridiplantae; phylum Streptophyta; class Pinopsida; order Cupressales; family Taxaceae; genus Torreya; species Torreya grandis. The sequence continues at coordinate 5,017,883 of JARHVA010000462.1, forward strand.
AGTGAGCAAAGCTGCCCTATTCATTCCTATTTCCATATCAATCATAGGAGCAGTCTATCTACAAGTCTGAAGTATTGAAGGAGCAACCCATAAGCCATATTTGCCAAGTTACAAGCTAGGTCATTGTATGTACCTGTTTATCACATATTGCACCCTTGTGCACACACAAGCCAGCACATAAGAGAGAACTACATAAGTCTAAGAGAGGGATAGATCGAGTTATGGTTATAGCAGAGTATTGGCTATGTAGGCAACGCCCATTGACAAAAGGGTCCTTGGGACAGCTCAACACCATGAGCCCACTAACTCATTTTTTTCATAGTCATTTCAAAGGTAAGAAAGCTAGGGTTTGATCATTTGACAAAGAGCAATAGCCTATGCACACAATTCATATACATCAAAAGAAAGACAACAAAAAACCCAAAAGGCTTCAATTAATTGCATCTAGATCCAGTCAGTATTCCGTACAGGACACCTATGTTCAGATTAGAGACCTGCATCAACGCAATTGTCCAAATCTGACACAAGCATTCGAAGCCACAGAATGCAAAATTCCAAGATCTGACAATTGTTCCAAGATCCTGATCCAATCCAATTCCCCTTGTTTCAACCCAAATTTGCATGCACACAGTAAACCAAGTACTCTTGTACTTTCTATTTTTGACATATCTCAGTGTTTAAATTCAAAAAATTGTTTACCTAAATTTGCAAATTAATTGGCCTACTATAGATATGTTTATCACCCATGTGCTTAATCATTTCTACATTCTTAACCCTATTTACCCTTGTATCATCTAGTGTTAAACAATGTGTTCCTTATTGTGTTATTATTGTGTTGCCATGATTCTTATCATGCATCCATTTTATTTGCCCCTCCATTATGTGACCATAATCTATATCATGCACATACTCGGGGCATCTATTGGGGTGAAAATACCATTGCTTTACATATGATCATCATTGCTATATCTTGAGGACTTCACTACTATGATTTTCCATGTTACTATGTTACCATTTGATCTATGTCTTAGGGGCAACATATATTTCATCCATGTTCCTAAATGTCGTATCTTTGCACATTACAATTATATACTTTTCATATTACATATGTTGCATCTAATATCTTTTTTTTGAGATACGAGCTTCACAAGTTCACCCATCTCAAAAGGGAGCACATATCCTACTCATTGTACTCAACATGTCCAACATAATATATTTGAAGGCATGTATTTAGGAGGGTGTCTAACTCCAAAGACTTGGATTTTACTCAGATATGGAAGCTTGAATCTAATAAGGGTATCTAGCTCCACTCCATCTTCATATCTTTTTCAACAGAATGAGGTATTACTTTCAGTATTTCAGATTTCAGCATTTGTTATTATTATTTAGCTCTTACCATGGCATTTATTAGTCATTAATTTGTATGAATTTAGGGTACTTATCTATTTGAAAATCATTGGTCCAAATTAGACGTTATTGGCACATTTATTGAATTCATGGTCCTCGTTCTTCTTCTCAACCCCTTTGTTTTTCCTCTCTTGCTCTAAGTTTCGTGCCAGAAGCATCCCCAATGCTTTTGGGTTTTTTTGTTGGTCTCCATTAAGTCAAAGTGCATTCTGAATTTTTGGCTTTGGTCGTTGGATGTTGGTTTGTGCACCAATAGGTCCCTAAGTTGAATTGAATTATTTATAACTATACAAGCATTGTTAGTCATTTGACACTAGAGATACAAAGGATATTATTAGCATTCTATTGAGCACTCACAAGCATTCAAAAGAGATCAAGCAATCATTAGAGCATTTACCATTGTCTAAAGCCAGAATTTCTTGTCAAGCACTTTTGGCGCATTACCTAGGGTTTTATCCTAAGTCACAGAAATCATCGAATTTCACTGAATAAATTCAAAATTGGGTGAATTTGAACACAGCGCAAAAAATTCATTGACATTTGATTGTTAAATTCCTATGGCCAATTTTCCACAGATTTTAGCAAGGAAAAACCTTTAAAATGACTGAAATTCGTCACATAAATTGCCATTAGTTTTTGTTTAAGAAAATTCGGACTTTGCATTCATGGGTTAGGTTTTTATTCTTTCTGTTTTTCCCGCTTTCATGGTTTTGTAGAAGGGTGTTTCAACTAGCAAAATTGAGGGTTCTTCAGAATCGATAGGGTTTGTTGAAAGTCAGTCATTGTTAAATCTTCACTCACCATTGAAATTTTTTTGTGCAGCACAAAAACCCTGAAGAGTCTTTTGTTCAATATCGTTTGAGGGCATGAAGACTTTTGACTTTGCATTTTCCATTTGATGTTGTTTCAAACACTTCACTTGTTGTTTGAGGTAGGAAGACCAAACAATTCCATTGTTTTCCTCATGTCAGTGTAGGATTTAAATAAGTAAAACTTTAACCATTATAGTTTTGTAAATTGATTTGTTTTACTTTTCTTTTTCTTTCTTTCTTTTTTTTTTTTTTTTTAATTTTAATTATTAATATTTCATTATGTTTATAAAGATATTTATACACACCCATCGAGCTTGGGGCTAGAGGTGGGAAACAAGGAGTTTCACATCATTGATCCAGGTTCCAATCATATGGGCTCCTTGGACACTTCAAAAAATTAGCCATGGGGACACCTAGACGTAGAGGTCAAACTTCTCCATGTGAACCACACAGAACACACTCCCAAACATTACAGACCCAAGTCCACCTCAATGTGCACTTTGAGATGTGTCCTATATTTACCCCAAATTTTGCCCATCAATCTTGGGGCTAGTGATGGGAAACAAGGAGTTTCATATTATTAACCCAAGTTCCAATCTCACAAGCTCCCTGGAAACTTTAAAAAAATATCCATGGGGACACCTAGAGGTAGGGGTCAAAATTCTCCATTTGAACCACATGGAATACACTCAGGAACATTATGGGCCTAGGCCCATCCCCTATGTGCAATTCAATGTGTCCTAAATTTACCCCAAATAAGCCCATTGGGCTTGGAGCTTGGGGCGGGAAACAAGAAATTTCACATCATAAATCCAAGTTTCAATCCTACAGATTCCTTGGACACTTCAAAAAAATGGCTATGGGGACCCTTGGGGTAGGGATTGAACTTCTCCATGTGAACTGCATGAAAAACACTCCCAGACATTACAGCCTAAGCCCACCTCCATGTACACTTCAAGGCGTGTCCTAAATTTATCCCAAATTCTTGCCCCTAAGGGTTAGTACAAGCGATCAAAACAAAGATGATAAAATCCCCCCGCACTAAGTAGTCATGGTTCAAATACCTGATTTACTTGCTCTGTGAAGAGGGGGGCATTTCAGTAAGGCCTAGGGCTTGTAGTGGAACCCAATTAGATTCGATCCCGCATTCACGCAGGTACAACTCTACCTAGTTACCAATTCCCATTATCAGAAAAATATATATGATACACAAAATATAAATCTTTATAAATATTGTGGATTAATAAGTAATATATTAATAAATATTTTTTAATATTGTGATAAAAGCATTATTAAATATAAATCTGAATTTATAAATATTAATATTTGTAATTTTTTAAATTAATTGGGCATCATAATTGTAATTCAAAAATAATTTAGATTTAGGTCATTAATTTTTAATTAAATATGGTTTTTAATTGTTAAGTAAGCTATTTAGTGATATTTATGCATTTTGACATTCATGTATATTTATTTATTTTTTGTTTTGAAAATAATAATTAAAAAAATACAAATTAATACTCTTAAAACTTAATCACAATTTTTTTTCCCAATTTTTATCGGCTTGCAAACTTGTTTCAAATTTTATCTTTGTCGAACGCTAACACGAACCTTGTGACTTAGGTTTTATCTATGCAAATTCTAGAGGCATTTCTCTTGTGTAATTTGATGTTTTTTGACATTCTTTATATTGCAGTTACCTCCCTTTAGGGCCTTGACAAATATCATAGTTGTACTTTTCACCAAGACTAACGTAGACCCCTAAAGATCAAGATGTCATCCTTAAGTTTTAGATATTGCAAATGCATTGGAATTTCCCTAGGGCAAGAAAGAAAGTTTGTTTTAAAGGTATAGAGGGGCCACAACGCACATATCAAAGAGAGGAAATAGGAGATCAAAGCCATTTAAACAAAACCTTCAATTTGTTTCAGACCGTACTTGACACCTATTTGAAGCATCCCAATGCTTCTAAAGACTGTTTGAAGTGTCCCCAACGCTTCTGGAGACTGTTTGAAGCATCCCCAACACTCCTGGAGACTGTCTGAAGCATCCCCAACACTCCTGGAGACTGTCTGAAGCGTTCCCAACACTTTGTACCTCTTGGGTGAGGTTGTTGACACTGTTGGATGCGCATTTTGAGGTCCAAACTCGAACTTTATCCAGATTGTGACTTATTCAAGATATGTATCAAAATCTTATGTAAATGCCCTACTGATTGATTTGGAAATATTAATTAGGCTGTATTGCACATGTTGTGCTGCTTAATTAAGTCGTAATTCATTTATTTGTATTAAATTTAGTTGTAATCCATTTATTTGCATTACAATCATATATAAATATATTCACCATAAGATATGGGAGCATGGCCCTCTTCCCTATGCTATATTGGAGTCTCCAAGTGACTCAGGAAAACCCCCCAAAAGAATCAATAGTGTTGAGAATATTTCTGGAAAATTTGCAACAACTGATTTAAAAATCGACGTTTCAGACCATGCTATGTGGTCCATCATCAAGAATAGTGCCAAGTTTGTCTTAGAATTATGATATCAATATGGCAACTAAAAGGATTACAAAAGCACTAGACCGCCATAAATCATCAAAATGCTAGACCATGCATAGCAAATGTATAGAATCCTTCTATAGAATTAATTTGAATGCAAAGATACAAGGACTAGATTTAAATTTTAAATTTTAAACAGAAAATCAATCGTCAAAAGACCTTACAAAACCACCATCCCCTCCAGCCAAAGGCTAATGACAATGGATGGAACACATCGTGACATCAGTAATGTGCCCATCACTAGTGAAAACAAACTATATGTCCCCGTGGGGGCTGTGACTCAGTTGTTACTCTGTTGGCCTATAGATCATATATGTTTTGTAACTTTCTCCAATATAAAAAAAGAAAAAAAAAGTGTATGAACTTTCTTTAGTATCCCAAGACTAGCAAAGATTTGACTAAAACACATATCAATAGACAGGCATTCAAATCCACAAATGATATAAATGCAAATGCAACTCATCACTCCAGCAACAAGGGAACTCAACAACAATTTTTAACCACAACACTTAAGGGAACAAAAAGAATGGGCACTTGTCATTGTGCATCCACATTTTAAAAAGTGAAATAAAAAATCGTAAGCAAATAAATGTCCTAAATATATATAAATCTTGCTTCAGACCTTCTTTAAACATTTAAAATAGTAATTCATCCCATCTGTCAAATGGATCTTTAAACTACAACTTCTCTAAACACCTAGTGCATAGAACATAACATGAGATCAGGTATGGATAAGGGAAACGATTATAGGTTAATGCAACTTACCAGGATATGCATGCAAAGCTTCAAGAGCTGCATGTATGCTTGCAGAATCTGCACCAAGCATTATGACATGGCCACCCAACAATCCATCACTTTTGTACATCTTTGCGAATTCAGTAGATGACATCTCAGACTCGAAATTAGTAATCAATGTTGAGCTTTCTCCATTTAAATCTTGCAATGTTGATCCAACAATTTGTTTGACTTTCCCCTGAAATTTTACTTTAAATCATGTTCAAGGCCCATTGTGATGATCTCCAAATAATGAACAATTTTGAGGCATTATTTGACAGCCATACTTGAATAATCTTAGACAAAATGTTTAACATCAGAAACTCGGAAATATATTAATGATGTGCAACAAGCATTGAAAATATGATCAAATATCAAGAAATTATAGAAACTTCTAGGAAATGATCATGAGTATGTCCATATTTTTCAAGGACCGGTTCACATTGTTGGTTACAAAAAGTAGGTTTGTGCTTTAGCATGTGATTTTATTTGCTTTGCATTTTCTGCCCGTGCAAAATTGTGATATTATTCAAGGAAAAATACCATGAATAGTGAGTATGAGCATGCGTATAGAGTTCACATCTTCAGTTACAAAAGAAGGCTTATGCTTCAACAAGTGACTTTTTCTAGTTTGTACTAGTGATTTCTGTGTGTAAAATTGTGAGCAAAGTACTTGGCAAAACTCGAAACCAGATTTTAATTTCCTGCCAAAAAAAAATTTAAAACAACGTTTTTAATTTGTCTTCCTTATCTTCAGATCAAGTTGTGCATTCCAAGTACCATGCATTCTACTTTGGATGCTCAACAAACCCTGTCGGTAGGAGGTTGAGGAAGTTATTTAATATATTTTATGATATTCCTGTTTTATGAACAGTCACCACCAAGGGGTTTCAACTTCCTGAGCATCTGGGATGGGTGCACGTCCTCACTTACAAAAAGTAAGCTTATGGTTTAACAAGTGATTGTTTCTGGTTTGTATTTTCTCTCTGTATAACATTGTGAACAAAATATTTGGTAAACCTAGGAACCACATTTTCTTTTCTTGCCAAAAAATTCTAAAAACAAGGATTTTAATTTATCTTGCTCATTTTTATATCAAGTTGTGCATTTCAACTACCGTGCATTCCACTTTGAGTGCTCAACAAACCCTGTCTATAGGAGGTTTGGGAAAAGTAATTAATATATTTTATGAAATTTGTATTTTAGGAAGTCATTGCCAACGGGTTTCAACTTAAAGCTGCTCATTATAAATAACCTTTAAGACATTTATATACTTGTGACCACATTCTATTTTGATATACATATGCATACTGTATTTGTTGTTCTCGTACAAAATTGCATGTGTTCTATATTTGCATGGTGAATAGATAAATCCTTTCATTCATTTACTGTTTTTTACATTGCTCTGAAGTAGCTGAACATTTGACGAATCCAACATTACAATAAACGAGTAAGCAGGAAATGATATGCAATTTTACATTTCAATTTGAGTAAAGAAAAAATAAGCAAAAGAAGAAAACAAAAGACAAAGTAGAAAGAATGAAGAAAGAAATTAATGTCCACAGGTGACAAAAATTGGTCAATGAGACTCGAGAACAAACAACTAGAATAGAGAAGTACCAGGGTAAGGACCATAGCATCAGAACTAACTAATGTCTGTTAGATTTTAGAGAAAATTATCACTTGTGATATATGTACTATCAATTCCAGCATTTGAGCTTTTATTCACAAGTCAATTTGGAAATTTACAAGTAGCAGAACAACAAAATACAGCTAGTTAACAATTTTCAGTGCACAAAAACAAATTAAGGTCGCCGCTAGCTTATCTTGGTATCCAAGATGTCAATATGAGCCAGCTCAAGTTGTACAAGTCATCTCATTTGGAGCAGGAGATTTCAATCGTTCATCCTACACTGCCAATCTAGATTTTCAACAACCACTGGCCTAGGATACTTTGCTCAATATTGGAGCTTGTACCGATTGCAAGAAGCAAACCAATACATAACCTGCTGACCACAATAATTCTCTACCGACTCGTGCAAGTGTTTTTGTAAGACCAATTTTACTGCAAATGTTTCTCTTTTAATGTAGAAGTTGGGGGCAACTTCCTCTCAGCAGGGAGGAAATGATGAGAATCACTCTCTTTTGTAAATATTTCTCTCCTTTTAAATAGGTTTTTGCTCTTGCATATGTGTGGGCTTATCCAGCCAGCATAAACCCTCATCCTTGTACATCTATGTAATTCATGCTAATGAAGGGTCTAAAGCAAAAAATCTCACCAGCTAATTCTTTTGTTTTTTCTTGTTGTATGTGTATTTTACTCGGCTATCTTTTTTATTTCTCTTTGCTGCCTGTGTATTTTCCTTTTTAGTTTATGGTGTGCATTCCAAGAGGAACATATCAGATGATGTCTTCTTTTTTGTTGACGTCTGAAGGTATCCAGGTAGGATGATTTGTAATAGTGATTGATGTGAACTTGGTGGTTACTCAACCACGGTGATTCTCTAATTCAGTCAGCAATAATCAGATACAAGATTCAGTACAAAGAGTATATCTTATTCGTTAAAGCCAAACTGCCCAAGTATATTATATCTGAAATGAAACTCATTGGGGGCCGCCACTGTCTGTATACTTTGTAATCAATAGAAGCATTTCATTTAGCTCCAATGCAAATATGATATATTGATAAAATGTTGGCTATATACATATTTCCCTGTTAATAAAAACTGAGATGCATCACCAATATGGCAGCACAAAGGCATAAATAAAGTTTCTATACAATGCCAAACTTGCTTCTACTAATAGGCTTTTACCAACATGAGTGTAAAACCCATCCTGGATGGTCCCTTTGAATCACCAACACTTGTCATGTACCACTGGGTTGTGTGTACCTTGGATACCTTTGATACGTTGTGTTATGCAACTTTCATAGTGTACTGCATGCCTTGCGAGTGTAGTTGTAATTTATATTGGTCTAGTGCCTTGCATTGGGTCAGCCTACCCCTTATGTCATATGTTGATAGAGCTATATATTGGTAATGCCTCCGCCTATTCAACCATCTCATTAGTTCATTTATTCTGTTCTATTTTATTTAATTATTATTCTTTAGGGTGTCTTTCAGCACCACCACATATCTGCATCTTTTTTTCTTCTATTTTTGGAGTATTTCACTATTGTTCAATTATAGACCTATTTGTAAAGTTCGCATGGTATTAGAGTTTAGGGTATGAAGTGTGAAATACCCTAAGTTCTTTCCCTTTGCTGCTACAAGAAAGCATAGAAGAGGTGAGGAGTTTTGTCGCAATTTATTTCTCTGTCAAGGGTCAATTTTCTAAAGAAGAAGGTGGATCCAGAAAAAATTGTGGGCAAAAGATATATTTGGGTTTCAGGTCCGCATTCCTTAGCAGGTTTGAAGGCAGTAGGAACATGTTTGCAAAGAAATGGGTCTGTTAGGAGCTCTCTTGAAAAGTGCTTTTTTTCTGCATAGGAGAATTACGGTTTCTAAAGAAAATCTTGCTTCAGTGTAATATTTTCCATATCTGAAATTACGGTTTCTAAAGAAAATCTTGCTTCAGTGTAATATTTTCCATATCTGACTGCATTTTTTATTCCTTGTGGACAATTGGCAGGGGTCCATTTCTTTCTCATCTCTTGATTCATCTGTTTGAGCATTCAAAATTAACCTACAAGATCCAAGGTCTCCGCAGCCTAGGGCTACGCGGCAGTGGGAGGTCGCATGGGGACTGAATCGCACAATCATTGGTTTCAGGCAGAGAGGCTGAGCATGTGGAAGGAGCAGCATACTACCGCAGATGAAGGCAGAAGACACTTGTGCACAGCCAGAAGGATTTCAACAAAACCCAGCTGTACATGTATGTATTGAGCAACGGGTGTAGCCCACTAAGTAATCTAGCCTATCATAAAGCACTTGGTTGGGAGCAGTTGGGAGTTCAATCCCCCCACCTGCCATCTCGCACGCCTTTTGGTGCTTGCTTGGAGTTGTAGCAGCTTAGCTGCAGTTTCTATTAATTACATGGCAATTTTTGAGACCGTTAATGGTCTGCGTGGTGGTGATTCTAACTTGGCATTTTGAATTAGATTGGTGGCATGGCAGTGCCACGTGTCACAGTATGATTGGATCTGTACAATTGACATGGAAATTCCAAAATTCTCAAAAAAAAAACAAAAAATCTCAAATATCAAGTTGAGTTGGCTGACACATGTCAAGTGTCACTGGGGGCCAATTTTTCGCTATTTACATTTTGACCAGTCAAAATTCCCTACAAATCATAGAAAGACAAGTAGCAATAGAATTCAGCGAGGAGAATTTGCACAGTCAGCAGATTCAGGAATGACAAGTGGCAAAATCAGGTGCTTTCCCACCAAATTTAAAATTTAAAACTTGGAAATTTTTTGCGATTTAAAATTTATTTTTTTTGTTTATTAAGGGGAAATTAGAGTTAACACCTAAACTTCAAAGGGCTATAACTTTGTCATAAAAACTCTGTTTGAGACCATTTCGGACATTGTAAAGCATTTCTATATCACTTCACAATGGCACTATTGTTTTCAATTTTTACACATTTCTTCATTGGTCCTAGGATCTTGGAAGAAGGAGCCAATTGCAAGTGTCCTTGTGTTGACAAGACACAACTATCATGCATCAGAATCATCCATAGAAATCGCATTGAGGACCAAGGGATTGTGGTGGATTGCTATAGCGAAGGAGAAAGACCTATCTGCCAAGGAGAAGAAGGATGCATATTTTAATTGAGACGAACAGGCTATTGGGATGTTGCCGCCCCACATTGCATATAAGGTTCATTTTTGCGTCAATGGGTCAAATAACCCAAAGGAGATATAAGATAGCATGAGGAAATTTTTCAGGCAAGTTGAGTTAACGAGGGTTCATAAATTAAATCACAAATTTGACAATTTCGATCCATTATCATTTGAGAGAATTGATGATTACTTGGCTCATGTGAAGGATATTTTATTTCAGTTAGATGAGTGCAACAAGGGGCACAAAAAGAAGGATGGCAAGATTATCGAGATCGTCCTAGAGAACTTGAAGCCTCCGTATGATGTCTTTCTTTCAGCATTATTCTTAGAGAGCTGCGATGAGGGAGGAAGGAGTGCATATCTTTTGCATGTGTATGCTCTTAGTTGATTACTGAACATGAAAAGTTCATCAAGATGGGCACTATTGATTCGAAGCAATAAGCTCACTAAACTAAGGGAAAGGGGAAATAGAGTTCCAAGGTTGACCAAGACATCGATTAAAATGAGGACAATAGAGGTTCACATGAGTGTGATCAAAAGAATGGTAACAACGGCGAGAAGATGAAGAACAAGGAATGTACCTATTGTGGCGAGCTAGGGTGTGTGAAGAAAACTTACATGAAGAAGATGTTGGATATCCAGAAGGAGATCAAGGATCTCAAGGAGCGACAAAGCAAGCCAAGTGGTAAAAGTAAGACTCATGTACTTGTTGCACATATTACTTAGCTTTTCATACTCACGCTTCAAAGTGTGAGTTTATCATGGATTTGGGATGTAGTCATCACATGGCCAAGGATGGAAGTTTGTTTCAATTGCTTGGAAAAGTTGATGATGAGAGAGTCCATTTGGCAGATGATTCCATTATTCCTATTGTTGGTAGGGGTAATGTTCTGTTAGGGGATGGCATGATTAGAGATGTATACCATGTACCAAATAGAAGTGTGAATTTTCTATTTGTTTATCAACTAGCTCCATAGGGAAAAAAAAGTTAAGTTTTGACCTAACAAGTTTGTTGTGAAAGATACAATAAGTTTCAAGTGGCTGCAATTAGCTTACTTGATAAAGAAGCACAGGCTTACAAGTTTACCGAATTTAGTAAGCTCCCTTAGAATCAAGGTCCATGGGCACAACTGGAAAAGGCAGATGATGCAAGTCAATTGTGGCATGAGAGATTGGGACACATGAGCTATGGAAGTGTGTAGTTGATGGACCGCAAGCATATGGTTCAAGGGTTACCTTTTATTTCTCCATCCAAAGTTGTATGCAAAGGATAACTAATAAGCTCTTAAAAAAACATTATGAGGAACAGTGTGAGAAGCGGAAAGTATGGCGTCCCAAGGAGCATCTTAAGTTGATTAATTCTAATTTATGCACCATCAATCATCCATCCCTTTCAAGATCAAGGTACATATTAACTTTCATTGATGATTTCTCTAGATTTACTTTGGTTTATTGTATAAAATCCAAGTCTCTTGCATTAGAGATATTTACTAGCAGTTTGCACAGATATGGATACGGTATCGTATATAGATACAACCAATTTTTAAGACCCACCGATATGGATACAGCATATTTATACATCATATTTAAATTTTTATAAGTTATATATACATTATACGGCTTCATTTTCTTCCACTCACAACCTCATAGAATGCATGCGAATTACACACTCCCAGACCACTGGAAAGCTAGGAAGTTGGGTATTCCATGGATTAAAAAAAATTGCAGGTAGCGCAAGTCAAACAAAAACAGACAAAACAACCAAAAAGAAGTAGAATAGGCCAAAGGAAACAAATCAAATGAAATCACAGCAGGTTGAGCAGAGCCAATGTGCAATTTTGAATAAAAAGAGTGAATCAACACTCATTCACCTCCATGTCCTCGGTTGCAGCTACTAAAATGCATTTAGAGGGTCCTCTACACTTTTTTATTATCTTTTTAGTATTTTGAAGGGTTTTTTTTCAAGTTAATTTTTTTAACTTTTAAATCAGATATGACTATGGATGACCTGCATAATGTATCTGGTCATATCCGATACAGCCAAATTACAGTTTTGTATTTGGATACGGTCAGGTACGGTATCTGAGCCATATCCAAGACGTGCCTTACCTATATCCATATCCAGCACGCAGATACCTGTGCCCTAGCTGTAGGGGTGTCATATCCTGCAACCCTAATATTTAGGGATTGGAGAGCTATGGCTGAAAAGCAATGTAGCCACCCTATTGAGTGTTTGAGATTGGATGGGCAGGAAAGTATTTTAACCATGGTTTGGAAAACTATTGTACCAAGCACGGGATTGTCTAACAGCTTATTGTTGCCTGATCTCCTCGGCAGAATGGTGTACCCAAAAGGAAAACCAGGACTTAGGTTCAGATGGCACGTTGTATGCTTCGAGCCAATGGTATGCTTGACAAATTTTGGGGTGAAACAGTTTGGTGTGCTAATTATATTGTGAATAGGTTTCCACAGGGGATGTTGTGAGTCACCCCATGTGGGCCACTGTTACCCTTGATGAAGCTAAGGAGAATAAAAGGGATGTGGGCCCATTATGCCATCATGGCTAGAGTATTTGACAATGCTGCAAAAGTCAAAGACAAAGCGGATTTGGAAAAGATACAACAAATGTTGCAATTTAGATTTGTGCAAACTAATGAGGAGTTCACCAAATTGAGGGAGCTGTGATTAGAAGTTGTCATTAAGGTAGGATGTCAAAGCCTCTCTTTTCCAGAACATTGGCTTGTTAATGCCATCTTCTTTTGAACCTCCGAGTTGTGTTTTAGAAGGGATGTTAAAGTGTAAAACCCATCTTGAATGGTATCTTTGTGTACCTTGGGTAACTTTGATACCTTGTGTTATGTATCTTGCATATTCTAGTGTGTACCTTGCAACTGTAATTATTATTTATATTGGGGTTAGTGCATTACATTGGGATGACCTACCTTTATGTCATATGTTGATAGGATTTTATAGAGGCAATTCATTCCACCTATTCAACGATCACATTCATTCAATATATTTTATTTTATTTTATCATTATTTTTTAAGGTGTCTTTCGACACTGCCACATGTCTGCACAGTGCTCTCTTCTATTTTTAAGTATTTCGCTACTGTTCAATTATGGACCTGTTTATATAATCTCACATTGGATAGGGAAAACTCTCTTGTCGTGTACATAAAGGTGAGACTCTTGAGCTTTTCCTGTTTGTAGTAGGGGATTCCTCCTGCAATCAGGTGTAATCCTGGGGTCACCAGTATCGCTTGGTCTCGTAGCTAGCATTCTTGCTAGAGAATTTCTCAGCAATAGAACTTTGGCATCAAAGGTTAAGGCCATTTTGTCAATCGAGTGCCTAAAGGCCAGGCTCAAAGCCTCACTAGTACAAAATATAATACTTAAGAAAACACTACAATACGATGACAACAGTGTCTCTTAAAAATGCCCTCACTCCTGCCAACATTATTTACCCTCTATTTTGAATGTTAATAATGAACAAGAATTGAAACTTCCTATCAACTTCTTCATGCTCAATAACAATAGGTTCCATCTTGTCAAGTCCGAACTAAACAATAAACCTAAGGTAGTAACATAGTCACCTGAAAATGTGAGGGTATGGCTACCGGTACGAGGATGAGATCACCATTCAAATCAGGGTACATGAGTAAATGAATAAAGGTATGACTATATTATACATAAATAACGTCACCAGAAAATATGGTTATGGGACGGGAACTACGAAATCATCTAAATATCTAGTGCATGTTGCCCCAATCCCAACGGATGACCGTGTTTTTTTGTTTATTACATTTTTTAAACTTCATGACATTTACAAGCCAGACGACATCAACTCAGACAGTGTAATACATAAAACTGACTTGCAAATGCACTTCTTTTCATTTGCAGGTGCAGCAAAGACCTTCACTGACGTAACAAAATCCATGACTGTAAAACAAGTTTGCGAAATTATATGATTGAAAGCTAACCTTATGTATGTCAATGCACGGTCTGAAACGAACAGCGCACTTAATTGCCATTGCCGCAACTGATGATGTTTCTACACATTTAGACCGATCTCAAAACAGTGACTAAAAACAAATAAGTTGAAAGGTAAAAGTAGCATAAAGCATACATACCGCCAAATTTTGTGCGAACCCCATTAGAGGCGAGCATCTTCTTCCTCATTGAAAAGATGTGTATGTTAGGACGCGAGTCTCCCAAAATACGGCAGCGCCACCCATTATCTGTTGCTTTTGCTACCTGCATCGATTCCATTGAATGCCTAATTTGAACTAAACTGTGTGAATGCAGGCATGGGGGCATTATTCTAAATTTTTGTACCTGGGAGAAAGTCACTTCTAATTATAATAAATAATTCATATGAAGTTTATATCTAACGAAGAGGGAAAAATAGGGATTTTGTGATCGTGCTTTGGGGATTAAAAAAGGGAAGAGGTGGGATCATGTCTCGGAGGAATTTGGTGGAATGAATATTCCCCAGTTTTTTGGTATTTAGTGGACGAAGTATTTTGTACACTTAATCTGTGTAAAAAGTAAGGTTTCAATCAAAAAAGAACGGCATTGAGTTAGGGTGTGTTTCACTCGTGATAATATGCAGAGTTCAATCTTCGTATTTCCATTTTGTCATAATTCCATACCGAAATAGGGTATTTCTTTAAAATTAGGGAAAAAGAAGGGTCTTCCAGTTTTAGTTCTCGTATCTCCATTTTATCATAATTCAATGTTGATAATAGAGTATTTTTTTTCCATTTTTCTAATTGGGTAGGATCATTTATAATTATAATAAATAATTCATATGAAGTTTATATTTAACGAAGACGGGAAAATGGGGGTTTGATAAGAAAGAACGATATTGAATTATGGAGTGTATTTGCTTATAAAAGAACGACATTGAATTATGGAGTGTATTTGCTTATAATGATATATGAATTTCAATCCTCGTATCTCCATTTTACGATTCAATTAAGTATACATTTTTTAACGTGAATAGTATGATCATTGGTAAGATTTGAAACTAAGTCGCTCTAATACTAATACATTCATTTTAATTGTTACAAAACAACTTAAAAGACATCTATATCAAATATGTTAATAATTTCAATGTTAATATTATAATAATCCTTATTTTAAAAGGTTAGACTCAATAAAATAGTTTAAAATCTAATTAAATTTTATAATATAAAATTTAATATTAAAAAAAAATATAAACTTAATAGGATAACACTTACTTTAAGTAATTGTTTTCGTACAAAGCACCTTCCTTATAATTTTTAGTCCTCTATAATTCAAGAAAAAACTCATATCTTATTAAGATCTTTTATTTCATCTCATCTCTTTGCATTTCAAGATTTCTTATATCAAATTTAAGCTTGCAAATAAATATTAGCAGTTGCTCCAATGGTGCAAGTAATGTCAGAGGAGATGTAATTTTTTATTTTTCCAAATTTGGTATTTTGGTCTCTTTTGTTGTCTAATTTGCTATACGGACTGTGGTCATTTAGTTATTGGTCTATTATCTTTCTTTATGGTGAAATCTTTCAACACGTATCCTTGTATTAGGGCAACTTGTCTTTTATTTCATGTTCAAATTGTACAAGAGGACTATGACACTTGGCAGTTTTTCATTAAATCGCTTGCTTTAGGGTCTTCGTGCACATCACTTTTGTCTCTAGGTGTCAATATCCACATTGATGAATGAAAGCAATAAGATAGACTATGGGATGTCAATATCTTGTCCTCATGTTAACAATATTGCATTGTGATTCGAGCCGCACATCAGACATGGAGTTCTACCACAATCAAATAAGCTCTCATGACATCCTTGTTCACCCTCAACAATAGAAAATGACAAATCAAAAATGTCGCCACCTTGCAAGTTATGGACCCCTTTGCAATGGGTGATGTAGGTAATGTAAATCTAACCACAGCTACAAATTTCAGTTCGGTGTACAATATTGGTCCCCTAGCATGTGGTAGCAGTGCCATGAGTAAGGCATCTATAAAGAAAGATCGCTCAGTCTGTAGCTAAGGCTCAAATCACATAGAAAAATTCTTGAGTCCATGATTGAATATTAATATCACCAAAGAGTAAAGGTTTTCGTTGTGGGAGTGATGGTGGAACTTTTTGGTTGCATAATCACTACTTTGCCATTATTGAATCATACATATACATTTCTACATTAAAAATAGCCCCAGATAAATATTATAGAGAGCTTTCCAACCTATGTGCACGATAAAGACAATATGACAATGGTGAGGGGTAATGATAGGGTATTTCAAGTGATATTATTTTATTATGTTGGGTTCATACTTCAAAAAAATCATGTTAATTTGGGCATCGCATCCCTAGTAATAGAGAAGAGACACCTCATCCTAGCGTCATCCTACCACGGGTCCATATAATAACCAGTTATAAAAAATCTTCAAAAGAAAATAATATTAAAATACTTCATTTATAAAATAAAAAAATACCTAGATGATAGGTCCCTAATAGCATAGGAAGGACATTGACTTGTCCCAACACCTTCCTCCCTCTAACACTTCTCTTTGTAATCAAAACATGATGATTGTATTAAAAACTATTAATTAATATAATTTGGAGTAAAATGATATACATAACTAATTAAAACTGAAAATTTTAAAATTATTGTACCAAAAGTAAGACTATCGAGTTCTCTGAGGGGTGTAATCCTCATCAATCTCATGTTGTGGAGTCACATGGATGTCGAACACACCACAAATCACACTATGCAACAACCTCCTGATGATATTTATAAGTGATGATCTATTAGCCACTATATTTGTCTAATATATAAAACATTCATCCTTATTTTTAAATAAAAAACCAATCATATTTGTTAAGTCTACTTTTTATTCTATTTACATAATGTAGTTTTATTTTTATTGTCGTCAAATGAATATATTTTTATTCAATTTTTAAGTCTATTAAAGATAATGAGATATGTGGGTCGGTGGGCGTGGTCGGTTGGTCGGGTATTTCTGTTGCGGCTCTGTCGGTCCAGTGTTCGAGTTACCCCCAGGCCCCATGGTACTGGTATTAGTCGTGTCTAGCCAGCGGCGCCGGTCACATTAAAAAGTTTACCAGGGTTTTTTTTAAAAAAAAAGATAATGAGATATGTTAAAAATCGAACTAAGATGCAATTAGAAATTTATTTAAATAATTTACATTCAACCTATAAATTAAATTAGAAAAAACCAACTTAAGAATAATGTCAAACAACTTGCATACAACCTACAAAATAAAAGAAGGGAAAACAACTTAAGAATTTTGTCAAACAATTTATATGCAACGTAGAAAACCAAAAGAAAAAAAACAAAATTAAGAATTTCGTCAAACACTTTACATGCAACCTATGAAAAAAAAGAATGTGTTTTTTGGAGGGGTTTTTTAATTTTTTTAGGCTTTTTAAGGGATGTTTAGGGTTATTATAAGAGTTTTTATATGGTTATTATAGATTTTTGAAGGGTTTTGTAGGGTTTTTAAAGGTTTTTCGTAAAAAAATCTATTTCATGATTTTTTCTAGAGTTTTTTTAATGAGTTTTATTCATGTCATATCTTGATTTCTCACTTGACTGATTTACCTGATTATCCATGAATTATTATAGCTATTAGTTGATCTAACTATTATTTGATTAAACTTTATGTCACATGTTGATTATGGGACATTATTATGTTGTTTAATTTACATGATTTGTTAGCTATAAGTTAGTTGTATTTTCATATTTGTTCTTGATGATCATGTATGATTATTTACACAATAGTATTTTATGAATATATATAATGATTCGGGCTAACTATCTTCATTGTGTGTGAGGTGGATGCTAAACATATCCATCACTCTAAGTGTGATGGAGGGAGGGCATTATAAGAGAAGGTGACAGATCAAAACGTTGAGAAATGACAGAGGGATAATCGAAAACCCAAACACACACCATTGTAAAATAAAATATATTTGTGATTATTACTAGTTGTGTTATGATTTGATTTTCGCTATGCATGTCTAATGTGATCTTTTGTTGTTATGTGATCATATGTTTGATTGTAAGATTTCACTAATCTAGTAGTTACTGTATTAATTAGTTGTGAAGGTTAATTAGATGTGATCATATATTTCTTTAGACAACTTAATCCATATAATTATTGTTGCCAAGGTTTCATTATCTAAGAGCCATATGGTTCGTGGTTTCTTGATAATAATTGGTTTAACGTTTTCAATCTAATTTTTTATTGCTCATTTTTTGTTGTATCAAGTTTTAAGTAAGAAATATAATTTTTTTCATTTATGTTTCATAAGTTCACAAGTCATAATCGTTTAAGGTAGTCAAAGTTGTTTTCTTATTTTAATTAGTATTGTTGACCAAGAGGGATTATCCCACCCCTTGGTCTTAATGACATGACATGGCCCTTATTTCTCCTTGATGGTTTACAGGGATGATGCCCAGACATTGTTGTTACAATTGTGTTAGGCTATAGATATAGTAGCTCAAGCACGATGCCATTGCCCATAAATGTGGGTCAGAGGCACCATTGATACCGAATGTTTTGTACTTTTGTTTAACCTTAAATTATTGATCTAAGTTTAAATTTTAAAGTAAAGAATACTAGAAGTGAACAATTGCATGTACATTTCAAAGCAAATTCTTGAGTATAAAGGTAGAAATTAATCTATAACATGATCTTCTAGTTTAGTCCTCATGTCAGTTTTTGACAACAATATTTTCTTTGATAGTTATACCTTTAGTCTACTTAAGTAAATTTTTCTAGAAGATAACTTATCCATAAGGAGTTTAAGAATGTTATATTGAACTGTAAAATAAATATTTGATACGTTTGAAAGGAAGGTTTGTAATTGAGAG
Source organism: Torreya grandis (assembly GCA_037957365.1). Lineage (NCBI taxonomy): Eukaryota > Viridiplantae > Streptophyta > Pinopsida > Cupressales > Taxaceae > Torreya > Torreya grandis. The sequence continues at coordinate 5,037,112 of JARHVA010000462.1, forward strand.
TTCAACCCTAAATGAAGAATATATAATATCATACTATTTTTAATGATAATAAAAGAAAGTTCTATTTTCCATTATAGAACAAAACAAAAAATGGATTTTTCAACCATTTCTAGGAACTATGTAAATTGATATAACAACTTCTAAGATCTTATTATAAAATGCATTATAGTAGTATTCCAACAAATTTTAAATATAAAATGATTAAATCTCTTAATGAATTTTTCAACTATGCAATTATAATTATAAAAATTTACTATAGTTTTCTATCTACTCAAGTATAAAATCAATTATAACAAATCTCTAAAGAACTCGTTGTAATATTGAAAAATGTAACATTCTTTTGCCTTAAATAAACATAGAGCACAATAATTCTAGTAACGTGTGGGTATTGTTCTACAATAATGTTCATTGTTTAAGTGTCATTATTGCTTTATTTAACACTATTAGATAATAAACCATATTACTATTACTGAAAACATGTTTACTTTAAATAACGAAACTTTCCCTCATACATTCCTTTGCTATAGTACACTATTGTTTGCTAATAATATAAAATCATTTGCGTTCCCTAAAAACAAGAAGCATTTTCATTTTGTTCGAAATAATGCAAAAAACATTTTATTTTTCATACAATCGAGAAAAACATATATTAACAATTTAATATATGTTCACATTGCATACATAAGTTAATATAATAAATAATTGCGTGTGATTAAAATATAATTTAAATCATTCTCCTTTAGTTTTCTATAAATAAATAAAAACATTATGTTTTCCTTACAATTTAAATAAAATATTTTATTTACCTTCTTCATGCGAATTCTCAACTTCGTTGCTTCTATTTGGCTTTGCAAAGGGGTTTTTGTGCTCGTTGAAATTCCTTGACTGAAATGGAATGTGGTTCTACTTGAATTGAAACAACTGAGATAAAAGTATGGTGGTGGCGTGGAGATAACAAGGATTGCATGGAGGGAAATGAAGAAGGTGTTGATACTCAACGTCAATCCTCTTCTACCCAAGCATCGACCTACTCTCCTAAAGCATCGACCTACTTTCTTAAAGCGTCGACCTTTTCCATTAAAGTGTCAACCTTCTCCTTCCAAGCATTGCCTTCTCCTTCCAAGTGTTGGCTTCTTCTTCTTTTTTTAAAGCATTGATCTATATTTATAAACTTTTCTTTACACATAAACTCTCTTCCCTTTGTGTGTTGATTAGCTTCAACTTAAGTTAATGGCTTTCAATTAGCTCTTTATGTGGCAGTGGTGCATGGCCAACTCTTTGCATAACATGAGTTAGAGTGGTGATGACTGAGGGAATTAATTCAGACTGAGAGGAGGTGGCGCAATGGTAGCATGGTTGCCTCTAATTTTGGTGATTGATAGTTTAGTTTATGTGGAGTTAAAGTTTTTTTAAACTTTATGACTGTGTGTGATGTGGTAGAAGGAGTAGCTACCATGTGTTATCTGATTTCATATTACGTAGGCTTAGAATAATCTTATTTTAATATTATTAGATTATATGTAGGTTTTTATTAGGTATAAATAAATTATAAATAGTGTAATAAACTTAAATTATTTATGATAATATAAATAATTAATAATCTAAAAATTATTTACAAAAATATAATTTATTTGTAAGTTCTAGAGTTAAAATAAGAAGAAAAGTTCCTTTTATTTAAAATAACCTTTGAAGTATCTATCCAATATTATTGAATTGACAATATTATCTTCTAATTATAAAACTATTTTATGTATATATACATATATTATGAGAGTATTAAGATAAGACTATCATCCCATTAAATTTTTCCTCGTTCACAATTGTAAATTATGACAACATTGCATATCTATGTAAATAAATAACTTTAATATTTTAACGATTTGATTTCCTACTATTTTGGAATGTTAAAATGAAATTAAATTGTACCTTATTTTTTCACGAAATCCCGTCGATGACCTGATAAACATTTGAAATCACCACAAGAGTTAAGTTAACTTAAAAATTAACGCATCCTAACACAAATACTAAATGAGGTCCAAAATAACTTGCAGGAAGAGAGGTCATGACAGTGTACTCCTTATGCATCCATAATGTATCCTAAATACTATATCTGTGACATGGCAAATGAAAATTTCTCCTTGTTTATGTGTAGCTTGTGTTTTCTCAAATTATCAAACACTTGCTCTATATGGTGCAGATGTTCATCCCATGTTTTTATCAATATCAAGATGTTATCAAGATAGAATACAACAAATGAAGTAGTGAATGACCTTAGAATATCATTCATCATCCACATGAATGTGGTCGGTGCATTGGTCATTCACCATCCACTTCTAAGTTACTACATAAGTCCTATAGGGTCAACATTATAGACCAAAATTCATTAGTAACATTAGTTATTAATGTCACAACACTCAGTAGTTGTCGTATCAGTCTCAAAAATAGAGCTGTGAAAATTTAAATATTGTCATTGCATTCTTGCATAAACAACCTAATAATGACTGCATGCCCTATTCTCGGTCTATGTGCATTGAGCTATCCAAATAAAACAATGAATTAAAACCACAACCTATTTTTACATCAACTCTAACAATAACCATAAACTATTTATAGAGCTTTGATTACAAGAAACTAATGAATCCATTCCATCAAATGCCACAACACTATTAAAAATGAAGTCACATCTAATTCTTACCATTGATTTACAATACACGGTTGTGTCAAGAATGAAATCGCAATCCTTCAAACTTATATGAATTAATAAAGAAACATATTTATTTAAAAAATTGACATCAATATTAACAAAAAATCTCAAGCAAATAAAATATGCTCTTTGCATTCATGTAGATGCACTGAATGGAACCTAAGTCACCTCACAATGATTACATTTCCAATCTCCACTCATGTATGTCGAGCTAATAAAATGATATGATCAAACTTTATCTCATAGATAACAAATTCATTTATAAATTAAATGTTTTCATAGACAACAAATTCATTTACAAATAAAAAACATAAATGAAAAATATGATGTAGAAAGGTTGTTTCCAATTCATCCATATTAAAATCTCCCAATGATTATTATATATATGGGACCTATATTATACATTGTAGAGGGGCCATTAACAAGTTTCCAAACTGTATTAGTGAAAAAAGGTATAATACATATATCTTCAATTTTAAGGGTTTTACCCGAATCTGAGCAAGAGATCTCTTCAGGTTTTGAAACATCTGCCAATGTCTGCTCCATGGTCGTGGCTTTAGTGTTGTCATCAACAACAGTGCCATTTGTTATTGATGATATTACTGATACTATTTTTGAAAGCCAAAATAGAACTATTATTCTATTCTTTTTAAGAGGGATTCCTAGTGAAGCAAATTTTTATAAATGGGCTCAAACAAATTGGTAAAATAGTGGTTGAGAAATTGAAGCATTAAGAGGCCTTGGAATAGGGTATGTTTCTTGCATGTTTAAATCTATTAATCATGCTCAAGTTGTTATGTAATATGTCACCTAGGTTATTTGTGGGTAAGTCTATTATCTCTAGGGTTGGAGCTTCAATTTCCACATTGAAGGACTGTCTCACTCTCACTACCCTATGTGGTTGAGCTACCCTACCTTAATCTAGCTTTCATACCATTTTTGAAATACATTGTTGCCCAATTGGGTAGAGTTATTTGGTGCAAACACAATTCTAATAAGTTTTCAAGCTTAAGGGTCCACCTGAGAGTTTGCATGGAAATAGACTTGAAGAGACCATTGCCTGAGAACATCAAACTTATTGGTCCAGGATTTGAACTGAATCAACCTGTAGTTTATTTGAATAAGCCAAATGCACGTTTCTATTATCGTAAAGAAGGCTATCTAATTCATGAGTTCCCCATTAGGAAGGCTAACTTCACATAGCCACTCCTGACTCCCTTTTCGTCTAGTGGTCATGTTGATTCTCCCAACCAATCTTCTCTTCCTTCCATCCCCCAACATATTCCTCATTCATAACCTACCCCTAATCCTAATAGTATAGAGTCTACTCCTTCTTTCAAAGATACAGTTATGTTTGATGGGTGGAGAATGGTTAGAAAGAGGAAAGAGCCTTCTAGTTCTTTTTATCCTTCTAATTCTCATTCTTCACCTCAGGACCATTCTTCTTCTCCCCCTCTCTCTCCCTTATTATCTGTCCGTGAATCCACCCCTACTCCTCATCACTCCTCTCCTCAACCATGTGCTCATGATTCCTCTTCTCCCACTCGTTATTCCCACCACAAATGTAGATCGCCTTCTACTGCCCCTAATGAGCGATAATCCAAGGATCACGATGTTATTCTTGCTAATAGCTTCAATGTGCTGACTCAGGATGAGGATTCTAACATTCAACATGAATTATAACTTATTTTCTTGGAATGTCAGAGGGATTTCAGTCCCTCATCGCAAGTTTAAAGTAAAGGAGATGGTTATGAAATGGAAGCCTTATGTGTTATTCTTGCAAGAAGTCAACTCAACAATATTAGACTTGATATATCCTTACGACATGTTTGGAATGAGGCTGTATTTTTACATACATCTAATATAGATGGTAGTGGTGGAACTGTTATTGGGTTTTCACCATGGATCTCTAAACATATCATTGATACGGGTGAAGACCCTTCACATAACTGTGTTTGGGCTCTCACTATTATCAATAGATAACTCATTGGTTTTTGTTCTATTTATGCCCCTAACTTTACAAAAAATGAGCTAAACTTTTGGATTGGTTGTCCAATAATTTACCTACAGTGGATTGGATTTTAGGTGGAGATTTTAATATGGTAGAACATCATCAAGTCTGGAACTAGCCTAAACAACTCAATCTTAACAAAGAAGAATTTGACAGCTATATGTTATGTCAAAACTCCATGGGTGTTGTTGACCCCATTCATGAGAAATTCACTAGCCATGCCACAAATTGGTTTACCTGGTCTAATTATAGGTTGGGAGATGATAGGAAATTAAGTAGGCTGGACAAGTTTTATCTCTATCCTACGTTACATCTAGTTCATGATTCGAAGGGCATTTATGTTCAGGTGGATTACTCCACCACCCTTTTATATCATTATCCTATCTTTCGTAGCATTTCTATATCTCAAAATTCAAGCATTGATAAGTCCCTCCCTTTCAAACTCAACATTTCCCACCTAAAGAACCCTATTTGTCTTGCTGCCCTTAAAGGAATTTGGACTGCTATACCCAAACAAAAGGGAGGAGATTCTTGGATTGATTAACAGTGTACAATAATTTCTCAATGTACAATCTTTCGGCTTGGCAGTGTAAATGAAAGGAAAAATATCTCCAAGGGAAACTTGCTCATGACAGAAAATTACTTCATGCATATCCTAATAATATTTGACTTCAAACCTCCATTGCTACTACAAAATCTCAATTACGTAAAATTGATAATTATAAAGGATAAGGGGCTAAAATTAGATCCATATTGCATTGGATTAAAGAAGGTAACAAGGGTACTAAGTACTTTTTTAGTTCCCTTAATTACAAACACAACAAGGAAAGAATTGGTTCTATCAAGGATGAATTTGATGTACTTCAATCTCATCCTTCAGATATATGCTCCTCATTTAAAAGGTTTTATGAGGAACTTTTTAAAGCTGATCATTGGCATGATAATCAACAAGCTCTTGAATATATTGTTAGAGAGCAAATTCCTAACAAACTAGATCTTGAATATAGTCATTTTTTAGATAGAATTCTTTCCTTAGAAGATATAGAAAAAGCCCTTTTTTTTATGGCTCCTTACAAAAGCCTAGGGTATGATATCCTCCCAATGGAATTCTACCAAGCTATGTGGCATATTATCAAGGAAGACTTTTATTGCCTACACTTGAAGACGTTTAAGACAAGATCTTTAGGACCGAGCATTAATTGGGGCATAATTAAACTCTTTCCTAAAGGAAAAAAGGAAGACTCTATTTATGGTTGGTGTCCTATCACTCTACTTAATACTTCTTATAAAATTATTGCTAAAGCCTTGGCTATGAGGATTAAACTAGTGGTGCAAGAAATTGTAAGACCTAAACAAATTGGGTTTCTTGTAGGAAGATATATCCTTGATAATCTTATTCTTGCATGGGAAACATGTGAATGGGCTCAACAAATGGGACAAAATGTTATTTTAATTAAACTTGATTTTGATAAAGCCTACGATCGTATACGTTGGAGTTTTACCCTTAAAATGTTACAATGGTTGGGTTTCGGTCCTCAAATTCGAGCTCATGTTTAAATGTTATTTCAGGATGCTAATGCTCAGATTATTATTAACAATCAGATGACAGAATCCTTTCCCTTATAGAGATCCATTCGATAAGGATGCCCTTTAGCCCCTTTCCTTTATGTCCTTATAACTGATGCTTTGGGTTATCTGCTTCATTATGCCAATCAAAAGAATGTTATCTCAGGAATTTCCATCCCTCATAATGTTGTTGTAATCAATTCACACTATGTTGATGACAACTTATTATTCCTGCAAAATTTTGAAAAAGACATTAATAACATGATGGCGATTTTAGAATTATATTGTTTAATTTCTGGATCTAAACTTGTTCATGAGAAAACAGAATTTTTGATGATTCAATCAAGGCATGTTCCTCAATGGATACCTCATGAATGGAAACAAATTAAACATGGTGAGATTACAAGGTGTCTTGGGATTCCCTTTGGTCTTGCAATTTCTCTTTCTGACACGTGGAATTGGTACCTAAACAGGGTGGAGAACAAATTATTTAGTTGGAGAAATAAATTCCTCTCTTTGGTAGGAAAGATTCAAGTTGCTAACAAAAAATTTCTTGCTACACATGTTTATTATTTTTCCTGTTGGATGCCTTCCAAAAAAGGTTATGAGGACTTAATTAAATTTATTCAATGATTTTTTTGGGCCAAATGGGATGGTACTATTGGTTTCATTTCCACATCGTGGACTTATTGTATTCAGCATAAAAATAAAGGTTGTTTGGGGTAAATAGTCCACAAACTCAAGGGGTTTATTTAGCAACCAAATGGATTGTTAGAGCTATCCAAGATAATGAACCTTGGAAAAATTTTATTCATAATAGAATCAACCTTACTGCAACAAAAGGTAAATGGTAGTTAGTAGGGTGGCTGGACAAAATTTTTCATGCTTCATTCTTTCATGTGAAAGCTTCACCACCCTTACAATCTATTTGGAAAGCCTGGAAAAATATATGTCATTTTCTAATATGGAGGGATGATTCTTTGCATCATGGATTCAACTTTTCCACTTCTTCTATTTGGTGGAATAAACATGTCTGTTATCAAGGCCAGCCCCTTGCCTTAAGCTTTCCTTAATAGTTTTATTTTCTTTTTAAATAAGGAATTTGTTGTTTTGGAGATTTTTAGGATTTTGCTACTTTAAATTGGTTACTATGGCAATCTATTAAAATCCACTTTGGGTTGAGCAATAAGTATAAACCAGATTTGATTTTCCTTCAGTCTTTGGTGCCCTCAGAGTTATCTATGAAACTTTGTACACCTGTTCAATGTAATTTTTTAAAGATTGGATGTGTCTGGCTTCTTATCCTCTCCTTTTTTATCCTCTAAAAAAAATATTTACAATTGCTTCCTGAAGTACCTTTAAGGGCATGTTTGAATAGAAAATAGCATTGTAAATTAAGCGAGAAATATTGGACTAAACTTACAGCTCAAATATGGAAATCAAAAGCTTATTCTGATGCTCAGTTGATAACGTGGAAGATAGTACGTTATAAAATACCCATTGAGGACAGGTTAAAATGTATTATGATCTAACCTATTAGATATCCGTTTTGTCATCAATATGAAAGAATGAAGCATATTTTTTGGGGCTGTTTACATGTGAAAAAATAATGGAATTTGGTGTTCTATGATTTACCTACTATTTTTGGTCATAAGCCTAAATGGAAAGAGGTTCTTCTAGGGGTTGGATTACATGATAATGTTATAGTTGATAGTGTTAGACATGTTATTTTGATGCACCTCTAGAGGAACAGATGAAAAACATCTTTTGATCACTATGATCACTAGGAGTTTGTATTTTTTTGGCTTTACTATGATAAATTCTTTTATCTTGCTTCTTGTCTTCCTCATTTTCAAACAAAATTAAGGAACTTAGCAGTGGCTTTCCAGATCTAGCAGATTAAATATCAAGTTAACTAGATATTATACAACAAGAAGATCAATGTTGCTCGGGGGATAAAGAATATGTTATCTGATGGTTGACAACTTCTCTATTGATGTTATATTTTTATGTATCATGTTTTTGATTGTCTATATTGACACGATTTACTGCCAACACTGTTTTTATAATACTACCAGGGGTTCCTCTCTTTCAGACGCTCTTATGAGCACTGAATTTCTTATATAATTTGCATTTTTTCCAATTAAAAAAATATATATTCAAATTTAAGGAGACATGTCCAAAGGGAAAAACATGTACCATACAATTGAAAAAAGTTATGGTCATTTAAAATTTAAAAAAAAAACAAAAAAAAAAAAAAAAAAAAACATTACATACCTTTTTTTAAAAATGGATTATAACTATTTCTTAAATTATATTTTTTTATTAAATTTTCATATGTTATTATTTATTTTAAGGATTGTAACCAAGTAGTGGATTTTTTTTTTTAAAAATATTATATTATATTGTAATTTTTTCTTAAATTATATTTTTCTATTAAATTTTAGTATTTTATAAAGTAAAATCAAATTGAAATTTTAAAAATATTTCATTTTAAATTATATAAAAAACTGTCATATTTATCACAAAATTTAAGATAAAATTCTTGAGAATTATATATATGTGTGTGTGTGTGTTTAAGTTATTTATAGTAATTATTCAATATAAATATTTAAGATAAGAATTTTGCGATTGATATCTCTCAATATATTTCAAATAAATGTAAATACTTATTACACATTTACTTTAAATAAATTATATGATATATTATTAATACTAGTAAAATTATTTAAATAATAATGATATTCATTGATGATACATTATTTTGAACCTATACCCATTTAGGTAGGGTAAATCTTTTTGTTGGGTATATACAAAGGATGGAAATTAGGTTTTACAAGCTCATACAGGGATAGCTTTTTGTGATAGATCACTTACTTTTGTACGTATTTAATTTTTTTTTAAGTTTTATGAAATTGCATGCAAGCCAAATGCGATCGAAATGATAACACATTAAATATAATAAAATGTAATGACAGCATAAGAACTCATTACTCACTCTAATAATAATAATAATAATAATAATAATAATAATAATAATAGCCACTATTTATAACTTATTAAAATCTTTTATTTTATAATCAAGTTTTCTTCCAACTCTACATAATTACACACACATTAGTGTATTATCGAGAAGACTTAATATTTGTTTATGAGATAGAATGTATGTTAATAAAAGTATTTCTTTTAAAATAAATTAGAACTAGTACTTGTTTAATTTTAATGGTGCATAAGAGTATCTCAAACTTATCACATAAGTTATATAGATATTGGACCATTATTCACATATTTTAATATGTATATTAATTCAAAAATTATATTTAACGCATTAATTAAAAAAAAAAAAAAAAATTTAATGAGAATGCAATCTTCAATTAGTTAACCTTTTGCATACTAACATTTCCACGCCATATGATATATTTATTAGATCTTATATATCAAATGAAATTAGGTCCTTTCCTCTAATAGCTATCAAATATAGTTCTTTCCTTAATGTAAGCATACATTTACACAATTAGATTAATACATGTATACATGAGCCATTATATTTCTCTTTTAAGAATATATTGTACATATAAAGAAGTTGTCTCTTGCTACCATTTACATTTTGAATTGATTCATGTATTAAAAGGGTTGTATAGCACATAGTCCCTATATCTATTATATCAGTTATATTAAAAAATTATAATGTCAATTGTGTTGAATTTATGATAATATGTAAAATATAAGAGATTTTTTAAGTTAAGTTACAGGGTACATATAGTAAAACAAAGATTGCATATTAGTAAGGGGAGTACCGATCATTAGATATGATAAATAAATGATATAGCTAAATAAAATTACATATATTATTATATTTTGCATCCCATCAACATGTTGTTTATAACTTCTTTTATATTATTACATTTAAAATACTTTCATGTTTTATATATTTTGGCAATGTTTATTTAGCAAGTCGTGGCCAACTCTTATCATATTTGTTGAAGTGTGTGTGTGTAAGTTGTTAAGAAGATATGAAATTTGTTAATTTAAATTGTTTCAATAACAGGAAAGATGTGTGTGTGTGTGTGTGTGTGTGTGTGTGTATTGATTTCATGTAAAGTTAGAACATAGACATATAATTTTTTTTACGAATTATAATAAAATAGATTAAAAAATATTTAAAATAATAATAATATATTAATTGAATAAAAAATTTAACTAATAAATATATAAATAATTAATATTGTGTTATAATATTTTTATTAATGTATCAAATTTTGTTAATGAAACATTATAGTAAGTGGTAAAATATTACATTAAAAAAAATGAAAGTTTTTGAGCTTTTATTTCTCGTCATTGGTGATATAAAATTCAAGGCATGAGTATCAATGAAAATTGGAGCAACATTTTTTTGGTTCTTTTGTTGATTTTTGGCAAAATTTTGGCGTTCTGTAATTGAATCCAAACTTTCTTAATCGAGTCGTGTTCTCCTTGTAAGAGAGGTCTTATTAGTCTTAACAGAGATTGTCTCACTTTCCATTACTTTTATATTTTTGTTTGTTTAAAAAATTAAACTTTTAATTATATCCCAATACCAATTCATAATTCCAATTAAAAATGTTTAACTTTTTCAATTAAAAAAATAAAAACAATAACTCCATCTTTTCTTTAATTATATTAATCTTTTTAATTATACATATCAATGAAAGGTCAAATATTTATGTGTCAATGTCAAAATTCTAAATGGAAACAAACATTTGAACAAATCATGTGGTGTAGCTTAATAATATTTTATTCCAAAGGTCACAAAGAATCATACTTATAAGAATGTCAACATCAACTATTATACTTATATGATGGTTAATGATAATGTACTAGCAAAGACAAATTCTTTAATTCAATTATCTCCACACAAAAATATTACGGGAATAATTTTGGGGAGGGGGTTGAAAACAATATTCCAATTCACTTTAATGAAATAATAGCTCCACTTAAAAAGTTTATATCTTTCTTTAAAAAATCTCAAATTCATCATGATTATTCGTGGATAATATCTCCACTTAAAAAAAAATTTATCTTTATTTAAAAAATTTAAAATTCATCATGATTATTCGTGGATAATAGATCACCAAACTGAAATAATGTGAATGAGTTGTTACTTGTCACTCATGGTCTATCAAGTGTGGATTGACATTAAGCTCTGTCAATATCCATATCTGAAATAGTGATAAATATTGTGAATGAGTTGTTACTTGTCACTCATGGTCTACCAAGTGTGGATTGATATTAAGCTCTGTCAATATCCATATCTGAAATAGTGATAAATAATGTGAATGAGTTGTTATTTGTCACTCATGATCTACCAAATGTGGATTGGCATTAAGCTCTGTCAATATCCATATCTGAAATAGTGATAAATGATAAGAATATTATTAATAGAGGTTAAGCTATGTCATGTAAAGATAATTTTGTTTAAAACAATCATAAATATTGTTAAAGAAAATATAAATGCCATTATATTTGTTATTTTTGAAATGAGTGTAATTATTATATTGATATAAACAGAATATTTTTTAGATAGGCATTTTTTAGTTTCTTCCATTGATTCATTTTAAATAGTGCGTTTGTTTTCCGTCCAACGACCTTTTTTCAAAAAACTATTTTATAAATTTTAAGTTTCTTGTTATTAGATCAAACATTATATTTTTGGAGGCTTTACATAAGCTTGTGATAACATGTATGTCTCTTATGAGATTATTAATGATTCAAATCGTATTTAGAGGATTTGGGGGCAATGGAGCTTTACCCTATAACTCTATTTAGAAAGAATCACATGCGTGACAAGTCTTTCACAAGGGACTTACTCAACCCTACCCATTCTCTATTGTTGTGTACCTAAACATAACGTATATTTATGTATGTATGTACTTAAATAACATTAAATATATTATATTATATTTTTGGTGCCTAGAGTTGGTTAGGTCACGAGTTAGCCTTGAATTAATTAGGATTTTTAGCGATTGAATACAAATAAAGAAAAAACCCTAATGAATGCATATTTTCATAATATCAACTTAAATGCAAGAGATAGCTACCAGTGTACAAGAGCTCTTTTGTTATATTCGAATTTGAAGGGGCAATCCACCTTTGGCAAAGCATGTGCTCCCATATTTTCCATTAACCAACATTTCACTCTATATTTTTGCAGTTTCATTTTATATTGGTATTTGAAACGTCGCAAGTTGTATCAAAGCTTCAGTCAATTTTTATTTATTTGTAACCGCTATCAAAATGTCGAGGGGAGTTTACCTAAGAAGAATCTCAAATTTCATGACCAAAGAGGATATAAAAGAATTATTTGAAGGGTACTAAAAGGAAGATTGAAAAGATATATGTTCATCAAGGAAATAGCGAAATCATCTATTTGATGAAGATGAGGATAAAACCATTTGGGGAAAATTTGAACCGAATCCATCAGATAAGGAAGAGGAAGAGCAAGGAGATGAAGAGAAATAGAAAGGAAGATCAAGTCACCCTTCTTTTAACCTATAAATGAATATCTTATAGTATGATTTTAGGGGTAAGATGGAGGCCCATGCATGGTTGTGCAAGCTTAAATTGGCCTTTAGGGTACAAAAGATAAAGACCTAAGAGGATAAGTTGAATGTGTCTCTACAATATTTGGATGGTGTTGCCCACACTTGGGAAGAGAGATGATCTATATAAATACAGAGGGGGCATTCTTGGATATTGCCAAAGCTTTGAATAAGATATCCAAACGTAACTGGGATGAATTATATGATACCCAATTGATGCACATGTTTAAAAAAGATATGTCCATGGGGGCTTATATAGAAAAATTTCAAGTTTTGGATGTTAGGGTGTGGAGCTAAAAGCTTCAACTGTTGCAGACATGGAGAGGTTGCTGAGTTCCAGAAGTGCTGGCGTCGGCAGTATAACCGACGTCGATCACAAATAGTGCAGAAGGCAATCGGCGACGGCAGGGAGTCGGCCGACGTCGGCAGAACCAGGCAAGTAGGGACCGACGTTGGTTGCCTGTGTATTCCAGAACTGTTCGTTGCACGAACAGTTAGTTAGTTGAACTGAGTGTTTGCATGTTAAGGGGCTAATTATAGTCTCGAGCTGTGTGTCTAATTATTGTAGTTAGAGTTCTATTTTTGTATGCATGGGATCCTATTTAAAGACCCATGAGGCATGTATTGTAATAACCAAGAAGGCAAGTAAAAGCATTGAAACAAGCAAGGTCAAGGAGATCTACAGGTGTAAGGTCAAGGAGATCAGCTGAAGCATTCAAGGAGGGATAATAACTCAGGCTATAGAGTTGTTGTGTTGAGCAAGAGAGAGAGGGAAGAAGGTCTTGAGGTGTGGCAAGCCTTTGAGCTGGAGGAAGAAGTGGCATCTTCCTTATTGTATTTTCTTCTAGTAATATCTAATACAAGAGTGTGTATTGTCTCTCAAATTCTTTGTTGTCTCAAGTTTCTAGTTACTTTATCATTCTGGTATAATTCCGTGTTTAATTGCTTATAAGAAAGTAATCAATTGTGCTTCCGTTGGATAAGGGGTCACCTAACATTGGAGTCTAAGGCTAGGCTTTCTTCAAAGCTGGTGTAGTAGATATATATTTCCAACCTATTGGCTGATATTTGAACTGAGATAAGGATGTTTGAGCCTGACACTTTTGAAAGGGTCATTATTATAGCCATAAGGGCAGAAAAACATATCGATGCCCTTAAAAATAAAATGGTAGGACCTACATTCTATAAATCTTCTACTTGGGATAAGAAAACCAAAGACCCTGGTCACAATTCTACCCCTACATCCACTATTATAAAACCATGTTGTAGGTGTTCTGATCCATGGAGTAGTGGTCATGTTTGTAATCCAATAAAGATTTTTATGTCAAGGAATATGTGTTTTTTTTATCTAGGGTTAGAGCTATAAAATGAGGAAGCCCCTTAGAACCCTAATTTAGGGCATGAACTTAATGATATGTTTCCTATTGTAGTATAAATGGGGGAACCAACTGTATAACTTTCTACAATTATAGGATTGGACTACTTGGACACATTCACGTTCTTTTCCCATATCAAGAAAACCATAGATTTGGTCATGGTCAATCGTAGAAGTACATTTAGTAATTTGGATAAGAAACAAGTCTAAAATTGGGTCTCCATTTAGACACTTCAAAAAAATTCCCCGTTTGGGTTCTAGGACATCAAAGTATTGAATGTGTAAAATTAGTCAATAATGTGGATATGTTAGTGGCATATTATGTCCTCAAACATAAATTCTATGTGGATGGTATTAGGGGCATGGATGTTATTTTAGGGGTTCAATGGTTATACTAACTTAGAACATACTCCACCAATCATTATGAGTGATGTTTGACATTTAAGCAAGGGGACCATGAGTATATTATCAAGTCCTTTCCTTGGAGGGAAATTAAAACTATTGATTCTAGTCAGATGAATAAAATTTTGAAGAAGGAACATTCTTGTTTTATATATCACCTCTATAATATGGATTCATAATCTTATACCTCACATGAACATGCACTAGGGATTCTAGAGTTTTTATGCAAGTATAAGGCAATTTTCTAGTATCTACCAAAGAGCCTATTGCTAAATAGGGAATTGAAGCACATTATTTAGATTGACACTACAAAATATCTAACATTGGTACACCCCTATAAATATGGGCATTTTAAAAAGTCATAGATAGAGAAATTGATCATTGAACTCTTAGAGGTTGGAATCATCATCCTTAGTAGGACCTATACATTACTCTAATAGTACTAGCTAGGAAAAAGGATGGATCATATAAATTTTGTATTGATTATAGGACCTTGAACAAAATCACAATGAAAAAAAAATTATAATGTTGAGGATTGATGATCTACTTGATGAGTTGCATAGTGCAATGTATTTCTCAAAAAAAGATCTGAAATAGGGATACCATTTTGAGTCCAATTCAGGGTCATGCCTTTTGGTCTCAGTTATGCTCTAACCACCTTTCAAACATTAATTAATAAGGTATTTAACAAATTCTTATGTAAGTTTATTCTTCTATTTTTTGATGACATCCTGGTTTATAGTAATTTATTGGAATTTTATCTTGACCATTTGGACTTTGTGTTGGATAAATTGTCCAAGGAGAAGTTGTATGCCAAGACATCTAAGTGTAATTTCTTAAAGGCATCCTTGAAAACATTGGTCACATAATTTCTATTCAAGGAGTTCGCACTAACCCTGCAAAGATCAAGGCCATATGTGATTGGAAAGTACCCAAGAATCTTAAGAAACTTCACAGTTTCCTAGGTATGATGAGATTTTACAAAAGATTGTAAAGAACTTCTCAATAATAACACATCCCTTGACTAACCTCACCAAGAAGGATTCCTTCAAGTGGTCCACAAAATCACAAAAACCCATTAAGGATCTTAAAAAAATATGTCATGTGCTCCATTTTTATCAACCCTTGATCTATCAAAATCTTTTATCATTGAATGTGATGCCTCTGGATCTAGACTAGCCGTAATTGTCTCAGGATGACCACTCAATTGCATTTGAAATTAATAAATTTAATGAACATGAGTAAAATATTTCCACATATAGTAAGGAGATGCTTGTAATTCTACATGCAATTTTCAAATGGTGTTAGTGTCTTTTGGGGAGTAAGTTCTTTGTTAAAATTGACCACCTCAGCATTCAGCACACATTAACTCGAGGGACATTAACAAAGGAGCAACATAAATGGATTGATTTCCATCTAGTCTATGAAGTTGATATCCTTTACAGGAAAGGGAAGAATAATGTGGTGATAGATGCATTATTTTTCCAGGAACAAATGCTAATATCTCAGGCCACATTCATCAACTAACCTGCTTGGATCCATGACCATCTGCATGACTACTTAAGTCACCCTACCTCAAATGAACAAATGCAAGAAATTGAAGATGTTGAAAAAGGGAGTGTTTGGTCAACTCATAATGGCATCATTTTTTTCAAATGATGCACTTAATTGAGGGGTGACTCTCTCTTTTTTTCTAAGGTACTAGATAACGGCCGTGCATATCCATTTACAAGTAATGTTGGGTACTTAAAAACATTTAGAAAAATAAAAGTAAACTTTTTTGGACAAGAATGAAAGCTTGAATTCTAAAATTTGTAGTTGAGTGTGACATTTTCCAATGGAATAAGATGGAAAGTGTTCCTTCTTTAGGCCTTATGCAACCAAATTTGGTTCCACAACAAAGGTGGGAAATTATGTCAATGAAATTTATCTTAGGTCTTCCCAGCTCCAAGGGTAGAATTTTTTGTTGTAGTAGATTGATTGAAAAAGTATGCCCATTTCATCAAACAAGAAAGGCATGTTGCAATGGTACTAAGGTTCAAATTTTGTATTTCAAACATGTGTTTAAGCTACATGGGATGGCCAAATAGATCATCAACAATCAAGATCAAACTTTTAAAAGTAATTTTTTGTAGGAGTTATTTTAGAATCTAGGTGTTACATTTAACATGAGCACTGCATACTACCCCCAAACAGATGGGAAAACAAGGATGGTGAGCAAGTGATTGGAAGGGTATCTAAGAATTTTTATGTTGTGGAAAAGCAAATTAAGTAAGGACAATGACTACATTGGGTTGAGTATTGTATAACACCATGTACCATAACCTATGAAAATGTCACCATTTAAAGCTTTATATGCTTTTGAGGCATCGTCACCATTAGATTGGGAAATTCATAGGGGAAAGATCCCAACATCAAAGGAAGTTGTGGAAGAGTTGTAAAACATTTTGCAACTATTGAGAGATAATTGGGTAATGAGCACCAACATGATAAAGAAACAATTGGACCAACATCAGAACAGGAGTTTTCGGATTGCAGGTGCCCTTGGTAATTCATTGGGGAAGACATCTTTGAACTCTCACAGTATGGGATAATCTCTTAAACTCTATTCTGACTCCAAATAATTTTATTCTAAATGTAGTGCATATAAAGAGCATCCATTTTTAATTGTCTTTGACAGTTGTAAAGCATATATCATATTTCAAGATCTAAGATTCTTAATACCCTAAAGGGTTACCAAATGTCCATTGTCATCCAAGCATTGGACTCATTTTTTTTATTAATTATAGGCAATCCTCGTGGTTAGACAACCAATCCATGCCTAAGATAACATCATAGGATCCTAAAGGTGTCAGATGCATATTTAATCTAGTTTTGAACACTCTTAAGATCCAATTCTACTTGCTTTATGAATTTTATCACATTGGATTTTTTTTCCTATTCCAAACTCAACTTCGCCACACCTCTCTCATTCTTGAAGGCTTAAACTTATAATTTAAAATGAAATTTGGGGTAATGAAGCTACTACAAGACCCAAAGTTTATTAAAATAATTAAATAAATTCCAAAGATGATACATCTAGCCTCGATAGGAGTGGCTTGATGCTCAGCTTGTCAGTTATCCATGGCAACATAAATTCGATGGTTCCCTATTTAGTTAGAAAAATATTATGGACAATATTTCTTATAATGAGTTCCTCCACATAGCCAACATCCTTGAGTTGGTTCTTATTTCACAATTGGGAATTTATTGCCTCTAGTGGCAGGTGTAAAACTCTGAGCAAAAAAAATAGTATTTTTCTTGAAGTTTTGATACTTCTGACTATCCTTAACATTTCCCTAGTAACTAATAGATTCATTTCTAAACTTGCCATCATCCTTAATTTTGTTGAAATTCTATCTTTTAACCCTTTTTTTGGAAGGAGCAAGAGGAAATGTATTACATTGGAGGGATTTTATTTTCATCTCTTGATGATACTTGATCATGGATTTCTCCTCTTCTTTTACAATGTACACTGACTCAATGGCAGCACTCAGGGTTTTTAACTTGATAAGATTTAGATCATGCAGAATGACATCATGCAAACCTAATTTTAACTTATTTCCCTTGGTCTCTTCATCCCTCATGTAGTTAAAATACTCGAGGAGATCCAAAAACCTTATCTCGTATTCTCCTATTGAGATATTATTTTGATGTAATTATTAGGATTTGGCTTGCTTCCATTCAAGTTGATTGGCCAAAATGTACATTTTCTTAAAATGTTTCTCAAAATTTTCCCAAGAGAGAATTGCCTTATCATTCTCCTTCATTTTAGCAAGATGTGTCTACCATAGGAGAACATCTCCCTCAAGGTGGTAAGTAGGTATACGAACTTGCATGTTAAAATGCATATCATGAAACAAATAATATTGATTTAGGGTGAACAACCAAGCTTCAAAAAAATATCCTAATTTCTTTTCTATTGAATCAAGGTAGTGTTACTTTCTTAAGTTATCATATGAAGAGATTCATGCCCTGGTTTGAAGGATGCATATCCTCTATAGGTTTTAGTTCTACTCGATGATCGACTGTCGGTTAAGGATTTTGATTTCCCAATAAGCTAGTCAAATAGTTTTCTTTCTCTTCAAAACAATTTTGAATAGTCCCAAAAAATACCAGAATTCTTTCAAGCATCTATACGTACCTTTGGGTCTAGATGCACTTCCTCTCTATTAATTTTGGCTCTCCCTCTTATTGGGTTTCTTCCATTGGTGTTAACATAAATACGATTGCCAACATTTCCACTCCGTGTTCGCACCATGTTTTCTTGGTATTTTGGACAAGTGTTACATCCTGATTCCTCATCAGGTAAACTTACTAGATTATCCATGAATATCTGTAACTAACAAATTAAAAATTGGTTATATTTCTGACTAAACTTGAGATTTAGGCTATTATGGGATAGTAGAATCTTACTTAGATACATGATGATACATGATTGCTTACTGTAAATTGGTTAATGAATGCACTTATATTTCAAGCATATTAATGTATTGTTTTAATTATATTTATTGTTAGTTATCATGTGATATGATCTAATTACCTACGTGTTGTGAGATGGATGCAAGAGAACTTATCCCTCAGAACATGTTGAAGGGAGAATATCATCAGATAAGGTGATGTAGATGGAGACATCGAAGGTCAACAAAAAGCTGGCAAAAAACCCTGCGCACACAATAGTAGTTAGTACATAGTAGAAATGCATTAAAAATTATTGCTTATGGTGTGTTTATTTCTTGCTTGGAGAGTTCCTTTATATGATTTGCCATAGTAAGTAAAATATTATAATAAATTTCTTTGCGTGTTTAGAATGTTTTACCATTAATAATGGTAAGAATTTTTTTGATAAAAGTAAATTAAAAATATGAGTTATTTGTAAATTTTGAAATTATCATTTAAAAATTATATATTTAAATGCTAAATTAATTTAATAAAAATTAGGTAATTTAGCATTCCATATTTAATGTATATTAAGAAAAGATAGAAATTTCATTGAAAAGAAGAAAAATAGAAAAAGCATTAAAACATTAAAAAAAAAATGAAAAATTAGAAAATCTAAAAAAGAATTAAATATATTAAAATAACAAAAATGAAAAAAACAAACAATAAACAAAAATCTTTAAAACAAATAAAGTTGTGCCTATTTCATATAGGAGAGTTATATTAAAAAAAGGGATCTCCTGTACTTAGAGAGAAGAAGATGAGAAAGGGAAGAAAAGGGCATTGCACAGGGAGAAAAGATAGTTTTTCAACAAGCAAGTTATCAAGTAAGTGATGTACTTCAATTCGAATAAATATGTTGATTGATAAAATAGTTATGAAAAGTAAAGAAGGGGACTATTTTGGTTTGAAATCTTGTTTAAAATAAAAAAGAGATCGTTGAGGTTTATAGTTTATATATTATAAATATATTTAACATATCTGAACCTTGTGATTCATAGTTATAAACTTGTAGCATGCTAATATAATTAACATTGTAAAGGCGATGCCCTGGGGAATAGTTGGCCAAGCTGGTAACAAAACAAAGACCATAGTCTTTTGGCATTATTGTATAACAAGAAATTAACTCCCAACTTCGTAATTTATGCCTACGTTGATTTTTTGAATGCGTATTATGCTTATACCTAAGCATGTTATATAAGCCAGATGTATTTATTAGGTGTCACCTTATATAAGCCAGATGTATTTATTAGGTGTCACCTTATTCTACCTGGAGAGTTTTGTCTCAAATAATAATCATGATACAAATGATATATCACTGTAATAAATAATATCATATAGCTCTATAAGTATTATCAATCTATAAGTATATCATAGATTATTATAAGTATTATCAATCTATAAGTATATCATATATTATTATGGTCATTAATGTATAATATAACTTTGACACCATAATATCAATTTGATTCTTATGATTACTAATGTCATTGTGTGATACCATAGATTATCATATGGTCATTATGGTCCCTTGATTTGGCAATGTTAAATATGATGGAACAATTACTATCATATTGTAATAGTGGGATGTCATTTGGAAAATGTATTAGATAATTAATGTTAAAATGACTCTATTTATGAGACATTGTTAGTGTTAATTTTAATATCGGAATGTTACATAAGTGCTAACTTGTCAACAATTAATGTAGGAGGAATTATACATGTGGTTATTTAATAAGGCTATATTTATATATAGAGAGTAACACATAATGTAATTGGGTATTTATTAGTTTTAACACGTCATATTATACTAAAAATAGTTAATATTATTACAAGTTATATGTATTGATGTTAATGAGTATACTAGAACATAGTCATCCTTATATTTTTTGAGAATTATTAGCATGTATAATAAGTATATATTGATGTGTTGTTATCTTGTATTGTGTGAGTGTACTAATACGTATGAGGGTATACACATAGATAGTTATGTAAATAAAATACATTAGAATGCGAGCCTTTTTCAGAGTTCTGACTAGTATATTGTTATGGCTTGAGTGTATCATCTATCTATGTGGTTGATGATGCAATTATGTTTCTTATAAAAATAATTAATACATTGTCCAATACTCTTAGGTAACCTTGGTACGAAAGACCAAGTTGTTTCAAAAACTAGAGTATGGAGTTTTGTATGTTTTGGATAATTAGAATGGAAACCTATTTCAATTAGGGACAGAAATTGTGAATGGAATATTACACTATACAAATCCTTAACTTGTAAAGACTATCAAAATACTTCATGAATAGGGATGTTTTAAGCATGGTTATAATCATAAGGGGTTCTTGACAAAGAAATAATAATAGTATGACAATTTCATACCATTGTGTACTTAGATATGCATGGGGTGTGAGTACTTATAAATACCTATAGCTAGCGGTGGTTATATTAAATCATTAAGTCTCCTCGGGACCCAAAACTATAACCCTATTAAAATAGTCTTCTAAGAAACAGAGCGAGATGTTTAAATGAATGTTATAACATGTTTTTGAGTTCTCTATTTCTCTACAATGATTGACTGACTATTAGTTATATGAAATTAGGTATTATATACTTGCAAGTGGCACATATTATAGGAGTGTTAATATGTATAAATGATTGGCTATATAAAAATGCATTGTGATGCATGTTAATTAGTTTTATTTCCTTGAATGCAAGTATGCAATTTGGAATTAGGGTATAGTTGGGTGGTATAATCCCATACTTAATTTTTATTATGTATGTGAGTCGTTTGGTTTTTGAAAAAGTAATCTTGGTTACATGTATTTATATAGTTGTGAACTATGATGGTATAGGATATCGTAGAATAGTACAATATAAATATATATTAAACCCATATAATATATACTGTAATTGAAATGTTTAGATTCACACCTACATTTGATTGTTTTAATGTACGTCTATTGGTTATTACTAATTATAGTATGTTTTGTAATAGTTAGAAGGACTTTATGTATTCATGCATACAACCCTAAATATTTAACGAAATCTATGTTAGTGTATTAGTGTGTTCTATGAAAACTATTTTTATTTTGTTATACCTAGTTTCTATTGTGTATTAAGATCATTTTACTATGATTGATTGTGTAAAACTAGTAGTTAAGTCTTAGGAAACTAGACTATGGTAATATGGATTATCATAGGGTATCATATGTTTGGAAACTCATTTTGGTAGTGAAAATCTATAGATAAATGTGTAATTACTTAGATGGTATAAACTATAGTCGTTATTTTTAGTATGGGATAGAAAATAATGTAAGATTCATTCATATATTTGATGGAATAAATATATGCTTTGATTACTCCTATGACTAGCATGTTATATGATGTGTTTATTAGTAGGATTCAAATGAAATAAATCTTATGATTGAATGGTGTTTGAAAAATCTGTATTGTTGATATAGAGTAAGGAGTGAGATGGACTTCACTAGCTTACTAGTATCACAATGACAGATGAAGACAGTCCGATCAAGTGGTGTGTATGAATTTGATTATTCTAGATCATTATCATTTATTATTTATAAAACTTTGGGTCAAAGTATGTTTATTAAGACATTAACATTTAATGAGTATGATTTACATGTATGTGTAATATCTTGTAATATATCAAGTTTTCTATGATACATTGCATTTTTAGTTTAGATAGAAATCATACAACACACGGGTACTTGTTTGTCTCTTTGGATTCTTATATCGTCACTATCTACTCATCCATGAATAGAGGGCCATTTCCTAATGAAATTAGTGTAAGGGATCATTGGTCCGCGGTTAGTATAGAGAAGTGCTTAGATTATGCTATCCCTCTCCACAATAGTACTATTTATCTAGATGACACTTGAGATTACCATATATACTTGAAGTTTGATAACTGTGCTCCGAAAAAGCCATGTATCTTATTTTTACATTGTATTATATTGTATTTATTATTGAAAATTATCATGAAGAATTTTAATTTGTGGTTATTGCACATTGAAAATGGTGAGTATACATTTGTATCAGTTGTGGCTAAGTTATTATGATTACCTTATTTATTCGCTTTATGACATGTACTCTCATATATTAGAGATCAGTATTATGTGATGTATTGTGCTTGTTACTATTATCACACCTTGTGTATTTATTATGGTCTCTGTAGATTCTTGTGGTGTAATCTATATTTAGTATATGTGTTTAATTTTTTTAAAAATCACGTATTTCTATATCTAACCTAGTGGGTTTGTTACATGTGATATCAGAGGTGTGGCTTAAACTCTAGAACCTAATGAGTCCATTAGCATTTTTGTGTCTTTATGTTCATATATGTGAACCTAGTGCCATGAAGTATTACACTAGTATTTTATATTTATGGTGCCTCAGTGCAAAACCATGTACACCATCATTGGAGTTTTCAGACTTGATAGATCCTCTTGTATGGGTTAGTAATATTTTGTAAGTGTGTGACATTCATGAATTGTGTGTGGTATAGTGAATGTGTATACTTAGGAGCTCTAGTACCCTCTTAGAATTGCTATAATATTGGATTATTGAATGTCCCAATGGTGATGGTTATATATGAGGCTTGGGTAGATGAGCATATAATGTAGTTCATGAGTTATGAACAAAAGATTTGTACCATAATTCAATCACTTAGATTAAACACCTCGAGTGTGATTACATCCTTCTTGGTAATCAAGTCACCTTCATCATTTGTGTTTTGTGTTCTGAGTGTTTATAAGTATGAGACGTTTCTCACTTAATGTATATATTTGTTCTTTAATTTTTATGCCTTATTTTCACTAATCCTAGGAATGGAAAATCCTATAAGACCAATTTAGTTTTGGTCCCACCTAATGCAATGGGAATTTTTTTATAGTAGAGTGATGTTGTCTTGGTTGAGAATTCTTATGTTTTAGGAGCATGTTTATGGTTGGCACCCTTTAATTTATGTGGTTTAGGAAGAAGTGTCATCTCTCTTAGTTAGCTTAGAGATGAGTTGTTATCATCTCATTGTCTTTTGACGTCATTATAGACTACTGAGAGGATCCATATTTCCATGAAGTGGATTTAGTATTTTCTTAAATGGGAACTCATTTTTGAATTGTTGTTTGATGATATTCCCTTGAAGTTTGTGGGGAAATGCATTCTAATTCTTTCTGAGAGAGAATTTGTAGCATTTGATGAGTTGATACATCTTTATGGATGATATTTTACTTATCTCAATTGTGGAAATGGTTTGAGATACCATACTTACAATTTTGGTAAGTAGGAAGTGTTTTTGGAAACATTAAGTTGTGGTGTTTCCCTTTACCCGATGAAGGTATGTAGAGGTTTTCTTTTGAAATGATAGTTCCCTGCTATTCACTTACGACTCTTTAGAGTCACTACTTTATCTAAATTATGATTTTAAGACCATGTGGGGTGGCAAACCTTGAATTATATATAAAATTTTATATTATGAATTATTATGTTATTATTCACCCTTGATTAGATCTATGTTGTTCTTTTTTGACTTAAATAATGTTGATTTGAAGTGTTATTTTTGTACCTTTTGCTGGAAGTGAGTAGGGTGTAGATGTGCAGAACGTCATGTCAATCTTGGAGTTGTGATAAAAAATTTAACTTGTTGCATTCTAGCCAACCAAGCAGGGAGATATTGTTTCGTTTGTTCTTCTATAAAGTTGAAAGGATGGTGTGATCTTTGACCTATGTATGTTATGTTAATTTTAACATTATTTTATCTTAACAATGAATATAACACTATAGGTTATGTTGTGAATAAGTTGTTAGTTATGTTTGGCTAGTGGTGTTTTAATATAATTACAGATGATTTTATGATTTTCCTTGTATGTATGTTGATATATCTAGAATTATTTAGAATGTATGATTACTTGCTATGATATAATAGTATAGATTTATGTTTCATTGAAACCTTATACACATTATGGAGATCATCAAGTCATGGAGCCCTGAGGGAAGAGTGGTGAATTAAGAAAGTAATGGTTTTTACTGATAAGATGATATCCTAATTAGACTCACATTGACTTGGTTGTTACTGAATTGGATCTAATAGATGGACGTGTCAGATTCAAACATTGACAGGTAGAACTTGTCAAATTTAATCGTATGGTCATACGCATGTATACTATGGACAGGTATTCCATAATTTTGTATACATTAGAAATATAATATTTTTAGTTTATATTCATCATAATACTTATCAAGAGATCTGATTGAGTAGTAACAGTATTGACATGTTATACTTATCCAAAGCTATGCGGTGTAATAATAGTATTAACAAATACAGAACATTTTTGTCAGGTTCCCTAAATACTTTTTTTCAAAATGTGAAAAACACTCTCTAGATTATAGAGATGTGTAAAAGGGTTAAAAGATTTTGTGGAACTCTCCTTGATAATTTATTTAGCTTGTATGATGATCTTGTGTACTCTTAAAAGTCAATAAAACTTTCACTGAGATATGTGGGACCCTTCAAGATAACAGAAGTGGTCAATCCTATAATATATAGGCTTGTCTTTATGGTGTTGGACCCTGGGGTGGTCATGATAGAATCAATCAGAGTAAGTATTACTTGCAAACCATATTTGCTTAATAGGGAGATGTCATTAAGCAAGGTCTTACGAGACTAATACTCTGGGAATAGTGCAACTTGAAGAAACTACGATGAATTTTACAAGTAATTTTTTATTTATTTGCTTAATTTGATATTGTATACAATGATATTGCTTGCTAAATAATGTTTTTAATTCCAAAATTATGTTTGAATAAGAGTTATAAAGGATGATGACTAGCTTTAGGGGGAATAATTTTACATCTTGATTCCTCACCAGGCAAACTTGTTATATTATTTTCGGAAATCTACAGTTAACAAATTCAGATTTGGTTATATTTTTGATTGAGCTTAAGATTTATGTTATTATGGGATAATAGAATATTTCTTAGATACATGATGATAAATGATTGTTTACTATAAGTTGGTTGATATGTGCACTTACATTTCAAGCATATTAATGTATTATTATAGTTATATTTAACATTATATGGTTATCATGTGATATGATTTAATTACTTGCATGTTGTGGGGTGAACACATGAGAACTCATCCCTCAGAGCGTGCTAGAGGGAGAGCATCATCAGAGAGGGTGACATAGATGGAGACATCGAAGGTCAACATAGAGCTGGCAAAAACCCTGCACACACCATATTAGTTAGTATATAGGAGAAATGCATTAAAAATAATTGCTTATGATGTGTTTATTTCTTACTTGGAGAGTTGTTTTTTGTGGTTTGTTGGAGTAAGTAAAATATCATTATGAATTTTTTTGCGTGTTTAACTTATTTTTCCATTAATGATGGTAGGAATAATTTTGGCAAAAGTAAATTTAAAAATACGGGTTAAGTAAATTTCAAAATTACCATTTAAAATTATATATTTGGATGCTAGTTTAATTTAATAAAAATTAGGGAGTTTAGCATTAAATATTTAAAGTACATTAAAAAATAAAAATTTTAATGAAAAGAAGAAAAAAATAGAAAAGACATTAAAACATTAAAAAAGAAAGAACGAAGTAAAAATTAGAAAATCTAAAAAAGAATTAAATATAATAAAACAACAAAAACGAAAAAATAAAAATCTTTAAAACAAATAAAGCTATGCCTATTTCATGTAGGAAAATTATAAAAAATGGATCTCATGTACTTAAAGAGAAGAAGATGAGAAAGGGAAGAAAAGGGCGTTGCATAGGGAGAAAAGACAGTTTTTCAGCAAGCAAGTTATCAAGTAAGTGATGTACTTCAATTCTAATAAATATGTTGATTGATAAAATAGGTAGGAAAAGTAAAGAAGGGAGTTGTTTTGATTTGAAAACCTGTATAAAACTAGAAAGAGATCATTGAGGTTTATAGTTTATATATTATAAATATATTTATCAGATCCAATCTTTGTGAGTTGTAGTTACAAACCTGTAGAATGCTAATATAATTAACATTGTAATGATGTCGACTTGGGGAATAGTCAACTAAATCGGTAATAAAACAAAGATCGTAGTCTTTTGGCATTGTTGTATACCAAGAAATTAACTCCCAACTCTATAATTTATGCCTACTTTGATTTGGTAAACATGTATTATGTTTATCCCTAAGCATGTTATATAAGACAGTCATATTTATTGGGCGTCACCTTATTTTTCCAGATACCAAACTTTAAAAAAAAAAATTAAATAAAATAACAGTAAATTAATAGGGCAGAGATAATATTTTTGTTCTGAGAGTCTACCTCTGTGCACACTAGGCATCACTATCCCTTTTTAGTTGGAAGTATAATAGGCACAAATAATTGTAAGAACAAGTGCATCGTTGAAGACTAGCATCAATTATATATGTATCTCACAAGGCAGTCTAAATGGCGTGTTTAATATTGGAAACTTTTAAATATATACAATCTTTTAACCTATTAATTTACATAGTTTGACTTCAATATATTAAATTTAATACAAACATTCAACATAACTGAGATGTTGACATTGAGCGATGATCATTATTCTTATAAACAGCTCTGGGAGAGTCATGTATCACATGTTATATGATTATTATCTACTTGCAAAGTTTTGTCTCAAATAATAATCATGATACATAATAAATAATATCATATAGCTCTATAAGTATTACCTATTATCAATCTATAACTATATGATAGATTATTACGGTCATAAATGTATAATATAACTTTGACACCATAATATCACTTTGATACATATGATCATTAATGTCATTGTGTGATACCATAGATTATCATATGGTCATTATGGTCTCTTGATTTGGCAATGTTAAATATGATGGAACAATAACTATCATATTTTAAAAGTGGGATGGCATTTGGATAATGTATTAGATGACTAATGTTAACACGGCTCAGTTAATGAGATATTATTAGCGTTAATTTTAATATCAAAATGTTACATAAGTGCTAACTCATCAATAATCAATGTAGGAGGAATTATACACTTGTTTATTTAACAAGGCTATATCAAATTTATAGTAACACAATGTAATTGGGTATTTATCAGTTTTGATACGTCATATTGTACCAAAAATGGTTAATATTGTTACAAGCTATATGTATTGACGTTAATGAGTATATTGGAACATAGTCATCCTTAGGCCTTTTGAGAATTATAGGCATGTACATAAAGTATATATTGATTTGTTGTGATCTTGTGTTCTTTGAGTATACTAATATGTATGAGGGCCTATCCATAGATAGTTATGTAGATAAAATACATTAAAATGCAAGCCTTTTTCATAGTTATGACCAGTATATTATCATGGCTTGAGTGTATCATCTATCTAAGTGGTTGATGATGCAATTGTGTTTCTTATAAAAGCAATTAATACATTGTCAAATACTGTCAGGCAACCTTGGTGCAAAATACTAAGTTGTTTTGAAAACTAGATTATGGAGTTTTGTATGTTTTGGATAATCAAGATGGAAACCTATTTCAATCAGGGACAAAAATTATGAATAGATTATTACACTATAAAAACCCTTAACTTGTAAAGACTATCAAAATACTTCATGAACAAGGATGTTCGAAGCATGGTTATAATCATAAGGGGTTCTTGAAAAAGAAAGAATAATAGTATGATAATTTCATATCATTGCATACATATATATGCATGGTGTGCAAGTACTTTTAGATACCTATAGATAGGGGTGGTTATATTAAATCATTAAGTTTCTTAGGGACCCAAAACTATAACCCCAATAAAAAAATCTTCTAGGAAATAGAGTGAGATGTTTAAATGAATGTTATAACGTGTTTTCGAGTTCTCTATTTATCTACAATAATTGACTAACTGTTAGTTATATGAAATTTAGTATTGTATACTTGTGAACGGTACATATTATAAGAGTGTTACTATGTATAAATGCTTGGCTATATAAAGGTGCATCATTATGTGTGCTAATTAATTTTATTTCTTTGAATACTAGTATGAAGTTTCAACTTAGGGTATACTCAGGTGGTATAATCTCGGACTTACTTGATTGCTATTATTTATGTGAGTCATTCGATTCTTAAAAATATATCTTTGGTTATATGTATTTATGTACTTATGAACTATGATAGTATGATATCATAGAATACTACAGTAGAAATGTATTCTAAACCTAGATGGTACATACTATAATTGATATATTTAGATTCACACCTATATTTGACTATTTTAATATATGTATGTTGGTTATTACTATTAATAGTATGTTTTGCGATAGTTAGGACTTTATGTATGTGTGCATATAATTTGAGAAGTTTAACGAATGTTATGTTAGTGTATTAGTGTGTTCTATGGGAACCATGGTTTGTTTCATTTTATTTAGTTGCTTGAATATAAGATGTGTTTTCATGACGTTATGACCACTTTACTATGATTGATTGTAGAAAACTAGTAGTTAAGTCTTGGGATACTAGACTATGGTAATATGGGTTATCATAGGGTGTAGTATATTTGAAAACTCATTATGGTAGTGAAAATATGCAGATAAATGTGTAATTACTTGAATGATATAAACTATAGTCATTATTTCTAGCATGGGATAGAAAATAAGGTAAGATTCATTCATATGTTTGACAGAATAAATGCATGCTTCGGTTACACTTATGATTAGCATGTTATATGATTTTTTTGCTAGTAGGATGCAAATAATATGAATCTTATGGTTGAATGGTATTTGACCAATCTGCATTGTTGATATGGAGTAAGGAGTGAGATGGGCTTAATGGTATCATAATGATAGATGAAGGCAGTCTGATCAAGTGGTGTGCATGAATATGATTGATCTAGATCATTATCATTTATTATTTGTGAAACTTTGGGTCAAGGTATGTTTAGTGAGACATTATCATTTTTTGATTATGGTTTATATGTACGTGTGATATCTTGTAATAGATCAAGTTTTTTATGATCCAATGTATATTTAGTTTAGATAGAAATCATACAGCACACAAGTACTTATTTGTCTCTCTGGATTCCCATGATGTCACTATCTACTAATCTGTGAAGGGAAGGCCATTTCTTGATGGGGTTAGTGTCAGGGATCTTTGGTCTGTGGTTGATGTAGAAAAACACTCAGATGATGTTTTCCCTTCTCACAACAGTATTACTGATCGAGATGACACTTGAGATTACCATAAATACTTGAAGTTTGTGAACTATTCTCCAAAGAAGCCATGTATCTTATTTGTACATTGCATTATATTGTACTTATTATTGAAAATTGTCATGACAAATTGTAATTATTGGTTATTGCATGATAGTGGTGACTGTACATTTGTATCAATTATGGCTGAGTTGTTATGATTTCCTTTTTCATTCACTTTATGGTTGTACTCTCATGATATTAGAAATCAGTATTATGTGATATATTATGCTTGTTGTTATTATCACACCTTGTGTATTTCTTATGATCTCAGTAGCTTCTTATGGTGTAATCTATATTGGTATATGTGTTTAATTAAAAAAGAATAATGTATTTCTATGTCTAACCCAACGAGGATGTTACAATAAGAAAAAATTATAATCAATCCTTTTGTCCTAGACAAGGAGAATTTTTTTTCTTAACCTGGGTCTGATATCAAAATGTGGGATCCCATATATATAAAATTGAGTTTGAGTTTTTGAAGTTTATATCTCAAAAGGTAAAGAGAATAAGGCGTAAGAATTATCAAGGCTAACAAAGTTATAAACACCTGACAAGGGAAAAATTAGCTTTGATTCTTCACTAAAGTTTTAAATCAATTCAAAAAAACTCGACAACCTTACTTATTAAAATTTTCACAATATGTAATAAACAAGATAACTCATTATCACAATTTCATTTAACCCCAAGATATATATTGAAATTATTTGAAGGCCTAAGTTATTAAATGCCTTAACAATTTCACAAAAGCAAGTTCCCTTACTAAAACTCAAGGCTTTTGTCTAAATAATATGAATAACAAAAATTACATACATCATCATAGATAATATTGCAACATAAGATGTAAAATTTTGTATAGGTCTTCATTTAATTAAATTTAAAATCCAAACCCTAAGAAATTTTCAGCGTATCACCAAGTTCTAAGTAGCAATTGTTTCTAAACCCAAAATCATATCCTCTACAAAGTGATAAGCTAACTTAAAGGTAATTTTATTCAATGTAAGAAGTCGAAACAAGTTGTCATTCTAAACTTATCACCAATATGTAGTTCGATAGTACTAAAATGACTACTGAATCTACTAAATACACACGAATAAAATATTTCAGGAATTTCTACATATAAAATATGATTAAAAGCTAGTATTCAATTTCACTATTCTTACAAATTTTATAATAATGACATGACCAAATAATTAATTGATTTTCCATCTTGTATTTCACTTCGGAGTTTTAATCATCACTATTATTATTTGCTTTCACTTATATATATTAAAAAAAGAACTCTACTAATTTAGTAATTTCTATGGTAAAACATGTATGTTGTATTTAATTCATCAATCATATGCATAAAATGGAACAGTTGTACTAAAAGTGTCCATTTATGTATAAATAGAACAACTAAATTGAATTTATTCACTTGTAAATAAGATATGGATTAGTTTTACAAAAATCACCAATTTATATAGAAACAAAGCAACTGAATCGTATTTATCCATTTGTATACAACGAATAAAAAAATGTATACATATCATCAATATATTCTAAAAAACCTATAGTTGTATTAAAATTTCCAAAACGATACAACTCCACTGAAAAATCTTTAGTTCATGTTTAATATCCTTTCAATATTCTTTTGAATATGTTCATAGTCCATATTCCACAATTCTTTATGTTTTCTTAATTCATTCTTTTTTATTCATAAATATATAGATCCTATGTTTATATTAACCATACATACTTTATGTCAAACAAATTTCATTACATGAGCGTATTTTGCTACATATGGTTGACTACCAACCATATTTATAACATTATTCAGTTGTAGGGAACTCACTATAATGACCCTCTGATTGGGTACCAAAGAAACACATAGAATTTTTTTTTACATTACTAGTTCCTTATTAGGTCCTTGAACTTCCTCAACTCTAACTGGTATTCATAATTTCTCGCTAGTCATGATATCATCCAATGGTTTCATAATTTCTGACTCATTTGGAGTTTCATCTTACACTTAATTTATCCAATCAAACAAAAATACAATGGCAGTTAAAGTAATAGACATCATATGCATTACTATATATTGAGTTAACATAAGGAGTTTACCATTGATAACAATTCAAACACTAAACAATTTTATAACATATCCTTTGCAAGGAATAAATTATACTTTACTTGCATGATTATCTAGATTAAACCTTGGATCAAGTATTAATATACCACTCCAATTATATTAACAATTTACTTATATGCAAGTAACCAGATTAAATGATTTTACTACATCATTACACAAAATCCAAAGTTAACAACAATGAAAACATGTTTGCCAAGTCACTATACAAGATAGACCTCGGTATCTTCATACAACTAGTTCCTTTACAAATGTATGACCTATGGTCTACTTATTCTATTCAAAATTAATTATTTCATGCAAAAGAAAGATTTCAGGTTTGCTACAGGTATGTTCCAACCATATAGAATTCAATACCACCTAGTATGAATCCTCTGTACCAAGGATAAATTATGATCCATATATTATGAGAATGATAAACTACACCATTTGAGTAACTAAGTAAGATTAAAATACACCATCACAAGTGAGAAGCAAGGTGTTATTTAACAACATGGCATACAACCCTAGGAGTTGTCAACAATAAGACAATCAATACATAAGGTTCGTTACAACTCTGAATGTAGGAATATCCACAATATAAGTTAAGGAACTGACAAATGATACCATCCTTACAATTTGAACATAATCATAACACTTTTATAACAAATCCTTAATTTGGATTATGCACTTAAATAACAGTGCAAAAGAAAGACTCAATAGATCATTATTCCAAAAACTGATCAAATAAAAGTGTTTGGACACCAATGTGCTAAATTCCCAATCCCTCAATTATTATATTGAAAATTACATTGAACTAGCAAGTGACAAATTACATTCGTAACACGAGAAGGTACCAATAGAAGTACACTAAGTTTATTGCATTATTTCACACCTATGGTTTTTTCTACAATAATGAGACATAATTTCATGGAGGGTGTGTAATGACACCTCAAGTTGTACTTAGAATAATGTAGTTTATTTTTAACTAAATACTTTACATTCATTCAATATAAACATACTTAACAACTTATCTAAACAATAACTTGATAACAAATCTAAATTTAAATACTGATATGCAATATAAATTATTACAACTATAAGGAAAGTAAATACATTAAGACTCAGCCATGGCTGGTCCAATAATACAACAATTATTGATCAAATATATACAAATATTTTATAATTACTTTTCCTTTAGGTATTCTACCTTAATACTAGAAATAGATACCATGCCCTTCGAAGCTTGAGTTGAATTAACTCATGTATCTCTGACAATCTCAAGGGTGGTCTCTAGGTAATTATTACTGTTGTGGGGAGGGAAAGCATTTTCTGAATGCTTTTCTACACCAATCACGGACCAACTAACCCCCACACTAATCCCATCAATAAATGGCCCTCCTTTCATAGATGAGTAGATAGTAATGGTGTGGAAAACTAGATAACAAGTAAGTACCCAAGTGTGTATGATTTCTAAAACTAAACATGTAGTGTATCATAGAAAACCCGTTTTATTACAAGATATGGTATTGACATGAAAATCATACATACCAAAAGATAATGTCTCATTATAAATTATTTAATGACAATATTCATACTAATTAATTCCTCCTAACAATCATATCACATCACATGTTAAATATAAGAGTAAAGAAAGTGTACATTTATTCCATCAACGCATGAATGAATCTTACATTATTATCTATTCCTACTCAGAAATAATGCTTATAGTTTATACCGCCTACGTAAAAGTTGAATTACATTATAGTTCCCTAACTACTACAATCAGATTCATACGACTACATCTAATGATATCCCACATTATCATAGTCTAATGTTTTAAGACATAACTACTAGTTTTTCCACAATCTCTCATATAAAGTAGTCATAAATTCATGAAATCATAAGCTATTATCCAAGTAAGTATATAAAATATATCAAGTCATAAAAACATATAAAATTCTAACCCAACATTCGTTTACACTCTCAAGGTTATATGCACCTATACTTGATGTCCTACTAACTGTTACTAACAAAATGTTCAAGTAAAAACCATCACATATATTTAATCATTCAACGTAAGTGAGAGTCTAGACATACAACTACAGTATGTACCGTCTGAGCATATATATTTAAGTTGAATCATTCTATGATATTTCATATTATCATATCTCATTGTGCATGAGCACTCTACTCAAACATAAATAATCAATCTTACACTATAATTATTAAACAAAAAATTCTAGGATTATACCACTTAGATATACCCTAGATTATACTGCATAATAATAATAAGATGAAGACATAATCTTTAGATGTTAGGAATAACTTAAAAATTGATGCAAAATAATTTCACAAAATTATAATAATAATAGATATAAACAAAGATGCATAAAAAACAAAAATAAACATGCATAATAAGCAGACCAAATTTAACATGGTTCACCCAATGTGGGCTACATCCACTAAGAAACACTTGCTCAATTTTTATTACAAGCTACAAGAGTACAATCCACTTTCAGATCAGTCTTCTCACAATTACAATGCATAAAATATTATTTGGAGCTGCACTTGACAAACCCTCCTAAATTCACACCTAAATTCATATACTTTGTTCTTCCTTCTCAAACCCTTGTTCTTATGATATATTACTTACGAAATGTGTATCTATATATAATACATCAACAAAATGACATTACAAAATAATGGGTGCTAAAACCATGGGCAAAATCAATCCAAAATGGTTTTTCATTAAAAGGGATCCACAATAAGAACTCCAGGGAGAATACATAAAGAGTATACAATACATTTCAAATGTGTAGTATTTGAAATACATTATAATTTTATAAATAGGCTCCACAACACAACACGATGTACTATTTTATTCTAGAAAAGTCAAATCACTTGCACATAAAATATTCTCACAAATATACTTCACACAAGTTTTCATCTATACATGACTCTAAAAATTTGACCTTGACGACATATTGCATAACACATCACTTGATCGAATTATCTGTCTAGCCTTGGTGGTGCTACTTAGGCTACTGAAGTTTGTCTCACTACTTATTAGCATTATCAATGCAGAATCTATATTAAACATATATAACATAGCATATAAATTAAATATTCGATAAGATTCTTCCTATACTAGGAATAAAACATTCAAAACAATTTATTTATCAATCAAATGTATAATGAATATAAAATGTGTTATTTTCACATAAATAATAACACAAAAAAACACAATCCATATAATATCATACCATTCGGGAATGCTTTAAACAGGAACTATCATTGCATGTATGTCAATAGTAACATTTTAATTAATTTTCAAACAAAAGATTCTTTCAGAATATCTCTAATAATAGCATAAACAAGCTATTTATGAAAATATTCATAATTCATACATGTAATTCATTCACAGTTTCAAATTAATCCATAATCCTTCAATTTATAAAGAATCACATTAATCAAAAACTTTATCTATAGAAACATGTCATACCAATATCCAACAACATCTCTTTCTAGTTTAATATTTAATAGTGTACATCAAGTTTATTCATCAGCGTATGATTTACTATTCTATTCTAATATTACACCTTTTAAATGGTCACTACCATTAATCAAATATATGACTTGATAGATATACCTAATGACCCAATAAAATAAGTACCCAGTTACTATATTTTAAATGTTGTCATAAGTAAAATGCAGCCAAGCTACATATTAATAATATAAGGTAGTCATAATAGGACTCTACCCACATACAAATAAACATGCAAGTCAACTCTATTTTAACACTGGCAAAAATATCTATATATATAGATGTTAACTGAAGTTTGTAGACACATCCTAAACATATATCAGAATTTAACCAACTACAATATTGGACACCATCCAAATTGGTGATATGTAGTCCAAATGAAATCTTCCTAAGATGCGGCTCTATATAATTTGAGATGCTAACTAGGAAGGTAATACACCGTAAAAATAATATAAAAATAAACTCAGCCAATACAAAAAAAATAGGCATTGCCTTGTTTTTCTACTACATGTTAATAAAGGTAAAGCTCTTCATAAATATAAAACACAGTCTATAAAATATAATATGCAAGCCTAAAAAGAATGTAATGTTATCCAATAAGAATGGAATGCTTCCAAATTGGAATGGAATGCAGACCAATTTTCAAAGGAACATAGAAAGCATAAGGTGTACTCTCAAATGTAAATTTTCAAACTTAAGACATAGACCTACACAAACCAAAAATAATCCTTAAACAACTAAATAAATGTTAATAAAGTTAAAGCTCTCCATAAATATAAAACATAGTCTATAAAATATAATATGCAAGCCTAAAAAGAATGCAATGTTATCCAATAAGAATGGAATGCTTCCCCATTGGAATGGAATGCAAACCAATTCTGAAAGGAACATAGCAAGCATAAGGCGTACTTACAAATGTCAATTTTCAAACTTAAGACATAGACCTACGCAAACCAAAAATAATCCTTAAACAACTAAATAAAAGGACTCAATATATAGAACATGAGATGCTCCATATAATGAAACATAGGCTTTACTATATAAAATACAAGATAATTAAATAGTTTAAGATGCAAACCTAAATAAATCAGACATTGGTCTAAATAAGTGGAACACAAATCTATTTATGAAATGTAGTCCCAATAATATACGACGTAGTTTAAATTTTGGTGGAACACAGACCTTCTTTTGTGTAACGTAGTCAATTATAATCTGACGTAGCCAAATATATCCATATGATATTGATAGTTCAGTCCAAATAAGAGAAACACAGCCAAAGGTATATATACTACAGTTCATTCAGTAAGTAGGATGTTGGTCATTCTATTTATACAGGACATTACTAAAACAACTATGGTGTTGGCTATATATTTTTTACTGGTGAAAAAAAGGGTAGGACGCAGTCATAGATAATATGTTACTCTTTAATCTATACATCATAGTATAAGTTCATAGAAAATATAAGTCATATCATCTGCACATAGAAATTTAATTAAAGAACCCACCTCTGAAACGTTGTATGAGGAAAATGCCTTTCTCTTGATTTCTCCAATCTTTTTCTAAGTCCACCTCTTCTTCTACTATCTACTTCTTCCTCTTAATTTACATCTCTTATTTTCAACTCTCCCCTTAAATTTATAAAATTATCTTTCCTTCCATCTACTGTGTTCTCACTTTGCATGCAATCTCCCTTCATTTTTCTCCCATGAATGCCATTTTACTTTTCTTTTATTTTTATTAATTGGAGTTATCTTTTTATTAGATCCATAGTCTATCCTCACATCATCTTGCTTAAAATATATTAAAGCATTTAGTTTGCTTACCAAAGATCATTACTACGCCATATTTTCCTATGCTATCTCAACATAAGACTAGGTTGACTTAATTAGATAAAGATTTCTAATTTCACTTTCAATGCAATCTCATGCATGTTTTTAAAATACTAAATTTAGCTCAACTTACTCTAATTTATTCTTGAAAATAAAAAATCTATTTTCTGATTTATTCTTGAAAATCAAGAAAATTAAATTAAATAAATCTAATGTAATCAAAAGTAAATCCACATACAAATATAACCATAAATAATATTTCTTGAA
The DNA here is from genome assembly GCA_037957365.1 of Torreya grandis. Lineage (NCBI taxonomy): Eukaryota > Viridiplantae > Streptophyta > Pinopsida > Cupressales > Taxaceae > Torreya > Torreya grandis. The sequence continues at coordinate 5,075,229 of JARHVA010000462.1, forward strand.
CTATGCACTAACATTTTATGCATATAACATTTAAAATATAATGTGTGTATGTGTGTGTAGGGTCACTAGTAATTCATCTTTTATCTCCTCAATCGTCTCATCTAGTCTATCGTCTCCGATGATGCTCTCCCTCATCAAACTCTAAGGGTATGATCAATCCTATATTTACCTCATAACAAGTAGGTAGTTAATCTAAGTCATCATAAATATTAACTAATGATGTTAAACTAAAAAATACATATACAAACTGTATATAATAATAATATATTGATGTCACATCATGTATACTAATCAACAATATCACTGGCTTATTATAGTATATGTCAAAAAGTTCAAATCAAATCAATAATAAACAAATAATAATCATACTAATCCATGGATTCAAAGCTTATAAATCATAGGGTGAAATTGGGATGTGACAAGGATTTCAACAAAGATGTTTCAAATCAAGCCAAAGGTTACATCAATAATTCAAAAATAATAAAAATACTTTAGTGCCTTCAACAATCTTATCATAATAATTGCATAGTTGCCACATAATGTAGACATGCTGAGATAAATCTAACATTCAAAGGAAAGAACTTACCGTACAACATACTTTTGAGTAACGGAGTTCATCCAATATAACTTAACCCCTACATTATAGTATTGCATTAAATCAAGTTAGCACAACATTGGTAATGTTTTATCCCATCAAGGTAAGCAACTATGAATATTTAAATTTTTAAATCAATCAAAATAGATTATATAAGGTAATCAACAAGTAAAGAGAGGTTTTAGTGCAAACCTTGTAATTGTTTATAGTATATAACTGAACATAGGCCAAAATAATTTTCTCTTTTGGGTGAGTAAAATGACTAGCTATAAAATTAAGCCTACTCTCAATGCAAGCATTATTTATATAGTCAGTAAAGAGATTATTCACTAACACGTGTTGGGTTTTGACTCAGAATACATAATAAATTTAGCATTTCTAAAAAGTTGGGTAAACCAAGAGAAATCAACATTTAAATTCAATTATAATTAGTAAGGTAACCTTCATTATCCATGTATAACTCTATATAATGTATTTTTGTTTATGCTACAATAACCATGTGACTTTCTAGATGCAAGCAAGATCCGTAAGATACCATGTTATCCAACCTCAAAATATGAAAGTTAAAGTAATATAATGACCTTAAAATCTTCACATAACATCATGCCAAAGAGTAAAACTAATAATTTACTTCAACAAACCTGAAAACATAGTTGTCTGATATACTACATCCAATAACATAACATAGCCCATAAATTGATCAACAAGATAAATCACATATTTTAAATTTCTAATCATACTACAATTTGAACAAAAATGTTTATAATCTTTTATCTAAATCTCAAATTAAGACCCCGTATTACAGAGAAAATAATTCGTTGTTGTATTCAATTAAACTAACCATACTTGGCCATGGATAAGGCAACTTCATCCATAGAGCTACTCAATAAAACATATCCCTAGATGGTTTACACCGCACTGTCGAGTGTTATAACATTAAGTAACTAAATAATTCGATGTATACGATAATCAAGGTGTAAAGCTCAATTATAAATTATTATAAGACTCAATTATATAGTGACCAAACAAGAATGAATTCACATACAAGAAACCAATAATACTACAAAACACACTTCTAATACCAAATGAAAGTTTTAAAGTAACTAGAATCCTTCCAAAACACACATGAGCTTAATAGAAATCATTTATTAATTCACTTAACTTCCCATTAGGAGTATATGCCTCCGAAGGGCAAATCTGAAGTAGATGTCATGTATATTACAAACTAAAATAATAAATGATATTAAATGTAATGCATACATTAACTAATATCTATATATATTGTTGCTTACCAATACCAAAACCAAAGAAATAAGTCTACAAAATAGAAAGAATCAATTTTCTTTCCACTTGGAAAGCTAATTGTAACAATAATAACACAATAGTAAGGATTTCCAATCAACAAACTCAACATCTAAGAAAACATTCCATTCGTCACAAAGTAGTAGTTAAAAGTTGGGAAACAATCAAGATCCATATATAAATATACAATCATAAGCTCTATGAATATTTTCCACTACAAGGCATTAAAAAAAAATCTTTATGGGTTTAGTTTTATATTAATATAAACATTCAACCATAGTATTACGCTATACAAGAAAATCATACATCATACCTGATGCAAAAACAGTGTTATACCATGTATTTAATAACCAAATATATCTTTCAAATACATGTAAGATGAAATAAATCAAGGCCATCCCTCAGCCCTCCCCGCCCCCAATGCAGAGGTCATTTTTTATTATCGTGGGTGTAAATAAACAACCAACTAATTCAATACTCGGGTTCCACTTATTTTGTAAGTTTACAACAATTTAAGCATACAACACAGATGATGTGTTTTCACCCAGGGAAAACATATACCATACAATATGTAGAATTTAGGGGTTATATCCTGCTTTACTAATCGCTAAATGTATATTCAATGTATGTAAATATATTAAGCTAGAATAATCTACCAACATGGAGACCTTTTTTTACCATCATATACATATAAAGAATTCCCAACTATTCAATACACATATGCCACTACCAAATATGCAAAAACATCTTGGGTAATTTATATAATATTTTTGGCATACAACAGAGAAACTACACTATTACCCAAATAAACCCACAACATACAAAATGTAGAATGTAGGGTTTACCATGTTTCATAATAACTAATACATGTACAAATCTAAAAACATGCAAGGCAAAATGAAGCAAGAACATTTCCCATAAACACAAAAATCATTATCTACCAACACAAGCATATATCCATACACATATGCCCGAGGTTATGGCATAACTCATATGGGGCTCGAATATATAGCCACTAAGCCATAATAAAAAGAATACTAGAATTATTATTGGGAGATATTTATGGTGTAAATCATCTATTACAGTTCAGGTAGTATTAATACTCTTAAAATGCATACTTGAATTGCATCGCTATATATCTGAGACAATTGTTTAAGGATTACATGTTTACACCTTACTCACTTGGTAATATACATAATAAATACAACAAACCACCCAAAGGTGGACATATATGATTTGGGGCAACACATTATGCATAAACTAAAAATAATAACCCATAATTTGTTCCAGCTAATGGAAGACAATGCTAAATAAATAACAACGTCGAGACAAATAATATCTAAGTGTATATTAGATAGTCCTATACATGAATCATGTTACACATAGCAACACACTCTAAAATATGTGTTGAAGATATAAACTTAAACACAACTTAGGAAAGAAGATTATTCCATCCAAGGAAACTAACACATCTATTGTCTATGCAACCCTAATATATATGTTAGCCATAAAATAGATCAACATCATTTATACATAAGCATAATGCTTAGAAACTTAACAAAATGGGATATATATGTGCCTATAAATAAAAACCCAGGTTTTGTCATCTCTTTGCTTCTTTATGTCATCTTGATCGAATGACCAAGTGTGTGTTAAAAACTATCAAACCCCTATTTACTTCTCTCTCCTTCCGAGTTGTCTCCATGGCTCAAACCTCTTTCACTCCTCTACACCATAACCATAAATACAAGTTGCACACTTCTTAAAAATCCTAATACATGGTCCAAATGTCAACAACACAACGAATATATCCCTAAGGTCCCCTGTGACCCTTTTAATTTTGACTATATTAACCTTGGTACATGGTCTAAATCATATCCAATTTATTTATTAAAACATGACATTTGACCAATTGATTTGAAAAATCATGGCTTAGGACTAAGGATCCCTTATATTCAAGTTCCACTCACTAAGTGAAAGATACTTATAACCAGAGACTAAGCCCATGCCCTTTCATGTTAAATAAGACCACTAAACATTATTTTCAAAATGTGTATAGCCATGTATTGCTCTCGTAATAAGGGTCATATACAAGGTTTGAAGAATAAAAAATCAAGAAGCATAATTAGCCTACTACCAGTGACGACCTTAGAACATCAATGAAACAACAAGGTCAACTTGGTAAACCATGAACACAAGTGAAAATAATATGATCATTGTTATGACCTCACCTCATGTCTAAATCCTTTGTTAAATCACAAATAATATTAACAACAAAAGGCTATACCCCAAAAATGATCATGTTAATGCACTGACAACATATTCTACCAACACAAGTTTTCAATATTAAAGTGAATCAAATGAACTCTCTCAAATAAGAAACCACTTGTCGATGTACTAACAATAATAATTATACAATGAATCATCTTTAACAAGCACCAAGAATACCAAGCATCATAATTATAAAATAAATTAATGAGATAAGTCAAATATTAAGGCTAATCAAGATCCTTGGCCCCCCCATGAGCCCAAGTTACTCGAAATTCGAAGCTTGACCAACTTATTTAATAACATGTTTTCTACAATTTAATATGCACAATTGGCTATGAGTAGATGACAACCGCCTAACAAGGATAATGTGCAAGGAAAATGTGATTTAAACCATTAGCATAAGCATGTCGAAAGAAAATACACTACCCCACAATTCCAATAGGGGCTCCACACACTAGACATAATAGGGTCACAACTGCAATGAATGTAACGATCATGCAAAGATCAAACAATGGTTAAACAAGAGGGCACTACATATCAATTATTCCACATAACTATATAGCACATTATGATAACAATAATGAACCAAACATATAAATCATAACAACAAGTCGATCTCTGAAACTAAATATAATTAGTTATGCTTTATAGTGTTGATCACCAACAAGTGCCCTAAATCCTAACATAAGAAAAATAGGATGTTAGACTCACAAACCACAATGGTTTATTTTTCCATTAACTATCAATGATAAAAAGAACTTAAATACAACGAAAGCTTTTACCCACAATCATGATTTATTTAAAACCCTTAAACTTCTCAACATGCCTTTCTTAATAAAACAAATTAGTTACAAAATTATAATACAAAGCATAAACTCGATGGTTTTCAATGCAACCTAGTGATTCCAAGTAGAAAAATACAAAAATCATTTAAAACTAGAAGTTGTCTATTCAAATAAATCTTGTTGTGTCTTCAAATGACTTCACTAGTTTTGTCCCAACTGAGCCCAGCCATCAAAAGGTTATCAAGGCCCAACCCACCCCAAGCATTAGTTTGGGTACGGTAGGCTCTTGGAACACATGGCAATGCTAGAGATGAAAGAGAGGTGGAGAAAAACCCATTTATATTTTCATATTTTGTTTCATATTAAATTATCATTAACCTTGTTGACCCCTCAAGATGTCTTTCTAGCATCACTATAAAGGTTGTATATAACCAATATATATCTACATGATAACTTAGTGAATATTCTTAACCCAAGACAAACATAGCTTCGCTAGTAGGTCTTACTAGTATATGTGACTTTTATATTTATTTGAAACTTATTGTTCACCCTTATGACTTGAAAAAACTTACCCATTGGACTTTTTTTGGCCCCTTAATTTTGACCAAGTATTTGTTCCAATTTTGGGAAGCTTCACAGAGGGACCATTGTCCATTTTCATGCAAGTACCAACATGATGCAAAGAACCATGGCATGGGAGGACCATGGCATGAAACTAGTAGCATAGAAGTTGAAGGATACAAAAGGACAATGGTGTAGAAGGACCAACGTGAGAGAACCTAGTCAAGAGAATGTGACATGAGGAACTTGAGAACAAAGGAACCAGAACAAGAAATGAAAGACTTGGGGAGCACATAGGGAGTGGGGTGCGAGTAACATGGGAGCTATTTAAAGAATAAATCAAAATAGGATACTTTGACTCCATCAATCGGAAGCCTTGAACAACTCACAAGGAATGAAACAAATGGAAAATGAATGCATATCATAGAGCAGGCATCGAGGGATGCAGAGGGCTGAGTCTATAAGAAAAATTAATTGTAAAAGCCATGACTCAGTCTATTGAGAGTCTGTGTGCCATGTGTCTAATTTGAGTTAGGAATTTGACATTTGGATAGGGAAAAAAAAGTATACAAACCCCTATTTTAAGCATTTGCAAAAAGGGAATGGAAGGAGGAACCTTTGAAGATATAAGAAGTATTATCTTGTAATAAAAAATTACTTGATGAGAATTCAATGTTTATCATACGGTACTTTGAGCAATGGATTGTGAACTATGTTGAATATTGAAATGTGTTAAGCAATTAAAATTCATGAGTTTTTTATTGTATAATTAGCTAGTGATGGTAGCATAATATGTTAAAAATAATAGTAGGAAATTTATTTGACAAGAAACGAGTAAATACACCACGTGTTTCAAAGTCTTCAGGAACCAATCTTTCACTATGTATTTCAGGTGAACACGTAAGACTCATCCCTCACATGATAGGGCTAGCACGCTAACATATTTTGAAGAAGCTTTAGTGTCAATGTAAAGAGAGTACCCAACATTTTGGTTTTATTATTGGGACCCAAAGTAGTTGGAGCACAAGCATGGAAAATGTTTGAGAATATTAAATTAGAGAACATTAAAGAATGGATTACCAGTGTCGAAGATAATTTTGTGATTCTATATCTTGAGCCTAGAGTGTTTGCGTGACATTAGGTAGAATAAAACATCTACAGCTCATTGTATGAGACTTTTTTTTCTGAGGTCCCTATTCTTCTACATTCCTATATCTTAGCATATGCTCAAGGACAAACCGAAACCTTGGACAAAGACAGTTGTGGACACCAGAATGATAAAGGAGTTTAGCATGACTGAAAGTTTCCTAGATGTAAGTGATCAATTACTGGTGGAAGGATATTTAGAATAGTTACATCCTGGAATTCGCCATGACCACATATTCATGTCATAAGGAAGTAAAGTTTAATTTTATATGAGAACCAAGGGGATGATATCTTTCGCTATTTCTTTCCAAGATTAAAAATCTAATTATTGATCTTGGGTTGGAAACACTACCCATGGAAGGCTAAAATCTCATGTGCATGAGTCGCACATTTGGAGGGGAGAATTGGTTAGTTCAAGATTGTGGGTTCAACATGGTAGCAAGATAATGAGCACTACAAAAATGGAAGTATGATGAATCGCGACAGAGGATCATGGGAGTTATTGGCATGGGAAGAGATTGGGAGCACTCAAGGAGTGCTATGAAGAGCCCTAAGGAGCCAAATGTACATGAGGAATCCGTCACTTATGGGCCACAACCTTTGCCACTATTATCTTTCAAAAAAATGGGTTGGATCACTAGAGACAAACCCAGTACGAGTCAACGAGGCTCTCCTACCATAGTGCGTACTCATTCCTTCGAGTCAGATAGGGTACATATAAAGAATTTGGATACAAATAGTATAGATTTAGAAGCTGAAAGGATAAGGGAAGCTGAGACCAGGCCATTAGGCAGTAACTTAGAATATATATCTTTTTCTTTTCGAGAGAAGTCCATGGCATGTCTTGGAATGCCTGGAGGATCTGGCCAATGCCAGAATATAGGCCCCAGTCTAGGAAATCAACTCTACACCATGCCTTTCCCCTTGGGTACTACTTTTGGAGGCACTAGAGGAGGTACTAGAGGAAGCAGACCCCCTCCAAGAACAAGAGCTAGATCCTCTTAGCAATCATTTATTCAACCACCTATGATTTATTATGAAATGACATTGCACCTACCTGAGCATCGAGGGGTGGAAAATGCAGTCAAGTATGTTCCTAAGTGTGAACTGATTTGGAGGGCACATGGCATCATGTCCTCTGAGTGAAAGGCAACATAGTTTGCAAGCACCCTCTTATAATGTGCACACAAATGGTATCACAAATTCAATGCTCAATAAGTAGTGGTCAACTATGACCAGCTCAAAGTAGCATTTCTACAAGAATTTGATTTGTAAGTTTGAGCAACAAAGTATAGTGGTGTTGAAAGACATAAAGCAGGGACTTGGAGAGAGTGTATGGGAATATGATACTCAGTTCAAGACCTTGATTTCTAAGGTATCCTTTGAAATCAATCTTTCTCAATGTGCACAATGGTTCTTAGAAGGATTATTGTTACCTTTACAATGGACCTTGTCACAAATAACTTTTAGGAACGTACGTGAGGCTTTAGAGTTTGCCCTACATGTTAAAGTAATTAGAAGTATGGATACTAGGATTAGCCCTTTATGGAGGCATAAATAGTGTCCATGGCTTCTCAACTTGAAAAATTGATGGCAAACAATGCACATGAGACACGTAGTGGTATTTCGTGTACTGATTATAAAATTGAAGGACACACAAGAAACAACTGCCCGCATACAAACATCTGTGCAGTCCTAAAGCAAACATGTAAGATTTGTCATGATGACCATGATTTTCATTCCTATCCACTTTTATATTGAGCCATGAGCACTAAAGTATTTATGTATCATAAAATTTGTGATGCTTATACTCACAATACCAATGATTGTCATCTAATTAATGATATTCATGAGGATCGAGTACACGACATGCACCAAGCCTCAGTCACTAGTTCCCAAGACAATGGTGGCTATCATGAGCTTGGAAGAGGACGAGGATGAGGTGGTAAGTTTCCACCAAGGACTTACTATAAGTGTGGTTCTCTAGACCACTATCAGAGGGATTGCCTAGAATACCCAACCTATGCTTACTGCAAAAAAGACCACCAGCTAGAAGAGTGCCTAGATCTATATGTAGCCATTACAAAGGACCAAAATTAAAAAGGTACAAGTATGAATTGTATATAAAAACCTTAATGGCACTCTCAACCAACCATCCCTATTGTACATCAAGTCAATATTACTACTCACAGTGGGTGCCAGACGCAATCTACACCTAACCCAGTTGAAAAGGTATGTCAGGAAGAACCACACCCTAGGAAATGCCCTGATGCACTTCAGTAAAAGGATGTTCTTTACGATACAATGTCACTTGTGCTTGAGCTCCAAGGTGAAATTCAATACCTTAAGGATAGGGATATCACACAGTGCACTACAGTGCAAAGGGAAACCAAACCTCCAATAGTGTAGGATAGTTTCCAAGAACTATGCAAACGTGTGCTTGATGAAGACATCATTCCCTAGCTTAACACCTAGTTTAAAGGTGAAGCTTACTTACCAGATGAAACCCACACTCAGCTAATTTGACAAAGTAAAGATTTATATTTAAACCATGCTCAATTTTAGGAAAGTCCTAGTTATACTTCCTAAAAAAATAGAGAAATATTAGTTAATGTTGCTATCGACGGATAGGTAATACAAGATATTCTAGTAGATACTGGTACTAAAGTAAATGTTCTCACTAATGATGTCTATTAGAAAATGTCTAGTCCAATTTTACAACCTTTACCTCATGTCTTGTTCATGGTAAACAAGACTCGTACCACCTTATCAGAGTCCTTAATAATGCCACTATTTAAATACTTGGGCTTCCCTTCAAAGAAAATTTTGAGGTTTTGGAGCTGGTAGACGCTGATGATTACCCAACCTTACTAAGAAGGCCTTGGTGAAAAGAAAATAATTCAGATTTATGCTTTAAAAACTAATACATTACCTTTGAAAATACTGATCAACGCGTAATAATACCCTTAAACCAAGCATAAGGACCGTCCTATATTAAACCCATAAGCGCTAATGAAAACATCAGTAATTTGTATAATGTGAATACTCAACATGATGAACAACATGATCCAATACCAGATGATATTCTTCATTGGATGGATAATCTGTCTATCTCTGATACCACAAGCAATGCCTACAATTGTTGGGCCCTTGGTGATTATGATCTCTTTGGAAGATTGTGCTACACCATCAACAAAGATGAAAACATTCCACACTAGCTTCTTAAATGTCACAAATTTGTGCACCTCATGGGTTTAGCAATGCGAGGACCATTGTAGGGGCAACCTTTGGAGAGAATTAATGAAGCTCCATGATTCCAAGGACAAATGGAAGTGCATGAATTTATCCAGTGCCTCAAAGAGTTCTATGGTACCAAAAATGAATGGATGAGATCATAAGACCACATTTTTCATGGCACCACTGCCAGGTGGTAGCATATGCATAAAGAGTGCCTTCTATATTAGGATCAAATATGAGTTACCCTACATCATATATTCCACCATGATAATCAAATTAGAGGCACACTTATTATAGTCGCATAAAAGCACCTAAACCTCACCTTATGACCTGTGAAACAATATGGAGAGATAAGGAAACATGTTTACCAGAATCCTTATGGATCCATCCATTCTATGTAACATTTCACACTTGGGCATGGGCTTGGTACATACATGAGTAAAGGCACATGGGAACAAGGTTTTGACAGTTATAAAAGGAGAACATGATGTCAACACTTTCTTACTCTTCACCAAGGATAGACTTACACCTCACTCTTCAATCCATACATAAAGCAATCATTAGAGATTTGAATTTGATGGAAGACCACTTGCATCATAATCATCAAGAACATGAAGAACCATTGAGTTTATTAATTGAGCCTCCTAGATAATCAACTCTTACACCATCAACATTTTCTAGTGAAGAACGTTGTGAAGAACATCACCTGGGAAAGTAGAAGATCATATTTCAAGACCACGAAGGAAAAGGATCCACTCCATTCGATCCATTAAGTAAAAACTTTCATATTCCTATAAGTACTGGCTCATGAATTGTTCAAGACACCAATTCCCCCGTGGAAAATCCTTATCATGGGCCCATATAAATTATTCAACTATACATTGGCACATAGCAAGAACCTAAGGTAGTGACCATTGGGAATTGTTGGATCGAGATAGAAAAATTTTAACTCTTTGAGCTCTTGAAAGAGTATAAAGATGTGTTTCCAAGGAATTATAATGAAATGAAAGGGGTTCACCTTTCTCTTAGGAAAATGCATATAAAATTGATTGATGGCACTCATCCTGTGAAGAAATGCCCATACTGGATGAACCCTAACCTTCGAGTGTGCATGAAAGAAGAGATTGATAACATGCTTCACTTTGAATTAATTATTCCTATTGATGAATCTCACTGGGTGAGTCTTATCTTAATCAGTATCAATAAGGATGAGCGTATTTATATTTGTATGGACTATCATGTTTTGAATGCATCATGTGTCATCGATCCTTTGCCAACACCTTTCACGGAGGAAGTCATAGAAGGTGTTTCCAGTTGTGAGATATACTCCTTTACCGATAGGTTCTTAGAGTATCACCAAGTCTAGATAGCTAAGGAAAACCACTCCAAGACCATATTTGCTATGAATGGGGATCTTTTGCCTACATCATAATGCCTTTCAGCTTGAAAAATGCCTTGACAGTATTGTCACAGGTAGCAGTGGAGGCTTTTAAACATTTTATCCATAAATTTCTCCAAGTCTAATTAGATGACTAAACGGTATACGAGCTGATCAAGGACCACTATGTCAATATGAGGCTCATGCTTGAGCATTATCAAGTATTACAAATTTCCCTAAATCTAAAGAAATGCCTGTTTATGACACCATTTGGGGTACTCCTTGGGTATATCATTTGTAAAGAGGGACTCCTCATGGATCCAACCAAGGTCTATCATTCCTTGACTACCAATGCCAAATACTCATTGTGAGGTGCACATATTTTTAGGACACATGGGATATTAAAGGAAGTTCATTTGGGGTTATGCCAAGATAGTAACACCCTTAGAATAACTATTAAAGCATAATGAACAAGTTATATGAACTAATTATTACAAAGCAACTTTTGAAACTTTAAAGGAAAGACTAGTCATAACTCCTATCTTACAATTTTTGGATTGGACAAAACCATTTCATGTCCATATTGATGCATCTGGTATGGTATTTGGTGCAAACTTGCACAAACAAGAGGGAAAATTAGACCATCCCATCTATTTCACCAACAGGAAACTCACATCAACTGAAATGAACTATACCACCACTGAATGCGAGGCTTTATCTATGGTTTACACGCTACAAAAATTTAGACAATACCTTCTAGCCACACCATTTGTATTTTACACTAACCATGAGGCTTAAAAGTATCTCATCAACAAGCCCATTCTCCATGGAAGAATGTGTTGATGGATAGTTCTCTTCCAAGAATTCTAGTTTTTCATAGTAGTAAAACCTGGGAAAACCAATTATGGACATAATCATCTATCCTAAATTGAAAACAAAGAACCTCCACATGTTATAAAAGATGACCTTCTTGACGTACAGCTTTTCAAAGTTGATAGGGTGCCTAAAGACTTGGAGGATATTGAAACATTCCTCAATACTAGTTGTGCACGTAATTCTCTCACTTTAAAAGAAAAGAAACAACTTACAGTTCACACTACACCGTATCAACTCATAGCAGGATATTTGTACAAGATGGACCATGACATGGTACTATGCCATTGTGTAATGCAACATGAGTGCCTTAAGGTATTATGAGAAGTTCATGAAGGTATTACCAGAGGACATTATGTTCGGGAAGCGACCACGCATAAGGTGTTGCTCATTGGACTCTAGTGGTTGACTTTATTTAAACATGCAAAGGCATATGCAAGGCAATGTGATATTTGTTAGTATGTGGGAAAACCAATAAAAGAATTTCCATATCATTACACCCAATTTCATCACAAGAACCATTCGAAAAGTGGGTTATAGACTTTGTGCGGCCCATCACTCCCATAGGATGATGAACAAGTTTACAGTACATAATTGTGATAACAAACTATTTTACGTGTTGGGTTGAGGCAGTGCCAACCAAAGACTATATGGCAACAAATACCACATGATTCATTTAGTAAAACATTATAACACACTTTAGATGTCCTCTAAGTTTCAACAGTGATTGAGGAACCCACTTCTTCAATGAGACAATTTGAATCATGTTGGTTGAATTCATGATTGTGCATCACAAGACAATACCATATCACCCACAGGCTAATGGAATAGCATAAGCCTTTAAAAATATCCTCGATACCACTTTGACAAAAATCTAAAATATTGCTAGAATTAATTGGGATGACAAGGTATTTGTAGTACTTTGGGCATACCAAACCACATACAAATGCCTCAACAAAAATACACCATTTAACGTAGTATATGGAAAGGAAGCAATCATGTCAGTTGAGTTCTTAGTTCCATCTCTTCAGATAGCATGTATAGGAAACCTTGACAATGATGCATCTTTGAAAGCTCAACTCGATGAACTCACAAAACTAGATAAGGCTTGGCTCCTCACTCACTAGAATCGAGAGTTGAGAAATGGAAATAGAAAGCATGGCATGATCGCCATCTAAAGAACAAAATCTTTACCCCAGGTATGAATGTTCTACTCTATGACTCTAAGTTCATGTGCCACCCTGGAAAGCTTCACATTCATTGGGATGGACCATTCATAATTCATAGTATACGATCTACTAGTGGATGCTAGCTAAAATGAATAGATGGTCAATTCTTACCCAGACACTATAATGGGAGTCGACTTTGATCATTTTATGATTCTGTTTAAGTTTATGACATTTTTGAAATAAGGCTTGAGGCCATTAGATTAGGATTTTCTATATTTCAATAAAAAGTGCTATCCTTGAGGTGCGCGACTCATTTTTTTAATAAAAAAATCTTAGTCCTGTAGATGTTTTCGTGAAGGACCATGAACTCTTTTAGTGTGGGTTAAGATGTGTATATGAATACAAGACAACATGTGGGCATACGAGTTTCAAAGGCACAAGAGTGATACATGGTGCACAAGTGATTAAAAGTGCTTGAGTAATTTAATAAAATGGATTCACATTATTTACATGATAATTGGTCTCCGTTACTTTAGAAAAATAGGATAATTATCACCCACTTCTAAGAAAGGAATGGACCATTAATGCGATAAGGGTAGTCATAACAACAAGCGTGTGATTGGAATGATGGGACAAGTTTATTAGAACACTAAAGGCTCGATGCAAGATCCGAAGTATGGAGACCGTTAGAAGATATGCATTTATGGCCAAAAATGACAAGGAGAGGAAATAAATTAATGAGATAGATTGGCTGGAGGACTTATAAATAACCATGTCAAAGCCATTTTACACTTTACCTTGCTAAAATCTTGAAGTGATTAATGAACCAGAGAACCAGAGATGAAGTCAATCTCATTGTAAAATAGAGTGTTTGAGAATTAAACAAAGATGTGAAGAGGATTTCCAAGTCAAGGAGGAAGATTGTTAAGTGAAACCACATGTAGAAGGGGGTCAAGGCCATTATTGGTAAAAAAAATTGTAGGTTGTAGGTTTTGCCATTATTGAAGCATGAAGATCGAGAATCAAGTCAAGTTAAACGCCACCATGTATTCATTTGGGAATGTGGGACGATTGAGGCTTAACCTTTGAGTGCCACAAAGGGTAATGCAATCAAAGAAAAAGGCAAAAAGACTTGAAAAACTATCAGCCATACCAGAAGAGAGAGAGGTGAGTGGAAGAATGTGGTTCCCTATAAGAGAGGAGCCTTTGGAAGACCTATAAAAGACACTAAGGCAAGTATAGTGTGCGAGAGTTTAGAGCAAGAGCATATAAGAAGTAAGGATGATGAAAAAGGAAAAGCAGGCACATGCCTCTTCATCATAGAATGCTCCACCATCTCCCCCTCAAACCATTTACATAGAAGATATGCAATACCCTGAGTCAGTCTTGTGTGCAAAAAACTAGGTCTCTAAGGTGGCGATTACGATTGTATTTGACTATAACCACTACCAACCAGGAAATGAGGTGTAACTACAAAATGATTTCAGGTCTAGACAACCAACACATGAAACAAGGTGGTTTATGACCTGACCATTCAGAACTAGATGGACAAAGCTAGCCTTTTCCAACTCTTCGAACTACCATATTTTGAAAATCCTACTAAGGCAGTTCAATTCCTCCTCTCGCGTGTTCACGAGGATTACATCCACTTCGTAGGGCATGACACAAAGATCAGTGTGAAGAGGGTAAGCAAGGTCACATGACTCCAATGTTTAGGGGTCAATGTATTGGATGACTTGGTAGATACGAAGGAAATCCAACAGATCACCACCATGCTTATGTACCAAAAGTAGGGACATGCAATGTACATCCAAAACTTACAATATCTCGCTCTAAGAGTTGTAATGCAGATCATTTCCACCAAGGTCGAAGGGATTGACTGATGGAAGGAGGTGGATAGGCCTACCTTCACATAAAAAAAACAAATAGTGTAGGGAGTATAGTACAATTGGTTATTATACTTTGCCCAAAAGATAACTGAAGATGCAAATAAGGCGCATACAACACCTAAATTCAAGTTTCTTTAGAGGGTAATTTTGTTATTATTGGTTTTTGATGAAATCGATGTGCCTGATTACAGTTCAAGATCTCTGAAGTGGTTGTATGCCCCCATTCACAAGTCCCCCACTAAGTGATACAAAGCTTTCACCTACCTTCAACACATCACTCCAACATATAAGTTGAAGATGAAGTACTGATTTGATGGAATGAAGATGGCTTTGGGAATGAATGGTGCATTCCCAAAGATTTGCCCTCCCAAATAGAAGATCAAGTAAAATTTGTTGTAAAGTAACATTTCTCCCTAGCATGTATTCAGATGAATCATTCAAGGGAACTCTCAACATGGCTTCACATATGCCTTCTTTGTGCACTATTTTATCTATTTCGTAAATAGAATCTATGATGCACAACCGATCAATATAAAATTAGAATGGATCGATGCAGAGCACCACACCCTTTGGAAGATGTTTATATATCCCGATAAAAAGGCCTATATGAAAAAGGGAGAAACTAGCATGACCAATATTAAGGTCAATAATATCTTGGTTGGGGAACAGTTACATAAATTATTTTATATGTTGTACCCAAACTAGTACCCTCAAGATGGAGAACACAAAGAGAGGCTCCCCATGTACCAAAAAAAAGGCCAACTAAGCCAAGTGTTAGCATAAGTGTGCATCAAAGCCCCTAAAAGTGGTAAAGGATAGTTGAGGCACACCCCTCCAGGCCAGTATATCATCCATCACAACCACCACCCCGTAATTCACCTTCATCTCATCCTTTGTCTTCATCTCCATCTCTATCTCATAGTTCTTCACCACCAATGCCACCCCCATCCTCTCCACTTCGATCATCTCCTCACCCAACTCCTCCACCTTCTCTACCACCTAGACATGAGGAACCTGAGAACAAAAGAACTAGAACATGAAGCGAAAGACTTGGGGAGTGTGTGGGGAGTGAAGTGCTAGGAACATAGGAGTAGTTTAAAGAATAAATCAAAATAGGATACTTTGACCCAATCGATCAGAGGCCTTGAATAGCCTGCAAGGAATGAAACACTTGAAAAATGAATGCATAACATAAAGTAGGCATCTAGGGGTGCAGAGGCTCGAGTATATACGAATAATTAATTTTAAAGGCCATGACTCAATATGTTGAGAGTCCGTGTGCTATGTATCTGAGTTGGGAATTTGACACTTGGATAGGGCAAAACAAGCATAAAAACCCCTATTGTAAGCATTCATAAAAAGGGAATGGAAGGAGGAACCTTTGAAGATATAAGAAGTATTGTGTTGTAATAAAAAAGTACTTAATGAGAATTTAATGTTTATCATACGGTACTTTGAGCAATGGATTTTGAACTATGTTGAATATTGCAATGTGTCAAGTAATTAAAAGTCATGAGTTCTTTATTTTATAATTAGCTAGTGATGGTAGCATAATATGTTAAGAAACAATAGTAGGATATTTATTTGACAAGAAATGAGTAAATACACCACGTGTTTCAAAGTTTTCAGGAATTGATCTTTCATTATGCATTTTCGGTGAGCATGTGAGATTCATCTCTGACGTGATAGGACCATCACACTAACTTGTTGGGAAGAGGCTTCATCGCCGATGTAAAGAGAGCACCCAATAACTTTCTTATATCTTGAAAGTCTTGGATTCTTTTTGGGTTGTATATACCCATCATATTAATCCCCATAAATTAGCCTTTAGCACGAACAAGATATACATAGGGTAATTATTTTTAATTATCATTAAAAACCATTTTATTAATTATTTATATCATTTTATACATGAAATAAAACCCAACATTATTCTATCATGACCTACATATGTTTAAATGCAATCTCAAATGTTCTTGTGTCAAATACACCATGTTTAGAGACATGGTTAAAGGAGGTGACTATGTTATGAAAATTTAAGAAGGAACTAATGTTGTATTGATGTAAGTTATAGAGTTTTAAGCTTTAATAAAAACATAACCCTTAAATTAAAAACTACCTCTATTTATCTTTCCCAATATTCATTTCACAAGAAAAATAGGTATAACCATTAATATTTACAAATATAAGAGTGAAAACATGAAAATTTTGATGACCTACCTTATGTAATAAAAATGTTGGAAGATATCCACTTCGAACTACTCCTCTTTCTTCCTTGCATGTCGACATATAATACCACACTTCACCAAACACTCCTTTACCCCCTTCTGAACTCATAAATATTCTTTTGCAACTATACATAGAGTTTTTAGAACCCAGAAAATGCACCTGAATTTCTTGTTGGTGCTTGACAAGCACTTTTAACTTACAAATATTGTTGTATCCTTGAATGAAACAATTAGCTAACCCTCATTTCTTGTGGAGAGAGAATGGTGGGTTGTAACAAAACTTCCATGATTCATGGAACAACATTTACAATAACAATACACATTTTCCTTGCCCTGTCGGCCTTAACCAAGGTATCTAGCATATTAACAATGTATTTGACCAAGACTCTAGGGTTTTCCAAACTACAACGCCTTTACTCACTCCTTCATTGTGCTTTAATTTCTTGAGGCATGCATGCCACTTATTGGCTTATGATTTTTTTTAATGTCAATCTCTTTTTGAATTTTGAGTGAGTTTTTTCTCATAAAATAAAAGGGTTTGTCTCTTAATTGCTTTCACGTTAAAATGCATTATCACTAGTTAAAAAGCGTGATGCCATTTATTTGATTCTTTGCACCAAAATTGTTGCATTCCTTCAAAAGGGTCTTATGCAATTTAACAAAGTAGAGTCTAACTCTTAGCATCAATCTTTCAAAACAAAGTGTGGCAATCAAAAATTTGAACTGTGTTACTAAGGAGCTACATGGTTTACCTCATGTTTAAGGTAGAAACACACATAGTTTGACATGTTATATAAAGAATAATTTCCAACTTACGACAAATGGTATTGTATTATTATGAACTCTACTTATTTTTCTCTCTCTATCTTCCATTTATTTTCTTTTCGTTAAAATTGTTCCAAGAGTCTTTTTTAGCCAAGTGAAGCTTCAATGGCCAATCTTGACACATGTAGAACAACAGAGAAAAAACTCAAGAGTATCTACCAAGAGATAAGAATAATCTTATGCTTACATTTTTTTAACAACCAAATGTTTTATGGTATTAAACCATTATTGAACAAACTTTTAAAAGATTTTTAATATTGTAAAACAATTAAAATACAACTAACATACCATTTTTTGATAAATAAGAACATGTAGTAAATTAAAAATATATAAACAGCAACTTGTATCAAAATATTTAGTGTTTCCTAAAATCCATCCTATAAAAATGATTTTTTAAGTCCCTTAGACAATTATTGTAATAAAAAAGTTAAGGTTCTCAAAACAAGGATATGATAGGAAGTAGGTGCTCCCATATTTTTCATTTATTAATATTTCATTATATATTTTTATAGTTATTTTTTTAATTCTTTTTTGGAACATAGCATCTATTTTTAATGCCAAATCTTTTGAAGCCTCCTCATCGAGTCCCCAAGCCAATGTATTAGAGATGGCTCACCCTATTGAGCACAATAGTGCTAGCAATGGTGGTGGTATCGTTCCTCATCCACTTGCATCTAGGGTTCATTCAAAGACTGTGAATGGAAAGGTGGGCATCATATTTGGTGCTGATTTTGTGACGATGTCTCGTGTTGTAAGTATTATTTATGTTTCCCTTGATATTACTCCAAATCTATTTCATTTTTACAAAGACTACTGCAAGAGTAAGTTGCCTTCTATTCCAGACTTTGACCCTCTTTTGAATTTAATCCTCAGAACCTCATTGGCTCTTTCCCCTTCACCTACGACAATGTCTCACTTCGGCGTTATTTCCCCTCCCTAAGTGGAGCATGAATCCCTCCTACTTCTTAATGACACTGTTTCATCTGCAGGGCCACCCGCTATCCCATAGCCATCCCTTTTTGTTAGTGATGTGCCAATCCTCTTTTATGAGGAGCCCCCTATTTTGCATATTCTTAACTCTTCTATTCATGCCATGAAAGAAGATTTTGGAAGAAGTTCTGCATTTGGTAAATGTGTGGGATCATCCTTGTTTATAGGAACACTTCTTCGTAGGGTAAAATCTATTTGGGGCCCTATTGTCAAACCTTCTTTCTCTTTGTTTGGACATGGATTATTCCTTGTTACTTTCTAAAACATTGTTGATTGAGATTTTAGGCTCTATGTAATAATGTAGCGATATTTGTAATGTCGTAAAATGTCACGAAGAGCATAATTGGGACATTTTAGTGATTATTTGTTGTCTAGTTCATTTTGGTATAGTTAACATTTCATGATGGAAAAGTAATACATCAAATTTACAAGCAAAATAATAGAGGAAAATATGATTTCATGAGTTTGGACCTTTAGTTGAAAGTTATGTCATCTTTTGTGTGAGTACATCTTTTACTACGTTTTGTTCCTGTGATGTTTTGTCATCCTTACATTTTTTTCTTGCTACATTTTATCCTCACTACATTTTTAACCGCTACATTTTTGTCTGCTACATTTTAGTTGGATGCCAGATTTTATTAAATACGTGACATAGAAATACATGATTTTTTAAAAATTAAACTTATATAGCAAAAATAGATTACACCACAAAAATTTATAGAGACCATAAGAAATACTCAAGGTGTGATAACAACAACAAGCATAATATATCATATTTCACTGATCTTTAAAATCATGAGAGAACACATCACAAATGCGATTATAGAAAGATTAACTCAACTAAAACTGAATCAAGTCTCCAGCTATCGTTGTTAGTGTACAATAATAAGTAATTACTACTCTTCGTGATAATATTCAATGATAAGTACGATATAATATAATGTACATATAGATACACGGCTTCTCCAGAGCATAGTTCTCAAACTCACCAATGATTCCCTAGACTAATCCCATCACGGAATGGCCCTCTCTTCACAGATGAGTAGATAGTGACAGTGTAGAAATCAAGAGAGATAATCAAGTACCCATGTGCTATATGATTCTTAACTGAATATGCAATCTAGACATAGAAATTATAGTATGTACCATTCAAATACAACATACATTTATATTATAGTGCTCTATGATATCTCATATTATCATAAGTTTTCAACTACATAAAAACATAACCCAAAATTATGAATTTTAGAATTAAACAACACACATATATAATAGCAATTAGGCAAGTACGGGGCTATACCACCTGATTATACCCTAAGTCTAAATTATGTTCTAGCATTCAATTAAATATAACTAATTAGCACACATCACGATGCACTTTTAAATTTTAATTATAGCAATGTATTTATATATATTAACGCTCTTATAATATGTACTGCTAGCAAGTATACAACACTAATTTTTTTATAGCCAATAGTTAATCAATTATTGCAGATAAAATAGAGAACTCATAAAATTGTTATGATCCTTTATTCCAATACTTCATTTTATTTCTAAGAGATTGTTCTAAAAGATTATAGTACCTGATTCCTAAGAAATTTAATGACTTGCTCAAATCATATTTGAATTAAAAGTATAATCCCTATAGACGAGCATATTTACATCATAATATGCACTACGTGTAGGTATTTTAATGCTATGCAATTACGAAACCATGGTTCAATGTTATTAAGCAAAACTACTAAGCCTCACAATCAAGCTTAATGAAGTAGTCACAAATACATAAAGATACACTTTGAGTATTTATTATGGTCTCTATATATTTTTGTGGTGTAATCTATTTTTGATATATGAGTTTAATTTTTAAAACATCACGTATTTTTATGTCTAACCTTGTAGGGTTGATACATTTGTTGTGTTAGACACACACACACACACACATATATTAAACTAAATACATATACCAAAAATATATTACACCACATAAATATATAAAGACCATAAGAAATACTCAAGATATGATAATAACAAGTAGAATACATCACATATCACTGATTTCTAAAATCATGAGAGAACACGTCACATATACAAATATATAAAGTATTCACATTAACTCAGCTACAACTGAATAAAATCCACAACTATCACTATTAAAGTACAATAATAAGTAATTATTAATTTTCATGATAATATTCAATTATAAGTACAATATAGTACAATGTACATATAGATACATGGCTTTTTTATAGCTTAATGTTTGAACTCAAGTATCTGTGGCAATCTCAAGTGTTGTCTCGATAAATAATAATGTTGAGGGAAGGAAGAACATCATTCAAGTACTTTTTCACATTAATCACGAACCAACGAACCCCCGCACTGATCCCATCGAAAAATGGTTTTTCCTTCACAAATGAGCAGATAGTGATTATGAAGGAATCTAAAGAGACAAACAAGTACCTGTGTGTTGTATAATTTTAAACTAAACATGTAGTGTATCATAGAAATCCATTCTTTTGCAATATATAGCACAAACACATGAATCACACTCATAAAACTATAATATCTCACAAAACATAATTTGGTCCAAAGTTTTATAAATAATAAATAATAACAATTTAGATCAATCAAATTCATATACATCACTTGATCAGATTGCCTTCATCTGTCATTGTGATACTAGTAAATCAATGAAGTCTATCTCACTCTTTACTCTTTATCAACAATGTAGATTGGTCAAATATAATTCAACTACAAGATTCATCTAATTTACATCCTAATAAAAAATACATCATATAAAATGCAAATCATAAGAGTAACTAAAACATACATTTATTTCATCAAACATATGAATGAATCTTACATTATTTTCTATCCCATACTAGAAATAATGACTATAATTTATATCACCCATGTAAATATACATTCAACTATAAATTTTCACTTTCGCCATTAGTTTCTAACACAATACACTTCATGATAGGCCATATTATCATAGTCTAGTATTCTAAGACATACTACTAATTTTCACAAAAATAGTCATATAAAATTGACTTAAATTCATGGAAAAATAAGCTTCTATACAAGTAACCAGATATTATGAAACAAGTCACAGTTTCTATGAAACATAATAACATATGATCACAACATTCACCTAAACTCTCAAAGTTTACATGCATGTATACACAAAATCTTACCAACTATTACAAAATATGTTATTTATAACAACGACTAAATATGTACATTAAATTAATCAAATGTAGATGTAAGTCTAGACGCAAAAATAATACACAATGTTATAATATTAAAAAATAATACATAATGAATGTATACCAATTCAAAACAATAGATATTGATGGATCAAGATGTTCAAATATTCAATATATGCAAAATATCTTTAAAATAGGGCAACACCAACAATACTCATTTAAGAAAGAATAACTCTACAATGTCTCTTCGAGGGGACAACCTCCAATATCCTCTTACAATAGAAGACTCAATGCTTACTTGATTCCTCTCTTTATAATTATAATCATCTATTTTATATAGACCTATAATAGATGGGTAACCTCCTAATCTCAATGTAGGTCGACCAGTATCTAATGCACTAATTCTACAAGTTACTCTATTACTAATATATTAGACCCATATAACTACTAAGGGAGATGTGTGCCACATGTCAACATTTCCATCAACCTATATACAATAATATATCATATTCCTAGGTACATATCATTACATCCCTCTTTGAGATATTTTATCTTCGAAACATAGGAAGAAACTGAATAATAAGTATGCGTCAAATTATTGCACACTTATTTCCAATTTGGATCTTTGAGCCACCCATATGTGATCTTAGCAGGTGATAGCTCTACATGTATGTTCCTTTGATTTTGCTCATAATCATAACTCTATTGCTTCGGTGTCCATGCATAACTATTCCTCTTTTGATTCCATGTACTATATTTCATTGTGATACTTTGATTCCATCCATGACCATAGTAGGTATTCTTCCATGCATAATCACAGTGATTTTCCTATTCATTCCATATTCCATAAATTGTTGCATTCCTCTGATTCCATACTTGATCATAGTAATTCTTCTTTGGCTTCCATGCATAATCATTGTGATTAGAAATGTGATTTCTTGCATAACCAAAATGATTGTTGTTATGACACTCCTTCATCTGGTTCCATGATTATTTCCTCTCATGATGATGTGGGTGTCTATATACCTCAAAATTTTTCACCTTATCTTCTACCACTTCCACTTTCTCTATTTCTGTCTCTTGA
This sequence comes from Torreya grandis, assembly GCA_037957365.1. Taxonomy (NCBI): domain Eukaryota; kingdom Viridiplantae; phylum Streptophyta; class Pinopsida; order Cupressales; family Taxaceae; genus Torreya; species Torreya grandis. Next base: position 5,098,768 of record JARHVA010000462.1, read on the forward strand.
GTAGATGAAGTGTTCATTTCTGATTGTAGTATGTCTTTATCTAAATCTTTCTTATGCTTTTCATCACTCGTTTCAATCTCATCCCCATGATCTTCCTTGCCTTTTATTTGTACCTTTCTCAATATGATATCCTATAAAGTGACATTTTTTTTATAACAAAACTTCATAAACTTTTTTTGAACATTAATATTAATTGTTCCCAAAGTTTTTAACCACGGATATCCAAGAACTATATCCATATCATTTATATCTTAAGCATAAAACTCTGAATGCAGAACATATTTTTTCATAATGAGCTTCAAATCTTCAAACATTGAAATATTCTTACCATCTACTTGAACCTCCTTGATATTCTTTGCTTAAACATGTAGATGCTTGGCCACATTCATGTTGATGAAGTTATACTTACTGATAGGGTTTATGGACACAACAACCTTTTTCTTTTCAATGCATCCATGAAATTAAAATATTGGCTCAAAATTTTTTTTGAGTTAAATTATTTGAACCCTTATCATCCAACTCTTCTTCTTCTTTTTCTTCATTGTCTTCTTCTTCTTCATCTGCTTCTTCTTCTTCTTCTACTGTTGCTTCTTCTTCTTCTGTTAATTCTTCTTCTTCTTCTGCTTCTCCTTTTTTTTCTACTGCTTCTTCTACTTCTTTTTCTACTCTTTTTATAACCCAATGATCTATGAAAATTTGTTTCAATTCTTCTCATAAAAAACCTTTCTATAAGGCTCAACTGATCAAACCAATATAGTGCAAGCCTAGACAAAAAACCATCTAATCATCTTTTATCAATTTTTAAAAAAAAATAATTTTCTAAAAGGATCGACCATTCTCTAGTATCAATATCATCTTCCCTTAAAATTTTTTGCAACTTTATGATTCACAAATAAAAATTAGGGTTTGTGAAACCCAAAAAAGTTAATAAATCGTTTAAATCATATCAAAACTATCTCAAATTTTTACTATAGCTTCCTCCTATTATATTTTAACTTTAGAAAAAAACAAAAATTTTCACAAATTACGACTTGTAGAGTGAATATACAAAAAATACTAAAATCATAATAACTCACTCAAAAAAATTCAAAAAATTATAAAATTTTTACTATGTTTTTCTTGTATTATAACTTCAGTAAACATTTTGAAAAGAAAATATTTATATTTAGGAAGATATAGTCAGATTAGTAAAAAATTTAAAATATAAATAACTCCCACAAAATTGATAAAAAAAACCTTGATTTTTTAATATGCCTTCCTTAAAATATTATCCATATTCAATAAAAAATTATGCAAAAATTCGAAACCAATCAAAATATATTGATGATTCAACAAAACTAAGGTTTTACCACCCACAAATTGCTCAAAAAGAAGTCATGATACTACTTGTTATGATCCACACTCATATTATTCAAAAATAATACAACATGAATGTAGATCAATTCAAAATAATAGATATTGGTGGACCAAGATGTTTAAATATTCAATATATGTAGAATACCCTTAAGGTAGGGCAACACCAACAATACTCTTTTAGGAAGGAATAACTCCATAATGTCTCTTCGAGAGGACAACCTTCAATATCTTTTTACAATAGAAGACTCCATGCTTACTTGATTCCTCTTTTTACAATGATAATTAGGTCTTTTATATAGACTTATAATGGATAGATAATCTCATAGTCTCAATGTAGGTTCAATTTTACCCAATGCAGTAATTTCATAAGTTAATCTATTACTAATATATTAGATCCATATAACTACTAAGGGGGATGTGTGTCACATGCGGACATCTCCATCAACCCATATGTAATAATATATCATATGCCTAGGTACATATCAATACTTGTGTGTTGTATGATTCTAAACTAAACATATAGTGTATCATAATTTTTTTTTGTTTTACAAGACATCGCACAAACATGTGAATCACACTCATAAAACTATAATATCTCACAAAACATATTTTGGCTCAAAGTTTTACAAATAATAAATAATAACGATATAGATCAATCAAATTCATACACATCACTTAATCAGATTGCCTTCATCTGTCATTTTGATATTAGTAAACTAATGAGGTCCATCTCACTCTTTACTCTATATCAATAATGCAAATTGATCAAATACAATTCAACCACAAGATTCATTTATTTTACATCATACTACCAAATGCATCATATAATATGCAAATCGTAAAAGTAACTAAAACATACATTTATTTCATAAAATATATGAATGAATCTTACATTACTTTTTATTTCATACTAGAAATAATGACTACAGTTTATACCATCCACGTAAATACATATTCAACTGTAAATTTTTAATATCATTAGTTTCTAACATACTACACCTCATGATAACTCATATTACCATAGTCTAGTATTCTAAGATATACTACTAATTTTTTCAAAAATAGTCATATAAAATTGACTTAAATTCATGAAAACATAAGCTTTTATACAAGTAACTAGATATTAAACTTAATGACTTAAATCATTTATTGAAATACATGTATAATCCCTATAGACAAGCACTTTTACATCATAATATGCACCACATTTAAGTACTCTAATGTTATGCAATTACTAAACTATCGTTCAGTGATTTTAAGTAGAACTACTAATCCTCACAATCAAGCTTAATGAAGTAGTCATAAATACATAAAAATACATATTGGTATTTAATCGCTAAAATATAACTTTATTTTCCCGAAACATAAAAAGTCCAGTCTAGCATTGTTATAACATTTAGAGGTTTATACATAAGCATTTGCTAAGTTATTTTTAAGTAATTTGCTTAATTTAGCGAATGCTCCATCTGAAGACTATAACCATAAGAATATACCTCTAGATTTTAAATATGCTAACATGTACATTCATCCTAACTCTTGCATTCAGTGACTTGTAGCTTATTCTAATATTTTTACATCACATGCTTCTAACTCTCAATTTATATTATGATAAGCACCCTGTACCTATCATGATGAAAACTTAAATGAGTTTTCTACCCTTTGCATGTTATATTTAAATTTTTTAAAGATTTTCGATATATATAACACTTATGATTAAACTTATTTTGACAAAGAATCGTACGAGTTTATTTCACTGTCTATATAATGAAAATGAACTAACACCCAAGCTAGTCAACTAGAAATCTCTACAAAAGTTCTTAAAATTTAATTGAAATATTTATAGTGAAAGAATAATGAATAAACATATCATTATTTGGAAAAAAGGATTGTTTATGCCACACACATCCTTATGCATAATTAAGGAAAAGTTACACGAGTTGATATCCCATACCACAAACATATATACACTTAGCGTTTAATCTATTATGCACCAAGATGTGATATTTAATTGCTTATTAAATTTAAATCTCCCTTTTATTTAACACAACTAGGGTATAATATTATTCAAATGAGAATTAAAGCCTTCATCCATGGTAAGGAATTTAGCTACATATGATGATGCCATATTTATTACAATGGTTGGTTGGTAAGTCCGTTTTTTGGTTGGCAACTCCAACAAAAGGGGCGATGCCTTGCATACTATGCAATTAATAATTCTCTTAATTAGGCAATGAAAGTTTCAACGAAGTCTTTTTCTTTTCAAAAGTAACTCCCAACGACATCATATAAATGTGTAATGATTTAAGGAAGTGTTATTTGACATATATAACATCACCTATTTATATTTATATTATTTTAATATTTTGTAAGTCAAGTAATTTTAGATCATTACAATTCTATGGCTTGACTAAACAGAGAAAGATAAAGGTATAAAAGCTTCTCTCACTAATATAAATATGTATCAAGGCTTTGAAGTCTTCTATAAGTATAATAGGGAGCATAACATCATATGTTAAATATGAATTTTTTTGGCTTTTTAGAGAATTTAACAAAATTCGTTGCATACCAATTTCATTTGTGTAACGTCTAACTCATAATTGAGTCGTTATAATATAAGATAACTTTTTATGAATTAGATGTTGAATCGCTATATTACCATTATCATTTTTACGACATCTTTTAAACACAATTAAGTCGTTAATTCAATTTCTACCAAATTGACTATTTCATGATAAGAGTTATTGTATATATAACTCATAAAACATACTAGTATATGATTTATATATGTACAATTAGTTTTTATCTGTATCGATTTGTATATACTGCAAGTTGGTTTTTATGATATACATGTTATGCCTCTTAGTTCTCAATTTTAAGACTGCATGTTGCTTTTTTGTTTAAATCAACACTTATACTAATTATATGGCCCTTACAGATAGATGTAAGACTCAAAACATCCAATATATATATTATTATACATAAATTGCATTCTACAAGTTTTTGTGCTTCACAAGCAAATATATATAGACAGTTGATAACCTAAATGCATTGAAAACAAAGTATAAATGCTCTACCCACAAATAATTCTTCAGAATATAAACATATAAACTGATAATTAATTATTAATGCAACACCTACTTGATAAGTATGTTGCAGATTTTTTGTCTCCTTTTTCCAACGCTGCATTGTTAGCTTCTCCCCTTGATCTTCTCTTCTCCAAAGCATGAAGAGATCTCTTTCTCCAACTTTCTCCCTGTAAATGAGTGTAACTCTTAATCTTTAAAGAGTTTTTTATTGTTTTATTTTTATATATTTATTTCTTTTGATTTTCTTAATTTAATCATTTCTTCTCTTTTATGTTTTATTCTTTTTCTTTTTTTTATTTTTTATTTTATTTTATTTTATTAAAATATTTTCCTTTTTTCAAAACCATGAGATTTAATTAAATCTCGTTTATTTTATTTACATTGCCTTATTTTTCTTGCTTTTTCAATTATATTCACCTATTAAAATAGATTTGTTAAATAAATTAAAATTTATAATATACCAATATCTTAATGATAAATTTATAAATCAACAAAATTTAATTTGTTTTAATTGTATAAATTGTAAAACATTTAATGGTTATGAATACAACCATCACACAAATATCTCAAACAGGTTCTAAGTAACCAATAGGCTAAACGAATCATGAACAAACAATTCAAAATGCAAACAGTATTAAACTCATTAGGCTAGTTATTTCCTTATGCATCTAATCATGAATTATTTATGCGGTGTGCGCAGAGTTTTTGTTCGTTCTCTATCGTCCTCCGACATCTCCATCTACGTCACCCTCTCCAATGATGTTCTCCCTCCGACACACTCTGAGAGATGATTTCCCTGCGTCAACCTCACAACAAAACAAGTAGTTAGATCATATCAACATTATAACTGTAATGACAAATTAACATGGTCATAAAGTAAACATATACTTACAACTAACTCATAACAATGTGATCATGTAACTCAAGTAATATCTTACTGTCCCATATCAATACATATCCGAGCTTAGTTAAAAATAACCAAATCTAGATCTGTCAAGTATAGATATCCACAAATAATAGCGAGTTTCCCTCACGAGAAATGGATGTAACATTGGTTCTATGACAATTATAAGATTTTATTTTATCCTTTGTCCCCTTTCTCTGATCTTGTTGTGGCTAAGATTACATCTACCCCTTTGTGGCTCGAGTTGTACTGCGTTCCTCCTGTTATGAGATGTTTGGATAATATCAAATTGCTTGTTAATTTGGCAGGCTCTTTTGTTAGGATTTATGAGAATTCCTTGGACATCAGGTTTGTGAGAGTTTGTGTTCTAATTGATCCATCCGAGCCTTTATCTCATTCGATTAAATTGGAGTTTTCTCATGGATATTGGACTCAGTTTCTTAATTATGAAAGTCTTCCCCTGAGATGCTTCCAATGCAACCATCTCAAACACCAAGCGATTACTTTTTTTTCATTGGATCCTTGGATGAACTCATAGAGTAGATGGAGGATAAGGGATTCCCCCTGATGCTAATTTTGTTTGGTGCAACCACAAGCTTATTTTGCTCAAAATCTTGCTTCCCAATCAATAACCTACTTACTAGTGTTTCTTTTGATAAGATGCCCCCTAAGATTTAAGAGCTTTCCTAGGGGTTGGTTTTTGGGGAAGAGAATCTCCCTCTGGCTTCCTGAGGCTTTGCCATTTTAGCTTTGACGTTTTGGTTATCACCAAGACTAATTTAGGGCTCACAATAAAATGTAAAAGTTGTCTCACAGAGGTTGAATGCCTTAGCAGGGATTCGATGAGGGTGCTCAAGGTTGGTTCACCGTGGACGTTGAAGAATCCTCTCTCGTAGAGAGGAAGAAGATTGACTTCAGCGTGTGGATGGATCCTTCCCTTCCGCTTAGCTTTCAGGTTTCTGTAGTTCCAATGACTTTAGGTTTGTAAAGTGTGGATAGTCTTCCTCAATTAATCTCTCTTATTTACATGTCGTTTCCTTATATATCGACTTTTTGAACTCTTTTATTTCCAAGTCTAGCGATGATCATTGACACTGTGTTTCTATTCGTACTTATAATTATTTATGATTACTCTTGTCTACCCTTTGAAGTAAGCTCCCTATTGTGCTTTAAGCCTTGTTTTTGTAATGACCAAAAGCACCGTTTTTAATATCAAATATAAAAATGCATAATATTTCTCAATAACCCTTAAAAGAATATTTTTAATTTTTTGTATGCCAAACATTTCAATTATCAAAATAATATATTATTTGCTTTGAACGAAACATGATAACGTGCTTTTAGATATCTCAACTTCCTATCGGCCAATGAAAAAAAAGTCTTGTCGAATCATTAAATTATACGGGGGAACATTCCCGTTTTCGTATGCTTGACTTTATCCACGTGCACCAAAAGAGAATCAACACATTTTTTTATTAATTTCCAGCTTAAGCTAATTATATAATGGAAAACCGCGTGCCGTAGAATAACGAGAACCTTCGATAAAATTAAAAAAAATGCTTGTTGAGTAGGAGGAGAGATATTTAACGAGGCCGTTTAAAAACACATTCTTAATTGAATGGACAACTCACATAATTATAATTATAAACAACTCACATAATTATAAACAACTTCAAAATAAAGGCTTTAGTCTATTAGAGATAACTGCTATGATTAGGCTATTATACTCCTTTTAAAAAATAGAAAACACATAGACCAACAGGTAGAAGAAAAAATGTACATAGAAGAAAGAATACAGAAGAAACATAACTACAAATGAATGAGTAGATGAGATATTAACTTAATTGAATTCCTAAATCTTAAGAAAAAAAAAAAAAACAATGTGAATGAAAAGTTTAGGCTTGTAATGTGGAGACTAAAAAACAATCATGAAACAACAACATTATCTTGTAGAATTCAAATTAATACTTGAGCATTATGAAAAGGCATACATAGGCGTTGAAATCAAATAGAGGGAGAAGACACTCGTAGCTCGAATATAGATTAGTTCCCGCATTGTCAGATGTGAGATAGGTAAATGGGTGACCCCCATGGAAGGATCTAAGGAGGGGATATGTGTTTTTGTATCATAGGTGCAGTGGATTTAAAGAAATGTGTCATCCTTGAATGCGCAACCTTCAAGGACATTTGAATCAAGTACATGAAACATTGAGAATTGACTCCATGTCATAGTTATTTGAAGAGACAAGAATAAAAATATTAGTTAGCGTTGATAATACAAATCGATAGGAGAAGGAACAACCTTCGTAGAAATGATTCAATTCACAATCTTAACAAGTTTGGGTGGTTGTGACAATTATAACATTTTGTGGTCCCATAGTCTATGTTACATCCTGTGAACGCAATTAAAAACATTTCAATTCATTTCATTTCGTGTACACCTTTTTCGTATCTAAGATGCATCCTGAAACCATAAATATTCGACGCAAATTTGAGATTCAATCATAACTCTTGTCTATAATAAGATATATATTTTTAATTGACAAACACTTTATACCTAAAGCCACAAACTCAACCTATTATAGCTTGAACTTTCAGGATAATGTACCATGGACATGGTTATACTAGCAGTTGCCCCAAAGGTGCAAATTATGTTAGAAGGAATGTAATTATTTGTTTTAGTAGAGTTTTGTAAAGTTAAAGAGTGTTTAAATCAATAATCTTACCTCACTTAAAACCGATGACCACTGACCTCGTCTCATGTTTTGTGCATGAAGGGTTAAATAACTATAATATTATATTATATGGTTGAGGTGATGGTGAAAAATGAGGTTGTGTGTTTCTTCATACATCGTGATAATCAACTTTGCAGGGAGGAGAGGATCAACTTTACAGTGAGCTTGAGCAATGGCGAAGTGGTGGGGAAGGGCAAGGCCATACTAAATATGCAAGTGGTGAAAGATGTCAAGGTGAGCTGGGGAGGAGCAATAATAAGGTATTTCAATGATGGACATGAAGAAACCTGAGCAAACACACATGCAAAGTTCAATGACATGTCACATCTATAAATGCAATATGCAGCGTCCACCAAAGTATTTCAATTATCCAATATACATGATTATAACTATTATTAATATATATCATTATAAATAAATAAATATATTAATATAATATATCAAAATATAAAATTACTATATAATTATAGTATTTAAATTATATGATATTATTATAGTATAAAATTATAATTAATCATATAATATTATATTAGCAGGATGAAAGTGGAGATGGCTCCAAATTATCTAATAATCTTTATTTCGATGTAAATATGGCAAATTCACATTTGAAAAAGGCATACAATAATGTCATATCGTATTTGATAAACTTATATTTGGTGGCTTCTTGGATACCCATCTTGTTGAAATCGATGGCAAGGAAGCCAAGTGTTATGACCATTACTTGTTATTGGCCCAACTAACAAACCACTACACGGTTCTTAAACAAGTGGAACTACAGGTGGACATTAAAACCTCGTACAATTACATATTATGAATTTTATGGTGAAAAATGTGAAGTCGGTCATGGGATTGAATCATTGCAAGTCTTGGCCAATACATTTGCGAGGGGCTTTGAGTGCCAAGTTCAATTAGGTCCAATTACCAATAATAATTATAAGGCAACTGTTTGAAACTTGAATGTAAATTCTGTTGATATGAGTTATATTTTCCATGCATTTGCTTTAAACAACGATATCCTTTTGCTCTTCATTAGTTGCATAATATCTGTATATCTATGTAATAGGAAAAATAGTATAATATATTGAAGAAGTGAAAGAAGGCTTAAAATTATCATAGACGAAAACAAAAGTGTTCAAAAGTAAGTGTGGTAGAGGGACTATGAAGAGTAATGTTAAAAGTAATAATGTGAATGTAAATGAGAGGCCATCAATGAAGAAGTACCTAAAGAAAGTAATTATTTCAAATTTGTTAGGGAGGACATCTATAAGGTGGATGCATTGTACAAATGCCCTCATTGTTAAGAGTTTGACAAGTCTAAGGTGAGAAAATAAAATGCTTGTTTACATTTATAATATAAAATATTAGTTTAGCTTTCCGATCACTCTTCCATAGGTTGCGAGTTCAATTGTTAGCAAAGAGTCAAACATGCTCTTTACATTTACGCAATTATCTTACACACGCAACAATCGTCATGCTTCTTTAAATCACACTTTCTAAGTAATTTAATTTAATCCCCTGCATTCATTTTCGCGATCTTTCACTGAATTTTCTCAATATTTTGAAGAACAACAATATGAGACGATGCTCATATCTGCTACCAATAATTAAGAAGAATGCCGCAACAATACCACCAATCTTTTTTATAAACTTGGCAATGAAAACACCTAATTTACTAAATCAAGATGACCATTTTTGTCTCTTTCCCAAACCACTAAAAGGCACCCCTTTTGAATAGGAAGTTTAGTAAACGCAAAATCCTTGATTTTATCTATATTTAGTACTAAACCATTCAATGTTCGCTAAAGTTGTGGGCTATTTGGAGTTTTATTGAGAACGCAAACTAAAAGGGACCCACTTTAGAAAAGTTAGTAAGATATCGGCTGTCTAATATTTAAGCATCCACATTTATGTAAATGAACGTTAGGATGGCCATGTATTTTTTTTAATTAAAAAAGCAAGAAAGAAAAATAGAATAGGCAAAGGAATCGGATCTATATTTTTTTGTTTTTCTACCTTTCGCATGGAGAGATGCATGTTGCAGACGTGGTGAGATTAAAGTGGCAGACAAACCCTCAATAGATTTTGACAAACAAATATCTCAGATCTTTCCGTATAAAATATATACTGAAATAAGAGGAATTTTAATGGATTTGAGGGCTGCAATGGCTCCTCAATTATCAGAAACAGAAATGGAAACCGAAATTTCGCCAGCGCAAGAAGGCCTTCGCAAAAGACCAAATAACAACATGACGCGTTCTGAGAGCAGCAGCACTATTGACAGTTCAATGACTAGCACACATTCTTCAGATGACAGAAACATCGACGGCAGTATCGCCAAGAATAAGGCGCCCTACGATACAGTGGCAAATGGCGGCGCAGGGGTTTCTTCGTCTTATGTCAGCAGTTATTCATATCGGCCTTCTTATCCGGCGCACTGGAAGCTCAGGGAGAGTCCTCTCAGCTCGGATGCAATTTTTAAACAAGTATGCAAAATTTTCGAGGTTTAGTTTTCTTCTGTAAATTGTTTGTTTTCAATATAAATCCTGTTTATCGATCATTGGCTTGAATGTTAGGTCTAAATCCATAGTTACAGTGATTTTCGCGGTCATTATTTTTTTATTTTATTTTGAATTTAAACCCTTTTCTTGGATTATTCGTCTGAGTCTTAAGATTAATTACAGTGATTTGGTCAATACTTCCAGTCATGTTAGCTTTGTTTTGATAATTAAGAATAAAAAAAGGACAACATGCCCCAAAAAATAGGATAATTGCCACAGGCCAGCCTGAAGCCAAAGTCTGTGCATCTTTACTCACAAACAAGATGTTTGTGCAAGAAATATGATAGAAATTCTTGAATTCAAGAGACTTTATTAAATCAAACTATTTTATATTAACAGTTTCTCAGCGTTTACATCAAAGTTACATATCTATTCTTATTCTAGAGACTGGCTCTTAATCACACGAAATCTCTACCTCCACGCGGGACTTCTAGGACTATATCTGAAAAAGAGGAGTTAGATCATGAGGCAAAAAGCAGGCTTTGCAGCCTTTATATTGTAATGCTGGCTTCTACTAAAATCATAAAAATGTCTAACTCTACAAACTTCAATCCTGTAGCTGGAACAAAATGGGGCTCCCAACTTGCCTATCCGGCATCCAGGTACCAGCTACAAAAACTCACTCTGCTACTTGTCATATCAAATTGACTGCACTGATTGGCCCATGGTCCAGGCCACCTCTTCTTCCTGCCCTCTCTGACCAGGCTCAGTTTCTGTCTACTCTCGAGCATGGGCAGTATGGTCGGCGTACTCCATCTTCTGCATTTGCAGATGTTCAGCCAGGCCCATATTCTCTTCTTCCACTCTGGCCTCATCCACTTCATTGACATCACTGCGCCGTTTGGAGCACAAGGCAGCGGATTTCTTTTCTTGTTTGACCACCTCACCAGCCATCCCCTTTAAATGCCTACAAATTTTGTCCAACTGCAGCATCACCTCTCCTTCAAATTGTTCCATGTCCTCATGGGATTCTGTCTGATTTCTTCCCCAAATAACTGCAGCATTTAAATGCCCTTCACAGAAAATTCCTAGATTGGGCTGGGATTCAAAGTAGAGAGTAGAGAAATCATACCACCCAGACCCTACTATATCACAAGCAGGATAAAGAGGAAGCAAAACACCGAATAGAATTATCCTTGGAGATCAGCAGACTGAATTTACAGAGGCATGGATTCCAGACATAAACCCTTCCCCTAAAATTTTGCTAACAAGTATAGAAATCCACACATAAGCGGGGCTAGAAAAGCTATGATTTCTAAATCTTCTGAAAGAATTCAATCTGTCCCTTCCCTGAAATTTTCTTAATAACCCAAACTACCATTTTTCTTGCTTAAAATTCCAGACCACCCAAGGAGTATCCCTCTGCAGAAAGGCTTCATAGTCACACAGGAGCCAAAGGAAGCCAGAGCCTACCTGAAAAAAAATGCCAGAGTGTGAAATCCTTAGGTAAGAGCCATGCCTGGTAGGAGCTCAAGGGCCACTGTCGAGTGAAAATGGGGAGAGAAAGGAAGAAAGTGGGACGTAAAATTCATGGAGAGTCTCTCATGTGAGACAGCATGGAGGTAACTGTGATACTATGTTTCTCCGAGTTTGCAGGATGGTAATTGCTTTTTCGCTTTTTAGGGACGGCATAGGGATGGCCGGGCAATAAAAAAAAATATATATATATATATATATGTATATTAAAAATAAAATTACAAAAAACATATTATAAAGATTTTCTGATTTTCAGTTATATAACTAAACTGTTAAACATCATTAAACATTCTAAAAAGCTGAAAATCAATAAAATTACCATCTATTAGATTGAACATTGAACAATGAACATTCAATATTGACCATTGGAAATTGAACCCCGAAATTGAGTGAAACACTGAAATATGAATACAAAATTGTAAAGATGAATATCTGATTGTTATATTATCAATCGGTAAGCCCCCTAGAACAGGAAATTTCCCCGGGAAGCCAAAACAATTCTGAAATGTCTAGGGGTTGTGAGGAAAAAATGCAGAAGAAATGGAGATGATGTGGGCATGCCCCTTCCATGTCCCTGCATTCCCACAACATCTGGGATGACCCTAAAGGGCAGTGGACTCATTCCTCTGGAACACTGCTGTTATATAAAGATTGCTTATGAAGGTGGTCAATCCTTTCATTTATTGACGGATTAAGGCATTTAAGGCAATGACATACCACAAAAGCTTTTCAATATATATTTTAATAAGTTTAATTAAAATAGGGTCCCCTTGGAGGGAGACTTCGACAGCCATACTTTTCCCTTTTGTTGTGAGATCATCGATCCCAAGGTTAGCTAAATAGTTTGCAACTCAGTTGCCTGCCCGCCTTATGTGGTCACAGGGCGTGACCTTGATTGATCGATCCTGAAGATTACAGTCCTGTATTGCTTTATTAATTTTCCAATGATGATTTTGCCCTTTACTAGCTGCATTAATCACAACTTGGGAGTTGCCTTCAAGAATTACATTTGTTCACCCGTTCTCCTTAGCAATATTCAAACCCTTACATAAGGCCTCGGCATCTGCTACAGTGTTAGACATGTGACTTAAGGCCTCATAATAGATCAAGATTGCTTCTCTTAAATGGTTTCTAGATTCCCCTCCTGCTCCGTTCAGACCTGGATATCCTCAAGGGGAACCATCAAAATTTAGTTTAAGTGATTCACCAGCAGAGGTCTGTCAAATTGGATCACTTTTACTTTTGCTATTTCTACTTAATCCATTATCGGGGAAGCATTTTGGACTTTCAACAGGCAAGCATTCAATTTCTTTAATTTTATATGTCGTTTAGTTCTGTACTAGTTGTTTTCATTTTATACCGTATTCATTGATCATTGGCTTGAATGTTAGGTCTGAATTCAGAGTTACAGTTATTGTTGCTGTATTTTCTTAACTTGTTAAATTTCCCTTGTGTTGTAACCTTTGGCTTAGATGCGATGACTGAGGGGTATCTCTTCTGTCAAATTCACCCTAGTCTTGCACATAACCTTGTCGAATGGGGTGCACCATACCCTAGTGAGTTGGATACGGTATTTTACTCAATTTCAACACATCATCATGTGTCTCCGGGTTTGATCCTGGGGTTTCATTACAGTAGCCCTGATGCTTTTACCACTTGAACTCATCCCATTAGACAGATTGTTATTGTCCAATAATTTATGTTTTAGTTTCAATTTAAGGCCTTTCCATTGATCACTTGTTTGAAATTTAGAGCGAATTACAGTGATTTTTGCTGTGATTTAGGCAATCTTAGGGTAGACTGTAAGCAATTTTGGCTCTTGATTGTATATGGAATAATTAGTGGAGGAAATGCTACCTAGGGTTTGCTTTCCCACCTTGAATTATGTTTGATGGCATGACTCTGTTTTGTGCCTAGTCTTTGAAGTGTAGAAAAGATTGATGCATAGTCCCTTTCATCATCAGATAATGAATTCAGTTTAAGAACCTAAAAATACTGTTTTAAGACCCTAGAAGCTTTCTGTAATCTATATATTGTAGGGGAGAGAAGGAAAATTTGGTAATTAAAACATAAACATAATAGAAGACATATCTGTTTAAGCTGAAATCTAATTCCTAAAGACCTGCACCAGGAAACGAGATTTAACTAAAACAATCCTAGATATATTTGAAGGATTGAGTTAAATTGATTATTTTATATGTTATACCAAGAATCAGAAACTGTTTTTTTGGAAATTTCAGGTTCAAGTGTCTGAATAGGGATTGGTGGATCGGGAAACAGTGGAAAATCTGGTATAGACTTTTAAGAGAATGGGAGTAAATGGTATTGGAAATGTCAGAAACCGTAAGAAGCTGTTGGAAATTGAAATGGGATCTTTTCGGAAACTTTACAATTATTCTGGAATGTTGAGTTTGAAGACAGCAAACTTCTTGGAACTCCTGGAGAATGGATGGAAACATTTGGGAAAATCATTTGTATTTGCCAGAAATGTTTATAGAAGTTTCTGTTCTGTCTACAGGAATTTCAGGAAGTTTTTGAGACAGAAACATTCTGGAAAATTCAGAAATGGGTTTCGCTTGAATAACAAACAAAGAGACTATGAGCAAAGCACCATTCAATCAAAGCTCTATGATTGCATGGAAATCGTTAGCAGATGTGTGCCGTCTCTTTGAAGTGCACAAAAATTGATGCCAAATCCCTTTCACAATTGGATAATGATTTCAGTTGAAAATTTTGAAAACACCATTTTAGAACCCTAGAAACTTTCTGTAATGTATATAGTATAGAGGATTCAAATAGAAACATACTAAAAGACAACACTGTTGGAAGCTGAAATCTGATTACTAAATTTCTGGAGCTGGAAATGATATTTAACTGAAACCATCCCGGACATATTTGAAGAATCGAGTTAAATTGATATCTGCTATGTTGCACCAATAATCAGAAGCGTATATTTGGAAACTTCAGAAATGGCAATATTAGAAATAGGGATGGCCAGGTCAGGAAACAGCTGAAATTTAAAGGTAGACTTAAACAAGTGAGAATTAAATCTTTTATATTATTTATATCTTAAACAAGTTAAATGTTATATTTCATGGCTAGGTTAGGTCTGAATTTATAGTCACGGTGACTTCTACTATACTTCTACATATTGTTAAGTACTTTATTATTTATTTTCATTTTGAACCCTATTCACATGTCTCTCATTTGCATAGTTACAATGTTTGGAAAGTTTGGATTGTTCGGAAGGGGAAAAAAGTTTGGAAGTTCGGGATTTTGAAAAAAGTTCGGTTCGGTAAGTTCGGTAGTTTGGTTAGGAAACTTTTACAAATCATAAAAATTAAATATATCATACATATTTGTAAAACATAAACATAAATAAGTTGATAACACATGATAAGAAAATCCAACAGTGTTAAACTTCAATGTTCATTGTTCAACATCATACATATAAAATATAACAATGAGAATTGTGAAACATCTTTTGTTTAACATTAAAGTTTTCAGCATTAACTAAAAATGGGAATGAAATTTAAACATCCGCAACATCAAACCCTGCATCTACATCAAAGTCATTACTGGCAACATCATCTAATCCTACACTGGTTGGCTCATCAACAATAACAATATTTTCTTCATCTTCAAAGCATGGTTCACCAAGGCAAGACTTGTCATATTCATTTGCAAGAGAGTGAGTAAGCAATCGTAAATTGCTATGAACAAACACAAGATCAGAGAGTTTTTGAGCCCCCAGTCGATTCCTCTTGTTAGTGTGGATTAAGTCATGTGTACTCCAGTTTCTTTCACATGTAGAAGCACTGCAACATTCGCTGAAGATTCACACGGCAAGTCTCTGCAACTGTGGAGTAGAAGCCCCATAAGTCTGCCACCGTTTAGATGGTTCCCACTTCACCCTGATTGTCTTTACTTCCTTAATACCAAACATTTTCAGTTGGTTCTTGAAAACACTAAGTTGCTGCCTCACTACTTCCTTCTCTTTTTCATCAATAAACAACTTGTCTATTGTTGTAAATACACCATTCATTATCTCTTCATCTGCCTCATGATTTACCTCTATTAATTTGGGATCTAAATAGCAAGCTGCCGCGTGTAGAAGACGATGTAGCATCAACCATCGCTTGTCCAAAATTTCTCAAATGCACTTGACTTCTTCAACATTATTTGCAAGTAACTTTTGAATTTCTTCCTTTGCTCTATCCATTCCCTTGTACACAAAGCCCATGCAAGGTTGATTGCCATCAACCATTCTCAAAATTCTAACGAGAGGCTCAAACACCATTATGATCTTCTTGGCTCCCTCCCAAAATGTGTCTCCTAAGATAATTCTTTCAACACCTTTTGAATGGGCTTCCTTGGAAAGTTTTTACTCTGTCCATTCGTTAGAAACCATCACTTTTCTCAATGTTGTTCCTCTCCTCTACTTCCATTTGCAAAGTAATAAAGTTGGTAGCAAATCTTGTTTCAAGAGGGGATAGAAGTTCACGTTTTGAAAATGAATAATACAAGTTCAATGTCAAGCGGTGATTGAAGATAAACTTAGAAAATTGTTTTTTTTCAATCACAATATTACTTACCCACTCCAATTTTGATAGATCTTCAAGCAAAAGATCCAACATATGTGCAACGCATGGTGTCCAAAATAGATGAAGAAATCTATCCATGAGTATATCACCCTTTACAATTAGCTGCATTATTTATAATGATTTGAACAACATTCTCTTCTCCTATCTCCAAAATAGCTGATTCGATGCATTGGAAAATGAAAAGAGAAGTTTTTTGTTTTTTACTTGTATCAATTGATTTTTTAAGCATGGCACCATTAGGGGATATTGCCAAAATATTTAGGAGGGGTCTTCTTGAATCGGACCATCCATCACTTACTATTGTGCACCTTGTTCTTTTCCATTTTTTTTAATTCCATCTAGCTCAGTAGATATGGCTGCCACTTCCTCATCAAGAAGACTAGTTCGTACTCTTTCATAGCAAGGTAGTTTGTAACCCTTCTCAAAATCAATAGCCGCATCTGGAAAGGTTTGGAAATGTGGAGAACGAATAACATTGAAAGGAATGGCCCCTGCATAAAACAATCTAGCTGCTAACTTGTCTACATCATGCTTTTGTTGTGGCCTCCACATTGACTTCAATGAACCTTGTGACTTTTGAATGCCACTTCCACTCCCACTTCCTATGGCAAATGGTGATGGAGAGCAACTTGAAATGTTGAAGGATCCCATATGTGATTGAATGTTAGATTTTACCCTTCTTTGATTCTGAAGCTAATGATCCAACGCTACTCACATTAAATTTAGCTTTCACTTTATTTATGAATTTTACATATTCCGGTTCCATTGAATTTTCATTTGCTGTCCCACAAACTTTCACATCTAAAGATCCTCCAAGATAATGGTAGCGAACTTTGGTTATACTTCCTATGATATTCCCATTGCACAAGGTGCATCACATATTTTTTTTAATCTTTGTCATCTCTCTGGACAATGTACTTCATCTCTAATGGGCATCTTGACATGTTGAAATTTTTAGATGGACTGAAAATTTGCTTTTCGCTATTGGTAAGAAGAAATTCTTGACCTCACTACTCAAATGCCCATTGCTCAATCTTATGTATTTTAAAATTGTTCCTCCCCTGTCCAATACCCGCTGGCATTGCTCAACCTTGCGTAGTCTAACATTGCTCTCAATTGAAATTTAGTGACTCCTTGAGGAAGCTTTGATCCTGCAAAATGTTATCATTTATATATACAATAAAATCATTATTAAATTATTAATTATAAAAGTAGTATATTTTATAAAATATAAGTTTATAATATAAAATTTAAACCAAATCAATCATAAATTTATAACTTGTTGAAAATAAAATAATACATATTGATAATATAAATTTACAAATATAAACATGGTCTTAAAGATTTAAAAAAAAATTAACACAAAAAAATAAATAAATTAACTTATTAAATAATAAATACAAATAAACAATTTCAAACTGAAAAAAATCTAAATAGTATAATAATACTATTAATTATATAGTATTTACTATTACTATTACTAAATTAAAATTATTACACATTCAAAAATCAAACCATATTAAAATAAATTCGCTGGGTTCGGTTTTGCTGTTCACCGTTCGACGTGATTTGAACTTTCAAGTTTCAACCCTTGTTCGCTGTTGCTAGAAAATAGAAACGCTAAAGCGAAATGATCCTAAAATATTTTAGTGTTTTCAATTTTTTTGTAAATTGTTCCACTTCCAGCAGCCGTAGTACCCGTGGATCGGCTTAAAATGCATTTTTACTTTTTATTTCCATTTTTTACTGTTGCAAATGTTTTTTACTTTATTTTTTTAATTAAGAAAAGAAAAAAAGAAAATTCGAATGAGATAGGAATTTAACTGAACAAATTCGATTTCCTCAAAAAGTTCGGACTGAACAGTTTTTGGACCATTTTCATATGTATATGGTAACTATGCTCACTTGAATGCTATCACAAAATTTAATGTTAATGCAATTTATGCTGTATTTTAGGCAGAACTTGAGTGATTTAGGCTCTGGCTGGTATATTAAATAACTAGTGGAGGACTGATTATTGAGGGCTAGACGATTATGTATTGTTTCTCATGCCATGGCTCCATTTTAATTGCTTTTGCAGCCATTCGTTGATACTTGCTTTCACTTTGAAGCACATGTCAAATACTCTTTGCCATCAGATAATGAATTTGGTTCAAAAACATTAAAACACTATTTAAGGATCCTAGAAGCTTTCTGTAATGTATATATTAATAATGGAGAGATAAATTTTGATGAGTGGAACAGAAACTCAATAAAAAACATTGCTGTTTAAGATGAAATCTCATTTCAAAAGTTCTGGAGCTGGAATTGAGATTTAATTAAATCAATCCCCGACATATTTGAAGGTTTGAGTTAAATTGACTATTACCTTTGTTGCACGAAGAACCAGAAATGTGTCTTCACAAATGCAAAGCATTGGAAATGTGGATCGCTAGGTCTGGAAACAATCGAAATATTTGGAAAACTTCAAGGATATGGTGGAAACTTTCAGAAGTTTTTGGAAATGGTGGAAACTTTCAGAAGTTTTTGGAAATGGTGAAACTTCTAGAAGCTTTTGGAAATGGTAGAAACTTTCAGAAGTTTTTGGAAATGGAGAAACTTTTAGAAGCTTTTGGAAATGGTGGAAACTTTTGGAAGTTTTTGGAAATGGTGAAACTTTTAGAAGCTTTTGGAAATGATATTGGAATATTTTGGGATCACCTGGAAACAGTACTGGAATCTTTAACAAATATTCTGGTATGTTGAGTTCCAACCAAAAAAGAATTATTGGAACTCCTGGAAAATGGCTGAAAACTGTAAAGAAATATATTTGATTTTACCTGTAATGTTTCGGTCCTGTCTGCAGAAATTTCTGGAAGTTATTTAGAGGCAGAAACATTTCAGAAACCCAGAAATGGGTTTCCAGGATTCAGAGATTGTTCTTAAGTTTAACCTGAATCGCTAAAACAAAGGCGTTGAGCAAATCACCATCAAATTGCAGTTCGAAGGTTTAATCGAATACCGTTAGGGTGAAGAGCTATGATGAGATTGGTTAAACTGGGAAGAACATAGTAAATCTTAATAGTTCCTCAGTTTGGCATAATTAAGAAAGATTAATTTCCTCTTTTCCTCTCAAGCTAAGGCTCCTTCCCTGATGATGGGTCCATTAGCGAGACTTGATTGAAATGTTGGAAATATATTTTCTGTGCAGTTGAACTCAGAAAACAACATATAAATTATGCACTGTGAACACAAACTAAAAACTTTAAAATTTAATTTGTTTTGGCAGTCACACGTCTTAAAGTTTATGTGAACATAACTTTATTATATGCAATCAATCTGCTTTAAAAGAATCATGATAATGCATCAAACATATATTATTCACGTCTCATTTAGTAATAAAAAGAAGATCATTTTCATTCGAATTGCATGGTAACAAATTTTAAACCAAGAAATGATTTAATTCACTTAAAGAGAATACATGGACTGATTCAAGTTTGTTACTCAAAGCAGTATCTACCAAGGCAATTTACATTTTGCTATCCCACTAATAACCCCCTCCAATAAGCTTATAGAAGAAGAATACATCTTTCTTTATATCAAACAAGCGTTCATTTTAGTGAATATTTTTCCATTGACCTGCTGAAAGATAAACCCTGAATGGTTCAATTGACAAATTGGAGAGCAGTTTGGTGGTCAAGAAATTACGAAACCTACCATAATTATTTAATTCCCTGAGATCAAGGAAGAAAAACTTGAATATCCTCTACGATAAGAAAGAAGGATAGGTCTTCAGAATGGTGGGGGTTGGTGTAACAGCTCCAAGTCCCCAATGTCTTCCTTGATGGCCTGAAACAAAACTAAAAGCAAACAGCATCCAGAACAAGGAAAACTATTCTGTACGTGCATTAATTTTTGTTTACTTATAAAACCTTCTTTTGTTAAATCCAAATATATATTTTGTTACTAACACTGCAAGACCAACATTTGAAGATGATCGTTACAAAGTTGATGGGGCAAAATGTCCGCCTTCAGAATCCCTGTCTTCGTACATAAGACTGAAATGATGATGTAATCTTGCAATAATTCCCCTTTTCATGTGAAGGTGTTCAATCGCTTGCAAGGGCTTTTAAACCATCAATGCATGTGGCCCTAATAGCATGTAAAACTATACAATTCCATCAGCACACCAAACAGCCTGTGTCCATACCCTGTAAGCTGTAATTCTGAAGATTGTAAACAAAGAATAACCTAGGGGTCATTAGAAAACTTAGTAATGAAAATGCCCAACAGAGTAGACTTTGAAGTTTGAAATAAAACAGTATTGAATAATTTTAAAATTATTGAAAGCCCATTGCATGCTTTACAAAAGTATAAATTCCATTTTGGGATTTTGTCAAACACATGTTATTTGATTAAAACCTAACAAATCAAACAGCTAACTTGAAAGAAAATGTCTTTGTAAACACAACCAATGAATTAATTGGAAGCGATATAAACTTTTCCATTCTCAGAGTACACGGTCAAGTGAATTTGAAACTTCAAACTTGTAAGTGCATTTAAATCTTTGTAGAGAGAGTCCAAAAATGCCCAATTTAAGAACCCTAAGTGCATTTAAAATTTCAAACTCGTAACTGCATCTGTCCCAAGATGGAAAACCCTTCAGGTGTTAACACAGAACTAGTTAAATATCTGTACAACATCTGCAAGGAAAGCTACATAAATCAAGATCCTAAATAAGTATAATTATTAATGTGTATTTCGTAAGGAATCATAGAATTTTGTATCCCTGCACTAATGGGTCCAAAACTAAAATGTTATCTGTTAATATAAATCAATTGTAAAAATGTAGACCAAACAAGAAGGATACTACATAACACAATGAAATTACTGCTACAAGCCTTAGGGGAACATAGTCCCTCAACACCACAGTAAGCTCAAAAGGTGTCATACAATATATTTAAATATTTCCTGTAGCATGCCACGACAAATTTGAACTATTTTTTTTATACTTAGCTTGCCTGTAGTATTGGCATGTGTTGCTGACCACCATAGAAAACAAAACACCCCTCATTTAATGTAATTCTTGAAGCATATCATATTAGGGGGGAAATCTAGTTTCTTCAACCTCTAGGAAAAGATTTGCCTGTTGCCTACACACTAAGTATGAACCATAAATGTGGTCTAAAAGCTATGGTCATACGTTCATACTTGCCATTAACGATCAGTCCAGCTGATTTTCATTCTCATTCATTATATGTGATGAATTGGATAAAATCTGTTTGTTGTGATACACTAACTCTGATATAAATTGTTGGTTGTAATAATAATGTTTTCCACATACGTCAAAATGGTTTTGGTGGAGGATTAGTCGTCTGCAGGAGAATTATATCCTGCATCCACCCCTACCAATGAAAAGATGTAAGAGCCAAAGTCATCTTCGAACTTAGCAAATCTCTATTTAATGTTCCTACTAGTTGTCATTCCAATATATTTATTAATTTAGGGTTTCTTCATCCTTCATTTGTTGCTTCTATCAAGGTCAATTTCTTTAAAGGGTGCTTGAAGACATGTCTTTGGCTTAATCATTCAAGTTTGGGTTAAGCAATGCAGAACTGTTGGGAAAGGGATTCGCCCTTTGGTTGATCAGAATAAAACATAATGAAGAATGTAGCATTCAGCTACGTCTCATGTATGAGAAGACAAAATTTGAATAACAACATTGATCCTGTATCGCAACAGAAAAGGTCGATAGAAGTATGGTTTAGCAGATCCAAATGGTTCCTATCCCTTTGAAAAGCATGTACAATAGATGCCTCAAATATTTGATTCCCTTCCCCAGCTCCATCTCTTAAATTTGATAAGTTTATTGGAATGATTGGTTAACACCATTAACCATCATTTATTGCAAATGATGCAGTGGTGGTTAGGGGGTTCAATGAAGAACTGCCTTAGACCACACAGCTAAAAAAGCACACTCACAAAACACTCCAAAATTAGTAGAGAAATTAGATTCATATATTATTAATGAATTGAGGATTACATACATTCGCTCTCAAAGCTTAAGCTATAGGCTTAGCACAACTATAAATTGCAACCATGCAGGCTTATTATACAACAATGGAGATTTCTCTCGATCATCTACTCATGTAGTCAAAGCTACAGGCCCTCTAGTTCTCTAGCTCCTACTCACTATATTTCATGACATTTCAACAGAGTTTCCCTAGTGATTTGGACTACGCTGTCAATCATCGACCTTGCATCTCCTTATATAGCATTCAAGTTTTTGGATGCTGCTTGTTTTGGCTTCTTGTTGCTCCAACGCCCTCATTTAATGCCAGGCTGTGTCTCCCGCCATTGTTTGAATTTAAATTTGGAGACATGGCGGTTAGATATCTAGCAGCCTCCCAACTCCCTGGTCATGTGGCTCTTTCTATAATTTAAACTCAAACTCAACAACTCTTGCCTTGGAACCTTTTGGTCTTCTACATATTTGGCTAGGGTTTATGATGGCTAGACGTAGGACCACATGTCTTGCTAGTAAGATTGTGATAAAATATTACTCATTCTTGCTCTGCTACCATGTCCATTGTTCTGTGCGTCGTTTCTATTACGCACATCTCTTTTGCTTGTGCAATGATGTTTCCTTGTGCAACCTCATGCTTGCACTCTGACACTTGCGCGTGTGATGCATGTGACTTTTGTTGAGTGAGAGTTGTTGTCCTACCATGCTTGCATTGTGTGACTTTGCACAACTGTGCATGGTCTTCCTTGCACAATCTTGTGCAAATCAATCCTTTTGGCAAAACGAGTCTCCCTCGTTCTTCCTTTGCTTGACCCTTATTTATTTACCTCTGCGCACCATCTCCTGCACTCGACCTTTTGCATCTTTCGCACCTATGCTTCACAAAACTATACTTAGTGCTGTAAGATTACTCTTCCCTAGGGATGCTCTTGCATCAGATACGTGGCTAACTGAAATCTTTGTGAGCTCCTACTTACATGTTGAAATCTACGAGAGTATGGCCATAACAACCAATCTCTACGAGATCTAGCCATGTCGCATCCTCCACCATACGATTCTTCCATTTCACCAAGTATTTGTTGTATTCCTTTTCGCACGTCTGTGCATCTTCTTTACTACCTCAGAGTCCAATATGGCCTCTAATTCCTTCTCTGACATTTGCGCTTTCCAATCAGGTACTTGCGCTTCCAATTCTTCTTCTTCACCTTTGCTTTGCCCTTCGTGGTAACACTATAAGTTCGCCATGTTGAATATGGGTGATATGTCCAAGTCTTCAGGCATTTCTATTTCATATGTTTGCTGAAAACTTGCGCAATATTTTGCATGGCCCTATTTTCTTCATTTTTTCAGCTTGTTATATGTTTCTCGTGTGAACCTTTTTTAGTGCAAATGCGCCATTTCTAGGTCTTATTCCTCAAACTCCTTTCTCCTGCACCTCTTGTTTGCACACTCATACTCTGAGTTGCTCTGCTCCAATCTTCTGTATACTCCTTGGTGAAGCTTGGGCGTATATTCTGCGAAGTCCTTTGCTTATGTGCTCCTTCCTTGCGCCATACTTATGTCGCATAGCTCTCCGACTCCTCTTGGGCTACTTCCATTCACCATGTGGAAAGGTGTTTTTCCAGTGCTTGGTTTACAAAACTGTTGTATGCAAATTCTGCTTGAGCCAACACCATGCCCCACTGCTTGGGTCTATCTCCAACTAGGCATCGCAACAAATTGTCAATGCTTCTATTTACCACCTTGGTTTGTCCATCGGTTTGTGGATGGTATGCTGAATTGATTCAGCCTTGTTCATAACTTCTTTCACAATGTGCGCTAAAAATGGCCTGAAACTTGGTATCTCTATTGGATACTATGCTGCACGGCAAACCATGCAGCATTACCACCCATCGGAAGAATAAGTTGGCAATATTCGTTGCATCACTCGTCTTCTTGTATGTGATAAAATGTGCCATCTTGTAGAATCTATCCACCATTACAAAGATGGAAGCATTTCCTCACTACATCCTAGACAATCCTAGCACAAAATCCATGTTAATGTCATCCCATGGTTTGGCTGGTATACGTAGTGGTTGATATAACTTTGCATTCTTACTTTTACCCTTTGCCATCTTGCAAATTCGGCACCTTTGCACATATTTGCACACATCTACGCCCATCTTGGACAATAGTAGTCTTCTGCCATCTGCAACAATGTCTTGTCGCAGCCAAAGTGTCCAGCCAATTCTCCATTGTGTTTTTCCTTTATTAGTTTTCGTGCATTGACCCCTTTGGTAAACATAACTGTGCTCCCTTGAACAACATCCATCCTTTACAAAGTAATCCAACGATGGTGTCTTGTCCACACTTGCTGGCTCTGTGCATGCTCTCCAAGGATCGCGGAAATCTTCATCTTTTGCATACAATGCCTTCATGGAATTGAATCCAAGGACTTCCACTTGTATTTTGTTCAATACAAGCGCTCTTCTGCTCAGCGCGTCCGCAACCTTGTTTAATTTCCCGCTTCTGTGCTTCAACACAAATGTGTAGCTTGTAGGAACTTGACCCGCTTCATGTATTGTTGGCTCAACTTCCCTTTGTTGTTGATAAATTGTAGCATCCAATGGTCTATGCACGATACAAATTCCTTTGGCAACAAATTGTGCCTCCACTTCTTGAGCGCTTGCACAATGGCGTAGAACTCTTGATCGTAGACCGAGTTTTTCTTCTTGAAATTGTTCAACTTCTCGTTGAAGTATGCGACGAGCCTTCCTTCTTGGCTTAACACTGCTTCAATCACTGCACCACTTGCATTGCAGTCCACTTGAAATACTTTGTTGAAGTTTGGCAGTGCTAACACACTGCTTAGTCACTCTCCTCTTCAGTTCTTGGAAATCACGGTCAGCTTCCATTGTCTAGACAAATTCCTTGAGATCTCCTCACAACACTGCGGTGATTGTTGTGTATATCTTGTTGAAGTTCCTTTTAAACTTCCTATAAAAGCTTATGAGACCGTGTAAACTTTGCGCCACAAATGTGCTCCTCGGTGATGGCGATTCTACTATCGTGCGCTCCTTGTTTGGGTCCATCTTCAGGCCGCCTTTGGATACCATGAATCCCAAGTAAATGAGCTCCTTAATGAAGCTGCATTTCTTCACATTGTTCAACAACTTCTCTTCGCAACCTCTACAACACATTCCATGGATGCACCATATGCTCCTTCATTTTGCTGAACACTAGAATATCATCTAAGTATATGATGACATATTTTTCTAGAAATGTCTCTAGTACTTCGTTCATCAACCTCATGAATATGCTTGATGTTTTTGTCAACCTGAATGGCATCACTAACCACTCATATAGTCCTCCTTTAGTCTTGAAGGTTGTTTTCCATTCATCGCCTTCCTTGATCCCGATCTGATGATATCTGCTCTTTAGATCTATCTTCGAGAAGGACTTTGTCCCATTCAAGCAATCCATCAAGTTGTCCATGTGCCACAATAGGAATTTGTATTTGATTGTGATGTTGTTAATGGCCCTTGAATTTGTGCACATGCGCCATTCTCCATCTTTCTTTAGCACGAATAATGTAGGTACTGCACATGAACTAAAACTAAACTGAGCAATCTCCTGTCTAGTAATTCGCACACTTGCCTTTGCAATTCTTCATTTTCTTGAGGTGTCATTTGATACACAGCCTTGTTTGGCAAACTCGTTCCAGGGATCAAACCCATATGATGGCGGATGCTTCGCATCGTTGGTAATCCCTTGGGCAGATCGCTCGATGTAATGTTTGCAAACTCATCCAATAACGCCTTCACCACGCATGGTAGTTCTTCCTTCTTCTGTGCGTCTATGCACTCTTCTTGTGTTGGCTTCATCATGAGTGCAAAATATTCCTTCTCCTTTTCCATTTCTCACAAGAATTCCTTTCATGTCACCATCAACACACATGTACACATATTGTTGTGCCCTTCCTCTCCTTGGTCCTTCAATGGACTTAGCGTTTACTTCCTTCCATCCTTCTCTAGGCAATAGGCATTAGCTCTTCCATCATGTACAACCTTTATATCATACAACCAAGGCCTCCCTAAGAGCAAATGACACACATCCATTGGCATCACATCGCACCAAACTTTATCTTGGTATTTGCCCATATGGAACTTCACAAGGCATTGTTTGTTTACAAACACCTAATGGTCCTTTTGTAGCCATGATACCTTGTATAGGGTTGAGTGCGCGACCTCCTTCAGATCCAACTTTTCCACCATCTCGCACAAGACTAAGTTGTCTGTACTGCCTTTATCCATGATCACCTTACAACATTTGCCTCCCAACTTGCACACTATTTTGGAAAGGCTCTTCCTCTGCGTCGGCTCGTTATCTTTCTTCGACAACTTCAATAATACTCTCTTCATGTCCAATTGATCCAACTGATTCTTCATCTTCATGCATAATGTGCGTGTAACACACCCCCCAATTAACACACCACAAAACATGACCAAGTTTTGTTTTTAAAAACATCTTGGGAGGTAAGATGATATCTCAAGGGAGAAAGTTTATCACTCATCTAGGATATCGAATCCGCAATCATCATCACATTCAACTTACAAGTCAAGGTTACTTGTGTTGAATTAGTACTTTCTTCATATGAATATATGAAGGGTTTCTGAACTCATAGTCCACAATGCAAGTGATAAATTCTTAGTCCCTAACAATAGAGAATGGTAGGGAGCTGATAACCGCTACCACATTCAAACCACAATAGAATACAATAACAATACCTTTGATTTTTATTAGATTATTATTGTAGACAAGGTTAGGACCACTAGTACCACATTCTATGAATGGTCTGAAGATTAAAGAAATGGCTTAGCTCTTATATGATAGAGTCTCAAGATGTATGTTTCCCAACCTTTACAAGGTAATATAGAAGAGGTCAAAGTGTATAGTTCATAATGTGTTTCTAGACTTACTCGTAAATTAATCCAACCCAAGAGAGGTATATACAACAAGCCTACTCATTTTACTAGTATAAACCAAATTAGCGCTAGAGCATGCACCTTTAGTTAGGGGGCCACCAATTATTTTTGCAATGAACCAAGTAGAGCATTCAAATGATATAATTTTAACCCATTTAATTAGAGCAAAAGAGATTAACCACAAAGCCTTATCCTTAATATTCTACTTCCTTTTGAAGATTATTCTTCCAACAATACTATCCACTAGTCCAAAGAATGTTTATTGACCTCAAGGAAGTTTTAAATTCTTCCATGGAGTAAGGTATTGAAGATATCATTTTAATTAAATATAAGAGATCCCAACTTATCAATGAGAAGTAAGATGCTAACAATCTGAGACAAGTTTATCATTCTATTTCCCTTCTCAAGGGCTTCTTTCCAAGTATAAACTAAACAATCGATTGCAAATTAGTCTTAGTACCTCACGGAAATAGATTTCAATCTTATTTTAAAACATGGTGGTGTTATCTCAAGGATTGGTATCAAGAGACATGGCATACTCACAATCACAGCATTGGATAGAATGAAGAATTACCTTAGTGAGAATGTAATGGGTGCCACCCCTCCGGTTAACCACCAAATCCCATTTCCAACACCATTGCCCAGTCTATAACAAGGTATTAACCTCAAGAAAGGTATCATTTAATAAATATTGTGTAATGACATGTTAAATATCTTACTTACAAAAGGAGAACATTTCACCCTTAACATTGAATGATGATGATCACACAAGATAGTGATATTCACAAGTAGGATAATAAGACATTATTTTTATCAAGCGAGGCCTACTTTTTTAACATAATTCTGATTTAATCTATCAAACATTAATTGATCCAACCAGTATAATAGGTTTTCCCTGATTGTCAAGGTAAGAGCTCTCAAGAAGCGGGACTAAGTCAACCGGGCATACCCACCACATAGCATATTAACTTAGCTGGTGAGGCTATCTTATTATAAGTTAAGAGGTAGGTTTGGCATTAGACCACACAAAATTCATTGTTTAATCTATGATATCACATTATCTTCGCAATTACAAATTATCATGAGAAATGCAATGACTAGTAAGTTAAGGTAATCGATCATGGACGAAGGGATACAAGATTTTACCAAGAGATGGAACCACTTGGGATTTTTTTCCTCTTGCAACTTCTTAAAATTAGTCAAGTCCTCCTGTAGGGCATTTAAGTCTAGCAAGACGGGGAGGTAAGACACCTAAAGTGCCAAAAATGTAAAACATTAATTCATTGATAACTTTTCTCATTGACCCATATAGTTTATTAAAGAGTATACACAAGTAAGGTCTTGTCATGTGACTTCTCCCAAGTTTTACTACTTTGTCCTCATCTATCTTAAGTATAATTTAACAATGCAACAATTTCTAAAGAAATAGGACAATCACAAACTCTTGCCCGAAAACCCATTATTGGTTTAATAAGAATGAAAAAGGAACTCAATTTTCCCTATCAAAAACTTTTGTACAATATATAACTTACAGCATTCCACAACCAATACACAAGACTATCGTCATAAAATTATGTCCTTTTGTTTTGCACACATATTTGATTAGGTGTGATCAACAAAATGTAATCCCACAACAAATGATCAAGAAGAAGTATAAGGACACCATTTTTCTTTAGATACATATTCTTTTAACTAATCATCTAATCAAGAAGGCTATGGACCAGATGAAGAGACATTTCCGCTTTATAAAAGAGGGAAGAAGTAATGTTTTACAAAATCCTTTTTCAACAGCTATCAAATTTATATGCAAATTAACATCAAGGAGTCTATTCCTTGGGTCACAGTCACCCTTGTTTTGTCCTTGTCCTGCACTAAAACCATTTGCAAGATGTGTCAGCGCAAGCTGGCAGTATTTCTTCTTCCCACAAAGTCTTCCATTTTATTCAAACAAAAAGCGCATTTATCAAGATAATATAATTTGAATGCAAGCAATGCTAATTTGTTTATGCTAGCATGCCAAAACATAACAATATAAGCAATCTATCCAAATAAGACCTTCCTTTGGCAATTATTTATACCCTCATCATCTTGCATTCATAAACATATGATTCTTATCAAAAGCTATAAAGATTGTCTTCTCACAAGCAAGGGTTAAGAATAATTTACCAAAATTAATTTAATCATGTAGCAGTGCATTAATTAGTTCAAGCATATATATAGGAAGATAGAACCATTTTTCTCATCATTCGTCTTGGTTTACTTATTGATAAACCAACCTGTATACAAGTTAACGCTATATCGGTAATACATTCCCCAAATCACATTAATTCCTCGGGATATAATTAAACTCTTAAATTTACCAATTTGAGAACTAATATAACTTGAAATGATAAATTAATCTTTCACCCATATCAATGCAAATCACATGTTCAATCAACTCTTGATAATAATTTATCAACACAAGGTAAATAGCTTTCTACCAGTGGTAATTTAATTAAGCCTACGGATAAAGTAATTACTTACCAACAAGGTAATCCACTCATACCAAACAATAAAATTACTTTCTATCAACCGTAATAAATTCCACCTTAGCGTAAGCAATTTTATCATCAATAATTTTAATTATTATTATTTTTTTAATCAAAAACCCCAATGGGGTGTGGCAACAGATCAGGGAGTAAAACTATTTCCGAGGGCGTGGTAGGTAACCATTAATCCTCTCGTTTTCATTTGCCAATGAAGCAACAAGTTTCTATTAAAAAGGCCTTCCCAAAAGAGGAAGTGGCATTGGGGGGGCGGGGCGGGCTCAATTTGTCCACCAAAGCGCCGCCCTACCTAGATGCAACAATAATGCCGAAAAAAACACAAAAAAAAGACTGCGTGGCTATTCCATAATCAGAGTTACAGCGGTTCAGAATTTAATCAGATAAAACAATTCATGGGAGAATTCTTACGGGACTTGCCCAGCCCCAGACCACGCATATCTCTTCTATGAGTCTTTACGCAGCCAACAATTAATATATATATTTTTTAAATTCCAAAAGCCCCCAAACTGGTGCAAATGAATCGCCCTGGCATACACCGGAATGAGGAATGGGGAGTTAAATGGAACGATCCATCAGCTGTACCCCCCACAGGAATAAGTCAAATCATACAGAAAGCAATACAAACTGAGTTAATTTTTTTATTGGACTCACTCAACGCAAAAACAATCAACTGGAAAATGAACAGTCCAAGAGTACACCCACGTAGCTGCCCTAAACTAATGTGCATGTCTCTGTGGTACCTCCACATAGCCATCTTTGGCATGCTTGTGCTCTGGGACGTTATTAGAGGTTTCCTTCAGAGCAGCCATTATGGCCAATGGAGTCAATGTTAATTGGCTAACTATTTTCTATAATGGCTCACATTCAAACATACACACACAGCCTGCCATTAAAAAGGATCTCATCCTTATTGGCAGCTTAACCATAACCATGGAATTTTCTCTTAAAGTGGGAAGCATATCATAAGCTGATTTAATAAGCACAATTCGGAGAACAAGTTCAATGAAGGTAAGAAAGAATACAACATTAAACCACAGAAATCCAATTCAGTTCCTGGATAACAAAGGAGGAACTGAAAATATTCAAAATATACAATGCAAGGAAGCTACTGGGTAATGAGAAACCACTTGCGTGAAAAAGAAACAAACCATCTTAATTTGCTCTCAACAGCTCCTACAGCTGTGCCCTTGTTGCACCATTTTGCCCGCCTGAACTTGCTCATGAGCCTTCCTGTTGTGCCCTCCTCTCTTCCGTTTCTCCTCTGAACATGGTGCAGAATAATTTTTCCTCCTCGTTAGAAATATAGTTATTACTTATTTTATTTCCCTAGGCAGAATGATAAGTTTGACCTTTTCAAGAGCCGTTAAATTTTTTCCAGAATCCAAGTTCTCTTCACATTTCCCCAAGGCAATAATGCTATGCTCGCATTTCTCAAAATGCATTAGCTAGGATTTTAATTATTTATTTATCTCTCACTCCCCGAAGTGCGTTGAATATCCACCCCCCCATTTCTCATGCATCTCAAGGAAAGGTTTTTACCTCTTCAAGAAAATGAAAAATAGGATTAAACACCACACATTATCAAGGTTGTAATCATGTCTAAAATAAATTTAAGGATCCCCTGATAAATATTAAAGAGGGTAGGCGTAATAACATTTATTTGATGCACATAAATAGGAGGCTTCATGACAGAGTTATGGCAACACCGTATGATGAATAGGTGTTAAGACTATATAAGTGTTCCTAACACAAAATGGGAATTGTAGAATAGATATAAGGTATACACACAGTTATACCCTTCACTTGAGTGCAAGAGAAACATGGTACTAAATATATGTTCACATGATTTAAAGGCTAGACCATATTGTATGTCAATATAAGGATACTTATGTTCATACATAGGTAATAAGATCAATCAAGATTATTTTCACGGGCCAACTTGACTATTTGGATCCTCATAAAAGTTAATGACTAGGAGGATCAACAGTTGTCAAACTCATCTTTGCCACACAATAATAACACACGAGAATGATGGGTGAGGAGACCATAAGATTAATCATATGGTTTAGTCTTTAACACCAAGGCTAGTTTTGGATGAGTTAGCGTACCAACAGATTTGGATCTAGATAAAATCTATATAATGAATTTTCCTAGTAAAGAGTGCTTTTTCCATTCCTTGATAAAAAATTGTTTGAGTGTTGAAAATTGAGAAATCACAAGGGTCTCATGGAAGTATGCCAACATTCAGTCATCCAAAGAAATCTTGCTTGAAAGCTAGTTCTGATGAACTATCACAAACGTTACAATGTACTCGACATAGAGTTAGAGCTATTCTGAGTTCACCCTACATGAGCAAGCGCCAGAGCAAAGCAAAGGGCATTATAGTGCGCACCAATCTTTGATCTTCTACTTCCTTCACTTTGTCCCTGTGGACACTCGCTTGCTCGACGTCTAATCTGTCTGCACTTGAAACATGTTCTTGGGAATTCTCTTACCTTTCCTTGGCCAAATCTTCCTTACTCTTTGGTCGAGTAAGGCCCACCTCATGTTTCCTTGTTTCCCCTAGTGCGTTTCTCCTTGCTCGGTCAAGTGCGCTGGATTGCACACAATGTTGCTCTCTCCTTGTCTTGGCTGGGTTCTTCCAGTGTCACCTTGGCCTTCGCATGCGAACCTTCCTTTCCCAAACATGTTGTTTGTTGTTTGCACGAAACTTCACCTTCGTCTTCAATGCAAATTGATAGACTTCCTCCAATGTTTTGATCTGGGCCATACTTAGCTCCTCTTGGATCCCAAATCGCAACCCATTTAGGTATGTTGTGACCTCCCGATCAACCTCACTTTGACCAGATCTAATGGTGATCTTGTAGAACTCTTTAGTGTAGTCCTTGACACTAAGGTCCTTTTGCCTCAGAATCTGCAATTTCTTGAACAATTCCATCTGATAGTTTCCAGGCAAGAATTTACCCTTCAGCTTTGAAACCATTCTGTCCCATTCGGTTATCTTCTCTTCTCTTTTATTCGTCTTTCATGCTGGACTTCCTTCCACCATAACGCCATGTGATCCTTCAACTTGGTCTGTGCCACCCTCACGTGCTATAGATCACTAATCTTGTCGAACTCGAAATATTCTTCCATGTCTGTGATCCAGTCAATGAGCACTTTTAGATTTAAAGAGCCTAAGAAACAAGGCATGTCCACCTTTGCGCCTCATCCAATCCACTAAATAGTCTTCAACATTTTGCTCTCGCCTACATTCATTTGTGCTTCATCACCTTCATGCTCTCTTCTCGTGCCTTTCACGCGCTATTCTTCATCAGCATCGCTTGGGTCTTCTCTAGGTGCAAAACCATGTTGTCTATATTTGTCCACAACATCTAGTCGCATTTGCATGGATCGCAACATATCCATCATTTCTTCCAACCTTCTAGCCACATTGGCTACCACTGCGCCTCCTCTGAGTCTCCTGGGCAACATCTTTTCACTCTCTTTGGCACAAACTCTATTGTTACAAGACTTTTGCTCACAATCCTACGTAGATGGTCTATTCAAACTTCACACTTAAAGGTTTGAAACTATGCTCTGATACCAAACTAATGCAATCGTGATTAGGGTGTTCAATGAAGAACTGCCTTAGACCACACAACTAGAATAATACACTTACAAAACCCTCAAGACTTAGCGCAAAAACTAGATTTTATATTATTAATGAACCGAGGATTACATACATTCGCTCTCAGAGCTTAAGCTACAGGGCTAGCTCGGCTATAAACTGCAATCATGGAGGTTTATTAGACAACAATGGAGTTTTCTCTTGGTTGTCTACTCGTAACTCACCCATTCAAGGCTATGGCTCCTCTAGTTCTCTAGCTCACACTCCCTCTATTTCTTGACAATGTGGAAGAGTTTCCCTGGTGTTCTGGACTACGTTGTCGATCATCGACCTTGCATCTCCTTATATAGCATTTGGGTTTCTAGATGCTTCTTTCGGCATCTTACTAGTCCAATGCCCCTCTTTTAATGATAGGTTGTGTTTCCTGCCATTGTTTGAATTTAAATTTGGACACTTGGCGGTTAGATATCTGGTTGCCTCCCAACTACCTGTCAAGTGGTTCTTTCTGTAATTTGAATTTGAACTTACAACTCCCGCCTTGGAACCCTCTAGTCTTCTACATATCTTGCTTAGGGTCTATGATGGTTGGACGTAGGTCCACGTGTCTTGCTAGTAAGTTCGTGCTAAAATATTACTCCCTGTTGCTCTACCACCATGTTAATTATTTTGCACGTCGTTTCTATTATGCATGTCTCTTTTGTTTGCATGCTGATGTTTCCTTGCGCAACCTCATGTTTGCGTTCTGAGACTTGTGCATTTGATGGGTGCGACTTCTGTTGAGTGAGAGCTGTTGTCCTGCCATGCTTGCGTTGTGCGATCTTGCGCAAGTCAATCCTTCTACCAAGACGAGTCTCCCTCGTTCTTCCTTCGCGTGACCCTTATTCCTTTACCTCCGTGCACCATCTCCTGCGCTCAACCTTCTGTGTCTTTTGCACATATGCTTTACAAAACTATACTTAGCATTGTAGGATTACTCTTTGCCTGGGTTTCTCTTGCATCTGCATACCACTTATATTCTGTAATTTGTGATAGTTGAACATTGTCTTGACCAAAAATCTTGGATAATTGTAACAATAAACATGACTTCAGCAGTAGGTGGCCTGAATTTTGAGAATTTTGTACATTATTCATTGTACTTGGAGTGCTTTTGAACATATCTTTTAGATTCATAGTGAAAACTCTTAGTATCTCTAGCCTACAGGTATATATGCATTGTGGATTTAAATTAGTATTTATTCACGATTCCAGCTAAATGTTCCTACTAGTTTGTTAAATCAACACTTCTTTTCATTTTGGGTTTCTTCACCCTTCATCCGTTGCTTCTATTAAGGTCAATTTGTTTAAAGGGTGCTTGAAGACATGTCTTGGGCTTGATCATTCAAGTTTGGGTTAAGCAATGCAGAACTTTTGGGAAAGGGATTCAGCCTTCGGTTGATCAGAATAAAATATAATGAAGAATGTAGCATTCAGATACCTATCATGTATGAGATGACAGAATTTAAAATTGGTATAACAACACTGTTCCTGTATCTCAACAGAAGAGGTTGATAGAAGCATGGTTTATCTGCACTTTAGCAGATGCAGATGGTCCATACCCTTTTGAGAAGCATGTACAATAAACACTACAAATCATTAAGCATTAACCACCATTTATTGCACATCAGAATGATTGGTTAACTCCATTGGCCATCATTTATTGCATATCACTTCTATGTTCTCTTGACCAAAAACCTTGGGTAATTATGAAAATAAACATGGCTACAGCTGAATGTGGCCTGAATTTTGAGAAATTTGTATGTTCTTCACTTTACTTGGAGTGTTCCTTGAACATTTCTTTTAGTTACACAGTGAAAATTCATAGTATTTTATGCCATTATAATCCTAGATTTGGATCCACTTTTACTACAGGCATATATGCATTGAGGATTGAAATTAGTTTTTACTCATGATTCCAGCTCAATCTTATGATACTTCCCTCTGCACTAACTAGACGCCTCACTTTTGAATCTCCGTGATGTGGACCTAATCTTTTGATCAGACAACTTCATTTAACCTCTAGGACTCTAACCTATAGACTAGGTTGTGGGTGCATAAAGAAATCATAACCTTGGAATTATGAATTCTAGTTTTATGGTGCCTATTAATATGGCTAATGATACTATGGGTGCAAGTGACCAATAGGCATTCTACAATGGCAGCCAGGGGTGGTGGCAAGTAATATCCGTTAGATGTTAACAATTAATAGCTGAGATTAAATTTGACATCCATTTGACTGTCATAGGGCAGTTTTAACCTTAAATTTGATGTCCATTCGACTGTCACATGGAGGTTTTTCCTTTGTGCCTGGAGAAGTTGATTGGAAAATCTGTTAAATTCATAATATCTTGGGCATACAGTGGAGTTTGGAGCCCTTTTTTTTCCTGGAATTTTTTTTCCGAACCTAACATGGTAGTGCAGCTAGATTTAGGCCATCTGTCACCAGTCAACAGGAAATTTTGTCGAGAAGGTAATGGGGCATTAATCAATGTGGTATGTGACATGTCCAAGATCGGTGCATTGAGATATCTCTCGGTGTGTTTCAAATAGAGATATCTATTTAAGATACTTGCACTAGTATTTCAATTGTGATTTTACTACATTGACTTATGCTCTGGATTTATAATTTTATATTACTGTTGAGAAGATTACAATTGTCATTTTATTTCATGCATGTTGTTAGTGATGGTTAAGCATTATGTGACAGATGTTGTAACTAGTAACATTTACTAGGTTTTATCATCTGGTTTGTGGACTTACACTTATGATCTGATACGATTTTTTTGTGCACAATATGGTGGTTGTTTAGTGGTTCTATTTTTAAGATTCCAGTTTTTCCCTGCCCTCCATCTTATTGTTAGATTTTTCTTGGCATTGCAGAGCCATGCAGGATTATTTAATCTTTGTGTTGTGGTGCTCATTGCTGTGAACAGCAGGCTGATTATCGAGAATTTGATGAAGGTATTTATTCTGACTTTTGTCTTAAGCAATAGATTTTGGTTGATAGATTGCTGCATGAGTTACTAAAAATGTTGATATTTGTGTTTTTAACGAATGAAAGGATATTCTTTGTTTTTTCATGTTTTATTGTTTAGTAGAGCAGCAAAGTAAGGGTTTAAAGCATAACTTACACGATTTGTTATATTCAATGTTGCAGTATGGGCTTCTTATTCAAACTGGATTCTGGTTTAGTTCCAAAAATCTTAGAGACTGGCCACTTTTAATGTGCGGGTAATCATTTCTAGCTTAAGTCTTACTCAATCCCACACCAGAGGTAGCAAAGTGTAATGAAAGGGTTAGAATCCAAGTATCATGCATCAATAATACGATGTCACATATTGATATTTTCAGGCTTACACTTCCACTCTTGCCATTTTGTGCGTTTTTGGTTGAGAAAGCAGCTGTGCATACTCATATTTCTGAATGGGTAAGGAGATTAAACTCGCGGTCATGTTCTTTAAATGCTGTAATTCATTTTGCTTCTATTGTCATCTTCTTAAATATTAATTTCATCATTTTCAACTTTTGGACTGATTCTCTTTGAAATTGTACATCTTTGATGTTTTAGAATTTGTTTATAGTTACAAATGTATAAGTTTCTTTTCTTTTCCAATTTAACTGTGTAGTGCATATTATGCAAGTTAAATTGGCTTTTCAAGGTAAATGCTCACTGATGTTTGGATAACATTGACTAACATTCATTAATATACTAATATGAAATTGAGGCAAAGGGGGTGTCTGTGCAGGTGATCTTCATAGCACATTAGTAGGAGGACACCAAAAGAGATAGAAAACCAACATCATGGCATTCAAATTAATAAGGTTATTCAACCACCCACCCGGTCCCATATACATTATTTTTGCTAGCTTGTATGTTGTGTCTATAAATTAAAATGCGTTAGGCTCTAATAGGGCTCAAAGGGCCTGGAAATAAAATAATTTCGCTATCATTTCAATTATACGACACAGAAATATTAGTTTACACATGGGTGTATATCTATATACATTACATTGTCATATACACAGGAACAAATACATTCTGATGCCTAGAAACACATACAAAATACTTACATTGTGACAACGATCTTAGTTTATAACTCTTTAAATTGACCTACATAGAACATAGCTCAAACATGTTTAAAATTCGCATTCAAAATCATATCAAAAGAATTTGTATAGTCTAGAGTCTAGACTTAAGTGTAGTGAAGATTAGAGTCTAGAATTATGTGTAGTTAGGCTTTAGAGTCTAGTCTTAAGCCCAAATATGGAAGAGTGCAAGGCTTTGGGTTACATTTTTACGGTCTTCAAGTTCCATCTAAGGGGATGATCTATGCAAGGCAATATGAGAAGCTGGAGAAACATCTAATTGCAAGTGAATAAAAGCGAGACTTTCCTAGAAAAAAGTGATCTTCATTAACAATATAGCTTAACTTTGTATATTATATAAAAAGAAATGAATTATATTAATTCCCTTGGAGGACCAAAGTAGGTTTAAGTGGACTTAGAAGGAGATGGGGCGGCCCTTTAGTAGTAGTCATTGCTTATTTGGAATTTATTAACTTACATATTTTCTTACTTTCTAGAGAGGGAATATGCGGGGGAGTTACATAAGTGACAGTCAAACCCTTAACATTTGCAAGACATGATGAGCACAAATAAAATTCTAAAATTATGGTCATAGACTAAAACACGCCTTTCATTTTCTTCTTGATATTAGGATCTAACTTGTCCTCAAATTTCTGATATAGATGAGAAAATTGTTGCTTTAAAGTAGATTGAAGACCCTCTTGTCTTGTCTAAAATTATGGTCATAGACTAAAACACGCCTTTCATTTTCTTCTTGATATTAGGATCTAACTTGTCCTCAAATTTCTGATATAGACGAGAAAATTGTTGCTTTAAAGTAGATTGAAGACCCTCTTGTCTTGTCAAGGCAAGGTTCTTTTCTTGCCATCCAGATAATTGCTTGTGTCTTTGGATAGCCAAAATCCTTGGCAATTTGATGTGGAAGGAACCTTGTCCAATAGGCTGCAAAATCAGACAAGGCCTATATTCAGTGGTTTTGAGCTTATGATGTTGTTTTTGAACTCTGCCTGTGTAGGTGTAGCCAAATTTGGTCTCCCATAAGCAAGCAGTGCTAGATTCCATCTTGTAGAGCATTATCTTTGGTTTGTGTTTGAGAAGTATGTCTTTCCCATTGGTGTACAAATTTGATAAGTGCTCCACAAAGTTAGTGGCTTTCCTCATTCCTTTGTAGCAGAATGGTATGGAAGAGCAACACGCTTTAATATGGCTGAATGGTTTACAGGTACATTTTTATTTACAATAATACTGCTGAATGATATGTAAATAGTCACTCTTTTGTTGGTTTATTTGATGCAAATACTTGCTCTCTTGTAAAAGCTGAGTTTATCAAGTGACAACCCAAGATTTTCCTTAGACATTGCCAAAAAATGGCTTCCCAAAAGATGATCTAATTTTAAACAATAATAAGCAACAATTTGTTGAAAGAGTAATTTTGTATCTTGCGAGTTAACAATTTATTTTCTGCAGGGATTTGTGATTGGCTTATTTTAAAATTGGCACATTCCAGTAGGTGACTAAGAAGTTCATGGTTCCGATAGAGGTTTAAACTTGATATAACCTAAGCCTCCAATTAGAAGGCTTGAATTGTCCATTTAACGAGCATCTACAGATGTAGCCTTCAACATTATAGCACATGTTTGGCCAGTACTTTTGTTAATGTTGTTGAGTTTTCAATATCTCTAACTGAGGAAGAATAGACATGCTTGAACTATTGCTGATAATACATAAAAACATTTGATTTTATTGAGCATCCTATTTTGTTTGTAGCACTTCAAAAAATAGTAGAGCTTGTGTAATATGAATGAATGAATAAGGATTTTAGATTTGTAGAAGCAATTCCAAGATGCACTGAAGATAGTAGGATTAAAGTGATGGTTGTTTTGAGTTCATCTCTCTCCATTCTTCATATTTACTTCACCTTGAATCCAATGTATTAGTGAGGGCGTGAGCAGGCAGGTGATTGAGAAAGTTAGCTACTTTGCTGGTGGCTTCCCTCTTATATTTGATCACTAAGTGAAACTGCCCAAAGATGAAACATATGGAATGCTCTTGGATTTTGGATGGAATGTAATTGAATAATTACAGAGGTTGTTTGTCATCATTAATGTTGTTTTTAGCTTAGGAGGAACCATTGGTAATGTTTATGTGCTTTCAGTTTCACCATTCGTAAGTTTCTTGCATAAAATTTGTCTTTGACAGATGTTAAACATCTGTCAATTGTCTCGGTTAAATTTGTTCTATCGTTTTTGGTTACTTTTTTTTTTACCATCGTTGGTTATTTCTTGAAGCATGGCAGATTGTTTTGAAAGGTTCCATCTAGAATTTTGTGGAGCATCACAAAAGATGATTCAGTTTTTCTGGCTAATGTTATGCGAGTCAAAATGGGTAGGAGGCTTAGTATCCATAATCTTAATCTCTTTAACATTCTTTTGTGAGCTAATCTGACAGTCTGCTAACCCTAAAGCCATCTTGGCCTGAGCTTTCAGACGATTTCTTACCATAAAATATATGAT
This sequence comes from Torreya grandis, assembly GCA_037957365.1. Lineage (NCBI taxonomy): Eukaryota > Viridiplantae > Streptophyta > Pinopsida > Cupressales > Taxaceae > Torreya > Torreya grandis. The sequence goes on from JARHVA010000462.1 coordinate 5,139,246, forward strand.
TGAGTCATTGGAATGAAAACAGGGTTCTCTTCTTTTCCCAAATACAGTTTCTTCAGGTTCTTAGGGAGGATAATTGACATGCAGTCATTCCTGCAATTCTTAGATCCAATCAGCAAGTTGGACAGTTGATAGTCATTGAAGATGACAACTTTTTATAAATTCCATCAAGCATGCACCTTGTTAAATTTTATGCATTGGGGTATGTACACTTTTATTAACCTTTATGATTGGCACATCACATATGGGGATTTCCATGATATCTGATTTTGTCTATATGTATTGATTGTAATGGATATTGGACTACATGGGCGTTTGCATGTTTTTGCTTTCAAAGTATGATTGTCTACGACAATTCCACACATTTTCTTGACATTAGGGACGAGTTATATTGGTAATTGGCATTTAAGAACTTGGTCACATATGCCTTGCAGTGGATCATATTTAGGATTTGTACTGAAACAGTGCACAACATCAAAATCATTAGTGCCACTAGCGACATTGCTGCAGTTGGTTTTGCTGCGAAGTCATTCTCTTGTTTAGTAAGATTCTATAAATTTTAGCATAGCAGTGCAAATTTGTTTGGCTACTCATATTATATCTCGATTTGTTTTTGTTGTTTCTGATTCAACGATGGAGGCAAAGTTTTCCCCTGATACTGCAATGCAACTTGGTGAAGATATTTATTAATGTTGGAAGTAGGGTCCTTCAAAGGCAACAGCTTGGGATTGGATGGATCAGGATGTATCAGAAAAGAGGGAAATGCACATTATAAGAGTGTGGAAGAAGATTTTTGTGCTGGCACATTGTCACCGGGACTTGCACAGTTCAGAACTCTTGAACAAGAAGGGGCCAGAGGAATATCTATGCACTTATCTCTGTTTTGATTTTGGCGTCCAAGAATTGTGGCTGGATTTGGTGTGTGTGTTGATTATTGTATGTTAAATCTGTCAAAAAAGTCGTCTAACAGGTTTGAAAACGTTTGCACAGTAGTATGGTTTATGTCTACTGAGATAACTACCAGCATATACAAAATATTGATTGGATAACATACCATGGCAAAGTGAAGTATCCGAACAACAGCATCTTGTATCCATAAAATATATGTCTCAATACAATCCATACAGTACAGGGAGGCCCTGATACCAGTGCCCCATCCCCAACATACAATATGTTATATGAAGAACATGACCCAATCGTTGTCAGTTAACCCAACCGTTACAACTGAAATAACTAAGGGTCTTGCTACAACACTAACAAAAGATGAATACAATTTTTTATGATTGATGGTCTACATTATCCCCCTGTTTAGACAAATCGGAGTCCCTTTCGACATAGACAAGCTGATAAAACATAGAATGAAGAGGGAAGATAGAAGACATTCTAGTGGAGCTGCTGATGATTTAGAAATTTTGCAACATTTCTGTAGGTAAGAAAATACATGTTTCACCCAACACGATTCTCAACCTTTTTTTCTTATAAAATCAAAGTGGGGGTTTGGGGGCGGCAGCCCCCAACGGGTTGAGGGACACCCAAGCAAAATTTGAGACTCATGCAACCTTTGAAAAGTCATGACAACAACCAAATTTCTTTGGAAATGCGTTGTTGTTGAAATCCCTTGAAAATGTAGCACTGTACGATGAGTTGCCAATGGTCTTCTGCTCATGGAAGAAAAAAATTGAATATACTATCCTTGTTCTTGTGCACGTTGTGGAAATCCTATAGACGACAGAGTAAAAATGTGGGTTTGCTCTGAAAAGTCAATTTTAATTTGGTTGTATGGTGATACCTGCTTTAATTGCAACTCCTTGCCCATACGATGAAGGAAACTTGAGTTGGGCAGTGTACGGTGAGGTTCAACATGGCTTGATTGTTGAGATGATGTACACGAGGGTCATACGTTGGGTTTATTTTTTGCAAAGGTCTAACAAGGTAACCATAGTGAATGTACAATTGATTTGGTGGTGCCAAGTGTACGACTGGTGCTGGGTGTACAAGTAGGATGAGTTTGGAGCTTATAGTGGCCAATGATTGTTGTCGGTGTACGACGAGCATTGACTAATATGGGCATACGAAGATCATTGCATGCTATATGGGCATACGGTGGGTATGGAGGGGTTTGGCCATACGATTGGTTCCATGTAGTTTGGTCAAGTTGTACGCTAAGATTTGACCAAGCAGGTTGTATGGGGAGTTTTGATTGAGCATATTTTTCACCAGCCCAAGAGGGGTGTATGGTCGGTAGTAAAGTGGATCATCAGTTTGCCTTTGTGCCTCCCAGCCTTTGTCGTGCATAGATAGGTGATCATACCTTCCTCTTTACTGGTGGGCTCTTCTATCAACTCTTGCCTTGGTTGGAGTTTAATTAAATTGACATTTTCAACTTACATTTTATACAATTTTAATTTAGAGCCGCTTACAATGTCTTTAACTGATTTCCATTGAGATTCTCTAACTGGACAACTACATTTTGAAATATTTCTAAAATTTTAAAGGGTCTAAGGAATAACACATTAAACTTTCCTAGCTTAATTCGACGCCTCCATTATACCACAAAACCAGAGTTTCAGTTCAAAAGATTATCCGTCAGAGATGTTTATCGTGCCAATACTTTCTTCTTTTGTGCATGACAACCTTTTATCGTTGTTCCATCACTCGATGTTCAACCAATTCGATCACATCGGTCATATCCGAATGTACTTCCAAATTAGGATGTACTTTAGGAGGTGGCACTGCACCTTTTTAAAAATTTATATTACTATATTCCCTATATAGGCTTATTGACATTGGCTTCTTGGACTAAATGTCTGCTACTTGGTCAAAGTGGTGGGCCCACTTATCATCAAATTTTGCACCCTTGACATTGACTTTATATTCTCTGAACTTTGGTGGGTAGCCGACAGTGACGTTAGTGATATTGTTGGTTCGCAAGGACTTGACATCACCGATATTGGCTTCTGCCCATCTTATTGTGTGCCTTTGTTGTCTTTAATCTTCATGATCTCGATGGTATTTCAATCCAGTTGGGACACTTCATAGTCTTCCATTTTCCATTGGACAAACTGTTGAGGGAGTTTGTCTCATCTTTGAAGTATGGTTGTAACGCCAAGAACTCGTCATCATTTGGCTCCATCGTACCTAAGTTCCCGTCAGTTGAGCATTTTTGTTCAGAATCTGAATCCGATGAGTCAAACGAGGCTGCTTCCTCACTGACTACATGATTCTTTAAGTCTATGACATCCTTTTGTGTTTTTTTCTCAATGGGTCTCAAATTCTTTTTCTAGTTATGATTGGCTTTGGCTATTATCAACCAACCGCAACTCAAGAGTGCATCAAGGCTTTCATCTTCAACAAGATGACTACAAAATTCAACAAAATGGGTTGGGTTCCAATAATTACCTTTTGACCCATCAGTGCACCCAATACCTTTATGTCTTGTTGAAATGCTCCTACCAGTTGTAATGTTGGAGGCCACATAGTTGGCTTCCCAAGGCTCTTCCAAGTCTCCTCTTGAAAAACATTCACACTTGAACCATTGTTGACGATGGTGTTTGCCAATTTTTGCCCAAAACTTCCATATGTACAATTGTCAGCTATCGGGCTAGGTTCATCGTTAGGAGCTTAGGATCGATCATTTGGTCACTTAACAAGGGGCCCTGACTATCAGTTCATTCTTTTGGTTCTTGCTCTCCCCATCCCCTGATGTTAGGTGTGCCGTTGTATGCTCCATGTTCGGGTTAATGTCTTGTATGTTAGCAGTGAGAACATTCTTGAATTTTGGAATGCTTTGCAATAAGTCACCTATTGTCATAGACTCATAGGTATAGTGGTCTGCAAGACTCGCCGTGCAATAACTTTGGTAGACTCGTCTTCTCATCGCTGTGATTGTATGTTCGTTCAACTGACTTTGTTCTTTGACTATGGCTCTCTCAACTTCCACCCATGCTTCAACCAACCCTTCTCTGTATGTGGGTCAAGGCAATTGAATTTGTTCTCTTGTGCTTTGCTAATTGCCATAAATTCCTTGCCCTCGACTACGTCAATCATATTGACGTTGACTTGCGTTGGACAATTGCCATCGTTATGATTCTTGGACAGAGAAGTCATTTTGGTTAGGGCAATCTCTTGCTAAATGGCCCCACTCATTGCACTTCCAACATTTTATAATTGGTTGTCCTTTGGAGTCTACCTGAATTTGACTCCCGCCACCAGTATTATTTTGTCTTTGGTAGTTCCTTGGTGGCATGGTGGGTGGTGTTGATGGCTCTCCTTGGCCGCTCTGATTCCACATATTGTATGGGCAATATTGATTGAATGCCCTGTAACATGACAAATCTTGCACAAAAGATTCTTACCTTCGTTCTTATTGTCTCCCTTTGGTTCCTTCATCATTCGGAGCATGTTTTTTCTCAAGGCTCGCACTAATCCAGGTTCACTATCATCATTGGAGTTAGGCCATCTTCTTCGTGTCCTTTTGAGTGTGATAACGTTTTTCTCACTTTCAATGTCCATGGCTTGATTGTATGCATCTTCATAAGATAAGGGTGGGACCACCTTCATCGTCCTCCTCAGTGAGGGTTCCAACCTTTCAATGAACCATCGTTTCTTCAAGTTGTCGGTAGGTTTATTTTCATGTTTTCCCAATAATTCTTCGAGTCTTCTATTATAGGCACGAACATTCTCATGTTTACCCCACTGCGTATTATAGATTTCCACAACAATCTCATTGTCATACCTTAGGAGTTTGAATTTTTTATTGAAGGTTTCCCTGAGTGTTTTACATGTTGCTTTCTCTAAGCATGGTACATTTGTGTAGCAGTCAATAGCTATCCTTGAAGGGTGGCTAGGAAAAATCTTAACCACACATGTTCCTTTGTATGCCCATTCGCAGTCTGGATGGTGATGCATGCTTTGCTGTGTCGTATGGGATCCTCTGATCTGTCATTGGTGAACTTTGGCAGCTTTTGTGTTTTTGGAGATGGAGTTGATGGGGTATCCATACCTTTGGTGTGGTTTTTCGGATATAAATTGCCCCTTAAGAAAGTTAGTGTCAAACGTTCCTTTGCTTTCTTAGCACTATCGGATACATCCCTATGCTTGACCCTTCCTTTGGCAGGGATTCATAGACTATCTTATACACCGTCAGGTCCCTTTTTGTGCACTCCAACTTGTTTTGGCTGCCCTGGGCTTTCACGTGATTCCTTTGCAGTGCCCTCCCACTCAAACTAGTCGGCATGGTGCACAATTCCTCTGGAAGGGGCTATGGCAATCCCTACTCACTTCTTATTGCGAGTGGCATAGGGTCCACCAGATCTGGCTGAACGCTTTGGCCTTGGTTTGCGCTTCGACTTCATGCTTCAGTCTCACGTTTTAGCCTCACGCTTCATACTTCCCTTGATGTATTTTTTGAATTTTCTGCTTGTCACATCCTTTGTCGTCTTTCTTGTTGCTCCACCAATCAGTTAGACCATTTAACTTCTTGGTCCCCTCCCCAACTGTATGTCTCTTTTCGACATGTGTTTGGAGTCAATAGCATGAATTATTACTCGTACTGATTTGTCCTCTTCTTCATGAAATTTTATACCATTGTAATATCTTTTGTCGTCGTGTTTCATGGTTATGTTCAAACATTGATTTGTGAACCGAATTTAACTTGACTTGACGTTCTTTAAGGCAATGTCGTCAAAATATAGTATGATTAATGTCTATTAAGATATTAGACTACTAGCATATACAAAATATTCACTGTATAACATACATTGGCAAAGCAAAGTATTCAAACAATAGCAGCTTGTATTCATATAATATGTCTCAGTAAGTAAGAATCTTCTGGGTTCAATTGCATAAATAATTTTTTTCTGATGTTTCAGATCTCACTATTGGCTTCAATCTTCTCTTCCCTGAAGATGGATTCAGTAGTGAGATCTGAAATGTCGGAAAATATTAATTTTCCATAGTTGAGTCTAGAAGAATTTTACTCATACGATATGCTATTTGAAGAACAAGACCCAACAATTGTCGATTAAGCCAACCATCACAAACGACATAACTAAGGGTCTTGCTACATCACTAACAAAAGATTAACACATGTTTACATAATTGATGGTCTACATGCTCCACGTCAGAGTAAGCATGAAAATTCTTTGTCTTGGATCATGCTTCAGCTTTTGAATCCCAAAACAATTATCAAGAACCACTTATAAACTTTACACCATTCAGAGGCAGGTATTCCAAGAACTTGGTGATCCCATTGAACATGTGCAGTGGCTTAAAAGTAAATATACCTACTTGTTGTCAATGTGAGGCACACAAACAAGCAAACTGGCTCCATGGTACAATCAAATCTTTTCAATGTTAGTGTCATATGATGATCCGTCATTTGTATATACAGTAGATACAAATCTCGTAGGTTATCCACGAAAGTCAAATTGTAGGGTGATTAACCTGCAAAGTACACTCGAGTCCGTGTAGAAAACTCTAGTTAGGAAAAATAAAAAAAAGTCCAACCATTTTTGTGATTTTTTTTTGAATTGGATTGTTTCTTTCATGGTGATTTGAAGGTTTTTTTTTTAACAATTTTCCTTGTTTGTTTTCTAAAGTCTAAATTTATATCTTATGCTTTTAATTTTTTAACAACGTTTTGCATGTTATAAATGAATTTATTTATATTTTTAATTCACTGAGTTTGTCCTGTGTTTTTTGCCGACTTTGAGTTTTAAAACTATGGTATGTACTATATGATGTTTTGTTAAGTGTTTAGTAGTTAAACGAGCTTTTGTTTATCAGAGATAGTTGTCAAATCCATCTTTTGAATGGTTACACAATATTTTTTGTAAGCTTTTATCTATGGCTACATATATAATATTTTATTTAAGAAATTATGTTTGTATTAAATATTTAACTAGCTATTAGTTAAACATTAAATAATGGTTGGTTATCAACCTTCCCAATTGATATAACTTATTCTATGCTTAATAAAAGATGGACACACACAAGTGTGTAAGTGTGTCGTATGCCTTCCATTTCTCTTCATTTTTTCAGCATTCATATTTGCTAACATTGGTATCAAAGGCACTATTCGAGGAAGGCCTAGGAGAAGAGTACGAAAAAGAAGTTGCAAGAGCTTGAGGAAGCCCAAGTCAGGTACAAACTGCGGAAGAGACAAAGAAGACACATAAATGAATGATGACTTGTAGACATTTAAAGCCACACTGCAAGGAGTTGAGGCATGGAATAGTGCAGATGTGAGGGCACATGATTTGCTGCAAAAGACCAGAAAGTTCCAGGGGTCGTGACGGGTTGTGATGGAGAAAACACCATTTTATTTCTTGATTTGTGAGTGAAGATCAAGAAGATGCGATTTGAAGGGAAAGTAGAATAACGGTGAAGAAAACATTATTTTTACTGCATAAGCTGTGCAAATTAGGAGAAGACAATGAGAGAAGATAAAATGGAAAAGGGTCGTGATTTATCTAGAAGTTGTGAGGATTCGCTATTTTCAAAGGGTCATGATTTACTCAAAATCGTGAAGATTTGTAATTCGCAAGTATTTTCTTGACTTTTGTGAAAGAAAAACGTGAAGACCTAGCAGACATAGACGTGAAGGATGTGTGAAGACACAAACGTGAAGGACATGTGAAGACCAGAAGGACATAGATGTGAGTAGACAAGGAAGAAAATCACGATTCAAAGTGTGAGGAGGATGCAGACCAAATCACGCTGCTAGAGGATGTGATGTCTCACGAGTTGCAGGCAAAACTCAGAAAAAAAGTCTCAGAGCAGAATCACGATCTAGGGCATAGAGATGTGAATAGTCCACGAGAAAGACACACAGTCCAGGAAAAAGACATACCTTATGGTCACATGGGGTCTTGCAAACATCAAGGCATGGTAGGACACAAAAGTGAGACTAGATTTAGACATGATTTTGTAGAATATACAGTCCAAATGACATTCGAGAAAGGTTTTGAAAATAATATAGTCCAAAAGAACATTCCAAAAGGGTTTGCAGAATACACAATCCTGAAGGTTTGTTTTGGTAATTGATTTTCAAACCGTACTGATTTTTAGACTTGTATGCTGGTGATCAAACTTGTACACAAACTTTGCTTTGATTTCTGGTTAGAGGTCATAATATTGTTTGATTAATGGCTCATATTCAAAACTTGGTTCTATTGGAAGCGCAAAAATTGACTGGTCATAATTGCAATGTTTGGACTCATAAGATTTTTAACAGTTGCAAAATATTGTGATTGTGATAAAATCATTCTCAGCACTAAAGATTATGACAAGCATCATAAGGAGGCCTTGCTATTGTTAAAGTTGTTTGTGTTAGATGATATGATTCTTGAGGTTTGGAATGTCACCGAGGCAAGTGTGCTTTGGACCATAGTTTAAATAATTGTAACCGGCGAGTACTCGTCGAGGAGGAATTTTTTTTTTAACCGGTGATTAATCAACAGGTAACTGGGAATAGCCGACAAATTAAAAAATGCTCAAGTTTATCAAAAAAACATAAATTTTATATAAATTACAGTTGCAAAATGTATCGAATGAGTCTATAAAGCATTGGGAAAGTGTTTTCTACTGGATTTGAATACAAATAAAGTACAAAATCGCATAATCATGCAAATACAACTATTTGGACAAAAAACCACGTTTTTCCTGCGTTTGGAGGCCATGGATGCGTTTTAGATGTGTTAAGATGCGTTCAAGTCATGTACAGGCCTCCCGATAAGTATTGGCATAGTACTCGTTGGGTACTCACAATCACTCACGAGCACTGTGCCAATGCTAATTGGGACCAAAAAAAATGAAATCCAATGAGTATGAGTGGCGATTAATGGGTTTGGTAAATTTCCCAAGCAATCGATGAGTAACCGACAAGTCTATAATCTATGCTTTGGACCAGTCTAAAAAACTAGTATAAAATTTTAGAGAAAAGCAGGTTTCTGCACCTGAAAAATCTACTATTCCACAAATATGATTGAGGATGGGTCTTTGTCAGAACATCTTCAGATGAAAGATCTCCAAGACCAGTTTGCACTCATTAGAAAAAGGTGGATGATGATGACAAGATGCCCTTGTTTTGAACAACTTGATGCCCTTATATGAATCTTTTGTGGAGGCTTTACACTTGATGGCATGAAGCGAAATCTTGACATTTGATTAGGGCAGTTCCTATTTGATGCAGAAGGAACCTAGACAGACACATACAAATGAGTTAAGTGTTGGACAAACAGAGGGTGCATTTTTTGCTAAGTCAAAGGGAAAGTGGAAACATGTTCGTGTTGATTCATCTTTCAAGTACTAAGTGCAGTGATTTTACTGCCAAAAGGTTGGGCACGTCAAAAAGGATTGCCGAAAGTGACAGTATGCACTTTCCCAACAAAACAATCAAGCAGAAAATGTGGCAGGAGTTGAAGAAGAAAGGGATTATGAGGAAGAGTTTGCCTTCGTGGCATTATACTCGAAGGATAGTGCTACCAGTTTTTGGTTATTGATTCCGGTGCATCCAGACATTTCATTGTTGTAAGGATTGATATGTCAAATTCAATGCAAGCACGAACTTTTCTATTCAATTTCATTAGCTAATGGTCAGTCACATGCAATAGAGGGGATATGAGATATTTACATTACACGGTGTTGAATAATGCGAGAAAATCGTAGTAAGGAATGTTAAGTATGTTACTAACATGAATTAAAATCTTGTTTATTAGTCAGTTAATATAAAATCCCAACGTTGTATATTTATTTGGGAAAGAGTGTGTTGTGTTTGATGTAAAACAAGATAGAGTAATTGCCTTAGGTATTGGGCAAGATGGCTTGTATACGTATAGGTTTGTTGACCCTGCCACAGTCAACTTATGTGCACGTGTGGAGGGAGACTACCATACAGGATGTGTCACATCCCATTTTCCTCTACCAAGGTTTAGTCCGATGAACTATTGTCCCTTTGGCATACGTGACATTGTAACACGATGGCAATAGTACATATGCTTACATTTGTGTGAAGATTTGGTCTTGATATGCAAATCAAGAAAACTAGATATTTGATTTTATGGATAAATTAATAAAAATAGTAATAATGCTATAGTTAATTTGTCAAATTAAAGATTTATTATAATCTTAAATTATTTAAATTAGACAATTATTAAATTAAGGAAATCAACTATTCATGCTAATTAATATAGGAATGAATCACAATTAAACACACTAGATGAACTCATACTTAAAAAAGAAGTCAAGTTACCTATTCTTAACTGGAGAGGTTTGATCTCAAGGATGTTAATAATATGATTCAAAAAATTTTATTCCCCACATTTATGACTATCATCGTGATAATCTTTTATTTTCAAAATCTTGTTTAATTTTAATATCAAAACTTAATGATCATGCTCGAGATTAACTTGAGGTAACTACATGTTCCAACTCAAATCAACTCAAGACTCAACTTGGGTATTAGTTTAACATTCCGTTATATAGCTTGAACTCGAGACTGACAATTTGGAAGGATGAGTTGTAATTGGTACTCTGAACTCTATGTACTAGGAAGTTGGGCCTCATGATTTGTGCTATATTTTGACTTAAAAATACAACTATATATATACAGTGGTGGTGTGTTCAAGTAACATTTTTCCAAGTTCTTGTTGCTACTAACCCTGTGAGATCATTTGGGATTCGGATCTCGCTCCACACTGTTTAAAAGCTTTGTAAAGCTTTCGTAGTTTTCAACAATGACAAACCTTAAGCACAAACAGGAGGGCAATCAACCTCAGGTTCGGTGCCTCTAGATCAGGGTTCAGTTTTGGCTGTGTTGGTTCCTTCAGTTTTCAGAGCCGTTGTGTCACTGACCCTTGCAAGGTCCACCATTCCTGATGTTGTAGCTTTCTTCTCACCAAATGAGGTGGGAAGCTATATCCATGCAAGGGGAGTGTCAAATCATAATGTTTACCAACAAATTTCGAAGTATGATGACAAGGTTTTGCAATATTTTGTTCGTGTTCAACCGCAATCATCTCTGGAGCTTCTTTTGCGCTGGTTACACACATATCAATCTCTATTCACTAAACCTTGCAGTATATGTGTGCGGATTTTGGCAATGGATGTATGGAAATGTGAGATCTGCGGAATGAAACCAAGTCGAGGATTTGAGACAACTGTTATGGACGATCCTCCGTGTTGCAAAACTGGAATTTCTGATTTAGTGAATCATAAGAAGGTGCTAATTGAGCGACAGGTTCGAAGCTTAAAATGCTTCTCCCGTGATTCTAACAAGCGATTTGCTACAAACCAAACATATTTCTATTGGATGAACATGTAGACAACTGTTTAGATTGATGATGTTGATGCTCCTTGAGTAAAGAATACGCCCCAGAGTGCCTTCCGTATCCATACGATGATACATACGCCATACAATTATTCGTAGATGCAGCCGCTGCTGCCATTACCATATCTTCCTGCAGTCGCTTCTTTTGCTCCTGCAATCTCAGCTAGTGTTATGCTTTATAGCATTCTTGCATTGATCTTGGTCAAGGTGGCTCCCAAAGGAGGCCCTGTTGGAGCTCCTTCACTTCATCACAGGCACCCAAATACTAATAGCAGTTCTTCTTCAAGGTTAGGAAATACACCAACAAGGATTATTTACACAGTTTCCACATCTTCAAAATTACCCTTCTGGCAGTAGAATTGGTTCTTGATCACATTATTTGTGATGGGTATTTCTTCGCTGGGGATTGCGCTGCTTCTTTTGCTAGATTTGCCTTGGAAGGAGTCATCTACATCGTCTGTATTGGTTGCATCATCGGAACAAATCGAGATTACGTATGGGTCTGCTTTGAAGTTGATGCATGATCGGACCAAGTTCCGTTTACATTCACACGATGTTTCATACGGTTCTAGGAGTGGGCGACAGTCTGTTACCGGTTTTTCTAATGTGGATGATGTCAACAGATATTGGATTGTAAATCCAATACCTGATACTTCTGCCAAGCAAGGTGATGCAATCCAAAGTGGGATAATCATTCGTTTGCAACACATGAGGACTCGTAAATGGTTACATAGTCATTTGCATGCATCTCCTATTAGTGGTAACTTGGAGGTGAGTAAAGTTTTTTTTTGTTATTTGGAAATTCCTGAAAAACAAATGTGTGAGAAAAGCATTGAAGATTATTTTAATAAAGTGATTCTGTTGGGAACTTTTTTGGTTGATGCCGATAATAATGGCTTTATTAAGTAGTGCGGCCAACCCCCTTTTATACATAATTATACATAAATAGGCACACCACTTGCGGGATTAATTGACCTACTGTTCTATTTAGGTATTTTGTGTCAGTATTCAATGTATCTATGTATTTTGCAATATCAAGGAACTTAGGGGATAGTTATAAGATAAATAAGGGTTTATGGTTTACTTATTTAGTTGATCACACAACAGTATGATATAAGCATTATTACTAGTTTCTTTGTGCGAGAAGTTTTATGAATAAACATGAAATTGTGATACTTTAGCAAATTATATTCATAGAGATTGGTGTAAAAACATCTGCAACATTTGAGTATGTCAATATGTTATGTATTTTTGTCTGAGGCCAGTAATGATTTGTTGCTTGATTTGCTTTATAGCTGTATGCTGCAAATCTGTCATGTTTTTATGTTGTAAAAACTAATTTGAGACATGATCTTTATGTGTCAATTTATAGCAACCGATAGGTATGTGGCTAATTGCCATTATGCAACCCATATAGCTATCATCTAGTATAACATGTTTAGTGTGCAAAGTAATCCTATACTCATTAAATAAATAAGTGATTATAGACTGTTTGTTATCATACGCGGTTGGTGTGATTTCGTCGAGCAATATTTATTGGTAATGGATATATGATGTTAAAATCCTTGGATTCACATGCCCGAACAGTATGATTACGAAAGGACTCTCGAGTACCATGGTTGCAAGAGCGAAAGCGCATTTGCTTCATGGATAAATAATCCATCTATATGTAGATATTACACCGGAGAAAATAATATTATGATTTGGAATTGAATAGTGGTATATAACTTATTGATACCCTTTTTGCATGAGAGTTAAAACTTATAGCGTGACAGTATAGGAGGATACGTGAATGATGTTGTATATCGATAGTCCTAGCTTATACCTATTTGTGGTAAGTGAGAGTTGTAAGGACCCTCGAGTCTTCTCTCTGTAATTAAGGAATGTATTTATACCTTTTCCTTGTATGCGTTCGTGTGAGGAACTATTGGGTAAACAAATATACCTTCAGCAGTTTTATAGAACTACATCTAGCCCTGATTTTGTGTATGTAAGTGACATCACAGATATGTATGGCAGCTTAGGGAGTGAGCGTGGGCATAGGAAACTAACCTTGATAGGTATTCCTTAGTATGACATCTGTTATAGAATGCTAGTGAAAGAAAATAGCCTTTTGTAACACAATATTGTTATGCAAACTGGTCAACAGGGTCAAGTTTGTTGCATCTTGTAGGATGAACACAGTATGTGGTACCTTTCGTGAGAAAGTAACTGTGTAATTGGTTAGACATTTCTGTAATAGCATAGTGCTTCATGAGGTGTGCCTTGAGCTTAGGTTCTCATTGGTTTGTTGTTGAATGTATACTCAGATAGTATAATTCTGACTTGCTTTATTATTATTGAAGTTATACTCGGATGGTATAATTCTGTCTTGCTTTATTATTATTGAAGTTATACTCAGATAGTATAATTTTGTCTTGCTTTATTATTAATGAAGTTATACTCGGATAGTATAATTCTGTCTTGCTTTATTATTATTGAAGTTATACTCGGATAGTATAATTCTGACTGGTTTTATTTATTATGGTTGGGTGTAAGATTATTGATTGGTGTTGAGTCGAGCGCTCAAACACAAAGACCTATGACAGTATGGGATGTCATAGAGTTTTAGAGTACGAAAAGTACCCAGTTGGTACATACTGTATTCGTTATATCTTAACCCATACCTAAATAAATGTATAAGTTATGGTTGTTAACGTTTGGGTAGAGTGATCATGAACTATGATAGTATGGGATATCATAGGATCCTTCAGCTGAGATGTATATACCCAGGGGGTACATATTGTAGCTGTATATATACTCTTACCTAAATCGATTGTTCTAATGATTTTACGATTATTGCTTGAGCAATATGTTTATATCAGTTAGTTGGATAAATTGTATGCGTGCGTACAATCTTGTGAGTATAAAGGAATGATAGTTTTGACTGTTATGTACTTTATGTCTCGCTTTGTTTTGTATACTTAGCTGTGTCTAGCTTGTGATTTTCTATGGATCTAAGAATGTGGTTTCCTTCATTATTGCTTATATCTAGGTTTGCATGTGAGAGTGCTTGGGTAAGCACACAAGTCTGGATTAGCAAGATGTTATGCTAGAGTGAGTCAGTTGTGGGTTTAGACCAAAGCTTTAGAAGCTCATCTGTGTCATGATTAATTGTTCCTTGTTGGCTTAGAGTGCCAATCCCTTTGGTGGTATTGAAAGGAGAACTACATCGGACCCTGATTTCGAGGAGTGGATATGTACGCTGCCCAAGTTGTGGTGGGGGCATTGGGTCTAGATCCTTAGGCTAGGTTAGGGTAGACTTGATTGTTGGCAATCCGTGTGATTGGTTGAATTAGTACCGATATTTAGTATTGGAATGTTGGAACTATTACTACTTGTAGTTGTGGATTATGACTGACTAAAGTATTATAGCAACTGTGGAAGGTTGAATGTTCAATATTTGGTTTTAAAAAAAAATTACTACTTTTTCTAAGAACAACTAGGCAGGTTGTTACAGGATGTGTTGGAGGACGAAATTCCTTGTAGGCTTGTTGACCCTGCTCCAATAAACTTACATGCACTAATTGTCGAGGGAATATCCACTATAAAGGATGTGTAGGACGATGCAATTCCTTAATCAATTGCACAAGTAGTTGTGTGGGAGGATGAAATGCTTCAATCAAAGGCATTGGCTTAGAGGACCAGAAGCAAGGTTGTTAATCCAGGAGAGCATGGTGATTTTGCCCTCATCTTTGACCTTTATATGGTACCTAAATCCATTGGATGCAAATGGGTGGACAAAGTCAAAAGCAAAGCGGATGGTGCTTTGGACAAGTACAAGGCTCATCTTGTTGCGGAAGGCTTTTCCTAACAAGTGGGAGTAGATGGTTTTCTTTCCTATTGTGGAGTTGGTTTTTACCCCCATTACAGCTATGGAGTTGGCTTTTACTCCTATTGCGAAAATGTTCACACTTCGGTTGCTTCTCTTTGTAGTAGCTTAGTTTGGTTTCTTGAACGAAGATTTGGATGAGGTTTACATGGTGTAGCCTAAAGGTTTTCAAGAATCTGGTTTGCAAGATGATTAAGTCCTTGTATAGACTTAAGCAGATTCTGCAAGCATAGTATATTTTGTTTGATCAACATCTCCAAGATTTTGGATTCAAAACTATGGAAGTCAGCCTGAAGTTATCGGCAAATGATGATTCATCACCGGTAAATGAATCACTCTATACATAAACGGTGGACAACTTGATTTATCTTATGTCCACACGATTGGGTCTTTGTTTTGCTATTGGCTATCCTTTTTCGGTTTTTGTCTACACCAAAGCTCCTACATTGGATAACAACAAAATATTAAGAGTACCATAGATTTCAGTTTGATATCTAAAGAGTGGTCTATAAATGTAATGACCAAACTTTTGGTCCCACTTTGTTTGGAAAATTTCAGGGCAAAGTTTGAATAGTCTTTGGTTTAGTCATTAAGGGAGGGTATTAAAGTTATTAACTAGCTATCAGTTAAACATTAACTCATGGTTGGTAATCAACCTTCCCAACTGATGTAACTTCTTTTATGCTTAATAAAAGACGGACACACACAAGTGTGTAAGTGTGTCGTATGCCTTCCATTTCTCCCCATTCTTTTAGCATTTATATTTGCTAACAATTTACATAAATCTTGAGTAGGGTTTGCATGGATTTGATTCTAATTTTGGTTGAGTAACTACACTTTGCCTTTTTTTTCTAGAGTTTGTTATTTCAGTGTCAATCTTGCCATGCCTTCATGTGAAGGATTGGTAACAATAGTTTCTACTTGATAACCATGCTTTTAGAAATGGGTATTGATCTGTTTATTCCAATCTTTCCAAGCAAGTGCTCTATTGATAGCTAATGGGCCCCTCGACCATCTCACTCTCATTATGGTGTCGTGGATTTGCTTTGTCTTGGAGTCGAGGGCCTTTTGACTCCCATCGCAATTTGGGTTGACATATGGACATTGTATGAGAGGAAATCCAACATTTTGATAATTAAACCCAAAAGGCTGGATATGAAAAGTGTTGCGTTATCTCTCTAGTCTCACTGTAGGCCTGAAGACCCAATAGCTATGTGGAAAACCCGGTGGCAGAAAATGAGATTAAATTTGGTAGAAAGGAGGAGAAAGACTAGAAGAATGACCCATTTCAAATCAAAAAGGAGGTGCATGGAGCCGATGGTGAAATCTGGTCATGCAATCATGATGGAACCTTGGGAGCTCCGAGAGTAATGTCCGAAAACAAAGGGGGTGAAGACATAGAAGAAACATAGTGTGGCAAGTGGAGATTTGCCAAGACTGCATGGTAGGTGCACAAAGTTTAATGGTGAAGTGTCTGATAATGATGCAAAAATAAAGATTATACTATGAAATTGGTACTAAAATCAGAACTGAAATAAAATAAAGAAGCAAGCAAAGTTGTTTTTACCTTTGAGAATTTTGGCAATCGAAATACATGCAACACAAGAATTAGTCCTCTTGCTTTTGTTTTTAACAATGCTTAACAAGTTCGTAAGAATCTTGTATGTTCTTGGGCTGCAATGAAACTGTTAGCTGCTGCCAAGGGAAGGTTTTTTGAATAAATTGATGATATGAAAGCAACAATCCTTAGGAAGCAGGTGGCAAGCAAGGGCTGATGGTTACACTTTAGAGATACCATCAAGAGTCTGTGCGTTGACTAAGACAAAACTAGATCAATCACAAATGAGGGCAGTGAATTAAAGGGCAAGCCAAACTGAGGCAGTCTATGGTAGACCTCAAAATGCAGGGTAGATCGATCGACCAACTCATAAATTGTAGAATGCACAAGTATTAATCATAGGCAGCAAAGCACACAATGAATAAAATAAAAGAGAAGTGATCAACACCAACAAATGCCAAACTTGGCAGAAAACCTTAATAAAACAATAAAGGATCCGAAAATTGTATCAGGTTTATCATCAAATTCAGTTGGTCAATAACTGATTGTTAACAGGGTTTAAGAAGTATCCGCAACATGTGATGTCTTGAAAAGCAACTAAATTCTGGAGCAGAGGATGAAATAGCATACGGTTTTCATCAAAAGTACTTTTAGATTACATATTTGATTTCCTCTCAAAAAGTTCTGTAATTTCAAAACAAACGGCATGTAATTTCGAGTTTGTATGCAAAAGTTATGGCCTCCAGATATTAGAGGACTTTTTAGGGTTGCAAAACCACCAGGTAATACAGGTGGCAGTTTTGCAACTGCTACAGTGATTTTGCAACCTTAAGTGGTGGTTATGTAACAGCCATGGCGGTTTTGCTCTACACAAAGCGGTGGTTTCATCTTTATGCAATGCACATGAAGATGAAAGGACAGAGATTATTTGTCTTTGGTTTTCCGACTTTTGGGCTTTTTGTTTGAGCCTAGGGAATGTTGCAAGTGCATAAATGAACCCATGGGGTTTCAAGGAGGTAAAAAAAAAGTGCAGTCAAGTGCAGAGAAGTGGCAGTTGAATGCAATAGTGCAGTTGAAGCCTACACAGCTGAGATGGCTGAGGGCAGTACTTGTTCTTGCTGAGGAAGCAAGTGTTCCACAATAGATTGCAGAGAGCATTGCAAGTATAGGATGCCTTTGATAGATGTTGGTGTCCTTGTAGGCCTCAAGAAGGCATTGAACTTGTAAACTGCAAAGAAGATAGTGGAGATGAGGAAGCATGGCTTCACTCTTTTGGAGTTTTCCCACATTGCATTTCTCCAGGGTAATTTATTGCGTATGGCCCTCTTTGTTGTGTTTGATTTGTTGCTTGCATACTTTTAATTCCTGCAACTAATCTTCTATCTCAAACACTTACGAGAGCATAGGAATCAATTGCATACATGAGTGCAAGCATAACACTTGTTCATGAAACCGGATAGAAATTGGATTGATTCTCCTATAAAGTTAAAGAATGTCATATTCATTGTGCACTGCCTTACTATAGATGTGAATTGAAGTCATGTATTGAGTAGTAGCATGGTTAGAATGTGAAGCATGGTATGCAATGTACATAGCATGTGAGGGTCTGCATATGAGTTGTATGCTGTAGATAACAGCTGTAAGAGCTGGAAAACATTAGGCTACAACATTTCAGGTGTTGTTTCAATAGCATAAGACTTGGAGACAACACTTGGGAAAATAAGTCCATATTTATGAATTGTACAATAGAACAGCTTGGTCAGGATTGACGTGATCACAAGTCAAACCGAGGCAAACCTGATGGAAAACAAGCTTAGCCTTATAAAAGGCAAAACAAAATGAGTGCTAAGCTCAAAAATCAAGAATATACTAAAGTAACCTCAAAAACATATTAGGTAATGCAAATCTGAAGATGGATATAGTACTCAACAAAAACTCAGATGTGATGGGCCAATTGAAAGACAAAATGTGAATCAATAAGTGATGAGTCATTAAGTATAAGTTTCACAAGAATACAATGCACACAACTGGAAATGAAAGTACACAATGATTTAGAGGAGGGAGCATACTGCTTCCCAAAGATATTCTACGGAGCACACAGCTTCTGGAATAAGATAAATAAATAATAGATAAGAAGCCAGATATGTGATGTGATAGATAATTAGGCTAGCTATACACTAGGTGTATAAATACTACCTTAACCCATATAAAGGTATATATTATAAGTAAATGATTAGTCACTGCTCAAGCGGACTAATAAATAGAGGAGCACAACATACCTTTTTGAGAGGCTGTCGCCAAAGCCTTCATAATCTTGGGCAAAGTTGAATGATTTTTTCAGGTTCCAAATTTTGATTCTTTCTCAGGTGTCTATTTCTATTTTCTCAAAAATCTCTTGATTTCCTTGTTTCTCAATTTTCTTGTACTTGTAAGACTACTTCAGGCTTAATGCGTATTTTTTCCTTCTTTGTTCATTTCTAACATTCTTGAATGGACTTGATTATGCCCTTCTTCCTTCATATTTGCCTTGTTTTGCTGCTCATGATGAATCCGTGAAGTGGGTTCCATACATTGAAATCTTCTTAAAAATTGGGAAAGTGCTTTGCAGGGTGAATTCTGTATTGGTTCCTTAGGTCTGACTGCTCTGATTGTATATTCATTTCCATTTTGCTGGAAGGAGATATAATTTTCGGCATGATTTGTGGTGTACAAGCCTGGGGAGGTAATCCATTGTACCCAAAGAATTACATCAACTCCTCCAACATCAGTAATGTAGAAAGCATATTTCATACTATAATTGCTGATTTGAAGTTCAACATTCCTAAGCACACCAATAGATTGAATGTGATTATTTTTGGGAATGCTTATTGGATTTTTTCTGAAAAGTCTATGTACAATGCCATTCTTCTGTCAATAATATTTAGGGTACTTGCTGGATCCACCAATACAGGGACTTCATTTTTTTCCTAATATATCCATATGTCTTGAATGTGTCTAGCCTTCCATGACCTGTCAGTACCGCCAAGGAGATTGAATGTTGGACTTGTTCTTGAATCTCTTCTTGTTCGGCCTTAACTTCTATCCCTGTTTCATTTGTCCTTTTTTTCTTTATCTACTGATATTTTCGTGAATAAACTCTTTTGGTTCCATACATGTTCAGGACCATAAGGATCGCCACACTTGAAAGTTCAAGTATTTTCTTGATTGTTTATGTTACGAGCATTGTTCTTGATATCCTTCTTGGAAAGGATGTCTTTGATGTGTACGTAAATGCTTCTTGAGGCTTTGTACCTCTTCTTCAGTGAAGCGTATGTAATTAATTGCTTTCTCTATTGCAAATGGATGAAATGCTCAAACTCTAGCTTTAACTTCTGGCCAGAGATTTCTGATGTATAGTTCAGTGACACTATCTGCCTCAATTGTGCATTTAGATTCCAATGTTTTGAACTCTTGAATGTAATCTTCTGTTGACATGCTTCTTTGGAAACAATGATTGAGTTGCACCTTATAAGGATGACCCCAATTTCTGTCCGCTCTTTGATAGAATTCCCCGACAAAGTGATTAAATGCATTGATGGTTATCACATTTTGCTTGTTCCATCTAGCACCCCATATATGTGCTGGCCCTTTCATAAACTGTAAGGCTGTCATGATTTTATCTTGATTGTTCGTAATTCGTGCTTGTTAGAATGTTAAGTCTAGTTGCTGATCCATGCATGTTGTGCCACTTCTTCATTGAATATGGAGTGTGGTATCTTAATTTGGATATTCAGACTTGGCCAATTTGTTCCATAATAAGAATTGCATGTTGTTGCCCTGATCTTCTTGATGCACCCTTGCTCTAACTTCCTCTTCAACGAGTATTGTACCACTGTCCTCTCTTGCATCTAATTTTATTTCCATTCTTTTGATTGTTGATAATATGTCTTCCATCATTATACATATCTCATTGGTAGTTTTTTCCACTGTGCTGATGCGGTCATCTGTATCAATATACCTTGATTCACCCTGATCCAATCTTATTTGGATTTTACTTATCACATCTTGTAACAACTCTTCGTTGTTTGACTCAATCATTGAGTTCTCTGCTGAATTTACTGGGTTGTCCTTAGGAGGCATGTTTCTGTCTTGAGCCCTTTGGTGACTACCATGATATTCTGTAGGACACAATCTGGCTCGTCGACCTAATTACACCTAGTTAATTTTAACTAAATAGGTTCATCATCTCGATTCATCAATAATTTAAAACCTAATCCAATTAAAATAATAAACCTATTAATCTAATTACATTAATTAATTAATATCCTAGTTAATGTTGCTAATCCATTAACCATAGTTCAAAAACTCCCACTTGACAAAAACTCGGTAAAACTTGGCAAATTTTCTGCAATTTAAAATATATTTAAATTCATAAAATAAACTCAAATCCTTGTCAAAATTTTTCAAATTTGATTGAAATCACTTCACAATCACTAGTGAACGATCAAATGTGTTTTAATAGAGCAAAAAACAACATAAAACTGAAGGCAAAAAGTGAAAAAGACATTTTTTGGTAGCTGATAGCTATTACACAACAGAAGGCGAGTTTCTCCCCTGGTCCCTTGACTCTCAAGTTTTGCAATTTATCGGCAATTTCTTTTAAGTTTTAGAACTATACTGTTAACTAATATTAATCCTAAAATAAAATTAATTAATCCAAACTATTTTTTAACTAAATTAACTCTAATCCTAAAATGTAAAATTTTTAATTAAACTATAACCTCCCTTAACCGTTAATTAAAGTAACTGATACCACCTTAACTATCAATTAAATATATATTAGCTAAAACTTAATTGATTCTAAAAACTTTTGCAATAAATTCTTTTAACTATCAATTTTCTCCTTAATCGAGTTTAACTAATTAATACTAAATTCTTATTAAATCTAACCTAATTCCAATTCAAAATTTAGTATACATGTAAATAAAATAACTATTAAACTAAATTAAAACAAATTAATATTTTAATTACCTAAGGTTATGCTAATAAATTGATTTAATTAATAACTATTCCTATGTTTAGGGTTGGTGCTCAGGTGATTGAGGGTGCAGTTTGGAGGACTATGCAAAAATGAGCACATTGGGTGGCACGGTAGGGAGGTTGACTAAGCCGTGGGTGGAAGAAGATGTAAAGAAGGTGGGTGAACGGTGTGGGTGGATGTGAGTTGGAATGTCGGCGTGTAGACAAACATGGGTGCACCTAAGGAAGGGTGGTTAGGATGGGCATGGAGACAGGTCTGTGTGGACAGACTGCAACACTGGAAGTGTAGTTGCTGTTGTGCTGAAGGTGTGTAAGATGGGAGCCATGTGAGGGGTGGTGAAGAAAAGAAAGGGCAGGGACGGGGGATGGCGGGATATCAAGGCATGTGGGTGTGGGAATAGGTGGCTACTGAGTGTGTGAGATAAGGAACACGGCTCCTTAGTGCAAGGATCGGTATCAGGGCGAGGTCAAACCAAGGGAGTTGCAGCTGCTTGTGACACTAGAGATTACACTTTTGCAAGTAAGTTGAGAAGAAGAAAAATATAACTACAAGGGTGGATGGATATTATAGGGCTACTGTATGAACTATGGGGAGAACCTGAAACAAATGCAGAAGCAATTAATGTATATGGTATGGAAAATATTTTTGGTGAGAAAGCAGATGGGAAGTAATATGCAAAAGCAAAATATTTCCATCGAGTTTAAAATTTTAGTTGGGACTGTGATGCTTTTGATCCCAAGGATGAGTCTCCAATTATAAGTTTCAGAAGAATACTATGCACACAACTAGAAATGAAAGTACACAATGATTAGGTGGGAGCACATTGCTTCTCAAAGACATTCCACGAAGCACATTGCTTTTAAGATAAGATACATAAAAAATAAATACGAAAATAGAGATATGTGTTGTGATAAGGAAGAAAGAAAGAAATTATATTAATATTCATGAGTGACTAAAATAGGTCAATGGGACTCAAGAAAGAAAGAAATTATATTAATGTCCACGAATGATCAAAAGTAGATTGAAAGTACAAACAAACACAATGGAAAAGTAGTAGGGTAAGGGCCCTAGGATCAGAATTAACTAAAATCAAGAAATAAAGCAATGAAAATGAAAAATAGGTTGTAAACCTAAAGTGTAAAACCCCAAGCCATGTGATCAATTACAATTAAAAAAATATCCATATGAGGGAAGGACCCAACAATTAAATACAAGGCATGTGAATGGGTCAATACAAGATTTGAAAACACGTCATATATTTGTAAGAAGGCTCAGGTTGGAAGAATCTTTAGTGCCATCCTCAACCATAACTGTAATAAGGCTTAAACTAGAAGAGCCCTCGACAACATCCTCTAACACTGTTAAAGGGCCAGTGAAGGATCTGGTAATGCCCATCGGGGAGTGCCATGGGCTGAGGGGGGCCATGTTGGGTAATCTTAGAATGAAGCAAGGTACTCCCCCTAGAACCTCTCCTAGCATCTAAGGTTGAGGAAGCTCTAGTGGTAGAGAAGAAATTAGTAACATGAGTATGTCCCAGTGGCCTAAAAAGCTAGCAAGGGGGACTAAGGGGCCTTTGATGTTGAAACGAAGCCTAGTTACAATGTTGAGAGAGAGTGCCCCAGGGCACTCTAGCAGTGATAGTGTGCAAAGATTAGCTTCAACTCACTAACCTATCCCAGTTTGTGTGTAAAACAACAATATCCGAAGGGTGCTTGACACCTCCGACCTCTGTGATGGGCTGAAAGAAATAGGTGATCACCTTGATAACTACAGGGGTCCCTTGCAAGGATCTACATTGAAGGGTGATACTCTTGCAAATAAAAAGGGCCATGCCCCATTGGTATGAGAATTGAAAGAAAGTGGAATAAGCGCCCCCTGAGTCTCTATATAGACAATGAAATCTTTCCCTAATCTCATAATAAATAGGGTATCGAAAAGTGAATTGCTCCTCAATTCCTGCTATCTTGAGGCAACAAAGGTGATAGATCCGGTCCACTCATGGAATATGATGATTAGTTTCCACCCACCATTGGCGGAGCACACCCTCAAATGATTGAGAGGAAACCTCAAGCTGCGTGACCAATGGTATTGGAGATGGTCAAGCCGATGAATGACACCATCCACCATTTGTAAAAAATGCTCATTGTAAAAACTAAAAAGCATGTTTGGGGTTGAGTGGTTGAGGAGGAGAGGACCAAGTGACCTTAATGTACTACTTGTAAATATGCTCTCTAACATCTCTATTGATGACTTCCTTCAAGGGAAGGAGCCGAGGAGGGGCATCTAAAGAGTACCTCAAAGGAGGGTGATTATCAATAGAGTTGCCCATAGATCGAAGGAGCAAACTAGTCTCAAAGTACCAACAACGTCGATGTTTAGTGGGGCCCAGTGATGAAGTTATCTTTAAAGAACAAAGGGCCAAGAATGGGCACCTCTGAAATGTCCCTTTTGGGTAATTTTCCGAATTCTGATTTTTTTGTATTTTTCCTAAAACTGGAGCATCAAGTAAATATTTAAACAACAATACTCAACAATGATATTGAAGATTAAACTATAATTCTTATTGCAAGTGCCTAAATAACACATATAATACCGATGAAACTATTTATTGAATAATAATTGTATCACAACCAAACCTAATGATGCTGAATCAATAATTAACGATAATTGAAAACCTTTACAGCGGGGTTACAACAAAATTATTTTACAACAACAGAGGAGTGCAACAAGGCAACTGTTGTAGATGAATGGTGGTCAACAAGGTAGGGCGTCACTCTCCCAGGTTGACGATTTCCCTAAAATCCCTTGAAACCCTCACAAACCTTGTGCAACTGTCCTAAGGACATCAATTTGTGTCCCTCAATTGTATGACAACCTTCACAAAATTTTGGAAACTAATAACAACCTCCACCCAATTGAAAGTTGAAATTAAACTCGATCTGTCAGCACAATTATGATTTCTAAATGGAATCACCTCAATGGGTAAGAGGGTTTTCATCTTTAGATGGAAAATTTGAACACAAAAGCTCCAACCTGAAATAGGGTTTTGATTTCAAAGATAAGAAATGAATTATGAATCCTTCTGAACCCAATTCTTCTTTTATATTTTCTCTTTTTCCAATCGCCCTAACCCTAAAAGCATTTAAAACACTTATAGATAAATATTACTTGTTGGGCCACTTAATAAATATTATTTTTTGGCCCCCTTTAAAATAATAATACATAAGTGTCATTTTTCCATGTTATAAAACAAAATAACTTTAGGATGTCTTTAAAATATTATTAAATTATTACCCTATTTAAATCTTTAGCCCATGAGAAATAATGAATGGGCTACAGATCTTCTAATTGATTTATTTCTAAAAAGGGGATATTACGATCTGCCCTTCCCAGAATTGCTTACCCTTAAGCAATTGCAGAGTAGGATGCTCAAGAATCTCTATACCCTCCCATGTAGCATCCTCTGTTGGTGGGTCTTTTCATTGCACCAACTATTCTGTTATGCTCATGTTTCTTAGTTTCTTCATCCTGATATCTATGATGGCTTTTGGAACCCATTTTATTTTGCCTTCATCATGCAAACGAGGCAACTCAGCCGAAGGAATGATATGTTGTCCCAGTGCCCTTTTGAGGCATAAAACATGAAATATGTTATGTATCCTGGTGTGCTCTGGCAATTCAAGCTCATAAGCAACCTCCCCAATGCTCTGCTTAACCCTGTAAGGGCCATAAAAGCGAGGCTTGAGCTTCTCAGGTCCACTTTTTTTGAGAGAAGATTGTTTATAGGGCTGCAACCTCAAGAAAACCATGTCTCCAACCTCAAAAGTTCTTTCAATACGATGCTGATCCGCATATAACTTTTGCTGATTTTGTGCACGTCGGAGGTTTTCCTTGAGTGTCTCCAATATTTCTTGACTCTATGTGACCAAATCTCTTGCATCATAACCATACAAAAGCCTTGAAAACTTCATTATTTTCTATCAAATTATTATGAAATTGTTGAAAACTTGCTCCTTTAGCAATCATCTAGAAAATGTAATCGTGAAATTTGATCAATACGCAACTGTATCTTGGCTTGTTCTTGGCTGCAAACTTCTTGTTGTTGCTGAAAGTTGACTTGTGCAAGTTTGGATTCTAGTGTTTTTATTTGCTGTGTAATCTGTTGTTTGCAAACCGCACATTGCTGTAAAAAATTCTTGGCCCTGTTCTTTAGCCTCTTATTTTCTTTGCGCTGGAACAATTGTTTCCTTCTTTGTTCCTCAAGTTTGTTGTTTACTTCATTCTGAAATTTATTGGAAGACTCCAATCTTTCTTGTTGTCCTTCTATTGAGCTCCTTCTTACTTGAGCAACATAGATTACATTTGCACCAATTTCCACCTCTTCAATGAGATATGCACCTTTGATTTTTGCAAGATATTCTTACTTTACTTTAATCACTTTCATCGTTTGTTGGATCTGATCAGCTGTAACAACATTCTTGTTGCTAGTTTTATTCTTGATATGAACCTTAGAAACTCTATTGTATTATCCAAGGAGTGTTAAATCTGCATAGCTTTCACATTACCCAATACTAACATAACTTCTAACAATCTTTTGATATGTGCTAGCAATAATAAAATCAGCTTGATTTGTTGCAAAAAAGTTTATTGTGAATTGACATGAGAAACCAAACGTTTTCCAGCGTATGTTCAAATTTGCATATTTGATCCTCTCCCAAGTATGTGCAATGTTGCAAAGAATGACTTCTAATTTAGCAACCAATGAAGCCACAAGATTCCCCTCAATGTAATTTTGTGTTTCATCCTCTGCAATTTCTTCTTTTTGCATCTTGGGGTGGCTAACATGTTTAGAGCTTGAATCCAAACTTATGATGGGCTGGGTTCCTTTGTTTGGCTGCAATACTTATTCAAAAAACTTTTGATATCCAAATGGTGTTTATTTAGCTTACCATAAAATGAGAAGGTACGAATGCTTTCTACAACTAAGCATCTTGCTGCCCTTGCTACTTCCTTTTTTTAAACATCACAACCTTCCCCTCTAAAATAAAGTTTATCTCCTTGGATTGAGGATTCTTTGAGTATTGTCCCA
This sequence comes from Torreya grandis, assembly GCA_037957365.1. Taxonomy (NCBI): domain Eukaryota; kingdom Viridiplantae; phylum Streptophyta; class Pinopsida; order Cupressales; family Taxaceae; genus Torreya; species Torreya grandis. The sequence goes on from JARHVA010000462.1 coordinate 5,166,110, forward strand.
TGAACTGTAACCACTAAACTTCCATGAGGAGGGTAGTATTCATAACATATATCTTATCAACAATAATGATATTGAACTCATCACCAATTTTACTTTTCATGTGTTTCAAAATATCACGTGTATCCCATATTCGATTGCATAAGCTACCTTGAGCAAAAGGATCTATGTGCCCTTTCACATTTTCACCCTTATTAGAATATTTCCCATGGTGACGAGTTTTGGCACTTATGTTCATAGGCATGTGCAGTATTATATGTTAGTTTACACCAAGAAGCATTTAGTGAATTACCTTCTTGACTGTTTATGACAAATGGTGGTTCATAAGGATTACCAATACCTTCTTCTTTCTTAGTGCAGTTAAGCAGAATCTTCCTTAATGTGCTCTTACTTCCACATAAATACAATCTATTACACTTCGTAAATGTTATGCCAATGTTGAGTGGTTAATCAACAATACTAACAATTGAATTAAGACCATTATGAGAAAAGGAAACTGTGGCTGCCCCACCAAGCATACCATTGACTTTGTATGGAGAATAGTCATTTGCCCACTTACAACAAACTCTAATGATGGATATTATGACACTTGCATTTGCAAATATGACCATGGTTCGGGCAATTGCACTGTCTATCCAAACATCAAATTTGAATCCAAACAAGATGGCATATGTATGAATCTACTTACCTTCTAATTGCGCTGCTCCATTGTCACTTGCCTTGAGAGCACTATCGGATGTGAGCTGACCTGCCCTTGGACCTTGCATTGGACTCATGAGTGTCAGGGTCTCTTCATTATAATTATTTTCAGCATATCTTGTAATCCATGCATTCCATGATACTTCCTCTTTACAAGTAAATCACTTGAATGCTTCTTTTGGTTCCTCCAAAAGGTGCACACATGTATTTGTGGTCCAATTAAAAATCTGATTTCTAGATAGTCCCACTAGCACAATTTTATCTGGTCCTTTGGGATAAGGATGGAGTAACGGATCAATCAAAAAAACTTTCAAAACCATTGATTGTTCTGGTATATCTTTCTGTGGTTCCCATGCATGAGCCATACTTTGTTGATAATGAATGTTTTGCTGTTGCAGTTGCTGATTTGTGGCTTGCAGCTGAGATATTTGACTCCTTTGTGATTTGTTAATTGTTATGAGCTTGGAATTTCTTTCAAATAGTCTATGCTTCTTTGCTTTGGAGCATAATGGGTTTTATTGAGCTTAAGAGGTGTTTCGTGGACACCCTTAGAAATTACTGGAACGTCTTTCACAGTTTTGCACTTAACAAGTAATGTTTGTTCATCCTTGACTTCATTAAGACAAGCTTTTTGTTGCTATTCAATCTTAGAAGTCAATGAAATATCTTCTTTTGATAAAAAATCCTTACCTTCAATTTGCATGGCGGGTTCCTCTATACCTTGTTGGACCTTTGTTTCCGTTCTATTTTCTTTTTCCAGGAACATATTCTTTGGCTCTTGCTCCTTAACTTCTTTTGGTTCTGACTTGTCCTCTTTCTTTCTCAATTTTCTTATGTATTCATAAAGGCCTCTTTTATTTGGATACCTCACTTCGAGTAACTCCAAGTAATCATCAAAGAAAACTTGAGATTTAAAACTATCAGGCATCCCTTGATATTGGTCAAGGATTCTGGTGGCCTCAAGAATGTACTTTTCTTTGTCCTTTTGTATATCAATCAACACCTCTTGAATATGATCTATATTTTCTTCCCTTTGTAAGAACTTTGCTTGAAAAAACATGGGTCGATTAATTGTTGAAGTACTCCTTTGGGTAGCCTTGTTTTGATTTATATTCTGTAAGGCTTGTATCATCTCTGTCTTGGATTCTTTCACTATCCTCTGGATGGTCCTTGTCAAATATTTGACTTTGATGAATGACTTCATGCAAGGAATTCATTTCTTTTGTAGGTATTTTTTTTTTGTCTCCTATGATTTTCCATCTGATTCACAGGCCAAGAAGATCATGACTCTGATACCCCCAATGTCCCTTTGGGTAATTTTTTGAATTTTGATTTTTTGTATTTTTCCTAAAACTGGAGCATCAATTAAATATTAAAACAATACTCAACAATGATATTGAAGATTAAATTGTAATTCTTATTGCAATTGCCTAAATACACATATAATATCGATGAAACTCTTTTTTGAATAATAGTTGTATCACAATCAAACCTAAAGATGTTGAATCATTAATTAATGATAATAGAATTTTTTTACAATTGGGTTACAACAACATATTTATTTTACAACAGTAGAGAAGTACAACAAGGCAGCTGTTTTAGATGAATGGTGGCCAACAAGGTGGGGTGTCACTCTCTCAGGGTGGTGATTTCACTAAAACCCCTTGAAATCCTCACAAATCAATACACAGCTATCCTAAGGACAACAATTTGTGTCCCTCAATTGTATGGTCGCCTCTCTAAGGTGCGACAAGCCCCGAACAACAATAACCTTGATATGTCTCTAATAATCCCTCACAAAATTCTGGAAACTGATAACAACCTCCAATTGAAAGCTGAAATTAAACTCGATCTCTCAGCAAAATTATGATGCATAGATGGAATCACCTTAATGGGTAAGAGGGTTTTTATCCTCTAAACTTGTACACCGTTTTTGTCCTCAGATGGAAAAGTGGAACACAAAAGCTCCACCCTGGAATAGGGTTTTGATTTCAAAGATGAATAATGAATCCTTTTAAGCCCAGCTCTTTTTTTATAATTTCATCTTTTCCAAGTGCCTTAACCTTAAAAGTATTTAAAACACTTATAGATAAATATTACTTTTTGACCCACTTAATGAATATTATTTTTGGCCCCCTTTATAATAATAATACGTAAGTGTCCTTTTTCCATGTTATAAAATAAAGTAACTTTAAGACGACTGAAAAATATTAGTAAATGATTTCCCTACTTAAACCCTTAGCCCATTGGAAATAATGAATAAGCTACAGGTCTTCTGATTAGTTTAATTCTGGAAAGGGAAGATTACAACCTCGCATGGCCTAAAGCTGAATCCCCGTAGTTTTGAGTTTGTGAATATAGGAAATAACCCTGGAGATACTCTCAAGGTGAAGAGGTTGGGCAGCAAACTCAGCTTGGACAAGGCATTGAAGAACCATCCGTTCGCAGCAGACCATACACTGCAGCATGAGTCTGGATGCTCTCAGTATGAGCCTAATCAGTAGTAGATAACTAAGGTCCCCAAACCTCGGATCCATACAAAATCATAGGTTTGATGACAATATGGAACATGCACATCTTTGAAGTGACATCTTGGAAATGCATCTAAAACAATATATACATAGATAATTACGTTATTTATCCACTAGGTGTATAAACAGCAACCTGATCCATATAAAAGTACATATTACATGATTAGTTGGTTCTCAAGAAGACTGTTAAATAGAATGTTGTGTAGGAGCACAACAATAGGCAGCTGATAAGCAAGGGTAACAGCAAAGAAGTTGGAATAGACTGTAATAAAACGAGCTGCTTATCTAGCTAAAGAAGCAGACTAAGTAGAGCAAGCACAAAAGTAACAATTAAACATACAAACTAGATTAGTAGCAAGGAAAACTGACAAGTGGTTCATCTGAAATGGATATTATACCTAAGTATGTTTCTAGTTTGTTTAGGTCTTCTCTCTGTTACCTTTCCATGGCTAGTAAGAGTGCCAGATTGATTGCTTTGTTTGAATGTATTATTTTTTTTTATAAGTAATATAAAAGGGTCTTCTAACCCTTGTTTATGCATCAAAAAAGAAGAAGAAGAAGCTGTGTTTCAGATGATATATTTGCTTAGACAGCAATTTTGAAGATCTGTATATTTGGATTGTTGCTTAAAAGTCTTGCATTTCTAATGGGTTATTCACATTAGATTTTGGGTGCTTGGAGCCTAATGGAACTGTGATTTTAATGCTTTTATTAGGGCTTAGAAGTGATAGCTCTCCATATGCCGAAATCATTATCAGTGCTTTTTGGCTTATAGATGAACACAAATTTAATAGAACTTTTCTATGTTATGCATGTTCTCTTTTATTCTTTTAAGACCACCTAAGATGCGTCGATATTAATATATCATATGACCTTCTAACTCCTGAAGGGTTCACTATAAAATATGTTGTTATTTGGAGAAACACCCATTAGTGAAAACTTTAATGCATCTAGGCACACTCATTTTTAAGATCAAATTAAATTTCTTATTCAGCTAATAATTTAGTTATCATTTCTGCTCTTAATTTGAAAATCTGTATTGGTAGATGTTCTCATTATCATTTCTTTGTGTCTTCCTTTGCAGAGCATAATTTTTCTACATGTTATCATTACTATGGCTGAAATATTATATCCTATATATGTCATCGAAAGGTAAGATGCTTTAAAGTGCAAATTCAGTTTATTTCTAAAAAAATATTCACAAATAAATTTCATTCTTTCTCATATTAAAGTTTGTTTGGGGTAAGACTATGACAATCCATTACTAAACACTACTACATATGCCCTCTTAATGTTTATTTGGGGAAATCATGTCACCAAAATGAGCTTCACGATACATTTCTTTGTTTTTGAGGCTTCTGACTTATGATATTTAACTGAGTGTTTCCCTTTTCGTTTAATTCTTCATTAGTTGCACTAGCTAGGTGCTGCTCCTTGGCTATCTAGCACTTATTCCCAAGATATTTGGAGTTTGGTAAAATTTTTTTGCACCACAACTGCATTGAGTGCTTCGTTGATGGATTCTGTTGAGTTGACCTACTTGTAGCTGTATGTGGAATTGGAATTACAAGTGCCTGTTTGAGTTCTTTGCTGTCATCTCCTAATGTTTTCCAAAACTGAGCTGAGACAATTATTCCTTCTTCAATGGATATATCTTTAAACCACTGTGAGAAGGATGATTCCTCCTCCCACAATGCCGGCATGTATGTGTATACTAAAAGTTTAGCTAAAGTACGATTGGTTTTTCGACGCTGTTTACATAGTTCCTTGTCCCTGTTATCAATTGACGATTATGCAATTGGTGTTGTACCTATTTTCTCTACAGGTTGCTTCTCCAAAGGAATGATCTTTTTCAATCATCATTGTCTTAATGTAACCCACCAGTCACCTCATAGTGCTCCTGCAGGTCAAAGAGGCATTACTGTTTTTTTTCTTCAACAAGTTCTTTATTAATCCTCTATAATGTACTATCATATTGGCTTTACCAGCCATTTGGGTGACAAACTGAATATAATTAGTTTTCGAGGCTCAGATTACTAGAAGAAGGCATTATCAGTATCCTATAATGTAACAAACTCCTAACGTTTTGATATAGCCCTGGACGAAATTTCTTAAACAGGTTTTGAACCAGCTTCATGTGCAGATTACCTTTCTCATCATCATGCATGCCACAAAGTAATAATTAACATCTCTTATTGTTTGCTGGATAATCTTTTGCAATATAATTTGGCTTGCTGCAAAATAAACACTTAAGCCTCCCCTATGAAAAATCTGAATTTTGTTACCATTTATTTCCTTACAAAATTGCCACCAGACTACCTCTGAACTACAAAGTCACTGAAATGTAACTTCATCTCCAGTAACTCTGTATCTGGCCTTTGACATTTTGACATGCCTATTAACTCCTTAAAATTTGAACTTCTGTTCGCCTATAGAACTCTGCTAAGGACTCTAGAAAATAATCTAACCTGTACGATAACTGGATAAAATGTAAACTGTATCAAAAAAGTTTAAACCTTTGTTATGCAAATGGGTTGATTTGACCACTATACCATTAGTTTGCTTTGAAGGTTGAACAAATCTTATAGGACTTAAATGGCTGTCTATTGGCAAATATCAGAAAAAACAGGGGTCGTGGTTGCAGCCCCCACACTATATATGACCAGCTATCAAGTAGTACATAACTTGGAATTTAGACGTGATTTCAAAGGAATTAAACCTTTTGATATATACCTCAAATCTTCATTCAAACCATTGCTCATTGACTATGTAAAAGATTACATCTTCACACCTTGTCAAGATGTGGCCAAGTCTGTTCCTCATTGACTGTTCCAACTGCCATGTCACAAATCGATATACTTGCAGCTACATCACAGATGTTCAATGAACATAGCCTTGCCATTGAGGTTTCCACTGGTACTCTTAGCAAATTCTCCATATCAGCTCAGCGGGCATACCATGCTTCTTTGTATGGCTTCATCACACTGCCACATCAACAAAATTCTGCACAGGAGTGGATTTTGACTTAGAATTAGATTTTATTAAAATTGACAAAAATATTTGTAAATATATACCAGAATGTAGTTTTTCTATGATCCAATTATGTAGCTGTATGCGATATGTTCAAGCATACTTTCACACATTATTCTGCCTCCTACTGGCATGTATGTCTTCTACATGTATAATAAGGAACGGAAGGTACTTAGTCCATGTAAATGTTTCAAAAACTGTGTCTGCAGAATCATCCCCAGTGTTTTCTCTTAAAGATTTTCTGTCATTGCTCCTATTGTAGAACTGTACATCATCTAAAGTCTTTGATTTTATAGATTTTATATTATAGCGTCCTGTTCAGTATACATCATAAAAATTGCTGAATTTATTTGCATAAGTTATCTTGTCCATGTTGACAATCAACCTTTTGACATTATGGTTGGATCAATCAATTTTGAAACATTAAAGTTTGATCCTTTGTAACAATCCATTATAAAATTTCCAAAATGATGCTAGTTGGTTCTTCATTAAGTAAACATTGTAAGTGGATGCGTGTGCTTTTGTGGGTATTTATCACTTCACCTAAAATGTAAATCACTATAATCTACAGGTGTCATTCAGCTGTCATATCGGGTGTGGTACTTATGATATATGCAAGCACTATTTGGCTGAAATTGGTGTCCTATGCACATACTAATCATGATCTAAGAGTTCTTAAAATTGCTGGTGAAAAGGTATGGAAATTATACTAATGTGAGCATAGATTGGTGAATGTTTGACTAAATTTGTGTTTTGATTATAACTGTATAGACTTATCAATATCATTTGAGGATAATGTGAAATGTAGGCTGGCATCTTCTTTTTCCCCTTCTTAAATCTGATGTTTAGAGTGCTTATGAGACAGGCAGAGTCATTCGTTGATTCTTCAAAGGTGGAATATCCAGCCAACATCAATTTAAGAAATTTGGTGTATTTTATGGTGGCTCCTACATTGTGTTACCAGGTATAGTACATAATTTTCTCTTTGTATTGGAGTTGGGTTTCTGAGGCAATCATGTCTTGTATAGGTGGAACAGACAAATACATGCTCATGTGTCATTATTAATAGAAGGAAAAATTTAAAAATAGGAAGGGGACCAAAAAATCTTATATTACATTCAGCATATATTTAAGCTCAAACTTTAAGCTAGGTTTAATGTAAATTGATTGCACTACGTGCAACATAGTTACTGGGTTTGGAATTCCAGAGGTTTAATGTAAATTGATTGCTCTACATGCAATATACTTACCAGGTTTGGAATTGCAGACTCATAAGGGAGGAGAAAAAAATTGGAAATACGAAATTCCTGAAAGGCTAGGGAAATACAATTAAAATCAATTATGTTATTTATAAATATTTAACAAACTGTAAGTTTGAAGATAAATTTAAATAATTTTTTTGTATGTGTTAAGCACAGGGTTATTCTGAGAGCGGGTGGGGGGGGTGAATCAGTATAAGATATTCTTTTAAATTCAACACTTAATCTTAAATCTGAATCCTCAATTAATATATCCAAAGCAATTAAAGAACATAATGCAAAATAACACAATGCAAATAGACATAGATTTACGTGGAAACCCTTTTGGGAGAAAACCACGGAGAAATTCTTTCTTAATATATAACTTTCAAATATTCGTAGGCACCAACCTACAGGGGACACTAATCTCCAATTACAATTTGCAGGCATCAACCCACAGGAGCACCAACCCCTTCCGCCAATCACCAACTCAGCTTAGATTCGTGAGCACTGACTCACAGGAGCACCAACCCCTTACGAAAATTCTTCTTACCACCGTAGATCTGTTGCTAAATCAACAAATGATGGAACTCTTCTTTTCTCTCTTTCGGATCTGCTCTTCCTTTCCAAACACAAGTCTGATTTTTTTAAATTCTCAATTGATTGCTTGGACTCCAATTGATTGTCGATTAAAATCTGCTCTTCCTCAAAATAAAAAATCCTTCTTATATAGGCAATAAATGCCTTTCATCAATGGTTACGTCTCCTCAAAAGATAATGCCCATTCGAAAGGGTGTAACCTTCTAGAAAGTAACCTTTTAATATGGGTCGGCCAAGGCAGATTTAACACTTAAAATCATGGAAAATTAACTCCTTCCTTAGGCGCATTTAATTACCCACGTAATCACCTTTATGCACACTAAAACATGGCGATTTTAAATCTGTCCTTGAATTTTCTTCTTTGCACATCAAAACATGGCAGTTTTCTCATAATTAATGCTGATATCTTTCTCTAAAGAATAGCTGTTTATATTTCACGTATACCATGATTTTCCTTATGCCTACTTGCTCCTTTTCATGTACTCAAACTTCCGTTTTCTGCCCTTTTATACTGCTGGTTATTTCTGTCAACATCTGTTACTTTTTGCCATTTCCGTCCACACTTCCGTCGACGATTCCGTCAACCTCTGTCACACAATTCCTTCAATCAAAGACTGTTTTGACATCAATGACTATGCCTTTGACATCAATTACAATATTTCCAACAGTATGATGTAAGTTTAACTAATTAAAAAACCTTCATTTTGTGTCCTATATCTATCAAAACTTAAGTAAAACCTTAATCATTCAATGTAACTTTATAAGCCCTCAACTTTAAAGATGTGAATACTGGAAATTGACTTTGTAGTTCAAAGGGCAGACATAATAGGGTAGTGGGCACAGTAGGCATATACAATTAAGGGTTCTGGTCAGCAAGGACAATGGGCACGGAAGGAATTAAAATATTCTTTTAACTGCAATGAGAGGTTTTGCAGTAGAATTTTAACCCACTTTATTTTTACAAAAGCTTTGAAATCAACAATTATTTTTTGCACTTTTCAGAATTGGCTTATTTTGAATCTTTAGCTTTAATTTCAGCAAGAACTTGTTGGCGCTACTATCTGCAAATCAAAATTCATGGTGGGTGTTCCAGAGGAAGATTGGCCAGAGGAAGTGAAATTATTTACTAAGGCTGCAAGTAGAACGTTGAGTGCATGGCTGGTGGAGATTAAATTAAAAAATTAATAACAATAAATAGTTCAAAGAATTAAAAAATTAAAAAAATGTCTGAGCACAATCAGACAAGTTTGGTAAGTCAGAAAAATCCGGACCAGATCAGATCCGGCCAGATTTGGTAACTAAGACATGCATGACTGAAGTTAACTATATTAAGTCAAATCTAATGGAATGGGCAGCTGCAATCTGCATCAAGTATGACTTCTTCCACTTTGACATTTGCACAACTCTATGTGACATTGTCAACATGCTAGATGCTGATGTGGCGATGACAAATGTTAACATGATACTGCTTACATGACAATGGTGATGTGGCAAGAATATGGGTTATAATTTCTAACGTTGTGGGCATGCTAGCATGTATCTTTGCTTGTGCATGTGTGACTCTATGCTTTATGTGGATGAAAGAGCATGTTGCTTGTGTGGATGTGTGAACACGGTTTTTTGTTGGCTCAAGTGCACATATTTTGTTACATATGTGCTTTTATGCATGTTTTATGTTGTAAACAGAAACATGAATATGTACACAGAACAGTTGTTAATCAGTAGAGTAACTGCTAGGTCTTGTTAGAACAGGTTCCTGGTAAAGCAATGTAATAAAGATGCAGCAGTGAGAGAGAGAATAACGCAAGATGTGGATGATATGTATAATGTACCAAATTATTACTTTATCACTTTAGCATGACATATCTAGATGATGTAAATGAGACACAAGCCTCATCTATTTATACATGTGAAGCTACCTACACATGGGTAGTTATAACAAACACCGACCTCCATTATACACAAGGTAGGCCATAGTGATTCTATAACATCAACATAGGCCCAAATAAACTTGGATCCCAAGGTAACTTAAACTTGTATCCAATTGGGTCTGATGAGAAATAATTGCAAGGACATTGCAAGCTAGTGCCTCATTGGGATAATGAACTTTAACCTCGAGCATGCCAATGTACACCCAAAACCATTGATCCCCCCCCTAGTCTCTAGTTGGAGGGCATACATTATGAAAAAATACTCCCATAGGGCAACTTCTTGAATCAAATTGGACACAATCTCTTCCATGCCCCATTTTTCATAAATCACACTCTCTCAAAGCCAATCTGGAATCAAAATATCCAAGGTCAACTCGGTCAATGATCAACCACCTAGAGCAAGAGCAAAGCCAAAGCCTATAGATCACACACTTCAAGAAGGAAAATATGAAATCAACATAATATGTTCAGTGAAGAGCCACGTGAAACTCTGTGCAATCTGCTGAAGCCAAACTCCCCAAGATCATCTAAGAGCTAAACAAGTTTGCTACGAGCCATGAAATCTCACCCATGAGCTACTAAAATTCACCCTAAACCAAAAGGGGTTATAGGCCAAGAGCCAAAAGACCACCAATGCTTGTTCAAATTCAGCGAAAGCCACACAATTACTCCACTATATCCAAAGCTATCTTGGTAAAGAAGAAATCAAGCTCCATCACAAGATATCATTAACCAAAAGAAGCTACTCCATAATAGGGCCACACATGTTGCAAGAAGCAACTCCTAAAGGCCCTCTTGAGCTACACATACATGGATGCCTCCATCCATCCATCTTTCCATCCATCCATCCATCCATCCATCTATTCATTTATCATATACTTTATACAACTTAAATGTTAGATATTGTAAGTATATTGTTAGCATATTATTAATTGCTTGTTAGTTTGTTACAACTAGGCTATTTGAGGATTTGGTTTGTTCCTGTACTATGAGAAGGATCTCATGGTGTACTATTTGATTGGTTATAAATGCAAGTCATTGTAATGTAGTAAATATAGTCCATGATTTTAGTCTTATATGGTATCAGAGCAGGTTTTGAGGCTTTATGCCTCAGAGGCTTCTGACTATGGGATGCTTGGATTAATTTATATGTTTTTTATTGGCATTTTGTACAATTTAGTCATGTGTATGGCTTGTTTGGAATAACATGATTGAATTCTTTGGTATTTTATGTGAACTCTTGCGTTGTTCTATGTGGATATCATTCTCTTTATACAGTCATCACTAGGTGTTTTACAAGATCCTCTGATGGAACTAGACTGTATAGACGAGTAGAAGAGATTGCTATGGGTGTTGCAGTCTGAAATGTTGTTGTGTTGCACAAAGTTGGTGGCAATGGCGTTGTAGCCCAATGGGGCTTCTTTTTAGAGGATGAGCATGTCCATATGGAGTGCTTTAGACACAGTGGAGGAGTTGACATGTCATTACAATCCAGGATATATGGAACGATGGTCCACTAATCTTTGAGCTAATGGATGTAGAGAATTAGAATTGCAAACTGATACTATAATTATCATGGATCCAAGATTATGAAATTGGCGATAGGGCAATGAATGTGGTCGATACAAGAGATGCGTTTTTAGAGCAGGTTTGGGCAATTTTTAGAACAGGGAGTTGATCCCATAAGAATTTTTGAGGGTTGTGAAATAACTTCAAAGATTGTAGTGGAACATTTGGATTATAATGCAAATTCTTGTTAGTTGATATCTCTACTAAAGTAGTGCTTGTTATTGATAGCTATGTGCATAAAGTCAGGAAGGAAACATATAGCGAGGAGGGTGATAGAGTAGGTGGACTAGAGGTTGTCGAAGGATGTCATTCCCAAAGAAGCAAGGTCAGACGATAGACCATCTATAAGTAACTTTCATGTTTTTAGTCAATGTTGCTTTCACATCAATTTCTGAGAAGAAAAAAAGTAAATAGATGCAAATAAAAAATCATATATGTTTGTTGGCCACAATGAAACGTCAAAAGCATACAAGTTACTAGATGTCTCTATGAGGAAATTTGTCGTTAATCGAAATCGTTGGTCTGTAGAGATGTGGCTTTAGATGAGAAGATATTTTTATTTGGTTTACAAATAGTATTGTATGGGTAAGTCTTGGTGATAATTGGAATAAGTGCTGGTGTTGGAATAAGGCTCAAAGTTGGTAACATCAGAGTAAAGTTCAAGAGGGCAAATCAACAAAGCCAACAACAAAGACCAAAGTGGTATTGTACCATGGTGAAAGATGTTTGGGAGGCTGAATTGCCATGTAGAATGGAGGTTGATATACATGATCAAAGAAAAACATGGTGCCAAATGGCGAGATATTTTTTCACCTCTTATGTTGTTTTGTAGGTATTTGAACCTAGCACATTTATAGAGGCTATTGGATTGCTTGAATGAGAAGCTTTAAAACATAACTTATGCAAGGAAAGAAAGAAGGGCAACAAGATTGCCACAACTGGAAGGATACAAGTTCCTTGTGAGTATGGCCAGTGGTACAGATAAATCTTGCAACATTACAAAATGAAAATGTAGGCATGGAATATGGGTAATGTTAGAGATGTTTGATTTTATAGTTACGTTTCATAGATTTTGTAATTGTAACTAAGTGTAGATCTTTGATGTTGAATACCAACATTAAGTTGTATGCATAATAGAAGGTTAGGATTTATGGACATATTTTCCTAACAAATAATGTCTTCTCTCTACAAGCATTTAATAGATTGCTTGGAAAATGGTAAATTGAGCACGTGGGGCGGAAAGACAAAAGTATCTCATCCATTGAGATGGATTGTATCAAGTCAAGGTTTGGGAGCTAAGGAGAATACTTTGAGGCTGAGGTGCATTAGACATAGTGTTCAAGTGATGAGGTGATCTGATGTGGTAGCGCTCTACAATTAGTGGATGATAGAATGGACGTGGACTTGGAGTGTCTTTGAAAATGACATAGGTAATAAGCACTAGAAAAAGTGGTACATGTTAGGGCATTAGTGATGGGACTTCCATCACTACAAAAGACACAACTAATAAGCACTTAAGTGGTACCTACCATCTCATTAGTGATTAGACTTCTATCACTTGAAAATTTTGGAGGCAAACAAAATGATCATGCTGCAAAAAGGTGGAATGCCAGAACCATTACAGATAGATTGTTTCATCCTCGGAGAGTGTCTTTGAAAATGACATGTAATAAACACTAGAAAAGACAGCTAATATTGGAACTTGTTAGGTCATTAGTGATATCATTGGAAAAGACAGCTAATAAGCACTTAAGTGGTACTCATCATGTCATTAGTGATTGGACTTCTATCAATGGAAAGTTTCGGAGGCTAACAAATTGATCATGCTGCAAAAAGGGGGGAGTGGTAGAACCATTAGGGATAGATTGTTTCATCCAAAGCAGGTAGGACACCATAGTTATGGTGTGTGATCATTAAAGGTGTACCTCCAGACATATAAGGTTGGGAGTAAGTGGGAGGGGCATGATAATAGGCCACCATAGTTATGGTGAGTGGTAGATGTCCCAAGATGCTTCAAAGAATTCAAGGTTGGAGTTGGACACCATTGTTAAGGTGTGCTATACAGGGATACAAATAGGACACCAAAGTTATGGTGTGCGGTGGATGTTCGTGGAAACTTCAAGGTTGGAGAATGTTAGGTATTGGATGTTTAGAAGATTGTCGCAAAAATATCCCTTAGGGGATATAACATGGCACTATATTGTCATTTAGTCTTGGATATAGTACAATAATATAGTTTGTGTTAGAATTGATCACTCTAACATCAAAAAAGTAAAGAATGAAACATTCAAGACAAGATGACACATCAATGTATAACAAAGTGAACCCAATATTCAACCCCACTTGCTAATTTACTCAGCAGTTGCAGCAGATAGTTACCCATGTACTTTGGTGAGATGGAATGGCAACCATAGGGACAGTTTGCAATATTTGCTGCATTGGCAGCAATGTTACACATTGATTAAGTTCATCTGGACTTAATCAGGCTCTTTGAGCCCCATATTCTACACAAGATCATATTATTGATGTATTGATTAAATCATTTAGATTGTATCTGATTTAGTCATTAAATATTGTCATTATATTTTTAGCATACTATTAGCTTGTTTTTAGTTTGTCACAGCTAGGTAAGCTGTTTGAGGATTTGGTTTGTTGTAATATGAGAAGAATCTCATGATGTACTATTTACTTGGTTATAAATACATGCCATTGCAATGTAATAGATATAGTTCATGTTTCAAACTTATGTTACATGCCATTTCAAGATAGGTAGCCTTATTAGGCTCATCTCCCAATATATTAGAGATGGTAAGTCTGGTGCATTTCATGAATGACAAGGAGGAGAAGGTCGGCCTTTGATTGAAGAACAACTTGGATTCTATTCTATTGGTCATACTCTTATATTATATTTGATCCGATTGAGATGGTAATAGGCGACCACTTGCTCAATGGAAAAGGATTTGGTCTCATGTTTCGCATTAGCTGGTACAAATGTTGCAAGGAGCAACTTCATAAACAGACAATCCAAGCCATGAGAAACTTCCATAATCATATTTTAAAACATCAAGTCTGTCACCTCCAATGTCAACAATCTTTGGGTCCAAATAAACAAACTTGAATAAAAAACCAAGTGCACATAGACATCCTCCATCCTCCCAGAAATAAGAATCCAAGTGCATGAATGCCAAAAAGTGAGAACAAAGATGCACCCATGGATAAGTATACATGAACAAGCTCTATCCTCCTAAGAGAAAGAATCAAAGTGCACCGATATCAGAAATCATAACAATAATGCCCACAACCTTGGAGTGTGGTTTGACATACCATCACTCCCCTCTCACCCAAGTCACACTCATGGGTGCAATTACTTTAAACCTAAAAAATCAGTGAAGAATTATAAAAGGGCCTACCAATATATCACCATATTATTGTCATCAAAATGCTTCATCATGACCTTTTGATGTCATGAAGAGTCCGACAAAGCTCAGCAACAAGAGTATATCAAAGAATTCATGAAAAATAGGCTACCAATGAAGAGGCGAAAATTTAGATACCATGTAGAATAAATCAAGAAAGCATTCTACAAAACCCGTAAATCACCGAAGCATCTATGCCTTTTATGAGACCAATCCAAAGATGGTATCTCACATTAAAACAAGGCAATCCCCAAAACAACTGAGGGTGCAATCCTTATTAAGTAAGCTTAATATGTGCAAAAGGTGGATGCAAAGTCTAAGCACAAAATATCAAATGTCATATGGTGTAGCCAAACATCCTAAGAGGCACTTAACACAAACATAGGCCTTGGTATTCCAATCATGACTACTATATTAGAGTGCAATCAATGATGAGCCCTGACAAACGTATCAAAGAATGTCATTATCCTCTAACAAACAATCCCATCCCGTGATGCCATTGTCCAAATCATTATACTCGACATATCCTCCAATAATGGCTGAAGCTATTCACAAGATGCCATTAAATCATGTGCAAGATGGTAACACTCCCCATCAGGGTTAAAGTCATTAGCATACCATCCCTTGTCAAGAGATCATAAATAACGAAGATGCCATATTCTAAATGAAGTTCATTCTCAAACGCACGAAGAATCAACAAGTCAAGCTCAATAAATATAGATTTGCGTCCTCAATCAATATCATCTTTAAAGTAATAGTCTCGCCAAATAGAGGTAGGATCATAAAGCACCTCAAGTGATCTAAGAGGCGCACAATCAAGCCCATGATATCTCAGATGGTCCATACACAAGCACAAGGCCATCCAACGATCAAATACATAACCGTAGAACTCATCAATGGTGAGAGCCCAAAGGCCTTACTACTGAGGAGATGCATTTGTATAATTTCCTCAAACATGAACATAAGTAGCTCTATTGTCTAGCATCAATCCATCCAGTATCAACAACAAGGTGTTGGTCCAAAACTCTGCTATCTAGGTCTTTTCAAGGAATGCCAACTATAGCTTCCATTCTAAGACCTATATTGAGGAGTATAGAATATGGATGATGTGTGTACAATCTTTGTTTGCTCCAAAGAATCTCGTGATGCTCTACAACCAAGCTCCAAATGTTAAGTGATCATTTAGGAGATTCACGAGAATCATCTCTTTAATGTAGCTTCAAGGCAACCAATGCCTTCTTTCTTGGGTTTATCTAGTGACTCAATCCAATCAACAATCCTTTATCCATATTTGCCAAGTCCTCATGTATAACCCATTGGTTGAAGCAACTTGGATTCAATGCCTCTTGTATGATTCTCAAATTCACCAATATCAAAATTAGCAACCAATGCATGAGCATAAGTAATATCATCAATATCAACATCCAAGGTATCATCAACAATAGCATGGGGTTCATCAACAAGAGTTTTGGAATCATCATCAAGAGAGATAGGACTATTAGAAGAACCAATGCTAGGGGCACAAATATTAGAAGTATCATCATCATGAGAAGCATCAAGAGAAGTAACACAATCATGTAAAGAAGAAGAATGCTCCCCTATATGCTCAATGATGCTTGGATCACTATATTGCCCATCACTATCATCGTGAAGCAGTGCATTAGATGGAGATAAATCATCATCACTAGTAACATTAGTGAGTCATTTCTATCCAACGAAGAGCTAGAAGAGGTAATATAAACATCAAGGTTATAATTATTAGTAAACCCTATATCCCTATCTATACCTA
Organism: Torreya grandis; assembly: GCA_037957365.1. Classification (NCBI taxonomy): domain Eukaryota; kingdom Viridiplantae; phylum Streptophyta; class Pinopsida; order Cupressales; family Taxaceae; genus Torreya; species Torreya grandis. The sequence goes on from JARHVA010000462.1 coordinate 5,182,910, forward strand.
TGAAATCACTTGTGTCACAAAACAATCAACAATTAATAACCTAGGATTTGATCTTCTATTTTTCATCAATATCATCATGAAACAATGCATTAGATGGAGAGAAATCATCATCACTAGTAACATCAAATGAGACATCTCTATCTAATGAAGAACTAGAAGAGGGAATATAAACATCAAGGTTATCATTATTAGTAAACCCTTTATCCACATCTACAGCTATCAAATCACTTGTCACAAAAACAATCAACAATTGATAACCTAAGATTTGATCTTCTATTTTTCATCAAAATTCACTTAATTTCTTCAATTTTATGTACTCTTTTTTAATTATATTAAACTCAATTAAATTATTTGTATATCTCCATCACCATGGGTTGAGGGCAAATAAGGTCAGCATACCTTTCTTTGACATATTTTTTCATGCAAGAAAGATTCTTTGACATAATTCTTCATGCAGGAACGAAGCTTTTCATTTGAGATGGCATCCATGATCGACAGTCTATCTCACTAGTCGATAGACTTATCTCATTGGTCGACAGCCTATCGAACTTCCTATCTCTCCATGGCCAGTCATCCTTTTATTACATACGTGATACGCATTGGGTACGAGTTGGGTCACGACCATCTATCTATCGAGGGCAACCAGTGATCGGTATTCAACCCAACTGATCAGGCTCGGTCATGGCATACTGGATTCACCCCACCCCACTCTCTTATCTCTATAATTAGAATAGATCTACCCTCATACGACATACGACCTATTAGATAAGATATATAGGGATCTTAAACCCCATCTCAAGATAAGATATATGGGGGGTGGCACCCCCAACTGTATATAGTTTTTATGGCAACCATATAGAGTTGAGTTGAGTTGACTTTAGATAGATAGGGCTTTTTTAATACAATAGACTATCTCAAGCCCTATATATATATCTGCCAGTGAGTCCCCCGCCTCTATATATATGGGAGCCTCAATCTTGGAAGAGACAACCCAAGGATCATTAGTAGTAGTGGAATATTAATCGTCATTGTCATTGACGTCATTACTTCATTGGAAGATACGTCATTGTCCTCATCGGAAGAAACATGATTTTCCTTATTTTTGGTATGTGTTGAGCCTTTTTCTTGTTTTTTAAATGCCATCTCAATATACCACAAAGTATCCCACATGTCCTTAGGTAATTTCAATTGATCAATATGAGATTGCAGCTCTTCAGACACATGAGTAAAAAAAGCACAAAAGTTTGAGTTTCCACTTTTTAGGTACTCAATTTTCTTCTTTATCTTAGTAGGTTCCTAATTATGACCATTATTAATGTGTCACAACCATTGTTTGAACAAATTGATCATATCTTCTTCCCAATGAGTATCACAACTTAAGTATTTGCAGCCATTTTTCGCTGTCTCTAAAAACTGTGAAATATCCTCAAAAGCTATAGATTCTGCCAAGAAAACATAGGGCTTGGAAGGAGCTTTCCTGCAGTTCAAATGAATTGGAAATCTGAGTTTGTATGCTTCACTTATGGCCTCTAGAAGATGATCCCCCAGAAATGAACAACTAGGGCAAATCTAGGGTTTGAAGAATAAATCAAAAAATTCTGCAATCCTTTCCCAAACTCCAAAAGCAATCACAACATATACCAATGTGTAGATCTTGAAAAAGTAGGCAAAATCAAAAAAATGTTTGCTGAAAAGAGATTCTATATAGAAATTTATGGCTTTCTGAAGTTATTATCAAAACTTAAAAGTGACATCTTCAGTAACTTAACATCTTGATGTCTTCAAACTTTGAAAACTAATTGCATATTCAAATAGCACAGACACAATCTGTAATTTTTTTAAGTAAAATTTTCATGAAAATTGTAGAAATAGAAAAAAACTGATTTTGATTATTGACATGAAAGTGAGACATGGGCACAGTATGGCCGAACCAGAAAAATACAAATCAGTGACCCCCTCTAATTTTTTTCAAGTAATCTTAATCTGCATTTGGATCTTGAAAATTTTGCTGGATGAACAAGATATTATGGTTTTATGAAGAAATTCTAAATTGGCAATATCTTGGGCTAGAAAGAGAGTTGAAAGCTGTTGTTTGCCCCACAAAGTTTTTTGATTTTCAAGAAGCTACAATAGGAACAGAGATGGAAAATTCAGCATGCTGCCCAAAACATTGGAGTTTTCTAAGAAACCTCCTCTCATCAAACCACATATTACAACAAGTTAGAAATTGAAATGTTAGCCACAAGCTCATCACACCATCTTCCACCACCACAAATAGATCTGATAGAAGTCTCACAGATTAAGAAGGCTCAAGTAGGTATTGAAGCCAATTCTTCATACACAAAACACTTAAGGTTGTCCACAACTGCGAGTGTCTCCACTGATTCCACCACTCTTGTGAGACCTTGGGAATTTAAACCCTAGGCTCATACAACATGTTAGAAGATGTTCCTATATTCCTCAAGATTATTTAACACCAGAAAGCGATGTAGTAAAGATGTGACAATGAGAGAGAGAATAACACAAGAGAGGACACAAGATGTGGATGGTACACACAATGTACCAAGTTATCGCTGTATCACAATAGATCAAGATGATTGAAATTAGGCACAATCCTCTTTTATTTATAATGTGAAGCTACCTACGCTTGGATGGTTATAAGACACATCAACCTCCATTATACACAAGGTAGGCCTTGGGGATTTATCCACAATCAACGTAGACCTTCAAAAAGCTCGGATCCCAAGGTACCTCAATCTTATATCTAATTGGCCCGAGAAGCAATAATTCTAAGGACACCACAAGCTGGTGCCTCAATGGCCTAAATGACTTAAGGGGCCCGACAAATTCCAACAAAAGAGAAAATATGCGCTAACATCCCCCCTTGATGTAACTGAGCTTTAGGGCACAAGGAAGATTGCATTACATAAACATGATCTATTAATGGTAGCTTCTTGAAGCCATCTGGGATACAATCTCCACAACACTTCCTAGCTGCATACATCACTCTCTTGTGTCAAGAATCATCCTTGACTGACATTTGCAACCTTGCCTCCATTGGGGTAAATGAAAGATTTCAATCTTACTAATTGAATTTCTTTAGAATTTCATGAGCACTTTTTTCTTTTAGATGACTAGGACTAGGGACCCTAGACCTGCAAAAAAATTGAATGAAAAAAGTCAGTCACTGCTAGTAAGAACTCACTGGGGCCTCAAATTAGTAGTGCATGTTAACATGCATAGCACATCTTGAAGTTCAACATTGATTTATTGCATACTCCATTATCTACCTTAGTTCTTCCCTGCTACTTAGAGCATTATTTCTAGCCACGAGTCATCCCAATAATTGGCCAAACTGCCACTTCTTATCTGCCATCTGAGAGCTGGTAGGATTATTTCTCTACATCTCCTAATGAAATTCCAGATTGCTGATCCCCTAGGTATGGGGACCTGAGTGAAGATTTGGACTGCCCGTTGCTTATCAATATATTTATATTGTATTATTTGGCTTCATAACCTGTCCTCCTCCTGCTACACTGTCCACAAGAGTTTGGTTCCAAAATCTTTGTTCATATGATCAAGCCTTCACGGTCCCAGCGCCTGCCTTCACCCCCATGGCTTTGGGGTACAGATTTTATCCCAAGCTACAAGGCTGATTCTCTTACCATCCTTAGTTTGACAGCATAATATATTTCGTTGGATTTGCAAAAGGCCTTCTAGGATCTTCACAGGGGCTTTGATTAGGGACATCATATATTTTGGGACTGCTGGTAGAATTGCTTGGACCAGCTGAGCCCTTCTGCAATTGTGATCCATCATCCTTTCCATGAGGATAGTTTACTCTGGATCCTTTTTATTATTGGTTTCCATGCTTCCTTTGTGTACTTCCTTGACATTAAAGGCATACCTAGTTATTGGCTTGGTAGTTGACCAATCTAAGGTTTTCCTTATTCTGTCTTGTATTCCTTGGGGGCTCTTAAGCACATTTAGTTCGAAAAATAAAAATGGAATTATCTTTTAGTGATGATTTAATTACCAACAACAATACATTAAGCGTAGATCTATCGTGTGGAATGCATAACAGCATTCATCTTCTTCCTTATTGATCATCTTGTCTCTGTTTCATATGATAATGAGAAAATCAACATGAACAGCCGATATCATAATGTTATTATCGTGGTTTTTGACATATATTTGAATCTGAAGTATTTTTGAATCCATTTGTTTTAAGCTTTTCACCAACTTTTACATCCAAAACCTAAGGACAAGCTTCAAGCCACAAAGCGACAGTATTATTAACTAATTGCAAACAAGATACTCTTTATGTTTTGCCAGAAGTCCCTGTGGATGCTGCATGCAAACCTCGTCTTACAAGTCTTCATTCAGAAATGTGCTTGTGAAATCTGTTTGATGCACGCTCTGACCAAATTTTTCATTTATTCAACAAGCACCGCACTAGTATTGTTCATCAGTGCATCCTACTCAACTTTCATTGCTTTATCCTATTTTTTTTCTGTGCATCTTTGAGAGAATAACAATTACACTAAATTAAAGCAGCCCCCACTCAACTTGTTTGACTGACCTTACATAACTTTCTGTTGTATGCGTTGGTCTTGTAATTTCTCGTTCTCTGTGCCTGGGCAATTTTCTTGATCCAACATATTTTAATGTGGTATTACACCACTTTGCCCTGTTCTTAAAAGTGCTAGTTGTTACGTTAGGTAGGGGTCCCATGCTGGGGGCTATTGCCTCTATAAATTTGCATTATACGGTCCCATGTGAATGCAAATGCAAACTTGCAACTTGAAGGTGTTCCAAATTTTTTTGAGCAGCAGCTGCTTTGGAAATGGATTTCTAGCCCAAGCAAGTGATGGGGGCACAAAAGAATATCTACCTACTTAATTTTTTCTCTGCCACATGGTATATCTGCATGACATTATAATATTTTACATCCTACCACTTTAGTATAATAAACCATGGGACCTCATGCATGGGAACCTTAATTTTCGCAGCAGTTCCTGCAGAAAAAATTTAGGAAGTGCATGAGACCATACATTGTAATAAGCTCCTTTAATTTCTCAGTGGTACCCTATGAAAAACAATTAGCTAGCCCACAACATGGCAACATGAATCGCCCCCCCTCCCCCACGTTTCATGTCTCGATACGTCCCGGGTACCTGTCGGAGACATCTGAAAAGGTACTGACATGGAGAAACGATGGAAGTGAACAAAAAAAATTAAAAAATGTAAATCCAGTCCGAACCCAACAGTATATAAATAAAATAAACATTTAAGTCCGAATCTAGTTTCTTATACTTTAAGTTATATTTTATTTATATACTTTCAGGATGTTTGAGAGGGGTTTCAGACCACTAGGAGCTATAATGCAAATTCTAGGTTTTGGAGGATCCTATCATATTTCAGAGTTAGTCAGATTCCAGGGTTTCAGACTTAGCCATATTTCAGGGTTTCAAGATTTCAAGGAGACATCATAGGAGGTATGAAGGCTGCATGAAGGGATGTATGTGTGATAGAATAGTATGAGAATATATGTCGCAAAGTGCCACAAGCCGATCCCACCCCATTCCTTGTGCACCCCTTAAGGCATGCACTCTGTGAGATTCAATGCACCGATGAGCCCTTGTGAGAGAAAGTGTTAGTAAATGATAATGTTGAAAAATAATGGGAGTGGCATTCATGATTTTGTGGGCAATCGAGATGATTTATTCTAGATTTGAATGTACATTTTGTCTTTGAAGTAATGAATGAATGAATATTATATATTTTTAAGTGTTTTATCATTTATAGACAAATATTTTCATACTATGTAGTTTCAAGTGTTTTACTAAAAAATGAGTAATATATATATGTATATATATATATATATATATGTATATATATATATGTATATATATATGTACCAACGACGTATCCAAATCAAGGTTTTTGAAAAATGGCGAACCCGCGTACACGAGACGTCCCCGTACCCTTACCCAAACAACATAGGTTTCACTTTCTGATTCTTCAACTTCTTCCATATTATTCTCAAGAACTTTTTCCTGCTTAATTGCTTTTGCTTCACCTCCCTCAAATGCTTTTGGAAATATGTCAATGTGATATGAATATGATCATTCCTCAAATATGACCTTTCTAGTGACAACAATATTAATATCAACAATATCAAACAATCTGTGGGCCTTTCATTAATCGTTGTAAGCAACAAAGCCTAAATATACACAAACAATCAGTACAGAATTTCTTCTATCAACTAAATATTCTTAAATTTCCTTTGTGTGATTTTCTGCAAGACCAAGCTTCCTTGGTAGGACACTTGTTTAGCAAGTAACGTACTGTATGAACAAATTTATTGGGAAGATATAAAAAAATTGCCTTCTAGGATGCTTCTAGCTAACTTTGAATTCTTTTTTTTGACCTTTCTGCTATTCCACAATAAAGAGTAGTGAGTGGCCTATAGATGTTGTATGATGTGTAATACGTAAGAAAGTACTTCGGCACATATTTTTTCAAATATTGGTTTGAAGGACTTCGATCTTGTTGCCATTGTTATTTATTATAATGATATATTAGTTATTGAACATGACTGTTAATGGCCATGCAAATGCCCCTTCCTCCATAATATATAAGTAACGTTTGCATTTTATGGGTTTCGAGAGTATCATTTATGTTTTTTATCTAGTTATACAACAACCACTATATTTGTCTACTTCTATCTTGAAAGATTTAAGTTTAAAACCATAAAAAGTTCTGACTTGGCCTAAAAGTGTAGACCAATTTCTTTAATGGAAAACTCATCATTGAAGGTAAGAAAATTATGTTGAAGACCCAATCAATTTTGCAATCATAATAGGTCACTATGAGCAACTCCACCACTTCCTCAGCTCCATATGCATTTGCATTCTCAAAATTTTCCTTATGCTGCTCACTTGCAATGCAAATTGCACAGATCCTTGTTCTTACTGTATCCGGTGCAACTATGCATCATCTGAGTTATACAAAATTCGACGATAAAAATAAATTCACATGACCATACCTTTGGCGAATCGAAATTTGGAGAAATGATGTTAGGTGCCAAATTCGTTTCAGATTCTTATGATTTGGACGTTTCTTGGCATGAAACTCAAAACTGATCTTTTGTTTAGCAATTTCACTCATTGAAAACTAATTTTGATTCTAAGGAAGTTGTCCCATGGAATCGGGGCTCCTAAATTTTTTTAGTGGGTGCTGCAGAATAATTTTAGGAGCATTTATCATTAAAGTGGTCGTATGGTATAAATTTTTTTGAATCTATGGTGCAAATTTTTAGGAGATATTATTTGAAACTGTTATATTTTTACTTACATTAAAAGTTTAAACAAAATTTGACTATTCATAAATTTACATTTGGTAAAATATCTTCCTACAAAATAGGAGCAGGTATGGGAAACTTCCAGCACCTCCTTTTTTCCACCCACTCAAACTATCCCCCTAAAAAATTGCCTGCTCCTTACTTTTAGGAAAAGATTTTAAAATATCCTATTTGCATACCATTAATTTTTCATGGGGCCATCGGCTCATTAAAAATAGGAGCAGCAGCCCCCTCCATGGGCCCCTGCCTAACCTTCCATATAAATGACGTTTTGGAGGCTACATGCTTAGAGAAAAGGGTATCCATTTGAAACCTAAAATTCTCTCTCAGCTCAAATTATAGAGAATACCATTGAGCATGTTCTAGGAGCTGCTCAAAAACGGAAGGGCAGCAAGAAGCTGGCCATAGAAAATACCATTTTTCAATACTACTTTATATAATATGCATATTTTATTGGGTACATGTTGGGATTTTTTGTTTTTGCTTTTTGGATAACTGTTATTTGTCATGGAGCTAAATTTTAATATGTATTCTGTTTGATGCTTTTTTAAAAACATGTTTTTGGAAATTGTTGTTTAAATGTATAATCTAATGTATTTATGATCATTCTCTCTTCCAGACAAGTTACCCTTGCACAGCAAATATTCGCAAGGGTTGGGTTCTTCGTCAGCTTGGAAAACTGATCATATTCACAGGATTGATGGGCTTTATTGTAGAACAAGTATGCTTCTTCAATTTAATAGTTCTTCACTTTATCCTTGTTTACTTGATTTGCTTAACAATTTGGGATTACATTTAAAGTCTTATTGTCTATTGGCTTGAAATGATTTTTCATGCAGTATATGAATCCAACAATAAAGAATTCTCAGCATCCTTTGAAGGGAAACTTCCTCTATGCTGTCGAAAGGGTATTGAAGTTGTCCATTCCAACTTTATACGTGTGGTTGTGCATGTTTTACTGCTTCTTTCACCTGTGGTATGCTCACAAACAACCCTTTTTTCTTGCTTCAATTTTGTTTATAATAAATTTTTATTGACATTTTCTTATGAAGAAGAGTAATAATGCATCTTTCTTGATGAATAATTGTTGAAGCACAATTGTGAATGGAGAATAATTGTTGAAGCACAATGTGAATGGAGCTGTTTGTGCTGGCTGATTTTCAGTGAAACATGACTTGCTTATCTTTTTCATAGTTCTCATGCACTGATGCACTGCTTGTGTGCAACAGTATGACTTAGATTAGTTTTTTATTGATGGATTAATGCGGGTTAATTCAGGGACACCAGCTCACATGGCTGAATGAAAAGCATAAATCTCATAAAAAAATAGGAGAGGCGATATAGATTAAAGTTTTTTCTTTTTTTTGTAAATCGGGGCCATCATTGAGACATAAGTTGATTGGGGACACAAACGGGACCCCCAAATCCCCCGTCATGATCAACAATCAACATTCATGCACTATGGATATCTTATTGGATTATTGTGGTGGCCCCTTACTGCGAGTGGGGATTTGAACTTAGTCTCCCTTGTGAGAGTTCTCTGTTTTAACTGTCACACCACAACCATGTGCTAACAACACAGATTGAAATTGAACTCACTGCATGTCATTTTTATATACACCAGATTACATAAAAAAATCGTTTTTCCAAAAAGAGACTGACTTCACTAGGAAAGTATACTGGTTCTCCGTCAAATTTTCCTTATAACAGCAGCTCTAGACAAAATGCTGCACAGACCAGCCCCTTTCCTTCTATCATACTAGAAGAAACTTAAAGGCAGACTAATGTTTACATGCCTGGGTTTCATATATGAACTGGAAATAGAAATACAGGCCACTGCATATAGCAAAATACAGGGCTTGTTTTCAAGTGCTAGAAACTGGAGACAAAAGTCAAATATCATTTCATCTAACACTTTGACCAACCAGGAATCGGGAAACAGCAGGGACACACTTGATCATCCAGTTTTTAATAGAGGGTCACAAGCATCTCCAGCTGATGCACTGTTAAACGAAATGGAACCTTTGGAAATATGACTAGGAATATTGTGCGCTTTTAGTCTACTAAATTCTAGGTGTTGTGGAAATTTGTTGCATGGTTAATTTCTAGTTACTTCTTCCATTTGAAATCTAGATTGATTTGTTTGGATTTTCATTTTATGCGTCTGCTGTTTTGACATAAACTCCTCTCTAGAGCGATTGGGAGGAAAGTCATTGATTGACTCAGTCTTGTGTGTACATGCTTTTTATCCTGTAATAATCAGCTTGCACAATTACTCAATTATATTTAGGCAATTTGTTTATTTTCATCCACATCTACTGATCATCCATGGTTAATCAAGCTATCAGGTCAACTTCAGACACGATGGTGCAAGCTGTTTTGTCTTTTTATATTTTTCCAAACCCTACTAGGAGCTGCAGATGTTCTGAAATTCATTTGCTTGATTATCTGCAACTATGATTTGAATGCTATGAAGCTGGTGACTTAGACCTAGTATCTTTGTCATATTCATATTATATCTAATATAATTTATAATATGTTTGTTTGTGATGGTTCATGTATGACATCTTTCCCAGGCTTAATATAGTTGCAGAGTTGGTGCGATTTGGGGATCGTGAATTTTACAAAGATTGGTGGAATGCAAAGACTGTAGAAGAGGTCAATTGATTTTCCTCTACATAGTTTTAGAAAATGTTCTCTGCAAGCATTTTGTTTATATTTTTCTTACATAAAAATAGCTGCCTACAATAATATGCTTCAGATTAAGATTGGGGCTTGATCATTGGACTGATTCCTTGGTTTTGGTTGTTCTTGTTGTGCGGGGAACATGTTGATTTTACCTCATGGTCATGTCAGTATTGGCGAATGTGGAATATGGTAATTTCTTCCTCAGAGTCCACCACATATGACTAGAAGGAAATTGCACTTTGAATTTTTTATTCTGTCTCTTTGCAACACAATGTTTTATTTTGTATACGTTTGGTGTTTCATATGAATTTTTGGTTTGGTTCCTTTATTGGTATTTTATTATCTTTGATAGGCTCTAGTTCATAATCTAATTTTTTTGACTTTTTGTACGCAACTATGCTTTAGAAAAGTTAGAAAAAAGACTGAAAATAAAAGAAAGTGGAGATTTCTTGCGTAGAATAAAGGTAAAGGTAGCTTTTTAGGTCACTGCTAAACAAGACACCGATTTGGTGTATGAGATCCCTCTTGTTCTCACAAGTGGATCAATTTTTTGCATTTAGGTTATACATTGATCAAATCTGTACCCTTTTAGATTTTGACCCTTTGACCAAACTTGTGAATAGAATAATCGAGCACAGCTATATGGGATGGAAAATGGAGCTGAAATGAACCATTCCTATACTAATTATAAATTAATATCCAGTATCTGCCTCCAGACATTTTTGTCGGTGAGAAAGATTGTTATGCAGTACTATAATTATTATTTTATTACTTATAGGCTCTGTACTTTCAACTTTACAGTCATCCTTCTCATATTCAATATCAATATGAATATAATTTGTTTTTATTTAATGTTGCCTCTGGCATACAACAATTGATATGAGAGTTAGATACCTTCATTTTAGGCATTTAGGCATTCCTTTTCCACTGGCCTGAGATAAATAATTATCAGCATTTGGTCATTTGTATGCTTAGCCGGTGGATTTTTTTAGGGGCTCTGGCCTACACACATTTGTGCGTGCACACATACAAGAAAGAAAATGCATATACAAGTAAATTTAAATTAAAGGGAGGGGAAATCATCACGGCAATGCACAACTATTAGTGAGAAAGGAGCAGGACTGCGAGGAGCAAATTGGAGAAACAAGAACAAGTGCAAAGTAACATGCCAAACCTAGGGTCAGGACTGGAAATTGCAATACTGGTAATAACTAATAAGAGAAGGAACTATTATGGGCAGCACCATGGAAAGTTAAGAGTAGCAGAATAGAAACCATCTTTGTTCATTGTTGATAAAGAGTCCTCCAGACCTTATCCTTGAGATCGAAAGATTATCAAATAGAGCTTTGATAGACTGCTTCACAAAAATCTGATCCATGATGGACGCGATGGCACATAATAGGTATTCTGGCTAGAGGCATCGTTATAGTTGTTTTTGAATCAGCTTCACAGGAATCTGATCCACGATGGACGTGATGGCACATAATAGGTATTCTGGCTAGAGGCATCTTTATCGTTGTTTCTGAGTCAGCTTCACAGGAATCTGATCCACGATGGACGCAATGGCACATGATAGGTTTTTTCATTTTTGGCCAGAGGCTTCTTTATAGTTGTTTTTGAATCACAAGAAAAGAGAGACAATATTTATAGGATACGCTTGGCTCTTAAAAAACTGATGGCTTTTCCTCCATGCATGAGCTCCACAATTTGATGCAAATTTGGAATTTTTAGATAAGATCCACCAAAAATGTGAAAAAAAAAACATCCTGAGGACCATATTTGCACGGCCAAAGCAACAAAAGACAAAACATTAACCTCTTACGTCAAAACATATGAGAGGTTGGATATCTCCAAGCCCCATTTGGCAGCAATCAAACTTTAAACATCAAAGGGATCCTTTACTCATTGTTTGGGTTATGAAAGCTTACCAGTAAGCCCTACTGCCATAAGGTAGGGCATCTATAAAGTTTTATAACCCTGAATGTGACACTAGGGTTATTTACACTAATGCACAATAGGCTAAACATTATGCACAAGGGAGACCTACAAATACACAGTAAGCTACAGTAATCAAATCTTCTATAATGCTAAATTTGTAAATTGAAATTACAATGAAATAATTGAACAAGCAACGACAATAGAAAGAGAGAAAGGAAGACTGAAACGAACACACTTGTGCACTGAAATGGAATTTTGGAACAGTCAGAAGCGTTTGAGACTGACATAGAAGCTGTTCTGCAAATCTGATTGTGTTCTATTGCTGAGTCAAAACTGGTAGAGGGCCGGTTGTGTCCTCTGCTCCTTTTTAGACTCTATCGAAAGTTGATGATGAACAGGGCTGTGCCTCACTTTGCAAAATTGATGGATAAAGTGCATTGAATTTTTCCTCCTTTGATATTAGACCTAATCCTCAAATGTACGCATAAAAATTGTGTATACAAGTTTTTTGTCCCGGCAACCTCTTGAGGAGTTACAACTACATAGCACACACGCTTGGAATCAAGGATTTATTTAGTTCTAGTGCATGTGAGTGAATTCCAATCTCATTGAGAGAAATGGCTTCACCTCCTTTCCTTAGATAATCAAATGCAACTTAATGATTCACTATGACTTTTTGGCACAAAATGTGATGGCCCAAGGCGTGATTGATGTTGATTTAATGCAGGCTTATTGTGTAGGCTCCTTGAAAAAATGACTCTTGATAAGACTTGATGATTGTAAACTAGACAAATGGCATGTAAAAGATCCAATGAACACAGTGGATAAGAAATTACTAAGGGTAGATTTATATTTATAGGGTTTCTAGGACACATCGAACATAGACCAATTACGGGGGATAGTGACAAGTGAAATTCAAGGTGTGGGGAATTAAGCCAAGGCAGAATGGACCCACAAAAAGATGAGGGCCGATTCTGACTAGGACAAAATCAATGGATTGTTGATTCTGACCCAAAGGACCAAAAGGCTTATAATAGAAATTACACTGAGTAGAGAATGGAATACTAGGATCTTGAAGTTGACAAATGGAAAATCTAAGGTGCTTCTATGGAAGTCTAGATGGATCAAGGCCGAATAGAGTCTAATGTGGGCTGAAAGTGTCTGCAAATAGAAAAATGTACACAAGTGGACCAAGTGCAGAAATGTATGACAAAGATGCAATGGAAAAGAGTCTTGTACCGAAATTAGGTGTCTATATAATGCCCTTTGATGTGCACATGCATGAATGTATCTGTGTCAAAGTAAAACAAAATTGAAGCATGTTCCTGCGCTTACCTAAGGGAAGGAAGGATGAAGGATTTGGATGCTTGGGATAGGTCGACTCATGTGTGTTGGTAATTCCTGGTGTACCTGCGAACAATCATGAATGAATATAAGTAGTCAATGTCTTGATATATCAATGTGAATAGAATAAACTGAAATATAAATTAAAAAATGAACATAAGAACGAATACCCTGGGTGGTACGTGAACTATGTTGTCACTTTTGGGTATTGAAAACTGAAATCTGAAATCTTGGCATTGACGATTCTAAATAACACTTGGGGACCTCTAGGACTTTAGATAAAACCCTGACAACTTTAATCCGCCTCATGATTAGGGCAGCTAGTGCACTTCTTAGACTCTTATTGCAAAACTTTTTCCTTTTGAAAAATTTGAATGTAGGATATCTGGACATATTCCACCCTTTTGAGGTAAGAGATTTGGTACATGTTCTTGCAATCATTCATCTCAAAAGAGAGAGTTGGGTGCATCATGTGTTATCATAGAAATATATAGCTAAATTTTTTAGTGTTTTTGTAATTATTTTTGTAAACACATGTATGCAACTATAGAAAGATATCATGTAAAAATAGATATGAACATGCAATATCATGAGAGGACCGATATAACTAGGTGAAGACAAAACTATGGTCCCAACGTGGTAGGATATGGAAGTAACCAATATATATATATATATATCAATGTAGTATCCCATGTGACTAGGTGTAAGTAGGATAATGTAGGGTCCTAATATAAGTACTGTAAGATCAATAGGCAAATGGGTGTAATAAGCTCCATATGTCTAAGATATGGATGATAAACTCTATGAGATAGGTAAGGGCATGATGTCCCCATGCCAAGACAACTTAGGGACAAGGAATATTCCCCAATGTAACAATGTGCCCCTAGGTGGGCTAGATATAGCAATGAAGCATACACACAATAGTAGTAGTTGTTATAGCTTGGGATTGCACCCTTGTGAGAGAGTTCTTCAGGCTCCCTCACTTCCAGCTACAAGCATGGGAACAACCTTAGGATGTGGGTATCCTATGGTGAGGTTGAACCTCTAGACTTATTTATGAGGCTAGTTCCTCAGGTGCTTCACTTCAGCTCTTGATCTTACACTAAAATCTACTGTCTGCTAAGGAAAAGGGGAAGGAGGATGACTGAAAAGAAAATCTAAGCTAAGGGAGGTGATGCACCAAAAGAAGTGATCCACTTGGTCTGGGAAAAGAGCCAACTATTGATGAATCCAAATAGGACACAGGGTATTCTGGTTCTGTCCCAAGGCCATAGGCATGGAGCTTTTGCGTAGAGGTTGGAAAGAAGCCTTACACTTTGAAGGATAACAAAATAGGTCTAAGGGGAGACACTATGAACTGGTCACACTTAAAAGGAGCTCGACACACAGACACTTAACGTAATCCTGCACAAAATCGAGAGGACTAAAAGCAAGCTGCTGGAAGAAATCGCAGGGGATGAATAACAATCATACATTTTGCAAAATGAAACCAAATGTGCACACTTCTTTTAATCAGAAACATGAAAGTCTTCTTTGTATTGCTTCAAAAGAGTCTTTTACAAAGCGATTTTTGTAGAGTGATTCTATCGCCAATCCGGAGATAATTTTCCTGGCACGAAGGCCTTTATTTATATAGAAAAGGGGGGAGAGAGAAGGGGAAGAAAGATGAAGTTGTCGATGGTGGGAAATCTGACATTGCACTTTCTTGTTGCCCCTTAATGCGCCGTTCAGGATCACTAGACAATACTCTCGAGCCCCTCTTGTCTTTAAGACGTTCTTTGGTGTGTCTGAAAAGTCATGCTGTGAGCAGCTGAAATGGTTCTCCTTGGCGTGACGCATTTAAGCGTCGAACGACGATTGTGGGTAATGAACCATGGCGGATGAGAGCCTTCATAACTTCCAGCTACTAGCCACTCGAACTGTCTCGTGTTTATTGAACATCCTTGTGCCACTTGTCCTTCACTGATTGACCTTTTTTGCTCCAGTTATGCCATGTGGCAACGTTTCATTTGTTGCATCATGATTCTCGTGTTGCTGGACAAGCTTAAGTCGAGCCCTTGGAGAATCCCGATTTACTCTATGCAGAGTAATTCGGGTTCTTTGGACTCCCCAACTTCGGACTTTCCCAGATCCTTCACTTATAAAGCCTTTTAAGTAGAGTACTTGGAGAAACCGGATTTACTTTATGCAGAGTAATTCGGGTTCTTCAAGTCTACGTACGTCGGGCTTGTCCATCTTGAAGTCTTCTCATTTTAATGTTTCCCAAGCCTTAAGACTTCGGGCTTTTCAAACCCGGTTGCTTCTAACGGCTAGTCGCTTATCCTGATTTTGACGTCCATTGGCCCGTCATTTCCTTTGGACACTTGGTCTTGGGTTTCTTTTTCGGCTTATTTCTTTCGGGCAAATCTCTTGAAGGAATTTCTTCGGACAATTTGTTCGAAGGAATTCCTTCGGACTTTTTGTCTGCATCTATCTTCGAAATTATCCTTCGGGCTTTTCACAATGGACTTTCCCGAAGGATAAGAGACCCTTCGGGCTTTCTGTGTGTCCCTTTGGACTCCCGTGAATGATCCTCCCGAAGGGAAAGATACCCTTCAGGAATTTTGAAATGATCCCTCCAAAGTGTAACATACCCTTTGGAAAAATTGCAACTGTCCACTTGGAGAAGAAAAAGCCCTTTGAAAAATTGAAGTGTTCATTCGAAAAAGTTGATTGGTCCCTTTTGCCCTAAAAAGCCCCTTCGAATTTTTGAAAAAGATTCGTCCCTTGAAGAACCTGAGAAGCACCATTTTCAAGACCAAATTGGGTTTGTCAAGCCCCTTTACTTATTTCGGGTTTCTGACTGCTCACAACTTATGAAGTAATCAAGTAGTGCCCCTTGGAGAACCCGAAATACACTGTCTATGAGTAATTCGGGTTTGTAAACCCGAATGACTTCTACTTATAAAACCTTTAGAAGCTAAGCACTGCTGGAAACCCGATTTGCATTGTGCCTTCAAAAAATGCGAAGTTGTCACTGTTGGAAAACTCGAAGTCCTCCCAAAGACTTACTATTTTCTTCCCTGAAAGCTCTTTTTTTCATATTTAGGCAAACTTTGATAGGTGGGCCAAAAAATGGCCAACATTTCTGGCTATTCGCAGGGAAGCATGCTTGCTATGCTTGAAAACCCAGCTCGTTTGCTTTGTTCGATCCATTTGGCACGGAGTCACTGCTTTTGCACGAAAAACTGGCTCTTTCTGGAAATCTCCCTTGAAACAAGGACAACCGAAACGAAACAAACTGTGCCCATGGCACTTAGGGAAGGGATAACACACACCTGAAACGGATGTGCACAAAGCACTTCGAGAAAAACATGAGAAGCTATACAAAATGTACAACAACATACAATGACTGCAAACTCTTCTAATAACATGGCTTTAGATGAATCCCATTGATTGGGATGGGTAATATCTCCCCATCTGGTTGGGCGAGCTGAAAAGGGTTACGCTGTTTACATTCGTGGATCAAATAAGGGTCATTCCACAAGCTGTCGAACTTGGTATGGTTACCTGGTTTAGCCTTTTTGGAGTCCCATGTGAGAACCAGGTTTCCTTGAAAAGTCCTTATTGTAGCTCTCTTGTCAAAAGCCTTTTTGACCTTAGCTTGATGCGCCTCTAGCGTTTTCATTGCAAGGTCCCTTTTTCCTCAAGTTCTGTGAGTTCTGCCAATCTCACATTCATGGGTTCATCTTCTAGCAGCTCCAGCTGATGGGCTAGCTCTAATGCAGGCAACTCAAGGGAAATGGGTAACCTGGCCTCCCTTCCATATACTAGAACATATAGAGAATTGCCAACAACTTTAGGAGTTACTCGGTCAGCCCACAAGGCTGTCTTCAACTTGGTGTGCCACGTCCTCTGATTCTCCTCCATGGTCCTTTTGATAATCCTCAACAAAGTTTTATTTGTGGACTTAGCCAGTCCATTTCCTTGAGGATAATAATTTTAGAAAGTGCTGAGGTAGATGCCCATTTTGAGAGCCCATTCACTTGTTTTCAAACCAAGGAAAGCCAATGCATTATCAGATATGATAGTGGATGGAATGCCAAACTTGGTCACAATGCTATCATAAAAATCTAAGACTGCACTTTCGTTGGCTTCCTTCAATGCAATGGCTTGCACCCACCTGGTGAAGTAATCAGTTGCAGTAAGCACCCACTTATGCCCTGCACTTGATGGGGGGTTGATCATACCAATGAAATCCAATCCCCACTGCATGAATGGTTGCTCCACTTGAATCAGGTTGAGAGGGAAAGCTGCTAACCTTTGCTTATCTGCGAAAAGAGCACATTCCTAACACCTCTTCACCCATGCATAAGCCTCTTTGAAGACGCTGGGCCAGTAGTAACCAGCTCTCATGATCTTTGTTGCAGTAGTTTTTAGAGCAAAATGATCCCCTGTAGGCCCATCATAGAAATGCTCCAAAAGCTTGGCTACTTGATCATCATCTACGCACCTTAAGAGCATTCCATTGAGGTCTCTTCTGAACAAAACCCCGTCAACTAAAGCAGTCTGAAATATCTTCTTTTAGCTTTATCCATACCTTGAGGGCACTCACCTGTTAGCAGAAAGTGCGTCATATCATGGAGCCAACTAGCATGAGGTGGAGGTGCATCTGCTTGTAGGTTATCTTGTGTTACCAAGATGTCCTCTTTATTTTTATGAAGGTTATCAACCATATGTTCACATAAGCCTTTACTTCTTACTAGCTTAGTGACCTTGATCTCTACATCATACTCCATGACTTTAGTAATCCGACCAACACTTTTTTCGCTCAAATCCTTGTTAAGAAGGAAGTCACTTACCCCAGGATGAGACACCATAAGGTGGATTTTGCTGTTGGATAACATTGCCCTGAACTTCTTGAGACTCCTTACTGCTGCAAGGACTTGCTTTTCTATAAAAGTATACCTCACCTCATACTCTTCAAGCCCCTGATTGAAAAATGCTAATGGCTGCTCAAGTTTTTCACCATTTCTTTGCATCAGCATAGGTGATATATTATCAATGTTGGCAAAAGCATACAATATGAAATCCCTTGAGAATTCAGGGTTCACAATTGTGGATGCTTGAGCAATGGCTTGCTTGATAGCCTCAAATGCTGATTTACCTTCATTTGACCAAGTGAACACTTGATTCTTCTTTAGCATAGCAGTGATGGGCTTCACCAAATTTGCAAAACCGGGGATAAATCTTCTCACGAAGTTTATCTTTCCAAGGAAACTTTGGAGCCCCTTCTTATGCTTGGGCAAGGATAAGGCCAAGATAGCACTTGTTCTCTCAGGATCAATGGACAGGGCCTCCTTTGAGATGATGTGGCCCAGTAGCTTGCCTTCATGCACGACAAATACACACTCCTTAGTATTCAAAGAAATCCCATACTCTCTGCACCTTTCGAAAATCAACCTCAGGTGGTCCATATGCTCGCTGGCATTCTTGGGAAAAACCATGATGTTATCCAAGTAAACCAGCACCATTTGGTTTAGTAGCTCTTGGAAAGCCATGTCCATGGCTCTTTGGAAAGTTGCGCAGGCATTTAATAGACCAAAGGGCATCTTTTGGTACGCATACGTGTCGCATTTGGTGGTGAAGGTAGTCTTGTACCAATTTTCATCTTTCAACCAAACTTGGTTGTTACCAGAAAACCCATCCAATAGAGAGAAACGTTCTGATCCTGCAACTACTTGGAGAAGTTGCTCCATGGATGGCAGGGGGTAGTGATCCTTCAAGGAGACTTTGTTCAAATCTCTGAAGTCTACACAGCCTAATCTCCCCACTCTTTTTTCTTACAAGCACCAAGTTGGCTACCCATGATGAATGCTTGATAGGGAAGATGATCCTAGACTCGATCAACTTGGTTAGTTCCTCATCAGTGCTTCAATCGTGGGGTTAATGGGTCTTTGTTTTTGCCTCACATGCTTGGCATTGGCCTCCAACTCTATGGTATGCTGAGCTAACTTAGGATCAAATCCTTTCAGGTCGCTGTATTCTCAAGCAAAAATGTCTGCATACTCTTGGCAAAGTGCTATGAAAGCATGCCTCTTAGCCTTGCTGCATACCTTCCCAAGCTTGAGAAGCTTGTCCTTGAAGATGAGAACTCTCTCATAGTTTTCTTCATCAGTTGATATTATTGCCTTTTCTTTTCTCATATGGTCTCCTTCATGAAAAAGGCTCTCAAGTGTAACCAACCCCTTAGGAAGTTTATTCGACTTCAGCTGAACAATCTGATCCTCATATTGATGCTGCAATATAGCTTGGTTGGGGGAGGAGAACTCAACTTCTTGCTGTAAGAAACAAGCAATTTGCTTGTCACTCTCAAAAACTTCCCAGTGGGCTTTATTAGCCAACACTGATGGCCTCACCACCACCTTGACCTGTGGTTGAACTTTCGCTGCTTTCAGCTCATTTGGAATGTCAAACTAATCTCCCATGGCTGCCAACCTGTCAGCATGTTGGTTCTGATCTCATGGGACAGCTTGAATGTCAAATGCCTCAAAATCTTCATTTAGGTCCCACACTCGATTTTTGTAGGACCTCATCAAGGAATTCTATGTAACGTTCAGGCCTCTGACTTGGTTTACTATGAGTTCGCTATCCTCAAACTTGCAACAGTTTGATTCCTCTTTTATTGGTCCATTGAAGGCAACTAATCAAGCCTTTATATTATGCTGCATTTGAAGAGCAACTGAAATGGAACCTGTAGGAAGAGAAAAACTTATTACCTGAAGGGGAAACCAACATTGCCCCAACACCTACACCATTTTTGCTCTTTGAGCCCACAAATAACAACTTCCATAAACCATTGAGGTCTTTTTTAGGTCCAATGAGGGAAGGCATGGGCTGATTCTCTTCATGTAACAGATAGACATCCATGTCTCTTTTCTCAACACCTTCGTAAGGGTTGAAAAACTGGTTATCTCCCCATAACTCATCCAAGAACAAGTCTGGAACCTTTTCCAGGATGAGTGTTCAACTCTTGGCCAATTGTAAACTCATCCTCATCAAGGATAGTACAATTGAGGTTTACATTATTTGGTTGATGGGGTTCAATGTGGAATTGTGCCATGGGTTCAGCCTTGATCGAGACCTTAGTCCCATACCTTGTTGTGAATGCCATGTAAGACCAATATGCTGCAAGGTAACCCCCAATCTTAGTTGTGAACTCTCTGGAAAGACACAATGCAAAGCGAGGAGTGACATCCAGGATCATCACGTCTTGCACCACAGACATGCTAGGACAAGCATGCAAGGTTAGGCTCAAATTCCGTGGAAGAACCATCAAGCTGCAGGACTCCCTTGGTGTGCGACTCATACTTGATGTTTAGCTGGTTAGCAATATACTTTGGCATACCTGAGGTGTTGGCCCCACTATCCACCAAGCAGTTGTGCACCAAGGAGTCGTCGATGATTAATGAGATGTAGAATGGTGGGGGGCTTGGTCACACCACTTGACCTTTCTCTCAAAGGACTCTTGGCTGCACTAGTGAAGACTTCAACTTCCTTGCTTGGTTGCTTACCTGCAGTTGTAGAAACACTCATCTTGGACAAACCTTCTTGAAGAATGTCTACTTGGTCGGGCATGGAAAACATGTTCCACATTGGTACGATCACGCTGGATTTCTTCATTTGCTCCACAATGTTGATTGGTGTACCCCTAGCGTTTGCCTAGGTTTTGGGAGCAACTGTTGATGGCTTTGTTAGTGAAGGAGCGGTGACAAGAGGTTCTTTGAAAGCTTCCTGATTGTCACCCATATTCCTTCTCTTGAACCTTGTGTTCGCTGAGACTAGGGTGTGGGCCAAACTGGGAGTAGCCGACTGATTGGATGCATAGCACTCCTCTTGTTCACTGATGACCATTGAGGCTTCTGGATGGTTTGACCCCTGATCCGAGCCTTGTTCTTGTGGAGGTTGCTCTTGCTTTGTCAGCGTGGGCACCTTTGTGGTTTGGGCCATAAGAGCCAGGTTATATCCATTAGCAATAGCCTGTTGCCATTGATCATTGAAAGCTTGGTTGGAGCCATTAGTTGGGACAATGGATTGTCCAAAAGAATGATTCCAAGGCATTGTCCCTTCAGCGTCCTAAGCCACGTTGTTCTGAACCAGGACCAAGGAGTTGGAAGGGCTTGCAGCGTTCAGATTATAATTATGCTGCTTAGCATAGTTAGGCTGCCCCTGTCCTTGGAAACCTCCTTTGTAGGGTGGCTTATTAGCTTGGTAAGGTTGCTGCTGACGTTGATGTGGAGCTTGATAAGGCTTGCTGCCTCTTGACATTGACCACATCATTCCCCAAGGATTGGATCATGCTTTTCAATTCCAAGTAATTCTTCTACTCTTGGAAGTCGTTGGATCCAGTAGTAGAGGCCTTCTCTTAGGTGAAGGCACAACAACAATTTTTGGCGTTGGAAGTATCACATCAAGTGGGGGAATGACTGCAGAAGGTGGTTTGATTTTTGGAAGAAGAGGCATGGGGGGTCTGGGAGTAAGCTTGCCAGCATGCACTAGGCAATTTTCTGCCTTGATGGCCACTTCGTATGCATTTGGTAGTATGTCTCCTCCCATATACTGAATCATTACAGCTATGTCACTGTTGAGAGCCTTAAAGGAATACAAGAAAGCAAAGTTCGGAGATGGTCTAACAAGTGCTGCAATTCTATCCCATGCCTTTTGAAATCTCGTATTGAAGTCTTGCATGATCTCATGAGGAGCTCTCTTGATTGTGGTCAGCTGCTCTGCAAGTGACAGATGATCGCTCTTATCTGCAAACCTTTTACATAGGGCTGTTCTCAGCTTGTCCCATGAACTAATTGAATTAGGAGCTAGGCCCCTATACCAGTCCAATACTTTTCCTTTGAAGGATACAACCAATATCCTAATAGCCATGTTGTCCACTGTGATATTATGAATGTTGCATAAGTTGGCTATGTCCGTTATGTGCTCAGTAGGAGTTACAACTTGGTCCCCTGTGTAATAACACTTTTGAGGGCTGCTACTGGCATAGGATCATACTGTGGTAAGTTTAAAGGGCTTTGGCCGCTGAAGCCCACAAAAACTATTTGGAGAATCATAGCAGTAAGAGGGGCTGATAAAGATCTTGCGTAGGTATACCTTATGACTGGTTTAGAAGGATAGCTTCTTACGTAAGGGTGAGTATGGACGAATTTTAACGTTCTTGCTGAGTCTAAAGATAATTCAACAAACTCAAAAGGAATACCTGCAGAAGTCGATCTTGTAGTCAGCTTTGGCATGAAAGAGCTACTGCTCTGCCACCAGATAGCTGGGTGTTCGTTGGAGTCGCCAGATGCTGAAGGATGAAAGCTACCACTGTTGCGAACTGATCAAAACAACATCAAATTTGACCAATCTTCCATAAAAATGGAAGTGAAATGGTAGTGGTCCCACCGGGCATGCCATAACTGTTCTAACTTGGGATTGCACCCTTGTGAAAGAGTTCTTCAGGCTCCCTCACTTCCAACTACAAGTATGGGAACAACCTCAAGATGTGGGTATCCTATGGTGAGGTTGAACCTCTAGACTTTTTTATGAGGCCAGTTCCTCAGGGGCTTCACTTCAGCTCTTGATCTCACACTAAAATTCACTGTCTGCTAAGGAAAAGGGGAAGGAGGATGACTGAAAAGAAAATCTAAGTTAAGGGAGTTGATGCACCAAAAGAAGTGATCCACTTGGTCTAGGAAAAGAGCCAACTATTGATGAATCCAAATAGGACACAGGTTATTCTGGTTCTGTCTCAAGGCCATAGGCATGGAGCTTTTGCATAGAGGTTGGAGAGAAGCCTTACACTTTGAAGGATAACAAAATAGGTCTAAGGGGAGACACTATGAACTGGTCACACTTAAAAGGAGCTCGACACACAGACACTTCACGCAATCTTGCACAAAATCGAGAGGACTAAAAGCAAGGCGCTGGAAGAAATCGCAGGTAATGGATAACAATCATACGTTCTGCAAAATGAAACCAAATGTGCACACTTGTTTTAATCAAAAACATGAAAATCTTCTTTGTATTGATTCAAAAGAGTCTTTTACAAAGCGATTTCTGTAGAGTGATTCTATCGCCAATTCGGAGATAATTTTCCTGGCACGAAGGCCTTTATTTATATAGAAAAGGGGGGAGAGAGAAGGGGAAGAAAGAAGTCGTCGATGTCAAGAAATCTGACATTGCACTTTCTTGTTACCCCTTAATGCGCCATTCAGGATCACCAGACAATACTCTCGAGCCCCTCCCGTCTTTAAGACTTTCTTTGGTGCATCTAAAAAGTCATGCTGTGAGCAGCTGAAATGTTTCTTCTTGGCGTGACGCATTTAAGTGTCGAACGGCGATTGCGGGTAATGAAACATGGCGGATGAGAGCCTTCATAACTTCCAGCTACCAGCCGCTCGAACTGTCCCGTGTTTATTGAACATCCTTGTGCCACTTGTCCTTCACTGATTGGCCCTTTTTGCTCCAGTTATGCCATGTGGCAGCGTTTCATTCGTTGCATCATGATTCTCGTATGCTGGACCAAGCTTAAGTCGAGCCCTTGGAGAATCCCGATTTACTCTATGCAGAGTAATTTAGGTTCTTTGAACTCCCCAACTTCGGACTTTCCTAGATCCTTCACTTATAAAGCCTTTTCAGTAGAGTACTTGGAGAAACTTGATTTACTCTATGCAGAGTAAGTTGGGTTCTTGAAGTCTACTTATGTCAGGCTTGTCCATCTTGAAGTCTTCTCACTTTGCTATTTCCCAAGCCTTAAGACTTCGGGCTTTTCAAACCCGATTACTTCTAACGGCTAGTCGCTTATCCTGATTGACGTCCATTGGCCTGTCATTTCCTTTGGCCACTTGGTCTCGGGTTTCTTTTTCAGCTTATTTCTTTTAGGCAAATCTCCCGAAGGAATTTCTTCGGACTTTTTGTCCGCATTTGTCTTCGAAATTACCGTTCGGGCTTTTCACAATGGACTTTCCCGAAGGATAAGAGACCCTTCGGGCTTTCTGTGTGTCCCTTTGGACTCCCGTGAATGATCCTCCCGAAGGGAAAGATACCCTTCTGGAATTTTGAAATGGTCCCCCCGAAGGGTAACATACTCTTCGGAAAAATTGCAACTCTCCACTTGGAGAAGAAAAAGCCCTTCAGAAAAATTGAAGTGTCCCTTCAGAAAAGTTGACTGGTCTCTTTTGCCCTAAAAAGCCCTTTCAGATTTTTTAAAAGATTTGTCCCTTGAAGAACTCGAGAAGCACCATTTTCAAGACCAAATCGGGTTTGTTAAGCCCCTTTACTTATTTTGAGTTTTTGATTGCTCAGAACTTATGAAGAAATCAAGTAGTGCCTCTTGGAGAACCCGAAATACACTGTCTATGAGTAATTCGGGTTTGTAAACCCGAATTACTTCCACTTATAAAACCTTTAGAAGCTAAGCACTGCTGAAAACCCGATTTGCATTGTGCCTTAAAAAACCCGAAATTGTCACTGCTGGAAAACCCAAAGTCCTCCCAAAGACTTACCATTTTCTTGCCTGAAAGATCCCTTTTTCATACTTAGGCAAACTTTGATATGTGGGCCAAAAAATGGCCAACTTTAGTATGCCCCTATAGATGCATGGTAAGGACCATGGCAACTTATTAAACAAACATAGTATTTTGGAAGTGGTAGGATGCATGATATGGATCATGGCAACAATCATACTATATCACATAGGGCAATGCAATCAGACACGGTCAAGTGATGACTCATATAATAGGTACTCATCAAGCAAGACATGTAGTGCACAAGCAATCAAAACACAACATGACCACTAAAGGGTCCTCTATGGGTACATTGGACAAGACATGGACAAAGAACACATAAAAGCACACACAAGTACAAGGATGCACATGTAGGAATCGAATAATCATAGGGCTCACAAGATGTAGGAAATAACAAGATATGTAAAGCCCATGTAAGTAGCTCCATATGGTAAATGAAAAGTATAAAGGACACAACCTAAAACCCAGTGCAAAAAGATCCCCCCAGTATAATGCATACCACCAATGTGAGAATGCCCCCAGGATTGGGTGTAAAAGTAGGTGAATAATATTTGTAAGTCCATTATCATACGTAACCTTTATATCTTGAATCTCATTCACTGAAAGAATACCACGAGAAGCATGTGTGTAAGATATGTAAACTTCTAGCATAGGTAGACAAGTATGATATGTATCTATTAACAAGGATTAAGGCAAATAAACTTTTGAATTTTATGTTTTCTAATGTTTTTGCATTTTTAATAATTTTCTATAAAAAGGATCACACAAAGGAGGCCAAGGGGTCCAAGCAAGGAAAACTCAATCAAACAAGAACAAAATCTAAGGGTCAAAATCAAGAGAAGGCAAATAGGCAAGCCAAGGGTAAAAAATCCGAAAGATAGAAGAAGAGGATGATTCCAAACAACCTACAACTCCCCTTCGAACTCAATGCATGCTAGGATAGAAGGTCTCAATATATATGCTGTCATTTTTGAGAAATCTATGCAGGTGTCTGGAATGGGATCAACAAGGGGCAAGGGCAACAACAACGTAGCAAAAACATAAACCAAGGGACTAGAAGGCAAGAGCCAAGATGTCAAATCTAGAAGAAACATGAGGCAAGTAGAAATCTCAAGGGAGGAAGGCACATGAAAGGCATGACATATAGGAGGAATGTAACAAGAAGCTATGGTACAATTGGATGTATCGATGAAGTGCAAGGGATAGGCTAGCATGGCTAACCGATGATCCTGTCTAAATGTCTACGAGAGGCATAGTCGGCCCAATACTTCTCAAAGGTAGTCATTGGTAGTGAATGTGGAGAGTCAGATGCGTCATTGGAAGTATTAGAAAGATGGTCATGAGTTGTGTAATAACCTGAACCAGAGCCTCAAGGAGAGAGATCGGGGTAATGGGCTAGAGGATTCACTTTTGCCTTTTAGAAAGCAAGGAAAACTCAATCAAACAAGAACAAAATCTAAGGGTCAAAATCAGAAGAAGGCAAATAGGCAAGCCAAAGGTAAAAAATCCGAAAGATAGAAGAAGAGGAGGATTCCAAACAACCTACAACTCCCCTTAGAACTCAGTGCTTGCTAGGATAGAAGGTCTCAATATATATGATATCATTTTTGAGAAATCTACGTAGGTGTCTAGAATGGGATCAACAAGCAAGGGGCAAGGGCAACAACAACATAGCAAAAAAGATGAACCAAGGGACTAGAAGGCAAGAGCCAAGATGTTAAATCTAGAAGAAACATGAGGCAAGGAGAAATCTCAAGGGAGGAAGGCACATGAAAGGCATGACATATAGAAGGAGGAATATAACAAGAAGATATTGTACAATAGGATGTATTGATAAAGTGCAAGGGATAGGCTAGCATGGCTAATTGATGATCCTATCTAAATGTTTACATGAGGCATTGTAGTCGGCCCAATACTTCTCAAAGGGAGTCATGGGTGGTGAATGTGGAGAGTCAGACGCATCATTGGAAGTATTAGAAAGATGGTCATGAATTGATGCAAGAGGTGATAAATCAATCTTGGGATGTGGGTTAGTAGATATTGTATGTCTCGGTGGTGTAACCGTAGGAGTCGTAACTGGAGAAGTCGGAGTTGACGAAAGAATTGTAGGAACCATAACGGAAGGTGAATTTGTAGCATATACCACATGAGGTTGAATGATTTGATTTTTATGAAGCACTCTAGGTAATGTCTCACCTTGTTTTTGAGGTTGAGTGGGTAACTCATAAGGTATGTTGCAAATAGTATATACGTTGTCATCATGCACAAACTTAAGGCAGTGCTGTAATGTGGATGGGATTGCTCTCATTTGATTTAGCCATGGGCGGCGACATAATAGATTATATGTGGCACCATCTGACAATATGTAGAACCATACTAATAGGTTTTCGGGGCCTGGGGCAACTATTAATGTAATACTACCAATGCGTGTTTGTGTGGGTTTATCATAACTAGTAAGTACCATGGTTGTCCTAAGTATTGATGAGTATACCCTCTACTAGCTATAAATGACATTGTAATTAAGTTTTGGCTTGAACCATTATTTATCATAATGCCATGTGTGATCATAGAATGTGAATCAACAAAAAACATGTATAAAGAGTGGACCATTATTAGTATCATCATTTAGAATGTTGTGGTCATGAAATGTGATAGATGGAGCTTGTTTTCGTGAACTGATAACCATGCCTATGATACAATCTGGGTATTTTCATTGGAATTCATTGGTTGATGTATAGATGTATCCATGTGAACATTGTCTTGTTTCTTAGTTTTCATGGTTTAGGAAGTGGATTGTTGAAGGTGCATGGTGTTTTTGAATTACACTTTTAAAGTAAGCAAGTCTATTAACTCTTCTAGGATCTACATTATCACAATAATTTGTATTGAAAGCATTATCCTCATCATCATATTCATCATCATTTGCACCATTATCATTCACATTTGCATCATCAACAATGAAGGGAGGAATATTATCAACATTTGTCATTTTTTATTTCAAATAAACACATGTAACAAGCAAAGGAAGTTGAATCAAATCACATGTAGCTCCACTCAGTCCAGCACTTCACCTAGTAGGGTTGGTAGATCTAGCCTTCCTAACGGGCATACGATTTAAAGATGAGAAACATAAAGGAAGTTAGGTCTAATGATGGAGCAATAATAAACAAACCTAAATCGGAAAAATCAAATTTGATAGGTGTAAAATCAGAAATGAGACCCTAGAGGATGAAGAACAAGGAAACCCTAAGGTTGGATATGTTTGAAGAACGAAGGGGATCACCCAAATCTAAGAATTAGATTTGAGAGGTGAATGACATGAATCTGTATGGTTAGGATGGAACAAATAACAACATCCAAGATCTGAAATATAAAATCGGACCTTAGGGGGAGAGGGTTGTGAAACCTTATGTTGGATGATTGCAAGATCAGGTTCACCAAATATGTATAAATGTGAGACTAGGGTGATTTACACTAATGCACAATAGGTTATAAAATGCACACAAGTGATCTGTAAACTAGGTGATATTCCACACTAAGCTTCACCAACCCGGATCCTATACTCCTAGCTCAACAAATAGATGATTGATGATTGTTCTAGAGTACTTGTAATGCTAAAACAAAGATAAATAAGTGTTGGAAATGAAATGTACAACAAATTGAACATAAGAAAGAAGCATAAATTGAGACAAAACATAAGATGAACATGAGAGATGACCGGGAGAAACCTAGTGTAGGAAAAACTCTAGTGGGTGACGCAATTGCACTCCCCTTCCACTATGTAATTCAACAATTTTACAGGTTATTGCCAAACATGGCCTTCATGGATAGAGTTTTCATTATTATACCATCCAAAGCTCCCACACAAGATTGCATTGCACTTCGCAGACACTCCACAATGATCCAACACAACTGAAATCCTTATTAAGCAGCTAGGAAACAATGAGACAACATGAACAAGGACCCAAACTTGCATACTCCAATGTGAATGTAGCTTCAAGACTTCTCACTAACTTCTCTGAGGTCCTTTGCCTTACACAGAGGCTATGTTTATGCCTTTCCACCTTGGAAACTGTCAGAGATTCCAAACAAACTGTCGCCAAGAAGTGGAAACTTTTGCAACCATTCCCATTCTTGTGCTTTGGCCAGTGGCAAAACCATCACTTTATGCAAACTAATGGTTTTGAAACTGCCGAGGTGGTTACACGATAGCCAACTGCAAATTCCAACGGCTATGCAACTACTGCTTGTAGATGCCGGTAGTTTCATTATCTTTGACAAAACCCTTAGTTCCAAATGCTGCAAGTTGTTGACTTCATCAATAGAAGAAGGCTTAGACCATTGCCAACACTGATTTTGCCACTGCAACTTAGTTGAAAAGTTCATTTTACATGAACAAACTTTATGACGTGTCTTACATAGTGTTTTACATACATGAACTACATAATTGGGTATAGTGGAAATGAACTACACGACATGTCTAGTAAAGATCCATATTTTTGATCATGCCTCCCCAATTTGTGACTTATAATCCCTAAAAGCTTTAGGAACTCTATAAGTGAGGAAATCTCTTCCCCACATCTACTTTGGAATACCATTAGGCCTTATTGGGTAGATGACCCTTTTCCAATCAGCTAATGCTCTTGTTGTCCTCTCCTCCTTTTGTAGCACAACATCCTTCTCCAATTCCAGCTGACTATTGGGAGCAAGGTCTTCAATTGAAGGTAACAAGAACCCTTCATATTCATTGTTTAACATACAAGGCTTAAAGAGACGTAAGTTCTCAACATTGACAACAAAATAAACCTTCCTATAAGGAGGAAAATCAAGTCTAAATGCATTCTTACCCACTTGTTCCAGAATTTCAAATGGACCACACCTAAGAGGCTTAAGCGTCTTAGTCTTACCTTTGAGTCTCTCTTTACTCAAGTACAACCATATCTTGTCTCCAACAAGGAAACTATGCTTTGTCTTATGCTGATCATGTCTTTCTTTGTACTTGGCTTGTAACCCCTTCAACCTCTCTTACACTTGAGGTGAATTTGCTGAATTGTCTCAATGAACTTTTCAGTTTTGTGGGCCTTTGGGTCCATTTTCCCATTTCTTTTGTATGATTGTCTCAAAACAACATCAAATGCACATGGATGTCAGTAGCCAAAACAAGTTTCAAAAGGAGTTTTACTAGTAGAAGAATGCACTGCCCTATTATATGAATGCTGAATATACACCAAATTTTCATCCCAAGTCTTAGGATACTTCCTTTTGTACTTTCTCAAAAGTTGTACCAATGTTATGTTCACAACTTCTATATGCCCATCGGTTTGTGGGTGAAGAGTGGTGGACTGTTTCAACTTGGTATCCATCTTCTCCCACAACGTGGCCCAAAACTTGCCAATAAATATTGAGTTTCAATTTGAAACAATAGAACTAGGCAAACCAAAATGAACCCACATATTAACGAAAAACAACTCCGCTGCATCGTTATCTTTTAGGGTCTTCTTACAAGGAATAATAATACACATTGTACTAAACCGGTCAACAACCACAAAGAGATAGTCATGCCCCTTCCTTGACATAGGCAACCCACTTATAAAATCCGTGGAAATACTCTCCCATGGCTCAAAAGGATCTGGTAATGGCATATACAAACCCAACTTCATGTAACTAGGCTTGCTTGTACCACATAACACTATAGTTGCAAGGTTCGGTTGGATTTGCACAAAATCTGACCGGATTTGGATTTTTTGGCCAACCTGAATAAGTTAAGTCTGGGTCGGCCCTGTTTTTTTTCAAAAAAATATTTTTATTTTTTATTTTTTAGGATTTCTGCACAAAAAAAGGTCTAGAAACCATAAATATCATATAATATTAACATTTTATATTATTTTATTAATGCTTTTCATTGTATTTGTTAGTTTTACATATTTATGAAATTATGCTCATATATGTGTATTTTTTCTGGATCGGATTTTTTTGAATTTTTTCAAGAATTCCAGATTTCGGAGTTTTTTGCCCTCCTGAACGGATTCATATGTTCAAACCTTGTGACTATGCATAACACACACCTCCTTGTGAACTTAGCAATATCAAATTACATATTAGGCCAATAAACATACATTTGCAAATGTGCAACAGTCTTTGTAACACCGAAATGCCCTGTAACTCTTGACGCATGTGCTTTCCTCATTAGCTGAACTCTTACCTCTTTAGGCACACAAAGCTTACCCAACTTATAGAGCAACCCATCTTGGAGGTAATAATCCCCTTTAGGCTCAACTTGCACCTTGGGACCGCTTTGCTTGTAAAAATAGCTCCCCAAAATTTGCATCAAGCTCATATCCTTCTACATAAAACTCACACATAAAAGGCTCAAGAAGAGTTATAGTGCCCATGGCTAAAAACAAAGGAGGCTTAACTAACATATCAACTAGTTTGTTAATCAAATATTTTTTATATTTGATATTCAAATGAAATTGTTTCAAAAACCCCATCTATCTATAGTGTCTACCTCCTTGAATTTTGTTTTGTGCTTGCAAATATTAGAGGTTGGTGATTCACATGGGCAATAGTTTCCTTACCAATATGATAGTGTTTCCATATCTTGATCGATTGAACAAGAGCATACAGTTCCTTATCATATGTACAATAATTCAAAATCGCATCATGAAATAAATTTGAATGGTAACATATGGGTTTACCTCCCTGTAGTAGGACAACCCCCATAACATAGTTACTGACATCCTTTTCCACTTCAAAAGACAACTGCAAGTTAGGCACCACTAATACCGTAGCATGGCTAAGCTTGTGTTTGAACATATCAAATGCATCTTGTTGCTTCTTTTCCTAAATAAAAGTCTTACCATTTTTTGTAATGCCTTGCAAATGTGTGGCCATGGAAGAGAAATTTGTGATGAATTTCTTCAAATACTAAACCACACCAACAAAACTCCTTGTTTCGGTCACATTGGAAGGCTTTGGCCAATTCATGATGGCTTCTATCTTTGCCAAATCAATCCTCAATTCCCCATCTCCAACCACATGACCCAAGTAAACAAGTGATTGTTGTGCAAACTCACATTTCTTCGCATTCAACACTAACTTGTTCTCCTTCAAAATTTGCGAAACTTGTTTTAATTGATCAATATGCTCATCAAAAGTTTTGCTGAAAACAAGAATATCATCCAGATACATGATGACAAAGGAATCAATAAATGACGTTATTATCTCATTTATCAACTGCATGAAAGGTAGCCGATGCATTGCATAGCCCAAAAGGTAGAACCAACCATTCATACAACCCTTGCCTTGTCTTGAATGTTGTCTTCCAAATATCCTCTTCTTTGATTCTCACTTGGGGATACCCGTATTTCAAATCAAGTTTAGTAAAATACTTGGCATGTTGAAGTTGATCAAGAAGATCATCAATCCATGGAAGAGGTTACTTATTCTTGATGGTTAGTTTGTTAAGTGCTCTATAATCAAGACACATTCTCTATGAACCATCTATCTTGAGTACTAAAACAATAGGAGAACCACATGGAGAAGTACTATGACAGATTACACCTTGATTAATTAAAAAATGTAATTGCTATTTTACCTCATTGGCATCCATCAAAGACTACCTATACAACTTGAGATTTGGAAGTGGATTGTCCAATAAAAACTGAATTTCGTGTTCAATAGGCCTCACTGATGGCAACCCCATGGGCTCATGAAAGACTTCCTTAAACTGCTGCACCAACTCTCCCATACACTTTTGCTCTTTGTTAGTAACCATGATACAAATTTTTTTATGTGCAGTGACTTCTTTGTATTGAATATCTCTCAAAAGAAGTAAAGCAATCTTTTCATTTGCATTAATAAGCCTTTTAATTTGAGAGGCACTTACCAAAGAGATTTTAAAATCACTTTTGTAGTCTGAAATGATGTAACTCTTGCCATCTTTTACCAAGCGGTATTGATTGACTCTCCTCATGAAGATAACATCTTGGATAATAAGTAAGAGTTGCCAAACACTACACCACACATATCAAGAGGCACAACATCCATTATAACTCCATCAATGAAATGTGCATTAATACCAAACATAATTTTACATTGCTTGGTCACCTTGATGTCTACACCTTTTTTCACCCAACCCAAAGCACATGGGCTTGGATGGTTTTAAGTCTTTATCTTCAATTTGTCTACGAACTCCTTGCTTATCAAATTTGCTTGTGAACAAGTATCAAAAAGAGCATCCACTTTTGTTTTCTTTATATCTATTTTAATATGAAAAAGCTTAGAAAATTCATTCTCTTGAGAATTA
The DNA here is from genome assembly GCA_037957365.1 of Torreya grandis. Taxonomy (NCBI): domain Eukaryota; kingdom Viridiplantae; phylum Streptophyta; class Pinopsida; order Cupressales; family Taxaceae; genus Torreya; species Torreya grandis. Next base: position 5,216,112 of record JARHVA010000462.1, read on the forward strand.
CTACTACCCAAACACACCTCTCTATTGATGGAGGTACAACACAAAGTCTCATCCACATTGTAGGTGCAACCAATGTCTTTACCTCTGAGAGAGGGCATAGCCTTCTTCCTCTTTTTATTCTTGAGCGGGTGCAATTACGGATGTAGCTTCGAACAATTTTCCTCATAATGAGTATCAACATCACAATGCATTTTAGCATCCTTCTTAGAAAGGGAAGTAGCATTATGTTTACCTTTTTCTTTACCTTTACCCTTAGGCTTAGAACCAACTTGTTGCTTTGGTGTGCTTTAAAAGGTAAATGGAACCTTATTGTTGTCCATCTCTAAGTAGTGAGCTTGACAACAAGCCTCATCTACATTCGTGGGCTTGGCCAAGAGGATAGGTCTCCTTAAATGGCCATGGACTCCACCAACATACTTCATGAAGATGCCACGGTCCACTATATCTTTACCCATTTGGACAACCTTCTTGTGGAACTCACTTGTGTACTGTTGTACACTTTGGCTTTGATTTTGCCTAAGATATTGTCAACAAATGGTCTGCTCTTTCTCATAACAAATACGATAAAATTTATTCTTGATTGGCATCGTAAAATCATCCCACTTAGTGATAGTAGTAAGCTTCTTAACAATCAAGGTATGAACATAACTCTCAAACCAAGTTAAAGCATGATTGGTTAATTTTAACCTTGCAATTTTTTTTGTTGACCCTCATTAATTTGATGCAAACTAAAATATACCTCTAGTTGGGCTAGCCAATAGTCTAGTCTTAGCCAATAGTCTAGTCTCTCCACATTCACATCTCCGTCAAATCGCCGAATCTCTATCCTTGTTTTAGCCTTGAATGGAGGTGGAGCTTGATTGGCATGGGGTTCTTCCACTTTCTCATGGTTGAGAGCGTCATCCTTATTTGCTTTCAACACCTCTATAGAAACACCAAGCTTTTCCATGAGAATCCCCATGATGGACTCCAAACAGTCAAGCTTTCTCATAGAAAGAGAGATGCTAGCCACCCCTTCAAGCTTGTGTAATCGCTCTTCTGTTGTATGGGCATCTTCTTCATTAGAATGAACCATACTTTTGATCTCTTGCTTCCACTTCCTTGTGGAAATGGCTTCTTCAAAGGGAACTAGGATACCTTGACGATTAGCACTACTTGCTCTAGTAACAAACATATACTACAATGTACACAAACACACACCAAACCATACAAAAGGACTAAAAGTGATACTAAACTCAGCTCTGACACCAATCTGATTCGTAAACTAGGTGGATATTCTACACTAAGCTTCACCAACATGAATTATATACTCCTAGCTCGGCAAATGGTTTATTGATGATTGTTCTAGAGTACTTGTAATGCTAAAACAAAGATAAGTGCTGGAAATGAAATGTACATCAAATTCAACATAAGAAAAAAACATAATCTGAGACAAAGCATAAGTTGAACACGAGATGAGCGGGAGAAACCTGATGTGGGAAAAACTCTAGTCGGTGAGGCAATTGGACTCCCCTTCCACTATGTAATTCAACAATTGTACAAGTTACTGCCAAACATGGTCTTCATGGATAGAGTTTTCACTTCTATACTGTCCAAAGATCGCATTCAAGACTACTTTGCACTTCTCAGACACTCCACAATGATCCAACACAACTGGAATCACCATTAAACAACTAAGAAATAATGAGACAACATGAACAAGGTTTCAAAATTGCAAACTACAATGTGAATCCAACTTCAAGACTTTTCATTGACTTCTCTGATGTCCTTTGTCTTCTACATAGGTTGTATTTATGCTCTTCCACTTTGAAACCCGTCCAAGAATCCAAACAAATCGTTACTAAAAAGTAGAAACATTTGCATCCATTCTCATTCCTGTGCTTTGGCCGGTGGCTAAACCACTGCTTTATGTAGACCGAGGTTTTCGAAACTAACGGGCAATTACGCAACTGCCGGAGTGGTTACACAACCACCGCCTGTAGATACCGTTAGTTCCGTCGTCCTTGACAAAACCCTTAGTTTCAAAGTCTACACACTAACTTCATCAATACAAGAATGCCTGAACCATCCCAACACTGATTCCACCATTGCAACTTAGTTGAAAAGTTCATTTTTCATGAACAAACATGAAGTGTCTTACATAGTGTTTTACGTACGTGAATTACATAATTTGGTATAGTGGAAATGAATTGGACGACATGTCTAGTAAGCTAGATCCATATTTTGGATCAACAAGGGAGACACACAAATATATGGTAAGCATAAATCTGCCTTAATGATGAATTTGTAAACTAGAAGTACAATGAGACAATTGAACAAGCAACAACAATGACAAGAGAGAAAGGAAGACGAAGACAAACATGTGCATTGAAATGGAATTCTGGGACTAGCAAAAGGGTCTGGAATTGACATATTTAATTGCAAATTTAACTGTGTTCTTTTGTTGAGTCATAATTAGTACAAAGCTGATTGTTTATTTGGTTAGAATTGGCAGAGGGCCGATTATGTCCTGGTTAGAATTGGTAGAGGGTCAATTGTGTCCTCTGCCCCTGTTTGGACTTTGTAACTTTCTTGACCTCTGTGCAAGCTAATGATGAACATGGTTGTGCCTTCGCTCTGCAAAATTGATGGGCAAAATGCGCAAAATTGCTCCTCTGATTTTTGACCTAATATTGAAATGTCTGAATAAAAGATCATGTGCAAGTTAGTTGGCCTGTGCAACCTCTTGAAGAGTTACAACTACATACTTGGCATGTTTGGAATTTGGGCTTTATAGTTATAGTGCATGTTAGTGAATTCCAATCCTAATGAGAGAAAGGGTTTCAGCTTCTCTCCCTAGATAATCAAATGCATCTATATGCTTTGCTATGACCTTTTGGCACAAGATGTGATGGTACAAGACTTGGATTAATGTTAATGGAATGTAAGATCAATTTATAGGCTCCTTGAACAAACGTGTATAACTCTTAATAAGGCTTGATGATTGTGTCCCAGACAAATGGCTTATAAGAGATCTAATGAACACATTTGATAAGAAATGACTAGGGGTAGATTTGTATATATAGGGCACTGTAGGACACATAAAACATAGGCCGACCATGGGGGATAGTGACAAGTGAAATTCAAAGTGCAGGGAATCAAGTCAAGGCAAAATGGAACCACAAAAGGATGAGGGTTAGAATCGATGGAGGGCTGATTTTGACCAATGCAGAATTGGCAGACCTCCAATTCTATCCCAGAGGACAAAAAAGCTCAGAACAAAGATTCGGCTGAACAAAGAATGGATGATTGGGATCTCGAAGGAAACAACTGACAAATTTGAGGTATTCTTGATGAAATTTAGATGGATCAAGGCCGAAAGTCTAATGTGGGCTGAAAGTGTTTGAAAGTAGCTAGATGTACACAAGTTGACCAAGTGTGAAAATGAACTATAAAGACAATGGAAAAGGCTCTTGTACTAAAATTAAGTGTCTACAAGAGCTTATGCCTGCAAAGTTGATGGACAAAATGCACAAAATCGCTCTTCCTTTGATTTTTGACCTAATATTGAAATGTATGCATAAAAGATTGTGTCCAAGTTAGTTGGCCTTTGCAACCTCTTGAAGAGTTGCAACTACATACCTTGCATGCTTGGAATCAGGGCTTTATGTAGTTATAGTGCATGTTAGTGAATTCCAACCCTAATGATAGAAAGGGATTTAGTCTCTCCCTCGATAATCAAATGCATCTATATGCTTTGATATGACCTTTTGGCACAAGATGTGATGGTACAAGACTTGGATTAACGTTAATGCAATGCAAGCTTAATGTACAGGTCCTTGAACAAATGTGAATAAATCTTAATAAGGCTTGATGATTGTGTGCTAGACAAATGGCTTATAAGAGATCTAATGAACACATTTGATAAGAAATGACTAGGGGTAGATTTGTATATATAGGGTGCTCTAGGACACAACTTAGGCTGACCATGGGGGATAGTGACAAGTGAAATTCAAAGCATAGGGAATTAGGTCAAGGGAGAATGGAACCACAAAAGGATGAGGGTTAGAATTGATGGAGGGTTGATTTTGTCAAGACAAAATTAGTGGACCTCCGATTCTAACCCAGAGAGCAAAAAGGATCAAAACAAAGATTAGGCTGAACAAAGAATGGATGATTGGGATCTCGAAGCAGACAACTAACAAATTTGAGGTGCTCCTAATGAAATTTAGATGGATCAAGGCCGAAGAGTGTCTAATGTGGGCTGAAAGTGTTTGAAAGTAGCCAAATGTACACAAGTGGACCAAGTGTGGAACTGAACTACAAAGACAATGGAAAAGGCTCTTGTACCAAAATTAGGTGTCTACAAGAGCTTGTGCCTGCAAGGGACCAAAAGTTGTAGGAAACCAAAGCCAACACCCACCCATCCTCGAAACTAGGTTAATTATTAAAAATCTTCTAATTCTTTTTTGTATTGGCGTAAGTTCTCTAGTGCAAGGCATCGACTATTGTTAAAATAAAGTTAATGTAAAATTTATTAAAATAAATTGGGAGTGATAAAGTTTGGTGTCAAAGCATAAAGTCTTAAGGTTGAGTTTAGATTATGCTCACCTATTTAAAAAAATATTAATTTGCAAAATTGAGGCATAACAAAAGCAAGACCCGGTTAATGAAACATTGTTTTGTAAGTCTTTTCTCGGGATTTAGTCAATGATATAGCAAGGCCCTTAGTGATATTGGTTGTGATGGTTGGGTTAATTGACAATTGTTGGGTCTTGTCCTTCAAATAGCATATTGTATGCTGATGTATGGGCGCTGGGATTAGGGCCTCCCTGTACTGTATGAATTGTATTAAGGCTTCTCTCTTATGAATAAAAGCTGTTATTGATGGTCTAGTAACTCATTAGACATTAATCATACTATATTTGGCATTGTTACCTTAAAGAAAGTTGGGTTAAGTTAAATTTAGTTCACAAATCTATGTGCCAAACATAATTGTATTACACAATGACAAAAGATATTACAATGGCACAAAGGGATGCCGACAGTGGCCTCAAGACCCCACAGCTAAAAGGGTATGAGGATGCCGACAGTGGCCTCGAAGAGGCAATCATGACATCGAAAGAGGTGGCCGAAAGGGTCAGTATACCTCGTGAGAGGATGCCGACAGTGCCCTCAGGGTGAATATGCAAGACCCGAGGATGCCGACAATGCCCTCCATAGATTAACGAGGCGAAAGGGTAAAGGGAAAGGCCCAAATGCTAAAGGGTATAGGATAAAGGCTCAGGGAAGGCTAGGGAAAGAAATTACTCTAAAGAGTAGCAGTGGATTGGGGGGGATTTTTAGAGTTCTTGAAGAAGAAGATCGATGCTTATGAGCAATAGTTCATGCTGTTGACACTGATCAAAGGTGGGAGAGAGAGAGACGCAATTATGGAGTGGACTAAGAAGTTAAATGGTCCATTTGATTGATGGAGCAACAAGAAAGATGACTAAGGTTGTGACAAGCAACAAAATAAAAAAATACATCAAGGGAAGTACAAATCTATTGCCAAAGTGTGGTGGACCCTATGCCACTTGTAGTAAGGAGTGTGTAGAGATTGCCATAGGCTGGAAGGAAGGGCGACCCAAACGACAAGTTGGAGCAAATGAAAAGGGACTTGGCAACATGTAAGATAGTTTATGGATCCTTGTCGAAGGAAGGGTCAAGCATAAGGACGTGCCTAATAGTGCAAATAAAGCACAAGAACGCCAAACGATGACCTTAAGATGGAGAATTGTATTCGAAAAATCACGCTAGAGCCATGATTACTCCATCAACTCCATCTCTAGAAAAGCAAAAGTTGCTAAAGTTCACCGGTGATGGATTGGAAGATCCAGTACGACATTGCCTTATGAACATCTCTATCTAGATTGCCAATGCGCAAACACATGATTGGATATGGTTAATAGGCATCCCCGCTACCCTTCAAGGAATGGCCATTGATTGGTATACCAATGCATTAGGTATTGACAAAGAAACATGGGCAACAATTAGGCGAGCATTTGAAAAGGAATTTAAACTCCCGAGGGGCAAAAACGAGATTGTCTACAACACCAAATGAGGTAAGCATAAAATGGTTCGTTCTTACAATAGGAGACTCAAGGAGTTGCTTGGAAAACTTGAGAAGGAATCAACCAATGGGCTGAAAAAGAGGTGGTTTATTGAGGGGTCAGTTCCCTCATTGAGAAAATAAGTGAAGGTAGTCCCACCTTTGTCATATGAAGATGCCTATAACCTAGAGAGGGATATCAAAAGTGAGAATAAAACATCATCCTTGCACACAAGAAGACAAAGTGAAGATGAGGACTCTGATTCTAGTGACAACATACTAGGATCTATGTGAGCCTTGAGAAAAGACATACTTCGGATGATGAACTAAGGAGATGATTGGAAAGATCACAAGGATCTTTTGTTCAATATTTGTTAAGTTACAGGGCATTCAGTCAAGGACTACCCATAGAATTTGTGGCATAAGAGCAACCAAGTATTGTTCACAAAAGGAGAGCCATCAACACCACCTACCATGTTGTCAAGGAACTACCAAAGACAATATAATAGTGGTGGTAGGAGTAGGATTCAATACAACTCCGAAGGATGACTAATTATACACTGTTGAGATTGAAATGAGTGGGGCCATTTTGCAAGAGATTGCCCTAACCAAAATGACACTGGACTTCTTTGTAGATGGTGTGGGCCTGAGAACCATAACGATGGCAATTGTCCAAAGCAAGCAAACGTCACAATAATTGATGTAGCTAAGGGCAAGGAAATTATGGTAATTACTAGAGCACAAGAGAAGTAAACCAATTACTTAGACTCATGTATGAAGAAGGAAAGATTGGTTGAAGCAAGGGTGGAAGTCGAGAGGGGCATAGTCAAAGAACATCAATCAAATGAACAAACAAACACAACAAGCAAACTGGAGTTTGACATGTCTTTTAGACTACTATACTTGTGAAAATTAGTTGACTTATTGCAAAGCATTCTAGAATTCAAGAATGCTTTAACCGATACCATACATGACATGGCCGGAACATGGAGCATACAATGGTGCACCTAATGTTGGATGATGGGGAGAGCACAAAATAGAAGATTAAACTCATATTTGAGACCCCCTTGTTAGGTGATCAAGTGATCGATCCTATTCTCCTAACGATGAACCTAGCATGACAACCCACAATTGTTCTTATGGAAGTTCTAGGCAGGAATTTGACAAACACCATAATTGACAGTGGTTCTCATGTGAGTGTTCTTCCCAAGGAGACTTGGAAGAGTCTTGGGAAGCAAACTATGTGGCCTCTGAGATTCCAACTGATAGGATCAGATCAACAAGGAATTAGTGACAGGCCAGAAGGTAATTATTGGAACCCAACCCTTTTTGCTGAATTTTGTAGTCATCTTGTTGAAAAATAAGGCCTATGATGCACTATCGGGCTAAGGCTGGTTGATAGCAGCCAAAATAGATCATAATTGGAAAAATAATTTGATCTCCATTGAAAACAAAGGGTGGAAGATTTCAGAGACTTGAAGAATCAAGTAGTCAGTGAGGATGCAACCTCATCAGACTCATTGGATTTAAATTCTGAAGAAGAATGCTCAATTGATGGGCGCTGAGGTACAATGGAGCCGAATGATGAAGGGGTCTTGGAGTTACAATCATGAGGAGACAAACTTCCTCATTGGTTTGTTCCATTGGTAGATGAATAGTACAAAGTGTTCCATCTTGATTGGAATAACGTGGAGATTATAGACATTAATGAATACCCAGACTTGCAGCTAGATGACCAGAAGCAAATGTCGGTAATGCTAAGTCCTTCCAAACCGTCACAATTGTCTTACCCATTGGAGTTCAATGATTACAATGTCAAGGGTGCAACATTTGATGGAAAGTTGGCCAGCCAATTCGAATGGCTAGCTAACATGCATTCTAAAGAGCTTTTACTCAATCAGCGTGAACGAGGGGTCTAAGGAAAAAAAATTAATGGGAGAGGTATGACCTCCTGAAGTACAATCTATTTTTGAAGTACGGGAGGATATGATGGATATGTTCGAATGGATGAAAGTGAGAGGGTAAGACACACAACTAATGTCATGCAAAAAAAGGAGTATTGGCACAATAAACACTTTCGATGGAGGAACTTTAAAGTCGGAGCTCTAGTTCAAAGTGTTATGGTTGCGACCATTTAAAATTATGGAAATATTGGAGAATGGGGTAGTCACACTGGAAAACTTGAACAAGACGATGGCCAAAGGTACAGTGGACAACTCTAAATTAAAAATATATAAAACTTGACGAAAGGGCCCACTATTAAAGATAAAGGTATGGTCAACTATAAATGCTCAGGGGAAGGAGGTGAGGCACAAATAAAAAATCATGGCACAATTCACTCCTAATCGTATGACTGTTTTGGTTTAGTTGAACACAATCTCAGCCTAGACCTACTGTATGTGTAGAATAAAACACCCTCAACATATAACCCACATAACTTACCCACAACATACGACCAGAATAACACTCGCTCACCTTATGGCTAGAATAACACTTGCTCACCATATGGCCAGAATATCATTCACCCACCATATGACCAAAATAACACTTGCTCACCATATGGCCAGAATAACATTCACCCACCATATGACCAAAATAACACTTGCTCACCATATGCCCTAGCATACTTCCAACCTAGTGAGTCTACAACAGACCGTACATCCACTAATCCAATTCCATTTCTCAATGTACGTTTAAATCTCTCACCCAATGTGCAACCTTCTCTGATGCTCAATGTATGGTTCATCTATCCACCACTCCTTGTATGTCTAGTAGCCCATCGTATGCTGAAACATTTAATCATGTTGTACATCCACCCCGTTCATCTTCTACAACATTGAAATCGATATTCGTACGTTTCCTAGCTGATTGTTCAATTACTGTATGACCTTTGTTCTACCTTTGGTAATCACCCCTGTCATATGACAATGTGTCAAGTACGAGCCCTGTCAAGCAAGCAGCACCGCACAGCTCTTTAAAAGCTGAGTTTTCTGACCAGCAACCCCAATTTCCATTGTTAGATTCTTTGAGCTTTCCCAAAGACAAAGAAAGTGTATAAATTTTTTGTCGAATCGCATGAGGTGAAACATGCTTTTCCTTGCCTCAGAAAGGTTGCAAACTTTCTACATCAACAACAGCTCCACTGGAATGACTTCTATATTCTCTCTTCATTCTAGTTTTTAACATGTTCTGTATGAATTGTGTTGGAAGTGACTCTGACTTGTTTAAAGGGGGGGGATAACGTAGACCGTTAATTATGACAATTGTTTTGCAAGTCTTTTGTCGGCAGCTAGTTAATGATGTGGCAAGACCCTTAGTGATGTCGGTCGTGATGGTTGGGTTAACTGACAACTGTTAGGTCTTGTCCTTCAAATAGCATATTGTTTGTCGGCATATGGGCATTGGTATCAAGTCCTCCATGTACTGCACGAATTGTATTGAGACTTATCTTTTATGAATACATGCTGCTATCATTTGGATTACTATTCCATGTACGCTACTATTGATGGTCGAGTATATCAGCAGACATTAATCATACTATAGGTCTGCATGCCATTGGAATTTGAGATGTTCTCAGAGAGTTTACTTATTAGAAGCCACTTTCAATTGGGGTAATGTAAGGTCAAGTAGCGGGTGGATACTAATGAGTCCATTATTTTAGGGCGTACAAGAAGTTACTTCAGCTGATAGTTAGTCATTTAAGTAAGTTATAGTTACCCATGGTTGGGTGAATAGGTAGTTGTGGATCCCTTACAAAATGGAGAGTTAAGTGGTTATTTCAACCACTTAACTCAAATTCTTATATATAAATATTTAAAAAATCAATGAAGGGAGGGAGAGGGCTGGAAGAGCCGGACAATCCCTATGCTTTCCAAATGCCTTGCAAAAATTAAATCTTATGCTTGAAATATATAGTGCCTTGCATATTGTTATTACTCATTGAGGTATTGACATACATGTGATTACATTATGTTATAGTCAATTTATTTTCATGTAATTTCCCATGGCAAGGCATTATCAAGGTTTCTTGTCGCATGCGATTACATCTTGGATGGGTCTTGGTGTTATGCGGGAAAGGAATATATGTGATTAAAATATAAATAAGTTTATGCCTAGTTTTCCACTCACTCAAGATTGCATTGAAAGCATTGGTTTGGTGATTGGTTCAACTCTGCACGGAACAGTTGTTAAGCTGGGACAAAATTCGGTTATAACATAAATTGGCTGCTCCAGCTCAGGATTGCTGTTTAGATTCAAGTGAATTGCTAATTTGACTTGGGCAAAGTTTTTGTGAGAATTAAAGTGCAAGATCCTATGATCAACAAAAAAGAAAACTCACATAAATAGATCAATGCACGAGAACACCAAGATATGCTTGATGTCCTAAGGCAACATAGACAAATATACTCGATATAGAATCAGAAATGATGAATGATACGAGATGATTCTAGATGGATATGAGTGGGGCAAAGCCCTTTACTTAGACACCCAATCTTGATAACCTGTAGGGAGAGTCAATGCTCTATAGCCTACTATGATTACATTAATCCCAAGGGTATACCAAAATATTGATATTTCTATGGGCCCAATAAGATAAGTTTTATAAGCCTAGAGGATGTTGTTATTTACTTTCCAAACCTTAGCTTGAAAATCCCCCCCCAAATAGGAATCATGAAAAGTGGCATTTACTCAATAAAACTTCCCACCAACCGAATCCATAATGAAAGATGCCTTAAAAGAAAAGGGGGCATTACACTAACACGCACCCTTGATAACAACTTCCCCAATCTAAAAGATCCAAGCGTAAATCCAAAATTCTGAAGCCAACTATGATCCAAATGTAAATCGCCAAGTGCTCCCAGTCGTAGAATATGCTTGAATCATTCTAGCAATGGATCCACAGACTGACAATCCTCGAACTGCCCATCCAAACCAGTCTCCAATAGAATGATGGCAAAAATGTTGTTACCATCTATGACCCAACTAGAAACTTATCACCAAATGCTCCTAGCCATTTGCATAAGTTCCTAAACCTGCACAATCCAAAGATGTGTGCCCGAAACCTGAAGCAAAGCCCTAAGAACATGCCATCCATAAAAGTGATGACAGTGGCCAAACTATTGAAGGAAATTGTGAACTAACCACCAAATCGATCACCAAATGCTCCCAACCATGTGCATGAGCTCCCAAACCAGCTTGTTCCATCGATCCATGCCCAGGAATTGATGTTAAGCACCTCTTGCCATCCACATGATCTGCCATGATCACCCCAAAATGGGTCTGGCCTTACCACTCTCAAATCATAATTAAGCCAACTAACCATGATCTTATCCACATTCCACTAAACTACAACAAGTCTCAAACCAGCATATTGAGCACAAACAAACAATGAAGCCAGTCCTCTTGAGACACATCTCCAACAAAACAATGAAAATAGTCCTCTTTGGACACATGACCTTCAACATCCTCCAAAACCAATTGTAGGAAGCAAAGACAAAATCAACACAATAATGCTGACTCCATGTGATGACCCACCACCCATCCATTAAATGCAATAGAGAATCCATCAGTGATGAGAGCCAAATGTCCTTGTGCCCACCAAAGCCAACTCCATTATTGATGCCCAAAGCCTAATCAAAATTGGATCCATGGATTTTGGCTTGATTAACATGTCAAAAGTCTCCAAATACCAAAATACCAAAAATAACAGCACCAATACACGGATCTCTGAAACACCTTTCCAGTGCTTCAAATGGGAAGCCAGATGGATTCCATATGACACAGTTATGGCCTCTTGAAGATAAAGTCTCGAATCTGTGCTGTGACGGTCAAATAGATGTCTAATTTAACCTGATAGTTTCAGGCCCTAAATGGTAGAATGTGAAAAATACGAAAAAGTGACCCCTAACAATTTTTTGTGAGGAATCCAAATATGTGATCTGAACTCGAAAACACACACTTTCACCTCAGAAATTGACAAGAATCTGAGATCTATCTCTAGAAAATGCCCTTTGTACCACTAACTTGCTGAATGTTTTCTCTTTTTCAAGAAAGCGACCTGTAGGGAATGCCAAAATATGACAAAACACCTTCCTGTGTTGCTGCAACACTTTTGCATCAAGTGGTTGCAAGTGACCAAAATCTGGGGAGTTTTAAACCCTAGGCTCTAATACTAAGTGAGAGTTAAAAGTGCATAGTAGTCAATTTAGGCGCCTGAAATACAATACTGAATATACTCAATATGGTATCAGAAAGAACGAATGACACACAATGATACTGGATGGATATTGGTGGGTCAAAGTTATCTATTTATACGCGTGTTCCTAATAATTTGTAGGGAGAGTCAACACTCAATAGCTTACTAGGCACCAATCCGAAGGGTATATAATAAAACTGGTAACTCAATGGGCCTAAGAAGCCGGGTTTTATACAGTTCCGGTTAGGTTTAAGATAGAAGGTCGCTCAAAGAGGTGCTTCTTTATAAATTTATTTACCCAAAATTAAAAGCTCTTCTTGAAGTTGGCAAATGAAAACAGCAAATTTTAGAATGTCTTTGGAATTAGGAGTGATGTTTTGGTTACAAATAAATTTGGAAGTCTGTTATCTGTGCATTTGAATAAAGTTTCGTATGTCTATTTTGGCTCTTGTTCTGAAGAAATAAATGGTAGAAATTCCATCTTGAATATATAAAAATAAGTGCCTTAACTGTGTTTTCGAATGCCATTCATATATATGGAAGTGGTAAGACTTTTCGAACCGAGAATATTCTAAGTACTTGGCATGAAAGCGAAAACATTGACTATTTCTTGAGCATAAGTGGTGCTACTAGTTTATTCCATTGAAAGAGGCTTCCTATAGAATGCATGCCCCATCAAGATATCAGCAAAGGCAGTTGTGGTTTCCAATTCCATTTGAAATGCCAACTTCACATACTATCAGTTTGGCTCTGCCATTAAGCGAAGCACTTTCATTTGATATTCCTTGATTTTTGCATTGATTTTTTTGTTACTAATTTATTTTAAACAAAAAATGTTTCTGCTCATAACTGGAAATGTGTAAATAGTATTTCTAATAGTCTTGATCTTGAATTTGAATTTATTGTATTTTTCATTGAGAGTTTTCAGTTGTTATTTTTTCCTTCTTTTTGCCTGATATAATTAAATCAATATATTTCTTGCAAATAAGATCACAATATTTTCTCAGCATGATTTGAAATAAGATGATCTCATTCAATTTATAATATTTGTAAGTATTTGAAGCTTTTGAAGTAAAGAATTCAATATTGCAAGATAATTTGCATGCTAAGAATCTTGTCATTTTTGCAAATTAAAATTAAATTAATTTCAAGTCTTATTGCAGCCTGTTCATAAATGGATGGTTCGTCACATCTATTTCCCATGTTTACGTCGAGGGATACCAAAGGTTAGTAGTTTGTACTGTTTACCTCGTAATGTTTTGTTGTTTGTGGGTGGCATTTGAAAACATTGCATTTCTATTAACTTTTGGATACTTTGGGCTTTTGGAACTATTCTCTCTCTTTGAATTCAGAGGGTTATATTCTTCTTGGAAAGAGTCTTTAGAAAATTTGCTTTTGCTTATGTATAGACATGGGAATCATCTGTAATAGTTTTATGTATAACAAATATTGATTCTTGTAAAAGTAACAGTTTCTCTGGTTTTTTTATCATTCTAAAACGTTTTTCCATGAGTGCAGAGTGGTTGCATGGTCATTGCCTTTTTGGTTTCAGCTGTATTTCATGAGGTATGTGAACAATTTACCTTATAATTGCTTTACTTCCATGTATACAATAGGAAATATTGAGATATGGTTCTGGGCATCCATCAGTTAAACTTAAGTTTATCCTAATGGAAAGAAAATGCTGCAGCTGGACACTGGCATAGATTTCAAGGCCTCATATATCTTAATGTATTGCAGTTTAACTTTCAACTGAATACCATTGCAGTATTTGCTGTGCTTTTTTCCTATATGGCTAATTCATACCATTGAAGATTTCAGTTGTGAAGATAGTTACGTGAAGGAAATTTATCTCTGAAAAGCTTTTTATCCTCAACTTGCTTCCCTTAACTCATAAGTCATTTACTAATCAGTGTATTCTGTTCATGTAAGGCCACTAGTTTTCGATGACGTCGGGGATGCTGTATCTATATGCAACATGAATATTTTATATGTAACGCACATAGTTTAATAAAATCCTATAAATTATTGGATTTTCTTTTAAGTTTCTTTTAATACAAATCATGAACATTTAATAACAGTGGTTGGTATCTTGTGGTTGATAGCTGTGCATTGGAGTGCCTTGTCACATGCTGAGGACCTGGGCTTTCATAGGAATAATGGTTCAGGTAATGTTTCTGCATCATTCTCGGTTTTCATCTGAAATAGCTATTTTTTAATGAAATGAGAATATTATTCATTCATACCTGATGAGTGATTAACCAGGAAAGGACCAAGGTCATTCAAAAGGTATCCTGGCAAGTTCAAAATCAACAAAAAACCCAGAAATCGTAGCATCTGCCAGGACTAAAGAAGATAATGCATATGAAATTACATAGCTATAGAATGCCGTACAGTATATGTCATTCTTATACATCATAACATAGATTATATGAATATGTAGAGTTGATCCAAGAGAGTATAGTGAAGCATTTATAACTGGGAAAGCTAGTTGAAGTGCAGGTGCTGCGCCAATTACCATCCTTTGCTATGCCCTGCCAGCACTTGAGTAACTCACAAAAGACAATCAGGAGATTATTTACCCTCATAAAAGACTATCAGGAGATTATATGAAAGGCCCATGACCTGGTTCCTGAAGTTCTGCATTATATCATCATTAAAATTATCACCCTTCCTCTCCAAAAGATCACTGGTGCCATAATCAAAAGCATCACATTTTATTATTCCAAATATATGTTACAAATTGTCAATCAATTCCCAATTCAAAAGATAGTTACCTGAGCAAGTTCTGCAACTAATAACCTTGGCTGAACTACTGTATATATCCCTCTACTTTGGTTGGCCATGCCATCATTGAATGAACAACATGAACTACCCTCACTGCCATCGGGAAAGTTACCATGAAAATGGAGCTGAAACAAGACTCGTTAGTCAAGGCATTGTAAATGCAGCTTTACCTCATATCACCATGTCCTTATCTCATTCCAAAATGAGCAAGACAAAATCCCCAACTTGGATGTAGACAAACATTCATCTCTATACAATGCAAGATATAACTCCCTAGCTAAGTTACAAGGTTTGAGTTTGAGTTTGAGTTCGAAGAGGATAAAATTCGGTTCAAGTTCGCTAATGGATAAAGTTTGAAAAACAAATAGCCATTAAGTTCTAACAATAGAAAAAACATAAAAACATATAAAATCAGAATTTTAAAGATTTTTTTTTGAGAAAATAATAGTCTTAAAATCTAAAACATGTATTACTAAGTTCTTAAACTTGATACCAACTATATCCTATAGCCTTAAAGGCTACTTCTTACATCGAAAAGTTCCATATCATCAAAAGCCGACACATCCTATGGCCTTGTAGGCTACTAGCTACATCGAAAAGTTTCATATCATCAAGAGAACTGGGCTTATCATCATCATCATCATCATCATCATCATCATCATCATCACTAGATTCATCACAAAAAAAGTTAGGATCATTTGCATCCTTCAAGTCAACGCTGCAACAAGTTAGGGTTGTGAAGATTTTTTTTTCCATTTAGCTCATGCACATCTGCAAATTGCTATGAACCTAAACAAGATCGTCTGAATTTCGAGACAATACCTTGTTTCTTTTCTTATACTGTGGTCAAAACAACTCCAAATATTTTCACACGCTGATGCACTTGCTCCTTGACTCAAAATTCGAATAACAAAGCATTGTAGTTATTTTGCATTTGATCCGTAAGATTTCCACCATTTGTATCCTTCAAGACATGACCTAGCATACTTGTCTTCTGTTGTTGCAAATACCCCTTCTTGCGTCCAAAATGCCCTTGTTTGGTCCCTAATTATACATGCGAGTTTATGATCTAGGGCAAGCCTATCAGTGACTTCATAAAGTCCACTTATGACTTCAGAATCATTGCCTCTATCTCTATGAAAGAGCCTAGGCTCTAAATAACAAGCCGCTGCATGCAAGGGTGTGTGCATTATTTTCCATCTTATATCAATCACATCCCATATTTTTGGGTAGTCAGTCTCCACATCATTGAATGTCTTTTGAATGGATTCCTTACAATGGCCCATAGCTTCATAAAACATGCTAAGACAAGGGGTGTCACCATCAACCATGCGAAACACATCAATAAGTTCGCACATTTTTAAAAGTTTGGGGTTTATAATGATTTGTTCCCTTTGTTTTTCCTTAGAACTTGTTGAAACTGCAGGTTTTTTCCACTCATTACAACAAATCACTTACCTTATTGCTGCTTTCTCTTCAACCACTCTTTTCAAATTGATATAAAAAGAGGCAAATCTTGTTTCACAATGCCTCAACAATTCTTTAGATGCATGCTGTTTATAAATGCTCAATGTGAGGCGGTGGTTCTTTATGAAGTTTGCAATTGTGCTCCCCCTTTGATTTACTTTATACACGTGAAAATTTGGTCAAGTCCTGAAGTAGCAAATTAAGACAATGGGTTGCACAAGGGCTCCAATAAATTTGTGGATAATTGTCAATATGCATTTTTCCAACTACATAATTTCTGGCATTATTAGTGATAACCTGAACTACATATTCTTCACCCACTTTAAGAATTGCTTCATCTAAGATTCTGAAAATATACTCTGAAGTCTTCTTGTGGTTCATGTGTCAATCATTTTAAAAAAAGATATAACTTGAGGGAAATATACTAAGATATTTATCAATGGCCTTTGACACATCAAACCAACCAACACTTCGTATGTTACAACTTGTTACATTACAAGAGGCCGTGACATCTGTCATGTTTTCAATCACCCTCTCTTTTGACCTTTTCAAAAAAGTGGTATTAAGCCTCGCAGAACTAGGTGGAGTGTATAGTTTGCTAAATTCAGATATTTTTTATAACTGCATTGCTTCCAAATGTTGAGATTTGTTCCATTTTCATGAGTGTTTGCATACATGATGACATGTTTGTAGAAAAACTTGACATATTTTTAGAATTTTTTTCTTGAATTCTTTTTTAGCATAGCAACATGATTTCCACCTAATGATTGTTCCTCCTCTTTTTCCAATCTCACCATGATTTCAAGGGTAATATTAGGGCATGCTTTAACACTACCACTAGGTCCACCCAATTTGCCAAGTAGGGGGTCCACTTATCTGGGTA
The DNA here is from genome assembly GCA_037957365.1 of Torreya grandis. Taxonomy (NCBI): domain Eukaryota; kingdom Viridiplantae; phylum Streptophyta; class Pinopsida; order Cupressales; family Taxaceae; genus Torreya; species Torreya grandis. Next base: position 5,233,515 of record JARHVA010000462.1, read on the forward strand.
AACTTCCATAAAATATTTTTCCACATGTTTCATTTTTCTTCATTCTCTAATCCGATATGTGACACATTTCCATCTCTCAACGTTTGATTTCAGAGGAGCCATGAAATTTTCTACAAAATTTCAAATTATTTTTTTAGCCATTTAAAAATATAAATAAAACTAAAAATAAAAAATAAAACTAAAAATAAAAATAAATTAAATAAAAATAATTATATAAAAATTAAAATAAATATAGAATATAAATTAAAAAATAAAATAAAGACAAAGTGAAATAAAAAATAAAATAAAATTTAGAAAATAAATAAAAAATTAAGATAAAGACTATTAATAAATATAAAATATTGATTAAAAAAAGTGAATAAAACTAAAACCTAAAATTTAAAACAATTCAAATTAAAAAAAAAAACTTTAAAATAAAAATAAAATACAAATCAGATTAAAAACAAAAAACAAAATAAATTACATATCACTTTAAAAACAAAACAAAAATAAAATAAATACAAAATAAAAAAAACTTAAAAAAATTATAAAAATAAAAATAAAAATAAAAAATAAATCTTGTTAAAAAGAACAAAACAAAATAAAATGTAAATAAAATCAAATTAAAAAACAAATCGGATTAAAAAATTATAAAAATAAAAATTGTATTAAAAACAAAATTTAAAAAATAAAATAAAATAAAAAACAAATAACAAGAAAATCAAATAAAAGAAACTTTAAAAGATTGTAAAAAATAAAATAAAAAACAAATCATATCAAAAAAAAAAAAAAACAAGAGTTGCGTTGCAGCTAGAGTCCCTGCGGTTTGCCACTAAGCAGAATGGCTGCCAAAACCAGAACTATTCTCGACCTATATTCTTGGGGATTTTTTTTGTTTTTAATAAGTTTTTCAGATTCTTTTTTCTTTCTAGCAGCTGTCCAAAGCAAGAATTATTTCTAAAGATCTGAATATATTAAAAAAAATAGGATTTTAGAAAATAATTTGGACTTTATAGGGGTAAGGGTTTGGAACAATAATCAGCATCACTAAGTCCGTGAGAGATATTTTGCAGGGCCAAGGTTTGCAATAATAATTTGCACCCATGCCCAGCTCTGAAATGTAAAACGACATTGACGATCAGTGGCCTGCAATTGTGGGTCAAAAGATTACAAGCAATATAGCCCCATTGTTTTGGTAGACAATCCTACTCTGCTCTTTGCCAATGCAAGTATTCTTCATATAGCACTTCGAAATGGACCAATCATATCAAAATTTTTTTTAGTTGACATCTTTTGTTTCTGCAATTGGGATCGCAGAGATTGTTTTCATAGCACTGGGATGGTGGCCGTTTCTGTTGAGAAACATTGATAATGCCAATGTCTATAACTGCCAGGGCTACTTTTTCGTTCCTGGCAGACTGGTCTGAAAAGGTTTACGTTTTCAGCAATGATCCTATAACTGTTAACTGTTCACACAACCCCTGTTACTTTTTTTTTTCCCTAACCCGGTACCAACTTCGCCATTGTCAATTGGCTAATTAAAAACAATATAAAGAGAAGTTTATTAAGTACTTACATTCTAGAATAAATAAGCATTCAAATGATGTAAATCTATATTACAAGAATTAACAGTCATAGCAATTACCAAAATTTTAATTTGAAATTAAGATTAAGTACAATCAGAGAAAGTATTGAGAGAGTTCGCTTAAAATATTGGCAAAATCAAATAATCCCAAACTCCCTGCCTGCCACACGCAGGGAACAGATATGAAGCGTCTCGCACTCCCAGAAAGAAACATGACCACAGTACATATACACTATATATATGTCTTGTCCAGACATGGAGATAAATGCATATTTGTAGTCTGTTGAAAGCGCAGAGGGGCTTTCTGAGTCCGTTGAAACTTGAAACAGCTGAGATAAAAAGAAAGGTGGCAGTGTTGCTCTTGGGCTAGTGCTGCCTTTTGCTAGAAAATAAAATGGTCGCAATATATAAAAATAAAGTATTCTTGTGGAATGGTCCACAGGGAACAATTAACTATACAGAATCGTAGTTTGAAAAGGGGATTAAATCATGCTAATTTATGGTTAACTATTTTTGTGTTATATCAATTGCAACATATTTTAAGCAAATACATTTGCAGAGACCATGAAATCCTTACCTACTGATAGTAGCAGAAACCCAATTGACAGTGGCAAATAGAAGGTTCAAAATGCTCAACAGCGTCATCAATGGTTTGTTAAGCCATGCACCCCTGATAAATTTCTGAATATTTTTGAAGGAACAGTCTACAAGTCTAGACTCAGTAATATTTATTTTTGTAATGTCCCTCACTTGCCAGCCAACCATAGTTTGTGGCAATAGCAAAACACTGCACCTATTTTTGTTGTTTTTGCTTCCACAATGGCGGGACACCTTTCATTCACATTTGCCATGGTAAATGTTCTCCATGGTAAATTGTGCTGCTAAAGCCATCCATAATGCCGTATTTGACCAACTGATATTTCTCTAACTTTGTTTCATTCATATCACTTTCCAAAAAATTGATTGGCTGCAGTCCTTCGAACTTAATACCCATTTAACTTAAACGAGGGAAAATAGTTAAATATTCATCGACATTGCAAAATCATTAATTTTACATCCGGTAAGCAATTTTCATTGGTGGGTATGGATCCGTTGAAACCATGCCTAAAGGCAAGTACTAATAATCAATAATAAACAAAACTATATATATATATGCACACATGTAAACATTAAAAATTAAAACCATAAATAATATACTCCTAAAAAAATTGGGCGAAATTAGTAATCGCCACCCAAACTTATCGTTTTTTTTTTCCCTTCCTCTTGGCCAGTACTAGCACAATACTCATTGGATACATGTGGTTGGACACGTCCAAACCTGCCAAGCATCATGGATGTTGCAAATATATTAAAAACATTATTTTTTGTCTTATAAATTCATTCAAGTCCCCTTATTGGATTCACACATCGTTTGGAACATTCAGAGCATTTAAAAATACTTTCTCAATATTTTACAAATTCATTTAATATATTTTACAATTTCAATTTTGATAAAATTTATATTTTTTTAATAAATTTAAATATTTTTTTAATTTATAGATTATTCAAGATTAATTATTAAAAAACACTTTTCCAACATTTTACAGATTAAGTATTTTTTTTTTAATCTATGGATTTTTCCCGTAACCACCCCTATTAATTAATCACTCGAAATTTTTTCCTCTTGAGTGAATACTCGCAGTTACCGTTACGTAAACTATGATGAAAACATTAAAACAACACAAATCAAACAAGATGCAAACCCTACCTGGTTCGGCCGCATAGCTCCTCATCCCCGAATGGCGAACGTCTTGTTGGGGCACTGGTACAAAGTCCAGATGATAGGCTATGGTAATCTAGACTGCAAAGAGGGCACAAGAAGTTGAATTCTCGCCCAAACTATACATCAAGACACTCAGACGCTCAGACAAAACCGAACTCCACTGTTCGATGCTCAGATGAAGACGACTCAGACACTTAATCGAAAACCCTCCCAGGATCTTTTTTTGATGCGTATGGATGAATGAATGAATGAATGAAAGTTTTAAATAATGTCCACGAGGCCAGTCGGCCTATGGGACCCAGAAGCAAAACCAACCGACACGTTTCCAACAAGCTGCCCCACACTGCTACTGCCTTTCCTCGATTTCCTTGTTAAGCTTGGATCTTCTGTTATGAATTCTAGTCAAATAGTCTCCTGTTTTTGCCATCTTTTCCTCTTCAAACAAAGTTGTAAGTGCTTCACCTTGTAGGATATCAACATAACTATTTCGAATGTCCTCATATGCTATACATTCCATGATGTAATGCCATTCCGTTTCCACCAATCCGGAGTTGCAAAACTAACAAACCCTCTCCAACCATTCCTCCTTGGGTGTTTTCCATCTTCCAGTTTCACATCTAAGATGGTGTGAACTGGTTCTCCGCTGGGCAATTAGCATTTTAGCTTTCCACTTTATCTCCGCTCCTATATAGTGCTTTTGCTCATGGTCACATGTGTGATTAAAGTTCTTGACATAGTATTCTCTTTTACGTCTCAGCTGTTTTGTCCACATGATTGTTTTGACTTTTTATCCCACATATCTTTTGATTTCTGCATTGGTATTAGGACAGTCTTGCATGTTAATACCCCATTGTCCATCAATTTGTCATTTTGCTTCATCCGTGTGCTCTTCCTCCTATTCAGATTTTCCTCCGCTGCTATTTTTGGCCAACGACATCCTTCCATTTTCCGCTGCACTTTTTCCTGCTCAGCACAAATTCCGTACCGTACTGCAACGATTGACTAATTTTTTGAATACGGCATTTAAATCGCTGAATTTCAACTTTTAACATAAAAATTCAGCGAACCTTGTCACATAGCTCTCCAGTATAGCAAAACGAAACAATATTTCAATCTCAAGAAGTCAAACATAGTATTTAGCCAAGGAGAAGAAAAAGGATGTGTCAAAATCCCAGGCTTGAACGTGTGCCCTTTCATTTTCTTTTCAAAAACTGGAAGGAGATATTATTTAGTCATGTTTATCAACTCGTACCTCGTGTGTAGAATTTCCTTCCTCTGACTATTATTAACTGTTACATAAGTCTCAGCTCAGGAAATGTTATAGTCCCTGTTCTCCTTCAATATTATCCATTATTCTAACCAACAAATTCACCATCCTGGATTTGTAGTCCAATTCATATTTCAGTTGCTCGCAATGTCTGCTACACTCTGAAGGATCAATTTCCCCAAATGCTCTTGTAAACTCTACTTAATTCTTGTTAGGATCAGCAGAATTGCAGTGTGGATAAATCAAAATTTAAATAAAAGGGCATAATACTTTATGCTTTCCATGGCCTCTCCCTCAGTGATCTTGCCATTGCAACTATCCCATGGATCACTGGAATAATCCCGTTTCAATTTGCCTGCACTAGCAACTGTCAATTACAGAGCCATGATGTGACTACAGCATTCAAGTCCTATGTTTATGCTTCCTGCTCATGGTAAAAAAACTAACAAGTTTAAGCTTTTAAATCACAAACTTTCGTTTAATCAATGCACAGTGCCGTCCAACTCAGATTCCATGACACCCTGGAACCACTTGGCCAGACTTGTCCGCACATGAGTGGCACTTGTGTGCATGAATATTTTCACTAAGTTTACATGTATGTTTGCAATTGTGTATATATGTTTCTGCTCTTGGTATGCATGTGACGAACACTCACCTGTGCACCTAGAAAGAGAAGTTTCTCTATATGGAAAATGGTAGTTGTCTGCTTCCATTATTACTTATGCTATTGTGATCAAATAAGTTCTGGTGCTCTTAAATTATTTTATTATTCAGTTTCGAGATATTATAAGTTTAGTTTATCTAGTGAATAAACTTGTTACGATTAAGTTTTTAATACAAAATTTGTTTTTTATTTTGAAATATATTACTTCTATAAAAACACGAATATAAATTAAATTTCTGCTTGTGAATCCTGTTCAGAGATTAGAGAAGCTGTATACGAGATTTTTTAATCTTCTAAAGTGACTTTAGAAATAAAGAAAGTACTAACTGCAGGTTGTAGGACAAATGGAGACACCCACCTTGTCCATATTGGAGATGTCTAATAAAGTGTCCCCTTTGAAAGGGACGGTTTGGGGATATCCCCAACACGTGCCTCTCACATCCCTTATGGGTACGTGCCCCCAATTAGAAAAAAATAAAAAATACAAATAAAAGCCTAAAAATATTAAAAACAAGTAAAATCTTAAAAGCATTTGAAAAAGTAAAAATATAAAAAAAAGGTAAATACTAAAAGATTAAAAATAAATAAAGTAAAAAGTAAAGTTTAACAAAAAAAAAAGTTAAATACTAAAATCTTCGATCAGCCTGAGTACATTGACAGCAAGGAGATGGATGAGAATGAAACCTTGTTGGACTGTCTAGAAGCAGAGGATCGAGCACAACCCATTTGAGCATACATGATATATTGTTCTAGTTTTAGCATTTTTTGTATCAGTGCGATGCAGTACAAGTCTACTAGTAACTCCATAAGACTATTGCGATGAATTTTAATTTTTTTTGTGTCATTGTATGATCATTAATGTATCATTGTATTTTAATTTTGACATTTTGAATTTCTGCTAGTATAAATGAGAAAATGAATACTGAAAAAACCGGAGAACTGCGGTATAGGAAAGAAGAAGAATCGACGTTGTGAGCCAAAGCTACGCCCATCTTCAGGATTGCTGAAAAAACATGAGAAATAATGGTGCAGACCAGACCAATAAATAAGAATAAAACAAATAAAAACAGGAATAGGTCGGCCAAGGCAAAGAAAAATAATAACGGAGGGCAAGGAAGGATCACGTGGGATGCTCTTTATTGTTTTTTATGAGGTGAACAATGGGTTTCCAGTTGGAATTAAGCTTTCATCCATCATCCCTATTCATATTATTAGGGTATTTCTCAATTTCAATTGCCTCGTGGATCCTTCTCTTCAAGAAAAAGTCTTCTTTGGCAATAACTTTAAACTTATCCATGCAAATATGATGGCCAGTGGCTTGAGAATGCTCAGCTAAGGTGGATTTATGAATACGATTATGAGCAAGATCAGCACAATGCTCCTTTATTCTGACCTGTATAGAACGACCAGTTTCCCCCACATAAATTTTACCACAACTACACGGGATAGAATAAACCCCTTTGAAACAACTTTACCACAACTACACAGGATAGAATAAACTCCTTTGAAACAAATTGGAACAAGAGGATCTTTTGCCTTGTCAAGCATTTTTCCGATTGTATTAAGCGGGGAAAAAGTGACTTTTATATTCTTTTTCTTGAGAAAATCAATGATTACAACAAATTTGCCTATTTTTACTTATACTTCAAAATTAAAAAGTTTATTATGTAATTGCAACATTTTATATTTATTTTTGTACCATCATACACTTGGACCCAAAAATTGGACCTAGTATTTTTGGGGAACTCCCATGTGTGCTTTTCTTTGTGGAACATTGCTAATAAAGGAGCGCATCTGATGCTTTCCATGTAGGATTAACAATTATAAGACACACACGTAATATCAGTAGAAATAAGTGATTTGTAGTCGGAGTGAAGTTGTATACAATTGAGGGCTCTTGTATTTAAGAGGGGGAGAATGTTACGTACCCAAATCCCATGTGTGATTATAATATCTAAACAATGATCATGTATAATATATGCTGTCAATAGAATACAAAGTAATCAAAATATGTGATAAATATATATAATTATATAGTGTAAATGATAATAATGGTAATGAACAGACTTGACTAATGAGAAATGTACCTTTAATAATTTAATTGGAGTATTGAGGATGGGAAGGACAAGGGAAGGTGGTGGCTTGGAGTGTTATATTTAAACATTAGATTCAAAGATAGATTCATGGAACAGGTTTTTGTCTCATAACATCGGGAGTCAAGTAGATCTTGTCATTCCACCTACACTCAGATGTTGGACAATGGATAATTGTGCAGCAATTGAATGCCATGCTTCACCCCTCTTTTTGGAGGCGAGCACCTTGGTTCTTGGAACACCTCTTGAATTGTTGGATCAACCCATCCAATTGTTGCTTTGCTCCTTGGTGCGACTTTCTTTAGAAGTCTGTACTTTGACCTGTCCTTGCTTGTTTTGCAGTCACCAATGAGATGCTTTGCTTGCCTTTGTAAGCATTTGATGAGGAATGACTTGTCATCCTTGATTAGGTAGTATTTTTTTTTCACTTCTCAAGATTGTTGTATCTCTATCCCACATGTATGGGTTTCCGAACACCACTACACATACATTAAGGGGTATTCCATTGCCTTCTACTTTATCAATGAAATTAGTGGCTATAGAAAATCTGATTTTACTTTGTTTTGTGACTTGCTTTTTGGAATCCTTTTGAATCCATCCTAATGGGTAGGAATGAGGATTGATGTGTGTTTTCAACCCAAGCTTTTGCACCAATGCTTTCGAATTCAAATTCATTTGTGAACTAAAATCAAAGAGTGCATTAACCTTTATGGTCTTGACTTGGATTTTGATATGAAGGAGCTTCCAATGATCTTTATCCATCTTGGATTCTCTGCTGCCATTTTCTGCTGTCTTTTGTTGGTGCATACCAACCTCCCATCAACATTGTAATCACACTCCACTTCTTGCCCGTTAACCTTGGTTGCCATATTCTTTTTTGGTTCCTTGGTATGCCCATCTATATTGTAATGGTCACAATGTTTCTTTGGATCTTTACTTCCATGTGCAGGGACGACATTCCTTTTGCCTTTCTCTTTCTTCTTGGAGGTGTCTTACTGGTTTGGACTGGAAGAAGTGGTTTGCTGCTCTTTCCTGTTATCCTTCTCAATGTAGAGAGAGCTTGCACACATGCTTCATCTTTACTCTTTGATTTGAAGAGAAGTACTTAACTCCTTATTAACTGTGGATCCCTCCAAGATACTTTGCTACTACCCCCAAGTCCTTTGGAGAAATTGATGCAGATGGGAATGAGGGTGCAAGTTAATGGCTGCCTTGTTCCAAAGCCCAAACTCACTCACCCTTCAATGGACGCACTTTTAGACAATACTCATACTTGGAATCGAACACACACTCCTTATTATGTTGAATGGCATTGTTATAGGGATTTGATACCCACATTCTTGGTGCAAGCACAAGGAGGGGCAGACCAATTAAGGCTTGCCATTAGCTTCCATGTTGCAGGGATTCATCACATCAAATGGATACATGCATTTCGTCAAACACTTTGACAACAAGCTACGTAGATCCTATTCATGCATGTAATCATAGCGGATTACACATCTGAATTCTGCCATGGTTGGGCTTATTGAATAATTAATTACATGGAGGAAACAATACAAAACACTCTCTGATCTTACATAGACTTATGTGTTTAAAATAGCAGTGTCACAATACACTATGACTAAGAAGAATAAAAAACAAACATAGTTCTGGTCTTTTTCCCCTAACTCTCCAGCCCCTCTCCAAATGAAAGCCATTTTGCGTATGAAGGACGAGAATGGATGATCCATCCACTTCCCCAATGTCCCTTCATCTCCTTCTATCATTTAAGATCCATCTGGGTGTCGTGTGTTTTCATATTCTAACGTCTCCAAAGAAAGACCAAAACTCATTTTGCATGTGCAGGTGGATGTAATCGGGTTTTGATTGTGTAAAGAAAACTTTATGGAATGTTTTTTGTATTGCCTTAGATCCTATCGGGTTTTGTGAAGTCATTATCCATTGCCATGACCAAATCGGTCTTCCACAAGCGTCAAAATCTGCGTTTAAACTAGCTAAACCTCGTCGGGTTTCGCCATTCTGTTTTTCACTGTATAAAATCTTGTCCCGACTAAAGCCCTGTGCGGGCTTTGTTCTTTGAGCAACACAAAATGGGGTATTGGTCTTGTACAAGACTAATTCAGGGTTAACTTGCCGAAAATCACTGTATGGAATACTTGTTATCTACAAAGACCCAATTGGCAATTGAAAGACCGAACAACACTATCAAGCTCCCATGAAATTTTCTTGACCCATTCGGACTGAAATCTTGAATTACTATTGTGGCGTCGAGGCAAACAAAGCATAGAACAAATCAGGCTTTGAATCCAAATAACCACTACATAGATCCATACGCAAGCATCGAGACCAACTCGGGGACAAAACTCAGATTAGAAAGGACTTCGAACATTTGTTTCAACATAGACTCCATCGGTGTTGTAATACCCGATTAAAACTGCTTAATAATTTTCGACACAATCATAGAACTAATCGATAATAGTAATCCCGATTAGCACTGCTATCAAAAACGCTTACTACCACAAACAAATCGAGGATTCAGAACCCGAACACAGTTGCGAAGGCAAGGAAGTAACATGAAGACCTAGTCGAACATCTGAATGTCGATTAGAACTACAACTTGGCCAATCTTTGAAAGATGAAGTATTTGTCTTCAACCAACAAGGCAACTAAGAATTGCAAGATGAATGTTGGAGCACAAAATGAACTCACCAACATAATTAGGCAAACACAAGATGGATTGGCATGGAAACCAAGACCACCTTCCTTCAAACCAAACACACCACACAAAGGCAAAAGCAAGGAAAACAACAAAAAAGGAAGAACCTACACTCTGTTTTTGGCGATGCAAGATTGCAAAGGACCTTGGATGCTCTTGTATCAGACACCCAAGGTTCAAGGTTCAAAAATGTGAGCTCCGGTTCACATGGATGGGATAAGTAGCAAAGCTACTCTTTTGGTCATGAGGCATAGTGACCATGGCATCCCCTTTCAATACACCAAGTAACTCAGTGATATGTCTTTCTTTTTGTGCCATTTTCAGTTCCTATTGGCTAGTTTCAAACTTTTTCTCTTCTCATTTATGCTTTTTCTCTCACTCCTTGTGGGATTTGACCTACACAATCTCTCTCCTTTGTGGGACTGCACCCACCATCATCCGTCCTCCTTTGCCAAAGGCTTAACCAATGTTCATTCAACTCACTTGTGGGCTGAATCCCATTCTCATCCGTCCGCCACCACCAAGATGCTTGCTCTTGTATCTCACTCTTCCATGTGGGTTCAAACCCACCATAGACCAACCACCACCATATAAAACTCACTTGGCTTTGTTCACACCTTGTCCAACCAACTATTGGATCCTTCACACCATCACAGTTTGCAGCTTTGCACTCATGGCTGCCATTTTATCTATCACTCCCAATCTTAACACAATTTAATCAACATACACTTGGGCATCCAAATGATAGCCCATAACATCAAGAATCACCTCAAAGATAGTTCTTACCTTCACATCCTTTGCTATTCACATTGCTGTAGCAAGCAATCTCTTCATCTTAGCTGCAACATCAACTTCTTCACATGCTACGGTTGCCATACACATTAGCAACTCCTTCCAATTGGTGAGCTCAAGAAACTCACTCTCCATACCTGCAACATCAGGGTCTTCAACATATGCTGGAGCTGATCTCAAACTCGGCTACATTCTCTCATCCATATCCATGCTACAAGCTTGCTCCATGCCAAGCTTTGACTTCTCAAAGCCTTTATCATCATTCAACAATTCTTGTGACAGTGCTCCTTCCACATACGGCTGCAAATGGGCCTCCACCTGTATATCTCTTTGAGAACACACTTGTTCCCATGCTTTAACACTCTCTCTTGTCTCCATAATGACTTGAAGACAATCACCCATGGCTGGAATATCATCACCAACTAGCTCTTCATCCACCGCTGCCATATCAATGACTTGTTCAGCGTTTTCACTCCTTTTCTCATACAAATGAACATGCTGGATTGCACCACTCTCAGTCCTTTTCTTAGCCACTTTCTCTATGGCTGGACCTGCACAATGCACAAACACATTAGGGGAAACAAGAGTTCCCACAAGCAACTCATCAACCACCTCATCATGCCCCAAGGATATGTTGTCCAACTCCTCTCCAATTCTAGCATGCTGCTTATGTCTTTCACTCTCACAATGGATTGCCAATGGCCCATTCTCAACAACCTTCAAGGTTGTTTTCTGCTCATCCACGTCTTTGATTTCAGCTCTTTCACATGGTTGATCCTTCACTACAATTGCTTTGTGTGCACTAGCTTGCACAACATCCACATCCAATGCTTCCACCATGGAAACTTGCAACTCTTTTTGGTTGCATTCTTCACTCACCTACAACTCTACATGGCTGAAATCTACACTCAACTCCATTGTTTCACTCAAAGAAACATGTGTTGTGCCTTGGTTGTCCTCAACCCTACTACCATCCAAAAGAAAATTGACAAGCTTGTTGTCATCACATACCTGGACAAATTAACATATGCCCACCCCATGGGATGTCACAAACGCTTGCCCATCATCACACAATGGGTTTGCATCTTCCAGTGAACAATGTATCACCTCTATATCATCTATCATGCGGGTACCATCACCTATGGGCTGCTCACAATTCTCATACAACTTGCTGTTCTAAAATCAAAATTAGGCTCTACATATAGAAGCCTCTTTTTCTTTTGCCTTCCAAGAGAACCTGATTTTTCGTGTACCTATGCATGTCCATGCTACTTCTCAAAGTAGTCTTTGGCTGTTCATGTGACAACTCTCCATCCATATTGCCTCTCTTGGCAATATTCTTCTCACCAACACTCTCAAGCCTCTTCACACAAAGCTTCCTCAACCATCCTGGCTGCACAAAACACTCCAACTTCTTGTAAACCATATGTTCCCAATCACAAATCTTCTGCTTAGCTTTCTCTTGTCTCCTCACTTGGAGATCTTTCCAATATACTATTGTAACTCCACTCAACCTTTTGCACTCAACCTTCACCCTCATGGGGTCAACAACGTTCTCATTCACAAAATACAGTTCAAGCTCAACTATCCAAGTCATGCATTGTTCCGGATTTTCTTGTCCACAAAACAAAGAAACATCACTAAGAGATTTACCTCTTTTCTCCACCACAACCTTGCTAGTTTCTTCCATCTACTGGCATCTCTTCCTCCGCTTGCTTGGCCTCTCTATAAAGCATTCAACCGCTCTTGTAGGGACAAAAATCCCACTATCAACTCTTACTCATCACCATCATATGCAATTGCACCATCATCACTTTGTGCAGACATATCAAGTCTTGTTTCGAACACTTTCAGCATCTCTGTCAACTCACACATCTCTTGTGCTCTACTCTTGTGTGCCATCTCTCACCACAAATCAACAGGGTTCTCTTTCACAACCTACAATGAAATATCCCACTCAAGCTAAATATTGAATTCTAAATTTTTTATTTTTGCAATTCTAATGAAGATTGGAATTTTAGAAAACAAAGATGACAATTTGCTGCAAATTAATAATTGATAATTAAGTTTGAACTTTTATTTCGTTCTGGAAAAGTATAGCAACATAAAAAAGCCAAATACTAATTTTTTACCAAACCCCAACCTGGGATCAGCTTGAAATGCATGAAAATCCTTGAAACCGTAGGTGAAATGACTCAACACAGTACGATAGCCTTGAAATGCTATGCTGCTGCCTAGTTTGACAGAAAATGGTTGCGGTATGGACGTCGTACAGATTTGTATGAATTTGCTCTTTTTTTTTGTAGCAGTGCCCAAAAGTTGCGATCTGATTTTTGTAGGTAGGGACAATGAAATTAGGGCAAAAGGGGATGACGCCCAACTAGGGCAAACTTTATGAAATTGATTCAGGAAATTTTCCTTGACTCGACAGCTTCACAACTTCTGAGAATAAATGGTGACTCCTTGCAAATCTTGATTTTCTGACTTTTTGTAAATAACCAGTTGAGTTGCTCAATTGTAATATTTGTATGAAATTACCTATGTAGAGTGGAGGGGTTTCGTCCCCTGATCCAACTGCAATGGAAGTTTTTGTCCTCAAGCAATAGTGAAAGAATTCTAAAATTCTGTTGGAAATTGGTAAAAGTGATTAATCAATCATAATGAATAATGATTGCCCCTTTTTTTTTATGAAACTCACTTTTCTAATTTCACCGTAACCCTAAAGTAATTATAATTACTTTAATTTAATATTCACATTTTTTCTCATAATAATAATTACTTTTCCGTTTCCCTCTTGGCCTTTTAATTAATTAACTTTGGCCCCTCAATTAATAATAATGACTAAACGTCCCCTTTAAATTGTAATTATAAAGTGACATCGAGGGAACCATTTAAAACATTATTATTCTTTTCTTTATTTGAAAATGGGGACATGACAGTCCACCCTTCCCAAAGATTGCTTGACCTTTCCAAAAGATTGCTTGCCTTCAAACAATAACTGAACCGTCCCAACAAATTCTAGGATCCCAAACCAGTCTTTCTGTTACTTTCATTCCTCTTTGAGGGGTAGTTAGCTTTTGTTGTGCTTCTCTGATATAATGAAGAATTGAAAGCTCTGTACACCATGACGCTCTTCCAACAATCCCCATGAATGAACCCATGATAGCTGAATCATAAATCAGTTGTGATCTAGAGAGAGTACTATCAAATGTGACACCTTCCATTTTGTTTGTTGTTACGAAAATTCTAACAAGTTGAAAATCAACATTATCATCCATAAATTTGGCTTGAACCACCAACTTCTCTCCACCATCTTGCAAATCAGATTTTTCTTCTTTTTTTGGCTCATGCTCCATGATTTCTTCCTCATTTCTTATCATCAAGGGAAAATTCTTTGCCCTAATTTTCTACAGGTGTTGTTTTGCTTGGGTGGCTATCAACTTAGCTTCCTTAGCTCTCCTTAGCCATTCATCACACCTATGTTGGGTCCTCATTACATCTTCCGTGCTTGCTTGCAAGGTGGCTGGTTTCCTTTCAATCCTAGGATCCACCTTTGTTGATGATGGTGGATCATTCAATTCTTCCTCACATGTAATAGCTGCCCTTCTTTTCTGTTGAACTCTTTGGAAAATCAACGAATGGTGCTTTCACCTTCACAATTTCTTCCTTGGCTTCGTCATTCCCTTGTTGATACAAGCAATCATTAGAAATCAATAAAACATTTTCTACTATCAAAGAATTTCTACCTTCAACTTGCATGTGGAGTTCCTTTTGCTTCTTAGTAGGGTTTTGAGGTTCGAACCTTGAATCTGTCTTCCCTTTATCTGACTTCACTTCCCCATAGTGCCCTTTTCCATTTCGTGACTCCATCAACTCCATACATTTTGTAAGAGAGATTTTTGTTCGAATCTCTATTGAAAGAGTTTTGTATAAATCAAAATTGGCCATAATATCCTTATGTAGTGACCCTACGGTTCACAAACTGGCAAGAATATGGCTTTGATACGATTGAAATATCCCACTCAAGTTAAATATTGATTTTTGAAATCTTATTTTTGCAATTCTAATCAAGACTGGAATTTTATAAAACAAAGATAAGTTGCAAACTAATAATCGATAATTAAGTTTGAACTTTTATTCCATTCTGGAAAAGTACAACATTAAAAAATCAAACATTGATTTTTTACCAAACCCTAACATGGAATCAACTTGAAACACAAAAATATTTGAAACCCTACGTGAAACGGCTTAGCGCAGTACAATGGCCTTGAAATGCTACAATGCTGTCCAGTCTGACAAAAAAACGGATACGATAAGGATGCCATACGGATTCCTACGTATCTACACTTCTTTAGTTGTAGAAGCCCCCAAAAGCTACGATCTGATTTTTGTGGGTAGGGATAGTAAAACTAGGGCAAAAGGGGATGATGTCCAACTAGGGCAAACCCTATGAAATTGATTCCGGAATTTTTCCTGGACCCAGTAGCTTCACAGCGTCTGAAAATAAATGGTGGCTCCTTGGAAACCTTGATTTTTTGACTTCCAGTAAATAACCTGTCGAGTTGCTCAATTGTAATTCTTGTACAAAATTACCTTTGTGGAGTGGAGGGGTTTTGTCCTCTGATCTGGTGGCAATGAAGGTTTTTGTCCTCAAACAAAAGTGAAAGAATTTTGGAATTCTGTCGAGAATTGATAAAAGTTTATAATCAATCATAATGAATAATGATTGCCTTCGTTGTCCTTTTATGAAACTCAATTTTCTAATTTCACCCTAACTTTAAAGTAATTATAATTACTTTTAATTTAATATTCACCTTTTCCTCAATAATAATCATAGTCACCATATTCAGTGAACTCCAAGGATTTAGTTCAGAATTCGTTGACCTTTATAAAATCATTTGAAATTCGTTGCAATTCGCGTACAAATTCGTCACGAATTTTTATGGCAAATTTAAACCGGTCAAAATCGTATAAAATCGTTGCAATTCGCCTAAAATCGTTTAAATTCATTTTTCTGGGGGGATGGTATATAGAAAACGCGTTATAGGGTGAATGTTATTACGTTGGGTTCTACATTTCCACTACGTTCTACACTTCCGCCGCATTCTAATCTTCCATCACGACTGTTCCACCATTCACAGTGATTCTGCTTAAGTTTTATATTATTGTATTTGTGCATCGAACGATTCTGCATAGGGTTTAGAGGTTAGACTCTGCAGTCTGCGACTCTTGATAATTTCATACTCATATATTTTTTAATCCTACATACTACGACTGTATATTGTTTTTTTTATAATACAATAACATAAATTTATAGTTATTAGAATATAAAATATAATTATTTTTATAGTTTATAACTTTATAATATAATACTATGATATAGAATATAAATATATATATATATATAGATAGTTATTTTTATAATTTATATTATTATATTATAATATAGAATATAAAAATATTATATATAATATATTTATAGTTATATTTTATAATTTATAATTTTATATTTCGAGAAATAAGTATATTTCTATTAGTCGAATTTAATCACGAATTTTATCTCAAAGTTTTTCGTTCCAAACTTTTTTTGATTTTTTTCCTTGGCGAATTCGAACACGAATTTGAATGCGGTGACTATGATAATAATTACTTATCTTTTTTCCTCTTGGCCTTTCAATTAATTAATCCTGGGCCCACTCAATTAATAATAATGATTAAATGTCCCCTTATAAATTGTAAATATAAAATGATTTCGAAGGAACCATTTAAAACATTATTATTAAAGTATTCTTTTCTTTATTTGAAAAAGGGGACATGGCAGTCCACCCTTCCAAAGATTGCTTGCCCTCAAGCAATCCCTGATCCGTCCCAACAAATACCAAGAACTCAAACCAGTCTTTCTGTTACTTCCATTCCTCCTTGAGAGGTAGTTTCTATTGTGCTTCTCTGATATAATGAAGAATTGGAAGCTCTGTACGCAATGGCGCTTCTCCAATAATCCCCATAAGTGAAACCATGATAGCTGAATCATATATCAATTGTGATCTAGAGAGAGTACAACCAAATGTGACACTTTCCATTCAGTTCGTTGTTACGAATATTCCAGCAAGCTGAAAATCAACATTATCATCCAGAAATTTGGCTTGAACCACCAACTTCTCTCCACCATCTTGCAAATCAGATTTTTTTTCTTTCTTTGGTTCATGCTCCATGATTTCTTTCTCTTTCCTCATCATCAAGGGAAAATTATTTGCCTAGATTTCCCACAGGTGTTGTTTTGCTTGGGCGGCTATCAACTTAGCTTTAAATTCCAAAATTTGATTTTTATTTGAAAGGGGATATTTCATGCAATGGACTCCAAATTGAGCCTTTCACTAACTCCATCACAATTTTGTAGGACTTCACACACTTACAACCACCTGTGCAAGCTTCTCTCTCACAACTTGCAATCTCTATGCAAACTTCTCTCTCATAGCCTCCTCATAACCTGCACACACATTGAGGGGTTTTACACATACAACTGCAAGGACACCACCTTGCTTTGAGACCACTTGGTGCAAGCACAAGGAGGGGGAGACCAATTAAGGCCTGCCATTAACTCCCGTGCTGCAAGGATTCAACACATCAAATGGACACAAGCATTTCGTCAAACACTTTGACAACAAACTACAGAGATCCTATTCATGCACCTAATCATAGCGGATTATACATCTGATTTATGCCACTATTGGGCTTATTGAACAATGAATTACATGGAGGAAGCAATACAAAAACTCTTTGGCCTTACACAGACGTCTGCCATTGAAATGGTAGTCTCACAATACACTCAGGCTAAGAAGAATAAAAAACGAATATAGTTCTAAGCTTTTTCCCTAGCTCTCTAGCCGCCCTCCAAATGAAAGACATTTTGCTTATGAAGGACAAAAATGGATGATCCATCCACTTCCCCCAACGTCCCTTCATCTCCTTCTATCATTTTAGATCCATTTGGGCGCTTGCATATTCCAACAACGCTAATGAAAGACCAAAACTCTTTTTGCATGTACAAGTGGATGTAATTGGGTTTTGACCATTTAAAGAAAACTTTCCAGAACGTTTTTTATATTGTCTTAGATTCTGTCGGATTTTGTGAAATCATTGCCACGACCAAATTGGTCTTCCACAAGCATCAAAACCCGTGTTTAAACTAGCTAGATCTAGTCGGGTTTCTCCATTCCATTTTTCACTATATAAAAACTTGTCCCAATTAAATACCTGTGCGGGCTTCATTCTCCGAGCAACACAGAATGGAGTATTGGTCTTGTACAAAACCAATTCGGGTTTAACTTGCCGAAAACCACTGTATGGAATACTTGTAAGCTTCAAAGATCTAGTTGGCAATTGAAGGACCGAGCAACATTGTCAAGCTCCCATGAAACTTCTCGACCCATTTGGATTGAAATCTTTGATTACCGCCGTGGCATCGAGGCAAACAAAACATAGAACAAATTGGGCTTTGAATCTCAATAACCACTGCATAGATCCATACGCAAGCATCGAGACCAACTCAGGGAGGAAACTTGGATTAGAAAGGACTTCGAACATTTGTTTCAACAGACTTTTAGGTTGTAATACCCGATTACAACTGCCCAATAATCTTCGACGTGGTCATAAATCTAATTGATGACAGTAATCTTGATTAGCACTGCTATCAAAAACACTTGCTACCATGACCAAATTGGGGATTTAGACCCTGAGCACAATTCAATGGCAAAGAAGTAGCATGAAGCCCTGGTCAAAACTCTGAATGTCGGTTAGAATTGCAACTTTGCCAATCTTTGAAAGGTGAAGTATTTGTCTTCAACCCACAAGGCAACTAATCAATGCAAGATAAATGTTGGAGCACAAGATAAACTCACCAACATAATCAGGCCGGACACAAGATGGATTGGCATGGAAACCAATACCAGCGTCCTCCAAACCAAACACACCACACAAAGGCAAAATCAAAGCAAACAACGGAAAGGGAAGAACTTGCACTTTGTTTTTGGCGATGCAAGATTGCAAAGGACCTTGGATGGTCCTGCATCAACCCTTGTCTAGCTTATTGAAAAACAACATGAAGAAGATTGCAACCAGTTTAGACCCTCAATGGACCTATCTCTCTACTCTGTTCTGAACACACCTCCATAACAAGCTTCTTACCATCTTCTCCCCCACTTGTTGGATCTCTCTTTTGCTCAAGCTAGAACTAACTAAAACTCCCTCCAACTGAAGAATTTGGATCTTCTTTGATTGCTCTGACAATTTGCAGTGACTCTTCCAAATCCCCTATTATTGGAAAACAGTCCACATGTCTTGTTTTTTGATTCCGAGTAGTTACTTTACCCTTGCAACATCCATGGGCAAAAGCTCGAATTACTACACACTGACAGTTTACAAACTGCTGCCCAAAAGGGGTTAGTTTGACCTCTCGGAGATGACTGAATCTTGCTCAACATGATGCTCTTGGCGTGCTGGAACTTTGTTGATGCTTCCAAGACCGGTTTTGATTATCTTTGACATGCACAAAAATCTCGACATTGTCGACAAGTTTTGCACACACACAAAAACATGACTCATGTTTTTGGGTGATGCAAGGTTGTTGGTTGACCCAGACGTTCCTACATCATACAACTTGGGTAAATAAAATGATACATGAGCTCCTACTCATGAATCTCATGTGAGCTCTTCCAATGCCTTTCCATTCTTGGCAATCTCAAACGTGCACATCCAGGGTACATCTTAAGCTGCCTTGCCTTTCCACTTGACCAAATAATCTTTATACTCATTACCTCTTGTTCTCTTGATGATTCTCGATTCTATTAACATCTTTATTTCTTCCTTTTCCATCTCATGGAATTGCTTTCTCCAATCTGAAATCAAAGAATTTGAACTTACATCCTCGTCACTTGTTTGTCCTTCATGGTAAGGGTACAAATTTGCTACATTGAAGATAGGCAATATGTCAATCCCATTCGGTACCTCTGTCTCATAGGCATTCACTATGAACTTCCTTGGGATTTTACATGGCCCAATCTTTTTCCACTTGACTTGTTAGATGTTCCTTTTGGGAATCTTTCTTTTCGCAAATGAGCCAAAACCAAATCACCTACTTGGAATTTTTGATCTCCTCTTCAAATCTGCATGTTGATTGTAATCCATGACTCTTTTCCAACCTCTCCTTCACTTTCCTATGCACCTCATGCATATATGTTGCATGTTTCTTTGCTTCAACACTTCTACTCATATCAACCACATTTTTGAAATCATTAATGCCTCTAAGGCTGCAACCATACACAATTTGAAATGGACTTGTTGACCATTTTTACCATAGGGCAAAATGGATCAACCCCCTATAGTTAGAATCTTGTATAGAGGCTTTTTATAATGTCATAGGGTATGTTGTAGCTTTGTTGATGTCATTTCTTATGCCATTCTGGTTTAGTCACAGTCTAGCTTGGTCTTTATGTCATTTGGTGTCTAAAGGACCATTTTAGGGTCATATATGCAAGTGGCAGGTCTTCATGGTCTTCATTGATGTCTGCGCTCTCGTCAACATTTGAGGGGCTCGCGAATGTATTCGACGGTCCTGTAAACGTCAAATTTAAAATATAGCAAAGAGAAATCTGTTCGAGCTTAAATTTGACGGTCACGCGAACGTCATTTGATGGGAGCGAGGACGTCAATATTAAGCTCATGAGTTAGCCGTTTGGGTTCAAATGGTGGGTCCCAGCAGATTTAACGGTCCTTGCTTGATCGTACATTTTGATCCAATGGTGCATGATGAGTTAAACAGTTAAGGGGATCAAGAGGTTGACACGTGGTGCAAGCGTGAAAGTTGACAGACTAACAACGAACCCTTAGAATCAATGCGCGTTTGACACATGGCGTAAGCTTGGACAAAATTGACAAGTCAAGGGGCAAGATTGATGGCTGGCACTTGATCGTATAGATCAAGATCAACGGAGCGAGCAAAGGTCAATATGTCAATGAGTTGAGTTAGGTATCAACGACCAATCAAATTAAAGGGACTTTTTGGGGTCCGAACACATGATCAAGGTCGAGCCGGGGCAAGCTTTTCAAATGGTATTTGCCACCATTAAAGCTTGTTCGAACGGCATGAAAAGGAAATAGTGATGCAGTCAAGAACAAAGGATATAAAGGACCGCCATTGGAGCTTAATGTGGACCTTTGGTTCAACATTTTGTGTCATGCAGGGTTCGTTCTGTGACTGTGTTCACCATTATTAGGACCTATGTATAGTCTATTTGGACCTAATAGGAAAACGAATAGTTCAAGATTGGTTTTCCATCTATAGTAGACCTATGAACATGGGGACAAGTTCGAGCATGATCCAATTGGAACAGGAGCTAGCTTTCAAGGGATGTCATCAAGGCATACACGTAGACCCCAACAGTTTCATCGACATGACCAACTGCATGAAAAAGACCCCTTCTCTCCACCATACATGCCACGACAAACTAGTCTGGAGCAGTGAGCACCAGGACAAAGCCCTAACAGATTGATCGGAAGATTGCAACTGCATTGATTCCAAGACCCAGCTCGAAACAACTTGATCCTGCCATTGCAACCATCAGGGAACATCAATGAAAGAAAAATGTAACTGTGCAACCACTTGAAGTAAACCGGATCAATCAGGAAGCTTGAATGAGCGTATTTGCAGAAGTGGTTGCAACTACGGTTCAAAGGGGGTTGAACTAATTTGATTCCCTTTTGAGCTTCCTGTTTCCCACTTCTCTCTCTAAAATGCTATAATTAGCTGCCATTTTGGCCCTTGTAGAGACCACACATGTATGGCGAAGCCCTGCTGGACTAATGTCATGTTTTGCCTTTGAACATTAATGCAAGTCTGTTTCTGAGTTTTGAGCAATTGTCTGAGTCTGCAAATGATGTATGGTGATGAGAATTGATAATTCTCTATCCTTCCTTCCCTTATCCTTTCATGTTTAAGCAAGAGTTCCTCGTCTAACAGGGCATATAGAGTGTAGTCTAGTGTGTAAAGATTTTCAAGTGTAAAATTGTTCTTGGAGTGTGCAATTTGCACTCTGGTTCATTTGCCTTGTGTTTCTGTTTACACCTCACCTCTATATTGAAATGTTCATGTTATAACCCATTAAGACTTAGAGACTAGTCGGTATGTTTTGTTTCATCGTGGTAGAAATATGATGGTCATGTGAAAGACATTTTTGGTGCATCACCTCCTTTAAAGTAGGTTCAATTTATGCATTCTCTAACTCTTTTCCCCATAAGTAAGTAGTAGTTTAAGTGATAAGCATTGCACAATATATTCATGGAGCTATCCCTTAAATCTAGGGGCTCATTTCCAATATAGGTACACCCACATACCTAGAAATGTTCCCATGTTGCCCAAATCTGGAAGAAGCTTGAACAACTTCTAGGGTGCAAGATTTGGTGACAACAAGACTCTTGGCTGTACTTCTTATGACTAAGTTGTTGTATTCAAACTCAGCTTGTGCCAAAGTCATATCCCATTGTTTGGGTTTGCTTCCTACCAAGCATCTCAACATGTTTCCATCACTACCTTTGTTTGCGCATCCATTTGTGGATGATAAGTTGAACTAAAACTCAACCTTGTGCCCATCTTTCTCTACGAAGTTCTGCAAAAGTGACCAACAAACTTTGTATCACTATTTCAAACTATATTCTTTGGCAATCCATGCAAGCTTACTACCTCCTTGAAAAATAAATTGCAATGCTTGTGGCATCACTTATCTT
Source organism: Torreya grandis (assembly GCA_037957365.1). Classification (NCBI taxonomy): domain Eukaryota; kingdom Viridiplantae; phylum Streptophyta; class Pinopsida; order Cupressales; family Taxaceae; genus Torreya; species Torreya grandis. Next base: position 5,256,151 of record JARHVA010000462.1, read on the forward strand.
CTTACATGTTATGAAGTGTGCCATCTTTGAAAATCTATCAACAACACCGAAGATAAAATCAATACCTTTTCGTGTCCTTGGCAACCCAAGAGCGAAGTCCATATTTATGTTTTTCCACAATCTTTTTGGTACTGGCAATGCCTAATACAAACATGCATTATGGTTTTTCCCATTAGCTTGTTGGCAAACTCTACAACCTTGCACAAACTTCAAACTTGCATCATGATTTTATCCATTAGCTTGTTGGCAAACTCTACAACCTTGCACAAACTTCGAACTTGCATTATGATTTTACCCATTAGCTTGTTGGCAAATTCTACATCCTTGCACAAACTTCTTCACATCCACACTCATCCTTAGCTAATAGTAACTCACTCAGTTGTGCTGATGTTTTGTTCACACCAAAATGACCAGTTAGACCTCCACTATGGATTTTCCTCATCAGATTCTCCCTCATTGATCCTTGAGGTATGCACAATTGCTATCTCTTAACAATCCATCTTGTAAAAAAAATTCCAGCTATGGAGTTCTATCCATGCCAATTGGTTTCTTGCACGATGCCTATGCTTTCCTAAAATCTAAATCTTCCTCACACATATCTCTCATAGATTCAAACAAAGACACCTACTCAATTGCATTTTCAACTCTATTTGACTTGCCATTTCTATGCGTACGTCAAATGCAACAAGGTAGCTTTCGTCAAAGGTTGCAATTGGCTCCCTAATGTGTTGACTTGTTGAATGGTTGCAACTAGTGCAACGAGTGGCATTTAAAAGGTAGACTTTCAGGTTTTAGAGCAGCGTTGGTGGGAAAATATAGGAGTTCCCTTCTTGGCAGCTAGGTGACTTCCCTTGGGAGTTTATTTCATTATTTGTACGGCTATTTGAGGCCACAATTCTATTATTCAAATTCTGGAAATATTATTATATTTTTATATAATTTTCCATTTATTATTTGGGTGAAAAAGGCTGGTAAAAAGGTTCCAAATTCTGATTGTAATATTCTAAAATTATGCCAAGTACTTGATGAATAAAATATTATAGTTGTGCCCTAATAATTGTTGAAATGCATAATAATTTTATGTGGAGTTTGGCAATACCTAGGGTTTGAGGTTGGTATCATCATTTTGTGCCTTAATTTTTGCTGGTATAATATCTAAATTGTTGTTAGGGTTTGGAAGTATTTTATTACAGTTTTGGATGATTTTCAAAAAGTTAGGGTTTGCTGTAAAATTAAGATAACTACATCATTTGGCTAGGGTTTGTGTGAAATTTCAGATTTTAGTGTTTTATTCTATTTTGGGATATTACAGTGATATCAGAACTAATTTTTTAGCCAGTTGTGGGGTTTGAAGGTTTCATGTCAACCGTAACATAGGAGATATGGACAATACAAGGTTTGAGAAATCCTCTCAAGCTCATGAAAGGAAGGAGCAACCTCCATTCAGACGGATTTGATGGAGATTTATGAGGAGTATATGAGATACCCACACCTTTTTATGAAAGAGATGGACCTCGATGATTTTGTGTCATGGCAAAGAGGAGGGCTGGTACTCGGGTTGGAGGGGAGTTACATGATGCCTTGAGGAAAATTGCTCTTCCCACATTCGATGGTTCTACAAACATTTCAACTAGGGCATGGATTGATAAGTGAGGTATATACCTTACACTTCATCTTATGGAGGTAGAGGAGGCCCTAAGATTCATCACAACGCATTTAGAAGGGGCTGTCCATAATTGGTGGCACCATGGGTTGATAACCCAAGGGCATCACCTCATAGACAACTACGAGGAATTTAGCAAGAGGCTCATTGGGAGGTTTGATAGGGTTGATCTAGAGCTTTACTTTGGGAAGTTGGCACACTTGTAGTGAAGGAGGTTGCAAATAGGAGACATCAGTGAGGAAAAATCAAGGACTTTGGGGCAGCCGAGTGTTGAAATTTTTGAGTTTCACAAATTAGAAAATTTGGGACAATAAGAAGTTGTCCAACAAGTTCATGAGCAACAAAGAAAGCAAAAAGGGGAAGACAAGAATGGAGGAAAATCAGAAAAATCAGAATTCGCCAAAGAAGGGAAAGAGCAAGCCTTATATGAGGGGTGTCAAGCATCCAAGGTTGAAGTTGTCCCAACCCTAGAAGTAATGAATCCTCATGCAAACTCTACAGAGTTTGAGCCATTGCATGTTGAAAGTAGTGTTATGAGTTCTTCCTTGGTGATGAAAAAAGAAGGGGAAATCTTGGAGCATGAGCTAAAGGAAGAAGAAGAATCCATTTGGCACAAGGATGGAGAGTATTTGATGGTCAAAGTCAAATTTTTAAGTACGATTGTTCATTTTCAACTTGCTGGAAATTTCAGACCAGCATCTAAAGGTAAGATATTTAATTATCTTCATAACGAGGAATTGTTGTATCAATGCCATGCTATGTCCTTACTATTTTTTGATCAACATGAAGATCATGCTAACAATGATGATAAGATGAAGGGCAATAAATGGAGGATGAGACGAAATTTTCCCAAGGAAATTTAAGGATTGAGAAATGCAAATTCCTGATATGGATGTGGGATCCATGGGAGATTTACAAACTCAGTGTTGTCATAAAAATTCTAAGTTTCTTGGCACCATACAAATGGGTTGGCAGGGCCTTTTGATCATGGGAAGGAGCAATTCCCAGTGGATAAAGGTTGGGAAGGGTTTCTCAACCTTCCTTGCAGTATTTTCATTCCCTACAATACTCCCAACTTCATATTTTTGCATGAAGATTTCAAACTTGCAGCTGCTGTTCCGTTTTCAGGGTACCAACATTGGCAAAATTAGATCTTGAATCGCCATGTCTACGTTTGGATAACTGCAAGTTTGATCAATTTTAAAGCCACTACATCATTGGGGAAGGCGGGAGAATGATTCCAGCCGAAGGAAATGAATATTTCAGCCAAACTAGTTCAGATTTGGGTAGAAAATCAGAATATTCATGGCTGTCATAATATGTTTCCAGCTTGCATACAAACTGATTGGTGTCCTTCCGTGAAAGAAATAGCTTGCAATATGATCAATAAAGGCCAGCTCACAAAGGTAGAAACTCAGGCCACTCTAAGCATGGTAAATGCCCAAAATCTTGCAAATTTTGTGTTGGGGCAGTAGTATGTGGAGAGTTATGTTCATGCAAGTTTGAAGAGGTATGCTTTGAGAAAGACAAGTTTGAATTCGGAGATAGGAGATGATGAAGAGATCACAAACCCTTTCCATCTTGTGAAGAGGATGGGAAAGAGATAATTTTGCATGGCTTAAGTGATAAGGCACTCCCGGAGGTGACTTCAAGGGTGATGGAAGGGACCTTCCATGAGAGACCATTGGTAGGGACAACAAGGAAAGCAAGGAAGGCTGCATTTTTTGAGTTGAAACAACCACCTCTACTTGTAGAGCTTCATCATACAATTGGTTCGGTAAAGGGGTCAAAGGTTGGGAAGTATTGTTCTTTAAAAAAGGTCAACAAAGTGGCCAAAACTGAGTATGAGCAGCCACTAAGGTATGTAAAAGATTATTTGATTTCTTGTTTTAGGAACTCTATGAATTCTGAAAGTAAAGGTTCAAAACAAGTTTATGAAAAGAGTGAATTTCAGTTTGTGAAAAAAAAGGAGGTCTAAAAGTTGCATGGGGAAGAGGCCTAGGTTATTTATGCTAAAAAAATTCCGAGTTTTTTTATAAAAAATCAGAATATCTCATACTCAAGAAATTCTGGAAAAATTGATTTGTTTTAGCCTCTAGCAAATTCAGTAAATGTAGGAGGAGATGGACCTTTGGTTTGCAAAATAAAGTGGAACTTGGAAACTCAGGATCAGCCCTTTCCAAGGCGAAGGACTTTGGCTCTTTGCAAATATGGTGAGTGCCCTACATGTGTAAATTCTGTTTTAGGACAAGGGTTAGGCTTGGATATGCACACCAATTTGAAGAAACATGCTAGGAAGGAGCATTCAAATGTCAGAATTGAGGAGTGGTTTGGAAACCACAATAGCTTTCCCTCTCAAGGGGATGGAAGGAAGAAAAAGGAGGCAAGAGACATGGGTGTTGGAATCATGGCAAGGCTGGTTACTCTATTTGGAAGGTATGTTTTTCAAGTTATGTAAAATTGTTTGTTGCATAGAGGGTAAACCGTATCTTTGGGTCATGGAGGGGACTTTAGAGTCCATTGAAGGTCATGAGAGGTATGTGGAGACCCTACAAAAGAATACCCCTTCTAAGGTACATGTGTGGAGGAGAAGGGGCATGAGGGACAACCATCGTACTCTCTTCTACCACGCTGTCCATGACAGTTCCAGCTCATTTATTGTGAAATTGAGGGTCCCCGGTTGCATGGGGAAGGCTGATTGCAAGGTGACACTCCAAAGAGGTGAGTTTTGGTCGATCGAGTTCCTCTTGAGGGGTCACAAGAAGTCTGATTTATATACACAACCAATCATTCACAAGGGAAACAACTGATTTCATTATCCCTTTTGCATATGTGAGCGCTTGTTTATTGTCAAAAGGCAAGTTGAGGGATTCAAACAAAATAAAAGAGTTTTCAGCTCTTCTAGATGGTAAAATTCTGAGTCTAAAGGCAGATTTGGAGTGTTGGAACAGCATGGGAAGCCCTCATATGCCTTCCAAGGCAGTCATGTACATGTTTCCAGCCACTCCACATATGGAGAACATTGTCAAGGATGCAAATAAGAAAGGGAAGTGGAGAATACCTGATTTGATTATTGTGTTTATGTCTTGTGCAGGTGTTGACATGTGGGAAACCAAGGCCAAAATGATAGAAACTACCTTGCTGGATCAGACTTTTCCAGCCTCTATAATGCTGCCAATTCAGAGGATTCTTCTTTTCTCATCATCTTTTCGGAATGTCTAGGTTACAAGGCCTCAACGGGAAGGGAAAGAAGGAATATGTGCTGCTGTTGTACCATTTCCAGCTTGGGTGGGCAGCCAAATTTCTTAGGTATAGCAGAAAAAGGCTTCAATATGAGGCTTTCCTCCCATGGGATAAGGCAAGGAACATGATTGATGTGAAACCAATAGTTGGGGTAGCCACCTGGATGTTGCTATTACTTGAGGACAAGCAATTCTGGGCATGGAGGATTGTTATGTCCCTCTTTTGATCGTGGAGCCATTGGAGACCCTTAGCTTTTATTTTTTTGCCCAAGGGCTAAAGGAAAAAGAAAGAAGAAAAGAAACACTTTGGGTTTCTAAAGAACATTTGTAAAAGTACTTTATTGTTAGGAAATTCACTTAAGTTGTGGTCTTTTAAGGGTCATGGGTGCCCAAACCACTTAAGTGGATTATAAGGAGTGTTTTTTTAATATTTGGAAAAGGTCTTCCCTCCATTTTGAAACGCATCCCTTGGGGGAATGGATATAAAAGAGAGTGGAGAACCATTTGGAGGGTATGCATGATTTTGATAATTGAATTTGTAAGCTTAAGCACAAAAATGCGTAACTTAGCCATTGAAGACGAAACCCTTCAATAGAAGTTGGAGTAAGAATAAAAACCCTTACATTCAACTAGGGCATCCTCATTCAGGTGTTGCATTGAGCTTCATTGATATGATTCTACAGGATATCCATCTAATGTTGAACAAACGCAACAAGGTAGCTTTCGTCAAAGGTTGCAATTGGTTCCCCAAGTGTGGCGACTTGTTGTATTGGATATAAAAGAGAGTGGAGAACCATTTGGAGGGTATGCATGATTTTGATAATTGAATTTGTAAGCTTAAGCACAAAAACGTGTAACTTAAGCATTGAGGACGAAACCCTTCAATAGAAGTTGGAGTAAGAATAAAAACCCTTACATTCAACTAGGGCATCCTCATTCAGGGGTTGCATTGAGCTTCATTGATATGATTTTATAGGATATCCATCTAATGTTGAATAAACGCAACAAGGTAGCTTTCGTCAAAGGTTGCAATTGGTTCCCCAAGTTTGGCGACTTGTTGTATGGCTGCAACTAATGCAGCGAATGGCATTTAACGGGCAGAATTTCAGGTTTTAGGGCAGCATTGATGGGAAACTACAACAGTTCCCTTCTTGGCAGCTAGGCGACTCCCCTTGGGAGTGTAGTTCAATGTTTGTATGGCTATTTGAGGCCAAAATTCTGTTTTGTAAATTCTGAAAATATTATTATATTTTTATAAAATTTTCCATCTATTATTTGGGGGAAAAACGCTGGTGAAAAGGTTCCAAATTCTGATTGTAATATTCTAAAATTATGCTAGGTACTTGATGAATAAATTATTATTTGTGTAGTAATAATTTTTGAAATGCATGATAATTTTCTGTAGAGTTTGGCATGATTATTGGTAGCGTTTTGGTAAGGGTCTCATTAATATATTGGCACGGAAGGGCACTTGTTGAATTTCTATAAAATTCCAGCAAGAGAACGCCTAGGGTTTGAGGTTGGTGTCATCATTTTGTGCCCTATTTTTTGCTGGTATAATCTCTAAACTGCTGCTAGGGTTTGGAAGTATTTTATTATAGCTTTGGGGTGATTTTCAGAAATCTAGGGTTTTCTATAAAATCTAGATAATTATATCATTTGGCTAGGGTTTGTGTGAAATCCCAGATGTCATTGTTATATTCCATTCTGGGATATTACAATCCAGTTGCTTGAGTCAATCGTCGAGCTTCTCTACATCAATTTGTCCCTCATAAGGCCGAATTTACATGAACATGAGACAATATTTCATTATGAAGGGAGTTTGTGGGGCTGCTTTACTTGAGCTGTCTCTTTCTGTTTGTTTGCTTGAAGGGCCTTTCCTATTCACTTCTTCATTTTCTTCCTTCTCTTGCTGGTCTTGATGTCTTGTTGAAGAGGCCTACCAAAATTACCAGTAAAAGCTGCCACCAATGTATCATCGGAACTCACGAGAGTGGCTTGTGTTTGGGCTATGTTAGCAACTAGAACCCCTGAAGTTGCAAACTGTACCTCATGAGCATCTTCCTCATATGATTCCATGATTGTAACTCGGGCTTTCCACCTATTCTTAATATCAGCCTCATAAGGCTCTAGTGCTCCTTCACCATTAGCCTTCCCCTTCCAGGGTAAATGTATACAACCTATAGATTAATGAAGTTAGCCCTTATCAGACTAGAGCCAAAGGCTCTTACACAATAATATTCTCAGTCTCAATAACACACCTTTATTAATCAGAAACATTACAATAGATAACAATGGTTGAATAACCATTTAGTCTAAAATAGTTAGTTGTTTAAACAACTTAACTATTAACAACTAACATACTCCTACAATTTCTCCTCTCAATATTGCTACGTGATTTGTATTAACAAATCACTATTATTAATTTCTCACTAATATAAGTTCACGCTATACTTTACCTCAACATACCCTCATGTAGTGTGAACTTATGGACGCCGATTTCAACTGATAATGCATCCATTACATTAAATGAAACTTTTATATTGAAGGGGAGATTCAATACAAACTTTATTTGAAAAAGTGCCTCCCAAGGCTTATTTGAAGACCACAATTTAAAAAGGACAAGACTTTAGACTTAGACACACTCACTTTAAAAGATGACTAAAAAATGACTCTTGACAATGACTTTGACACTTTTATTTTTTGACATAAAATAAAGACGTGACACTACTAATTTGAATTGTCGACAAAAATGACAATAAAAAAAGTCAACAAGACACTTATAATTCTAAAAAAAATGACTTAAAAAAAATGCCAATTAACACTAAATGACATGACTCTTTGATAACAATGAGCTCTTACAAAAAATATTATTTTGACTAATTTTAAAATCTAAACGCTATAATCCTATGAACTAAACACCATCTAAAGGCATAAAATTACCTTTTGACTAAATAACATACTAATACCTATTTTAAAACAAAAGACATACCACGACTTAAACTTAATACAAAACTTAAAAAGATACAAGACTTTAAATCCTAATATCAAAAACTAAACCTAAATGACCGTTACATAAAAATAACACTTGTGATTTATTTGAACCATGGATTTTGGTAAAAATCATTGTTGCGGATTTGAAGGATGATCTGAAGATATTCCATTATGCTGGATACAAAGTTGCCAATCTGAGAAATGATCTGTCAAGCATTGGTGTCGAGAGGACTGCAAAAATTATTTCACTGTATTCTATGCAGTGGAATCTCCAGCCAAGATCTTGTTGTGAGTGCAGTCTATCATCGAGAGATGAGAGCCAGTGCTATGTGTCTAATGCTAGGAGCTCGGGTCTGCAGGGAGGAGGGTTTCAAGACTATCAATGACAAGCCAAGATGAGAGACCATGAAATCTATAGATTCTTTGAGCGGCATATAACTTACAACAGGTCTTGGGCATGTGGAATGGCTTGGGATAGCTCAAATTTGCTTGTCTGGCTCAAGAATACTGCGCATGGAGGTGAGATATTGCAGTGTCGATGATCTGGAGAAGTAGAAAACTATCGAGGGCTGTTTCAAATTGGATTGATCGTCATTATTTTGAATACTGAGCAGGGTCATCCTGTAGAGGCCGTTAAGCCCTGAAATGCCTGCAAACAATCTTGTATACAAAACAATTCTGTAGCATGGAGATATGAAACCAGGACGAGAGGCGTTTGATGAACACCCTAGAGACATGTCGATCCAAGACAAAACTTTGCCTAATGGGACAAAAGAGTTGCATCCAACAGAGATTTTCTCTTTGATGGTCTTCTTATTCTGCAATTCTTCTAATTCCTGCAAATAGAAAACTACAAAAAAAAACTTTTGTACAACTTTGGTAAAAATACCTGCAATATATATTTCATTTTCCAAACAATTTTTCTATTTTTCAAAATCATATATCCCTTTTTTTTTGGATATGTTAGAATGCAAACAATAGACAGAGTGGGTGAGCATACAGTGGAGAGAATAGACAGGATGGAAGCTTTGAAGAGAGATAGTGCAGGTATATGGTGGAGACTACAAAGGTGTACGTGGTCTTCACTGCCACTGATTGGCAGAGTGCAAGCAGGGGTGGACGAACAAGCAAGAGTTGCTGCACATGATCTCATACTGCAACATCTCTTAAAAATTCATTTTGATGTAAAATTACAGCGGATGGAAGGTACAAAGAGGTCTAGGATGGTCCTGCTCTGATACCAGATAATGAAGTTAGCCCTTATCAGGCAGAGCCAAAGGCTCTTACACAATAATTCTGTCAGTCTCAATAACACATCTTTATTAATCATAAACATTACAATATATAACAATGGTTGAATAACCATTTAGTCTAAAATAGTAAGTTGTTTAACTATTAACAACTAACACACTCCTACAATTTCTCTTCTAAATGTTGCTACGTGATTTGTATTAACAAATCACTCTTATTAATTTCCCACTAATATAAGTTCTTTACCTCAACATAAAATACCGACAGAACTAAGAGAAATATGTTGTAATACAAAATTTGATTCGTAATTGGTCAATCTAAGAGTGATCTCAGCTCAGAAAATTGATCTCATCCCTTCTGCTAGCTCTGTTTTCTATGTAGAAACTACTGAAATTGAACATATGCAAATGGAAAAGGTATTTACAAGTGCTTAATTGATCAATAGTTCCACATTGCAGCACCAGAAGGGAAATAAATATGCAAAACAAGTATATAACAGTACATTCACACCACGAACATAATATTTTATGTGGAGAAAACCCTCTTACGGGAATGAAAACTGCACCATAAGAAAAAGCTATGCTTTATTCTTGCAACAAAAAGGTCTTTACAATATTGTGCTCTTATGGAGTTTGAAATCTGTGTGCTTCTATTCTGAGAAACTATGTTACCAATATGGATACGGTATGAGAATTGGATACGTGGATACCGTTTTTTTTTGGGGGAGGGGAGCTTGGATACGTTTTGGATATGGCCGTACAAAAATATATTTTAAAAATTAAAAATATAAATATATAGCCATATAAGGAAAATTAACCACATAATATGCATAGAGGAAACATAAGTTAAATACCCACAAAACATATTAATAATTCAATGCCAAATATCGTAATATTCAATTGTCGAACTTAGATTAGTCTTATTACAAGTACATAGTGCAAATGTTACAATGTATGGACAAAAATAAAGACAAAATAAAATGCACTCTCTGCAGTTTGGTGAAGATTACAATGAGATAACCTGGTGTTAAATCAACTTAAGACTATTCCCTGTTCTCTTCTTTGAGCTTATTCACGAGTTGAACTTTCATATTATACCTGTGCAAATGATCTTACTGTATGTACTGCACAAAAAGAGTCCCGGAGAAACATATTTTTGGGACATAAAGGATAAGCAAAAAAAGACATTATTGATTTCAAGCTGTCCATCTTGAGACATTTATTTCCTTTATTTTGGCAAGGCTGAAACACGATCCAATAACTGGAAGACTTGCTGACTTGCTCTGGCAACCTTCATAGCTGTTGTATACAGCCCTAATAAAGAAGATACAGATGAATTGACTAAGGCCCATGTTTTGAAAACACAGCCAGCCATTGAAACTGCAGAAAGGTTTTCATACTTTATTTTGTTTTTTGAAGTCCGTGTTTGACTTTTTATTAAGCGAAATTGAAAAAAAATTAAATAAATAAAGAAAAAAATTATAAAAAAAAACGTTTTTTGGGCAGGAAACGCCCCAGAAATGCCCAGGGAGCGTCCCTGGGTGTTTCCCTGGTGTATCCGTACCCAGAAGCATTTCCTTTCCGTTTCTGGGGCCTGCAGGGGCATATCCAGTAACATAGCTCAGAAACTCTGCACTTCTTGTGCTCAATCTTCATGGAAGTGACCAAAAGAACCCACAGCTTTGAGATGAAAGTATTTATCAACAATGGGATGTTCATTCACATCTTGTGCATTCAAATCTTGTATTTCAGTTACACTTGGAGACTCCTGGGTTCCTGTGCCCGGGTTTTCCCATTTGACAACATTGTTTTGTGCCCCACGTAGACATTCCAGGGAAAATCCGGTGAATTGCGGACTGGTTCACAGAATACGGGACACTTGCAGATTGTTCCACTGTTGATCCGTGGAATGTATGACATATCTGTAGACTGGTGCTCTACTTTCGGCGGATTCACTGTTGCTCCAAACTGAGGGGGATGGGTCCTGATGATGTTGTACACCTGTATATGATCCATTTCAGATAAGAAGTTATAAAAAATCTCATAGTTCTGTGACCAAACCCAATGTAATTGGGCTATCGACTCTGAAGGAGCACATTCCTAAGTTGTTGGGGGTAAAAAATCAAAGGCTAAGCTGCTGGAAGTTATAAGTAAAGAGGTGAAATCTTGTTTAATGGTGCAAGGGTTTCTGACTTCATGGGTTTTGACGCCACACATGGAATTGTGGACACAGTGAGTCATTGATGAGGCCAATGCAGCTGCTTGGGTGTTGGTGGGTGCACATGAACTATTTTTTGTCTTGTGTTCATTTGGTTTCTGTTTCAGCATAATTTGTTTAATGGGTCACTCATAGAGACCCTGAATTGCTATTATTGTGGACCAATATTTGATTTTTTCTGACCGTTGCTGTTGCTAATTATTGGAAGATGTTTTTCAATATAGGTGTTCCTATAGATTTATTGTTTGCAGAAGTTAGTTCATCTATGGAGGGGATGGTTAACAGATATATATATATATAAAATTGTTGGCTTATTAATAGAAATCTTCTTGTTATCTTAATTAAAATATTCCACATGGAAACAGTAAAATTCATTAGTGTGTCATATATAGTATAACGAACCTATAATATTATTACAATCTACTATATATAACGATGCACCTGGATTCACACCCATCCATTATGGCAACTATTCTTCGATGTCCAGGTTTTATGTTATTAATGGTTTTGTATCAAAAGTTTCAAGCATCGTAGTATAGCCTTTGGAGATAAACCTTCAATGCATCCAATTTAACTTTTTCTTACTTTTTACCAAAATACTATGCACCTCACTGTCAGACTTGTCCTTTCTGTGAGATGTAATTTTGAAATTTTATATCTTTGGCATATTCTATCTTCTTTATTTTTCCAGTGCAAATGCAATTCATGACTCAATGGTACTTGCTTGTCTGTTTGTTTTATGAGCAACTTGTTCTTGTAGCCAGACATTTGAGATTCAAAATTTAAATACACTTAGAACATGCAGTTTGCTTTGCAAGTATTGGTTTTTACGAAGCTTACTTTGGTATGAAATCCTGCGACAGATTCCACTTGTGGTGCTAACAAACTACCTGCAAAATAAGTTTCAGAATACAATGGTACGACCATTTCTTCTTTTCTTGAATTCTGTTGTGTGCAATGAAGGCAGAAAGCTCTGATCCTTAATTTCATTTCGCTTGTAGTTTTACCATTGCTAGATTCAAGAGCAAACTTTCCTTGATGTAACTAAAAGATGTGATGGGCATTATTATAAGTTGTAGAGGAGAACAAGTTATTTATTGAGATAGTTTTTGGGAAAACCAGTTTCTTAAATGCCGATACAAATAAATTTCTTAACACGGTTTTTTCCAAAAGTTTATCTTCCTAAATTATTATGAACCGTAATAGCATCAAATCTCTAGTTCTGTTTTGTCCATTTTATTAAGCTGATCTGACGTATTGCTTTGCAGGTTGGAAATATTATATTCTGGTTCTTTTTTAGTATTCTCGGGCAGCCGATGTGTGTACTACTTTATTATCATGATGTTATTAATCAGGGGGAAAGGAGAAAGTGAGGTGCTTCTGTTGAGAAGAAATAAATGGCAAGCTTGTAAATAAGTGCTGTGGCCAATAGCCCATTTTCTTTATGTACAAATAACAATTGGATGGCAGAGTTAAATTGCTGTTGAAATCAAAGGCAATTCTTTTTACAAAGAGCAATCTTGAAATCGAAATGTGTCTTCAATGAAAGCATGGATAGTTGATTAATGGAAGTGTTGCTAAAATATTTTTTAAAAATAAGAAAATTGGAAACTGTTTCTTTTACAAAAAAATATTCTCGTTGAAGCTGCCAAAGACTCTTACTAACAAAACAAGTTAGTCTCTTGGGTATCGGCACCTTTTAACTAGAGGGTTTGTTTTGAACATTGCTGTAAATGTTTTTGAAATACATGCAAGGTCATTTGCGGTGGCTGTTAAGGCCAAGTATCTGTAATTTAAAGGCATTTTAGTGAAAAATACACATTTTTTATCCTTGGGAGCTTTAGCATGGCGTATTGTCAAGCCAGTGCATAAATAAATTAATAAAATTTTGCAAAGCAACCTCTAATTATTGTTGATCTTTGACTGTATCATTATCCTTGTCATTTTAAGAGAGTGAAATTTGAAGGCACTCCCAGTATTTCGTATCAGATCAAGGATGGTTAAGGTAGGGGCAAGAACAATGTCAACAGAAGATTGGAAGGGCAGTTTTAAGTCAAAAATGTCAACTTTTCAGGCTGTGACTATTAATTTAAAAAATTGCTAGTGTGTTTTTTGAAACCAATTTTATTGGTAGAGAAGAAAGGTACAACAGAGAGATGATGTTACATCCAATGACAAAAATCTTACAAGTCTACTAGAGTTTTTGAACCATAATTATTGGTAAATCAATTATGTCATACTAATTTTTTTTGGGCAATATAGATTGATTGGAATTGTGTAGACCAATTTTGCACACCTGTAGCGGAGCGAAGTACCTCGTGTGCTTAGACCTTACCTTCATATAGTTTAGCTGGCTCAAATGTTTGATCATTCACCATTTGTTCGAGGGGAATGTAACAAAAACTATGTGAACTATAGGCGAGACTTGGATCTCAAAATTGCCACCCCACACTAATTAAGTGTTTGTTTTAGAAAACCTCAGGGGGAATCGGCATTATAAATCTTGATAAGCCAGGCAGTACATGAAATCATCGGGGGATGGAATTTTTCATGAGAAGCGTGATCTTTTATTCCAGGGAGCAAAGTAACTTGCATGCTTTCATGTTCCCAGTTTAGTTGACTGAATGTTTGTCGATTCCCAATTTCTCTGAGTGATATGACATTACACTCCCAGAACTAGTTAAAATGATAGTTCATATTTTTTGAATTTGAGTGTGAGACTGCTTGGAGAATAGACAAGACAATCTCCACAACACAGGTATTGCACAGATGGACAAGAAAACCTCTGAAACCTAGGCATTGCACGGATGGACAAGAAAACCTCTGTAACCTAGGCATTGCACGGATGGACAAGAAAACCTCTGTAACCTAGGCATTACATGGACTGAGTGAGAATTTTGCTCAATCTTTCCTTCTTGCCTCTTAAAGATTTTTCATGTTCTAAAACCCCCAAATATTGACCAGCCCTTGGGATTTCATTCTTAGAGGAGGCCATGGCCTTCACCAACACAACTTCTGATTCCCACAGCGCAGGAGTAAGTTACCATACACAACATTTCAAGAAATGATCTCCTTAGACTGTTGTAATAGCATAAAAATATCAAGTTATCCAACACAATATCCTCGATAAATTAAACAATGACATCTACCAAATGACTCAAAATTCCATTAAATCAAACGTTCGCTTGAAGAGGTGGAACAAAAACTTTGGTATTTAAAGTTTTGTAGATTCATAGGCATTTATTCAAAGTGAGGTGCACTGAGATAATGGATACTAGATAGATCTCTTCAATTCTATTATAGAGGAAATTAGCTTTAGAGGAAATTAGCTTTTGTCGACTTGGAACTCTTGTGAGAAATAATCAAATTACATGTAAAAAGAGGAGTAAGATCAATTTTGGTTTAGAATTTCTATGGATAGGATTGAAGTGAGATCATTTATGGTTTAGAATTCTATGGATAGGAGAAAAGTGAGTTCTTTTTGTTAAAGATAACAGTGGAGAAATTCTACATAATCAATTTAAAAGAATGAATGATTTAGGGCAATTAGCAAGGGGTTTTCTTGACATGACAATTGTTAACCACTACACAATAGAAATGGAGAATGACAACTCTACGTTTGTTAAGAAGAAACCAATTCAAATTTTAGAATGTGCTACAAGCTCTTGAGGTTCATCCATGTATTAAGAAATGTAAAAAAAAGATCAACCTTTCAAGGTATGCCCTGATATGTACAATTTTTCGAACATGTAAATATATAAGGTTTACAAATTTGGTGGTAGCATGTGTACACATTTGCTAGAAAGTTTGTATTCAACAAAAGGAATCAAAAGTATAAAATGAAGCAATTCTTCACATCATTTTCTTAAGAGTTAAAATAACAAGCGATATTGGCATTATTTTGGAATCAATTGGTATTAGAGTAGGTTGTACCTTGTGAAGTAAATTTCGGTTTCCACATTTGCGAGTGTGGGTACAAAGCAATCAAGACATCTTTTGACAATAAGAGTGCTGGGCAGGTGGAGGTGGTGGTGTTGTTGCTTGCAAGAAAAAGAAATGACACACATAGCAGTCCATGTCAGTAGAGTAGGAAGGGGATCAATTGTCGCGTAATAGTTGAGATAATGAGAAGAATCCAAGCTCAATTGGAGTTTATAGACACTGTACAAAACAAAGGAGTTGTTGCAAATGTAAGTGATGATGAAGAAGTAGTTGAAGTGCATGTGGAATAATTTGCTGATGAGCTCGAAGATAGATTCTTGCAAGCCATTACAAAAATGGGAGGCAAGCCAATATCAGACACTCCAAGTTGTGTGGGAAATTTGTGTCTTGATGAACTCATTCACTGGATCAGTGAGGTAGAAAAATGTTTTTATTATGAGAAAATGGAGGATCCAAAGAGAGTAAAGTTTGTGTGCACAAAGTTTAAAGGACATGCATCCTTATGGTGGAATAATGTGCAAACATAAAGAGTTGGAAGAGGCAATGACAAGATCAAGTTTTGGACTATAATGGTTTCGAAATTGAAAGGTAGGTTTTTTCCCTATGTTTATCAATTATGATTGTCTTAGAAATTGTAGAACTAGAGACAAGGAAATGTGTGTAAAGGATTACACAATTTTTTTGTTACAAATTCACCATCATAACGGGTTGTGTTGAAAAAAATGAAGAGAAGATCTCAAGGTATGTGAATGGTCTATGTATTTCCATTCAAGATGAGTTTGGGATGATATGGTTGTATTCAATGGAGGAAACCTATAAATGCATGTTGAAGGCTTAAGAGAAGTTGTCATGAAGACAACAAGGTGTAGTGAGAGGAAAATGAAAGTTCTCTTGGTTATGTCAGCGTATGAAGGGTGGTAAGTTGGTATGCTACTTAGTTGAAAATCCAAAAGGCCGGCGAAGTAGTGCATGAAAAATGAAAATCAATAAGTGACTTCTTGCAAAATTGTGACCAAAACTCGGAAACAACAGAGAAGGCGAAAAAGATACATAACTGAACTCACTAATCAAGTGCACATAGGGTCATTTGTACCCAACCTTGTTGACCATTGTGAGTCATAGGCTAGGATCAATGTAATCCATTAGCATGATTGCTTCTATGCCAGCTATGAACAAGAACGTGTCTTGTGGCTTGGTTGAAGTTGGTTCTATAAGCACACAATCTTGATGGAATCCTATCTTCCTAGTCGTCCCTCTGCACATTAGAGATCTTTTTTAGCTTTCTTATTAATACCTTATTTGTTGATTTGGCTTGACCATTGGCTTGTGGATAATAGGAGGTGCTCTTTTGGTGAGATATTATGAACTCCTCCATGAAAGTTTGGATTTTGTTATTAAGGAAGTGTGTACTCTAATTGCTGATTAACCTTTTTGGATACCTGAACTCGGTTATGGTGTTCTCATATAAGAACTTCACATCATTTGTCACTTTGCAATTAAGTGTCATAGCTGCTTCAACCCACTTTGTGAAATAGTTGGTTGTAGTGATAATATATCAAGCATTTGATCTCTTAGATGGTGGATTGATAGGTCCCACAAAATATATGCCCCATTGCTTAAAAGGTTGGGCTACACAAACTGGATTTAATGGCATTTCATCTCTCTCATTTGGCTTTTTGATTCGTTGACACACTTTATAATGTTTTGAAACTTGGTGTGCATCTTATAACACTTTAGATCATCATAGCCCACTATGTAGTATCTTTTTTGGAGTGAGTTCTCCTGCGAAATGTCCTCTTATGACTCCCTTGTGAGCTTCATTAAGTATTGTTTCTCTTTCAGGCTCCAATGCCACTCTACAAAGTACATCATCCTTACCTATTTTGTACAAAAACATGTTTACAATTGTAAGGGCAAAGATCTAGTGACGAATTGCTTTGTTTTTTGCTCAATGTAGTGCTTCGATAATATGCCATGTTGCAAAAATGTAGCAATCTCTTGCAACTGCAATGGGATAATCATGACTCTGAATAAATACACAACCAATCAATCTTCCAAATATACTCGGGTTTCTCACCATTTTGGATTCTAATAAGATCATCGGGCCCCACATGTTCCCTTCTTAGATTAACATTGATCTTGCATTGATATTCCTGAAAAAATATTAGCCATTTAAAGATCCTTCCACCCAACAGTGGCTTATTCACCAAATATCACAATCACTATCTATTGGCTACTCCATTGGAATTTTGCATAGATCACCATATGTGAAATTCCAATGGACTAGCCAATAGACGGTGACAATTTTTTTGCAATGTGAATACCATAGCAAGAGCTTTCCTTTTTGTTGCGCTATAGTTCCTTTCTAGAGTATAAAAGTTTGTGGCTTGCAAAATGAAATGGTGATCCATGTCTCCTTTCCCTGCTTGTGCGAGTATATTGCACCAATACCAGTTTCGAATGCGTTGACATAAACATGGAAAACATTGCTCTAATCCAGGAAAATCAAAATGAGAGTCGTCACCAATCTTTGCTTCAAGTCAGTGAACACAATGTGACATTTTGGTGTCCACTCAAAGTTATTGTCTTTATGCATCAGTTTTTTCGTAGGTGTTGCGATGTTTGCATAACAAGGAACTTGTGGTAGTATTGTGTATGTCCTAGAAAAGATCGCATACCTGAGGGATTTTTAGTGGCTTGAGTCCAATTATGATTGTGATCTTGGCTTGATCAATTATAAATCTATCATTCTAAACCTTGTGCCCTAAAATCATTCCAAATGGTCTGAAAAACAATATATTTTTTCATAATCAATGCAATACACAAACCTCTACACTATTATAACATCAGTCACAACTTTGATAAGTGTTCATTGAAGAGTAAGAATACAACCCAATCATCCTAATATTCTTCCAAAATGTCATGGATGAAATCCTTGAAAGCTGTCACTATTACTCTAGAGAAACTCTATCAGAGCATTTTTCAACCCAAACGACATAACCTTATATGCAAAGGGTCCCCATTCTATTGTGAATGTCTTTTTAGATTGATCTTATTTTGCGATCGGAATATGATGACATCTACTAGATCCATCTATGAAAGAGTAGACCTCATGTCTTGCCACTGCTTCCAAAATATCATCTGTGAATGGCATTGGGAATGGGCCATTCACACATGCATCATTTATAGTCCGATAGCCACTGTAGATTCAAATTTCTCTAGTCTTTTTGGGTGACACCACCATTGGACTCACCCAATCAATTTTTTTAATATGGTAGATGAGCTTTGTTTCAACCATGTGATCTATTTTGGCCTTGAATTTGAGCTTCGTGTTGGGATTTAGTCAATATGGGTGCTGCTTGATTAGCCTTGAACATTTTTTAAGCTATATATGCATTTCCCCTAGAGAAGGGTCCACACCTTGATTTCATTAAACTTAGTAGGAAACACATCTTCATAATCTTGCAACAAATGTATAGCCTTTGAAATATGCTATTGTGTCTAATAGTTACTTATAGATGCCATCTTCACTATCTCGTTAATGCCAATATTTTATTGCCTCTTTTGTAGTGGTTCATGATAGATCATATTATATCCAACCTCTATATAATCTTGGACTTCTCTATGCCCATGTCACTCTTCTATGTTTAGGTTTTTTAGGTTCTCGTCCTTGTTGTTAGTTGTGCTCTTCTTCTTTGGTAACTTGACACTTCATTTAGGCTCAAACATTCCTTTTAGATTCATGTCCTCCTTGCTATCCACAATCATTCATTTGTTGGAGCTATTCTAAATCCTATTATAGGATTCAAGCACAAATTATTTCCCTTCCTATATGTATCTACATCTTTCTATGTTTTCATGGATGGTCTTATGTAAGGTCCCTTTTTGGGATGAAACCAAACAAAAAGGGTATGCCGTAAATCTCAACTTAAACCCACAAATTATTAGAAAAAATCAGAATTTCATAAAACTAAAATTTATTGCAATATTTTCCCAAAAAACTACAAATCAATCAAAGACCTAGGCGACTAGGGTTTGGGGCTGATTTATGCCTCAAAACTGCTCCAAAAATTATGAAATTAACTCTGTGGATGGATAAAAATAATTCAAACACGATTCCACAATTAGATTTGCAAAAATCTTATTTTCTGATTTTATATGACAAAAATATCGTTGAACTTATAAATTTCACAACTTGCAAAATACTCATAATTTTAGAATCAATGATAGCTTGATCTGAAGATAAAAATGTGCTCTTTCAAATGAAACAGTAATTAAAATTTTTCCTTGGGTGGAAGTCACCCAAATTTGAAACTGTGTAGTCAAACCCTAGAAAAATAAAAATCTGCAAATGAACAAAAATTATGCTTTCGGATCTTATTCAAAGATCCTCTTCAAATCAACAATAACAAATCAACTCAGCACACTTGCAATTTTTGAAGTGAAATTGCCTCTTCAAGATCTCCTTGGAACTCCAAGCATCTTAATTCAAGATTAGAACTTCAATACCCTGAAAATAAGATTGATTGACAAAAAGATGTCTTCCCAATATTTCAAATATGCTTTTATAACTCCTCCAAGGTGGGCAAACCACTTGTGGAGGTTATTTGGCAAAAATGAATCTCTTTTAGCCACTTGGGTCTTCTCCTTTAAGCTCAAAGTCAAAAAGGACTTTTAATAGAGGGTCAAGTCCTCATGAGAGTGTCGTTTTTACATAAAATCATTAAGGACTTTTAATTGAGGGTCAAGTCCTCATGAAAGTGTCCTTTTACTTTATTATCTAATTTACTCCTCATAATATAGTAATTAAAATTACTTGAAGGTCAATTAAATAATAAATTACAAAATAATAAATAAGAAAATTGTCTTTTAATTTTAAATGATTAGAATCACTCTCTAGCAATGTCTTATTTATTAAAAATATTCCCCTTGCATCATCCCTTAGCCCACGAGGAATAAAATAGGCTAAAGGTCTTCAAAAGGTCGATAAAAAATCAACCCTCTAGAAAAGGGGACCTTATAGTCCTTCCTTCCCAAATTTGCTTATCCTCAAGAAAACACAAACTCATATGTCCAAGTACCATGTCCAAGAGGGAAAACATGATGTAGTACTTCTAAAACCTTGATCCATTGCCAATTAAATGAGAGATCTTTTGCCCACCCTTGCTGATGCTTCCAAAGGGCCTTGGCCATTTCAAGATTTCTTCAACTTTCTTATTTCTTGTTTTTATTCTTGCACATGAAGCAAACATATTAGAAAAAATATAAATGTTTAACAACACTTTTGTCATTCCTCCATTGTGTCTCATAGGCAAGATTAACTCATGAATTCTTTTGGTCCATATATTGTTGTAATTCTTTCCTTTTGCATTCAAAACTATCATAGGAGTGGGTGGAAATGCACTTAAGCTTGCACAAAATTTCCCCCAAATGACAGGGATTGGAAAGAAAAAATTTCTAGTGTCAAGTTACCTCTAAAGAAGTGTAGAAAGGAGAAGAAGCAAACTGAAAATGCAAAAAACAGCAGTCCGTAATAATATGTCAACACCTCTCATGAACCATGGGCTGCCCTCCTTCTTGCTCTCATTTATTTTTATCATGCCCCAAGGATTTGTCATATTTTGGACAGCAATTTGTGGTCCAATTGGCTACCCATAAAAATGAAATGACTCAAAATGAAACCATAAATCTTGAATGCTTACATACTCTTGGTTGTAGCATGGTATTCATGCACTTAACTTCAAGCATATGATGGCTGCAAATTCATGTGCATGTGCCCAAAACTCTTCCAAGATGACAAGGCTCAGGAAATACATCCCCCACTTGCCAACATACTTCCATGAAGTTGTGAAAAGTCAAAAGAGCAATCTGAAAATGTAAGGAACAACAGTGTAATTATTCTTGGCATTATGCAGAATCAACAACATCATACCCTGGCTGTAGCAATGTGTTTTTGACATTGTCCTTGAGCTTAAAGTGGTTGGAATCCTTCTTGTAATCACTGCAAAAGACTTAAAAATAATGGTATGTAAAATATGCACCTTCTCCATGGCCCAAACCTCTTTCCTTACAACCAAATACCCATAGATAAACTTGAAAAAATAGTGGCTAGCAGTCCAACAACTTAGAATTTCTTTCATGGCCATGCTCATGCATAGGTTGCATTTCTCCAATTCTTCTTTTATTTAATCAACACTTTCATTCAAATGATTCCTAGTGCCCCTTTTGTATGCAAGTTTGCCATTAATAAGTGAAAAAACATCAAAATTGAATAGTTGTTATGAATTTTCTGAATTTCTATTTACCAACCAACAAGCATCCCTCTTAACAACAACATTAACAACTTGATTTTTTACATGTTCATCTGTACATAAATTCTTCCAATTGGTTGTAAGAGTATATAAAAATGCTTCCTTCTTAAGGGTAGAATTTTTATGCTTCAAAGTACAACTTTTTTCACAAGCATAAATGTCCCATAGGAACTGAAAAATTGTATGATGAGTTGCACTTACCAAGTAGTGGGTAGCCCAAGAAGCTTGACTAAAATTTTGCATTCTTTCACTAAAAATCAGAATGGCGAGAACTGGAATCATCCACAAAATGACTAAAATTTCTTCAACCAAATCTACAAACGAAAGATCATTCTTATGTATGACTGAATTGACTTGTAGGATTGCACACACCTTGTTGAGATGGCTAGGAATGATGATAATAACTCTCCAACTTGCCCCAATGAGATTCGTTTGAAGAAATTCATTCTCCTTGAGTTTCCCTTCACACCAAGTGACTGAACTTCCTTCTCATACAATCTCGAACTGAAAATCACTCCCTATGATGACTGAAATTAATTCTATGACAATAAATACATGAAGACACTTTGTTTTACTTACTTTCCATTTCAAATGTACTATTGATTTGTCTTGTCCCATGTCTCAGAAACAAATCCTTATGCAAACATCTTCAATCTTGACCATATATGAGTTGACCCATGATGTGACATCAAATCTGAAATTGACATGAAGTAATTTACCAAATTTTTGAACCTCTTTCTTGCTGCGCCCTCTCCACATAGTGCCCTTCATCTCATTTTCTAAGTTATCACATTCATTATCATGCAAAGACATAGTATGGTGATGATAAAGGAAATCTTTGCTATCAAGACAATAAACTTGCTTACCCTTGATGGCTACCATATGAAGCTTATTACTCAGAAAATCAGCATTGTTAGTTTGGATAAAATGCAAAACATCACCTGGATCCCATACTTGAGGGTGCTCGTAGAAATGTCCTTGAACCACAAAATATTCTTGTCTTATTGTGTTAACCAAACCTTTCATTTTATCTCTTACATACTTCTCATGATGGAAACAAATCTAAAATGACAAAATATGCAACAATACATCAACCTTCT
Organism: Torreya grandis; assembly: GCA_037957365.1. Classification (NCBI taxonomy): domain Eukaryota; kingdom Viridiplantae; phylum Streptophyta; class Pinopsida; order Cupressales; family Taxaceae; genus Torreya; species Torreya grandis. Next base: position 5,278,871 of record JARHVA010000462.1, read on the forward strand.
TATACCTTGAACTGTCCTCATTAGATCTACCTTCATTGGTGGAGTTGAGAAGTTTTGTTAGAGGTTTGACACCCTCTTCATGCTCACCCTGAGCTGCTATTCTGGGAAGGACAACAAGCTGCATATGATCATCTCTACGTAGAATTGGTGCTTCAATCACCAAATTTGCCTCCACAACTTGTAGATCTTATTTTCCTTCTTTCATGATCCCATTTTCTATCACTTCACTATTTTGCAAGCAATCGTTAGAAGGTAAAGAAATATCTTCAATCACTAAAATATTTTTACCTTGGACTTGCATGGTAGATTCTTCTAGGAGTTGTTCTTCTTCCCTTTCTTGGATGTCTCTCCTTAGTGTCCCTTGATGTTGTTTCTTCTACCATCAATTTGAGCCTTGAGCTCACAACATTCACTGAAAGAAAGCTTGTTTTTTACCTCATCACTCATAAGACTATATTCTTCAATATTGGTGAGATTTTGGCTCTTCTTAGTTGGTTGTTCCACCTTTTCAATGGGCTCCTTTTGCAAAATTTTTGCATGAAACATATGCTTGGGTTTTGGAGAAACCCTTTCATTGGAAACCCTCTTATTTTTTGAACTGCCCTCTCCTTGAGGTGCCACGTTTTTCCCCATGGCTTTGAGAAATTGCACCATGGTGTCCTGGAGTTCCTTTGACCTTGAGCTAGATCCATTAAAACTTTTTCCAACTGATTTTGTTCTCCCATGTCTTCTTCATGTGCCATTTTATTTCTTCGTTTGCATCCACAAACCCTCAGGCTGACAGGATCAAGGCTCTGATACCACTGTAAGGTCCCTTTTTGTGCTGAAACCAAATAAAAAAATTATGTCGTAAATCCCAACTTAGACCCATAAATTATTAAAAAAATCAGAATTCTATAAAACAGAAATTTATTGCAATATTTTCTCATAAACTACAAATTGCCCAAAGACCTAGGCGACTAGGGTTTGGGGTTGATTTATGCCTCAAAAATGCTCAAAAAATTATGAAATGAAATCTGTAGATGGATAAAAATATTTCAAACACGATTCCACAATTAGATTTGCAAAAATCTTATTTTTTTAATTTTATATGACAAAAATACAATTGAAACTTATATATTTCACAATTTGCAAAATACCCATAATTTTTAAACCAATAATAGCTTGAATTGAAGATAAAAATGTGCTCTTTCAAATGAAACAATAATTAGAATTTTCCCTTGGGTGGAAGTCACCCAAATCTAAAACCCAAATATGAAATTGTGTAATCAAACCCTAGAAAAATAGAAATCCGCAAATGAACAAAAATTTTGCCCTTGGATCTTCTTTAAAGACCCTCTTCAAATCAGCAACAAATCAACTCAGCACACTTGCTATTTCTGAAGTGAAATCGCCTCTTCAAAATCTTCTTAGAACTCCAAGCACCTTGATTCAAAATTGGAACTTCAATAACTTGAAAATAAGATTGATTGACAAAAAGATGTCTTCCCAATATTTCAAATTTGCTTTTATAGCTCCTCCTAGGTGGGCGAACCACTTGTGGGGGTTATTTGGCAAAGATGGACCTCTTTTAGCCACTTGGGTCTTCTCCTTTAAGCTCAAAGTCATTAAGGACTTTTAATTGAGGGTCAAGTCCTTATTAGTGTGCCCTTTTTACATAAAGTTATTAAGGACTTTTAATTGAGGGTCAAGTCCTCATGAAAGTGTCCATTTACTTTATTATCTAATTTACTCCTCATAATATAGTAATTAAAATTACTTTAATAAATTAAAAATTAATAAGAAAATTGCCTTTTAATTTCAAATGATTAGAATCACTCTCTAGCAATGTCTTATTTATTAAAAATATTTCCCTTGCATCATCCCTTAGCCCACGACAAATAAAATAGGCTAAAGGTCTTCAAAAGGTTGATCAAAAATCAACTCCCTAGAAAAGGGGACCTTACATCTTACTAGTTTCTTCTCTTAAATCCTTGTTCGAGATAATTATCATGTCTAATCCTCCTTAACATAGAAATATTTATATCTTTTTTAGCATTTTGTGCACTAGAGGATTCTCATCTTTAAATACGAAGGTTTGGATAAAATCTTATTGGATCTGTGACTAAGTACATGTCTTTCTCTTGTGTTCTTGATTCATATACCAAGATTTTGGAAGTGGAATTTAAGATATGTACCCAATAGTGCAGATCATTTTTTTGTTCTTTCCTTATATCCAAGCGAGTGAACATGTACCTCTGGACATTGTCCTGCTTGGAACTTGGGCCACTTATCTATTAAGTGAGTTGAGATATATAACCTTGCTCACAACATTTTTAAAGCTATTTTCCAATCAAGATTATCTGATCGATGTACTACCCACCATGTAGCTACGATCCCTTTCAACACATGATTTAATGAACTAACTCACATTTCTACTTGTGGTACACGAATCTATAGTTTATCAATGAATCCTGGAAGGTCCTCTATCCTAAATTATAGTGGAATTTATCAGTCCATCATTAAAACCATTCTCATTGGCCTTACTCAAGATGGCCTCCAACGTAATTTGTCATATCCAATTCTAAATCTTTGTTAACTAAAAAGGTAGATGTTGATGGTATCCTACTTTTCATATTTGGCTCTATGTAGTCTTGATTAGTCACAACCAATCAATAATCTTGTCTATCTTTGAACGGGTGGGTGATTGCACCAATGGTGACTTGTATCCATTGTTGTTGCATGGTTGCAGTATCTACAAGATCTTTAAAATATGCCTCTACATATACTTTGGTCCATATGCAACCTGAGAAGTTTGTGAAATCTACGGGAACATCCACCCTTATTTTATTTCCTCCTTCAACCTCTTATCTAATTTATACCATCTTTTTAGAATGTCACCATATGGTTAATTGGGATCCTTTGGTATCACATATAGCCTTCTCTCTGCCTAGTTCATAAGAATTACAATTATAAAATCATCCAAAGTGAGCTTCTAACTAGTTTTCCAATGTATTTATATGCATGTGACTATCATAAGCCCATTTCTTACCAATTAACATAAGGTAATAATGTGTTTCATGGGTTTTCATATCTCAATTACCTCAAAATTTCCTCACAAATTTAATTCCCCTACTTTGATTTCAACATATTCCAGTCTTCCAATTGGTTCTACTGGTCCATATTTTGTGAGATTGAGTGTTAACGAGTCATAACTCAACACAAGTTTCTGAATGGCTTCCCATATTGAGTGAGCCATCATCCTACTTCTAAACTCAAATGTGACATTTGGTACTTACATCCCTCGAGTTCAATATCCATCCTAACATACATATCCCAAGGCTTCTTTGTTTTGACATACCAAATCATTTTGTTTTTTTTATCTTGCCCTTCCTCTTTGCTTTCTAGCATATTATGGAACATATTTATGATGTTCTATGATCTATCTTCATTTTACATAACATTTATAAATTTTTACAAATCTGCAAGGTTTGTAACCACACCTTGTTGGACGATTCACATCATTTAGCCATAGACTTGTGCTTCCATGTTTGCAGTATTGGTTGTGCTCACATCCTTTGTTTTGATTGTTCTTATCAACTCATCAAATTTTTTCATCAACATCTTTTCCCTTATAGGATCTAGATATTTGTTATCTTGTACTTTTCAGATTCTTAACTTTGCGAGCATCTCCAAGGGACCAAGTTCTTGTTTCTTGCATTGAATCCTTGTTACCACTTTTATGTACATAAGCTCCTTTGGTTGAGTGTTAACAATGTTCACATTTTGCACTTGTTTATCCTTCCATTGCTTCTCAAGCATCAGAAAATCCTCAATATTATGTTGACCCAAGATTAAATAATAAGCACAGTAAGTTTCCCTTGTGGATTGCTTAGGCAATTGTGTGCAATGTGATTCATCTCTCCACACATACAATAGACTATTGGTTGACATTGTTTCCTTTGTCCTTGTTTACAAGATTGGTACCCTCCTTGGTATCCCCCCTTGTCTTTGTAAAGGTATCCAATTCTACTATTAATTTTGATATCCCCAATATTGTCTCTATGGTGAGGGAGGTGCCCAATTCTATTGACAATGTGAAGATGGAAGGGCTCATCATTATTGGTGGTGAGGAGATGATGAAGTCAAACTTGGTTGATTATGAGGAGAAGGAAGTGCTCATCCTCCTTTTTGTATCACCACAGTATCTTGTGATGATTGATACTATTTTTGATGTGCAATGATTGCAAACACGTTTCTAGTGATATCCTCCTCTAAATCTCGTAGTGCCCTACAATTATTTTCATCATGATTAGTTGATCGACGAATAATGCATTCCTTGTTTTGAGGTTGTCACATTTAATGTTTCACTACATGACATTTAGATGTTGGGTGATCTCAAATGCGACATATCATTGTAGAAGTCCTTTCTTGTGAGTGGACACTCATTGTGATTGTGGCCAACCTGCCCACATTTTATACATCATATTGATATTTTATACTTTTCCCCTTCTTATAGTTCATTCATCATGTGTAGCATTAAATCTATCTTAACATATGTTTTTACACTTATTGACACACCATCCCTACAAAAATTAAATTTATGCAACCCTTACCACCATTGTAGTTTCTTTTACTTTGTTCAAAAATTGCATCTATGCTATCGCAAACTGCATCTTGTTTCATGACCCTTCCACAAACTAGGCTACAAATGTATGCATCTTAAACCCTACTATCAATCTACTCTTAATATCATTCAGGTCTAGTTTGGTTGTAACACTCTCGTAGGATAAATTCTAATGCTCAGCTAGTTAAATCCCCTTTGAGTTCACATTGTCTGGCCTCATCATATTTCATGCCTTTAACCTCTTACTTCATACCACATGGTATGAGGTATTGTTCCAAATCAATGAACCTGTCATATGGCTATAAAGTGAAAAATATCATGTAGGATACATCATAGATCTTGTGATAGGAATGCTAAATATTGGTTCATTCAATGTCATGGTTGTTAAACCACTACTATTAATGCAAGAGTATTTACACGGTCCATAGAATTAGTAAAGAGTTTTTCTGGTAAAAACTATGTATTATTTTTTGTCCGACGTTTCGGTTCATTCTCATTCCCTGATGATGGTTCATGGAGTATGAACTAAAACCTCGGACAAAAAACAACACATAGTTTTTAATAGAAAGACTCTTTACTAATTAAATCACTACTAGTTACAATATTTTCTCCTTGAGCTATTTGATTACTAGTGTTATCAACAACGAGTGACTATATGTTAGACTCTCCTCTTCCTCTTGCTAACCTTTGTTTGATCTAGTGAACCACTATCTATCTTATAAAATGTTGTTCCAAAATATTAGATTAATTGTTTCTAATAAATTATCTAATTGTGATGGCATGAGGGATGTGTTTCTTACAAGTGAATGGAACATCTCTGCATCCTAACTGAACATCTCTCCATAAAGCTCAATGTAAATGGGTTCATCTTCTTTTTCATAACAAAAGCCATAGAGAATAATCTACCTACTAAGAATATCACCACACTTCTCTATATCCTCAAAAATCTCTTTCTTCGATTATATGATCAATTTCCTATTTTGGGATGGTCTCTTTTTCACGGTTTCCTTTTGCAAGTTCTCTTTGTCCATCCTCTTCCCTTTGAGTCTTGGGTGCTTCCACTTCCATCAAAATTATGATACCTTCCAATCAATGTGATCTCCCTTTTACCCTTCTTCAAACATTCAAATTTAATAGGATTTTGTTTTCCCCATATCTTGCATTGCCTCAATTTTCATTGAATCCCAATGATCTTATTTTTGTTCTCCACTTTACTATTTTTTGTCTTCCACCTTCTCAATGGGATTCATCTTTAGTCCATTTACAATGGTTCACCTTTTCTTCATTCATCTCCCTTAAGTTCACATCCTCATGCCACCTAAGTGAACTACTCCATGTTGGCTGAAATCGACACCATAGCCTTTTCACCAATGTATAGAGCTTTTAGATGAATCTACATCTTATACCTCTAACAAAAAAAAAAATTAATATCAAAAGCAACATACCCTTGAGCAACAAATTAAGATATATGCATGTCGATAGTAGTTTCCACCCAATGATCAATTGCTCATATCCACTCAATATCTAGATGTCACAGTTTTTCTAGTTTATTTTTATTTTGCTCGAAGTCTCTATACTATAAGGTAAAACACATTAATGTTCCAATCTAGATAACCATGCAACTAGCAATTCATAAATTTCATACCATATCACTTTGTATATATCACCATAGATGTGTTTCATTACTGTTTCCTTCACATGGATCCCTACTACATAAGATTCTTCTCAAAAAATGAATTATATTTTTCTATAATCATCTTTATGCATTTCTCTGACCAGGGAATCATCTTAACATTTTTTTAGTCCTCGTAATATAACTAAATCTTTGACGTAATTTTTAGATTATGAATAAATATATGTTACAATTTATTTAATTTTTCCATTTTTAGAATATATATAGATTTTCACAACCTTTCTGTTAAGCACGAAATATACTGAGAGGGGGGCTGAATCAATATATTATATATCTTTTTTTTTTTACTTAATCTAATTTCTTTTATTTAACCACTTAATCACACATTCAAGATATGCAATAAAATTGAAACAATAATTTGCACCACCAAGAGAGAAAGAGAGAGACATCAGATTTTTAAGTGGAAACCCAAAGTGAGAAAAACCACGAAAAACAATCTCAAGTATATGAATGAGCACCAACTCAAAATACAAAGTTTGCAAGCACCAACTGGCAGGAACACCAACCCCTTTGTCGAGCACCAATACAACAACTATTTGTGAGCACCAGCCCACAGGAGCACCAACCCCTCTTGTGTATAAAACACAACTATCTCTCAATGTTGCTTACTCAACAAATGATAAAACTCTACAATTTCTCTTGCTTTTCTCTCTTTGAAAATAAATACAAACTATGCACTCTCTTGCTTATTACAAATGGCTTCGCAAGCGTTAATTTATATCTTTTCAAATGACCTTTGGCATTCACCCTTTGTGACCCTTCAATCTTCATGGAAAATGGCATCAAACTTGCATGACCCTTTATATCCTTGCATTTGAAAAGTCATATGATGACCCTTCATAAGCAAAAGCATCATTTCCTCTTTTGTCTTTATCTTGGTGACTTTTCGTATTCCTCAAAGTGTCCCTTCATGGAAAAATGTGCCATACCTCTTTTATCTTCACATGGTGACTCTTGAAATTCTTCATGAGAAAATGCATCCCATTCCTCTTTCGTTTGTTACCTCGTGACTCTTTGACTTCTCCATGGGCCCTCTTTTAACTTATATGCAACCAAAAATATATTCATTAATAATAAATAAATATTAACACATATTAGCCAAGATATGAATATCAAAAACACCATTAAATGTAATGGGGCTTTCATCACCAATAATGCTAGACCTTTGACATCAATGACAATATTTTTAACAATCTCCCCTTTTGTCATTGATGGCAACCTCAAACTGAAACTGCCACATCCTAAAACCTGTACATACTACCATCTAAAAAATATACAGTAACTCCCCCTTACTGTAGCAACCTGTACCTATTCTTTGTACCTATATCTACACTTATACCTATACCTGTTATTCTTCTCCTTTGATATCAATGGCAAAGGGCCTATCTAGAGTTAACACTTAGCTCCCCTTCAACTGATGTTGAACTTCAATGGTAGGAAGTAAAAAAAATTACTCCCAACTTCTCTCGTAGATACTCAAATGTGTCTTTTGGTAGTGCCTTTGTGAAAATATCTACAATCTGCTCTGTAGTACTGAAATAATCCATCTTAACATGTTGATCTGCAACCTACTCTTTCAAGAAATGATATGTAATGGAAATATATTTTGTTCTTGAATGCATCACTAGATTTTTCAAAATATTAATAGCACTTATGTTATCACAAAAAATAGAAATAGGTTCATCATACTTTACCTTGACATTTTCTAAAGTTTGTTTCATCCAAAGCACTTGAGTTAAACACAATATCATTGTAATATATTCAACTTCAGCTATAGAAAGTGATATTGAAATTTGCTTCTTGCTTAGCCATGATACTAAGCTATCACCAAGGAAGAAAGCTCTTCCACTTGTACTCTTTTTGTCATCCAAACACCCTACCCAATCTGAATATGTATAAGAAACCAAAGTGAAATCTTTCCCTGTGGGATACCACAATCAATAATCTAATGCCCCCTTGATATATTTGAATATTCTTTTTACCAACTGAACATGACTATCTTTTAGAGCTGACTGATATCTTACAACCACACCTACTGCATGCATGATGTCTGGCTTCGATGTTGTTAAATATAAAAGACTACCAATCATAGATCTATACAAATATTGATCTATAATATGTGAATCTTCATCCTTGCTCACTTTATTTCCTATACACATTGGTTTGTCAACTAGTGCACAATCCTCAAAACCAAATTGCTTCAACATTTTCTTGGCATATTTACTTTGAGATATGAAAATTCTTTTATCTGATTGAAATATTTGCAATCCTAAGCAAAATGATAATTCTCCAAACATAGACATCTCAAATTCTTTTTGCATATTATCAAAAAATTCTTTTGTCATCTTTTCAATATTTTCTCCAAAAATAATGTCATCAACATATACCACAACAATAAATTGATGCTAAACCTTATGTTTTGATGTCGAGATTACTATCAGCAAATCTTCTCTTAAAACCTTGATCCTGTAGGTACTTATCAAGTCTTGCATACCAAGCTCTAGGAGCTTGTTTCAATCCATACAATGCTTTCTTCAATCTGCATACATGGCTACTAATATTTGAGAGAATAAACCCCTTAGGCTGCTCAATGTAGACCTCTTCTTTTAGATTCCTGTTCAAGAAGGCAGATTTGACATCCATCTGAAACACTTAAAAAAATTTAAACATAGCACATGCAAGAAACATTCTAATAGCCTCTAACCTTGCCACTGGTGCAAAAGTTTTTTCAAAATCTATTCCCTCAAGCTGAGCATATCCTTTACATACTAATCTTTCTTTATTTTTTGGTCACTTCTTTATTTTCATTCAACTTATTTCTATAAACCTATTTTGTTCCTATCACATTGTGGTTTTTTGGTCTAGGCACTAATTCCCAAGTGTCATTATTTTATATTTGTTTTAATTATTCATCCATAGCCTTTATCCAATGCTTATTATGTCTAGCTTCTGAAAAAGTTCTAGGCTGAATTTTAGATAACAAAAAGAAATTTACTTGCTCAGATTCACTTACCATCATTCTTCTGATGCGAATTCCTTCTTTATGTCCCTGATGATGTCACTTTCATTATGATTTCTCTAAACATATTTGGATGGAGTTTTGGTGTCTTTTTTCTCCTTCTTCTCATGTTCATTTAATTCTTCAAAATCTTTATTTTCAATGATTTCAAGAATGTCTACTGGATCACTGATTCTTTGTATTCCATCTTCTTCTATCTTGACACTTGCACTTTTAACAATTTTTTTGGTTCTTTTGTTATAATATTTATAAGCTTTACTTTTTCAATAATAACCAAGAAATATACCTTCATCTACTCTGGATTCAAACTTACCAAATTTTTTATTAGTTCTCTTTATGAAGCATCTGTTATCAAAAACTCTGAAATAATCAAATGTTACTAGTTTGTCTTTTCATAGTTCATAAGAAGTCTTGTCACTATTGACTCTCAATAATGCTCTATTCTGAATATGTACTGATGTAGCAACCACCTCTCTCTAATATTTATCTATTATCTTAGATTCATTTAACATTGATCTCGTCATCTCCTAAATTATTCTATTTTTTCTGTTCAACTACTCCATTTTATTGTGGAGTTTTGGCTATTGAATAATGTCTCTTTATCCATGGTCTTCATAAAACTCAATAAATTGATATGATCTTAGACACTTAATCTTCAAACTAGTTTAATTTTCAACTAATGCTTTGAAATGTCTGAAAGTTTCTGATTTTTTCTTTAAAAATATCACCCAAGTCATACGTAAAAAATCATCAATAAGCAACATGAAATATTTTTCACCTTGAATACTTTGAGTTCTCATAGGTCCACATAGATCAGTGTGAACAAGTTCTAACATTTGAGTGGTTGAGTACTCTTTTGTTTTGAACCACCTTTTGGCTTGCTTTCCATGTTCGCAAGGTTCACAAAGTGTGTCGGATGGCTTTATAATCTTTGAAATATTTTTGACTACTTGCTTCTCACTGATGTTGACAAAATTGTCAAAATTTATGTACCCCATTCTCCTGTGCCATAGACAACTTTCTTCAATTTGACTTAGACAACATCTTTAACTTTTGATGTCTGATAGCATATACAAATTATTCCCTGTTCTCTAAGCATCTACAACCAACAAATCTGAATCTTTTCTTCTAATTTCACAACCTTCTGCATAAAACTTTAGTATGTGCCCCTGATCACATATTTGACTTACACTCAAAATATTATATTTAAGACTTTCTACATACCAAATATTTTCAATTTTAGTTATACCATTATCCAAATTTAGTGTACCTTTTCCAACAATTTTGGTAGTAGTATTGTCTCTAAATTTTACTATGCCACCATTGATGTTCTTCAAGGTTATTAACTTGCTCTTGTCTCCTATCATGTTCCTCGAACATCCACTGTCAATGAACCATAGCTTATCTTTATTTTTTGCATGCAAAGCTGTTTGTACCAACATAGATTTCTCAAATTATTTTTTTTACCATGAACCTGTCTGAACTTTCTTCTTGATAAATGGAGCCTTAAAAATTTGGTCCTTCTTGACTGACTCAAACACACTTCTAAAGTACCAGGCTGTGTCTGCATTTGTTGCACTTGTAACATATCATGGCCTCTTCATTAAAGCCTAATATAGGAGCAAAAGTGTTGTGACTTCTGCTTGACTCTGCATGACTTTTCTTCTCATTATTTTTGAAACTGTGAGCTCTTTTTGATATTCTAATTTCTTATGACCATATCCATTACAATAAAAATAGTAACCATAAAAATAAGACCTATTTGTGTATCTCTGACCTGATTGCTTTTGTAGCTCTGTTCCCTCCAACCTTCTTTGTTTGAGATGTCCTCTGTATTCTTAACTTCTTTTTTTTGTATTTTTTTTGTAAGAGCTTCAGCATAGCTCTTTCTTTTTTCCTTCTATGTGAAAGTAGTGAAAAGAGCTTCAGCATAGCTCTTTCTTTTTTCCTTGTCTGTGAAAGTAGTGAACTCTTTCTTTTTTTCAAATTCAATACATGTCTTATCTAACATTGATCTTTGATTTTCTAATATCTTATTTAACATATTAGTGTTATTCTCAAATTTTGAATCATTGACTGCTCTATTATTGATTGCTTTATTTTTTTTTTCAAGATCTACTTTTAAAGAAGCAATTTCAATAACATACCTTTCACATTCTTTACTTAATATTTTCAATTATGATGTTAGATCTTCTTCATTCTTCTTGGCTTCTTCAAAGTGTGCTTGTAGATCTTCAATTATTTCCTTTTACTCTTTTTTATTTTTCTCGATCTGTAGCTTTAACATTTGATTCTTCTTTTCAAGAGCTTTTAACTCTTCTAAGGCACAAATGAGTTCTCCTTCCAGATTCACTTCGGCTTCATCATGTTCTTCTTTTTGATCATCTGTAATTTTGCTTGTGAAGGCGTCTTCATGTATGGCCATGAATAGAATCTCTTCTTCTTTTGAGTCACTGACTCCACTATCTTTGATTGAGCTAGGATCTTTAAAATACAAACTCTTTTTCTCGAATCCCTTCTTGAATGTACCTTTGAAATTCTTCTTATATGTACACTTTCCTTCTTTATTATCATCATTACCCTTATTTGGGCATTTAGCTGTAAAATGTCAAATCTTTTCACAATTTAAATATTTAAAAGATAATTTTCTTTGATATTTATCTGTGCCTTTTTTTGGCTTGTGAATGAATAGAGCTCCGTTGTTATCTTCATCATTGCTATAACTATCACTTGATTCTTGAATCTTAGCCTTCTCTTTCTTTGATGTCTTGAAAGCAGCTTCTCTCTTTGAGGGTTTATCTTGTTCAATCTGTATCTCATATGTTGTAAGAATATTATGAAGCTCATCCATCTTTAGCTTGGCTAAATTCTTCATCTCTTTAATTGTCAAAACTTTTGCATCATATCTCAATGGTAGAGATCTCAAAACTTTTTGAACCACAGTTGATTCTTCTAAATTTTATCCAAGACCTTGAATCTGATTAACTATTTGATAAACCTGTAAAAGATAACTTGCTATATTTTCTTTCTCTTTCATCTTCAAACTCTCAAACTATCTTCTAAAAGTTTGAAGCTTAGCTTGTTGAATCTTGACCTCACATTTGTAAATATTCTCAATTTTTACCCAAGTTTCATGAGCAAATTTAAATTGCATAATTTTAACAAACTCTGATTCACATAAACCACATAATATAGCATTTAAAGCTTTAACATTATTTTCACTTGCCTTCTTTTATGTCAGAGTAGTTACAAGTGTCTGTGGCTCTTCATATTCTTCCACCACTGCTTACCATATGTCGAATCCAAGGGCCATCAAATAAGTCTTCATCCTTATGCTCCAAAAAATATAATTCATCCCATCAAACAAAGGTGCCTTATTTGTATAAAATCCTTCATGTGATTCAGCCATCGTGTTTTCTTGATCTACATTTAAGCTGTAAATTTTTTTCAAAAAGACCCTGCTCTGATACCAATTATTAAGCACAAAATATACTGAGAGGGAGGGTGAATCAATATATTATATATTTTTTTTTACTTAATCTGATTTCTTTTTTTAATCACTTAATCACACATTCAATATATGTAATAAAACTTAAACAATAATTTGCACCACATAAGAGAGAGAGAGAGACACTAGATTTTTACGTGGAAACCCAAAGTGGAAAAAACCACAGAGAACAATCTCAAGTATGTGAATGAGCACTAACTCAAAATACAAAGTTTGCAAACACCAACTTGTAGGAGCACCAACCCCTTTGCTGAGTACCAACACAACAACTATTTGTGAGCACCAACCCACAAGAGCACCAACCCCTCTTGTGTATAAAACACAACTATATCTCAATGTTGCTTACTCAATAAATGATAGAACTCTACAATATCTCCTATTTTTCTCTCTTTGAAAATAAATACAAACCATGCACTCTCTTGCTTATTACAAATGGCTTCTCAAGCCTTTATTTATACCTTTCCAAATGACCTTTGGCATTCACCCTTTGTGACCCTTCAATCCTCATAGAAAATGGCGTCAAACTTGCATGACCCCTCGTATTCTTGCATTTGAAAAGTCATATGGTGACCCTTCATAAGCAAAAACGTCATTTCTTCTTTTATCTTTATCTTGGTGACTTTTCATATTCTTTAAAGTGTCCCTTCATGGAAAAATATGCCATACCTCTTTTATCTTTACATGGTGACTCTTAGAATTCCTCAAGATGACTCTTCATGAGAAAATACGTCCCATTCTTTTGACTTATATGCAACCAAAAATATATTCATTCATAATAAATAAATATTAACACACATTAGCCAAGATATGAATATTAAAAACACCATTAAATGCAATGGGGCATTTATCACCAATAATGTTAGACCTTTGACATCAATGACAATATTTCCAACACTTTCTTGATGGTAATAAGTTAGGGTTTAATAACAATAGCAAAGTTATACTAAATTAATAATTGGTTCCCTTATTTACCATACTTTTATTGTACCTCTCTTAATATTTAATTTTACAATTACTTGATATCATAACATTTCATTGCTAACATTTTTAAATAGAAACATGAGTTTGCAATCCCATCATACTATTTTCTCTCATCCTAATGGTTCACAAAGTGATATATGAAACATTGATTTAAAAATTGTCACACACTTTATACAAATAATGTCTACATCTTACTTCATGGACTATTACTCTCTTAAATAAAACTATTGTTAATAGTAATCCATGTAAATCCTCGTCACAACATGTTACAATTGTAGTCTATTATATTTAATCTATTATTTACAAATAAATAAACACAAAAATTATATATTTAAAAAAAAACATCTTCTAAACCTAAATAATCAACAACTTTATTATAATAAAAAATTATGAAATTTCAAAGATGAACCCCAAATTATTTTGAGTAAAAATTTACATATTTAAAATTTCCCAATGACAAATATTTTTGTTATCTACATTTAACACATATTTCACACTCACATAATCACCCTTATATCAATTTTCATTTTAACATTATATATCACACCATAAATAAATGAAACTCTATAATGAAATTTCTATTTCAATTTAATATGTACCTGGGCTACTTTTTAATTATTTTAAATATAGAGACATTGTGGCTTTCACTCATAGGCCATCCAGGAAGATTTTACATTGGCACTGCATGCTTATATAAAAAAGTCTAGTTATCATGATAATTCAACACCATTGGAGGAAAAATAAATAAATCTTTGATAAGTCACTAATACTTTGAAGGAAACAAATCTTATTAAAAGAGGACTCTTTGCAAACATTAATATATCATAATTTATTGATGGCATTCACTATGTGTTTATATCCTCAGTCAAACTATGTGTATAATTTTTAGTTTTTCTTTCTATATTTAAGAACATATTTATTGATGGCACTTATACAAAGGTAATTTTTCTTTGCATGATTCACACATACATTAGAGATTGTGTCAAAAGCAATAGGGGTATAAAATTTTATATCCAAATTTTTCTTAATGATTTTGATACACATCCATATTAAAGAGTTAGGTAGAGATCTAAAATAGTCATTAAGTATTTATTAATTGTTAAATTATATTATTTTAAAATATATATAAATTTATTGGTTCAAATTAGATTTTATTAATATATTTTATTATTTTTCATTTTTTCATTTTTTTTTCCTTTTTATTTTATTTTAGTTGTTTTATAGTCGATCTCCTAAAAATGTTTCCATTATTTTTTAGTGTATAATAATGTAATGTGTATATTTTTAAGGGATTTAATGTTTTGGGTCTGTTAGAGAGCATCCATGATTTATATTTCCATTTTGTTTATTTTTTCTAATTTAATGTCAGTTTGCATACAAATATAGTCCTAATTTGAATTCAAAAAGCTTATAAATACATAAGTGCATTAGTGCATTTAGGATCTTAGAGAATTTAGTGAAAATATGAAAGAACATCTAGAATTTACTAGCACATCAATCTATTGAATATTTATAAGGATTTAGAGAACATTCATTATAGCACTAAAGTTATAGTAATGGCACATTACAACACATTAGTTTTTCCTACTCAGAGTGCATCATTGTATTTACTTGGTGTATTGTCTTCAATAATGCACATTAATGAGGGGCTTGATAAGTAATTACTGCTTAAAATCTATGTTGACCTTGAACATAGGCCCCAAAACAAATTAGTATATTTATCATTTGCAAGTTTAATTTTCCTATTATGTTTTGAAGAAGTGCAACTTTCTAATGATCAATATAAAGTTTTATAAAATTTCAAACAAAGTTTTTTAGCCTTAGCTCTAATAAACACAATCTTTAAAAAGTTTACTTCTACATGTCGTTTCCCACAAACATGTTGTATATGGTCTTGGAGCACTCATAAACGTGTTGCATAAGGTTCTAAGAAGAGTCTTTGTTCATTCTAAATTTTTTGTATTAAATTTAAATTACTATTTAAATTACTTTTGTATTATCAAATTTCAATGACTATTTTCTATTATCTATAAATGAAGATATTCCTATAAACCCTCTTTAATTATTTGTTATTCTAATTTTGAAATATTAAATCATTTTAATTTATTATTTTATAATTATTTAGACCTAATTAAATATATATGAATATATGTATTACTTTTTTAATTGAATCTTCTGTATTATATAAATATCAACACCACTACCCTTAAGTATTATATTTTCACATAAAACGTGTTTACCTATATTATAACATTATAATCTTTAAACTATAATTTATCGCTTTAGAGAATATTTAGATTTTAGCTTAAACTCCTAATCCTTAAAACAATTTTACATTTAAATATTATTAGTAATGCAGGTATCTATTGTAATCGGTTGAACCTAATAATTAGCATAGAGCAACATGCAACCAATGGAAGTTGAACACTTTTTTATTTTAATATTAGGTTTGAAATATTTGTATTTTAATAAATACAAAATAAAATGGTTTATTATATTTCTATTGGTTAATATAGGGTGACATGACTAATTTTCTAGGGGAAATTATTGTATCTTAGATTAATAAAAGAAAAAATAGTTGCATTGTACAATAAAATCAGAGCAATCAAAAAAATTAAACATGGATTATAGTCTATTTTCTTTAGCATGCAACATGTTTTTGTTTCTAAAAAATAAGATGAAATAAAGATGTGGGTCCCAGTGGCATCCATATGCAGCTCGATAGTTTATATCATTCCCTTGGACCGAGAGATGTGTTGCCTAGAGACATGGGGCATGTTCTTATAGGCCTTTGAAATTCATATATTCTTCATTCTGGACCGATCGAAGCCTTTAGTGGTAACCAATTCATACACATATTAGTCAACATGGTGCCTCTTCATTTGACCAGGTTCTCTCAGATACTAACATATATGATAGAACTAGGTGATTCACCACACTAACAACTAGAAACATGTCACCTCTTCATTTGATCCAACTCTCTTGGGGCCTAACATCTGTGATAGGTCTAGGGGACTAGGCACACTAAAAATTGGCAATGCAATGCCTCTTCATTCAGTCGAGTTCTCCCTAGCTCTGACATCTTTGTCAGGTCAGGGGACTGGTCACTCACAATTGATGATGTGGTGCCTCTTCATTGGGTTAGTCTTTCCCTAGCTCTAACATCTCTGTTAGGTTTGAAGTACTAACCACACTGACAACTGTAAATGTGGCACCTCTTTATTTAGTTGGGCTCTCCCTAGATTTGATATATTTGACAAGTTTGGGGGACTGACGACACTGACATCTATCGACCTAGTGCCTTTTCATTCAACCAGGCTCTTCTAGGCCCTAACTTCTCTAACAAGTTCGGGGGACTGGTCACGTTGACAACTAATGACCTAGTGCCTCTTCATTGAATCAGGATATCCCATGCTCTAACCTCTTTCACAGGTCTTGAGGACTGGCTAGACTGACAACTAGAAATATGGCACCTCTTCATTCAGCTAGGTTTTCATGGGCCCTAAAATCTTAGACAGGGTTAGGGGACTAGCCATGTTGACAACTGGAAACATGTCACTTCTTCATTCGATCGAGCTCTCCCAGGCTCTCATATTTTTGACAAGTATGTATTGTAATTAGTTAAATGTAATATTATTAGTGGTACCTACATGGCATCATGATAATGTTGATGCAAATAGATTCAACCAACTACACACAATGAAAGTTGAGTGGTTTTTGATTTTTTGGGTTTGAAAGATTTCGATGTGAACGTTAATCAAAATAATTACTCGCACAGGTGGTTACTTTTAAATTATTAATAAAAAATGTTTTTATTAATAGAAAAATTAAGACTATTTATTACATTTCGATATGAACATTAATTTGGGAATATGCAAAACTCTTGTATTGAAATATAGATTTTTGTATGGTAGGAAAAAAAACATAAGAACATTAGAAAAATAATTTACAATAATAATTTTTGGTACATAATAGTAGTAATCGAAATAATTACTCGCACATGCAGTTACGATTAAAGTATTAATAAAAAATGTTTGTATTAGCTATGAAAATTAACACTATTTATTAATTTAAAGTGTCATCATAGTGGTGTTAATACAAACATGAGCGGGTGGATTGATATTTAATAATGCATTGTTCTTTCATTTATTATTTTGTGTTACTTATGACTTTATATAAAAAAAGGGGAATCACTTTCAATGTGCAATAATCTTTTTTTTTTAAATTTGCAATGTTTATGAAGTTTCGATGGAACCAAGGTTCGAATTGAAAAGGTATGTCATAAATATGTTTTGGGTGTGACATTTGCTCATTGACATTTTCCTATGGATCAATCGATGGAAAAAAATGAATGTGTGTGTGTGTGTGTGTGTGAATTTTGGTTAATTATATATATATATATATATATATATATATATATATATATATATATATATATATAGTGTGTGTGTGTGTGTGTGTGTGTGTGTGTGTGTGTGTGTGTGTGTGAGAGAGAGAGAGAGAGAGAGAGAATGTTGGTTAATTATAGATTTTGAGATTAATATTATTAGGCTTTATATGCATTTAAATCCGCTCGCCTTAATTATTCTAATCCTGCTAATTTATCCTGTTTATCCTAATACTAGTCATTTCACTAATATCCCCCTTCAACATTTCCTCATTTACTAACCCTATTCTTCCCCACTACTTCATTAATTCTCTTAAATCTCCATTATCTTATCCTAACTCACTTATCCATTATTTAAAAAATTTAAATTCCCATGACCCACTTACCCACCTACTAAGCCCATTTCTAGGCTTTCCTACACCCCTAGTTCCTAATCACCCACATAATCCCTATCTAATCCCTTACCTAATCCTAATTAATCTTTTAAGAAGATTCTAGAATCTTCCAATTCTATAATCCTCTCTAACTTAGCCTTACCCATCTAGAAGCCTCTATTCTAGAGGCTTCCAAGATTTTTAAAATTTCTTAGAAAATCCCCAACCATTGATCCCAGTGGCCCAAAATTGAATTCTAGCCATTGATTCTTCTGTACATTCTCTATATAAACAAGCCATTTCTCCATGGCTAAGCTAACTAGAAATCAAGAAGAAATATACTAAGTCCATGCTAATCTAATATTTGAATCCATTATGAACATCCTTGATCATGCCAACATAATGTCAAAAATATGAGTCTAAGGTAATCTCAATCCAATCCTCTTATCTTTCATCCATTTGATCTTGGTTTGGAGCAATTAGCTTTCAGATTAGAGTGCTGGTTTGAATGATCCATTCATCTATTTTCATTTTATCCTAATGGATCTAGATCTTACTTAGGTAGTTTGATATTTTGGGTTTTTAAATACATAGTTTAATCCATGTGCTCAAAATTCTTATTACAAGTTTCAAATTATACATAAATATTTGTGAGCGTGGGTTGGTTTTTTTGTATCTTGTGTTTGTATTTATGTATGAGAGCATTTGATTTTGGGTGATTTAGTTTTTGGCTATGTTTGATTTTCGTCTATACTCTCTACGTTTGCTTAAAGATAGAAGATGACATTTTGCTATCGTATTTCAGGTGCTTGTCTATGGCAGGTTTTATGGCTTTTTTTCCTCACCAATCTTAGATGCAATCTCTTTGTGTAGTTCAAGACCCTATTATGATTTCAAAGGTAGTGTGGGTGTCATTTTTTTTGAGGGTCCTCACTGAGTTATCAAATTGGTTAGATAACTTTTAAGCAGTTTCAGGTTAGACTTTTCGTTAATTTGGTAATCAATGTTTGGAATTAGTTGCACTTTGTGTTTTTCTTGAGCTTAGGGAATGTTATGTTCTTATATTGAAGACCGTTCATTTGTACTCTATTTATTAGACTATAGGTATTCCCTTGCTATCTTCTTTAGAGTATCGGCTAGTTCTCATCCCTTTCTTAGACCTTGTGTTGGTTTGTTTTGAATTTGAGAGACTAGCATAGATGGCTTTAACACTTGTCAATTTTTGTTTAGGGCTACTAGTCATGGTGTTTTTGTTGATGAAACATATTTTGTAATATGTTTAAGAATATAATAAGTTATATATTGTGACAATCTAATTATAATAATATATTTAATATATGTGTTTTTGTGTGTGTGTGTGTGTGTGTAATGCAATAACATTTGTTTTGCATATATGATGCATTTATTGACCAATGTGTCAAATTGGTATAACTAGACTTATATTTTACTTTTGGTGTGATTGAAATTAGAAAAAATAATGCTAATTATATTAATTAAAAAAAATGCTTTGTATGGTTTATGTTCTTTTTTAAGTATTTTTGTGAATAGTTGATTGGGTTTTCGTCTGGAAGAAAAAAATAAAAAAAGGAAAAAGAAAAAGAGAGAGAATGAGAAAAATGTTTTTTTTTGCTTTTGTAGAAAAAATAAAGGGTTGTGATTGGTCCACTAAAATTAGAGTAATATAAAAAATTAAACATGGATTATAGTCTATTTTATCTACCATGTAATATGTTTGTGTTCCCAGAAAATGAGATGAAATAAAGACACGGGTCCTAGTGGCATTTGAATCTGGCTTGGTAGTCTATATCATTCCATTAGACCAGGGGATGTGTTGCCTAGGGACATGGGGCATGTTCTTATAGGCCTTCAAATTTCATCCATACTTCATTCTGAGTCGTTTGAGGCCTTAAATGATAGTCAATTCATCTGCATGTTAGTCAATGCGACATCTCTTTATTTAACTAGGTTCTCCTCGGCCCTAACATATATGACAGGTTTGGGGATGTGCCATGCTCACAATTGATGTGTTACCTCTTCATTTGGCCCAGTTTTACCAAGCACTGACATCTCTAATAGGTTTGAGGGGTTGGCCACATTGAGAACTGGGGAGGTGGTACCTCTTCATTCGATCAGGGTCTCCCTGGCTCTACCAACTTTGCCAGGTCTGGGAGATTGGCTTCATTGATAATAGGTGACATGGTGCCTCTTCATTTGGCTAGGATTTCCCCAGATTTGACATCTCTATCAGGTTTGGGGGACCAAGTACACTGATAAATATTGATGTGGCACCTTTATATTCAATCGAGCTCTCCCTAGCTTTGATATCTCTGACAGGTCTGGGGAACTCACTGCATTGATAGTTGATGATGTGGCATCTCTTCATTTAGGCAGGCTCTCTTGGGCCCTCACATAGCTGAGAGGTTGAGGGGATTAACGGCATTGGGGAGTGGGTGTGTTGTGATCAATATGACCATATTTTATCATCATGTAATTTCTTGTTTTCAGAGTTCTATTTTATTTTAAGACAAAGTACCATGAAATGTTTTTGATATTTTTTTAAGAGAATTAATTTTGTAAATTTTTGAAACATGTAGGATGAATCCTCATGGAAGACACTTGAGGATTTTACCAAGTTCTATAAAATCTCGAGTAAGTATCTTGTAACAATATACACATAATGGTTGTTGGCCACTTTTTTGATTCTACAATGATAATATAAATATCTTATCAGATAGTTTCTTTTTCCTGTGGCGAACAAAAACACTAGAAATTTTTTGTTGTTTTGAAGTTGGTATTTCATTTATGATAGTGTACCTTATTCTTTGTTGCAAGCCAAAAAAATAAAAAAAATAGGTTGAAAAGAAAAAAATAGTAAATAATCATGAAAAGGAAAACAATGGCCATTGAATTGAGTTGTTCAAAGAGAATCATTGATGTGGACACATATCAACGATAAAAAACACAAACATTTACAATTATTGATGATGCTTTGAAACATGAAAATATTTTTAGAATTGCATCATTCAATTATGTTTTTGGTGATTGCCTTTTTGATACATTTCAAGTGTTATTGCATTTTCATTACACATCAAAAATGCTACGAAAAGGGATCATTAACTATTTTATGGATTCTTTGAACAACTGGGATGCAGAAGCAAGATACTCATATGCAAACTAATTACATCTAGATATATTAAATAATTTGCATCAAATACATGATAAAAGCACATACTTTCGTCGAATGAGAGTTTTTGCAAATGAGCTTACAGATCAGGGTGAGACTTGTATTTAAGGTGACATATTTTGTATTTAGTGGTTATGCAAATGGTTGAAAAATTATGTTTCTATTTGGTCTGTGACCAAAAGAAAGAGGTATCTACATTTCAAAAAAGAAAACTTTGTTCCATTATATTCAATCTTATTTCATGACATAGACTCTACTTGTTGACATTTTGAACCATTGTTTTGTAAAAACATATGCATCCAGAGCATGATTTCCAATACAAAGTTATCAAATATTTGAAAAAATCTTTTTTTGTAATGGAATGCTATTTTTCATGATGTGGAAGCATATGGCATGTCCAAAATAAACACTTTCGGATCCAACTGTGGTGAAAACTTATTTGATTCTATTAGTTTGTGAACTGAACATGAGTTTGATGGTCATTCTCTTCATCGATATATAGCGCAATATTTTTTTAATGATATTATTGTGCTAAATAGCAATGTAATGACTTATTTAAAGCTTTGTGAATAGGAGTTATGAAAACAAGATCCTGAAAAGCTTTTTGACTAGAAAATATACATTGTAAATATTGGAATGCCATATCAAGAAAGCGGACTTGAAGGTAATGAATTTTGTTGTTCATGGCTTTCAAACATTCTACAAAAGTAATATTTGATTATGGTCAGCAAAAAATAAAAACATTTCAAAAATATTTTGAAATTACTATATTCCATAAAAAATGTATAACATTATATGTTTTGAGATAGATACATTTCATATTCATTACAATCCATTGCAAACAATTTGCATAGATCATATTCCATATGCAATACCAATGAATTTTTTGATAGGGTTATCAGATGACAATAGTTTCAAAGGTTTTGAAACAAGAACAATGTCTTTTCAGACTGCAAAATAATATGTAAGGGAACCTTCTATTAGAGAAATGTTGAAGGCTACAAATAGGCATCATAATTCTCTATGTTGTTTGAAAAAAACCATACATGGGCAAAAAAATAAAAACTATGTAACAAAAACATATAATAAAAACACTGAAAAAATAACTTAAATAAAAGCAGAAAATCATTGCAATTGGTGAAAGTAATGATACACTATCACAAAAATCAATACTTGGGATCCACACAACATGATCAACAAAGTATTAGAATAATAAATAACTATCTAAAATCAATCAAAGACACACCCAATCATTTTTGTGTAGTTTGTGAACAATTACATTTCAAAAAAGATATCATTCTAGTTGCCATTGACATTGTCAAATCATTTGATTGTAATTTTTCACATTCAACATTAAAAAAACTTGCATTGAGGAAAAACATATGCAAGCAATGCAAGAGATCTCTTTAAAATGGAAAAGTGCCAACATTTGTTGTTCCTTTTAACATTAGGAGAAATAAAAAATGTTATTGTGAAGAAATTAACTTTTTTAAAGGAAAGATTGATTGCTTCGTGAATGCCATTTGCACAGGTGTGATAGCTTGGCTATAAATGTTCACAATATGGCCTCATAAGAACAATTATAAATGTCCCGATCTACTTTGATCGGGTCCAAAAATAATTACCTAGAGAAATGAATGGCATAGAAACAATTGTAACAAAGATAAAAACATATGCTGGAATACAAAAATGTGTATTTAATAGAAAATATGAGGCCTTCATACGTGATGAAAGCATTGTCTCAACTTTGTCAAGAATCATTGTATAAGCAAAAAAACATTACTATTGATATGGGTTGGCAAAGTATCTTTGAAAAAATAAGATAAAACAATGTTGTCAAGGTTGTGCTTGTTGAGCAAAAGACATCTGATACATAGTAAAATGAATCAAAACCTATTACTAAATCTTTGGCACATGCTTTTGTTGATGCACAGTCGATACATGATCTCCAAGATCAAATCATTGAAATCGCCCCATTGGGTATATTTGAAGATAAATTCTTGAAGGAGATGAGCTTCCCAATTTTATTTTATGGTTTTAGTCATCCTAAAGATATGATAGATAGGATGACATCCCAAAAATTAGCAAAATGATATCTTTTGCATAAAGAAAATGACATTGCGACATACATAACTAACATATTTTTCAAAGTTATTAAAACTATTATATACCAAGTATCATCTTGTGCTTGGATATGCATATATAAAGGCGAATTAAAAGACAAAAAACTTTATGTCAAGGATGTTCAAAATTGAGATAGTATACAAAAAATTCCTAAAATCACCCATAGCTTATAGGGATTTCAAAAATATTTGAACATCACCTAGCTATTTTGAAACTTAAAAAAAAAAATTGAATTTATTAGGCAATTGGGCCCGCCAACATTTTTTGCAACTATAACAAGTGATGAACATTGTTGGGAGCCTTTGTGCCATGCATTGTAAAAATTGACTCCGGTAACAAATAATAAACATAAATAAATAATTGAAGAAGACAATATTGATACAATGATAAGAAAAACCCCTTTTCTTTGTAGTCATTACTTTAACCATAGATCCAATGCATTAATTTTTTTTTTTGTAAAATTAAAAATTATTTGGAAATGTTTTGGTTTCTTTTTTCTGACTGAGTTTCAAAATAGAGGAAATGAGCATTTGTGTTTCATGCTCTGGGTACATGATGCACCTATATATGGAGATTTTTGTAATACTAAAATTGAAGATTTTGTAGATAGATACATATCTTATGATTTGGCATTGCTTAATGGTGATTTGGATAAAATGCAAACACATCATCATATAATCACATGCAAAAAGCATAGAAATTCACATTGTAGATTTAATTTTCCACTGCCTCCAATGCACAAAATGAGAATTTAAGAGCCATTGGATGAAACCAATGAGCTATGTACAGAGAATGCCACAATATGTTTTTCTCAATTTCAGCAAAAAATTTATAGCAAAGACACAACATTCCATATGTGTTTTCAAGAAGCAAACTTGTCTAAAACATAATATATACTCTCATTATGATCTTGTATTTCACAGCTGATTATAATACTAAAAAGACATCCATCTGATACTTTAGTAAATGAATTTACAAAAAAACTCTCGGCATTATGGTATGCTAACATAGATACATAATTCATTCTTGATGCATATGTTGTTGCAACATATTGTTGTTTTTATATGACAAAATGTGATCGTACACTAACAAATGCATTTACAAAAAGTGCAAGCTAAAACTATCCATAACAATGACAATAAATTACAAGACAAAAAAATTGGGGAAACAATCTTGCAACATCAACAAATGTCTAGTCAGCAAGCCATTCACATTGTATTATTATTACCTTTACATCATAGTTCAAGGAAAATAATTTTCATAAACATATCGTCATATGAAAAAATAACTTACATTTTGAAAACTTCAAAGCTATTAGCATGATAGCATGACACTTTATAGGATGTAATATGTGCTTTTTCTATAGAAAAATATGTTGCAAAACCCACACAGTGTGAACATATATGCTTGGATAAATTTATTGCATATTACCTGAGTAAATGTGCAAATAACAAGAAATGTAAAAAATCATGCATCATATGACATGTCAGATACAATGACATGTCAGATACAATATCCATATGGATCTTGAAAACTATTATAGAGAAAAGATGATGTTATTTATACCTTATCATGACAATGAAGACATGTTGAAGAAAAACTTCAACATGTAGAGTGATGCATATCTTGATCATAAAAATAAGTAATGAAGATTGAGAGCATGTTTATTTCAAAGTTGATAACAAAGTGGGGTAACATTGACATTACTACAAATAATATAGATATTGTTTCTTATTCATTGTTTGTTATTGTTGAGGACAGAAAGAGCGATCTAATCAAGAATAATTTTCATGCATATGACATAGCCTTTAATTTGAAATGCATAAAAAATCATAAATTAGTCAACGCTCAACATTTAAAAAAGTTTGAGATAGTCAAACATCTTTTTTGATGGGCAGAGAAAAATACTTGAACTTGTAGAAGCAACTGAATAGAGAACAAGAAGTGATTTTGAAGGACATTGTAATCAGAAAAATGATAGAGCCAAACAATCCAATCTATTTGTTCTTAATAGGAGGATCAGATATAGGAAAAACATTTACCATGAAAGTGATATATGAAACTTTTACGTGCATCTACAACAAATAATTTGAAAGTGATCTTTTAAAAATTAAAGGCCTGATTATTGCATACAGTGGTAAAATGACATATAATGCAAATGGCTTGATTGCACATTCTATTTTTTAACTTCTATATACATCTACCCAGATGTTGTCAATAGATTCAAACACTTTAGATACATTGAGCAAACGCTATCAACAATTGTGTATGTTATTTATTGATAAAATATCTTTACTAGGAATTCAAATACTTTACAATATTGACAAAAGAATTTGACAGATAATGCGTACACCCATAAATCCATTTGAAAGATTGATGTTATATTTGTTGGTGATTTTTACCAAACAGAGCCTATTTGAGATAGATGGGGTTTTCAAGAGCCAGCATTGAATGGAGAAACAACTTCATACACTTTTTGGCTAGACAATGTAAAATGCTTTCAGCTTCAACAAGTCATTCATCAAAGTGATATTCAATTTGTTTTCATCCTGAACTGAATTAGAATTGTCAACAAACAATATCAAACATTGAATACTTGAATAATATATGCTATAGATATCCTTTTTATGAACTAAAATTTTCATTCTTGTTTCACAAGAATGATGTTGTTAAAAAACATAATGCAAAAATGCTTGCACTTATCAATGGACAGACTTATACATTGAATGTTGTTGACAAAAAGATTAATTTATCTGATGAAATCATTACAAATAATGAAAAGAATTACTTGCTTGATACAATTATTTTGAAACTAAACATTTTGGTGGAATTGATTGGTGGAAACTATGATATACAAGATGGATTGGTGAATGGTGCTAATGGAATTATCAAGCATTATACACCTAGACAAGTAGACATAGTTTGAATACAACTCAATGACATTAAAATTAGAGCATTGCAATGCAAAAAATGCATAGATTTTACAATGATCAGATTACCAAAAATTAGACTCCAATAACAAGAATATGAAGGAAAATTTACATTAAAAAAACTATGGCCACCATACTTGAACGGTTTTCAATACAAACAACATGTACTCAAACAATACATAGATCATAAGGAATTATAATGGAAGCATTGGTGTTTGATCATGTTGGTGTCAAGCAACATGGAATTGTCTATACTACACTTTTATGGGTAACAAATATTAAATCATTGTATCTTGTGAATAAATTAGAATCTGACAACTTTATGATGTGCAATAAAGTAAATGATAAGATGCAAAGACTAGAAATTTCTGCATAATGGCTACCTCTTTTTGTAAATGTTTTTGAAACATGTAATAGCCTCACTATTTTCTCATTGAATACACAAAGTTTATGATTACATATAGAATGCATTACACATGATTAAGAATTTATGGATGCAAACATTTTATGTTTCCAAGAAATAATAACTATGCAAATAGAAAATGCTTTAGTTCTTACATAAAATTTCGATTGTCACCTGTCAATGGATATTCATGAGATGATGTCATGCTTTAAAAAATGTTGTATTAAGAAACAACAAAGTATTTGCTACACCAAACATGGATACTATGACACATGATATATCATATTTAGATATATCGATATAGATAATAAATATTTATTTGGTACCGAAAGCGGTAAGATATTATGTATTGGTATTTATAGAAATAACAACTACTAGATTGGCACCTGAAACCAATATCATATTTTCTAGTGACTTCAATATTGACATGCTTAAGCTAACAATATCTAGACAACAAATTTTAAAAATATTGCATAGAAATGGTTATTCTTTGATATCAAATATGCCAACAATAGATACAGGTACTTTAATAAATCATTTTTGGATAAATCTAAATATCCAGAATACTTGATTTAGTGTTTGTGATATGTATTAGACAAACCATCATACAGGTTGCCTTCAACTTTTTATTTGACAAAACAACAATAGTGACTTTGAAAGACACAAAAAATTATTGTCTACCTTATGCAATGCCATTGGCATATGCCAAGTATAAATGGAAAATGAAATTTGTGACTATTGCTAATCAATAAAAAATTAAAGCAAAAAAGGTAAAAGAAAATATCCGAACAAAAATAGTATTGTATGCCACTTGTATTATGCATTGTGTCGATTGTCTTTGCATTTGTATGAAATCATAAACTGTTTGTGCAATCAAAAAAGCTTGAAAAAAATTGGATATAGATCCAAGCATGTGCTTTATTTAATAAACAGAAATTGCATGATAAAACATGATACAATGGTAATACTTTGTTTCCATACATCACGAGTTATTATTTTTGGATGCTCGCTATTTTTTCTTGTTGTTTATCAATTAGCAATGTCACATATAGAAGATCTAAAAGCTTTTGTTATAATTTATAAGTAAAACTATACATGTAAATAGAGAAATACACAGAGCATTAGACAAAACATATCGTTTATATTATGCATTATTATTTTTTATTCTTTTTTTTCCATCTTGGAATCGAAAAGATGCTTATGAAAGTTTAAAAAAAAAGTTTCTTGGAAGGTGGATATGGATCTAGCCAAATACACTAAGCAATATTTAAAAATAGGAAAAATGAAAGAGACAAAATGGTAATATTTTATTTTTAGTTGTGGTAACCTAGTTTTTTTGCCTACTGATAATTTCTTTTTGTTCCATTTTTTCTTTTTAACAATTTTAAAATCTAGGATCATGATAATGTTATTGTACCACAAACAAAAAATTGGATATGAGAGCGGAAGAAAATGTCAACTAGCAAACAGAGGTGAACCAAGTAAATATCAGACAATAAACAAAATCAGAGCAATAAAGTATAGACCTAGAAATAGAAACAAAGTAATAGAGACCATAAAAATAGTATTTTTTCTATTTGCACGGCTTGTTGTGGGGCCCTAACATCCATAACAAGTAGTATGTTATTTTTTTTCATGCAACTTGTGATTTGCTTTTAATTTTTTAACTGAAATAAAGAAAAAAAATTCATTATATAATAATATAATATATTTGTATTCATGGCTTCAATTTCAAAACTGTTGTTGCAATGCAAATGTAGGGCAAAACATACTAATTTCAATCATTGACCTCTCAACAAAAAAAATAGAAATGTTTTTGAAGTTAATGTATTGGTTGTCTATGGTTCTGGTTTCATAAATAATCTAAATCCGCCATCAAAGGCAAAAATAGTGCATGCAAACCTTGTTGACAAATTTGGTCAATTGACAATAATTGTCAATATAAACAAAAAATTGATTGACAAGTTCTTGTCCCAGTTTTCGACTGACAATAGTCTCTACATCTTAGAATTTGTGATAAAAACTAAAAGTCAATATGAAAGAGGTGATGTTGAGTGTTGGACACAAAATTAACTATGGAAAACATTACAATTGTATGCAAGGAGCACAAACTCACTCTAGATATCACAATACATGATCTTGTGCAATTAGATAATACATATACAGTAGGTTCATTGATTGCTAAATAGTCAGGTATCAAAAACATTACAATCAATATGAGCTCTGTCTCAAAGATGACAAAATTGAAGAAGACATGGTAACTGTACTTGTTAGTGCTAGAAGATTATATTTCTTATTTTTTCATCTTTTGAAAGGTTACTTGCTTTGAGATAACATATACATATCCAATTTCTTTTCTAAAATATTTACATTAAATTAAATTATATCTTTGCAGCTTGTCATAAATGACAATTACAAACATGTATATTCTCGTGTTCAAGAAATATTGTCAACAATGACCACACCAATAATGTTGTTCAAGAACATTGTCAGGAACAATATCAAAGACACCCCTTTACTTCATGCAAGGCAGTCCATATTTTTGGATATGTTAAATGATAAGTATACAAAAACTCATTTGAAAACTTTAGCCAAAAATAATGTTGAGGCTAGTATCTATCTCTAACTCATTGCTTTTAGTGAGAAGGAAAAAATGGTTAGAAATGAACAATATAATTTTAATAGTTTGAAAATATGACAATTTCTATTTTTGATTAGAAGGTTAAAGGCCTCTTTAAATAAAAAATATATTTATGCATTGCCTTTCTAGCCATTCTACAACCATTGCAGTCTCATGATCATGGATGACACGCCTTCAACAAATGATCATGCATATTGCATAAATTGTCAACATAATCAAATGTATTCATACTAACATTCATTTCAATGCATTTTACAGACATAAAATGGACAAATAGATTGCATTTGAATCAAACACTCTTGAAAAAAAAAAATCTCAAAACTCATTAAAATCTCTTTTGATCAATACATACAAGATATATCATTTGTCACATTTTTGCTACGATGATTTCAACTACATCGCAGCTTCACACTTGTTGCAGACAATGTCATCAAATCTATTAGCAAGTACTTATTGCTTCTTATGTTTTGTAATTTTTTTTTTAAATTGCTTTTATGAAAAAATAAAAAAATCCAGCATAGACAAAAATAATAATGCAATAGGTTTAGTACTCAAATTGATTGCAATCTATAATTTTTTTATAGTCAAGCAATACATTCATTGTTATATGTGTGTAGTGTTTCTTTTATTTTCTTTACTTTTTTTGTTTGGTGATGCTAATAGAAATTGATGCTCTCATTACTTTTTCATTTCTTTGCAGGGCACTGAGCAACTGAGTATATAGAACATCATGCATATACATTGTAGACTATAGGATACATGTTTGAGGGCACAATCTAAGTAAAAATAATTATAATATTGAAAGTTAAAAGAAAAACAAATTTATAGATATTTTTTTACATTTGGATTGATCTTTGGTCTATAAATTTTATCATTACCAGTCATGGTTTACAAAGCTATCCATAGTACTTACTAGCCACACATGCATGATATCTGAAATAGAACTTATATTCAATATATCTATTTCCATTAGCTTTGCAAATCTATTCATGTGCTTTCTCTGCAACTAAATGTCATATACCACTACGTAGTTTTTTCTACGATTTTATGCATGTTTTATTTTTTTATTACTTTATTTTATTTTTTCCTTGAAACATGCAATGCAACTTGAGAAAAACTATTGTTATGTATTATATGTTTTTGTTTTGCAATCAATGAATGCTCAAAAAACTTATTCATTTATTTGAATTTGCACTATTATAAAAGTTTTAATAATGTGAAAAATATTTGATCCATAATCATGAACCTCTTTTTGCTTTGAGTATATTTTGATTCAATATATGTGAGGATCTTGATATTTTTTTGTTGACCTTAAATAGATGCTATATTCGAGAGACTTTGTTTACTACGATTGACTATTACTTTGTTTCTCATTTGTTAGATAGTTTTTCTTGTGCTTGATTCGACTATTGATAAACTTCAGATAACATGCATATGATACATTGATTTTTTTTGGTAGTTGGATTTGAAATTTACTTGGAAACAAGAAATGGCATCTGATTCTGAAAATTAAAAAAAAAAAGGATATATATGGATGCTCTAAAGATTATTATCTAGAATAGAGGACTTACTAAATTGAAACAATCCAATATAAAGACTAAGATTGACTACATCAAAGAAATGAATTTACGATTTCATGAACAAGAAAAAATGAGCATGAGAGACTTTGGTATAGACCAATTTGTTTGTCAAAAGAATATGCTAACAAATATCTGCTTCCATGTCAAAAGCTTTAATTTATGCATTTTTCTATGTTAACGTCACATACAAAGATGTTTAAGATCAATAACAAACATCTAATTAATGATATCATTTACAATACAATAGTAAATACTTAGTAATTTCATTTTGTGACCAGCAACAAAGGAAAGAGAGAAAAAGTATTAACAAAAAAAAAGAAAAAAAAATTGGGCAAAAGCAAATGCTAAGCATTTTTAAATTTCTTTACAACCATGTATATTGTAACTCACAAAAAGAACTTGTAAATATCTTGAAATAATGTAGAGATAGCTAAGACAAATAGAAACAGTTATGAATTAGAATATAGATATCAGGAAAAAATTTATATTGATCTTAATGTAGCATATTCATTTTTGTTATCATAACACACATGCATCTGAGTGATTGCATAAATGAGCTTGTATTAAATAAAGATATTTAATTAGTTTTTGAAATATGTTGTTATTTTTGTTCCTCTATCAAAAGCTTTAATTTATGCATTTTCTATGTTAATGTCACATATAGAGATGTTTAAAATCAATAAAAAATATCTAATTACTGTTATCATTAACAATATAGTAGCAAATACTTAGTAACTTCATTTTGTGTCCAACAACAAAAGAAAAAAATGGGCAAAAGCAAATTCTAAGAATTTTTTACTTTCTTTAGAATTGTGTATATTGTAAATTAAGGAAAAAATATACTTGGGAATGCCTTGACATAATATAGAGATAGCTGAGACAGTTCAAAACACTATTGAATTAGCATATAGCTATCAGGCAAAAAAAATTATATCGATCTCAATGTAGCATATTCCTTCTTGTTATCCTAACACATGCATTTGAGTCATTGCATAAAGGAGTTTGTATTAAAATAGCTATTTCTATTAGTTTTAGAAATATATTGGAATGTTTTGTTCCCAAGTAAATATCATATACACTTACATTGATTTTTTGTTCTGTTATATCATTTTTTTATTGCTTGATCTTTTTTTTTTTTTAGCTTGGCCTATGTTATGGACCTTGATCGAAACTAATATTCTCAATCCTTTGCTTTTATTAAAATTTTCAAATATCCTATGCCTAGATTATTATTTTTATTTCTTCCTCCATTGCCTCAATGTAATATGTTTATGCTATATTGTAATGTGCAATGCATCATTTTAAAATTGTAACACTCTTTTCCCAACAAGTGATACTTTTCAGATTGCTTGAGCATTTTATTTAAATTTATTAAGGTGATGTGTCTCAATTTGTTCTGGAGCAGAGTTTTAAGACTAAGAAAAACATTGAATGCATAATCATGCAACTGTTTATGCTTTGATTATGTTTTGATTCTTTGTTTTTATTGATCCCAACATTTTTTGGTTAAGCTTAGGCTATATTTAAAAATCTTAATTTGTATGATTGACTATAATTTTGTGATGCAATACCAATATGAGTCGATAAATCTTGTTTGTGCCAATAAACTAGCTAAATCATTATTTGAAATTTATGTGGAACATGTGTTGTCATCTATGATAGGTTTGAGGGACTAGTCACATTGATAATTGGGGACCTGTGCCTCTTCATTCAACCCAAATATCCTAGGCTCTGACCTCTCTGATAGCTTCGGGGGACTAGCCAAACTGACAACATGGTGCCTCTTCATTTGGCCATTTTCTCCCAACCCCTAAAATTTGTGACAGGTCTGGGGGACTACGTACACTAATAACTGGTGACATGATGTATTTTCATTTTCTTATGCCCTCCTTGGATTTCACATATCTAATAGATATCTGGGACTAGACACAGTAACAACTTATAATGTGGTGCCTCTTTATTCGATTGGGCTCTCCTTGACTTTGACATTTTTGATAGGTCTAGGGGCTCCTCACACTCACAACTAGCCACATGGTACCTCTTTATTTGGCTAGGTTTTCCTAAGCCATGACATCTCTTACAGGTCGAGGGAACTCCCTGCATTGACAACTGCTAACCTGGTTCTTCTTCATTCAATTAGGCTCTGTCGAGCCCTGTCATCTCTAACAGGTTTAGGGTGCTGCCCATGCTGACAATTGATGACCTGGAACCTCTTCATTTAATTGGGATCTCTCAGTCTCAAACCGCTCTAATAGGGTTGGGGGATTGGGCACACTAACAATTGGTGACCTGGTACCTCTTCATTCAATTGGGCTCTTCTAGGCTCAAACCTCTCTGACAGGTCTGAGCGACTGAAATACTGAAAACTCACGACATGGTGCCTCTTCATTTGACCCGACTCTGTAAAATTCATAAAATGAAAAAGTAAAAAAAATAAAGTGATTCATTAAAACATACTTGTTAGATACAAAGATCTTAATTTACCATCGAGGACAATGGGTATGTTGCTTCAGGACATGAATTAGACTTTGGGAGATTTAAGTGAAATTTGACCTATAATATTAGCAACATGATTTATAAAAATAACAAACATTCTTTAGTTGTAAAGGAAAATAAAATGAGCCTGTCACTAATTGATGAAATCAAGGTGACACATATTCAAAATATTTAACCCTCATTCCTTGACTAATGAAAATCTAATTGCTCAATAAATCAAAGCCAAAGAACAATCAAAATAATTGTCATGAACAAAAGTTTTAGAGACTATTTAGAATTGTTCTAAGGTCAGGATCTTTACTAAAACTATTAATATTTTGTCATAAATTTTATTTTCCAAAATAAATTTTATTGTTTCAAAGGACTTGATCAATTCTACACCAGGACTCCTGCCATTGCATGTAGATTTCGTGTTGCTTTTGGACCCGTTTGAAATGCCTATCAACACTTCATTGATTTTCTTCAAAATATCCAAAAAAAATAATGACATAATCAAACCTCAAGGCCAAGTCATTGACAAGATAATTCTAGATGACATAATACATTCACTCTGCTACTTCGTATGAGGACACATGCTCAAATCTTGTGATCTCATTCTCACTAAGTATATTATCCTACCTTTATATATTTGCACTGTCAATAGGTAATTATTATGATGACATGTGTCATCATACCAAATATGTTATTTCCCATAACTGTCATGATTATGAATTTTTCTCTACATTTTCTATGTGGCTAGGATAATGACACTTGTCATTAAGCCCTTGCACTGCTTACGTGTAAATGTTGTGCTCCTTTATTTTCATGTAAGGAACTCAGATGAGCCAGATGATGATGTATGTCATCATTCTATCCTTCCCCTTGAATGAAAGTGTCATGCTTTTAGATTTTGCTATATGCTCTTTGAGTGAGCCGAATGATGACACTTGTCACTATTATAGTTTTTTTGATTGGCTAGAGTTGTGATGCTCTTTGCTTGTGCTATACAGAATCGGCATCATCAAGATGATGACACATGTGATCATCTCAGTGTTCTAGTTTTTTAAAAATGATCTTTTCTAGGCTTTTCCTGTGTAGTTTCTAGCTTGTCAAGATCATGAAATGTGTCATCATCCCATGCTCTACTTACCTGAAACTATCATGTTGCTCACTTTCAATACGAGCACTTTGACATAGTGAAATCATGATGCATGCCATCATCCTAGAGCTCTACTTGGCCTCATCATAATAAACAATAAAAAACATGGGCATCCGAAACTATGACAAAATCTTATTACTATCAAAGCAACTATTCTTATCCAAAAACATAGACATAGCAATGATTTGAAAATCCTATCATTTTTAAGCACATGAATACAATAGATACTATTGTTCACTCCAATCTGCTCCTTATCACCAAATGCCCATGAGATTAAGTGTTCTTTAAAAAGGGGGAGGTGAAGAAACTATGGATTTTTGTCCTCCATTTTAAGACTGATCTGGGATCAGGTCAAGGCATGGCTATGGGTATTGGACTCCACAAATGGAGTCTACATGATTAGTATCCAAGATATGTAATATTACCACTAGAAGTTCAATACAATACATTTAACATGATTTAAATTCAGCTATGAATGCTTTGAGTGTTAGGTTTGTTATTTATAAACACAAGGAGAAAAGCGGATTCTATAACCACTAAATAAACACAAAATAGAGGGAAGGTAAGGCAAAAAAGGATGCCTCCATGTCTAAAATGAGATCAATGCAATGGTCATTGAACTAAGTGGTTGTGCCATAGTTATACCACTATAGATTGAGTTTTACTAGAGTTCTACTTCCAAAACATACAATGGGAAGAGTCTGAGTGAAATAAGAGTATGCATTCAATATGAATTCATACCAGAGATTAGTACTAGAGGTTTATTATCAAGAACACTTAAACAACATATGAAAACTTGCAGCTAAGCACACAAATGATCAATACTTACCAAAAGAGAATGAAAGATCTCACAAAAAGAATATAATAACTAAGCACATCATAATCAAGACATCCATAAAATGACAGTGTTAATTCAATTAATCATAGCATTGTTGATATCTTAAACATGAAAATGAAAGAAAATTGAATACAAAAAGACCCTTTTGTAGAAACAAAACTTGTATTTATTAAAAAAATGAAAAACTGCTACAATAATTGATGTGGGTTGTTGTTATAGTCTGGAGTGTAGAGGGAAATAGAGGTGAAATCTTGGAAATAATCTAAGATCACTTTTGAACAATTTTTGGTTGACCTTATAATACAATATGGGTCTATAAATAGATAAGGATTGGGGCTCACCTTCAAAAAGCATGAGAATCCCATCATGGGCAATGATGACCATGCATTGTAGTTACAACCATATTTCAAAAAATGGACCAAAATAAATCCTAAAATACCTACAAAAAATCTGTGGGGACCACCTATAAACATGCAGAAGTGGTTAAGAGATGTGAACTCCCAATTTCTTGGATTGAGCACTCCCATATTCTAGCATGGTTGCTACGAGATCAAACTCCTTGTCCAGCTTGGCCAAGTTCATTGGAGGCTCCCTAAAGATTACCTCTGCCTGAGTTACCAGTCTCTAGGAGACTTGGAAAGATGTTTCCATCAAGGCCTAGACTCTTGAAACTTGGTTGATGCTCACAGTGGACTGAGTTGACAGATCCAACACCGCTTGGGATCCTTCTTAGTTTGTCTTAGCCACTTTTTCCCTCATAACCTGGTCAAACTGACCTAGGTAGACTCCAAATTCCCCTTGGTCAAGTAGAGTTCTACCTAGGTGGAATAAAATTGAGATATTGACCTCCTCAAAGTAGGTCAGTATCTTCTTCTCACCCTCTTCCAAGGGTTATATAGCGGTGCAGGCCAAGGCTAACCACTCCACCATCACTGTTATTATATTTTTGGCATAAGTTTGGTAAACCCCAAATTTGAGGTTGGCATCAGTTTGAGTTTAGAAAACATGCCCTTGTTGACCATGACCTACATATTTCAACATTTCTCATCAATCTCCATGATTCTCCCAATGTAGGCATGTGTCCTCTATATTATTACATTGGTCTCAGCCTGAGTCCCCACTACTTTCCCTAGGATTGAGAAAAGTATCAGGAGAGAGTCTTTGACTTGACCAATTAATTCGACTGGGAATGTGGTTTTCACTTTGGACTCAAGAGTCTAGACTTGGCTATGTATGTCCTTGAGGAGTTTCTTTGACATGTCATGGGTAGCTTAGGGGATAGACAGTGGGTCTTTGACCATATTCTCTTATCCAGCAATAGTCTTCACCTCTTTGAGGGAAAATAGATCTTGATCGGTCTACCATATCACTTGGTTCCCCTCTTGGATGAACCTTTGAGTGAGCATCCTCTTCATGCTCTTAAAGGCTCTATCAAAACTCCACTACACATCTAAGTCACCTTGAACATCCATTTATGATGTATGTTATCTTGGAACCATCCCTTGGGTTATTGGGGTGTATGAGGTGTAGTTAAAATGGTGGTAAAGATCAGAGGATGAGGTGGAGGGAAGATGGAGTAAGTGGAAGGAGTGAAAGAGGAAAGAAGTGGAGGTGGAGGGGGCATGTGGGTGAAAAGAGGAAGAATGAAAGGGGAGGCCTATGGAAACAATTAATCTCACCCTTTTTCCTGGATGAAGTTTATTTAAGATGGGATTTCCCCCAACAATGAATCATAGAATAATAGAGATGAGATAGGTTGGTTGAAGGTGAAGCTAGTGGGGCCTTGTGTAACGGAGAGAGGGAGATGAGGATCCAATCATCAGGCTACTACTACTGGGGTTGGAGGAATCAAATGATGGGGCACCTTCTATTTTTTATTTGGCCTCTTCCTTGAATTGACTCTAGGTGTTATGGTGGATAGTTCGACTGTGACAGTTGGGGCTATAGGAGCTAATAGTGAAGGACTTAGAACCATGTAAGGGAGCATCGAGATGACTAGAATGAGGATTGGGAGGGTTTGTACTAGAGGTAGTAGGATCCTAAAGGGTGTAGTCACATTTTTTGTTGAGGGCATGCCCAGAGGAGGCATTAGGAAGACTCTAAGATTTTATAAGGGTGGAATAGAAGCGAAAGGGGAAGTGACGATACTCAGAAGGACTAAGGTCAAAGGTATTTGGGTGAAAGATGGAGGGGAAACAATGTGAGATGAAGGGGGTGGAGCAGAACTAGCAGTGATAAAATATAGAGTTAAAACATGGTCAAAATAAAGGGCAAAAGGGAAATGGGAGGAAATGGAGGAGTGAGCGTGTAAACCTGGACGGGTGGTTGTTGGCTTCCTCATTCTGGGCTTGATTTCAAGTTGGATAGAGTATCAAATCTCAAAGGATGTAGTGATGTTGGTTTAGTGGGATACACTTGGGTTACCTGGCACCATGTAGTTTGAGCTCGAGGCTATTGGGGCCTAGTAGAAGATGTTATTAAAGGAGGCATAGGCAGATTGAGAGAAGCAAGTGGAGGAGGTAGAGGTAGAACTTGAGGATTTGGGGATGCTAGTGGAAGTGGATCTTGATGAGCAAATAGAGGTATAGGTAGAGCTTGAGGAGGAGAAGATGGCATAACACCTTGCAAGATTCTTTATGAGATGTCTAGAGAAGTTGGAGTCGGGTCCTTCGTAGGTCGAGCAGGAGCTAGAGGGGTCATTGAGGGTCCTACCTAAGCCCTCTTCCCTTTTTTATTCCTCTTAGCTACTATCCAAAATAGCACATCCTTATCATCAGTAGCATCTAGATAGAGCTCATCATCATCCTCAGCTTGATGGTCGTAGTTGATGTTAAGTTGAGATGCATATTACACCAAGTAGTTTAGAATTAACCCTTTAGGATCCCAATTCCAAATCTTACATTTTTCCAAGGTGAAGGATTCTCACTCAACAACCATATTTTGTATGGAGGGGAATTTCCTATATATGTGCCCTTGTATGGTGATCAGGAGCTAATGACACACCTTTTACGATCATTGTATATAAAAGTTGAAGATGTCCTTCACTAACTGATAGGTGATCTCCTGCTCTACTAGGTGATCAGGAACATAGTATGGTAGGTGTAATGGGTCTTGAAGGAAGTTTGTAACTCATATCATTGTATTATTTTTATACATCTAATAGCCCCTTATAACTATGATGGATTTCTAGGTTATCTTTGAGAGTTGGGGCATGGGAGATTCATTGACCACTTGGTACACCATCAAGTAGAAGTAGTTATAGATGTCTCATATATGCTGGTAGAACTGGTGGTCATAGAGCTTGAATAAAACCACATGGATAGTTGGGCCAATAGGAACCCATGCAGAAAAGACTAATAAATTGAATGACAACATCCCACATATAATGTTGAGTAGGTAGCTCATCATGTAGAAGTCATCTCCATTATGGGTATCTATGATGGCATGAACTAACTTTAATTTGATCAATCCTCAAAGGTCTGGGATGTTAGAGTGAGTTAGGATCATGTGTAACAGGGGTACCCATAACTCATTGACATGTTGGTAGTCTGAGTTCTTGAACATATGGTTCAATAAGATCATGCCTACTCAGACCTCCTATCAGAAGATGTAGACTGTGTAGGCATTGATATTTTCTTTGTTGACCCACTTAGAGTTTGGGTTCTTAGCCCAATTATGGAGGACATCATAGATATGGTGATTGTTGATATAGATTGACATTATTGATGCATCATATGAGAACAAAAAGTCTGGAAGGGAGTAGTATGCCTTGAAGGCATTCCCAGATATGTTGGAAATTTTGTGCTAAGAAGTGGGTAAACACACCCAATAATTAACACCATCTTGCACTCAAATGACCTTTTGGAGGATGTCACCTAGCAAGTAAGTGCATGGAAATGTCTCTAGTTTAGCTATGACTCTATGAAGTCAACATCTTTTATAGGACCAAAGAGCTTCCTCATATTCTACCAGCTCGTCATTGACATCACTAAAGTCCCTAAGAACTTGATTACTTTGAATATGTCATTATAGTGCTTTTACTTGGTTAAACTAATAGGGAAAGCGGTGTCTCGATACTCAAGATTGGGCTTTAAATTGGAGGATGTAATAGCCATTGGAGTAGGATAGGAGAAATTAGGAAGCTTTTAGGCATGAAAGATATGGGATACATGGGTTCTGTGTAGATTTGAAAGCAAAGAGTGCGATATTTTTTCTAAGGTAGCAATGGTAACCATTAATGGGCCTCCTTTAGGATTTAAAATATTGTGTGCACATCCCCTTGCATTAATGTCTTTTGGCGGCTTGATTTCTATGAATTTAAAATTTGAATTGGTGGAAGGATTTTCTCATTTTACTTCCAAATCAGAATTAGATTCAGAGCCCATGATTCTCCACCACCAGACCGATAGAGTAATGATGATGGGATGTTTTTCAAAACTATCTAATTAGATCTAGCTCCACATTCTGTTAATAGAGAATACATAGTAAGCACATGATCACATACCTTAGAGTTTCCTCAGCTAGCACCTACATTTTGACATGTGTAATGCATCTATTGGTTTTTAATTAATGGTCATTGTCTAAGCATGGCTTTATCCTAAGTAGGATGATGTGTCACCTAAAAAACATGGCAGACCTCAATTGGTCTTGGTTAATCACTCGTACTTCATTCTAAGCTTTATAGGTCACAAGTGGAAATTAGTTCATCTTCTTATTATATGATGTGCTAACTTCCCATTGGATTGGGCTCTTTTGGGCTCTAAAATATTTGACAGGACTAGGAAACTAGCCTTTCTGACTTTTAATGATGCGGTGATCTCCCATTAGGTTAGGCTCTCCTAGGATATGACATGTCTTAAAGCTCTAGGGGACTGCCCTCTCTAACTTCAAATGGCACAGTGAGTTTCCATTAGGTCAGGCTCTGACATCTCTAATAGGTCTGGGGAGCTTGCCTCTCTGAATCTAAATGACATATTTTACACATTTGAGGGACTGCCCTCTCCTTCTTTGAATGACACAATGAGTTCCCATTGAGCTAGGCTCTCTTGGGCTCTGACATCTTTGACAGGTTTAAAGAACTAGCCTCTTTGATTTCAAATGACGCGATGATCTCCCATTAGTTCGAGCTCTCCCATGCTCTGACATTTTTTATAGGTCTGGGGGATTGGCCTTTCTGACTCTAAATGACATGGTGAGTTCCCATTAGATCGGGCTCTACGACATTCACAAGATGATGAAGTAAGAATGACAAAAAAGAAAATGATTAATTAAAGCTTACCTATCAGACACAAAGGACTCAATTTTGCTATGCAAGATAATGAGTTTGTTGCTCTGGTAAGCAAAGTAGATTATGGGAATATATTCTCATGAAAATCAACATGTAACGTTAGTTCCATGTTATGTTAAAAATAAACAAATACTACTTTGTAGTTTTTATAAAAGTAAAAAAAAAAGGGTTTGTTACTGCTTGAAGAAAATCAAGGTGATATTTATTTTAAAGTTTTGAGCAAATGTCATCAACAAGAATAAAAGGCATAACTTTGAAGCTTTGGTTCATGAAATTTTTAAAGAGGTCCCCCTTTTCGAAGAGAAGGGGGCGTGTTGGCCATAACAGATATTTCTTGTAGAAACTCAGTGATTGGTTTAAGTCTTCAACCTATTTTAGTGATTTAGTTTCCATACTTTGATTAACTTTTAATAACTTACTCAAAATTTAATCATCCCATTGAATTCATTATTACAAAATTTACTTTATATATATATATATATATATATATATATATATATATATATATATATATATATATATATATTTGAATTGTTTATGGATATTCACCTTTCACTCATTATAATGTTTAAATTTATAATTTATTTTTTTAAAGAATATATTATGCTTATATAAAACACATAGTTTATTTTTTTTAATAGTTAAAACATGTCTATCTTACCAATTCATGCAGTGTACGGATCTACACATAGAAAAAATGAGTCTGCAAGTGCCTAGATTCTTGTATTGTCATTGGTAACCATTAATGGGCCTTATTTAGGTTTTAAAAGCTTGTGCACACATCACTTTGTGTTAATATTATTTGACATCTCACTTGCTACAAATTTGAAATTTGAGTTGTAGGCAAGATTTTCTCCTTTTACTTCCAAATCTAGAATTGGATTTAGAGCCCATGATCCTCCACTGCTAGATAGATATAACAATGGTGATGAGATGTTTTTCAAAACTATCCAATCAGGTCTAGCTTCCCATTCCATTAATGGTAAATGTGTGGTAGGCTCTCTCCGTTAGTCTGGTCCACCATGGTTTGAATTTGCATCTTTAGTTCAATTGCTTACTTTTTTTCTTTTTATTTTCTAGCTTGCCTAAGACTACAAGGCATGGGCTTATGGGGACACATATCAACGGTATCTTGGGATGAGGAGAATAAAATTAAAGATGGCCATTATTTTGGGGTGTTTTTTCTACTTACAAATTTATTTTAATAGTTTCTATTCATGAATATTGTTGCTTCTTTGCAACAATCTAGAAATTGTAATAAAACCTATTTTATCTCAAGTCATTTCATTCTTGGAGTGGATATTTTCTTGGTTAGTTATGCGAATCGAATTTTGTACAGCTATTATTTGAGAAACCTAGAAGGGTTGTCACCTATTATGTCTTCTAACTGTGTTGTTACTAATAACACAACCAAAATCCAGAGCTTGCATAGATACTTGATGGACTTTTAAAGCAGTGTGATAAAGGTACTTGAACATTTTTCAATTACTTATAAACAACTAGAAGGTACCTTTAGTTTCTTTTTGCTATTTATTTGTTGGGCTTTTTGTGTTTGTATAGATGGAATGATATATCAATACTTTATATATGAAAATTATTTTTTATGAAGTTAAATAATATAGAAACAACCTCCTTTCATCTTTCTATAAATATAGTATGAATGCATGTATTACTTGAAAACAGGGGATTGCAGATTCGGTGATGCTTTCTGATATCACTACCCAAAGGAGATGTTTGAACAATCCTTTGAAAACATGCATGATCCTATTAGTCTCGCAATGCATAATGCAACTACGTTTTATATAATATCTGAGATCTACTCTGCATCTTTTGTTAGCAAATTGGTCTCTAATATTGACATTATTTTTTGTCAAAATAATTTTGATTTTGTAAACCAAGTGTTTACAATATTCTTAGTGATGGTCTATAGTTTTGTTTTTTATAATCTTATGCATGCATTCACTCATGTC
The DNA here is from genome assembly GCA_037957365.1 of Torreya grandis. Taxonomy (NCBI): domain Eukaryota; kingdom Viridiplantae; phylum Streptophyta; class Pinopsida; order Cupressales; family Taxaceae; genus Torreya; species Torreya grandis. The sequence goes on from JARHVA010000462.1 coordinate 5,322,030, forward strand.
CATTGAAAGAATATAAACAACATAACAATGCAATAAATGTTGTAAGTTATACAAATCAACCTAATAATCTAATTTTCTATAGTCTATAATCTGTTTTGACTTGTACTAAACCTATTGTATCCATCCGAAATAATCATTTTCTATTTCCTTGCAATTAATGATTTTATGCATCATTATAAGGAACTTGCACCTCTATTTACCATATTAATTTTACTTTCCATTTCAACATCTCTTCTACCTTTCTCTTTATACTTTGATCCCATAGGGACTTAACATTTGGCACCCTTATTTTTATATAATAATTACTAGATATATTGTAATTTAAAATTTCACATATTATATGCAACTTTTTAAATTTTATTTAAGTTTGAGACGATGGGTCGACGACGGGTCAACGATAGCTTTGTCTCTTTCACACTAATAATAACTTTTTAAATCCATAAAATAAGCTAATGGATATTCCTTCTTTAAAAACTTATGTGTGGAAGTATACGGAACTAATTATTATGAAAATCGAAAGCATTTTATTAAAAATTCTCATAATTGTATTTTAAAGTTATATATATATATATATATATATATTTTTAATAAAAGTATACGCTTTCAAGAATTTTGTTTTTGAGCTTTAACATAGTTTGAAGTATATGAGATTATTATGTATTTTCGGTATATAAAAAGTATTTAATTGTATTTTAAATATGAAGTGTATATATATATATATATATGATTTTTATAAGATTTTATAAAAGTTTAAAATATTTAAATAATTATTAATATATTAAACTTTTGTTATAATTTTTAATTTTAGTTTTTTCTTTGAATTTATAATAGTATGTATCAAGTTGTTTGTGAAGCTATATATATATATATATATATATATATTTGTAATAATTATTAAAAGATAAGAAATATTATAAAGAATACAAATAATTTAGGGAATATTGATCTCCCTAAACTTAAATATCACATTCTAATATGATTTGGCTTCAATATGTCTCAATTGAGTGCCCCATGCAACCAATCACTTGATTAGTTGCATGGAAGACACATTTAGTATATATCGATCCCCCTAACCTTAATTGTGACACTTTATTGTGATTTAAGGATCGATACTCCCTAATTGAGTGTCTTATACAACTAATCATTGGATTGGTTGCATAGGGACACTATTAAGTTACATTGTGCCCTCAAACTTAATTGCAACAACCTAATATGATTTTAATATTAAGTGAATGGTTGTATGGGGTATTGAATTAGGGTATATCAAGCTCCAAATAACAATAGGTTGTCACAATTAGGGTTATGAGACTAGATATGCACTAGTTGAATCCCCCATACAACCAATTGAATGGTTCATTATATGGGCACTCAATTAGGGTATATCAAGCCCCAAATCATATTAGGTTTAGGGGAATTGATATGCCCTAATTACATCTTCCATGCAACCAATCAAGTGACTGGTTATATGGGGCACTAAATTAAGACATATCAAATCCCAAATCACATCAATATATTATAATTATGGTAATGGGGATAGATATGCCCTAATTACATCTCATATGCAATAAATTGAGTGATTAGTCATATAGAGCACTCAATTAAGGTAGATGAAACCTTATATCATATTAGGTTGTTATAATTAGGGTAAGGGGGCTAGATATGTCCTAATTTTATCTCCCATAAAACCAATCAAGTGATTGGTTGTATGGGGCACTCAATTAGAGGATATTGAGTCCTAATTTTAATAAAATTATCCTAGTTAGGTTTAAAGAGATCAATATTTCCTAATTACATCTTTCATGTAACTAATCGAGTGATTAGTTGTATGAGACACTCGATCAGGGTTTATTAATTCCTAAATCACATTAGGTTGTTACAATTAGGTTTATAAGGAATGATATGCCCTAATTGTGTCCCCATACAACTAATTAAAAATATTGGTTGTATGAGGCACTAAATTAGGGCATATCAAGCCCAAAATTATATTAAGTTATGGTAATTAGGGTTAGGGAGCTTGATATGTCCTAATTATGTCCCATATTCAACTCATAAAGTTGTTGGTTATATGGGGCACTTAATTAGGACATATCGAACCCTGAATCATATTAAGTTATTATAATTAGGTTTAGGGGGCTTGATATGATCTAATTGCATCCTCTAATTAACCAATCGAGTGATGGTTGTAGCAACACTCAATTAGAGCATATCGAGTCCTAAATAATATTAGGTTGTGAAATTAAGTCAGGTTAAAGATGAAAACAAAGTCAAATTCAGGGACCCACCAGTGTTAACACTTAAAGACAAATATAAAGTCTCAAATAAAGTCAATCAAAGGTATTAAATTAATTCATCCCAATTTTGACTTTTAAAAATACTCAACGTTGCCTCCAAAGACATTCGAATGTCATCCCTTAAGACATGCAAATGTCATCCACTAAATACACCCTAATGTTTCATTATAATCAGTTTAAATTCACCTACAAAGTCACCTTAATGTCATATTCTAAAGGCATGTGTTCTAAATATATCCTTATGTCACCTTATAGATATGCCTCCCTAATGTGACTTAAAATTAAACTTAAGGGTTATAATTTCAACAAGAAAATCTTAAATCATTTTAAATTTATTTAAAGGTTACTTTTGAAAGTGACTTTACATGGTCTAAATGTTATAGCGTGTATACAAATTTATGTGTCAATTTCCTCTTAGCTTTAACTATTAATAAGAGAAGCAAAGTTTATAAAATTAATTTTTGGTACGTCTAAAACTACAAATGCCATAAATCAATTTTGAAGGCCTAAAATCTTATAAAATGACCATTAGTTTACCTAAAATAGATGTTCTGTGTAAATTTTACACCTATAAAACCTTATGTTCAATACTAAAATCTTGAAAATGACTACATAATAGACAGATTGAAGTTTAAAAAAACTATCTTGTAAACAATAACTCCTATAGTTTTGGAACTAATTTTAAAAGACTCATAGTGGCCCTAGAACTTCTTATATTTATTAAAATAAATTTAAAATATAAGAATATAAAATATAATATATAAAAATTTACTTATATATTATATTTTAATACTTAAATGTTTAATTTACTAAGTAAATATAGTGGCTCTAAATGTATATGAATTTTACATTTATTTTATATTACATTTTTTATTTTGATATTTAAATGTTTGATTTACTAAATATAAAGCACATACAAACATTTATAAAACACTTTTTGAATTAACTTAAAGGGTTTGCACATGTTGTATTACATAGGGTGAACACCATTTACACTGTATAGAGGGCATGCATTATAAAGTACAAGTACCTTTTGTATAAGGCATCTATTTTTTATTTTACTTTTTTTTTCCCCTTTCCCTCTAAAATAATTATGGTTTAGGCTTGGAGGATCCAAATCTTACACTCATACTTACACTAACCAAACAACATGATGTTTTTCATATTTATAAAAAAAAATTGCTTTCACAAACACATTTAAGTATTATTTATTCCTAAAATTATATGAATTTGTAGAGAAAAAAATGTAAATTTTGTATATATATATATATATGTGTTTTAATTGTTACTTAATTTTTACATAATATGTTTCATTATGATTCATATATATATCATAACAAATATTTAATAAATTTTTGAATTTTAATCAATTATAAATAAAACTTATTTCTTAACAATCTATATATTATTGACTACGTTTTATAAAAAAATATTTTTTATGAAAATCAAAAGATTATTTCTGTATATTTGTGATTTCATTTTTCGAATTTTTTTGACTTGTAAAATTAATTAAAAAAATATTACTATAAAAATCATGAAAAATATTCTCATTTTTTTTTGGTCCCTATATGTGATTTCATAAAAAAATCATCCACAGCCATGATTTTAAAGCAAGGATTTGGACTGACACAACTAATTTTTAAAAACCTAAGTGGCTAAAAAAATGTTTTTTTTTTAATAACCCATTGAGGGAGTAATGGATTTTTGTAATTTTAAATTCATTTACAAACTATTGCAGGTTCAACAGGAAGTTGTACGATTTTATTATGAACTTGCAAGTAATTTTTTTTGTAATATTATTTGCCCTCTTAATTTTAGAAATGAAGACAACAAATTTTGCATGGAAAGGAAAGAAAAATTGCAACACTTACTTGTTTTCTAAAATCTTAATGGAAGGGAAAACAAAAATTTCTTGTGCTTACTTCTTTTGGCATGCCCTCCTTATCGAGTCGTGGCCTTAAGCAGGTGAATTCTATCTCTCCCAGTAAGAATTATGTGCCCCAAATCTCCTCCATGCTACCACCCTAGGCTTTCCATGTTTTCCCCAACCTTCTCTATACCTCCCTCCCTCTATCTCATCCTTCTCAAAACTAACCCCATTGACCAAGCAAATGAAATGGCATTGGGGGTCGAGCTAAGCTCTTTCCAAGTCACCAAAAAAATTAAGGCATAATTTGATTTTGCCAAAGCGCAAAAAAATTGTAATGATATGTTTTGATTTGGGTCAAAGTCCCCTAAATCCACTTAGGTCATCATGGCAAATTTTAATTTATCAAGTAATAACATTATTACTAATTTTGATTTATAGACAAATCATTAGGGTCCATTTGCTAGGAACTTGGAGGGGGAGAGTGACAAGAGAGGGGGGGGGGTTAGAAAACAATACCAAAGTACACCCAAGCATACAATATTGATTTAATAAGATAATAACTGTTGTTCCCAAAATCTGTCACTCATTTTTGGGACAACATATGAACTATTTTGGTCCTGCAGGCCAAAATTCTCTTTTCCCTCCTCAAAAAATTGTTCTGAGTATTCAAATTCTTCGTTATTCAAGATTTTTCAGCTAACGGACTCTGCAGGCTTGTTTCTACGGACTCCACACGCTGATTTCTATGGACTCTGTAGGCTGATTTCTACGGACTCCATAGGCTGATTTTTATGGACTCTGCAGTGTTATTTTTATGGAATTTGCACGCTGATTTCTACATACTCTACAAGCTTATTTCTAAGGACTCCGCAAGCTTATTTCTATGGACTCCGTAGGCTGATTTCTATGGACTCTGCAGGCTTGTTTCTATGGACTCTGCAGGAAAGAAACAAGTTCCCAACACTTAGGCAATTTCAAGGTCGGTTCAATCGAAAGGTTCAAAGGAAGGTGTCCCAAAGCCTGAATGATAAGTGCCCTTGCGGAGGGCAGTGAACAAAAGAGAACAAAAAGATATTTTTTAGAAAGATTTTATGCAGCTAATTTTACAAGGGAAATCCTTCGGACAAAATGTCTGAAGGAATGATCAAAGGCCTGACGGAAAGCAGCTAAGGCAAAGGAAAGATTTCCTTCGGACAAAATGTTCGAAGGAATTCCTTCAGACATTTTGTCTGAAGGATTTGAAGAAGGCCGCTCGAAGGACCCCGAAGGGCAGGTACCCTTGCGGGGGGCTCTTGGCAGGGACACCTTCCCTTCGAGGGGTTCCAAAGATATAAAGCAAAAGAAAGGATTTCCTTTGGACATTTTGTCCTAAGGATTTGAAGAAGAAGGCTGCCTAAAGAACCCTGAAGGGCATGTACCCTTGCGGGGGGCTCTCAACGACCAAGAAATGGACCTTTCTCAAAGCCAAGGAGCCGAGAAGGCCACCCAAACCATTGAATCAGTGAACAAATGATGTCCCTGCAGACATCAAATTTAGGGTAATGAAATATCTGTTGATTTTCAAATGTGGCACGGAACCTAAAAACAAACTCAGTGACCAATTGAAGAGGGAGCTGAAAGAGCCAGCAAAAAGGGAAAAGATAGCTCGAGAGCTCAAATTGCAACAAGAAAAAGGGAAAGACCAGAAATATCTATGTAGGAGTTATTTTCAGTAGGTGAAACAATCCACCAAGTAGACATATAAGATCACGAGCATTAAAAGGTGTGGCCTATTTTTTCTTCCTTGACTGGAAAGTGAGGGACCAGATACGTACCTATTGGGAAAAAGATCAGATGACCCATGAAGAGGAGAAGATATTTTGAGATGAATTGACATGCCAAAGTTAAGGCAGATGCCCTGTTCTAGCATGGCCTCTTTGACTGAATTGAAAATACATTCAAGGTATTGAATGTAACATGGGCCATTCTATGAAACAAAGCGCCAAGCCTTTCTTGGCTGCTATATATTGTCAATCTCTTCTTTTCACTAGAGAATCTTTTCGGTTATAGAAGCAAAATTTTGCCAAAATTAAAAGGCGATTAATGAGACTTTGAGCTCAGATTGTTGATCATATTTCTTTATATGAATGAGAAAGCAGGTTATTTCTAGACTTTGTGCTGTAATAGCTTGTGTCATTTAGGAGATTGTTCTTATGTCTATTTCTTGAATGCATTCTTGTCTATTTTAATGAAATAAGCAGAATTCGTGGAAGTAATCAGGAAGGTGTCTTGAAGCCAACTGTGGAGAGACTTTGTACTGCCACCATTGTCTTTAGTGTGTTTTCTATTTATTTCTGTGTAAAGGATCTTGGGATGACTTTGCGCCCCCATTATCCTTCGTATTTCACTCTTGGGCAGTCGAGGTGGAGACTTTGTGCTACACCTTTTTTTTGTTGGTTACTATGCCCCTATTATCAGTTACTTGTTACCTATCAAAAATAACTCCTGTTGTTTGCTACTAGACCATTTCTGAAAGAAGAGAAGTTCCTTCAGCATTTTCATCAGGGTTTCTCCTTTGTCTGTGAACATCATCTCTGAAAAAAGAGAGATGGATGGTGTTGTCCTACCCCTAAGTGTTATTTTTTGAATATATATATATATATATATATATATATATATATATATATATATATATATATATATAGGGAACCTCTCCTTGATGAGAGGAGAGATTTGTCTCCTTTTGATGTGGTAAACCTGCACATCTGGCTGACCAATCTCCTTATGATGTGGTTGAAATCACCTATTTTGCTCATCAGTTGGTGACAAAATATTCACCCAACAATTTTTTGGTGACTCCATTGGGGATGAGCACGTAGTTTGAAGCCTCAAGCTTCAAGATTAAGCAAGGCTAGTTCTTTTCCATTTTTATTCTACAATCTGGCAACTCCATGCTATACAAGAAGCCAGAGAGCCCAAGGTGTTGTTGAACCTATTTTTGAGTTGGTGTAACAGGGCAATTTCAATTTGTTTCCTCCATAACTTCAAGTTCAACGAACTAGGAGTCTTCCTCCTACCCATACCAGGTCACCACTACAAGGCAGATCTTATTTTTTTTACTGTTAGAAGAGCTTTGCCTATACATACTCCACCTAGATTTGTTATCCCCACTTTTCATAATCAAATTATGGTAGTTCAAGGCCCCTAGGGTAACTCTTTTGACCCACTCAATTTAACTCCGCCTCTACATGAGATACTATGCAGTTCAAGGAATAATTTCTCCAAATTCTTTGGTGATGGGAGAGTTCATCCTGATGAACACATTACAGCTTTCAGCATAGCCTATGGTGTGATAGGCATGGAGTATGAGGACATAGCAGTCAGGCTATTTATGGAAACATTGCAAGGTGCTGCTATAGACTAGTTCTATAATCTGCAAGCTCAGTCAGTGACTGACTAAAATAATCTCAAAGCTAAGTTCGAAGCAAGGTTCAAGCCTACAAAAGATGCGCATGCCCTACTGGCCCAATGCACATAAATGAAGAAAGAACCTCGTGAACCTATGAGGGACTTCATTGCCAAATTTGACAAGCTGAGGAACATGATTCCTATAATTACTCAGCCAACACCTGAGAACCATAAATGTTTCTTCATCAACTCATAACTGTCTGAAGTGAGTTTCTTGCTGAGACGTGCTGGCCACATAGACCTTGTTGCTGCTCAGGATTTGGCCTCTGAGGTGGAAGATGACCTTATATTGGCAGGAAAGATAAGGAGAGATCCTAACAGAGATAAATCTTCTTCATCTTCTGAATATCCATCTACAGGCACCAGTGATTCAATGGTGCAGAAGCTGGCAAATGAGTTGCATTCTCTTAAAAGGCAAATGGTGCAAGGGATGTCATCTGCCCCTTCGTACAGAGATATACCAAGGAGGACATTCCCTAATCAGTCATACCAAGGCAATGCTGTCAGGAATCAAGGGTAGCCAAATCGTCTTCCTCCTCCTAAGAGGAAATTGGCCATTGAAGCACCTCTAACTAATTCAACAGTTGGATATCTTGAAGCAGAATCAAATTTCTCCTTCCAGCCTGAGTTGAACCCAAAAGATGACACTAATTTCTTCACAGAGAGAGAAGAAGAATTAGCTGGCGACTCCAACATTAATTTCCTGAATTACTAGAATGAACCCAAAAGTGAAGGTAAAGCAGTTGAGGGATCATACGTTGTGTTCACCTGGTCCAAGAATCAGTCAGCCCAACAAGTTGATAAATAAAAATTAGAAGAGCGAGCTTAGCTCGCAATTTCAATTGCCAAATGAGGAACTTCTCTACCTTTCCAGCCAAAGGACCCAGTGATTGCTAAAAAATTAAGTACCCCAAACATTTATGCACCTTCAACTTCAATTTCATAGATCAATCCTCCCCCCTAAAAATCAAAAGGATGAACTGCCTTTCCCTATTCCCAATTTATTTCATACGTTTGACATAGTCGACCATGTCAAAAAAACTAAAATTCAAATGTCTAAATTTGAATTTCTACAATCTAACCTTGAGCAGTTGGATAAGTTGGTTCAGTGTGTAAGAAATAAAACCATCCCTGTAGGACCTGCTACTCCACAAGTATCTCCCACATCCACCTGGAATAACCTTGTCATTGTTCCTCCTGCTGCTCCTGGAAGGACTGAACTATTTTATGTCTCCCTGCTGATAAATGGACACCAGCTGAACAATTACATCATAGACTTAGGTGCATCTGACAATATCATGCCTACCAAAGTGATAGAATCCCTTGGTCTCACACTGACCAAGACATTTGGGAGATGTTTCTCCATGGAGAACAAATAAGTGCCACTGTTGGGACAAATTAAGGACACCCAATTTGTGTTTGCAGCATTCTCAGACAAGAGGGTCAAGATGACAATCCTGGTGGCCAATGTTCCAGCCTCATATGACATCCTTTTTGGGCAAAATTTTTGCAAGGACGTTAGTGGCGAATTAAGTATGGACCTATCTGAGGCAAAGATCCCAGTCAAAGGCGTTATGCAGAGATTTCTCCCTGAGAAGGAAGTAAAATATGTGGTCACTCAAACATCAATGCTTGAAGCTTAAATTCTGTTTGAGTCTTCAGGCATGGATAATTACTTCCTGACTACTGAGGATGCTCCTGTCTTAGCTAATGAAACTTCTGAAAATGACAATTTGAAAATTGGTTCAGATAAAATAGCAAAAAACATAAGAGAGCACAGTGCAAGCCCAAATGAATCCTCCCCTCTAAATGAAGAAAAATCTAAGGTAAGGTCAGATTCTGATGATGTATGGATACTAGAATTTGATGGCAGCTTTTTCTCTACCGATTTAGGAGCCAAGATTGTGTTGATATCTCCTCAAGGAGATATTTTTTCTTCTTCATACAAGTTGCAGTTCAACAACAACAACAACACTGCTGAGTATGAATCTCTACTGCTTGGATTGAAGGCCGCTCAAGATAGAGGCATCAAACTCCTTCATGCCAAAAGAGATGTTGATTTGGTGGTTTTTCAAGTGAGGAACCTGTACCAAATAAAAAATGAGAGATTACGTCACTACCGCAATCTGGTTTGAGATCAAATCAAAAGTTTTGATACTTTTAGCATCTCTGTAGTTCTCAAGGGATTCAATGACCGAGTTGATGCTTTGACTATTTTAGTAACTCTTTTGGTTCCTCACTCAAATTTTAAAGGAGACATGTACACCATTGAACTAGTCTTTCGATCAAGTGTGCCTAACAATGCCAATCATTGGCAAGTGTTCAATGGTGACAACCAAATAATTGCCTTCCTGAAACAAAAAGGTAGCTTCGAACAGCTCCACTTTGAAGGCAGTGAACCAGCCCCTGAAACAAATTCAGACGCAGTTGAAGAATTCCTACAACTTAAAGGGAATAAAATTCCCAATGGATTGGTTTTCCTTGAGAAGTTGTTTGACAAGCACAACATGTTCATCAAATAGTAGCAAATAGATTCAAGCTCCTCCCAGGAGTTTGATAAGATAAATTTGGGTACCAAGGAAAATCCCAAGATGATAAACATTGGAAAGTTTTGCACTCAGAAAGAAGTTCAAGTTCACTGCTTTGCTCCGCCGATACATAGATGTTTTGGCGTACTCCTATGATGATCTAAAGTCCTCAGGCCTGAAGAAATTCCTCATGAAATTTCTCTCAAGAGTGATTCAGTGCCTTACAAGCAAAAATCTAGGTAGTACAATCCAAAGATATTAGGTACTATTCTGTCTAAAATACAAAAAATGCTGAATGCTAAGATAATTTTCCCAATCCATCATTCCACATGGATTACAAACATAGTTCTTGTGAGAAAGAAGAATGGTAAAATTCACCTCTGTGTGGACTTCAAAAATTTGAATCAATCATCCTTAAAAGATAACTATCATTTGCCCATCATGGACCAAGTTCTTCAGACAGTGACCGGTTCAGAGATGTTATCAATGTTAGACGATTTTTTTGGATACAATCAAGTAGAAGGTGGCCAAGCAGACCAACATAAGACTGCCTTCACCATGCCTTGGGGCACCTTTGCATATCAAAGAATGCCATGTGGCCTGATAAATGATGGCACCACTTTTCAGAGAGCAATGGACCTTGCTTTCAAAGATGAAATGGGTAAGTTCATTGTGGTGTACCTTGATGATTTAACAGTCTTTTCCAAGCACCATCTTGATCATGTGCGCTATTTACAACAAATGCTAGAATGATGCCACCAGAATAGCATTTCTCTAAATCCCAAGAAGTCTATTTTTGGAGTAACAGAAGGGAAACTTCTCAGACACATTGTATCTCGAGAAAGCATAAAGATTGACTCAGAAAGAGTCAAATCCATCAAAGAGCTTACTCTACCCACAAGTAAGACTGCAGTTCACTCTTTCTTCAGAAAAGTGAATTTTTTACGAAGGTTCATCCCCGAGTTCACAGAGAAGACTCACCATGTTGTAAACATGATGAAGGAAAATGCCACTTTTAGCTGGACTAAAGAAGGCAAACTGGCATTTCAAGATATCAAGACAGATATTATCCATGCCTCAATTTTGGTTTGTCTAGATTATACCAAGGATTTCATAATGTACGGTTATGCTTCTGAGCACACACTTTCAGCAATTTTGGTTCAACAGAACAAATAAAGTGTGGAATCTCCCATATCCTTCATGAGCTGTCCTCTCAAAGCTCATGAATTGAAGTATTCAAAGGTGGAGAATCATGCTTATGCAGTGGTAAAGGCAGTAAAGCACATCCATTTTTACATCTTGAATTCACATGTTACTGTCCTGGTTCCTGATACCACAGTTAAATCCATATTAACTCAGCAGGAGTTTGGAACAAAAAGAGGCAATTAGATTGCTAAAATCTAGGAGTTTGATCTAGTCATCAAACCAATGAAGTTGGTGTGGGGAAGGGGCCTCTGCCAATTGATTGCTGACAACATACCTGAAGAAGTAGGGCATGAAGAAATAGAAGTGGAAGAAACACCAACAGTCATCTTTGTCTCCACCATGAATGAGTGGTATTTGAATATTGCTCATTTCCTTACTTATGGTGAGTGTTCTGCTCACCTGCCTCGTAAAGAAAGGAGGACTGTTAAATTGAAAGTTGTCAATTTTATCCTGTGGGATAACGGCCTGTATAAGAGGAGCCTTGATGGAGTGTTCCTTCACTACATGGATAAAGAGCAGTCGAACCAACTTTTGAAGTCCTTCCATAATCTAGCCTGTGGAGAACATTTTTATGCACCTATAACTGACCATAAGATTCTGTGAGCAAGGTATTACTGGCCTACTCTATTTTAGGATGCATACAAATGGGTACGAAGATGTGAACTATGCCAACAGATCATTGGAAGACCCAAGTTAGCTGCACTGCCTCTCAAGCTAGTGGTAATAGAAGAGCCATTTCAGCAATGGGGAATCGATTTCATTGGTGCTGGAAACCCATCTTCAAGAGCTAGACATGATTATGTCCTCACAGCCACATATTTCTTCACCAAATGGGTGGAAGTAATTCCAACCAAGCATGCTACTTCAGAAGTGGTATGCGATTTACTCAAAGAAAACATCATTTCTAGGTTTGGGGTCCCAACCAAGATTGTGACAGACAATGCATCCTATTTCTCTTCTCATGAGATCACTTAGTTCTATTTTTACTATGGGATTACCCTCTCTCACTCTTCTGATTATTTTTCACAAGGGAATGGCCAAGCAAAATCGAGCAACAAGAACCTGGTGACCATCATCAGGAAGCTGGTGGATGACAACAAATGAACTTGACATAAAGCATTGGTTGATGCTTTATGGGCTGACATAATTACACCCAAGAGGGAGATAGGTATGTCACCATTCCAACTTTTGTATGGTCTCAATGTAGAGATACCAATCACCTTGGAATTGCAAGCACTAAAATTGGCAAAGGTGGTCGAAGATTAGACATATGAAAGCTCCATCGATAAGAGGATCATGTGCCTAACTGAGTTGGATGAGCAACGAACTATGGTGGTGGATTGAATTACTGTGCATCAAAGTCTGGTGAAGAATCTCTTCGACTAAAAAATAAAAACCCGTGATTTCCATATTGGAGATCAAGTTCTGTTATGAGACAAGAGAAGAGAACCAAAGGGAATGCATGGAAAATTTGATTCCCTATGGAGAGGCCCGTTTACTATCTATCAGCTCAATGGTGAAAATAGTTCCTTGTTGAAGTATCAAGATGGCACGCCTTTTTTTCTACCTCACAATTGGCAGCATCTGAAGCACTTCAATTCTTGAAGTATCAAATAAGATCATCTGTAATATGTATATTTGTATAGTCTTTAGTTTTATTTTGTGCTTTTCATTTTCATTTTTAGCACCTTTTTTTTTTGGGTAGCATGACTCCGTAGCCCAATGGCATACTTGAAGGCACTGGAGATTATGGTTTATACTCCCCTCAGCGGTTTCAAAATTTCAACTCAAGGAAGTTCCCCAACTGGAGCTAGTTGTTGTTCCCAAAATCTGTCACTCATTTGTGGGACAACATATGAACTATTTTGGTCCTACAGGCCAAAATTCTCTTTTCCCTCCTCAAAAAATTGTTTTGAGTATTCAAATTCTCTATTATTCAATCTTTTTTAGGTAACGGACTCTATAGGCTTGTTTCTATGGACTCTACAGGCTGATTTCTACGGACTCTGCAGGCTTATTTCTACGGACTCCCAGGTTGATTTCTACGGACTCTGCAGGCTTATTTCTATGGACTTCATAGGCTAATTTCTATGGACTCTGTAGGCTTATTTCTACGAACTTTGCAGGCTAATTTCTACGGACTCTGTAGGCCTGTTTCTACGGACTTTGCAGGAAAGAAACAAGTTCCCAACACTTAGGCAATTTCAAGGTCAGTTCAATCGAAACGTTCAAAGGAAGGTGTCCCAAAGCCCGAAGGACAAGTGCCCTTGTGGAGGGCAGTGAACAAAAGGGAAAAAAATGATATTCTTTAGAAAGATTTTTTGCAGCTAATTTAACAAGGGAATTCCTTCAGACATTTTGTCTGAAGGAATGATCAAAGGCCCGACGGAAAGCGGCTAAGGCAAAGGAAAAATTTCCTTTAGATAAAATGTTTGAAGGAATTCCTTTAGATATTTTGTCTGAAGGATTCAAAGAAGAAGGTCACTCGAAGGACCTTGAAGGGCAGGTACCCTTGTGGGGGGCTCTTGGCGACCAGGAAATGGGCCTTTCTCAAGGCCCAAAGGGACACCTTCCCTTCGGGGGGTTCCAAAGATATAAAGCAAAGGAAAGGATTTCCTTCAGACATTTTATCCGAAAGATTTGAATAAGAAGGCCACCCAAAGAACCCTGAAGGGCATGTATCCTTGCGGGGGGCTCTCAGTGACCAAGAAATGGACCTTTCTCAAAGGCAAGGAGCCGAGAAGGCCACCCGAACCTTTGAACTAGTGAACAAATGACGTCCCTACAGACATCAAATTTAGGGTAATGAAATATCTGTTGATTTTCAAATGTGGCGTGAAACTTGAAAATAAACTCAGTGACCAGCTGAAGAGGGAGCCGAAAGAGCCAACAAAAAGGAAAAAGATAGCCCGAGAGCTCAAATTGTAACAGGAAAGAGGGAAAGACCAAAAATATCTGTGTAGGAGTTAGTTCCAGTAGGTGGAATAGTCCACCAAGTAAACATCTGAGCTTACAATCATTAAAAGGCGCGGCCTATTTTTTCTTCCTTGATTAGAAAGCGAGGGGACAATTGCATACCTATTGGGAGAAAGATCAGATGACCCATGCAGAGGAGAAGATATTTTGAGATGAATTGACATGCCACAGTTAAGGTAGATGCCTTGTTCCAGCATGGCCTCTTTGACTGAATTGAAAATGCATTCAAGGCATTGAATGCAACATGGGCCATTCCATGAAACAAAGTGCCAAGCCTTTCTTGGCTGCTATATATTATAAATCTCTTCTTTTCACCAGAGGATCTTTTTGGTTATAGAAGCAAAACTCTGTCAAAATTGAAAGGTGATTACTGAGACTTTGAGCTCATATTATTGATCATATTTCTTTATATGAATGAGAAATCAGGTTATTTTCAGACTTTGTGTTGTAATAGCTTGTGTCATTTAGGAGATTGTTCTTATATCTGTTTCCTGAATGCATTCTTGTCCATTTTGATGAAATAAGCAAAACTAGTGGAAGTAATCAGGAAGGTGTCTTGAAGCCAACTGTGGAGATACTTTGTGCTGTTACCATTGTCTTTAGTGTGTTTTCTATTTGTTTTTGTGTAAAGGATCTTGGGACAAATTTGTGCCCCCATTATCCTTCGTATTTCACTCTTGGGCAGTCGAGGTGGAGACTTTGTGCTACACCTTTTTTCTGCTAGTTACTACGCCCCTTGTTACCACTTACTTGTTACCTATCAGAAAGAACTCCTGCTGTTTGCTGCCAGACCACTTCTGAAAGAAGAGAAGTGCCTTCAGTGTTTTCACTAGGATTTCTATTTTGTCTGTGAACATCATCTCTGAAAAAAGAGAGATGGATGGTGTTGTCCTACCCCTGAGTGTTATTTTCTACATATATATATATATATATATATATATATAGTTCCTCATAGTTACAGGGAACCTCCCCTTGATGAGATGAGAGATTTGTCCCCTTTTGATGTGGTAAACCTGCACATCAGGCCGACCAATCTCCTTATGCTGTGGTTGAAATCACCTATTTTGCTCATTAGTTAGTTGGTGACAAAATATTCACCCAACAATAACAACAATAAAAATTCCAGATTTAACCAAGACACTTAAAGTCACAACATCGAATAAGCTAAGAAAGGAGTCAACATTGCCTAAGCTCATCTCTGGGCAAAACAAATATGCATTGATGACAAGATAGAAACAAGCACCAAAATGACCATAAAAAAATAGAATGAACTTGTTACATACAAGCAACATAAGCAATCTCACGAATCATTAAAATAGACAAAGTGTTCAGACAAGTTGAGTACAAGATGAACAAGTCAAGAAGACAACCAATAGCAATAATAATGTAAAACAAATAGATTATTGTAAATTTTTGGCTTATTATATTACCCTATTTTACCTGTGTCAGTTGCCTTAATTCCTTATCCCTCAACCGCCATAATTCACCACCAACCTAGCTTATTTCACCTATACCTACACCCACAAATGGCATCAACAGTACCTGTAATATATAATTGTATGCAAAGCTAAACTGAATAACATTATGCATAAAATCAAATATTAGGACCAAATAACTCATACAAAAATAAAATCTAGCTATAGCATTTTGTCTAGTATCTAAAAACATTAAAATAACAATTCCAAATAGTGTGAAAGTATGTTGATACTAGGTATAACAGTATGGAAATGAGATACGTGGGTGGGGTTATAACATGTTTTCAAGAAAAAATGGTACTTTATGACTCCCATTTCCCCCCTCGTTACCAACACCCATTCCCATGTGGGGCACATTATTCCTATTTTTATATTTCTCATATAATAGTGCTTCCAAGATCATATTTTTTTATGTTAGACATTTTTAGTTGTATATCTTATCTTAAACATGATGCATGTAATATCTTTACTTTTGAGATACGTGTTTCATAGGTTCATCCTAAATTTTAAATTGGGACCATATATCTTATTCATCATATTCAAATACATGTTATTTGGGCATTTATTTATAATAATAGATTTGGAGGTTCGTAACTAATAAGGTGCCTAACTCTATTTTTTAGTGCTTCAGATTTCAATCAAACATGGAGGCCTATAATTGATAAGGATTTCTAAATCCACTTTACATTGATACTACATCAGATTTATTTAGCATTGTTCTTTGTATTGCTCAAATTTTAAGTACAACGTTATTTTTATCACTAAAATTTTTACTAAAAATGTATCCCAAATTTAGCACATATTCAGAGACGTGATCCCACAATGGTACCATTACATCTTCAATCAAACCATGTATATCATTTTCAATTTTTGTTCCTAGGTTTTAGCATATTATTATTGTTGACACTTGTACATGGATGAATTATTTTTGTAGTATTCACATGTACATTAGATTTTGATTCAAAAGCTTTAGATGCATAAAATCTTGTATCCACAATTTTTCTATTTCACTTTGATATGTATGCATACACATATACACATCAAAGTAGGGCATTATGTAGATACCTAAAAATAGTCATTAGGTATTTATTAATCATTAATTGTATTATTCTAGAGTGTTTGTGTGTTTTTCAGTTATTGGTCCAAATTAAGCTTTATTGTCACGTTTTATCATTTTTCATTATGTCCCCCTTCTTCTCTCCCCTCACTTTCTCTCTCTTTTTATTTTGGTTGTTCTGTGGTGGATCCCCTAGAAATGTACACACTACATTTTTGGTGTTTATAAATTTAGTGTGTATGCTTATGAGAGAGTCAGTGTTTTGGGTCCATTAGGGTGCACCTAAGTCTTGTGGCCCCATCTTGTGTATTTTTTCACATTTGATGTCAATTTAAGTGTCAATATGGTCCTAATTTGAATTCAAGAAGTTTATAAATATATATGTATATTAGTGCATTTAGGAGCTTGGAAAATCTAGATGAAACATAAAAGAGCATCTAGAATTGACTACCACGTCAATCTATCAAGTATTTACAAGCAATTAGAGAACATTCATTATAGTGTTGAAGTTATAGTAACGACACATTACATTACATTAATTTTTTCTTGGCCAAAGCATCATTGTATTTACTTGGTGTATTTTCTTCAATAATGCACATTAATGAGGGGCATGATAAGTAGTCAGTGCTTAAAACCTATGTTGACCCTGAATATAAGCCTCAAAACATATCTTTTTCCTTATCATGTGTAGGTCTAACTTTCCTATGAAAGTTTTGAAGAAGAAGAGCAATTTTCTAATGATTGGCGTGAAGTTTTGGAAATATGAGTGAGGTTTTTGGAGCCTCGTAAAAAAAAGTTACACCTACATGTCACTTCCCTCAAACATGTTGTCTATGGTCTTGATGCTTAAAAATGTATTATGTATAGTTTTAGGAAGTTCTATATTTACTCTAAATTTTCTAATTAGATCCAAATTATTCTTTTAACTTATTTTTGCATTATTAAATTTCAACAATTGTCTTCCAATTATCTACAAATGAACATACTCTTCTAAACCCTTTTTAACCATTTATTACTTTAATTTTATTCAAACTTATATATATATATATATATATATATATATATATATATAAAAACATATTTATTAATAAAAATAATATTAAAGTTTAAAATTGCTTTTAGGGCTTACATTATATTGACAACGAAACATTTAGAATTATAAGTTAAATTTAAATATTAGAAATGATTATATATATATATATAGAGTTTAAAATTGCTTTTAGGGCTTACATTATATTGACAACGAAACATTTAGAAGTATAAGTTAAATTTAAATATTAGAAATGATTATATATATATATATATATATATATATATATATATATATATATATATATATATATATAATCATTTCTAATATTTAAATTTAACTTATACTTCTAAATGTTTCGTTGTCAATATAATGTAAGCCCTAAAAGTTATATATATATATATATATATATAATCATTTCTAATATTTAAATTTAACTTATACTTCTAAATGTTTCGTTGTCAATATAATGTAAGCCCTAAAAGCAATTTTAAACTCTAATATTATTTTTATTAATAAATATGTTTTAATTTAAAATTTAACATATTATATGCAACATTTTATATTTGCTTAAGTTTGAACCGTGGGTCAACGATGCCTTTGTCTTTTTCACACTAATAATAATCTATTAAATTAACTTACAACTTCCACTTGCCCACTATTTATAAATTGGAGTATTTTTCAAATGAAATACGACATAGGGCTAGGTACATTGAAGATGTGCACCTTTTCGTCTATGAACAAATAAAATAATTTAATCAACCTTTAACTATAAGGTAAAAGCATACAATTAAATATGGATAAGAATTAAAAATTATATTTTTATGTTAGATTGTATATTTTTTATTAAATATATTAAAATGTATTAATAGGTATCGAGAAAAATTTCAATAATAAAAAGTTTATTGTAAAGCTTATTTGAATGGATTTCAAATAGTTTTGAGCGTGCTTAGAACATACTTTTTCATTGTATGTGTATGGTTTATAAATAGAAGCAGTTCTAAATGTTTATGTTAATATATTATATATATAATTTTATGATAACGATACAATATTTTTTGCTTATCTATGTGTAGAAATGTATATAATTTATTATTATGGAAAAAAAAAATATTTAAAAAATTAAAATTAATTATTATAAATTTGATATTGAAAAAAATAAAAATTTATTAATATTTATCAATAATTAAAAAAAGTCTCATAAAATTATAAGATCAATAAACATGTTATAAAGTATAGTACTTTAATAGAAAAGTAAATTTTAAAATAAAATTGAAGTCCAAAAGGATTATTGAAAGTGGATGGCTTAAAATAGATGTTCCTACAAATAACTAATCAAACATCAATATAAAAGGAGTCAAGTGAAGTAGAGAAGGTCCATTATTAGGCAATGACATTAGAATTGGTACAAAGCATGCACAACACCATACTCATTATAGTTTTATAGCAAAATTCTTAGGTTAAGGAAGTATAGTGAGTATAGTGGATAATTTTAGGAGATGTAGGATTTTATGTTTAATTTTTTTTTTATAGATTTATAGTGAATAAATTATAAGAAATATAAAGGAAATTAATGATATAAAGTTATCTTAATTTTTATGATATTAATTGGAAGAATAAGAAGGTTTTTTAGAATTATGACTTTTGATGTTATAAAAGATTTATGAAATCTTAGTTACAATATATTTATAAATAAACTATCTCATTATCTTATTTTTATTGAGAAGAGACAAAAAATATTTAAAAGACATTCAACACTTTCAGTATTAAAATTAGTTAACAAATAATATAATCAACTACCTAAAATTTAAGAATTTTCTTGCAATACTATAAATTCAAAATAAAACTTCTAAATAGACCAGACCAAACACCAACAGTCTAAATATTAAAAAATAATAATAAACTAGTTGAATCTTTGTATATAAGCAATAATATTACATTTCATAATATATGGAGCATTTGAATATGAAATGCTTCTTACTCTAATCTATTATATTTTTTTTTTTAAATGTATAATCTAACATGAGGAATTTATATGGTAAATAGAATCTAATCAATTGTTTTTCAAAGAGGAGTATAGCTTATAAGATTAATATTGAAAATAGTGGTGGGGTATTTTGGTAAGGTATTTATAATTTTTTAAATTTATTGTAATTCTTTTTAAATGGAAGTTTTAAATTTCTTTGATAGAAAATATATTTAAAAAAATATTTATAAAAAAAATATTTATTATAATTTTAAAATAAATTTCAAATTTATTTGATAAAGAATATATTATTTATTTATTAATAAAATTTGAATTACGATCAATTGATTTATAAATATAATTTTATATCAAAATATTTAACTAAAGTGTCTAATAAATTATTTATGTAACTTTTGTTAAGCAAACGATTGAAAAAAAATATTTAAATTTGAAGAATTTATCAATAAAAATGAAAATAACTAAAATAAAATGTTTTTTTTTAAATTTTATTGTATGTTGATACATGAAATCACTGAATTATATAGAATGTCGGCATCTCTATCTATATTTCAGAAATAAATATATAGCGGATTTACAATGCTGAGTAAGTATACATCTAAATTAGTGAGTTCTTTTCACTAAGCAACCACGAGTAAGGAGCATCTACATTGTCAAAACCATCAAGGCATGATCCAAACCTTAATTGTTTGACTCTCTGTATCACATATCTAGAGGCATACATCTAAATTAGTGAGTTCTTTTGACTAAGAAACCACGAGTAAGGAGTATCCACGTTATCAAAATCATCAAAGCATGATTGTAGCCTTAATTGTTTAACTCTCTGTATCATATATCTATAAGGATTTGTACTTTGATAGATGGATATAAACAACCGTCATCCTTACCAATTGGAATACAATCCTTTACGTTTACTAAGAGACAAAAAAACAATACTCTTTGAAACAAAGAGCTCTTAAATAAATTAATCTAAAAAAAACTTACATCCGTTCTAAATTTGAAATATTTTTTAGTAAATATACTTCAATATAACTTCACAATTATTATCAATATAATTATCGTCTAATATATATACATTTATTCAATATCAATTACATTATTTTTATAAATATTTTTTTATAAATTAAGAAATGTTAAACAAGATGAACATGAAAATGGTTAATTAGCGAAGTAGAACTCCACACTTAAACTGAGATAATTAAAATTTGTAACCAAAAAAACGTAAGAAATAATAATTACGCTTGTTAAATGGTCTGATCTAATGGCTAATGTTCTGGTGCACTACGAGATTCCAACAATTTTAGAAAACGCCCGGGCATTACAGGCAATTGGATTCTTCAGCCAAGCGACCAGAACGTTAGCCACACATCTTTCATCCATACAATCAAGTTTTGCAGAGAGGAGGAAGATCCCACAGTGCATCACCACCGCCCTGATTGTTTAAATTCTCGTAATAATTGGTCGTATTCCCTTTCCTATTCCATTCCCCATAACTAGACGAAAAAGACGAATCAGATTTCTGTAGAAAGTAATCCTGAACGCCATTAAATGCATAAAGATTCGCAGAAATCCGTCGCTCGAACTTCATTCGACCGAATCCGATCGACTGCTCACAAAACTCCCTTTCGTCGACGTGACCGTGACTCTGAATTCCTCTCCCCTCGTCGCATATTGCAGGAAGCTGGTGTTCGTCCATGGCGGCGGGGAAAAACATCTCGGCGGATGCGGGCAGGTGGATATCAGACGAACCCAAATCGAAAGTCGGCCACAAACACTCCAAGAAACTCGTCGACCCGCTTTCGATTTCGGCGAAATCGAGACCGGGGTCGAATCCATTGACGGGATCAGCAGTATCGGATACCAACTGCGGCTTGAATTCCTCGGCGCGGCCTTGAATTTCTTCGTCGCTGGACAGAGAAACCGAGGAATTCGACGGCGACGGCGATCGCTTCGGCTTCGGAGAGGCGGCGGAATCCTTGCGGAGGCTGAGAAGTCTGTTTATCCTGGAAGCCATGGCGGAATTGTTGGTGGGAACGTTGGTAACGAAATTGGTCCTGGTGTTGGAGCCCCTGAGCAGGCAGGCGGCCTCGTCATACGCCCGTGCGGCTTCTTCCGCCGTCTCGAAGGTGCCGAGCCACATTCTGATCTTGTGCGTGGTGTCTTTGATCTCGGCCACCCATCTTCCAGAAGGCCTCTGCCTCACTCCTACGAATTTCTTTCTTCTCTTAATCCTCGCCTCGAATCCGCCTCCTGAATAAACATGGTGGGTCTGGGTCTCGCCCTGGGCCTGGGCCTGGGCCTGAGCCTGAGCCTGGATCTGGACCTGGCACTGGACTGCATCAAAATCATCAGAAGGGGGACTGGAACTCGGTTCGGGACTTGAAGAAACAGATCTGAGAGAATAAGAATGGGCTGTAATCGTCGACATGGTTTATTAATTTGGTCGAGCGACTTGTGAGAGAAATAATAGCGCCGTGGGGGTTATATGTGGTCCTTTGTGCGTTTGCTCCTCGATTCGTACGGAGTCTATGCTCCTCTTGTCTTTATCTTGGTGTCAATTAGTTAAAATCCATTAAAACAAATTTGGAAGGAAAATGTCTCCATTATTAAAATTCATATTCACCATGAATGGGTGCTGAGGTTTACTGAGTGTCGGATTTTTTAGGTTAAGGAAATTGGTGACTTATGATAGGGAAGTTAATAAGGGGAATAGTGATCGAGGTCTTATTTACATTTGGAGAGATTTGGTCTTATTTACATTTGGAGAGATTTGGTTTTAGGTGAAGAGCTTTGACACTGATTTTTACATAGCGCTACAATTCGTTAGTTTAGGGTTTGTTGGTATTATAACATTCACACGACACGTATGTTGTATATAGTTATCTGTAATCAATCAATCATTATATTAATAGAAGGGTCGATTTTATTGTAATTTTATTTTTATTGCCTTGTGGATTATGATGTTTTAGATTTTTATGTTGTCGTTAACTTAGTCTGCTCAAGGGGGTTGGGGGGGGGGAAACCCTCAGGATCCTCCACTTCCTCTATGTCTATCTACTCTGCGTCTATTTGTCGTCATGTTTGTTGATGTTGCTTGATATGTTGTTGTTAGTGCTTTTGTTTATCTTTTTTTGGGTTGATGTGCACTTGAGTTAGTTTAACCCTTGGTCGTGTTGACTGTGTGATGGCCTTTTGTGACATTTGGTTTTCCCTTGAAACTTATTTTAGCTCAATTTGATTATACTTCTAAAATGTAAATTTTTCACCCGTATTTTTTTATATAATCAACAATGTACTATATATATTTTATTAATAAAAATATACTTTTCAATCCAAAAAAATTCAATGATAAATCTTATTTAATCAATACATTTAATTGAATATATTAAATATTTACTACTTTTACATATATAAACAATCAATATATTTTCAACCAAACACATTGAATATAAAATATTAAATATTTACTACTTTTACATGTATATAAGCAATCAATATATTTTCAACCAAACACATTGAATGTTTATATGATAACATATTCAACTTATACCCATTTTATGAAATAGTCAAACATGCAACCATTTTATGAAATGTTCAAACATACAAGCACTTTATTATGAAATGTTCAATTTGCAACGTTTGAATTAAATGTGTGGACTTTGTCTTCATATTTAATTTAAATATTTAGGGTAAACACTAATAATTTTGTTTTTAAAAACTATGCTTATAAATGAATTAATTGGATTTTGACTCTTCTTCAAAAAAAAACAAATGAGTTAATATGTTAATTTTTTTTTTTTTCAAAAAAAAAAGTAATTGATTTAGTTTTAAAGTTTTGTAGTAAAAAGAAAATACATTTTAAAAAGGATTTGATAGATCGAGTTTAATTTAATTTTTTGACAAAATAATTAGTTTTTAAAGAATCGATCAATTTTCAAAGTTTCTTTATTAAAAAGGAGTTTGTTGAATTTTAAATTTTTCAAATAAATGAACCATCATTAAAAGAGAGTGGCATAAGTTTAAAATTTTCATAGTTTAAAAATTATCCTTTAAAAATAAGCGATTAAGTCTTTAAGATAATTTGTTTATTGGCAAACAAACTATTTTTTTAAGGAGTCGACCAAATTTCAAAGTTTCTTTATTAAAAAGGAGTTCGTTGAGTTTTAAATTTTCCAAATAAACAAACCACCGTTAAAAGAGAGTGGCATAAGTTTAAAAGTTTTATAGTTTAAAAACTATCCTTTAAAAATAAGCGATCAAGTCTTTTAAGTCTCTTAATAAAAATGTCTTTAAGAAAAATTCAACCAAATCTCAAAGTCTCTTAGCAAAAAAGTCACTCTAAACAAAAAGTCAAGTGAGTCTAAATCTATTTTTTTTAATTTTTATTCACTTCCAATTTTACAAGCATGGCTAAAAACATTCGCCTGAGCAGATGCAATTTTATGACTTTATGCTTTTATTAATTGTTCTTGATCGTACCGAAAGGGTTGTACTTTGATCGGTGAGGATGATGATCGTTTATATCCATTTCTTAGAGTACAAATCCTTCTAGTTACTCGGCATGGAGAGTCAAACGGTTAAAATCCGGATTGTGTCCTAGATGACTTTGACGGCGTGGATGTCCCTTACTCGTGACTGCTTAGCCAAAAGAGCTCACTGATTTAGATATGTGCTTACTCATCATTGTAATCCGCTCTATGCTTATTTCCGAAATATGAACTGAAATAGCAACATTTTATGTAATTCAATGATTCTATATAAATACTACATCCATATTGAAACACTCACTAAATTTTTTTATCTTAAATCTGACAAACATGATTCAAATCGATTTGTTTCATAAATCATGAATCACTAAATCGAAATATTTATTATAAAAAACCCCAAGATCAAATCTAATAGACTACTTATATTTTAATATTCCCAAGCATAAGTGATGGTGAGTTCCCAGACCCACCCTTGAACATAACATCCCAAACCCACCTTTCAACCTATAATTGTCACAGAGAAAACAACTCTCTTAGATGCTAGAATGAACAAATTCTTCCCCAGACATAGTTTTCCCCGGATGCTTCCCCTCCCTTGCCCATTACTCAACCTTGTCATCCTCATCCATCCTAACCTACAATGAAGCTCAGATGACCTCAGTGCACACGCATGCAGGATGGGCATGTAAATGGTCAACAATAGTGTTTGTCCCTCTGGGCTCACTACAAAAAATAGCCTTTATAGAGGCTTAGTTTACTATGCATTTGCCACTTGGCATCATCAGGGGCTTCCATTGGTCGTGGTCCCTTATTCTCTCTTGCACGTTATTTTGAATGTTTTATTTGTGCTTTTCACTATGGGGCCTATTCTTTAATTATTTATTTATTTTTGCACCTAATCTTTGTATAACAGCATGTTGGCTGCCTCATATAAAATATGTTTAAAAATTGTCTAAATAATAGATGTATAAATATATGGAAGTGAGGATATTAGATTTTTAAGTGTTATATTATAGAATGTTAAGGAATGCAACTTTATTTTAAATGTATTTTATTTTTATTTTTTTAAAAAAGTCAAACATATCATCCAATATGGGGATATTAATCACCACCAAATGACTTACACAAGAATTAACTTGTTTTGTACATTTATTTGGTAGAATGTAATGCCATTTTAGTTGGGTAAGGAATCTTAAATTCATGAGTTGCATAATAATATTAAAATTTCTTTTTATTTATAAAATATATAATGTTTTATAAAATTTTATATTAAAATTAAAATAAAAATGAAATAAATTTATATTTTATTCTTAACATTTTAAAAAGATGATATTAAATACTTATTATTAACTTATATAATAATATTTAAATTTATTTATTTTTATAAAATTTGTGTTATTTTAAAACACATGTTTATCATTTCATATATTCCTCAAAGAAGTTGCTTTCATAAACCTTTTAACATTTAAATGTATATTTACTGTCATGAATTCATTTCCATCTTTAATAGAGTTATATCATGGATTATATTTCAAATATCAATATTCTTATTATTTAAGAAGTGTTGTTTCTATTTGGTTATGTTTTGTTCTTAGTATTTCATGTGAATATTATTACAGTCCTCGTCTAACAAATATTTTACATTGCACTGTAATTTTATTATTTTTAACCTTATAACAATGAGTAATTATTCATAGTCATCCTTAACATGTATACTAGTTTAAAAAGCTCAAACTTTATCATTTTTTACATAGAATGTAGGAAAAATGAACATGGATTTGTGTATAGTCATTTTGACTTATGCAATTTTTTTTGATACACATTATGTTAGAATTTATGTCATTGAATGACATTTTTGTGCATTAAAAACAATCAAAATATTTTTTTGAGTGCATCATAACTTGTGTCAAATAAATTCAGAAATCATTTTTGTGGGAATTTTCTCATGTCAGAGGAATTCAAAAACATATATGGATTTTTTTACATATAGAAGAAAAAATAAATAAAATATTTAAGAAAGTTTTGAATTACATAAGACATTGTGCATCATTCTATCGTATCATAGCTTTGTTATACTTTTTTAAATAAAAAGTGACGTCTATTTTTTACATCAAATGATGAAATTTTATATTAAAAGCATTATTACAAATTTTATTGATATAGTTAAAATACTCAATGTGATATTAATTATGCATCTAAATGTACTTTGTTTTAGAAAAAACCCTAAGAGTAGGTGAGAGAAAAATTGACACAACAAAAGTTACATCAAATGCATCAAAAACTTCATTCAATAATTAGCAAAAAAGTACAAAGGAGGTATATTATATAGTGAGAAATTAGGTCATCAAAGAGGCAACAACTCAACTCACTATTAGAAAATACATTAAGTGTATTTTTCCCTAATGACCTTAATAATTTAAAGCAAGCTAACTAACAACATGGATGTAGTTAAAATCGTAAGCGGAAAAAATCCTACACCAACAATCCATGAAGTGTAGCTTAGGTGGGTAAATTAATTGGGTCTCAACAATGAGGCCTGATGACCTAAGCACAATACAACTCCCATAAAGTAGAGAAAAGGAGAAAACCCATAGGAAATAAAAATCCTTTCCAAAAGAGAGCAAAGAAGTGAAGAGGCTAAAAATCCCCATTAGATTCTACAACTTCCTGCAGCCATCCTGTATCATATAACTGAGTTCACAGAGATGACTATGGATCAGAAGTACATGTAGTGAAGAGTGGATCATCCTAGAACAATGAATTCCCACCAAGTGTCTAAAGGATCTTCAACTAAGGTGTGATTCCTATACAAATAATTGTTATCCTCATGCAAGATAGGAGGCCCAAATACTCTATGAAATAATGGTGCAATGGGATCATAGGCTAATAAGGACTACATAATGCCTTGAAATTGTGGAATAGACTGCCTGATGTCTAATGTGTCCTAGATCACTATACATGTTCCCTATAATGTCTGAAGTGGACCATAGGTAGGTTAATTAGGAAATAACTCCTTAATATTTAAAAGGTGACAAGGAGATGTTGGAGGTGTGACCCCATCACTACTATAGTCATTTGTGCTAGAAGAAGATTCATCAATATCATAGATATGTTTTTTTCTAAAAAATGTCATCAAGTTCAGGTGAGTCCAAAGAAGAAGAATTTAAATGAAAGTCAAGAGTAAAGTGTGAGAAGTTATGTAGTCAATTTTGATGATCGACCATTCCCACTACCAATATAATATCACTATGCAACTCTCTAACATACACTGAATCTAGGGTGAACTCAACTTACATGCATAGACCAATGTGAGTGATTTGATAAACTTATAGGAGATTAGTTGAAGGTGAAGGAACACTTATAACATTAGTGAATGTTCTACCATTCACTTCAATAGACCCTCTCCTGAGAACCTTTTTAGAAGTGGGTATGTTCATGGAGTTGGGGGATACTTATGTGGATATTTTTGCTAATGCCTATGCATTATGATAATAACATGTATTTGTTATTTGAATTGAGGCTCAAAACCACTGAACCTAAGAATGTGTATGCATTATTAAGAACATATACGCATTATGAGGAACACATACATGTTATAAGGAATGAATATGCATTCTTATTATTTTGCACCTAAAATCTAAAGAACATATACATGAAGGTAATATTTACTTGAAGTTGATATTTAATTTAAATTTATTTTAGTAAATATAATAAATTAGGGTCACTCTTCATCTGATAGATTTGGTGTCAAAGTTGTATGCCTTATGACGTAGAAAATAGTTGTTGAAAATCCAATCTGGTTAGTACTTAGGCATTTTCAGGGTCTCAGTATTGAACCTACAGTTTCAGGGCATATCTTTTTCAATTAGTGTCCATTTTTGATAATCATATAGTCATTTTTTAGGTTTTTGTGGCTTTTGAATTTTTTCCTAGCATTTTTAAGAGTCTTAAGTTTTTCAAAATTGAAGTTTGCAAACCACTCACTTTGAACTTGATCCAAAGTGGTGTGACTAGGGTAACATAAGTCTCATTGATGACTTGCACACATCAAATGACCACTTTATGTTAATTTCACTTGCTCATCGTCCCTTCCACATCCCTAATCACTTCTTACTCGTCCCTCATATCCCCCTAATCACTCTTTAATCATTATTCATTATGTATAATTACTCACTCTTTGAACCTCACGATCCCTCATCATCTCTAATCACTCCCTCATTGTCTCTAGTTACACACTCATTGACACTCATTATCTCTCATCATCCCTAATCACTCCCTATTTACCTCTCATTGACTCTCAAAATTCCTCATCATCCCTAATCACTCCCTCATTGTCCCTAATCATTACTTCATCATCCCTCATCATCCCTAATCACTCACTCCTTATCCCTCATTGTCCTTAATCACTCCCTTTTGACCTCACCATTCCTCACCACTTATAATTGCTTCTTCATCATACCTAATCACTCCTTCATTGACACTCACCATCCCTCATCATACCTAATCATTTCTTCATCATCCCTTATCATCTCTAATCATTCCTTCCTCATCCCTTCTCACCTCTAATCACTCCCTCATTAACCCTCACCATCCCTAATCACTCCCTGGACCTCCCTAATCACTCCCTCATTGACCCTCATCATCCATTATCATCCCTAGTGATTCCACCATCATCTCTACTCAATCCCTCCTCATCCTTAATCACTCCATCCAATACTTTGATGGTGGGTATGATAGCTTAATTACTTAATTACTTCTTCTCAATATGTTCTTGTTGCTGAGGACTTTGGGTATTTGTTAGTCGATAAAATTGAGAAAGGTATTATTAAAGGTATCACTCTTCATACTATAAAGACTTAGTGTTAGTAAGGGATTACAAATTCTATTTCACAATTTTTTAAAATGTTATTTATGCAAGAGATATATATTTTATATTTTGTAGATGTTCATGTATAAGTAGAAGACAAAAATAAAAATTTGAACAGTTTCCTATGATGAATTAGGAAGAGAAGCCAAAGCTTCATGTTAAATGTATAAGCATCTAACACTTGTAGGAATATAAGTTAGTTATTATTTTGGTTATTCTGATGTACTAAATTTTGGGAATCAATATCTCTTACAAAAATAATTATCCTTAGCCTTAGTACTTTGCTATAACTAATTGTATGAATAAGATTTTTTTCTAAGTTATACATGGTTCTCTTTGAAATTATTCTTGTCTTTGCGAATTTTAAATTTTGATCACTCCATTTTATGTAGATAATTGGAATAAATACAAGTTACAACAATTTCAACCATCAAATTATAATGTATGGATCATTCCCTATCTTATGAGTCTCATAGTAACTTATAGACTAAAATAATAGCATATCTTGATGAGGATTTCTAAGGACCACTTCTAACAATGGTTCAATTACTAGGATGTGCAAGCTTTTAAGAGGGTTTTTAGGTCAAAGAGACCTTGAAATATGGTTGGAAGATAGGATACACAATTTCACAGAGGAAAAGTTTATTAGAATAGGATTTCATGCATAAGAAATTAGTATCACCCATATATATGGTGATATTTATGATATTTTTGGGTGTGAGTTGCCTTGATTGTTAGTGGAATGGTTGTCAAGGCTTAAGCACTATTATTTTTGACCTTGCATAATGAAAAACTTATAATGGAACAAAGTGAAGTTTCAAAGGTTGTGAAATTTATATATAGAATGGACACATTTACTTCAAAAGAATAAACCATATTTATTGAGTGAGTAATAAAACTCAAAGTACAAGATTCTCATGTTAGTATAAGGAGTTAAATATGTGGTAGGAAACAAGCAAGGAAGGTAATGATTTGGGTATGGTTCAATTATTTTTTCTTTGTTATTATTGGACAAATCACACTATTTAACTCCTTTAATGATGTCTATCAAATTATCTTAGCAAGTAGTACAACATATATCACAACATTTATGCAAGTTGGTTAGGCAGACTATAAAGCCTAAAGACATATTAAAAAAATTCTAAAAAGATGCAATATAACAAAATTTTACTTCTTAAGTATAAATACCTTACAAAATATCTTAGGGGTGAATATAAGTTGATGGATAATGGCCACACACTTATTTTTTAGATAGTTGCTTTTTGTAATTCTAAGGATCACCTATATATTATTTACATTTGTTTGGATTTATGTGGGTCCTTTATCATAATATACTTTTTTATCCTATGGATATATTTACAATTGGAGTCAAACAAAGCATTGTGCAAGCAATGGACAACACTAGGTTACAAGGTATATGGGTTGAATGGGTAAAATCCTATAAATATGAATAGAAAATGGATTGTCTAAATAAACTAACATGTTCTACTAGGTTCTATATAGCATAGGTTAAAATAGTATATATTTCATTAAATTAGTGGTCAAAATGGATAATGGTATTTTTTTGGGGCTTAACAATGCTAGGAGCTACAAGTGGAGAGTTGACTGCTAGCATAAAATATAAGACATAGTGATCAAAATGATGTGGAGGAAAATTTGAAACATAAATATCCAGAAACTATGAAAACATATGGGCCTATTATAAATGATGTAATTCACAATTGAAGATATACTAGAAAAAGAGAAGCAAGTAAAACCACCATAGCACCAAAAATGGGTGGTAAATATGAGGATCACCAAGCTATTTGATTTCCTCAAACCAATTGATTGCTTTCCATATGAGGACATTTTATGATCTGAATAATTACATTGAAGGCCTTTTATTTGTATGTCTATTGATTGAGTCATCATACTAGAGAGTGGAAAATAATTTTCAATTGATTAGAACAAGTAGTCCAAGATTGGAAATTGGTGTTCAATTCATAACTTCAATAGTCAATCCAATGAAGAGTGTCACACTATGAGCTCTCTACTTGCACAACTTGAGGTATTGGATACAAGTTATCTATCACTATAAAAAGGTAAGTAGATAATATATTATGAACCCAATGATATGGTTAGTACTAAAAATATCTCTACATTGGATACAAGTTATCTAACATTATTAAAAGGTAAGTAGATAATATATTATGAACCCAATGATATGGTCAATGCTAAAAATATCTCTACTTCCCCCAACAATAAATTATATAAATTAAAATATTATTTCATCAACAAATGTAGATCAATGGTTAACTAATATACTTCATCATTTCCAATAAAATTCATAAGAATTTAATTTCTCCTATAGCATATTTTCAAAAATTGAACTTTAAAATTGATGCATCATCCATAATCATATGCTAGTGTATGGTGTAGTAAAGGCCTTGAGAAATGGATCACCTAGTAGTGTCACTTGGTGTACAAAATCAAACCTTTTAAAGATGAAATATTTTGTGACATCTTACCATTAGAGGTATGTGATGTTTTACATGTGGTTAACCATATAGTTACCATTATCAAGTAGTCTATGAATTAAATCCTTGAAATGTTGTGATGGATTGTCATGATCTGAAATACCATATATCATAGTTAGTTCATAAGCTTTTAATCATTAGTGATAGGAAGTACATGAATTTTTTTAGTTATAGTAATAAGTATACTCTTAATGGTAAGAATTACATGTAATAACATCCTTGTGGCACCATTTCATATTGTGGTTTATCCAAAAATAACAAACAGAAAATAATTGAACCATAAACTAGATGAATACAAGGATATCTTTTAGTCACCTAAATAAGTTCCTACATAATGTACACTTAACAATATTATTTATTTTATCCCTTAACTACCTCTACCTCAAGCCTCTTTATGCAACATATGATTTCTAGAGAATGAATAGATCAAGTGGTAGATCCATAGAATCATGGATAATGGACACATCATACCTAAATCATTGTCTTGGAGAAGCCCAATTGTGATGTAACTAAATAAGGATGCGACGTGAGGTTGTGAATCAATTTAAAAGTCTCAATAATATTAAAGTGAAGAAATATTATCCTCATCTAAATATGAAGACATTTTTTTGCCATATCCATGGTGTAGAAGTCTTTTCCAAAATTGATCTTAAGTTTGGGTATCATTGTGTTCATGATGAACCTTTAGACATTTGTAATATAGTATTAAAAACAAATGAAGGATTGCTTGTGTAGTTGGTTATGCCTTTTAGGTTAACTCATATAGTGAATTCATTCATTGAGATGATGAATGACATCCTCAGGTCCTTTAAATATGTCATTTTAAAAATCTACCTTGATGACATCCTAATCTTTAGAAAACATGGGATGAACATCTACACCATGTTGAACTAGTGTTTCACATTTTGAAAAAACATATTTTTATGATAACATGAATAAATGTTTGTTTTCCATGTAAAATTTATAATATTTGGGATACATTACGAACACAAGGAGTGCATGTGTGAATCTAACCAAGATTCAAGTCATACATGAATGGGAAACACCAAATAACTTTGCATAGATTCAGATCTTCTCAGAATTAGAAAATTATACAAGGGATTTGTGTCTAATTTTTATCCTTTGAACCAAACTACCAAAGGTAGAACCGAATAAAGTTTCATCTAGTCAAATTCACAACAAAGATAATTTGATGAACTAAAATTTAGATTCTATTTTGTGCTAATACTTGTGTTACTTGACTATAAATTTGGAAGATCATCCAATTCATCCAATAATAAAATTGACTATCACAAATGGGTATTAACAGAACATCAAGTCCTAGAAAAGAGTTAATTTCTATTGTAATGGATTAAACCACATGATATTGAAATCAAAGATACCGTAAGAGTATACACTTACATCAAATGATGAGGAGTGATTGAGGATGATAAGGGTCAATGACAGAGTGATGAGGGATGGTGAGTGTTAAATAAGGAGTGATTATGGATGATGAGGGATGAGGAAAGAGTGATTAGGGATTACGAGGGATGAAGAGGGAGAGATTAGGGATGATGATGGTTAATTAAGGAGTGGTTAGGGATGATAAAGGAGTGATTAGAGATGATGAAGGACAATAAAAATTAATGAGGGAGTAATTAGGGATGAGGAGGGAATGATTAGGGATGATGATGTATGAGGAAGAGGTGATTAGGGATGAGGAAAGAGTGATTAGGTATGGTGAGGGACAATGAGGGAGTGATTAGGGATGATGAGGGATAATGAGGGTCAATGGAGGAGTGATTAGGGATGATAAGGGATTGATTAGATATGACTAGGGATAATGAAGGTCAATGGGGGAGTGATTAAAGACAATGAGAAATGATAAGAGAGTGATTAGGGGTGATGAGGGATGAGTAGGAAGTGATTAGGGATGAGGGAGGGATGATGAATAAGTGAAATTAACACAAAGTAGTTGTTTAATGTGTGCAGGTAATCAAT
Source organism: Torreya grandis (assembly GCA_037957365.1). Taxonomy (NCBI): domain Eukaryota; kingdom Viridiplantae; phylum Streptophyta; class Pinopsida; order Cupressales; family Taxaceae; genus Torreya; species Torreya grandis. Next base: position 5,355,744 of record JARHVA010000462.1, read on the forward strand.
GTGACCTATGCTACCTCAATCACACCACTTTAGATCAAGTTCAAAGTGAGTGGTTTGTAAACTTCAATTTTGATAAACCTAGGACTCCTAAAAATGTTAGGAAGTAATTTGTAAGGCACAAAAACCTAAAAATATACTATATGTTTACCAAAAATGGACATCAATTACAAAAGTTATTCCCTAAAATCTATAGATTCAATACTGAGACTCTGAAAATGTTTAAGTACCGACCAAATTGAATTTTGAAAAACTATTTTCTACATCTTAATGCATGCAACTATGATACCAACTCTATCAGATGTAGAGTGACCCTAATTTATTATATTTACTAATTCAATAGTATATAAGAAATTTTAAAATTAAATATAGTAATAAAAAATAAAATAAAATATTAATAACTTTTTTATTTAAATAAAACTAATTAATTACATTAAAATAATTAAAAAATTAAATATAATATAAAAAAGATCATTAAAGACCTAAATTTAAAATTTAAATATAGTAGTGAAATATCTAAGAGATGTAGAATATAGTAATTAAAGTGATTAAATCAAAGTTATCAAATATAGCTTGTAGGATGTCAAAATTGATAAAATAATAAATATTATTAAAAAATTAAAATTATAACATCTAAATTATGGTTTAATCATTATGCGTGCCATCATCACCATCATTGCCATCATCATCTGCATTCTCTCCATTATCATTGTCAAATTATTTCTCTTCATTTTCATTGTTCTTATCATCATCATTCCTATAATATCTATCATTTTCAATTTTTTTATCCTCATCATTATTTTGTGAAATACTCAACATCCCTTAAAAAATGGATACAACATTAAAATTTTAATAATAAAATTAATAAAAAAAAATTACTAAAAAAATTTATGCATTAAAAAGTCTTCACTATTATTTTGATTAAAGTCAAATCTAAAAAAAATAATTATTAAATTTCGTAAACAAAATGAAAATTGTATATATTTTTATCATTTATTATTATTGTGCTAAAAATTTCATATGATTAAATTTTGAGAAAACAAAATATCAATAAAATCAACATCATTATTATATATAAATTTAATTCATATAAAAATTATACACAATATTTTAAAAAAAAATATACAAATGAATTATAACAAAGAGTAAGAAAATAGAAATACACTTTTAACAAATAATTGCAACCTCTCTTTAGAGCATTGTATAAGTGGAAAGGGTACTCTAAAATTACATAAAAAATATTAAGTTCAATTAGCCATTGTCTAAAACTAACTTAAGATAGACAATGGCTAGATGAACCCATGGTCATTCCCTCTTTCAACCATATTTTTAAGAAGGGGTGTTATTAAAAAATGTTAAATTGAATATTCATATAAATAAAATGATGAAATGTTTATGTATGCTAAAACTTTGGAGATATATACGAAATTAAAAATAATTTTAGTTCCTACTCCAAATTATAACATAAATTTTTGATTGAGTAAATAAAAGAGAAATACACTTTACTTTCACTTAAAAAATAAAGAGAAATACACTTTACTTTCACTTATTACGAGAAGAACCTTTTTTATTGAGTTGAATGATTGTGGTTGCTTTAATAAATTTATGTAAAAAATTTATCAACATGCATTTAAAGTGAGTGATTTATTTATATTTTTCAAATTTTAAGAGATTTAAGAGTTTTTTTAAGATGTAAAATTTTATCGAGAGGCATATAAATATTTTAATAGAGAATCATAGATATCAAAATGAAGGATGAAAAGTGTTTTTATAGATTTTCAGATCAGAAATTAGATGGTTGGGATTAATCAAGATTTATTGATTTTAGATGGATGAGATTTGATTTTTATTTGGTAAGAATGTTAAGGATGAATGAGTTGATTGAGGGATTTATTTGATTAATTTAACGAGTTGGTTGAACGGTTTAATGATTTAGTTGAGGGAGTTGAAAAAGTTAGTTAATTGATTTATTTTTAATAGATTTTGTATGTATGGAATTAGTTATAAGTCAATTAACTAATTAATAGTGATTAATTTAGTTAATTGTTGATGGGATGATGTTAGTAGAAATAGAAGGGATTGTTTGATTAATGTGATAATGTTAGATGGGAATATTTTTTTTGTTATAGTGATATTAGTAAAGATAATTAACAATAGATTGGATAACAATTTAAGGTAGCAAAATTAATATTTAAAATAATAAAATAAAATAAATTATGTTACAAATTTTTAAATAAAAATATAACAAGAAAAAATATAAAAAAAATTGTTCAAAATCTCCTCTCCCCTTTTGGGAAGCTCAATAGGTGGCATGGTCCTATTATACCCTCTATTTTTTAAAGAAGATTTTAGTAATTCTTCTTATTGTTTGAAAAATAATAATATATATTTTCCCAACCTAAAATTTTATAATCATCATTTTAAAAAATTCCAATCATCAATTAATTTTTTAATTAAATCTCCTTAAAAACATTATATCTTTCCCTCTCCTCTTTAAGACATCTAAACCCATTATTAACTTTATATATTTTTTAAAATAAATATTATTTTAAATATTTATATTCAAACATAAAATTACTTTAATTAAATGAAACATTTTTCTAATCTAAATTTGTAAACCCTTTTTTCTCGGTATGAGCCTTAAACAATTTCACTTACACAATGGTAATAACAATTTCATGTATTATCAGTCTAGAGTTCCCTCTTCTCATTAAATCATATTTGTGTTTTTTCCTATTACTAAACAGAAACAATTTAATCTATAGGCATACTTGTGGTTCTATAGAGTTTGGAACTCTTGGAGATTATTAATCATCCTCATCATTCCTTTGGTGTTCCACATGATACGTATCCTTCATAGCCTATTCCACCTGGTTGATAGATTCACTGCCATATCATATAAATATAATTTCACCAAATTTTTAATCCTTTGTGAAATAGAGAAACTTCTCTATAATTTGGAGAGTGTTTTATCATGTCAATATAAAAATATAAGGATTATTTGTTTATCTTATATTGAAATAAATTAGATAATTGCTAATAATGATAGGGTGATAAAAAATAATAATGATGTGGTTATAAATAAAAAATATGGGCATGAGTATTTATAATGTTTGCTGAGAAGAATAGGTTTTTTCCTCGTTAAGGTTGCATAGTGTTTTTCTTTGATTACTTTTTTCCCAAAATTTTCTTTCTTTTTATTTCCCTTTCTCTAATTATGGTTTTTCTTTCCCACCTATTTGACCTAGAAAATAAGTAGAAATTAATATATCTAAATTAAAAAATCTAAGTGTATTTATCGAATGTGATTTAAATGTTGTATTTCTCTATTTTGTTAGTTTTTTCAAAATGTGTAATTTATGATTTAAAAAAAATTAATCTAAAAAAAAAAAAATTATTGGTATATATTTTATGGATTATTTTGACGCAATTGAGTTGGAACCTTTTAATATTTTTTTAAATCATATCTTGAATTATTAAAAATTAATTACAAAAATATTTATAGAACTCATAAATATACTAAAAATTTAGGAACATTTTATAATAATTCTTCAAATAAAAACACTAACTATGTTAGAATTAAAAATGAAAAAAGATAAGCCATTATTGCAAAAAAATTAATAACATAATATATATGTGTCAAAAGCTTATTTTATATTTTAATGAATTATAATTATAATTTTTATTTTATTATAAGCCAAAAGGCACAAAATAACTAAAGACACATACTAACCATAAAACCTAAGAGACACAAATTCACCCTAAAAATCGTCACAAGATAATAGACACATTCTAACTAGATGGTGTCATCATCTTCTTTATAGTCCATCATCATATATATTTATATTTTATTATATCATTATCATTTAATTGAACACATTTATTTGTCATTTTTTAAAAATTTTACAACACATAGAACCTTAAAAAAAAAACTATAATTTTGTTTTAAATAACAATCAAATATGTCCATTCAAGATTTTGTATCTTATACTAGTTTATAACATATAACATAAAATGATTCTCTACTTGTTATGATAGGAAAAATCTATAAAAACTCCCAATGATACATAATTACCATAATAACCATTTGATCAATATCAAAATAGCAATTACATAATAATGTTTAGATGTATATATTACAAGAAAAAAAAAATTGTCACTCCCACAGCCACGCCTAAATAAAGTCTGAATTAAAACCTTAATTAATTTAAAAAAATAAAAAGTACGAGTGAAAATCACTTATCATTATCCCCATTGTAATTATTTATTGTAAATAAAAAAAGCGTATCATCTTCATAGGATCAGTGTTCCTAGGATGCCTCTTATTTCTCATTTAGGGACTCGTATTCATTGCTACAAGAGTTAAGTGACAAAGAGTGATATTATTCCTCCATATTTTTGTATATGAAAATAAAAATATAAATATGACTGGTGACGATGACATACCAATATTTTCATTTTTCAATGTTACTTATAACCCTAAAAAATGTATTATCTTCCTAGAATGTCAGTTCCTCCTCATCTATGGAAATATATTCAGAGCTACATGAGTTAAATTATAGAGGGTTATCTTCTTCCTCCATCTCTTTGTTTTTATCCTTTGCATCCTCCTCATCCTCCTCCTCCTCTTCATCCTCCTCCTCCTTTTTTTCCTTCTCTTCATGATCTTCTTCCTCTTCCTTTACACCAAGCTCATCACCATTTGGCTCATTGACCTATTCCTTTTTGGCCTCTTCTTATTTATTTTTTTGATCCTTATTTTTAACATCTTTGTTTTTGTTTTAGTGGAAATAATTATAAAATGAGATAAGATGTGGAAAATAATTAACAATTGAACAAGATGTGGTAAATAATAATTTTTCTAACTTTGGACTGGTTTAAGTATAAAAAGTCTACACATAGACTTGTGAATAATAATATTTTTTAGTCTTGATCCAATTGAGTGCACATGTAAAGTATAATATTTTTTATATCCATCTATGAAAAAATAATTGAGATTCTTGTAGTTACCTTGTAGACACTTCATACTGATGGAAATTTCTTGACACCCAATATTATAATCACTTGATAATTATCTAACTTTTGCATAGAGTCTTACAGATGATAATATGTGTCAGTATCAATCCACTTACATACACCTACAAAGAAAACTATTAAATATGGACATGTATACATAATTTATATTCTTATAGACATACCCATACTAATGGAAATTATTAGACATTCGATATGTAATCAGTTAATGATTCTCTAAACTTTTCATAGATATTTGTGATTGATACTATATTTTAGTTTCAATCCACTTGAATTCAATTGAAAAGAACATTATTCCCCATATCTAACTATGTATTCATAATTTATATTCTTCCATTTACCTTACTATAGACACATAAGTTTGTTCTAGGGGTATTTTTAAATGTTAGTTTATATTTTTATAGGGTACATACATGTTTATCCATTATCATCTAAGATAAAGCTTTTATTGGTGGATGTTTTCTATGTTTTAGGCGCCATTTTCTTCCCATTACCCTTTTTTATGTCTCCTCAGTTTCCTCATTCTTCCCTTTGTTTTTTCGTCTCTGTCTGGTTTTAACCAGGACTATAGAAGAATGATCCTATTTGACTTGGACTGTACCACTATGATTTTGGCTGACCAAGATCGTATCACTAAAATATTAGTCTCATTTTTCTTTTGGGTGCCTTTGGACCTTTTCTTTTGTTTGTTATAATTTTTTTATTGTATTTGTTATATTTATCACCATTTATGTGTCATCTTGCAAGCCAATAAAATCCTAATTTAAATTCGATAAGTTTATAACTTCAAAGTTGCATTAATTCATATAGGATAAGAAAGAATGTGATAAGAATTTCAAAAAAGATCAAAATAATAAGAAGATGTCTAGAATTTATTGAATATCATAAATTGAAGTGATTAGAGTAGAACTTTGTTTTGGAGCCTTCATATTGTATTATTTTCATTTTCTCATGCTAGTGAAAAATCATATAATGATTAGGGTTTGCATTTGTTTTAATTATTCATTGATCTACATTGAGTGATAGTTTCTAAATTTTATAAAAACAATGATCTAAGTGAAACATTACTCTCAATGAATACACCATTTTCAAGGTTTGTTAAGTGTTGTGACCTAATTAGGGTTTTAATAAATGAGATCAACTTGTTAAGCACGGGATATATATTTTACTTAATCATATTCTTTTTGCTTTAACCACTTAATCATACATTCAAGATATACAATAAAATTGAAAGCAATAACATGCACCACCAACTCAAGTTACAAAGTTTTCAAGCACCAACTTGCAGGAGCACTGACCTCTTTGTTGAGCACAAACACAACAATGATTTATGAGCACCCACCCATAGGAACACCAACCCCTCTTATGTATAAAACACCAACTATCTCTCAATGTTGCTTTCTCAACAAATGATAACACACTACTATATCTCTTCTCTTTTCTCTGCTTTCCTCTGCTCTTCTTAGCTAGATAAAATCATTCTCTTCCATATCTCTAAATGGCTTCCCAAGCCTCCTTTTATAGCTTTCCAAATGACCTTTTTCATTTACCCTTGTATGATGCTTTGGATTCTTTCTTTGTCTTTACCTAGTGATTCTTCTAATTCCTCAAGGTGACCCTTCATGGATAAATGCATCCTTTTCCTCTTTTGTCTTTAGTGATGACTCTTTGGGTTCCTCAAGGTGACCCTTCATGGAGAAATGCATAATTTTCCTCTTTTGTCTTTAGTGATGACTCTTCAAATTCCTCATGGGCCCTCTTTTGTCTTTATGCAACCAAAAATATATTTGTTAATATTTAATTAACATTAACACACTTTAGCCAAGATATAAACATTAAAAACACCTTTAAACATTAAATGCTAATTTGACATCAATGACAATATTTCCAACACAACTTTCCATAGATTTGTAACATATTTTGAGAAAGTGATCAAGGATTTTGGAGTTCATAGCAGAGGATCATATTCATAAAATTTATTTTAAATAATTCCATAGTGACTAAGAATATATTAGTGTGGTTGTGGTAGTGTGACCAAGAATGTCGTAATATAGTTATAGTCAAATATCAATAGATTTTAGTTTGATCTAAAATTTTATGGGATATGTTCATCTTGGTTCATGAACTTGTTCCCATCTAATTTCAGCCTTTGACTATATATATTTTTGAAACTTTATTATTCTTCTCAGAGTCCTAGTTTTTCATATTCATTTATTCTATAATATCCGTTACTGTAATTAAGTTTTATTTTTACTATGTATATTGAGAAATATATTTATATATGAATTACATCATTATTTATGGGTAGATGTAGTGCATGTTGATGAACCATTTTCCTATAAAACTATTTAGTTAATCTATGCACTCTTACACCCATTAGGGCTAGATTGTGTTTTCATTATCATATATTTGATTTTATCTAGGGTTTTTAAACCCTTGATGCATTTTACCATCCCATTAGGGTTAGATTTTGCATGTTCCTAGTGTTGCCATTTATTTTATTGATTCATGTTAGATCTCTTTAGCTCTAATTTCTCTCTTCTTATTCCTATATATATATATATATATATATATATATATATATATATATATATATATATATATATATATATTGATTCCTCTATAGTGTTGCATTTTTTTAGGGTTGTGTTATACCATATTCACTTTCATTAGGCCAATGTTCTCCCTTGATTACATTCCTTCATAGGGTTGTGTTTAGTGCCATATCTTATTTTCCCTAGTCATTCATCCCATTATAAATCATGAGTTTTTATATGTATCCTAACATTTTTTATGGATATGAATAATACTATATGCGATTCACTTATGGCATGATATTTTATTTTATTATGTATCAGGGTCAAAGGATAATAGTGGGTCCCACTTTTTGGCATAAAGAGGTTAGATACACTTCCAATATCTCCTCAAAATTTATTGAGTTTAGGTCATTGATATTAATCAAACAAGTTTGTTTTATAATATATATAAAGATCTAGTGCATGCACATTTTTTTATATTTTTAAAAATCATTAATTATTTTTTAGGATTTATTTCTAAAATATATACTTTTTTAATTTTTCATCTGTCTATTGGGACATAGTATTATACTTTAACCCTTAATGATGTTGTTAGTGTACAAAAATTTATGGATGTGCAAATGCTTCTTTTTAATTATAGTATATAATTGATTGTTAGCATATTTTTAATACATGATAAGGTTGTATGTGATGATAATTATTTATGTGTTGATACACATGTTATTGATATACTTACCTTAGTGTATACTACAAGCATGTGGTTAAAAATTATTAGCGAACCTTTTCTTATGTAACTTGGAATTGATGATAAACCTTGAAAAAATATAAAATAATCATTACTTGTTTTAAAAATCAACCAATAAAGGATCTTGTAGTAATTTATTTAGATATATCCATTGGACCTAAGGTTGTAACCATTGAGTGTAAAGTTATACCTAATGATGTGATCTACAAAATATTACTTGGGAGACCATGGATTCATGATATCGGAGTTGTTCCATCCACATTACAGAGATGTTTAAATTTCATGCATAAGGGAATTATCTACACATGACCTGTAGAAGATGTTCCATTTAGGTTTTTATAAAATTATTGAGCCTCACAATAGTAGTGTGCCACATTTGAATGAAACTCAAGAAACCATTATGGATCCCAAACAAATTATTACAATATATCAATTGACAACCTTTAAGTGGGATGAGATTAGGAGCACACAAGAGGATAATGGGTAAAAAGTTGATATTATAGATTAAAAATTATCCAAGATAAGCGTTACATGAATAGGTCTTAGGGAATATAAAGATGTTATGGGACATTTAATATTGCACAACACTATATTGATCCTCAAGATTATGGAAGGTATATCTAACCATCCTCGACTATTGAGTAAAAATAAAATGATGATAAGTTTAAAATTATTATGATATATGATTGTTACAATACAAATAAGTTACAAAATGTTCCTAGCATTTTTCAAACTACCTTATAAAAATATGGATCTAGATTGAAGTGTACACAAAAAATGGGATATACATGTCACAACTTAGGTAAACATGAAAAAATATAATTCAACCTATTCTTCTAAATGCTCATAAATATAAACAATGTATTAGATATAGTGAGGATTTCAAAATTAAAGATATACCTTTTCAAATGGATAATATATACTTAGGACCTCATAACCATGAGAGTCTTATTTTAAAAATATATATTCTTTTGTATTTTTCCAGATCCATAATAAATCAATCATAATAAATGGAAAAAACCATGCATATATCATATTACATATTTCCATCTCAATAATAAAAGTTACAAGTTATACATCCCAAGCTAATTGATTATGTTAAATCATTTGTGAGCTTCTGCTTGGATACAATTTTCAACATGATGAAGCCAATCAATAATATTTAGAAACTAAATGTAGACACCTAAATTTAATATAAGACCCTTATTCCCAGTGTCTTATATCTAATTTACCATTTTTGACATACTTATGTATATTTTTGTATTTCTAAGATTTATCAAACCATACATAGGTATATATTTAGTCTTTAAGCCTTAAAATAACATATAAACACTTATCAAAATATATTTGTTTGTATCCTTGGACTAAAAATCATATTTTATCATACTTCTCATTGAGATCCGACCCTCTATTTGTCCCAGTTCAATTTTGCACCCTTTAAATTTTTGTCCTAGTCAAATCCATGCCATGTGTGGGTATTTCCCCTTTGCCTTTGTGGTTATGCTTTCCCATTTCCATAGTTATTGTACCTTTAATATCACCCCTTATCATTCTTGAAGTCAAGTAATTTTCCCCATCTTATCCTAGATTTCTATATATAAGAAAGTCATCTTAAATCATTAAGAATGATCATAAAACCAACCATCAAACAAATATCAAGATCTAGACCTAGAGTAGATCCAAGTATCAAGCACTTTATTACTCTTTAAATTTAATCCTCATTGAATCATATCTTACACACTTATGGCTTGTATAATATTTGTCTCTCCCTATCCCATTGTAGCAAATGAAATTTCTAGCTTGCATATAGGTGCATCAAGTCTTCTATAGAAGAGGAGGTTTAAAACCCTTGCTAAATCTATTCCTTTCACATTTGATTATAACTACATAAATGTTTGATTAAAACATGTGGTATTTATATTTTTAAATGTTTCTTCAGTGATTTATCAACTTCATAGCCCATTTATTTGTATTGATTTTCAAACTAGGTTAAAGAGAAAGAATCAACAATTCAACATAATTTGACAATAAATCAAGAAAACACAGGTACATGAAGGTCAAGAAATAATAAGTGAACTAGTGGAAAAAATTAGGTTTTACAACCCTGCACAAGTTGAATTTGGTATAATAAATTTATACTCGACTATGCAAAACTATCTAGGTTGAACCTACATGGGCACAAAATTACCCTGAAAGATCTAAATGTCAAATCATAGTTTAAGATAGTGCATAATCATCTTGAAAAATCATATTTATATAACTAAACTTCCAAAATATTAGAACAATAACTCGATGTGATCATTCCTTATCCCTTTGTACTACATTTCTTATCCAAATTATTTACTGCTTTGTCTTGTTGTTGTTACTTAGCTAACTGGGTACATTTTAATTCTATACTTTCATAGGCATATATATATATATATATATATATATATATATATATATATATATTCATTCATTTTAATAATTTATTCCTTATTTTGTATAAAACCAAAATTGTAGTAAACATAAATGGTGAACCTTGGGTAGATGCACAATATTGGGGGACAAAAAAAGTGACACAATGAAAAATACAAAGAATTTTATGTAAAGGGTGTACACCCTTTTTAAAAAAAAATGTAAACATAAATAAGGGTTAGCCCTGACCTTAAAGGGCATAGGCCCTTTGTATTCCAAAGGGTGTACACCCTTTGGAAATGACACATGACCTTTGGAAAGGATGCACGCCCTTTGTAAAGGGCATAATCCCTTTTCAAAGGGCCCTTTATAAAGGGCATATGCTCTTTGCAAAGGGAGTGCATCCTTTATAAAGGGCGTACGCCCTTTTTGGAGTTCAATTTTTTTTCAATTTAATGTTGTTGAAAGATGTGTGTGTGTGTGTGTGTGTGTGTACAACTAGAGGTTGTTGTTAAGAAACTTAGACTGTAATATTTTTTGCCGTGTTTGATGTTTTACAAGCATATATTTAGTAAAATAAATGTTAAGTATAAGTTTACATTTAATTTTATATTCTTATACTTAACATTTATTTTAATAATATAAAAAATTAGGGGCACTAAACATATTTTAAAATTAGTTGAAGAACTTTAGGAGTTACCATTTAGAAGATAGTTTTTTAAATTCCATTCCAACCAATACTTAGTTTTCAAAATTTCAGGATCAGAAGATAGAATGAGAAACAAGGTTACAAATCATGTTACATATGTAATAGATCTATACCATTGAGGATTACATGTTTTTTTACCTACTTAAGAATTCCCTATCTACTTTATCTACTTGAGTATGCTCTACTTGATTAAATAACTAAGCCATGGATTAATATCAAGGAGTATGCCCTACCTAAATACACAAGCCATAACTTGATATTTACTATTATATACTGGTTTCAAATTAAGTGTTCCACTTACTCAACCTAGTCTACTTTAAGGTCCTTTAAAAACTTTCTTGCAAGTAGGTCTCTTCCTAACCATATATTATCTCTTGGTCTATCACAAAAGGTATTTTGAGTATTGGTATTGAAATACTAATGAGCTTATTATTTAGTATTATCTCTTGACTTCTTAGAATTTGTATTCAGATCAAAAGATAATTTCAATGACTTAAAATAGGGTACTCAATCCTAAGATAGTAATCTACCTTCAAGAAAATCCCTTATTTGACTCCTAAAACACTCAATTGTACAACCTCATTTCTTTGAAAAATATTATGAGGGTTTCAACAATTATTTGACTCAATTTTTTTAGTGCATTAAGAACTTCAAATCAAAACTCAAATGATAACAAGTCTACCCTTCATAGGCCTATTAGGTCAAATCATACCTCTTAAGGACTTGGTACAAAGAGGTCTATAAATACCTTATTTTTTGGACTCATTCAATTCCAAAACTCAATGAAAATATCAAGACAATGATACAAGACTCATAGGTGTCTTTACACAATCTCAAGATACCAATTAGAGCACCAAAGTGCCCAAAAAGTTGACTAAGTCCTAAGCATTGCTATAATATTGTGTATAGGTGTGTTTGGTCTTGAAAAGGTGTTATTAATCTAATCTCATCAAAGGATTATTATAAATCTTTATTAAGATGTTTGGAGATTATCTCTGAGAATATGAAACCAATTTCCTTTATTGATTTCTTAAGAATTAGAATTCAATGGAAACTCTACTCTTTAGGTCTGGATGGCCTAATCTGCTTATTTGGAAGGATATTGACTTGGCTTAACTATCAAATGCTTTGAATCACTTTACTTGTAAGTATTCTATAGTGTTTACATAATAACATTAGACCTTCATAAGAGGTTTATACTCAATCAACAAAGTTAGAGATGTATTATACTTGGAGTTTGCTATCTTTGCCTTGGAATATTCTTAACAACCTTGTTCTCAACATAGAAAATGAAATTTAATTAATGGGTCTATCACTATACATAAACAAATAGCTTGTAGCATGCAACCTATAACATATATATAGTCATTCATACATTACATCTACCACATACATGGTACTACATGTAGGTATTCAGTCACTCATACATGACATCTTCATATGGTCACTCATATTGGACATGAATGTAGCTAATAACCCTAGTGCACTCCATTTTAACCTAAACCATTAACCATTAACCCTAAACACTAAACCTTAAACCCTAAACATTGAAACCTAAACCTTAAACCCCAAATCCTAAGCCATAAACCCTGAACCATGAACACTAAATAATATACATAAACCCTGTAAACATCCAATTACTAACACCATTTTAGTTGAAATCATCAATCTTACTCGAATTGTACTCAATGCTCATTTTAGGTCAAAATCCATAAAATACACTAAATAGTTCAAACTTGTCATTTAAAAGTGCCAATTTAGGTCAAAGTGTCCCTAAATGGGGTAATGCAATTTATGGGCTAGCTAACTTTGATCAATTCATTTCAAGTCAAAATGATGATTTTGCCATTTTGTGCTCTAGATCACTCTTTTCTTCTAATTCATTGGTACACATCACGTACCTTTGTTATTTTATGTTGGAAACATCCTAAATGTTAATATGGTTCCAATGCATCTAATGTCACCTTCTAATTCTTCTTCAGTTAAATTATGACTCAGTAATATGACTTTTTGAACATTTTGATTAATTTAGGGCCAATTTTCAAATAATTGCACAAATTTTGGTTAACCTTGTTTACGGATAATTAATCCAAATTAAGAGCTTAAGTAGATTTATTTTTGGAAATTGATTTCTATTAACTGCATCATCAGTGACATTATTTCTTGGGAAGACATCCCTAGGCCATAAATGCCACAAATATCAGGATTATGGTCACCCATGCCTCCCATGCCTCTTCAATGTCCCTTCTTCCAAGGTCATGATGAAGATAATTATGGATTTAATTCTAAATATTGAATTAATCCTCAACCACACATCTTCATCTCAAGATGGATGGTTCAGGTTGAGTCTAGTCATTCTTGAAAATTTATAAATAGAGAGGCCATGGACATCATTTTTAATCTTGAATATTAAAAAGTTATAATGTTAAATTATTTCCACAATCCTTTTTATTTGATCATTGATTTTTTTGGCAAGCTTCATTGATAGGCTAGTTTAGTGATTCCAAATCATGAGCCTAAGTTTTGCGGAGTGTTCTTGAGACATTGGAGGAGTTTACCACCATTGTTGATAAAGACAAGGATGCTTGATCAAGGGAGAACATGATTTTAAGCTAATTTTAGAGAATGGATTCACTTGGGAAGGTATATATTTCTTACTTTCTTTCATTTTCATTAGTAATTCCCACATGAATAGATAGACTTAATTCAGTTTCTTCTTATGCATTCTTGCTTTGGTTTATTGGACTAATGTTTGACTAATCATTTTATGTAATTCCTCTTTACATTTTGACATGCCTATTGGGATTATAACCCACAAATTTACTCACAAAGCCTTTACAAGCAACCTATTAACTATTATCATGTAGGCTCTTAGAGTATGGAAGCAAAGAAAGCAAAAATTTGAGCAAAAAATTCCATTTTATAAACCATAGTTTTTTTTCTCAAGATAGCCCAAATTAGCTCTAGTTCATCCCAACTCAACTCTGGTTCATCCCAACTCAGATCTAGTTCATCCCAACTTGGCTCTAGTTCAGCCCGACTCAACTCTGGTTCAACCCAACTCAGCCTTGGTTTAACCCAACTCACCTATCCAATATAACTTGCCTATCAACCAAACTCACCTATCCAACCCAACTCACCTATCCAATTGACTCACTTGTCAACCTAACTCGTTTATCAACCTAACTCGCCTATCCAACCCAACTCACCTATCCAACTTGACTAGTCTGTCAACCCAACTCAACTGTCAACATGAGAGCTAAATTCTTAATGTCATTTACCAAAACTCTTAAGTGCTTCAAAGTAGGGCCTTATAATTATGTTTTTTTAAGTTGAGGGGGAAGGTTTGAAGTTGTTTTGAATGATTTTGACTAACCAAACACACTTTCATTTGGGTTTAAAATGAACATGCTTGATTTCACACATTTCATTTAGTGCCTTTAAAACACATCATAACTCTTGTAACATTTTAAATTTGGTGTTTTAATTATAAATCTAGGCTAAGTTTTAAATTTTCAATTTGGGCTTAAAATGAACTTAGATCTTTATTGCTTCGTGTGGTCCTTTTTTGTACACTATTTTACCATTTTAGCAATTTAAGGCCAGGGGCCAAAAAGAACACCACAAAATATTTATTTTAGTGCTTAAAATCGAACACACTTGTCAATTTTTGTTTTCAATAATTGTTTAATTACAACTTGATTGGCAAAAATAAGGTCGTTGTTTGTATGCTATTCCATCCGTCCTTTTTAGGGAACTTTTGGAATCAAAAGTATCATCCTTATTGCAAACATGCCTAATTCAAGGCATATAAAGAATGTCATCTAAATCACTCCCCAAAAACTCATCATAGTTTTGGTGACCTTGAAAAGGATCCTATAGTCTTTCTATTTAATATTTTATTTTTATGTAAATTTGGCTTGCAAGGGGGATTTCATTACCTCCTGCAAGTTTTTTAGGGAAGCTTTGACTTAGGGTTTCATCTCCCAGTATTGACTTCACCCACTCCCACTAGGATCAGAGGTTTGAGTGGTTAAACCACCTTTTAGGATGGAGTTGCACACGAAACATATTTGCACTTTGGACATCGAACTAAACTAAACAAACAACAGGGTTTGGTGGTTGCAAAAAGGACTAGACCTTTTTACAACAAGCTAAGTGTTGTAAACACCTAATTTCTATGATTTTCTTTTGTATCATTTGACATTAAAGTTATTATGTAATTGATGCCCCTAGAATGATAAAAAACTTGCTAGTTTAGTCGACCCCACTTTACCATACCTTGTCAATTTAGAATTAAGACGTTTATTTTTTGTCATTAGCTTACTTGGTCTTGATTTGTGTCTAAAACTGCTTGTTAATTCAATGAATTTAACCAAAACAAATTGTCCCAAAAATTCTTGAGCAAGGTAGGTATTACGCTATCCAATTGGAAAATTCATCTTTTCTTTGTTCAAATTGTTATCAAAAACTTTGTGTCATGTCATCCACTTTGGTGTAGTTATGTTTCCCAATTGAGTCTAGGCCTTTTACCCAATTTGTTTAAGTCCCTCATTTATAATCCACATTTGAAATTGAACCTTTCTAAGTTTTAAGGGTTGATGTTTTAAATTAGGATTGCCATTTGCACACTAAACTTGTTATAACTTGGGTTAAATTTTCCATTTGCATTAGGGCCATTTATTAGACTCAAAATCACATTATCATCTTGGTGAAATCAAGTTATCTTTCTTATTGCTCATGCTTTGAGTCCTAGAATATATTTTATCCTACAAGAACCATGTGGTGACATTGTGCTACCTATTTGGTCTTAGCTTTGTACTTAGTGATTCATGCATGTTTTTACATCTTCAGTTGCTTAGTTCATTTTGTCTTCTTCGTAATCCAGTGAGCTTTCCTTTAATTTTCTATAGTCAACTTGTCAAATTTAAAACTAGCTTTTACGGCATAGGCATATCATAAAGATCTAGGATTTGGTGTACTAGTTTTCACTTTGGATCTTTGAGTTACCTTATCCTCTTCCAATCTATACAATTTCAACTTCACTAAAAGTTGAGTAAATTCATGAACCAAATATTCTAATTATGTGTAGTTCCAAGCCACCTTCCTTTATAGTCTCTTTTGGACCCTAGTTATTAGTTTTAAAAGAACCAACACATACCTTGTTTAAACATTTACAAAACATTGATCCAAATCTAGTCAAATATAGAGAAAAAATATTTTTAGACATGACTCAAAGGTTCACTCATAGTAGGGCCTCTTATGGCCTTAGCTATGAGGATGAGCCATTTTATGCTGGTCAAGATAACCTTGTTATTTTTTATAACATCCCCAAAACATTACGATCTGAAGATGATTATAATGAATATCAATCCTAGGGAGATCAAGATGAAGCACTTCTCAGGTTGATAGAATCAGGTGCTAGACTACCTTCATACTTTCCTATAGAGCAATTGCATACCTTAGTTATAGAAGGAGAACAATGATGACAAGTGTAAGCTTTTGTAAAAGTAGACATACCTTATTATTCTAACAAAGGAAAAGAAATACAAACAAAGTCAAAACCCACAAATCCAAAGCTTCTAGCCAAGGTCAAGATAATAAGTCAATGATATGCAGATCAACTTATTGTAAACTTAACTGACTCATTAGTTGCCACTTCAATTCACAATGATGCTTTGAAAGAATAGGGAAATGTGGTTGAAGGTATGCAAAAAAAATTTGATGAAAACATAAAAATAGTGGATCAAGGTAAGCTAAACGAATAGTTAAAGTCACAAGAGATCTTAAGAAAATTTCTATTTGACACAGAGCATACATTATTTAACCATCAAGAACCACTTGTTACATTACAAAATCAGAGACCCAAAAATTCAGTTCAAATTGAGGAAATACCTCAAGATAATTTGGCTAGTTCATTCCAACCAACACAATGACTGTAACCAAACACAGAACTATCCCAAATCAACAAGGTACTAAATAGCCAAATTCAGGGAATGTTTTACAATCCAAGAATCAATGGTCTATTTCCTTGACCCAAGAAGTAAATCAAAACCAAAACACAGATTGAAAGGTATACATTCCCTATATATTCACAAAAAACCAAGGGCATGTTCCACCCCAACAACAACAAAATTAGGGGTACATACCACCCCAACAACATCTTATCCAATCCATAAATGCACCAAACATACAAGAGTGGAATTCTATGAAATAAATTATTTAGAGATTGGAGACAAATAATAGAGTTAAAAAGTACAAATTTGATGAGATATGTCCATATCCATTTGATTTATCTATTATCCAAAACCCCTTTCCACCTCATTTTGAGGCACCCACATTTGATAAATACAAAGGAAAGGGAGATCCACATGAGCACATACAAGCATTCTTTGTCTTATGTCAAGAGGTTGCTTATAGTAACAAGTACTTGCTTCAACTATTTCCATGAAGTTTAGCAGGATAGGCTTTAGATTGGCTACTTAAACTACCCAAGGGATCAATTTCATATTGAAATGACTTATAATAAAATTTCATTAACCAATTATCATATAACATAGAACATGAATTGACCATTGTTGACTTATGCAAAGCCAAACAATGTGATGGTGAAAGTTTTGTTGTATATCTGCAAAGGTGGAGAGCATTGGTAGGCTACTTTCAACATAACTTACTAGGAAAATAGTTGGTTGATATATTTGCACAAAACTTGCATCTTGAAGTCACACAAAATATACGGTTATCTTGCGCTAACTCATTTGAATAAATTATCGATAAAAGAGTGCATATTAAAAAGGCTTTTATTTCTAGAGGCCTTGTCAAGATTTTCATGCAAGGTCAAGCATCTAATTAGAATAAATCACTGGTTCAAATAGTTATGCAGGATAAGCCTAAGGGATTCAACAAAAATAAGAACATGATTGGAAATGGGGTGACTAAAATAAGACATGTACAAGTGGTGCAGGCTACACCTTCCCCAAATGTATAATTAACTTCCCCAAATCCACCACCTACTTTACAGAGACAACCTCTGTGAAGGAAATTTCATAACAATTTTAGAGTCTTTAGCAAGTTAAGAGAATAAGTTGAAATAGTATTACAAAATCTCATTGCAGCTAATTTAATTATATGGCCAGTATCAAGGCCATTTCTTCAAGATCAACCAAAACTAGATTGGTACAAGGAAACGAATGGTGTAACTTTCATCGTGTTGTTGGTCACGATACATATCATTGAGTCCAATTATGACATATTATTGAGGACTTTATTGAAAGTGGTGAACTGGAAATTAAGTTGGCCCTTAATTAGGACATAAATCAAGATATGGGAATATATAAAGACCCCTTTCCTCAACATGATGCCCCACCACAAAGAAATAATCAAAATGGCCAAAATTAAGGATAGAGGCAGAATCAGAACCAACAACAAGGTCAGAATCATAATAAGCATAATCGGGATCATAATTCCCATTCTAACAATGTGGCTTATAACAACATGCCTTATGACTATAATAATACTGTGGGGTGCATTTCCACTACCCACATTTCCACTATTACTGTGAAACCATGTGGACAATCTCATGTTCTTCGCAACATGGGACCCATCATTATAGGGTCAACACCCTCTCCCCATAGTAATACTACATCAAGTTCTTATAATCATGTTGCAACTCTATTTACATAGGTTACTAATTCTGAACAATAACACCCTTATTATAATTATAAAGGCTCCTCATCAACTCAAAGTTGTAGCAATACATGCGAGTCACCATCCAAGGCCCTTTGCCTTCTTATAATTATAATAACTCTTTTCCACCTCTACGTTATGTAGTCACAACTAGATGCCTATGAGTTACCATCCATGGCCCTTCACCCACTTCTTCCATAAAACCCAATGAGATCATTGTGTTGACGGTTCCAAATCTAAATACTATCCAAAAAAAGACTAAATTAGCTCAATCCATAATTGAAAAGCCTTATAGTCTAGTAGACCAATTAAACAAAACCCATGCACAAATTTCCATGTCAGAACTCTTACAGACATCTGATGTCCATAGAACTATCATGAACAACCTTTTGATAGAGTCTATTGTGCTTAATGATATAAACCTTGATCAATTTCAAAACCTAGCTAGACATTTTCCTTCATTTTGGCAAATCACATTTGATCAAAAAGACATGTCCACTCTTGGCCCAAACCAAAATAACCCACTATACATTGAGATAATCATTATGAATCATAAGATCAAGTGGGTTCTTATAGATAATGGTTCAGGGTTGAACATCATATCTCTTAAATTGGTATGATGATTGGGTTACATGGATAAAGACATTTAGATAGAAACTATTACAATCAAGGTTTATGACAACCTTGAGAGGGAGTCATCTAGTATAATTTGGGTCATGGTTGGGTCTGTTGTAAGCTAGAATTGCACCCTTATGGGATATTTTTTTAGGCTCTCTCAGTCCCACCTACAATATTGGAATAACCTCAGGCTATGGGTATCCTGTAGTGAGGTTGAACCTTCGGAGACAGCTGGATTCCTCTTGGTAGATCACCTAAAACTAATGCTCCAAAAGAAAAAGCATTAGAAAGGTGATAAGGGATCTTAAGAAAGATAACCAAGTGATGCACCAAAATAAAATGGGAAGCTCCCATAAGCTTCAACACAAACTAGTCCTACAGAGGACAATACTAACTTACATAACCTCAAGATCAAGCTTGTTGCATTAATATTTCATGGAGGAGGTTTAGGAAGCAATGAATGAAAACAAAGAGGAGTTCTAAGACTCACTAAAAGTTCACATAAATGGTGGAAAGAGCACTCAACTAGACCTACAAATAACATTGAAAAAATCCCTAAACAAGGTAAAAAAAGAGGACCATGGATAAGGAAGATTTTATTTCAGACAATGCCATAGTGTACAACTCAATAGACACAAATCCAAGGCAAGAGATAGACAAATAAAATCCTTTATTGCATCAAGAGGTAGTTCTTAAAATTTTTTGGCAGGGTCAAGCCTAATCAAGTTGAGTATATTTTTTAATATCTCAAAGAGTGTCTTGTCTCCTAGAGAGATGGAAAAGTTTAAAAAAAACTGAGAGCCCCTAAAATGGAAAAACATGAGATATATATAGAGAAAGGGAAGAGATAAAGAAAGAGCTTGCATGGGAGATCGAAGAACTAAGAGAAGAAGTCATCAATGAATGGGACCACTGCTATTATACTCGAGGTATTTTATATTAAAAGCATGTAATTGCCTTGATCATGAGATGAACCACCTAAGATCATCGCAAATATCCTCGATCCCCTTATTGATTAGCAAACATGATAGAAGACAAGGAATTATCTAAGAACATCTTTAATGCTTGAGATACCTTTTCTAACCACCTAATCTTCACCTTTCATTCCCATGCCATCTTTCACTTATCTTGCACATATAAGGACAAAATCCCCATAACTCTGAATCTAGATCGAGCCATGTTTCTTATGCATTAAATGGTTGCTTGTTTGAGATGATGGCCATGTCGAAGGATGAGGAACTTTCAATTAATTTCACCTACCAACTCCTACCTTGAAACTTGGGCCAATCTTTCCTATAGATGAAAAACCAATCTAAGGACATTGGTTTTCCTGTACCCATTTATGTCGATGTAAGTCCATAAAAATCCAAATGGCTACTTGGAAGGGTTCAAATTTTGATGTTTGTGGGCCTATCATGGGATATTTGAATCCCAACAACTATTTTATGAGCTTGAACTTTGACACTGGTATGAATGTCTTGTTTCTTTTGGATACTTTCTTGTGGGCCTTTTTCTTTCGAACAATTTGCTTGAACAATTTCCATGGACTCTTTTTCGAAGGAATTAGACTTTGGATGTTTCAAGAAAGACCCTTCAAATATTGAAAAGTCCTTTGGAGATGCCTTTTTTAAAGGAAAAGTATCTTTTGGCCACTTTGAAAATGCCCCTTTCCAAAAGGAAATTACCCTTCGAAACTTTTGTAAATTTCCTTTGGTTACTTGAAATGAACCATTGGCTTTTTGGAAAAGACCTTTCAGACAAATTTGATTTGGCCACATTACTAAAAGAAAAAGGTTTTGAGACTTTTACAAAGGTGCACTTCCTCAAAATATACCCTTCAAAATTGCTGCATAAGATACTTTGACATGAAAATGACTCTTCAAAAAAAGAGTTTTGGCCCTTTGCTTTAAAAATGCCCTTTTGGAAATTGTTTTGGATAAAAGTTTGAAAAAATTTATTTCACTTAGTCTCCATACAAAGTTTGAAATAATGAGGAAGTAAAGACTTAGCCGAATAAGATATTTTGAACTCAACCCTTTTAGTCTATGAGATCTTCTAGGTTTATGCTTAACCCTATAAAATCTTGATTTTGTGAAAACCTTTCTTGGATCCTCTCTATTTGCAAATGTTGGATCCATTTCTAAGCCTTTGATCCACTACTTCATCAAACCATGCAAGAGCTTTATATTTGGGCCAAAAATGGCCAACAAGGTCTATTTCTCATCACACATTATTCCATACTATGGCTATTGAGCTTCCTTATAACATACTTCTTGGTCATCCTTGGATCCATGAAGTACAAGTAGTTTCATCCACTCTTCACCAGTGCCTTAAGTTTCCCCATGATGGGATCGAGGTTACTATTCCCACTGATCAACAACCATATCAGTATTACAAACATCTTGAAGCTAAGTTTCATAATTATAACTATTACCTAGATTCTAAATTCATCATGAAGAAGAATAAAACCATCATTTCTCATCCATCTCTATTTAATTATATCGACCTTGGTGATCTAGCATTCACTTTGGCTGATCCATTTCCTATAGCTCTTGCTTAGTGAGTTATTATTAAAAACATAGGTATTTCCATGTACCATTTGAAGGATGTCCTCCATATTATAAAATTGCCTAAATCCCCTAAATCATTTAGTAATCTTAAAACTTCCCAAACTCCTAATAGACCCAATTAGATTTGGTATCCAAAGAAGAAACAATCAAAACCTCCTGTGGTTTTGTACCTACAATCACACCAAAGAAAGATCGAGAGGCTTTTACTGAGGGAGATTGGTTATATTCTAAAGGCCTTGCTGATTGTTTTCAGAATCCAAAGTATCCCATACCTAACTGAATAATGGATCATCTTGACTATACAGGGAAAGGCCTTGGCCTACAAGTGCAAGGAATTTTAGAACCTTTATCAACTGGGGTTGTCAATTGGAATCGTGGTCTCAGATTTAAACCACCAGAGGATGACCTCATGACTTTCAATAGTGACTATTCTAAAGTGACTAGAGATGAGACTCCTAACAGTGACACAACATACCCATTATAACCTTTTTGATGAGCTTATTGACTTGGATTTATTTTATTCAAATGCCATATTGAACATAATGCCTATTAGAGCTTCCCATCCTAAAGCAAAAACTTATCGTAATGGTGCTTCCCTTCCTAAATCAGGGCATTATATATTTACTATTGGAGCTTTTCATCCTAAAGTAAACCCTCATTTTCTCTATGCCTTTACCATCCTGAACTCATAGATTGGGACCAAAAAAATTTGGTCATATGCCTCGATGAGTTTCAAAATGAAGAATCAATTACAGAATACATGGGCCTATGAGATGGATTGCCCATTGGTGATCAAAAATAGGAATTTGATTTTTCATTGGATCCTTCTGCCTACTTTGGAGAGCATGCAAACTTTATTGTTCATAATAAAGAATAAACATCGATATATTTGGGTGAAAACCTTTTTGAGGTAATTTTTGTTTAGGTAAAAAGTAAAGAAAAAAATAAGCCTTTGAGTGAAACCCTATTTTAGGCACTCCTAGGTAGGAAAGTTTTCCCATCCCCTCAAGACACAGAAGGTCCATCTAGCCCAAGTTCCATAGCTAGTATAAGCATCTCTTCAGAACAACATCAAATATTTGAGCATCTTTCTCTTGAGTTTCTAGATGTTTTTGCTACTTGGCCTTTACCTAAGAAGGCAAATTATTATTCTTCATACTATCTAAATCTTTAAGAGGAACAACAAGAAGATATACCAGAGGAAGATGACCACGACCATACATTACCTATAACTCTAGAAGATGGATCCATACTCCTTGTGGAAAACATAACAGAAGTGAACTTGGAAGCCTATGAGGATCCCTAAATTATTTATCTTGGAGCTTCCCTTACTGAATCAAATTGTGAACATATTATATCCATTCTTAAGGATTATATAGACATCTTTTCATGGGCATACTCTGACATGCTAGGCCCTGACCTAGATTTAGTTGTGCATCATCTTGTTGTTCATATCAATTCTAAACCATTTAAGCAAAAATTGAGAAAGATGGATCCACGCATCACCCTTTTGGTTAAGGCCAAACTAGAAAAGTTGTTAGGAGCCAATTTTATTACACCATTGGATTACTCTGAATGGGTTTCCAACATAGTCCCAGTGAGTAAAAAGACCCTGGGTATACGTATTTATACTAGTTTTTGAGATATCAATAAAGCATGCCTCGAAGATGATTTTCCTCTGCCCAACATTGACATGATCATCGACTCAACTACTGGGTATGAGAGTTATCCTTAATGGATGGATTTTTTGGTTACAATCTAATCAAGATAGCCCCTAAAGATCAACATAAGACTATGTTCACCACTCCATGGGGAAAATTCTATTACCAAGTCATGTTGTTTGGTTTGAAGAACACTAGATCCACATATCAATGTGTAATGACTACCATTTTTCATGACATGATACATGACATTGTCGAGAACTATGATGATATACTAGTAAAATCAAGAATAAGAGATAGACATCCTGATGTTATAAGAAGAATCTTTGAGAGGCTTCTTGAATATAAAGTCCACTTGAATCCTAAGAAGTGTCTCTTCAAGGTCATGTCAAGAAAATTTATAGGGTTCATTGTATCACAATGAGGAATCAAAGTAGACCCTGCAAAGGTCAACGCTATTGTGAAAATGCCTTCACTAAACAATCTTAAACAATTGCAAGGTCTACAAGGAAAGATCCAGTCTATACGCAAGTTCATTTATTAATTGGTAGATAAGTGCCACCCATTTACCCATATCTTGAAGAAGAAAGGGGTAACATTTCAATGGGATGAAGATTGTCAGATAGAATTTGCAAAGCTTAAGACATACTTGGCTAATCCACCAGTCTTAAGACCACCAATATAGGGAAAGCCACTGCTTCTTTATATATCAGCCAAAAAATATGCACTGGGGGCACTTTTGGCCCAACATGATGATCATGGTAAGGAACACATTGTTTATTATTTAAGCCACACATTGGTAGCTTATGAACTAATTATATGCCTATTGATAAGGTGTGTTTAGCTATGGTGTTCACCACTTAGAAATTGTGACATTATATGCTAAATAACAAAATTATTGCTATCATCAAGGTGGATCCTCTCAAGTTCCTCTTATCTAAAGCAACCCTTCAAAATGCATGGATAAATGGGTTATGCTCCTCAGTGAGTTTGATATTGAGTATGTTGTTCCCAAAATCTGTCACTTATTTTTGGGGACAACATATCAACTATTTTGGTCCTATAGGCCAAAATTCTCCCTTTCCTTCTCTAAAAATGTTCTGAACACTCAAAGTTCTTCAATTATTCAAACATTTTCAATCAAGGGACTCGCAAGTTCAATGGGTTCAACAACTTCAAACGTGTGAGCTCTCACAAAAGAACAAGTTCCAAACACTTAGGAAATTTCAAGGTTGGTTCAATGTCGAGGTTCAACTGAAAGGTCCATTGGTAGGCTTCAAATAAAAGATTGAACCATTGAACCATTGAACCCCACCTCCAAAGGTTCAAAGTTTCAATGGGTTCAAAGGTTCAACAACATCGGCAGACTTCAAAAAGTTAAGTGCTTTGGCAAGTTCAAAGTTTAACTGCTTTAGAAAGTTCAATAGCTTCAAAGGACTTAAAGAAAATTAGACTTCAAAGAAGAAAGATTGAACCGTTGAACTGTTGAACCTTGAACCAAAAGAGTTCAAAGTTCAAAGGTTCAACGAGTTCAATAAAAAAGAAAAGAATCCATTGAGTTCGAAACTTCAAAGGATTCAAAGAAAGAGATTGAACCGTTAAACTTTGAACCGAAATGTTCAAGATTCAAAGGTTCAATAAAGTTCAAAAGACTTTGAAGAATAAAGGATTCGAAGAGATAAGAAAGAAAGGTTGAACCGTTGAACCGTTGAACCTCAGAAGGTTCAAAGTTCAAAGGTTCAATGAGTTTAACAAAAGAGAAAATGATCCAAAAACTTTGAAAGACCAAGGGATTCTAAGAAAGAGAATGAACCGTTGAAATTTGAACCAAAATGGTTCAAAGTTCAAAGGTTTAAAGGTTCAAGGAATTTAAAAGTTTGAAAGGAAGCTTTAAGCAAAGGAGGGAAGCAGAAGATTCCAGAGACAAGTTTGAAGAGATGGTTCAGCCGATTGAACCAAGGAGCCGATAGGATCGCCCAAACTGTTGAACCATTGAATTGATGTACTCTCATGGTTCAAAGGTTTGAGGTTTAACATGGTTCAAGTGACCAAGTGACCAATGAATTCCTCGTGGATGTCAAATTCAAGGTGATAAAATGCCTGTTTATTTTCAAATATGGCGTAGACCTAAAAACAAACTCAGCGATTGGCTGAAGAAGAAGCTGAAAGAGCCTACAGAAAGGAAAGGAGATAGCCCAAGAGCTTAGATCATGAATAAAAGGACAAAATACAACAAGGAAAGTGGGAAAGACCAAAAATATTTGCACAAGAGTTATTTCTAGTTGGTGAAACAGTCCACCAGGTGGACATCAGAGAGTGTGAGCACTCAAGGATGCGACCTATTTTTCTCCATCGAGTAAAGGCAAAGTGGATAGATTTGAAAATATCAAGAAGAGGAATAGGTAGCCTATACTTTGGAGGATACATTTGAGATGAATTGACATGCCACAGTTAAGGCTGATGCCCTGTTCCAGAATGGCCCCTTGACAGAACTAAAAATGCATTCAAGGCATTGAATGCAGCATGGGCCATTTTATGAAACAAAGTGCCAAGTCTTTCTTGGCTGATATATATTGTAATATCTCATCTTATGCAAAGGATATATCTCTATTATAGAAGCAAAACTCTGCCCAAATTGAAAGACATTTCTTGAGACTTTGAGCTCAGATTGTTAATCATATGTCTTTATTTGAATGAGAAAGTAAGTGACCTTTCAGACTTTGCACTGAGATAGCTTGTGTTGTTTAGGGGATTTTTATTATGTTCTATTTCTTGAATATTGTCTTGTCCATTTAATTAAACAAGAAGAACTAGTGGAAGTAATCAGGAAGGTGTCTTGAAGCTGACTATGGAGAGACTTTGTGCTGCCATAATTGTCTTTAGCATGTTTGTTTTTATATTTCTGTGTAAAGGATCTTGGGATGACTTTGTTCCCCCATTGTCCTTCATATATTTCACTCTTTGGCAGTTGAGGTGGAGAATTTGTGCTACACTTCATCCTGCTGTGTTTTTGCATCCAGTTACTATTACTACCAGGAAGAATTCCTGTTATTTGTTGTAGACCACTTTTGAAAGAAGAGAAGTTCCTTCTATCATTTCACCAGGATTTCTCCTTTGTCAGTGAACATCATCTCTAAAAAAAGAGAGATGGATGGTGTTATCCTACCCCTAAGTGTTATTTTCTACTTATATTAATATATATATATAGTACCTCATAGTTATAGGGAACCTCCCCTTGATGAGAGGAGAGATTTGTCCCCTTTTGATATGGTCGACCTGCACATTTGGCTAATAAATCTCCCTATGTTGTGGTTGAAACACCTATTTTTCTCATCAGTTAGCTGGTGACAAAATATTCACCCAAAAAAGTACCATAATCAAAAGGTAATCAAAGGGCAAGTACTTGCTGATCAACTTGAAAAATGTCCTCTTACAGATAATCAACCTCTCAAGTTTGGCTTTCTTGATGATTCTATCATGATAATAGAATAGGAACCATAGGATATTGACCAGTGGACACTCTATTTTGATGTATCCTTCACATCCTAGGGATCTGGAGCTAGCATATTGTTGATCACACCATGGGGGGATCTGATCCCCAAAGCATTCTATATACAATTTGATTGTATAAATAATATGGCTGAATATGAGGCATTGGTTATAGGGCTCCACCTTGCTATATAGTTGGATATTCAAAGCTTAAAGGTCTATAGAGATTCATAGTTAATCATAAACTAGACCACTGAACAATATCGAACAAGATATGACAAAATTGTTCCTTAGAAGCAAATTGTCGATAACCTCAAAACACATTTCAAATCTTTGTGGTTTGAATAAGTTCTGAGATTAAAAAATAGATCCAATGATGAAATAACAAAAATTGGTTCCATGATTCAAATGCATGATAATGTTAAAGAGTATCAGTTCTTTATTGAAAATATTCTTCAATTGGTGCATATTATAACAGATTCAGAGAGGGTATACACCATTGATGGTCCTAATCCCCCACTTGAGCTACCATGGTACCAAATTTTTTATAACTATTTATATAGTCATGTCTTCCTTGCTAACCTTTACAAAAACCAAAAAAAACTATTTATTCATCGTTTAACACATTATACCCTATTTAGAAATGCATTTTATCATAAAGGCTATGATGGAATGCTTCTTCGTTATTTATATTTGGGAGAATCCAAGTTGACACTAAAAGAGGTTCATGAAGGAATGTGTGGGGCCCATACTAATGACGTAGTCCTAGCAAAGAAAATCCTCACAATAGGATATTATTGGCCCAAAATGGAGACATATGCTTTTAATTATGTAAAGAAGTGTGTTCCTTGTTAATAGCATGGCAATTTGATACATACACCTTCCTTACCACTACAGCCGATCACAACACCATGGCCATTCTCAATATGGGGTCTTGATCTCATTGGGAAAATTAACCCAACATCTTCAAATGGCCATAAACACATTTTGACTACAACTGATTACTTTATCAAGTAGATTGAGGCCATTCCTCTCACTTATGTTACTGATAAAAAATAGCCAAATTCATTCATTACCACATCATCTATCGACATGACATCCCAGCCCATATTATATTTGATAATGGTAGATCCTTTGTGAACCAAGATGTGAAATCTCTTTGTGTAAAATTCAAGATCAATCACAAGAAATGAACTCCATATATCCCACAAGGCAACAGACAAGCTGAGGCATTGAATAAAACCATTATAGCCATCTTAAAGAGGATTGTCAATGATGCTGACCATAATTGGCACTTGCAACTCTTTCCTGCATTTTGGGCATATGGAACCAATCATCAAACCCTAATTAGAGCCATTCCATACTCCCTTATTTTTGGCACCAAAGCTATTATTCTAGTTGAGATTTAGATTCCATCATTACAAATATCACTAGAGCACATTGAAGATGATGAAGACTATAGAGCCTCACGACTGTAAGAACTAAAACTCCTTAATTGTAAGTGTTTAGCTGCCCTAAAAAACTTACAGGCCTATCAAAACATATTGAAGAGAATCTAAAACAAGTGCATTCTCCCTTAAGAGTTTGAGATTGGTGACTTGGTTTTGAAAGAGAACAAAAAAAACATAAATGTTGAACGCAAAAAGAAAGGTAACTTTCAAAACCTAATTAGTTAGGACCATATACTGTCATGATGAACTATGGATTGGGAGCATATCAACTGGCTAATGGTGAATAAATTATGTATCCCATGAACATCTTACACCTTAAGAGTTTCTATGTATGAACACCGTTGAACCATTATCTATAAGACCCCTAACTTGGGGGAAAGCTTGTGTTAAAGTAATTTTATCCCAACCTTTTATCCTACCCTAAACAAAATTTATATTGCCCTAAGCCACTCTTCATGATTCTAGATAGTGAATGCTTTGAATCATTGGCACTTTGAGCACATTTTCATCCTATCCTAGACTGTTCTCTTTGAGGACCCTATTCTTTAGATCGTTCTCTTTGAGAATCATTTTCTTCGTTATGTCTTGGGCATATTCTAATCTTAAACACTTTTTATCCCTTGACCAATTATGATCCTAATTATGTCTCACAAACATTATGAAACTCCTCAACATTGGTTTTAAAAATTAGTTCATCAAGAACAATATTTTGTAGCTTCTTCAATAGATAAGTAAGCAAGAGAATCTTTTTTAGTTCCAAACTTTTGCTACACTGTTACAGATAGGTGAATGCAACTACTTATTCAGAGTTACTTCATGCTGCACATTATTCTATATCACATTTTTTGCTCTTTATTGACATATCAAGATCCTCAATCTCACCAATTTATAAGCATGGGCCATTACATCTAGCTTAGCTATTTTATTGGAACCTTTACTCTCAGACGTGCATCTCCTTGACTAGATGGTCCCACCTTGTGCATATTTTATCCCAAAAACACCAAAAACATTAGAAACACTTTAAAAATACCAAAAACATCATAACATGATCCAAAAAAGAGAAAAAACATTATCTCACACTTATATACATTTTTACATTCCCATTCCACCATGGTATGCTCTTTCTATTTTGCAAGCATGAAAACCCCAGTTCATCTTGTTCCACACACTTGCCATTTTGCAAAATCATTCTTTCTCATCTCATTAGCTTCTTGTTTGCCAAACCATTCTCATTTGTTTGTCATACATTCCATTTCTTCTATAAACATTAATCATGCTATTTTGATCATCATTTTTAATTCTATCTTGTTACTCAGGAGAACTACATTTGGCCTAAAGTTCATGTTGGAACATGCATCCATGGAACTATGTAGGCAACATCCATTTGTCTTATACATCTAGATTCAGATCAGCCAACCCCTTCCTTTTCTTATTTTCCCCTATTTCTTCTATCATTATTCCTCTTTAATTAGAGGAACAATTGTTGTGTCATTGTTCTTTGTTATGTTATGGTAGAAAGTAATGCCTCTACCACACATGCATGAACATTTATCTTTAAACTGCACTAGGTTTTTGTTTGTGTTTGTTTATTTGAGTTTTCTTGGTGTTTTGTTGTGATTTCTCACCTCTACTTTTATTTCTTCTCCTTTTCTCTTTTTATTACTTTTTTTCTCATTTTGGTCTTGTGTTTCCCTATATGTTTTTGCTTATCTATTTTGTGTTTCAGAACAACTTGATGATTCACATGGATCTTGATTGTTTATATCTTGATCCTATGTTATTACATTGTTCTTAGACCATTTTATTTATTTTATTGTTGTTGCTGTCTTGTTTTTATATTTAATTTTGCTTTTCTCTCTTGTGATTAAGAATGCCTTGATGGTCGACATAGATCTTGATTATTCATATCTTGGTCTCATGTTGTTCAGATGTTCTTGTTGTTTATTTTTAAACATTTTTTTCGTAATTAAGTCTTGATTGATAATATCTTGATTTCAAGCTAGGTTCATTTATTTTTATTTTTTTCTTGGTATTTACTTTTTTTTAAAAATGTAAATAATTGAAACTCTAGTTTTGGTCATTGTTTTACCATTATCCTTAGTTATAGGTATTCACATTTAAACCAGCTCAGTGTAATTGGAATATTATGTCATTCTAAGTTATTCATACTTACGATTACTAATTTATTTTTCTATAGCAAGAAATTTGTGCTTAGGTCTCAAAGTCTTAATGCCAGCATCACTCTGATGAATAGTTCTCAAGAACACTTTACATAATCTAGGCTCATGATATGGAATTATGAATCTAGGTATTATGTATTTTAACACTTGAATCTATGCTTAGATGTGCATCTCTTTGCATACATTATGATTCTAATTAAATCTTGGTCAATTTTCATCATTTCTCATTCCATTCTCTCCCAAACATGGGTGAACTACATTGGCCTAAAGTTCATGTTGGAACATGAGTCCATGGAACTATGTAGGAAATGCTCAATTTCTATTGAGGTCAACTCATCTATCTTTCATTATTATTTTCCTCTTTCATCACTTTGTGCATTCTCATATGCTTGGTTTTATATGGATTTCTAAGACATTACACCATCGCATGTATGTTTTCACCCACTCACTTAGCCTATCTTTTGGGTTATATCTTTGAGCTATTTTGCTTGTCAATTGCCCAAGCTGGGGCCTACCATCTGAACCACATACAAATCAAATCAGCTCTATAGAGGCAAACCATAATTTAATCTTTATCAATGATCAAAATTATCCCTACTAAGGCAAATTGTTTTCTCATGATAACATTTGCTTTGCTAGAGGGTCTCTTATTATCTTCTCTTTGCAGACCCCATTCTAGTGGTGCTTCCCTTCCTAAAGTAGAACCTTCTCTCTTTTCCTCTAATTCCAAGCGATCCACACTAATTCCCATGATGGAAATATTTTAGTGTGAAACTTATCTTAGAATTGATCAATGTCATAAGTGCATAGCTTGTTCTCTCAAATTGGGTATGTTTATAGTGTGTCCCTTACATTTATGAATTGTATGATTCCCATTCCCCCCATATACTGGGGACTATTATACCCCTAATTATATTTTGACCATTGATAGTAATCATGTGTGAAAGCATTAACTCATCTGGATCTAATCTATTCCATGCGTTAATGTCTCACAGTCTCTTTCTCTCTTTGAGAGTCCATCCTTTTCTTCCATCCTAGTATGTCCTCTCAAAGGGGCATCATAGGTTTGTTCCAATTTATTCTTGACAACTCTTTTCTTTGAAAAGACTTTGTTTCACCTGAATGTCTCACTGTGCCTTCTCAAATAGAGGCAAAATGGAGACATCTAATTCCTAACACCATTTGTGTTGAAATTATCAATCTTACTCAAATTGCATTCAAATGCACAATTCAGGTCAAAATCCATAAAATATGCTAAATGGTTCAAACTTGTCATTTACAAGTGCTAATTTAGGTCAAAGTATCCCTAAATGGGGCAATGCAATTTATGGGCCAACTAACTTTGATCAATTCATTTCAAGTCAAAATGATGATTTTGCCTTTTTGTGATCTGGATCACTCTCTTCTTCTAATTATTTAGTATACATCACGTACCTTTATTATTTTGTGCTGAAAACATCCTAAATGGGAATATGGCTCCAACACATCTAACTTCACCTTCCAATTCTTCTCGATTCAAATTACAACTCATTAATATGACTTTCTAACCATTTTGATTAATTAAGGGCCAATTTCCAAATAATTGCACAAATGTTGATTAACCTTTTGTAAGGCTAATTAATCTAAATCAAGAGCTTAAGTGTATTTTTCATGAGACTTTTTGAATATTTATTTTTGGAAATTAATTTTTATTAACTGCATCATCAGGTAACATCATTTCTTAGGAAGACATCCCTAGGCCAAAAATGCCACAAATATTAGGATTATGGGCCACCCATGCCTAGTTAATGCCTCCCATGCATCTTCAATGTCCCTTATTCTAAGGTCATGATGAAGATAAGTATGGATTTAATTCTAAATATTGAATTAATCCTCAACCACACATCTTCATCTCAAGATGGATGGTTCAGGTTGATTCTGGTCATTCTTTAAAATCAATAAATAGAGAGGCCATGGACATCATTTTTAAGCTTAAATATTGTAAAGTTATAATGTTAAATTGTTTCCAAAATCCTTTGCATTTGATCATTGATTTTTTTTGCAAGCTTCTGATAGGCTAGTTTAGTGAATCCAAATCATGAGCCTAGGTTTTATGAAGTGTTATTGAGACATTGTAGGAGTTTTCCACCATTTTTGATAATTACAAGGATGCTTGATCAAGGGATAAATTGCTTTTGAGCCACTTTTGGAGAATGGTTTCACTTGGGAAGGTATATATTTCTTACTTTCTTTCATTTGTCTTTCATTGTCATTAGTAATTCCCACATGAATAGATCTACTTAATTCAGTTTGTTCTTATGGATTATTCCTTTTGTTTATTAGACTAATGTTTGATTAATCATGTTATGTTGTCCTCTCTACAAACCTTGGACAGTAAGCCCTAAACCCTAAACCATTAACCCTAAACCAAAAACAATAATCCATAAACCCTAAACATATAAAATTAAAACATTAAACCCTATAATTTGTACCCTAGAGCCTAAACCCTAAAACCTAAATGTAAGCCCTTAAGCACAAACCATAAACCTGAAATCCTAAACCCTAAAACTAAATGTAAGCCCTTAGCCCTAAACCCCAAGCCTAAAACCATAAATTATAAGTCATAAACCTTAAATATTAACTCCTAAACTAAAAATTCTAAACCCAAAAACCAAAACCTTAAACACTAAACCTAAATACCTAAACCCTTACCCCTTAACCCTAAACCCAAAACCCCAAACCGTAAAATCTAAACCATAAACACTAAACCCCAAGTCCTAAAACCTAATCCCTAATCCCCAAACACTAAATCCCAAACCCTAAATACTAAATGCTAAGTTACAAACCCTAAACCCTCAACCAAATCCTCAAGACCAAAACCTTGAACCTTACACCCTAAACTCTAAACCCTAAGTGTGAAACCATAAACCCCAAACCCTAACCCAAACACCAAACCCCAAATCTTAAAAGATAAACTCTTGATTCCTTGAGCCATAAATCATAAATCCCAAACCTTTAAGCATAAAATATAAATAATAAGGCCTATAACTTAATCCTTAAGCCATAACACTAAAACTTAAACCCTAGTCCCTATACACTAAACCTTAAGATGTGAATCTTGAACCATCAACCATAAACCTTAAACCCTAAATTTATAAATCTTAAACCTCTAGTCATAAACCATAATCTTGAGTTATCACCTATATAGAGAAAGGACAGGGGGCATTTGCTAAGACATATCTTGAAAGGATAGGGGTCATTCTAACCTATATAAAAAAAGGATTAACTAAAGACAATCATGTAAAAGGCTTGAATATGGATTCAAATGAATTATTAGATAATTTGTGTGTTTTTAATCAATGGGTCTCTCAATATGCATAAATGTCTAGCTTATAGAATTCAACCTATAACATACATATAATAATGATACATTAATTCATACATTACATCTACCCCATACCTAGTACCACATGTAGGTATGTTTTCACTCATACATGACATATTCCTATATTCACAATACAATCACTAATACCATACATAAATTTAACTAATCACCCTAGTACACTCCATTTACACCTAAATCATTAACCCTAAAACCCAAACCCCAAAATATAAACACCATAAACCTTAATTTTTTAACCCTAAACCTAACCCCTAAACACCATAAACCTTGAACACTTAACCCTAATACATTATCCCTAAATCCAAAAAAATAATACCTAAACCCCAAAACCTAGACCCTAAACATAGAACCTTAAAACTTTATACCCTAGACCCTAAGCCCTAAAACCTAAACTTTAATCCCTTAACCCTAAATCACAAACCATAAACCTAAAATCATAAATCGTAAAAATTGAACCATAAAACCTAATATTTAATCACTCATTCCCCTATTGGGAACACCTATATGTGTGTATACAGGAGGTCTGTATGTGAATGTATGATATTTGATTATGTACGTGGTAGACTAGTTCCATGACCAATACTATACCTCCACCATTAATGCTATGAATATATTCTATGTCTCTAAACTTGATGAAGATCTCAAACCAGTTCAAACACTTATATTATAACCTTACAAGACACAAAACAACACACCACACACTTGTGCTTCATGAACACTTATGGAACACACACAAACAAAACCAACTAACTCAAAGATGAGATCATTACACTATGAAGGGGGGGTTGGAAAGAGGCTCCAACATGTATTGAATGTGTCCCTAATCATCAATATTCCTTTGGATAAGTATTCTTATTGTATGTAGTCATAATCAACCTTCTTTAGACTTATTTTCACATTTGACACTAAGATGATCATCAATTTCTCAATCCAATCCATATAGGGAAGGGTGTGACACTTATCAATAGTCCTCAATTATCTAGATCCATGAGGTAGACCTTAAAATGCTTCCAAATTAGAGTTAACACATTCTCACTTGGTGATCACTCTCTATTCACTAAGCCATTTTGGACTGGCTAAAGTGAAAGTGATTGTATAAGTACTTGTGTGCTTTGCTAGGGAAAAAAATGGATATGAGGAGGCTAGGTCTCATTCTATCTCCCAAAGTGATCCTCATATTTTTGGAATCTTATATACCTAAAAAACATAAAAAATTATCAAGAAAATCCATTATGTACCATGTCTGTATAGATAGGGTACAAGTCAACTTGATAGGAAGGAGACCTAGGGATTCCTTTGTAAGTCCAAGATTATTTCCCAATCAAACTATCCCTCCAAGATGCCTTTTCTTCCCTTCTTCATAATTGGGTAATTAACAAGGGTTTTAGAGGGTTTTAGGTAGTTTTACCCCTTAAGGATAGTGTTTAAAATTTTGACATCCGAACATTGAATAAATTCCACTAGATCCTTACTTAGGACCCTCTCCAGCCTATCTTAGCTTCTCAGACTCCCATGTTATGTATCCATACTGATGTGAGCTTCCAAACTTGGCCTCTCAAACAAGACAAAATGATGATATGAGGGGCTTGGGCAAGTTTTGGGGACCCTTTATACAAATTTTTAGGGTTGGTTCACACTCCTAGCACCTCTGAACCTCATAAAATCCAAGGCAAACTTCTTGAGCACTCATTATGTATAGGGTTTATGTGTCAACTATATATTAATGCCTGAGCTCAATTTTCACCCATATTTTCTTGGCCTAAATATCTCATTAGGCTGAGATAAACATGGTTAAGGTGTTATAATCAAGTCTAGCACCCATTCTTTCTTGTCAACTCCTTAAAATGTAATCTTATTGACCTAAGCTTAAATTATAGTTAATTGTGACTGTGTGCCTACTCAAAAAAGGTATGCATATAGGTGGACTTTCTATCTTAGACCCTTATATACCATGTTCCACATATTCTGTAAATAATAACCTAAGTACACTCCATTTGCACCTAAATCCCTAACCCTAAACACTAAACCTTAAACCCTAAACATTAATTAATATACCTAAACCCTAGACCCTAAGCAATATCATGAAAGGATAGGGATCATTTTAACCTATATAGAGAAAGGAATGACTAAGGACATTCATGTAAAAGGCTTGAAGGTGGATTCAAGATGAGATCTTAATAATTTATGGGTTTTTTAATCAATGGGTCTATCAATATGCATAAATGGCTAGCCTGTAGCATTTAAACTATAACATATATATAATAATGATACAGTCATTTAAACATTACATCTACCCCATACCTAGCACTACATATAGGTACGTTTTCATCATACATGACATATTATTGTATTTTCATATAGTCACTCATACCATATATAAATGTATATAATCACCCTAGTACACTCCATTTACACCTAAACCGTTAACCCTAAAACCCAAACCCTAAACACCATAAACCTTAAATTTTGAACCCTAAACCTAAACCTTAAATGCCATAAACCTTGAAAACTTAACCTTAATATATTATCTCTAAACCCAAAATAATAATACCTAAACCCCAAAATCTAAACCCTAAACATAGAACCTTAAAACCTTAAACCCTAGACTTTATCTCCTAGACCCTGAGCCCTAAAACCTAGACTTTAAGCCCTTAACCCTAAATCCCAAACCAAATACTAAATCTTTAACAATAAACCATAAAACATTAACCTTATATGTCCTTAATATTAAACACTAAACCTTAAACACAAAATTCAAAATCATAAACCTTAAACCCTAAACACTGAACCCTAAACCCCAAACCCCAAACCCAAAACCTTGACCCCTAAACTTTTAACACTAAACCCTACTCTTGAAACCCTAAAAGCTAAACCCTAAACCTTGAAATTTGAACCCAAAAACACAAACCAAGAACCATTAAAACTCAAACCCAAAACCATAGAACCTAAATCCTAAAATTGGATAAACCCTTAACCTTAAAGCCTAAATGTTAGAACCCAAACAATCAACTCTAAACAATAAACTATAAAATTTGAACCCTAAACCCTTAACCTAAAACCCTAAAAATGAAACCTAAATGACAAACACTAAACATAAATTATGGAGACCACACTATATAAGAATGATGCAAGCATTAGCAGTTCAGCTCAACCCCCTCTCCACTTTCTTATCATAATTCCTACATAAGCACAAAGATTTCAATGCAAGCAGAAAACATGCCATAACAAAGTTAGTGGAACAAATGCTAATAATTTATACTCATGAACCACATCATTATTTGAGAATAAATCATAAACATGAGAAGATCCAAAATGATCTATCCCTTTTGTTTAATATTTTGGAAATAATTGTGCCTAGAAGGAGGATTTCACCTCATACGAAGTAAGCAAAAAGAGGTAATTTTTTTTATCTATCATCATTTGTCAACATCCCTCATCATTCAAAATGGATTTTTTCTATGCAATTGTAAAGAGGACATTATCTTATTTTCACCATGTAAATTTTTCAACAATCTCCCTAGAGTAATCCATCATGACCCTATCTAATCTACTAGACATGACTGAGAATAATCACCCTAGTACACTCCAATTAGAACAAAAAAAATTAAAAAAACCATTCAAGATTCATCTAAAAAATATATTGTTCAGTCTAAAATAAATTTATAGTAACTACTATATTGGAATGCACTCTACTAGATGAGGGAGTGACTAGGGATGATGATAGAGTGATTAGTTATGATGAGTGAAAATGATGGAATTGTTAGGGACATTAAGGGATGAGGATAGATGAGGAGGGGGTGATTAGGGATGATTAAGGATGATGAAGTTTGATGAAGGAATGATTAGGGATGAGGGGTCCAATGAAATATGATGAAGGATTGACTAGGGATGATAAGAAATGATGATGGTTAATGAGGGAGTTATTAGGGATGATGAGGGATGATGAGAGTGTGACTAGGGATGATTCTCAAAATGATGAGAGAATGATTAGGTATGATTAGGGTTGATGAGGTTTGATGACCTGGAGTGTTTAGGGATGATCAATTACAATGAGGGATGATGAAGGAGTGACTAGGGATGATGAGGGTTGATGAGGGAGTGATTAACAACAATGAAGGATGATGATATCCAATGAGGGAGTGATTAGGGATAATGAGGGATAATAAAAACTAGTGAGGGAATGAATAGGGATGATAAGTGAATATGAGGGTTGATTAGGGAGTGATTAGGGATGATGAGGATCAATAAGGGAGTGTCCTATGTGAATTTGGAGTGATAAAATATGACTTTATTCTACATGACTTTGGAATAATGCATGAGATTGGAATTGAAGAATGCATGGATTGACCATCTATCTGAAATTTGTTTTAGAGTGTAGTATCTTTTTAGAATGAATTTGAATGGTGTGTTTATTTATTCTATTTTAAACGGATTCTATTAGGGTGATTAGCTACATTCATGTCAAGTATAAGTTATTGTATCATGATTACAGGTAGATGTCATGTATGAGTGAGTGCATACATATATGAAATATGTATGTGATAGATGTCATGTATGAGTGATCATATCATGACTATAGGTATGTTACATGTTACATGATATAGGGCACTCATTTATGCATATTGATAGACCCATTGATTGAAAAACCCATAAATTATTTAAGAATCCACCTTCAATCTCTGGTATTCAATTAGGTAGGGCATACTCAAGTAGGTAAATTAGGTAGGACATACTCAATTAGGTGAAATATGGGGCATAATCAATGGTATATATCAATTACATATGCAACATGATTTTTAACCTCATTTGTCATTCTATCTTCTAATCCTAAATTTTTTAAAACTAAGTATTGACTGGAATGGAATTTAAAAAACTAACTTCTAAATGGTAACTCTTACAACTCTGTAAGCAATTTTAGAAGATGCTGAGTGGCCCTAATTTGTTATATTTAGTAAAATAAATTTAAAGTATAAATTTACATTTAATTAAAATTTTAATTTTAATTAAATGTAAACTTATACTTAACATTTATTTTACTAAATATATGCTTGAAAAACATCAAACATAGCAAAAAAAATTGCATTCCAAGGTTCTTAACAATAACATCTAGTTGTAAATACACACACACACACACACACACACACACACACACACACACACACACACACACACATGCATCTTTCAACAACATCAAATTGAAAAAAAAAATTTACACTCTAAAAATGGTGTATAGCCTTTAAACATTTCAATTTTTTTTGGTTTTCCCTTCAAATTTGCCTTGGATACAGTCTTGGAGAGGTTTGAACCTACCTTGAAACTGGTCATGGAGCAACCCACTTAGTTTTAAGATTTTTTTCATCTTTGTCAACACATCTGATCAAGAAACTTTTATTATTTAAAAAAAAAAATTATGAGTTTGTAGAGTGGAAAGTGTAGTTTTAGAATATTTTTTTTTTAATTTTAAAATATTATTTATAATTATTATTTAATTTATACATAACATAACTCTCTCACACACACACACACACATGCATCTTTCAACAACATCAAATTGAAAAAAAAAATTGCACTCTAAAAATGGTGTATAGCCTTTAAACATTTCAAATTTTTTTTTGTTTTCCCTCCAAATTTGCCTTGGATACAGGCTTGGAGAGGTTTGACCTACCTTGAAACTGGTCATGGAGCAACCCACTTAGTTTCTAGAAACTTTAGGAATTTTTTCATCTTTGTCAACACATCTGATCAGAAAACTTTTATTATTTAAAAAAAAAAATTATGAGTTTGTAGAGGAGAAAGTGTAGTTTTAGAATATAATTTTTTTTAATGTTAAAATATTATTTATAATTATTATTTAATTTATACATAACATACCTCATTATGGAATATATATATATATATATATATATATTTTCACAAATTCTCTTATAATTTTTTGAATATTAATCAAAAGTTTATAAATTTTATATCTCAACAATCTACACATTGTCAACTATGCTTTAAAAAAATGATTTTCATGAAGTTAAGGTTAAAAAGTTGTGTTCACACACTTGCAGTTTCAATTTTCCAGTTAGCATGAATTGTAAAATTATTTAAAAATTATATATATAATAAAAAATTAATAAAAAATATTCTCAACAATCTTTGACATTTAACCTATCTATGTATGAAATTTCATACAAAAATTCAATCTTTTACTCAAAAAAAGTGTGTTCATACACATGCACTCTCCTTATCTTTTTACAAAAAAAGACCAACCTATGGTCATAAATGTATCTATTTTTCAAAATTTTATCATCTAGGAATTGGAAAAAATTATATATTTAAAAACTACATTCAAAATTCCACAATTCATGTTTTTATGTCATTATTAAATTCATTTTTCAAAGTGTCTCTAAAATTCTCTCCAAGTTCAACTATTGTTATTTTCAAAAAAAAGGTGTCACTTTATACCCCCCTTTGGTCCCCCATTATCCTACATTTACCCCCCTAACTCATTCAAACATTAAACTTATGGTATTTTTAAACCCTCATTCTCTTATGGTTTGTTGATTTCAATAATTTCAGATTATGATCCTAGGGTTTCTATATGATTTTTCTAGGCTTTGTTTAATTATTATCCCTAGTCTTGTGTGTACATATTTCAAGACCTAACTCATGCATAATAACAAATTATTTTGATGCTTATATGGATCCCATGCCTCTTTTTCCCCATTATATCTTAGACAATGAAAATGATGAATCATATTATGATGATAATGAATATGAAAGGATAAGGAAACTTAATTGCACCCTGAATAGACCATGTGAAAATGAAAATAATAGGAATGTCTTGAATTTTGACTTTTTTGACCCACCATGAATATTGAAACTAATTTTTTTGCACAAATAAATTAATAAGGAAATAATTTATGAATCTTATGTGATGATACAAATGTGTGTGTGTCTACTCCTACTTTGACCGATTTTTTTTTAAATAATGGTTTGAATACAAACTATAGTGTTTATACTCCTTCCTTGCATACTCAAAATATTTAATGAAATTCATAATTTATTGTTAAAACTCCATAAATTGTAGCTAGTATGAATTCATCTTGTGTGATTAATGGATTTTCTAAGAGTGGTAGTCATGAATCATTTTATACTCCTTATACTCCCATATTTTAAATGAGTATTCATTTAGTACCTTGGAATGAATGTCTTCAAACTAAATTTTTACAAACATGTGATCTTGTTATCATGATGCATTAAATATATAAATTACAAAAACAAGTACAAACTCCATCTCTAAAGGTTGTGTCACTTGAGCATAAAATTTTACAACCACATATACTTGAATATGAGACCCATGATTTATATTGTGATATATTTATATGATTCATAATATTATCCATGTGCCAATAAAGACACATATTAAGCCCTTGTATAGTCATTAAGAGACATCTACAATAATAAATGCACCTTCCCTTAATGGATCACCCCAATTGAAAAAATGAAAGAAAATAAAATTGTGCCACTAAAGAAGTTACTTGATAGAAACATACTTGTTTTACCTTCCATCAAACATTATGATTGGGCTTATGTGCCATGAACATTTCATTCTAGGATATTATTAAAATTTCAATAATAAATAGTCATAAAAAATGTATGTTTCATGTCTTGAAACATAAAATACAAGATCTTATTAATAGTGGTGACCTTAAATCAGATATATTTACTGAGAAACCACAAGACTCAAACACACCTTCTAATATTGAACATCATATGTAAATTAATGATTCATCATCCATAATGCCAAAACTAATAATTCATATTAAATTTCCAAAACATGATGAGAAATATCCAAATCATCCTAAAGTGGATCAAATTGAATCTCAAAACCAACACAAATGGATACCTAAGAATTTTTTTTAACGAGAGTTACTTAAAGAAGATTTTATTAAGTAAGAGCAACCAATACAAACTAATACTTTAACTATGAATCAACCAGTGCCATCTAATGGTCCTTCACATATTAAATTGAAAATAACTACAACCAAATCATTTAGATATGCCAAATCATAACAACTAACCAATATATAAATTAAAAAAATAATAGGATAACAAGGAGAAAGCCAACATCGACACACAATAACCCATCCTAAGTTTTGATAACATAAAATAAATATAATATGAATAAGCATGTAATTTTAACCTAGAATATACATCTTATAAATCATTTAAGAGTATCTCACATAAAATTAAGGAATGAAATGTAATATTAAACACAAAATATAAATAACTTACAAAGGTAACAAAGTGTAGGATCAAAAAACATCCTACACCAACTATAAACAAAGTATCACATCAAATATCAATCACACATTTGTATTATGTACCTTTTAAATCAAGACAATTTTGTGCTTTCAACATTCTAACCTACAATGATTCTTTTGTAATTGTTTATTAATAAACAAGTCATAACATGGGATACAATGCATACATCTTACAACATTTTTCTCAAACTAATTGAGTGTTTTGACCATATACTTAGAGTTAAACTATAAATAGACATATCTAGACTTTATATCATTACTTATTTAAAGTAAAATTCATCTTTATACCTCATTATTCATGGTTATTTATGTAGGAGCATCCTTGGTAGATCAATAATCTTTCACAATGCAATGATTGGGAGATTTTTAATAAAGTGAATAATCCACTCATGTGGAATAATGGAAAGTGAGTTTTTGTAGGAGATTCAAGTAATATAAGGGTGTCTTGGGACATGATAAGTAACACATGCACACGTTAACTTTTGAAAACATCAAACTAGGATAATGTGCAGGGGAGTTTTTGTAGACAGTGTGTGAAGGGGTGAACCTTCAAAGAGCACAAGGGATGGTCCACAAATGGTTTGAAGAAAAAATGAGCGAAGATTAGGATAAAATGGTAGAATTACAATGGGACAATATGAGAGAGATTAATGTATGGAACCAAAAAATACATACACAGGTCACATGAAATAAGGAGACAATTGGGTGACAAACTGGCCTTGAGGATAGACAACTAACATTTATTAAGATAGGATAGTATTATCATTGATGTAATTAGAGAGGACAAGCTATATAAAAATATAGATATGATCTATAAATTATCAATTGTGAAAGACTTAAGGTACTTAAGTTTAATTCTACCCCTAAGGTAGGCCTACATATTCCCACTAAACCCCACTAATTACAACTATCAAGTATTATGTGGCAAACATGACTTCCAAACAGAGAATGGATATAAAAGGAGTGACTAGAAGGCTAGAGTTGGTAGGGAGTGGAATATAATGTTAATTCTGAATGTGGAAACTCTATCAAAATATATATTTAAATAAATATAAATATATAGAGGAAGTCAAAGCTCTAAGGCCTAGAGCATGAGTGTATAGAGAGGCATGCTAACTCATTTGTTATAACGGGACACAAGCTCAATTTTATGATATATGGGAAGCTAATAATATATTTTAATTTATAAGTTGATTAATAAAATATTTTATTTTCTAGTTATCCATTTTTCGTCTTTGGTGGTTGCGTGTTCGAAGGTGTCCCTTCATTTTGAACCTTGAGCAAGGGTGTATTAGTGATTTCTTTTTCATTATCTAATTTGTTCTCACTTATTGCATTCCATTTTTTACACTTAGTTTTTCATATCTATACATTGATTACTACAATGTTTTTACATACTTTGACACCACACATACATGCATCTAGTGACTAATTGATACGTCATTATCCATAGCTTCTTGTGTTTATGGAAAATAAAAATTCAAAAATAATAAAAAATATAAAAACATTCATATAATATAAATAAATATTTGTCTTTATCTTAGCCATACTATGGATAACATGCCTATTGTACTTATCTTAGAGTTTTTTTATACATCTATGTTTCCACACATACTTCTCATGGTATGATTTAAATAGGTAAGATGTAATATATTTATGTTATATAAGGTTATGAACTAATTTCAAACCTTACCTATGGGAGGCATTTATATACACTAACGATAATTACACGGTAACATATTTCTATTTTTTCTCTAGTTTTTATATTATGCCATTTTACATAGATCATGCATCCTAAATTTGTCTTCATGTAGAGTATACATATCTTAATTGTGTACATAGATATTAACATGAATTTATTTTTGTATCACTATTACATTAAATGATTATATTTTATCTCTTTCTTTGAGATCAATACTTTTTTATATTTTACA
The DNA here is from genome assembly GCA_037957365.1 of Torreya grandis. Classification (NCBI taxonomy): domain Eukaryota; kingdom Viridiplantae; phylum Streptophyta; class Pinopsida; order Cupressales; family Taxaceae; genus Torreya; species Torreya grandis. The sequence goes on from JARHVA010000462.1 coordinate 5,400,446, forward strand.
CCTTAGTATTATATCATCCATATCTCTTTGATTAAGAGTTAGGCCGCATTGGTACATAATTATTGTACCATAGTCTTGTGCATATATATATATATATATATATATATATATATATATATATATATATAATTATTTACATGTAGCTTCCTTCTAGAAATTAACTAAGTTCTTCTATATTCTTGATTTCACATTGACTATTGCTTTTTTTTTTTATCAATATTCTTATAGACACATGTTTTATGTTTCTTCCTATGTTTCACTTGCCTTCACCATTTAATTTTTGAACCTTTTCTTAGCACTTTCATTGGTTTCTTGATGATGATAATACATTTATATCAAGACCTTTATTCACAACACGCATTGATTTTAGAGAGAAGCCATAAGTTTCTTAGAATCCTCCTCATCTTCTTCTAGTTTATGATCCTTGCTCCTCTATTTTTCATGTTCCATATTGATCACATCTATATACATATTTTCCAAATGGGGTAATTTTACCCATCATTTCTATGTTATATTACATATCTTCTCCAATGGGGGTATGGTACTCATTATTTTTATCCTATATCACATATTTTACTAGGGGGACATTGTTCCCACATATATTTATTATTAACATATCATGCATATGGAATATATTATGCATGTTGTTCTTATTAGTCTACATTACTTATTAAAACTATAAATCTTACCATACCATAACACATAATATGTCATCACTCATGGTACATTTACTTCCATATCTCTCTATTATGAACTTCTCATACATTAAAGGGAATGTTGTTTCTCCATGTAAATATTCACTTATGGGCCTTTCCACATATCATCATATATCATGTGATCATGACACATTACTATTATCTTATGATTGAGGGTTATTCTACATATGTGCCTTGCACTATTACATTGATGGGCCTTTATGCCTTACACATCATTTTACATATTTTCACATTATGTTCATCATACTTGATATATACACAATTCATAAAGTTCACCCATCAAGGGGTAGGATCTCATGTTACAAAATTCAAAAAAATTACAAAACACAAAAAATAAAAAATATTACAATTTTAAAAAATTAAAAAGTTTCTTTATACATAGTTATGTATTTTGCCTATACCAGATGTTTTCATATCTGTGATCTACACATATGATTTTCAAAAAATTTCCTAAATGGTTGTTATGAAAATTCATAGGTTTCATGGTACTAGACTATATAATATTTTTCCACATCAAGAGGGGGCATTTTTTATAGGTAACATTTCCTATCTTAGGGGCATTACCATTTTGTGTATTTTTCATGGTGATATCTTTTTTGCATATATTTAATCATATTGAGATAGATTACATTGGTTAATACATCATTTTAGACACTTAAATTTGGCACAAGACCCTTATTATTAGTGTCCTTATACTTAATTTATCATATTTATTAAAAAAACATTACATATTGACATGTTTCTTACACCATTTCAGGCCCATTTAGGTCCCTATTTATCCCTTGAGCCTTAAAACATAGGTTTTACACTTATCAAAAATGATCCTTTAGCATCCTTAGATTATACATCACTTATTATCATGCTCCTCATCAAGATATTAGCCTCCTTAGACACTTGTGTTATACACATGTCTACCCAAGGGCAAACATGTACCATACTTGTGTCTATCCATTTTAGCCTTGTGGATGTATTTTCCCATTTTCATTGATTGTGCACCTTTAACTTTCCCCTCATCATTTATAAAGTCTATAAATACATGTATCTTGTCTTAGATCATATTATATATACAAGTCATCCTAAGCTATTTAGAGGGGATAAAAAAATTAAAAACTATAAAAATAACAAGCATCATCAAGTCATTATATTCTTCCAAATAAGTCTAGGCACACTCATAAGGATATAATTTTTCTCATAAGGACATTTTTAAAGTTTTAAGCACATATTTTATAAAATGAAGGCATAATTAGATGATTTATAGTTTCATCCCCACCTAGGGAGAGGATGTTGAAATCATACCTTGAATCTTCATCTACACATTGAAATAACTATAATGGGTCTTATTTTAACCATGTGGGATATGTACATTACAACTCCACCTTGGTGGTGGCTTGACCCAACTACTTCTCCTTTCTCTTGTTTTAGATTGACATTACAATGTAAATCTAGGTAAAAAAAGGAATAACATCAATTTTGCACTTTTTACCTAGAAAAAAATCAAAGCAAAGGTATAAGAACATCATAAAAAGATAAAGTGCATCAATGCACAAAAAAATAAAGTTATAAAACCCTACATAAGATAAAATTAGTAGCATAGTGATAAACCTGATGGTTAATATTTTGACCAAATAGATTTTTCCTTGGATAAACCTACATGGAGCACATGTTTTCCCTAGAGAGGTTTTTTAGTCCTATATTCCAAGATCATAATCTAATAATATACACAATCATTTCTATAGGTATATAGTTATATAATAAAATTCAAGTGTGATCATTAACTAACCTTTTGTATTTGATTTGCATAGCTTAGTTATGTTGAGCATAGCCTCTTAAGTATATATAAATTGTTTACTTTATGGATGTATGCTTAGATCTATTTAATTTAAATTAATTTATTCCTATTTTGAGTAAAACCAAAATTTTGTAAACAATATTATGCTATTACCTAGATCTTATATATCACATGGATATCTTCATTGTAATTATTACATGGTTGCATTAATTTTTGTGGGTGAATGATTACTTGCATTTGTATGTGTTTTCTTGTTTTTGTATTATTATCCATAGAGGATCCTTTTGTCATCATATTTTTTGAGTCCCATCTTTATGTTGTTTCATTAAATTATCATTTCACTAATTTGGGTGTGATCACTAAATTATGTTGTCCATTTCTATATCCATTATGTGTTCGCATGATAATAATCATGTATATTAGTAGACCATATAACTACACATAATTGAGCCATAAATACCTACACATAATCCATCGTAGACCCTAGAACTTGAACGTGAAGGACAAGTAAGCACCAAAGATGGTGGTTGGCAAACTAAATACAAGATGATTTGACCTGACATGTAGTTAGGATTTGGGTGGATTGATAACCTCATAGGGGGATA